>OX031056.1:30044776-31294776 GCA_943736015.1 Tridacna crocea
TTTCTCCTCTTTCCACAGTGTTTTCAAAAGACTTGTACTGCGGAGACGTAAAAACCAGGGCTTGTTTGTGAAGGGGTTAAAATACACAGGGTAAGGCCATCGATCGTGAAAATACTAATTTTTGCTGGAAAATAGCTTCACTCTCTCGTAGCCTTCCTTTGGCGCAACGACACAAAGTTTGTCTCCCGATTGCTCGGTCCTAGGCTTTTTCATTCCAAAACCAGTTCACCCCATGGCTTGTTCATCCCATGATTGAGCTCTACACTACTTGAATGGGCATGAATAGATCATACGTCGAAATAATCGATGGAAATTTTTGAATTAAATGTTAACGGCCAAAGGTGTTTCAAAATAATAGTTTTCAGGAACAATCCTAATCTTATTTGTTTTTTCTCTGTCCATCCATCATGCATCTTACTGCAAAGGGACGTTACTCTTGACTCATCCTAATGATCAAAGGGAGACTACTAATACACAAATGATCTTAACTTTGTCATGAGAATTCTTCCTTCAACCAAAAAGGTATTCATTTGCTTAGTTGGTTTACTTCAAGCCAATATTTGAAAAATATTTCTCTTTTTCAAATTATTAATTCCACACAACGGCTTCCTTGACAAATACCGCTTCAGCGTTCTCAATGCTTTGATTATTAGCCTCGTAATCATAACTACGCTTTCAACACAACATCTTAAATGGCGGCGTCGATCGATCGATATTAGGCGCCCGGAAGACAAATATACTGAGTAGGCTGCACCATATTTTTACTAATTTCGCTTTATAGTTGTCATTAAAAGTGATTGACGTAGCTACGTGCAATATCGTTTGATGTCATTCTAAAAGAGAGCCATTCCTTCAACAAGTAAGCACATTGTGAAACGTCGAAACTAATACATTATTCATAACGTTAGAAGGATAACCTAATGGTCATTGGAGGCAACTAATGGTCGTTTACTTTTGCCAACAAATCATTAAGAGTCATAGTTATTACAATTAACTATGTTACATGATATATAATTGTATTTTCATGCACCAAAAAAAAAAAAACAGAAAAACTCATATTGCCATACTGGTCGAAACTGATTGGGCAGGACTATATTTAGTATCACCTCATTTTTTCAAGGCTGATATTCAAATTTCATTGATTAATCAGATTTGTTCAATTTCGTCACTGCAGTAACGAAACGTTGAGAAGAGAGAAAAAAAAAAAAGCGTGTCGGCACCCAAACTTACGACATTATTTACTTTTCTTATTCTAACACCGTGACTTATAGTTGGTCTGACACACGCGAAAAAAGGGCATTCGGACATCTACTTATAGTGTCGTCGCGGATTAGTTAGCGCAGACTGACACTTCACGATTACATTCGACTTTTTACTACAGTAGAAATACACAAAAGAGAAATTAGCATAAGAACGGAAAGTGCCTTCTCGGATTAGCCTGCACGGACTGCGCATGTTGATCCGAAATGGCAATTTACGTATGTCATCAGGTAGAATGGTCTTAGACATGCAGAAAGTTAGAGGGCAATGAAAAGTTTCGGCTTAAGTCAGCCTGTGCAGAATACGCAGGCTGACCTGAGTCGACACTTTTCGCAAATATATTAAGCCCCCTTTCCCAAGAGTAATGCTAATACAAGGTAGATAACTTTCACAAGGACAAATATACCCCAAACGCCAAAATTAGTTAACTGAAAACCTTGTACAGATTATCGACACATACGTATACTGTAATAAATTGACAGCCTCAATAAATTTGTTCTTTATCTTTTCAGTCTGTTTGATCGTGAACGAGCTGTTTTGATCTCCGAAAGTAGATCAATGAATTTGAACCCATTTTTCAAGGGTTACGGTCCCAGTTCTTGAAAATTCACCACGTTTGATTTACCATTTAACTGGTATAATTGATACATGTTAAAAGGTTTTTCCACCTTGTTAAAACGATTAAAAGTTTGATTTTTCAAAAGAGTTCTCACGAAGATAAAAGTTTTATGTACTGAAAGCAACCAAAGAACGTAATAGGTTATAATCTGTTACTTATCATAAAGTGAAATTATGTACATGTTTAAAATATGGCTAGCAGCACACCAAAAAGGGACATTCGGATATTTGCGTAAAGTGTCGTCTCGGATCAGCCTGCGCAGTCCGCGCAGGCTAATCCAAGACGGCACTTTACGACAACAGTGGATTTTGTGATACAGTAGATTTGTGAAAAATACAAAATTACATAAAAAACGGAAAATGTCCTTTCGGATTAGCCTGCGCGGACTGCGCAGGCTAATCCGAGAGGACATTTTACGCAAATGTCCGAATGTCCCTTTTCGCGAATTGCAGGCCATAATTATTATGTCCTATAAAAGTTTCATTGCTTATGAAATGAAGCGTTTATTACAAATTGGTATCATAAAAATATCATGAGGGCCGTACTCTTGCAAAAGGGGGTTGAAGGCATCTCCGTGTTGCATCGTTAGATTTTCATAGATCCATAAAATCCATTTATCCCACTAAATCATGAGGAAGACCGGTCCTTTGACATGACGGAAATTGAGACTAATAGTTAAAAAAAAAAAATCAGCCCTGCCCGGACATCATAGTTACTATTTGATCGATAGTATCTGCAAACGCATTATATCTGTGCCATGCTCTGTGAAAAGGGGGCCTAACGCATCTGCCAAAAGTATCGACTCCGATCAACCAGCGCAGTCCACATAACGTGCAGCCTGATCTTTGATCTACACAGTCTGATTAAGGGATATTTCACCCCCGAAACTAACTTTAAAATAGCTAAACTTGTGTTTTTACGACCGACTAAAGGTAACATTTAACCCATTACCAAACGACAATATCTTAAACTGGTCCAAGCTGAAAGCATTTGCAGACGACAAAATAAAAGTGACTGAAAATTTTAAATTTGTTTTGTGAAGGGTAGAAAACATTGTTGGAAAAGGAGAAAATGCTGGTTACCAGCATTTTCTCCTTTTTCCACAATGTTTTTGAAAGGCTTCTTTCTCAGGGGCGTCGAAAGTAGGGATTGTGTGGTTATGGGTTAAATTATTCACTAGGGTAATGGTTAACTTATTCCGCCCTATTAAAGGTATATAAAACTGCAGCCGATCGTAGGAACGTTGAAGCCAAGAGGATAGATTTATTGTTAATCACAATGCAATAAACTGTCTCTAGGTTTAAAGAATTTTTATATAAACCATTAAATTTTGGCTTCACATGCATGATGCAGTCCCAAATGCATTTGTGGAAAACAGCAAAATGTCAGGGCATAAATTTAAGTTTGGTTTTATGTCGGGAAAGACATTAAAAAAGTTGCATTTGATCAGAATATCCATAAAATTCATCTTGATAGTATAGTTTCATGATCAGACTTCCATTTTGTTTAACCTGGTCTTGTTCTTCACGGTAAACATATTGTCGTTTTACTTCAAAAACCTCGTAACTACAGCTTGAAACAAGGTGTAGTTACGAGGTTTTTGAAGTAAACCAACTAATATGCAACTCAGTTGTGCCTAAGGTCTTAACGTCTTGATATTGATCCTGTGTGCAGGAAAATGATGTCGATCGTTAAACTTTGAATTTAGCACGACTGTACTTACTTAAGTGGACAGTGTAGATCAAGATCAGACAGCAAATTAGGCATAGTCTGTTATTGGATCTTCGCTAATATGTATATTGATGAGGTCAGATCTCTCAATCTTATAACTGAGCAGCAAAATCCGTTTCTTTTTATCTTAGCCCCTTTAGCTGCTAAGTGAGATGAAATTTTCAATCCGTTCGAAAAATTCATAATTTTGTCACTTTGAAAGTTAATTTTTTGGCGGAAAAATATCTCCTTTTCGGACAGTGTAGATCGAAGATCAGACTGCACGTTCTGTGCAGTCTGATCTTGATCTACACTGTCCACGAAAGGTTCTTGAGTCGTGCTCAGCAGCCTAATGGCTTATTTATATACCTTACTCATTTATTTGAATCCTGAACGGGCTAACGTTAGAAATACATTTGCATAAGTTATACAACATCGATTTTCACTTAAAGACCAAGCTCGATTTGACAAAATTATTTTGTGGTCTCTTTCTCTCAACACCAGGTGTTTTTTGATGTCTTTTTTCTCCCTTTCACTGGTTAATTGAAACAGAGTCACTTTTCACTTTAATATCGGAAATGATAGATCTAGAAAACCTTGTGGGAAAAATAGAAACAACATGTTTCAAATGGTGGGGTTTCTCTTTTAGAGGGATGAAATAAAACACGGGCGGGGAAGTTCTTCGTAACGAGCAACCTTTTTTTTTGTCACTTTGTTTTTATGAGTAATCAAGTATTTTGCATTAATTCATGTTTATTGACCGTACTTCGCGAAGATACTTTAAACCATCCGAGTCCAACTAGTCTCGTTAATTACGTGCTTAGTACAAGAAACATATGAATGCACAAGCTCTGTATACATATTTCTTTTCTGCTACCTCAATATTTTCATATTCGGACGAGATTTCACCTGCACAAATTTAATATACAACAGCCTGTACTTATATCGTCGCCTACATGAAATCGGTAGTTATGGGACATAATTATAAATTCCGAATGTTTTCTGATAGACGGGTTTTCTCCCTTGGTTTAAAGAGCTCAGCCTGTGGGATTGCATCGTGCCTTTAACCCTTAGGCTGCTTATTGCGACTCGATGTACTTTTGCGACCAGTGTAGATCAGGAATAGATTGCACAGACCGTGCAGTCTGATCTTGGATCCACTCTGCCCGATAGGGAGATATCCCCCCATACTTTGGTTACCAACACTTTCTTCCTTTCCAACATTGTTTTCAATAACTAATTTCTTCAAGATCGTAAAATTATGGGACTATATGACAAAAGTTTGATGAGTTACGGGTACATGCGCTACCCAAAGTATTCTGCTTAAGTTGCATCCAGATCGCTATGAACCATATTCTTACGGAAAATGAATCTGTTGCTAGGACCGATTTATGGGCTTGAGGCTGCCAGGCAGAAACAGTTTATTATATTTTTTATCTCACTTGTTCAACTCACGAAGTGTTCAACGTGACCATACTGTGCCCGGCGTCCTCCGTGTTTCGTGTGTCGTCCGTCCGTTAACAGTTAGATTTTGTGGAACTTGGAGTATACATGTCAGTCAGATACTCATGAAACTTAGTCAGAATGTTTTTGTCTTGTTGATTGCTTAGAAAAGTTCTAAATTCGCAAAATTTGGTCACATCAGATCAAAATGTAGGTTACTTGACCAAATCTTAAAAAACAAAAACCTTGCGCACACTCTAGGGGCCTCATTTTTAGTCAGATACTCATGAAAGCTAGTCAGAATGTCTGTCGTAATAAAATCAAGAGTGAAATTAAATCACATCAGGTAAAAAAAAAGGCAACGTGGCAAAATCTTTTTAAAACATTTTATGCCTTCTAGAGGCCACATTTCGGCCTGGTCTTTAAGTAATGAAACTCGGTCAGAATAGTTGTCTTAACTATATCTTAAAAAGTAAATTACTGGCCCAAATCTTAGAGAGGCCTTGTGTTCAGTTTAGAGACTTTTTTTTAAAAACTAGAAACGCACGAAACTAGGTCAGAATGTTTGTCCAAATAAAATCAAGGTTAAAATTGGATCACATCCACTCAATAAGCAGGTCTTTCACCCAAAACTTAGAAAAGCCTTTTGTGCAATCTAGTTGCCACATTTTCAGTCCTAAACTTATGAAACTTGGTCAGCATCCGCATCTTGATGACTTTATTACAATTTCAAATTCGGTCATGTCAGATCAAAAAGTAGGTCATAGGAACAAACTTTAGAATAACTTTGTTTGCACTGTAGATTTCTCAAGCCCAGTACTCGTGCATGCGCAGTGTAGAAGTCACATTTTAAGTCTAATTCTCATCAAAAATTGACAGAATGCTGCCTTTATGACTTTACTCAGGTGACCGCCTTAGGACCAGTGCTTTTTGAATGAGGGAATGACGGCTCGGTAATCAACTATGCTATTTATGATCCAAGTTTTTTATTAACGACTTACAATACAGTTTGTGCGTTTTGAGAAGATGGTAATGCCTTTAAAAAAGCTAGTTTATTTCATGCTTACAGGTAGGATATCGAGAAATAGCAGTGAAAATATTTTTCGATCTAACACTGGTACAACCAATGAAAATACCGATTTTCACGCTCTTGTTGCCTAGGTAAATTGCGCGTGCCTAACAACCGGATGGGAAATATGACGTCATATACACGTACCTTATATTTCTCACGCTTGACGTAACGTTGCTATGCGGGAGGGGTACGCCACGGGGAATAAGGGAAAAGAACTGTACTGAATTTTGATAAAGCTCCTCCCAGAAAGGGTAAAAGCATGAAATAAATAAAATATTAAAAAAAAATGTTTTTTTTCGGTGAAAGATCGTGGTGTCCACTCGATGAAATAAATTTCGATCTTTCAGCGAAAAAAACAAATATCCTCTATATCTTCTCGATTTGTTTTAACCCTCATCATGCGAATGAATTAACCCTTTACCAGACGACAAAATTTTAGCCCCGGCCAAAATGAAAAAAGCATTTGCAAACGACAATTTCAATATGGCTCAGAAAGGTGCAACTGTATCTTTTTAGGGTTGAAAACATTGTGGGAATGGAAGTTAATGCTGGTTAGCAGTATTTTCTCATTTTCCCACAATGTTTTATAAAGGTTTCTTTCCAAAGATCGTCAAAAGTCGTAATTGTGTGGTAAAGAGTTGAATTTTTAAAGCCGAATGATACTGTTCCATGCCTGGAATTTGGCGCAAAAATCTCCTTATCGGACTGTGTAGACCCAAGATCAGACTGCACGTTCTGTGCAGTCTGATCTTGGTTCTACACTGTCCGCAAAAGGTCAGAGTGTCGCATTTAACACCCTAGTCCTGAAAAACACCATATTGTATGTTATAAGAAATAGTAAGGATAGAGGTTATAGCAACACTGAAGCTGGTGATTTGAGGCTTTTGGTCGGCTTTTGCCAAGAATCTTTCAATGCGCGATTTTTCACCCAGCTGTTCAAGCGATGTATAGTCGTATATAAAACAACCGTCTGGGAAAAATATTTCACCTTTTAAATGGGTTTGAACAGGTATTTTTTCTTTAGACCACCGAGAGTTTCGAGTCAGGAATCAGTCAAGGAAAAGGCTATGCCGATTAGCATAAGTAAAATGTTTTAATGTCTACGACCCTCTAACCCATCGATAAATATAGTGTAAGAGCGACGCTTTCAAAAAGGCTTCTTTCCCGATGTCGTTAAAAGTTGACATTGTGCGGTAAAAGGTTGAAATTATCTTTTCTTGTTTTTTTTTTTATCCACGGCCTTCCGTAAACATTCCAGCCAATTTCTCAATAACAGTTTTATCTTTCCGATTTTTTTTCATGACAAGACGATACTCTTATCTGTTTCTACCCTTTCAGCTGTAAAACGTAACAATAACTGTTTTTTTGCGTACAATTTAGATCAAGATCAGACTGCACAGAACGTGCAGTCTGATCTTGGATCTAAATTGTACGCCATCTTATTAAATATTTAAGACAACAGCAATCTTGGAATTTCAATATCTGCACTTTTTTTTAACTGTCTAAAAACGTTCATATTATTAGGATCGCTTTTCGAGGGTTAATGCCATACGTTAGCGATAAGAATCATGGGATTCCTTCGAAATTTTGGCAAATTGGCAAACAGGGGAGGGAAGAGAAGACAAAACGGTTCTTTGTTTTGAAACAATTGTTTATACTACTAAATATTTGATATGGTTTAAATGCTTATAAGTCATAAAAAAAATATCAGAAAACAAGATAGGGATAATTGGCGAAACAGCAGAGGTTCAGATAAGGGTGTTTATGGGGTGCGTATTCAAATTACTAAATAAGAACCCCATGGATCTATTTGTTGTAATCATGAAAACCATCTCGGAAAGACAATTCGCATTCCCAGATAGTTTTTGTCATCTAAATACCATTATACCAAATAATCTCGTCCCATGTTTTTCAATAGCCATTTGGTAAAAGGGTTGTTCGGTAAACATGGCAGTGTTTCAATCTTTCCCACAATGTTTTCTATCCTTTCTTTACCCTTTACCAAGTAATAACTTGTTTGAACAACCCTCGGAAAGAAGGCTTTTGAAAACATTGTCGAAAAAGGATTAAATACTGTTTACCAAGCTTAACTGATTCGAAACTCTTTGTAGATTTATTTGAACCCCTTTTCACAGATCATAGCGCAGATTACATGACATTAAATATATAGTTTACATGAATCAAAATTAGCAACAGGGTAGCGGAGAGTTTAGTGCAAGATCAGACTGCACGTATATGCAGACTGATCTTGCTCTAGTACTCTCTGCAAAACACACATATGCTTAAAAAAACGGCTGAATAAGCGTTAAAACAGGGAGTGATTTTGATTTGAAAATTGAGAAAGAAAATTATTTTCCACTAAACCCTATGTTATGGATACTCATTAGAATCGTCTCATCAAGACGATTCTAATGAGTACCCACAACATAGAGCTTTGGAAGAGAAACAGTTCATATAGAATACCATCACTCCCGCTTATCTGGAGCTTACTGTATGCCTATATGAAACAAATCTGACGAAAAAACCTCTCGAAAGTGGTCAGGCTTGGAATTTCTAAAATGTTACGAGATCAGCATTCTTCCTCAAGTGTGCCCTTGGATCCTTGGATGTTATCTGCAATGTGTAAGATAAATATCTGATAGTGCGAATATGCCATGAGAATTTCATTTCTATCCGCAAGCAGAAAAGGAAGGGCACTAACCCTTCGTCTGCGATACCAGTCTCACGAGCTTTTTTCAAGATCCGACTGCATATAACGGGTAGTCTGATCTTGAATGTATGCTTTTCAGAGAGAACTAGATAGAGGTTTTGATTAAGAATATGGACAAAAATTCCTTAGATCTACAAAATTACTTTTATCCGAAGTCTAGAAGCTAATGTTTATGTCAGTCAGTGCATTCTCAACCCTTCACTCTTTACCAAACGACAAAATTTTAAACTTGTCCAATTTCAAACTTGCAAACAAAATAAACATTACTCAAAAATTTAAATTTGTTTCCAGCAAGGTAGAAAACATTGTTGGAAAAAGGAGAAAATGCTGGTTACCAGCATTTTCTCCTTTTCCCACAATGTTTTCAAAAGGCTTATATCTCAGGGTCGTGAAAACAGGGATTATTTGGTAAAGGGTTACAGCGCCTTTCACAAGTTTAGGTGCCTTTGCGGTAAGTGTAGATTAAGATCATTTTCCTCAAAAAGTGCATTCCAATCTTTGATCTACAGTGTGCGTTTAGTTCTACCATTTCTACATAAAAGCAACCAAATTGTAACTATTCAGGTCTTTCATGTTGCCTGATAATATTTTTTGTTTGGGGGTGGGGGGTGGGGGGAATCCGGCGCTCCAAAGGTATCGCTTATCACGAAATGTGATTTATATTTTCGATCAAGGAATTCTGTACGCAGATACAGTGTATAACATTTATTTAGTTTGCTTCCCTAAATAACTCTTTACCAAATGACAAAATTTTAGACTTCTCCAGATTGAAAGCATTTATAGACGACAAAATGAAGGTGACTCAAAGATTGAAACTTTACTTTCGAAGAGTTGAAAACATTGTGGGCAAAGGAGAAAATTCAGGTCATCAGCATTTTCTCCTTTTCCAACTATGCTCTCAGGCGGCTTCTTCATCTAGGACCTAAAAACTAGGGAATATTTGTTAAAGGGTTAAGGTAAGACCTGTGTAATGGGAAACAGCTATTTCCACTAGAATATCATCCTGCAAAATTAGCTATAATTAAAAAATGAGTATCATTGAACTACTTTCACCGATTCATTTTTTCCATTTATTTTTTCTTTTTTGAATTATCACTTATAAATCTAAAATCACTATATTCTCAATTCAAAAGAGATAATAATTACCTCCCTTTTCAGAAAACTAATAAAAATAATTCACGATAGACATAAACAGAATTTCTGATCCGTTAGAAATGTGAAAAAATATTATTTCTGCATAAATCCTTATTTCTCCTTATTTATCAACCAATTAGAATTTTTGCCCCATGTGCACCGGAAGTGCATTACAAAGGTCTTACCTCAAGATAGTTTGTATGGGTACAACGTAAGTTTCCTTTATCTCTTGTCCTGTGGAAGAAAGTATGCAACGGATGACATTGAAAAATGCTAGTAAAACGTGGGCAATCAGGCCAAAAGGAAAGTTTTTCAATACATATGCGCAAGAATAAAACATTGTGGTCAGAGGAGAAACTGCGCCTTGCGAGCAATTTCTTCTGTTACGTAAACGTTTTTCGAAACAACAAAGAATCGGCTGTGCATGTAACATGAAAAGCATCGTTCTGTGGATGAAAAGTATACTTTTGATTTTGAAATACAAGCACCTAACAGATGCCTGTCTGAACCTCTAAGAAACAGCGGAGCTTGATACTAAGTAGTCATTTATAGAGATGTTCTATTACAAGCTCGTTATCGATCAGGTAAAACGATCCCTATGTACATGAAATATTTACATGTGTATAAACGCTCTAAAGGTGCAAGTTGCTCATGGAACGAAATCCTTATAGACGAAACATGGAGGGAGCGAAAAAAGAAGAGTATATGGATTTCACTGCCGATTGAACCATTTCGTTTATATATTTATTTTAAAGTGAAAGACAGGCAAATAAATTGGATGAGAAATTTTCAATTTTTTTCTAAGCTAATCTGAATATCAGGCAAAGAGTCAAGCATTTTCTCCTTTACCCACTATGTCTTCAAATGCTTCCTTCCTTAACCCGTTCCAAAACAACAAAATTTTAGACTGGTCCAAATCTAAAGCACATGCAGATGAAAATAAAAGTAACTCATAAATTGAAATTTGTTTCCAGCAGGGGAAAAAAAATTTGTGGGAAAAGGAGAAAATGCTGGTTACCAGCATTTTCTCCTTTTCCCACAATGTTTTCAAAATGCCGCTATCTCAGAGTCGTAAAAACCAGGGACTGTTTGGTAAAGGGTTAATTAATGTCGTGAAAACAAATTTTCGGTAAAGGGTTTTAAGGCTTTCCTGTTTAGCCTCTCCCTCCACTTCACACAGTTTAGAACAGAAGAACGTGTTTATTTCTGGCGAATAAAACAAGTTTTGATCGTTGGTCTGTCTATCAGTTCACCCTTTTCCACACTGAGGTTTGAGGGTCCTTTGTGAAAAGCTTTTGAAAACACTCTGGGAAAAGGAGAAAATGCTGGTAACCAGCATTTTCTCCTTTTCCCACTATGTTTTCAACTTTACCAGAAAGCATAAGCTCGTCTGTACTGGTTTAGAAAGTCTTTTCTCCCAATGTTTTTAACCCAATACCACACAATTCCTACTTTTGACGACCATGAGAAAGAAACCTATAGAAAACATTGTGGGAAAAGGGGAAAATACTGGTAACCGGCATTTTTTTCCCTTTTCTCTCAATGCTTTAGAACTACCCTTTGCGAATCAAATTTCAATTTTTGAGTCACATTCATTTTGTCGTCTGCAAATGCTTTCAATCTGGACAAGTCCAAAATTTTGTCATCTGAGAAAGGGTTAATTTAGTGGAGGCTCAAGTTTTTCGGATTTGAAAGTGTTGACCCTTTCAGCAATTTAGGGAAAAGCATTTTGGCTTTTGTTGGCGGCACATACCAAGACGACTGCACACTGAATGAGGAATGACGAAGGAGAAAGTGTTGCTAACTAGCATTTTCACCATTTACCACAATGTTCTCTAATCATTAAAAGACGACTTTACCCTCAATTGAGCCACATTTAAGTTGTCGTCTGCAAATGCTTCCAATTTGGGCTATCTCAATTTCAATCGTCTGGCAAAAAGTTTAGAATGTGAAATCGGGGCTCTTCGACAACAAAAACCCATACAGACCCCCCAAAAAAACCTCAGCTATTACAGTGTATAGGGCGTTTGCTGCCGCATGATATCTTTTTGATAATGTACGGTGTCATTCCATTTTTAACCCTTTCCCAAACGACAAACTTTTGGACTAGACTAAATTGAAAGCATTTGCAGATGACAATTCAACTCTTGCTGAAAAGACGATTTCTATCTATGATAGTGTAGAAAACATTGTTGGAAAAGGAGAAAATGCTGGTTACCAGCATTTTCTCCTTTTCCCACAATGTTTTTAAAAGGCTAATATTCCAGATCCGTAAAAACCGGGGATTGTTTGGGAAAGGGTTAAATGTCCCGCGTGGAATGCACTGCCTGGTCTTGAGTGAACTCTTTTCTGCACACTGCCATGTTTAACCTTTCCGCAGTAAAAGGCTTTTGAAAATATCGTCGGATAAGGAGAAAACGCTGGTAACTAGCATTCTTTTTCCTTCTACCAAAATATATTCTACCCTTTCAAAGACATACATCATCATTTGTAATAATTTTCGTTGTCGTCTGCAAATGCTTTCAATTTGGACAAGTCTTAATCTTTGCCTTCCAATATAGAGGAGAGGAAAATATCGTTAGAAAAGGAAAAAATGCTGGTAAACAGCATTTTCTCCTTTTCCCACAATATTCTTTTACTATCTCACAGACATTTATTTCATAATTTGAGACATAAGATTTTGTCGTCTGCAAATGCTTTCACTTTGGACAAGTCTAAAATTTTTACATCCGGTAAAGAGTTTCAACTGTCCGCTAAACACCCGCAGTTGCTTCCATTCTATCTGAAGGTTCAAGAGGTTTGTAGTGGAAAGGTGTGCCTTGTGTGCTGTAGTGTAAAATTGGTTTTGGCGTTAAACTGTTTCAATGTTAACCACGTGGAAATGATTTTGTTTATAATATCGTAGCGTTTGTAATGGTGAAATGCGTGGAAAAATTAAACGTGCAACAAGATTTTTAAGTGAAGATGGATTAAAAGCGTACACAAATTGGAATATTTGACGAATTGGTCGTGTTTTCTTGTAAGGTTGTTCTTAAGTGGAAATGGCTTTAAATGTCTTTGATATTTAGTGTTTAAATCGTGTCTACAAACTTTTCATTCGGGGGGAGAGACGGTTAAGAGTTTGGGTTTTGTGTGTTAAAACGGAAATTTTCTGGTTTTTTGTTTCAGTGTTTTTAGTAAGCTTTGATATGGACCTCTATAAAATTGTTGAACGATATTTGAGTCATGACCTGAGAAAAAGGGGTTAAATGCATATTCAAAAAAGCTTCGTGTTTAAGGTAACGGAAGTCCTTGATCACGTTTCGATTTACGCTGGCTCCCGAATCGTCAGTAACGCAATACGGGTACCATGATAACGTCAACAGGAAATACTATTTTTAAGTGTAGAAAAATATTTGACGTTCTTCAAATTTTCTAATAAGTCATAGGGATCTTTAGAAGCCAGAGGCTTACTACTGCTTCGTTCAACGTCAGTGAATGGTACGTTATGTGCGTCAACTTCTAAACAGAACATGTTTACTATTCTGGTACCCGTATTGGCAAGCGACTTAGATATGATTCGGGAGCCAGTGTAAATGAAAACCTGATCAAGGGTTTCCGTTGCTTTAAAACATGACCGCTGCGAAACCTAGTATGTAAGATATAGATCTACAGAAATAAATGTTAAGTCATGTGAAAGTCATGGAATCAGGTTTGGTGAGACAGGGGCTTCAGGCATTATCAGGCTAAAACTACACGTTATACCCCGACTGCGTTTATGTCAGGACGGGGAAAGACGTTCGTAGAACTAAGCATAGTTTGGTGTGACGGGAGCTAGGAAAACATTGACACTTTCTGTAAAAGTTCCGATGTAACTTAAAAGTTGCTAAAAAGCCTTCATCTCATGGTCGTTCAAATTCGAGATTATTTGGTCGAAGGTTAAAACATATAGATAATTGTAAGGATAATCCGTTTTTCTGTCACGCACATGTTTTTAGGGACTTACAGAGAAGAGAAGACAAATACCGGGAAGAAACTGCCGTCGCTTTACGATTAACCCTTATGCTGCTAAGCGTAGCTTAACCCTTTCCCAAACAATCCCTGTTTATACGGGTTTGGAATAGTAGCCTTTTAAAAACATTATAGGAAAAGGAGAAAATGCTGGTAACCAGCATTTTCTCCTTTTCCCACAATGTTTTCTACCCTATCATAGACAGAAATCGTCTTTTCAGCAAGAGTTGAATTGTCGTCTGCAAATGCTTTCAATTTGGTCTAGTCCAAAAAGTTTATCGTTTGGGAAAGGGTTACGGACCTTTTACAGATAGTGTAGATAAAGAACGTGCAGTCTGACCTTGGTTCTTCACTGTCCGATTTAGTGAGATCTGTCCGAAGAGCAAGATATTTAAACCGTTAGCTATGATTTATCACTGTCGGCTGGAAATGGTCTGTTTGATTTCTTTAGCAGTATAAGAGTTAAGCTTGAAATGTAGGACAAGTATCTTAGGATGTTAGGACATCATCCCGACATGTACTTCCGTGAAGAAACTTAGTCGAATAAAGCCCGATATGTAGGACAAGTACATCTCCGGATGTAGGAATATGTGCCTCCCTTGGGCTTTTATTTAGCACAATGTATAAGCAGACGATTGCTTTCATCTTGCAGCGGACCACTTTTGGAAATACTGCGACCATCAGAGAATTGATTGTAACTGGTCGAAATCTCCCTTTGTAGCAAGTTTTACACATATCTTTGTATTTGAGCTATATTCTTAGTTAAACCCTAGAACCCTTCCCCCCATCCCCCGCCCTACCACACCACACCCCAAAAATAAATGAATAAATAAAAATTATGAAAAAAAAAACAGGCAGTTTTGGTCTAGAAATAAGACCCCCGCCCCTAAAAAAAATCTGCATTTAGCCCCCTTTATTGCAAAATAACTTAAAAGAAAAAGCTTTGGTAAGTTTTTGGTGATGGGATATAGCGTAAGTGGTGGGGTACAGCAGTTACCGTTTTGTTATCAGGATGTAAGATTTTGTGTCAAAAATTTCGTAACGTTTTGCCTACTTTCAAATTTACTAAATTCGTAACTGCGTTTTTAATTTTCATTCTAATCTTTCTTGCCTTTGTGAATTTTAGTAAGTAAATAATTTTGTTGACTCTTCACTTCACCCCTCACAACGTACGTCAGTGTGACGTCACAGGTAGTGATATCGGACCCTTGTTATAAAGTCAGTGTGCGTGTTTGGTAAGACTGTTTTTTTTTGTAATCGTTCCTTTAAATGATCTGAAAAAAGTCTATAGACCTCCAAAGTGTACAATGCCTAGGAACTTTGTTTTTGTCAAAGCTTTTGTTAACTACTTATAATAATGGAATAGACTTCGACCACTATTAAAACCCAATCGCTTTTTGATATTTGGTCAAAGTGTTTGTGCATATAGACATCTGCTTCCTGTCTTAAACAGGAAACTAGTCGGGATTAAAATAAAATAACCGAAACTAGTCGGGATTAAAATATTTTTTCAAAATGATATTTGGAGTTTGATCTCTTTTTATTCATTTGTCTAAAACATCAGAATATTAAATGTATTCATCTAATGTCTTTGATAAATACACGAGAGTCTTTGTAGTCCGTTTGTATCCACCCAAGCTAGCCTCATTCTATCTTCATATCGTACTTACTTTTCAATATAAATTACGAAATTGCGCAGGTCCGATATCACTTCCTGTGACGTAGGCTGTTACCCTTGCACTTGTAGGTGGAAAGAGTAGATCTCGCGAAGATCTCGCAAAGTTATTGGGTAAACAGCGCATGACGTCATGTCTGATGTAATGAAAAAAAAGGCGGAGTCATCAAAATCGACCATGTGGAAAAGAAATTATACCCCGAAATTGCACCCTTTTCTTTTATACAACAGTACAGTGTAAAGAAGTTTAGAAACAATTTAAATGTATCTACATCTAGAAATATTAAGCGGTATTTAACAAGAAATTTTGATGTACGACCAAGTAGTCTCCTACATAAAAAAAAAAAAAATCGGTCTGCAACACGAGAAAAAACATCTTTTGCGTAAATGCCGTCTCGGATCAGCCTGCGTAGTCTGCGCAGCCTTATCCGGGACGATACTTTACGACTACATTGGAATTTGTGCTACAGTAAACGTCCGCAAAACATAAAATTACTTAAAAAACGGAAAGTATCGTTTCGGCTTAGCCGGCGCGGACTGCGCAGGCTGATCCGAAACGATACTGCACGCAAATGCCCGAATGCCTCTTTTCGCGTGATGGAGGCCATAATTATAATGCTCAAATACTAGAATCTGATTCCAAAGGTTTATCAGAACAAAGAACCGTTCAGTAAAGGTTAAACACGTGTTTAGCTAAGAAATACAAATTTAAATATTTAGTTTGTTTATTAGAAACATATTTTTTCGATAAAAGACTTTTTACAAACCTTTCAAGTCCTCTTGAAAAAAACAAGAGCGTTATGTTTGTAATCAAAAAGCTTTAAAACTAACAAGTTTTAAGCAGTCGTTCTTCACTTACTTTCTTCTTTCAACAAGCCTTTACAGAGATGAATAGCTTATGCCTTATGCTCTGTGCACTATACATTGTGTGCTTGTTCGGACAATGTAGATCAAGATCAGACTGCACAAAGTGCAGCCTGATCTTGCATCTACACTGTCCAAAATAATGGGAATTGTTTAACTTGCAGTTGCTACACTACCAAACAATCCCTAGTTTTTACGACTCCGCGATAGAAGCTTTTTTGAACATTGTGGGAAAAGGAGAAAAACCATCATTTTCTCCCTTTCAATTTTCGTTTTTCGGTAGCACTCAGATATGTTATTTGAAATGGCATATTAAAATACATCGATCGTTGAGGTACGTATTTTTTATTGAAAATAGCTTCTATCGCTCATTGCTTTTTATTGGCGCAATGATACAAACTTGCCTGATTTTTCGCTCCAAACCAATTTGTTCCATGGCTTTTTCGTCCTATGATTGCGCGCTTCTCCATGTGATTGCTCATGAATATTTATAGATCGAAGTAATTGATTGTAATGTTGGAAATTAAATGTAAAAGGCTAAAGATATTCCAAAATTATAGTTTTAAGGTACATGAGCACTCTCCCTTCAACCGAAAAGGTATTCATTTGCTTAGTGGGTTGACTTTTAAGCCAATATTTGAACAATATGTCTCTTTTTCTTTCAAACTATTAATTCCACACAATGGGCTTCCTTGACAAATACCACTTCAGCATTCTCAACGCTTTTATTTTTGCAAAGGGGTAATTCTCTGACGAATATTTTTGAAGAATGTCTATTAGAAGGGCGTAAACTGTAAAACTGTAAAAATGGAGACTTCTCAAGGGTTTGTTAACCCTTTACCAAACAAATAATCCCTGTTATTTACGACCCTAAGATAGAAGCCCCATGAAAACATTGTTGGAAAAGGAGAAAATGCTGGCAATCAGCATTTTCTTCTCTTCCCACAAGGTTTTTTCCCTCTTCTAGAAACTAATTTTAATTTTTGAGTAAGGCTTAATTTGTCGTCTGCAAGTACTTTGAATTTGGACGAGTCTAAAATTTTCTCGCTTGGTAACGAGTTAATTCGTGGGTCAAGTATAATTGGAGCTTCAACTGTTGGGAAAAAAATTGTTATCGATAAGGGAGATTGGCATTTCATATCAGTGTAGTTTTGTCAGAATTTCTGTTACTCCCTGATATAAAATGAAATTTGTAGCCTAAATCCTTGTAAAATGTCAGTGAAATAAGCAAAACAAAATTCTGCTGAAAATTAAATGCCGAAACCCTATATATGCAAGACGAGAGAAAGGCTCTTTTCATGATTTCCTTTTTCCTTTTACCACAGTGTATTTGAAAAGTCACCGGCTGCAAGACAGAGAAAGTCGTCTGCAGCAGGTAATGTGTTAATGTCTTAACTCATTACCAAACGACAATATTTTAGACTTGTCCAATTCGAAAGCATTTGCAGACGACAAAATAATAAAAGTGACTGAAAATTTGAAATTTGTTTCGTGAAGGGTAGAACACATTGTGGGAAAAGGAGAAAATGCTGGTAACCAGCATTTTCTCCTTTTCCCACAATGTTTTCTAAAGGCTTCTTTCTAAGAGTCGTCAAAAGTAGGGATTGTGTGGTAATGGGTTAATGGTTCCATATATCAGACGTATCTCTTTCGATTTTCAAGAGCATATGATATGAGCCAACTAACCTATGATTTTATCATGGGTATCATGGCGGCCTCATGCCATCATTTTCGGAGAGGTAAGGATCAGTAGGTGCGTTGTGGCCTTACCAGTCTGCTCTTTCCGACACTGAAGTTAATTGATTTTGATTATAATTACCTATTCTTGGAAATTTTTAAACGGCTGCTTCTGTACATTGCTTTTTAAGTCCAGTGGTTCCTTCTGTCTGTGTGTCTGTGCGTCTGTCTATTTATTCTCCCTTTCTTTAACATTTTTGCGCTTCTATAACATTAATACGGCAAGAAATCATGTAGTTAAATACAAATTCTTTACAAAAAGCAAATAATATACATGTTTACAGGTATAATCCTGACGATATCAAGAGAAAACTGTCCTATTGTAGAAATATAGTAATGCATGATTATCCCACCCACAGGAGAAGATCGAAATGCTAAATACTGAATACTGCCCTGTTAAATGGGTATTTGAACCACATAAATAGTCATTTAGTTAGTGCATTAGTGCGGGATAAATAATCCTTTATGACTGTGGAATTTCAGTAATTGCTCAGCTCTGCGGGAGAAGGCCAGGTATTAGTACAGTTCCGTCAATGCTAAAGTGATGATTGGCAACTTCCGGACAGAAGACGGTGGTATTTTCGCAAAATAATATTTGTATTCTGATTGACTACGCACAGATTCTTACCCAGCTCTGACGTAAGCTCTAGCAAGTTTTTGGCGCTATCGTCAACATTATTTCAATTATGTTTCGGATACCATGATTTGCCAACTCGTAAACGCCGGCCCCCGCTTTAACCTGAGTCCGCATTCAACAAACATTGTTAAGAATATTCTCAGTCTTATTCTCAAGGATTTTCTGAATTTGAAATTATTGCACTTTCTGATTTGCTTACTTTAACCAAATAGTTTAGCCAACCAGAAGTTATACTGCTTTCAAATTGCAGGACTGAATTCGGCTTGTGCATTGCCTTGGTCAAAGCCCAAAAGAAATATCACTTTTGCTCTTCAGTAACACATGTCGCCTGTAAACATTTTACCAACTGACAAAATTTTAGACTTGTCCAAATTGAAAAGTAAAAAATGCTGGTTACCAGGATTTTCTCCTTTTCCAACAATGTTTTCAAAAGGCTACAATCTCAGGGTCGTAAAAACCAGGGATTGTTTGGTTAAGGGTTAAGCCACGAGTCCTGTTTTGACACAACATTATGACAAACGCAATTTTTGCTGCGTCTCAATTTAAGTGCTTTAGTATTCGTGTCGAAACCTCGGAATAAAGGTTAAGCGACTGTTCACACGTATTCTGAAAAAGAACATCGGACTACTTTGCAATGATTATGTGGAGTAATTTCAATAAAGGATAATGGTGGTCGTGCTGTGCCCTATGATCCTCAACATGAATTAGTTAATTAGGTAATTGTTCCGGGTCTACCTTAGCAAAACATCTAATGGCAGCTTAAATGAATGTCTTGTAGACACTTTAGTTATATTGCTATTTAATTGGGGAGTTTTAGGTGGTTTCTTGCTGGGATATAGAACTTCTAAGTGTGTAGTCTATCTCTGCTTTAGGCCAAAGGAATCAGCGGTTTTCGACTTTACTTCAAAACCAAAAGTTAGCAGCAGGTTGCACGATAAATTGATTATACCGTTATCTCCCGTTAGATGGCATTCTACAAATACACATTTATCTACTTTGGGCATCCTGGGTACAGAACTACAATCCTTCAAGTGATGTGTCAAATCTTCGAAGAATATGACATGTACAGACAACGTTGATTATACCGGTAGCTGTCAACCGGCAGCCAATGTCCAGAACGTATAGTTGAAACAATCAGGATTTTTTTCACTATTTACCATTCTTGTTGCCCAAGGCACTGGTATGATCATTATTTTATGCCTCTTTGTATTCTCTAGAAAGTCTTCGTCACCTTGTTCCGGTATTGTGGGTAGAGTATAGATTTCTTTCGATTTTCTTTCAGAATTAGACGAAAATTTAGACGGAGTATTTACGGAATACTGTTAGGGCCATCGCCTATGAGTCTGTTGATTTTAAACACGAGTATCACCATTGTGCTATCACATTATCATCATCGTACTATCGCGCTATCATCATCGTACTATCACCATGGCAGTGTTGCATAACTGTCATCGCACTGACGTGTTATCATTATCATACTATCGTATTATTACCATCGCACTATCACGTGATCATCATCGTACTGATGCGTTATCGTCATCGTACTATCGCGTTATCGTCATCGTGCTATCGCGCTATCGTCATCGTTCTATCGTGTTATCATCATTGCACTATTGTCTTCCGGTGCGCATGCGCATGCGCATGTTCACACATTTAAGATCTTCAGGACATTCCTTAAGACTAGATCTATACAGTAAAAGAAAGCAAACAAAGAATACATTAAAAAGTTTTTTAAAAAGTTATTAATTGCCTAAATAATTTTTTTAATGTTTATGCCCACTTTCGTTATCCGACTCTAAATCTATCTTGTCGCATTGATGAGAAATTTGTTTATGCGCATGCGCACCGGAAGGCGATAGTACAATGACGATAGAGCGATAGTAGAATGACGATAACACGATAGTGCGATGATGATAACTCGACAGTACGATGATTATAACTCGAAAGTGCGATGGTGATACTCGCTTTTAAAATCAACAAATTCTTAGGCGATGGCCCTATTTGTATTCCGTAATAAGGTGCATTTCTTCGCCGGAAATGATCGCTTTACGTTTATTAAAATGGTAAAGATCCACTTAGGAAAAAAAACTGAGTCGCATTTTTTCTATCGACATCCTTTATCTAAAAAAAAATTTGTAAATTCATTTCTCAAAGTGGTTTATTGATTAATTTGTTAAGTTTTCACCGGCGGATTGATAGATGTAGATAAATTTCATGCAGATGGTGTTCTCGTTGTTTATGTAACTTCATGGACGTCGCTATGTCTCAGATCATTTAAACGACAATATTTCAAAACGGAAACTTCCTTAATACGGATGGGGATTGATGCAGTTGCGGAATCGGCCTAGTTGTCATGCCTTTACAAAATCTCACCAATGGTCCCCCCCCCCCCCACTTTCGTATACCTTGGAAAAGTAGGGCTTATTCGGACCTATCGGCCTATTACTAGCATGTTGGGGCTGTTTTAATAAATGATCGGTGCATAGGTTACATGCTACCCGATTATAGCTGAATGAAAAGCACCAAGTAGCGTTTTACTGAGTAAATGTTTATTTCATTTGAAATTCAAAGTAACGACACAATGTCAAAATTAGATAGATGTATATTTGTGGAATGCCATCTAGCGGGAGATAATGCACTTTTTAAAAACAATGTGGTTTCAGTAATATAATGGAAACAATTTCCTAATCAGTGCGATAGGTTTTTGGTCGTGGGAATGTCCAGAGACAAGACTCGAGGTTAGTTCTGGTGAAACCCAGGAAATACTTTAATAAGTATCTAAGAAATGATACTGAAACTCACAGTCTTATCATTCAAAGGAAACTTTGCTCAGAGAGTGTCAAATAATTGAGCCATGCTCTGTGAAAAGGGGGCTTAAAGCATCTACGAAAAGTTTCGACCCTAGTCAGCCTGTACAGTCCGCGCAGTCTGACCTGAATCGAAGACTTTCGCTATTGGTAAATTTTCTGTTTTTCAAAGGACAAATCTACCTCAATATCCAGTCAGTTATGAAACAAAACTGGCTTTATTGATCTCTAAATATCAGTCGTCACAACTCGGCCGATTCCTTACCTACATCTAACCTCGTCCGTATCAAGATTTCCATTTTGAAATGAGAATCACGTGATTCTATATATAGTGCGCTAATGACAGTTGTTTAGCAACGTCATGAACAACCCGAAAAGTTATTTGTCTATAATGTCTATTTGTCGGTGAAAAACTTCAATTGATAAACCACGTTAAAAAATGAATGTAAGAACTATTTGTCAACTGAAATAAAGTTAAAAAGATTTTTATAGAAAATTGAAACTCAAGTTTTCTTTTGTAAGAGGAGCCTTACAATTTTCAGAACGGTAAACCGGCGTATTTCCGGGCGATGAATGCATTGATCTGACGCATATCATTCCACCGGTTACATCCGAGGGATATCAGGGAGAGGGGTTAATCTATAGGGTCCACAAGTGGCGATCGTCTCTATCACAATTTCTAGAGCAGATTCCTGGGCTGGAGTTTTGAGTAAAGGCCAGGCCGGTATTCACCAGCCATTCTGAAGAACCTTCTTTGTCTTATTCTCCAAAATGTTCTACATCTGTAAGTAACACAACTTCTGATTGGCTTAACCGAATGGTTCAGCCAATCAGAAGTTGTGTTACTTGCAAATGTAGAAAAACCTTGAAGAATAAGACTAAGGAAACTCTCAAGAATGGTTGGCGAATACGGACCCTGGGCTCTTATTCACCAACCATTTGTAAGAACGTTCTTTGTCTTTTTCTCCAGAATTTTCTACATTTGTAAGTTACACAATTTGGTTTAGCCAGTCAGAAATGTGTTACTTATAAATGTAGAAAATCTTGGAGAATAAGACTAATTTAGATGTTCTCAAGAATGGTTGGTGAATACAGGCCCTGTAGATTCCTTGGCTGGATTTTTGAGTAAAGACCAGGGTAAAACAAAGGGATTAACTAATTGGAAATGTCGGAAGAAGCAGTTAGTGAAGGCAAAAACATAATAATAGGGCTGTAAGCTTTTGGTCTGGAAGGATTTTAATTTGATGAAATTGATTTTACTCTGTAAACCTCTTTCTAAACGAAATATTGATTTTAATCAGTGGCTGGAATGCCAACTTTACCAATTAAAATGTTGTTTTTGACCACAATATAGTTATAAATACTTGATGGTGTTGATAAAAATCAGAGTACACGTTCTGTGTAGTCTGATCTTGATCTACACTCTCCGATAAAGGGACCCTTTGCTGACCCTCGCGTGCTAAGGGTTCAAAACCGGATGTGTCAATCAAACTCACTGAATGAAAAGGAAGGAAGTGTCTTTCACCTGCATTCCGCGGAATTTTATAATTCTCTTGTGTTAAACTATCGCACAGCGAAAAAATGCCTTAAATCTCGGTCCGACAAATATTATTTTTTTTTGCACACCTGTTAAACACCCATTTCTGAAATAATTGTTGGAAAAGAAGCGAGCAGAGCTCCAGATAGAGGGAGTGATTTTGATTTCAAATTTGGAAATGTTAATTATTCTCTTCCAAACCCTATGTCATGGGTACTCATTAGAATCGTCTCATCGAGACAATTCTAATGGGTACCCATAACATAGGGTTTAGAAGAAAAATAAGAGATTTAGAATACCATTACTCCCTCTAAATGGAGCTCTGGAATCGAGTATTTTTTTAACATCCTATTCTTCCTTGGATCTTAATAATGCCGTAATTTAATGACTCAGAGGTTAAACTGCTTTGAAAAAATCTTTGAGAAAACAGAAAATGTTGCTAAGTAGCATTTGTTCCTTTCCCATACCTTGGTAAATCCCACCTTTGAGCCACAAGTAATTTGTCATCTGCAAATGCTTTCATTTTAATATTTTCCGAAATTTGTAGTGTGATAATGGGTTAACCCATTCTCATTAGACAAAATTTTGGACTTGACCAAATTAAAAGTGTTGGTAGACGACAAATAAAATGTAATGTAAATGATGATTTTTGTCTACGAAAGAGTAGAAAACATGGTGGGAAAAGGAGAAAATGCTGGTTACTAGCATTTTCTCCTTTTCAAACAATGCTTTCTAAAGGCTTCTTTCCCTTCGATTTTCCACAATATTTTCTGCAATGTTTTCAAAAGGCTTCTTTCCCAGAGTAATTGAAAGCGAGATCTGTAGTCCTCCTTGAATATGGTGATATTGATTCAATGACTTGGCTCTGAGTTTGCACAAGATAAACAAAAGCAAAAAAATTCTCAGACACTTTATGACCTCAAACAACAAAAATGTAGGATCTTTTTTGTAAGCGGAATTTTACGTTTGTCAGACAATATCGCAGATGTGTGGTGGATTGTAACGTTTTACTAAGAAACAGTTTTTTTTTGCAGACGAAATCAAAGCGTTGAGAACGCTGCAGTGGTATATACATGTATCAAGGAAGCTATTGAGTAGAATTAATAATTTGCAGGAAAAAAATATTATTTAGATATTGGCTTGAAAGTCAACCTTCAAAGCAAATAAATACCATTTTTGGTTAAGTGAGATTACTCGTGACAGAGTAGGATTTTTTGTGTATTGATGGTCTCCTTTGATCATTAGAAGGAGTCAGGAGTAACGTCCCTTGACAGTAGGATGCGTGATAGATAGTGAGAGAAACCATGCGAATATGTCGAATAAAATTAAGTTTGTGCCTGAAAACAATGATTTTGAAATATCTTTTGTCGTTAACATTTAAATACCTAACATTACAACCAATTATTCGATCTCTAAATATTCATACCCAATCGAATGGAGTAGAACGAAAAACCCCATGACTAAGTGATAGGTAGATAAATTTTATATCAATGCGCCAATAGAAGGCTATGAGCGAGTGAAACTATTTTTAATCAAGAATTACTATTTTCAAAATCGATGGCCTCACCCAGTGATTTTTAACATGCCATTTCCAAGTACATATCTGAGTTTTACGAAAAAACTCATTTGCCTGAGAAAAATTGAGTTTAAGGGGGTTTATTTCCTTCGGCTTTGCACAAAATATGCTACATGGTCTTCAAAATTCAATGTTAAACTCTGAGTGGTATTGTCTTGGACAAATACCACAAAATTGAATATTTGGTATGTTTCCTTTTTTTTTTCTTTTAATAGCAGAAAACATCCTCATAAAAGAAGGAAATGCTGGTTTACCATATCGGACAATAAACGCCCAAATATTAAAAGAAGCACCTTAAGCGTGGTATTATTTAGATTGAAAGAAATACTTTTGAAAAATGTCCTTTCTTACTTAATACTTTCGTCCGTGCGAATGATTGGCTATTTATCGCTTCACTTAAGTCAATGATAAATCACTGTTTAGGCTTTATGAGATAAGAATGATCTGGAAGGCTCCCCATAAGCGGTTTGACATGTATACTGTTTTCCTCTGAATTGAAAGCAGACTGTGCTTATGAAAAGATACTTATAAATCTCTTTGGTGACGTTTGGCAAATTTCACTAATTAACAGTGTGGGGAGGATAATACGATCTTTTTTTGTAAAAAAATATATATGTATTTTGAGGCCGTGCCAATTAAGAGATAATGAAGACTACTTGGCCCATGTTGAGTGTTTCCGCTGAACCCTGTAGAAAAGTGAATGCACCACTTGAGCTTACTTTCCTTTTGAATAGTGAAAATATGTTATTCTTGACGTTAAAGTATGAGCGGTAATATTGTATTTCACATAATATGGCCTGCAACACGCAAAAAGGGGCATTCGGACATTTGCGTAAAGTATCGTTTCGGATCAGCCTGCGCAATCCACGCAAGCTAATCCGAAACTACACTTTCCATTTATATGTGACTTTCTGTTTTGCACTAGTCTTATGTTGCACAAAACCTTATGTAGTCGTAAAGTGCTGTCTCGGATTAGCCTGCACAGATTGGGCAGGCTGATCCGAGACGACACTTTACTCAAATGTCCAAATGCCCCTTTTTGCGTTTTTCAAGCAATATGGAGTAATAATGTGGATTAGACGAATTATTGATGCACAAGAAGTTCTCTAAGTAGATTTACCGGGTACCAAATTCAACTGTGATGGTGGAAAGAGTTGGTCAAGATCAGACTGCACAGTGTGTGAACCGGAAAAATTTCAGATTGATTTGATCTGTCCTTGGAATGAATTGTACCAAAGATTAACCAGTAATGGTATTTCTCACGGTCAAGTATAAATGAGCTACACTCTGGCAAAAGGGCGTTAAAAATATATGTGTCTCCATGATGCCTTACATAAAGCAAGTTGTCATAGATTTCATGACCAAACGATAAAATTTTAGGCTTGTCCAAATCGAAAGCATTTGAAGACGACAAAATAAAAGTGACTGAAAATTTTGAATTTGTTTTGTGAAGGGTAGAAGAAATTGTGGGTGACAGAGAAAATGCTGGTTGCTAGCATTTTCTCCCTTTTTTCCCCACAATGTTTTCTAAAGGCTTTTTTCTCAGGGTAGTAAAAAGAAGGGATTGTGTGGTAATGGGTTAAGGAACACAATCATAGTCTGGACTTTCACTACAAGACAATGCCAATAATTTTCTGCGGGTTAGGCATTCGTTCCTAACACTGTAATATGGTAGAACAGGCAAAACGATTTGGTGCGCACAAAAGATGTAATGGCCTGCAACACGCGCAAAATGACATTCGGACATTTGCGTAAAGTGTCGTCTCGGATCAGCCTGTGCAGTCCGTGCAGACTAATCCGAGACGGCACTTTACTAATTAATCAGAATTTGTGCCACAGTAGACTTGCGCAAGACAGAAAAAATACATAAAAGCAGAAAGTGTCGTTTCGGATTAGCCTGCGTGGAGTGCACAGGTTGATCCGAGACGGCAGTTTACGCAAATGTCCGAATGCCCTTTTTCGCGTGTTGCAAGCCAAATGGCGTTGCTTGCGAAAGCCGTCTTTTTTCAAGTGCCACGCAAACTTAAGGAGATGGAATCGTTATTTTTAATCTGTTTCTCCTTTCATAAGATATGTTTCTCCTTTCATAAGATTTGACAAGGGTATTAATAAAAGATTTGAAAATACGAGTAGTTTAACAAAAGGATGAGGAAAACAAATTTCTCGATTTTCACCTCAACATTGCTTATTAAAATCAAACAGACAAAAATTGAGGTGTTTTGTCTGGTAAGAACGTAAGTTGATAGCTTTCAAAGCACAAAGACTTAGTCTTTAACAAAATGAAATCAAAGTACTGAAAGTACTGACAGACTATGGCGAATTTGAAATAAGTGGCTATAGTAAAGATAAAACTTGGTCGGTTTGTTCAAGATTGAAGAAAACTGGTAAAATTCAGGTTCTTTATGACTTATTCGGCAAGCTAAAAAAAACTATAGATATTTTGTTAACATTCATTTGAAAACAAGTTATTTCGTTGAAATGATACCCCATTGAAATGATACCACTAAAAAAACTTTTTTTACTAGAAACATACCAGAGGTTCCGCGTTTTGCATGTACAGGTGACTTTTTTGTTATTGGTCCATAAAAAATACGTTAAGACCCCTTTTTTCATAACATGGCATTTTCAGTAAATAGAAACAAATAATGCTTGTTTGTGGCTTTTGATAAACAATATAAAGATGAAGGCTTATAAAATTTTGTCCTTTAGATCTAGTAAAAGAGATATTGGTTCAAAAAGGAAATACACATTAAGTCCCCTTTTTCCATGACACAACATCAAATGAAAAAATGACTATCATTGGTGTACCAAAAGGAACGCATGTACAAACTTTAGTCAATTTTCAAAAAGGATTTTATGAGATATATGCCGGGACGGACAAACGAACAGATAGCCAGTGTATATTAAGATCAGAACACACACACTGCAGTCTGGTCTTGGATTCACTTTTTCCAACAAGGGAATATTTTTTTCTCTTCAAAATATAACTTTGAAATAGCAATATTCAGGGTTTTTTTTCTTTCCCTGAGCTTGAAACTTTCTTTTTAGCGGATTACGGATTAAAATTAATGGATTATAAAGTTAATCAACAGCACAAGATATAATTGTGTAATAAACTGTTAAATTCTTTGCAAGACGAAAAAGATGCACTCGTCCAAACTCAAAGCTGTTCCCGATTATAAATTTAAATTATGGCTCAATGGATGAAAACTGATGTTAAAAGGGCAGAAAGCAAGTTTGGAAAAGGAGGAAATTCTGGTTGCCATCATTTTCTCCTTTTCCCGGTATATTTTTACACGGGGCATTTAATCAGTTTAGTTAAATTTTGTGATTGCATGGTGTAGGGTGTGAATATACAAGACATCAAATAACAGTTTAACGCACCAGGTTCACCTACACAATGATCTGAATAATGAATGACTGAAGATATGATACTGGTTCCCTGGTCAGTGAACGTTAATGTTGCTGGGGCTTGCTACAAGTTACCTTGGTGTATCTATTTTTAAATTCATTGATAATGCTATTGTGTTGTAGGAATACTGGTTCCCTGGTCAGTGAACGTTAATGTTGCTGGGGCTTGCTACAAGTTACCTTGGTGTATCTATTTTTAGATTCATTGATAATGCTATTGTGTTGTAGGAATACATGAATATGCATGTATCGATTTGCATAGGTCACTTAATTTGCATAATAAAGAAACATCTTGTTGTACCTTATCAATGACATTGTTCATTCTATTACTTTTTGAAGTGGACATGTTCAAATCGTGATTGTAGAGATTTCGTGGTTCTTGTCAAAATCGTCATATAAAATAGATTTAAGATTACTAATAGAAAGGATTATTTTTCTATGAGGCAGTATTTGGCAACTGTGTTTTTTTTTACATTGAGTCTGGCTCAATCTGGATACCTATAGACTAGCTTTGCTAGTCTAAAAGTTGAATTTTGGTATTTGTGTATTCCTTTTATTATATACTTTGAACATGGTTTTATGAGTCCGTAAAATTCATTGTGTATAAGCATAATCATAACGATAGTTCAAGGGTCATAGGTCAGAATATGCATAAAAATACATGCACATATGTTAATTTCCAGAAAAAAAAAACAGATTCAATACTCTGAAAGAGTAGAAAAGATGTCACATACGAAGCAGCACAAGGCTTAACAGAAACGTAAGATAACGAAATTCGTAATAGGATTCCTAGACTGAAAACAAGGGCGTTTAGGTGATAAATAATGGATACGCGATTACTCAGTGAAAGAAATTCCTGTAAGCTTTGCACTTTGCCTAGAGGTACTCTGTATTTTTCTGCAGCGTAGAATTAATTACGTTTTATGATTAAATGATGTCCCTAATTAATGAGGAATAACAGATTATAAAAACTCTTATGCAACATACATGTGGCTTTGAAATGCTTTAATTTTTCCACTTAAGAATTTTTGAAATCATGTTTGATGTACGGCGCCCTACGGAGGTGGATCTCAGACAGAAATCATCAAAGGATTAATCTTCAGGCTGCTTGGAGCGATTCACTGACCTTTTGCGGACAGTGTAGATTCAAGATCAGACTGCACAGAACGTGCAGTCTGATCTTGGATCCACACTATCCGATAAGAAGATACCTGTCCTCTAAATACCTGTGAATTAGGAAAGTTTTATGTTTTATTATCGACTTGAAAGTTTCATTTCGTTTATTTAGCAGGATAGGAGTTAAAAGCTGTAGAAAGCATTCTTTCTTTATGCAGTGCTAAGGTGGAACGAAAAGAAACCTTTTCATAAAACAGATTTAATTTAACTTTTATTAGAATTTCATTCATGTACAACAATTTTTACAAATGACATAAAAGACATGGAAGTGCACGTACATGACCATTCGATAAAGAATTGTGAGATACTATCATATCTAATCAAAAACAATGCAAAACATTCTACATATTCTACGAGAATGGTAAGATTCGATTCAGCCATAAAACACATAAATCTTAAAACGTATTTAATACGGTTTATATATGGCTTGTTTCATCTAAATGTTGGATCACTAGGATCGTATTCTGGGGTATTTGTTATGAAGAAGAGAAGCAGCTGAATCTTGTTAAGTTAAATATAATATATTTGAGCAATACTCTGTGAAATGTAGGGAGGGAGGGTGGGGGTGGGGGGGGGGGTTAATCTATCTAAAAATATATCGATTCAGATCAGTCTTCGCAGTTCATGGAGCTGACCAGGGCCGAAACTTTTTGCTACTGGAAAATTTTCCACGTGTTAAAAGGAAAACTCTGTTTCATTACTCACTCGGCTGTTAGATGAAATGATCTTTATAGATTCCTAATTATAATGATGACTTGGTTGATATAATGCAAAACAAATATGCACTAAGCCCCTTTTTCTAGAGTCTTTTTTATGAAATCACAGAATGGTTAGAGCAGTGTTAACCCTTTACCAAACATTCCCTGGTTTTTACGACCATGAGATAGAAACCTTTCGAAAACATTATTGGAAAAGGAGAAAATGCTGGTAACCAGCATTTTCTCATTTTCCCACAAAGTTTTCTACCCTGCTTGAAACAAATTTCAATTTTTGAATTACTTTTAATTTGTACAAGTCTTAAATTTTATCATCTACTAAAAGATTGAAGAAACCTTTAGTTGGCCAACCAAACTTATTTGTGTTTTGTTCCTGTAAGCCTTTCAGGCTATGTTGATTTAAGAAGAAAAATAATAAAAAAATAAAAAAGAAGCACACAAGATACTACAATGTCATTGAGCCATGCACTTTGAAAAGGGGCTTATGCATCCTTGAGAAAAGTATCGACCCATATTAGCCTGCGCAGTACTGTCCTCTGATATTTTTTCTTAGCATTAGAAATTTAGATCTAGCGGTTAGATAGATTACAGGCAAGCATCCTTCCAGTAAAAAACTGTGGGTTTCTCTGCACTCTACAGTTTCTGGTAGTGTCAAAACATTATCGCAGTATCTTCCGAAACAAGATGCAGATCACAAAATAATTTGTTTGCAATCAAATAAGTCGATGCCATGCGTACCCAGTAATCATTGTTTTCGAGCAATGAAGTAGATTTTTAGCTTAACAGCTGTTTATGTAATGCATTACTTCCGTTTGTATATATGGCTTGCAAACGCGAAAAGGGGCATTCGGACATTTGTGTAAAGTGTCGTCTCGAATCAGCCTGAGCAATCCGCGCAGGCCAATCCGAGACGTCATTTTCTGTTTCTATGAAATTTTCTTTTTTTGCGCACGTCTACTGTGGCACAAAATGTAATAATATCGTAAAGCTTCGTCTTGGATTAGCCTGCGCGGATTGGACCGTGAGGCTGATCCGAGACGACACTTTACGCAAATGTCCGAATGCCGCTTTTCGCGTGTTGCAAACCACATAATGTGCTTTAACCCTGTACCAAATGACAAAATTTTAGACTGATCGAAATTGAAAGCACTTACAGACGACAAAATAAACGTAATTTGTTTCCAGCAGAGTTTACCAGCATTTTCTCCTTTTACCACCACGTTTTCAAAAGGCCTCTATTTCAGGGTCGTTAAAATCAGCGGGATTGTTTGGTAAAGGGTTAAACTGTAGGGAATATTGTGAGAAAAAGGGGAAATTTCTTGTTACCAGCATGCAGATGACTTCGTAAAAAGTAGAAAGCATAGCCGGAAAGGGAAAATGCAGCATACTCTGACCCCCAAAATACATTGAAAAGTCTTTTCCCATGGTAGTTACTTTAGAATTCATGGTAAAGCACTGTTCATAATAATTGTCGGTCGATCAAACATGTATTTCTGCGTTATTACTGGAAACGTTTTTTATTGTAATTTATTTTCTTCAATTTTGTCAGCGTTGTGGTTTAGTTGGTGGCCATTAACCCTTAGGATGCTAAGCAATAATCGCTGACCTCGTGCGGACAGTGTAGATCAAGATCAGACTGCACAGAACATGCAGTCTGATCTTTGATCTACACTGTCCGATAAGGAATGAGATACTATTCCCTAATAAATAATTTTGAAAAGTAATATTTGGATGTTTACCACATGTAGATTGAAAATTTCATTTTAGTTATTTATCAGGATAAGAATTCAGTGTTCCGAATTTCCGTTGACTTACATTTTCGTTGTGCAAGTAGATCTAAAAGTGGTATTTGTCGAAGACAATACCACTATGAGTTCAAGATTGAATTTTGGTAACCATGTATCTTATTTTGTGCAAAGCCGAAGGAAATAAACTCAGTTAAACTCATTTTTTTAAACTCATTTAGGCTTGTTCGTCCTATGATTGCGCGCTACTTCATTTGATTGCTCATGAATATTTATAGATCGAGTTTATTGATTGTAATGTTGGAAATTAAATGTAAAAGGCTAGAGATATTTCAAATTATAGTTTTCAGGAACAAACTTGTTTTGTTCGATATATCAACAGGATTTTTCTCTCTATTCTTCATGCATGCTACTGTCAAGGGGCGTTACTCCTGCTTCCTCCTAATGATCAAAGGGAGACAACTAAACAAAAATAAACTAAACTTAGTCATCAGTGCTCTCCCTTTAACCGAAAAGGTATTCATTTGCTAAGTGGGTTGACTTTTAAGCCAATATTTGAACAATGTGTCTCTGTTTCTTTAAAACTATTAAATCCACACAATGGGTTTCCTTGACAAACACCACTTCAGCGTTCTCAACGCTTTGATTCATTATGTTACCTCGATGTGAGATATGTTTTACTTTCTATACATAAAAGTTTCACTACTGGTCTATGGCTTCATTATAGACATAATAAAATGAAAAGTTGAAAATACACATAAGACAATGAGGATGCGAAATAGGTGGGGAAAAAGACTTCGTTGAAAGACAAATACAGGTTGGAACTTTCGTTATAAACGTTAATTAATAATTCCTGACGACATGTGTTAGATATCCATGACGGATAAAATCATATAATAATTATGAAGGCATGTGCAAAACATTAATGTAAAATTATTCCAGTTATGACTTACATTAGATATGAGCCACACTCTGGTAAAGGAGGGCTTAACTCATTACCAAAGGACAATGGCTTGTCCAAATTGAAAGCATTTGCAGACGACAAAAAAAAGTGACTGAAAATTTGAAATTTGATTTGTGATGAGTAGAAAACATTGTGGGAAAAGGAGAAAATGCTGGTTACCAGCATTTTCTCCTTTTCCCACAGTGTTTTCTAAAGGCTTCTTTCTCAGGGTTGTCAAAGTAGGGATTATGTGGTAATGGGCTAATGTCACTCCGTGATGCGTTATGAATATAAGAAAAGCAAGACATCACATAATTCTGGATCCATAAAATCCAAACGATTGACTAGACTAGGAGGTCAAATGGTCTTTGCCATGCATAGAATTCGTAAATAGCAAAAACTTTCGACCCACGTCAGCTTGCGCCCATGCTCTTTGCAGATGAATGGATGCAGCCCTCTTTTCACAGAGCATGGGTCATATATACATGATGATTAAAGTCTATCATTACCTGTGTTGAAATTTGGAAAAAAAAGTTATCCCGATGACGTCGTGTGTGACGTAGTCCTGGGTCCTTATTCACCAACCATTCTTAAGAGCATTCTTAGTCTTATGTTTCAGAATAATATCGATGTGAAAATGACAACTTCTGATTGGCTAAACCATTCGGTTTAGCCAATCATCAATTCTGTTACTTTCACAGTTAGAAAACCTTGAAGAGTAAGGCAAAGAATATTCTTAAGAATGGTTGGTGAATACGGACCCTGAACGATAACTCATGTCATGACGTCTTTTAGATATTTGTAAAGAATTATTCCCGTAATGGCATGCGGTAGACGCTCAAGATGGTCAGCTGTTTTCACGACGTGTGACTGTCATGCCATGTGTTATACGTTCAAGGAATTTATTACACATGATTTCTATATATACCTAATGACATGTGTTGGATGCTGATATCTTTTAGATATTTGTAAAGAATTATTCCCGTAATGGCATGCGGTAGACGCTCATGATGGTCAGCTGTTTTCACGACGTGTGACTGTCATGCCATGTGTTATACGTTCAAGGAATTTATTACACATGATTTCTATATATACCTAATGACATGTGTTGGATGCTGATGATAGACAACTTCTGTGACGTGTTCTTGAATTTGATGATAGTATAACTTTAACATGGTCAGAATGGCCACACTCCGTGATTTACAAGTGGCTTTAGCCGAGAAAATAGAAGAATTGGAACAACGAGATGCTTTGATAGATGAGTTGGAAAGTGAACTAGACGAGAAGGATGCTTTAATTCAAAATCTCAGGAATGAACTAGAAAAGTATAGGTCAGTTTTGAAAGTGACCTCTGCACAGAAACGACCGGTCGCTGAAGGGAGTGCCCGTGGAAAGCGGACTGCCATATCGGCAGAACCTATGCGGTTTGTGAACATTGGAAATATAAAACGAATATGGAAAAGCCTAACGTGAGTAATGTCATATTTTATAACGTATCAGTCCTTGGCTTTGATTAAATCTTACCAGACAATCCCGTGTTTTAAAAACGCAGAAGGAAAAGGCTGTTGAAAACATTGTGACAAACAGTGGATAGACCTGTGACTAAAGGGAATGCCTTCAAACATTTGCCTAAACCTGGGTTTCAGACAGATAATTTTTTATTATTCTTACAGAAATTACTTTGTCAAAAGCGAGGTCCGTAAATACAGACTAAACATATTTGCATGAACCGTCCGATGAGACGGCCATAACGAGTGAATAAGATATCATTCTGTCATGACATGAAAATTCGACTCTATAAGCACAGAGAAAGGAAAACGTGGTAAAATTATGAAATAACTTTCTTTCTATCGTGGTTTATCGCTCAATAAGCCACATCTGTTAGCTATGAAGCACAATAAATAATCAACGAGGACGATAGCCCAAGTGGTTTATTCATTGTGCCTCATAACTCACAACTGTGGTTTATTGAACTATAAACCGCAATTGGAAGATTATTATTTCATAATTACTGTTTGGACCCATGCTTCGAAAAAAAGTTAAATGAAGCATAGATTCAAGATCTATGTAGTACGTGCACTCTGATATTCGTATTCGTTGATCGTAAAAGTTTCTGATGAATCAGCAGACGAGAAAAACATAGTAGCAGAACGGAACAGTAGAGTTCTATCACGAAAGGGTGTTTCGATAAGAGTAATGATTTCTAAAACTTTGCCATAACTCTAAATTACCAAGCGACATTTTTGACTTGTCAAAATTGAAAGCATTTGCAGACTCAAAAATTGAAACTTGACTAAGAAGGGTAGAAAACATTGTAGGAAAAGAAAGAAAATGCTGGTTACCAGCATTTTCTCCTTTTCCCACAATGTTTTCACAAGGCTTCTTCCTCTGGGTCGTAAAGACCAGTGGTTGCTTTGTAAAGGGTTAATTAATGAATTATGGTCTCATTATTATGTGATAAGACCGCAAGAATAGCAATGTCACGTAACATCTTATCATTTAGCCCATTACCACACAATCCCTACTTTTGACGACCCTGAGAAAGAAGCCTTAAGAAAACATTGTGCGAAAAGGAGAAAATGCTGGTAACCAGCATTTTCTCCTTTTCCCACCATGTTTTCTCCCCTTCACAAAACAAATTTCAATTTTTCACTCACTTTTATTTTGTCGTCTGCAAATGCTTTCGATTTGGACAAGCCTGAAATATTGTCGTTTGGTAATGAGTTAACACATTATAGACGTTTAGACCTCAGAAAACTTTTTTCCTGATATCTTTTATAGAGAGCATGTTATTGTCTGCCCTATCTAATTATATAACCTGTATAGTATAACGGCTATAGTGTGCCACTGTGTACGGATTAAGTCTTTACCTCAAGACAAAATTGTGGACTGGTCCAAATTCAAAACGTTTGCAGACGACAATTTTAATATGGCTCAAATGATGGAATTTGTCTTTGGTAGGGCAGAAAACATTATGAGAAAAGGAGAAACACTTGTTACCAGCATGGTCTACCTTTTCAACAATGTTTTTAAGAGGCATCTTTTTCATGGTCGAAAAAACTCGGTTTTGTGTGAAAAAGGGTTCAACAAAGCAGTTTTTCTACAGAAATTAGTGAAATGGGACTTCATAAATCTGACAAATGATAACCTACATTCTTGAATATTTACATTGATTCGAAATTCGTAACGCTCGTCATGTAGAGTTGTTTGTTTTGTGCATTTATATATAGGATATTTGTTTCTTTGGTAAAAGATCGAAATTTATTTCATCTCGTGAACATTATCGGTCATATTAGTGGCTGCTCGTGAAAATATGACCGATGATGTTCACGAGATGGAATAAATTTCGATCTTTCACCAAACGAAACATTTATTTCATGGTTTGAACCATTTTTGTAATGAACTTACATCAAAATACAGAATATTTCCTTTTAGTTATTCCCTGTGGCGTACCCCTCCGCAAAGCAACGCGTTATAATATTACGTCAAGTGCGAAAGATTTAGGGTAAATTACGTCATATTTACATCTGATTGCGAGGCATGGGTATTTTACCTGGCTAACTGGTGCAGCGGAACAACTGTTTTCGCCTTCAATTGCAGAGCTAGAATATAAATATCGGTATTTTTCACTGGTCGTAGCGAAATCTATTTCACTGATAACCTATCGGAAAGCATAAAATTATTAACTCTTACTTGATAAACCTTTCATTAACCATTTTATATTATTGTTTGTTTTAGGAATACAGGGTCTGTATTCACCAACCATTATTAAGATCATTCCAAGTCTCATTCTTCAGAATTTTGTCAATGTTAAAGTAACAGATCTTCTGACTGGCTAAACAAAATGGTTTAGCCAATCAGAAATCCTGTTACTTTCACAGAATCTTGAAGAATAAGACCAAGAATGTTCTTAAGAATGGTTGGTGTATAAGGACCCAGGTTTTTAACCGCGAACAGTAACGAGATGATATAAACGTTCATCAAGTTGGGTATGCAAATTTTTCGTCACTTTACGTGATTTTAAACCTGTTATCCAAAACACAAACACTATAAAGGTTTTTCAAGAGGGATCTATACTGCTAATACCTCCGACATCCGACCTGTAACTCTGCTTATAGTACAAAATTACTTTGTATATAATAGTATGGAAGTAAAACCTCCTTTGTCAAGACATAGAATATTTCCATTAAAATGATATAAAAGATGTTCAGGGTGTAACCCTTGACTAGCACCGTACATGTACGAAACCTGTATGCTTCTGGAATCAAACAAAGCGGGCTTTTTCAGCCCAGTCAGTAGTTTTCGTAAGCTTTGTTAGGAAAGAGCATTAAATTTTGCCCTTTGCTTTCAATGGGCAAATCGTCGGTGTACTTCAAAAACCTCGTAACTACAGCTTAAAACAAGCTGTAGTTACGAGGTTTTTTAAGTAAACTGACGAAATACTCATTTTTCCTACTATTTGTTTCCACATCGTCAAAAACAATGCAGTCGCTATGCATAAATATTGATCCACTGTGCATTATGAAACAACAACTTTAGGTAGGTTAAAAAAATAGCTTGAACGGCCAGAGGATAACCATCGCGTGACTTAATTAGATAACAAAATGTACATAACCAGTCTAATTAATTCTCACAGCAATGGTCTTTATAGCATACTGCATTTTCTACAGCATGGAGTTTATTAACTCTTACCCTGATAGTAAAAGCCAAATTTTGCTTTCTAAAAGATATTATTGGAAGAAACAGGCAGTGTAGATTCAACATCAGACTGCACGTTCTGTGCAGTCTGATCTTGATCTACACCGTCAGCAAAAGGTCAGCGAGACGTGCTTAGCATGCAGCCAAAGGGTTAAAGTCAACGTTTTCGTGGGCTGTTAGGAATGATAGCTTGAATTTACGTGTATTTATTGTCGCCCCTGGTTTCCTATATGGGTGACGCCCCCTGTCGACTGTTAATATTTTTACGGGGGATAGTGCAGATACAGGAAGAAACCCAATCTAAGTTTTTCCTGGTGCTCTGTTTGTAGTTCCGTCAAAAGGTACCTCTGTTTAACCTCTCATTTGAAGGACTAATTGTTCGGAATGTTCCATAGCCGAATGCGAGGTGGTGACATCATTTACCACAGCCTTTAACAAGTTTCCAAGTCCCCTGCCACTTCGACTCGGGGAGACATGATTCAACACAGCTGTGAACTAGTTTCCAAGTCCCCTGCCACCTGACCGTACAACGTATTTTTTAAACTGCAAAGTTTTACCATTCCAACGTTTGTTAAGCGAATTTTATCTGTTTTTTATTTAAATTTGAGTACGCTGACGACGTACAATTTCCTTTCTTGGTGCCCAAATTCAATGAAAACTGACTTCACATGGAAATGACGTCACTGAAACCTTGGTAATACGTGTTAAAACGTGCGGCTTGGCGCATAATCTTGATGTTAATCTTTATCGACGCCGCCATTTTGGATGTTGCGTTGATAGCGTAGTAATGTATACGGGGTTCCCCTAAGGGAAACTGCGTTTCACGTTGGTTTTGCCAGTGTACATGTATGATATACAAGTTCGTGGCCTATTATCCAATCAGATCACGACAAATTTCTTTGCAGTATAATAAAATGAACTGTTGGTTCATCATTTGTGGAATAATTCTATACCAGACGAGAAAAAATGTTAAACGTTTCCACCACAACGAAAGCATTCGCAGACAACAGAATGAACTGGTACTTAATGACGAGTTTTCTCTATACAATAATTGAAAACACTATAGGAAATTAAGAAAATATTAGATACCACTATTTTCTCCTTTCTCCCCATAATGTTTTCGAAAACCATCTTTCCCCGGGTCGTAAAAACCTGGGACTGCTTGATAAAGGGATAATTATTCCATGTCACGAACAACAAGATCTGTGTGTGATGTGTCCTTAATTCTTCTAATACCATGGACGATACCAGAAGCTTTTGTGGACAGTGTAGAAGAAGATCAGACTGCACAGAACGTGCAGTCTGATCGTTGATCGACACTGTCCACTGCTTAATTCTAGATAATGAATGAACTGCCAGTAAGTTTTGTAGCAATACTGGTTTTGTGGGCATTGAGGAAATGCAGTTTATTTATTCATCAGTGAAGGAGTTACGGTCGATAACTCTTTATCACACTTTCCTTAATCTTCAACGGCTCGGTTGATAAAGAATTTTTAACTTACTTTTGGGAAAGACTAGTATGCTCTCACCCAGTGTTTTCTCCTTTTTCTCACAACGTTGTTTACCATTCCATAGATAAATACCATCATTATGTGCCACATTGTATTTGTTGTCTTTAAGTGCTTTCCATTTGGGCAAGTCTAAAATTTTATCTGGTGAATGGCTTAATGAACAGTAATGCATTGAGCAGCTCATGTAATAAACAGCATGGAGGTACAAGCATGTTTATCAGCACGGTCAATAACGGTCATAAAATGGACTGTTTTGTCGCATGAATAGTTTATAGAGATTTGCCAGTTACAAAAACGTGTCATTTTGGTCCCATCAAAATTTAGATGAACAAGTTTTCAGTTTACATATTCATGAATTACCAGTCTAATATGGCAGCGTGAAAGTTATGGAGGAGTGTGTACTACTAAAGCCACATTCCCTTTTTTTTAAAAAAAAAAAGTAAAGAAAAAGAGGTAGACGAAGTTTAAAAAAAAGATAAGAGAAAATTGTTTACTGCAGAGGTCCCTGAAAAAGCTATTGGCATAATTCGAGTCAAGACTCGAAAAATGGTAATGATGTATAGTGAACGTTTAATTTAATTTCATGCTTTCCAGTAGGATATCGAAAAATAGCCGCGTGAAAATATTTTTCGACCTTATACTGGTACCAGCAGTGAAAATACCGATTTTTACGTTCTTGTTCCTAGGTAAATTGCGCGTGCCTCACAACCGGAAATATGACGTCATATACCTTAGATTTCTCGAGCTTGACGTAATATTGTAATGCATTGCTATGCAGGAGGGGTTCACCACGGGGAATAACGGAAAAGAACTGTACTGGATTTTGATAAAGCTCCGCCCAGAAATGGTTAAGAGCATGAAATAAATAGAATATTTTTTTTTTCGGTGAAAGATCGAAATTTATTTTATCTCGTGAACACCATCGGTAATATTTTCACACGTGGCTGCGCCACTCGTGAAAATATTACCGATAGTGTTCACTCGATGAAATAAATTTCGATCTTTAACCGAAAAAAAAAAAATCCTCAATATATTCCCCAAAGTATTTCAATTGGTCGGTTTGTTATTGCTTGTAAACCCCATCTTCGATACTTTGTGTAATTCCAACTATGCGAGCGCATCTCTTGGCCTTCTCTTCTATTTTTGGCACGGTCTATTTTTACGAGAAAGTCTTCGTCAACAAAAAAAAAAAATGCCTTTCAACCATACATTTTGGACTAATTTGAAACTAAAGGGCCTGTCCACTACTTAAGTTGTTTTTGCAGTCAGTGAAGATCAAAATTAGAATGCACCAAACGTGCAAGTTAATCTTTTGTCTACACTATCGGCTTAGCTGAAGCAATCAAGGAAAAATAGTTTAATTTCAATATTCTTAATCCTTTACCACACAATGCCGACTTTTAACGCCCCTGGAAAAGAAGGCTCATGAAAATATTTTGGGAAAAGGAGAAAATTCTGGTGACCAGCATTTTCTCCTTTTCCCACAATTTTTTCTACCCTGTCTAACGGAAACATTGCAACATTTAAGCCACATTAAAATTGTCGTCTGCAAGTGCTTTCAATTTGAACAAGGCTAAAATTTTGTCATCTGGTAAAGGGTTAAATCTTATCTCTACACTGAAAGGTCTCTTTTGGATTTTGGCCCGCTTACTCTCGATATTTCATGATTTTACGACCAGTGAAAATACCGATTTTTATATATATACTAACTCTTCAATTGAAGGCGGAAAGAGTTGTTCCCGCGAACTAGTAACATAGGTAAAATGCGCGTGTCTCACGACCAGATTGAAATATGACGTAATTTATCTCACATTTCTCGCTCTTGACGTGTAATGCGTTGCTATGCAGAGGGGGTACGCCATGGGGAATAACCAGCATTTTCTACTTTTCCCTCAATGTTTTCAAAAGTCTTCTTTCCCACGGCCGTGAAAATCAGGGTCTGTTTGGTAAAGGGTTAAGGGAATTTGGTTCAGATAAATTTAGGAGTTGGCAAAAAAAACTTTTGGGTAAAAGCTTTAACTCATTACCAAACGACAAAATTTTGGAATAGACCAAATTGAAAGCATTTGCAGACGATAAAATAAATACCAATCAAAATGTGAAATTTGATTTGGGAAGGGTAGAAAACATTGTGGGAAAAGGAGAAAATGCTGGTAACCAGCATTTTCTCCTTTTCCCACAATGTTTTCTAAAGACTTTTCTCTCAGGGTCGTCAAAAATAGGGATTGTGTGGTAATGGATTAAGGGTAATTTTTTAGAATTTTTGCACTAGAATCCACATGTCTGTATTTCCCAACCATTCAAAGTTGCATTATTATTAAGGTGCATTTGCCGATAAAAAATTGTGTGAAGCATACAAAGATTTTTTTTGACATTCGAAGGCATACTTTTAACTTTGTTAGCTCATTGTTCCAAGTTCGTTAGGGTACGTTTGTTGTTTGCTCTCTTCTTCGAAAATTTAGAGCATTTTATCAAGAACAGTAAGTGTAGACAGCCCCGAAGAGAAACGGAATTAAACTTTGGTATTGGTTATCAGCGTAATATTTTTCAGTGCACTGAGTTTTAAAAAAATGTAGTTTTCTTACAAAAAAATGAAATTAAATCCGTTAAAACAAAAATACTAACTTCCAATTGCAATCACTATTGGCAGTTTCCCTTCCATTATTTCTGATGGTTTACATTCATGCAACTGACAGTTTTATTAGGAAATCTCCCTTTTTTATCTATAACATCATAGGGGACCAATTGAATGTGTTTTTGCAATCTAGATTACGGAAATTGTTCTAATGAACCGATATAATCAATCCGAGACACTGAAATTAAACTGTGTACGACACGATCTCTTGTTTTACAAAAGATTTTTGAAAATATTTTTGGAAAGGAAAAAGGTGACGCTAAAAGTAGTTTTTGCCCTTTTTCCATAGTGTTTTCTAGTTGGTTAAATGTGATCAAATCATTGGAACCACGTTTTCTTTTTTTCTTTTATTTTCATTATAGACGAATATTAATGATCTGCAAGGAGATTTCAGCATGCCAATCAAAAAATGCCGCACGAATACTTTCAAACATAGAAAATTCTCCTTATACCAGGATTATTCTTAACCAAAAGGTTGCTAAAAGCAACAGACTGCACAGAAAATATAGCCTTATCTAGAATCTACACTGTCCGATTAGGAGATATTTTTCACCAAAATATATATACTTAGCGGGATAAGGGATAAAAAGGGTTAGTCTTTGCGGAACCAGGGCTGTGTAACATCAGCTTTGTATGGTTAGTAAATTCTTTTGCGGAATTAGATGAATCTGATAGGCCAAAACCATATTTAGGATCCTGTGGTTATTTCAAAGCAGGCATTCTTTCTTTTTTTTTTTTACCAATCACGTTCGTTGATAAAATTTACAGCGGTACTGAAATTTCCATCTCACGGTGGGAAGACAAAAACTTGTGCTCTTCCAAAGTTTCAGCTTTTTGTGGTATTTGTCGAAGACAATACCATTATGAGTTAAAGATTGAATTTTGATAACCATGTATCTTATTTTGTGCAAAGCCGAAGGAAATAAACACAGTTAAACTCATTTTTTCTCAGGCAAATGAGTTTTACGGTGGCAATCAGATATATAATTTGAAATGGCATATTAAAATACATTGGGCGAGGCAATCGATCGTTGAGATATTCGTTTTTTATTGAAAATAGCTTCTCTCGCTCTAGCCTTTTATTGGCGCAATGATACAAATTTGCCAACTGACCCTGGGCTTTTTCGTTCCAAAACCATTCGTTCCATGGCTTGTTCGTCCTATGATTGCGCGCTACTCCATTTGATTGCACATGAATATTTATAGATCGAGGTAATTGATTGTAATGTTGGAAATTAAATGTAAAAGGCTAGAGATATTTCAAAATTATAGTTTTCTGGAACAAACTTAAATTTGTTCGATATATCAACAGATTTTTCTCTCTATTCGTCATACATCCTACTGTCAAGAGGCGTTACTCCTGCTTCCTCCTAATGATCAAAGGGAGACCACTTCTACAAAAATAAACCAAACTTGTCATCAGTACTCTCTCTTCAACCGAAAAGGTATTCATTTGCTTAGCGGATTGACTTTAAGCCAATATTTTAACAATATGTCTCTGTTTCTTTCAAACTATTAATTCCACACAATGGGTTTCCTTGACAACTACCACTTCAGCGTTCTTAACGCTTTGATTATTACTCTTTGATTAAACGTCCTGTTCTATGTACCAATGTGTGTGTGCTTTAGATTAAGACAAGTCCAAAAATGTGTCCTGCAGTATACAGTCAAAACGCGCCATTTTTTTGTGAAGAGTTCGATAACTCAAAGAAAGCTGTAACTAATATTGTGATATCAAAAAGGATTAAAAAGATTGAACTGAGTCCACCCTCCAACCAGCATCCTGAGTTTTAACCCGGGGCCTTTTGAAAACATGTTTGGAAATAGAGAAAATACTAGTAACCAGCATTTTCTCCTTTTCCAGTCATGTTTTCTGCGTAATCAAAGACACATTCCATCATTCTGGTCGCATTTACATTATCATCTGCAAATGCTTTTAATTTGGGCCATCTACAATATTGCCTTGTGGTGGTAAAGAGTTGCCCCACAAACAAACAATGTACAGGATACGTGTTACGTAATCGTGTTACTAGAAACAGGGTGGAGAACTGTAAATTAAGCTTTGTACACAAAGTAAAAAAAAATGGTATAATATGATACAATCTGTCAAGTCACGCCTGTTATGTATGAAACACGATCCTCTATTACTTCTGTTCTGCATGTAAGACTGACTGAATTACCCCTCGCAGCGCAAAATAGAAAGAAATAGAAAGTCCTAGCCATGAAATAAACATCAACCCTTTCGCTGCTATGTGCGACTCACTGACCTTTCGCGGACAATGTAGATCAAGATCAGACTGCGTAGTACATACATTTTGTGCAGTCTGTCACTCCTAGCCTATACTTTTCACAAAGCAATATAACCCTTAACCACACAATCCTAGGTTTTAACGACCTTGACTTCTCATGTCTTTTCTTCTGCCCCGAAGGGATGACACATCGTGGGATAAGAAGAAACTTAACTTTTTTTTTTTCATTCATATTCCCAACAGTATTTTATATTATAGGTTCAAGACAAATCTAGACATTTTGTCGATATACCCTCACCAAACGATCAGTGTTTTATATACATTACAGAAGCAAAACCTGTTTAAACATTTTGGAGAAAGGAGAAGATGTGGCGAGTAGCATTACAAAACCTACCATTACTTTAACCACATTGAACAATTGGCTTGCAACACGCGAAAAGGTGCATTCTGACAATTGTGTAAAGTGTCGTCTCGGATCAGCCTGCGCAGTCCGAACAGGCTAATTCCAGAGGCACTTTACGACTACATTAGTTTTTGTGCTACATTAGACTTGCACAAAACAGAAAATTGCATTAAAACGGAAAGTGTCGTTTCGGATTAGCCTGCGCAGGCTGATCCGAAACGACCGTGTACGCAAATGTCCGAATGCCTTTTTTTCTCGTAATGCAAGCCATATATGTCGTTTCGAAGAGAGGTACTACAAGAATGATGGTGCCCACCCATAAACAAATTTTCCAGATGTAATTTTCATGCATTATCGCCAAGCACCAAACGATAAGCCCTTGAACTTTTTCATATTATCGTCTGCTGCATGCGTTGAGGTCACTGATAAGAAGAATCTTATCAAAAGGATCTGAAAACAAATTTTATGTCTTAACAGAACGATATTTTCAATTAGAGACATGTCCTATGAAAAGGGGATTTAATGTATCTGCAAAAAGTGTCGATTCAGGTCAGCCTGCGCGAATCGCGCAGGCTGACCTGAATCAAAACTTTTTGCTGTAGGCAAATTTTCTATCCCTGTCTGTGCATGTCATATTCTTCGAAGATTCGACCTGTGTGCTATGACGCATCCCCCATCCCCCATATAACCTGTCCTGGGAAAAGTAGGGCTAATATCGATGCTATTAAGCTATATTGCCCAAGCATGTAGGGGCTGTTTTAATAAATGGTCGCCGCATAGGTTACATTCTAGTCGATCATAGCTGAATGAATGGCACCAGGTTGTGTTTTATTGAGTAAACGTTTATTTCATTTGAAATTCAAAGTTAAGGTTGTTGTTTTGAAAAATTACTCCGCTTGAAAAATTACTCCGCTTCAGTACCCAGAAGGCTCAAATTAGATAGATGTGTATTTGTAGAACATCTAACGGGAGATTAGGAACTCTTTGTAGGTCAACAATCGACTCCTTCCCGTTATTTGGTCGGTTGTTGGACTAAATGAATTGTATGGATCCAAAATAATATAATGTTTTCCTTGGTATACTGCTTTACGGAAATGCATGAAATCCCTTTATCTTACAGTGCTGCTCATTTCATTTTCACGCCAAAGCTTCTCAAAGACTTGTAGGAATGTGGTCAATGACACATACGTCTATTACTCGCTTCTGTGCATGTCATTATTCTTCGAAGATTGACCTGTTTGCTATCATTATCCTATACAGTATAAATATTACTGGGCGATGCGTAAAACCAAAACTTCTGCGGCTAAAGGTAGCAAGCGTAAAATGGTCACAAATACAACATCTGTGGAGAAATCATGCTTTTTTCACTCTAAGATTCCTTAAAACTTTGGTTAATGACCGTAAAAAGTTATTTGAAAATGGCATCGTTTACTACAAATATCTAGATACATATATCTAGATATAGACATATGGAAAACCACGATTTATGCAATGTTTTTCGCAGAATAAATCATTATCCCCCGCTAGATGTCACTCTGCAAATACGCATCTATCAAATATGGGCATTCTGAGTACCGAACGGACTGCTTTTTTTACACGTCAATCGTTACTTTGAATTTCAAACTGAAATAAAAACTCATTAAGTATCACCCTGTGCGATTCATTCAGTTATGATCAGCTAGCATGTAACCTATGCACCGACCATTTATTAAAACAGTCCCTACATGCTTGGGCAACAGTTTTGGTCTAAGGATCTACTTTTCCGTGGCATATGGGACCGGTGATGCGTCATAACAGCCAGGTCGAATCTTCGAAGAATATGACATGCACAGACAACTTACAACAATTAAGATATCCGCCCCCATTCTACGCTAATGCCAAACTTATAAGGACTGTGATGTTAAATACCTGATACATATTAGCGAACCATTGCTGAATGAATAGGACTTGTACGCATTGTTCTAAAATAAATGAATATTGTATTCAAAGATTCGTCTCACCGATTGCCATTTTGAAAAGTATAGTGCAGTTCTGTACGCAAAATGTTCAAATCAGATAGGTACGAGGGGTGTTCAATAAGTAATGCCCCTGACCCATTTCCAGTTGTCTGATTTAGGTGAAATTTTGCATGTGCAAATATTTTTATCTGTATGTGTTATATGGCAAATTACAGCTCTGAACTAATTGTGGTTTCTGATTTACACGTGTTTGAACTGAGTGATGTGTTAGACTGACACCTGATAGAAAAATGAGTAAAAATTACTTCTTGTAACCCAATGGTCATTTAAATTCTAGCACAGACTTCCGGCCATGTTTGAATTCACGATGCCAGCATTTTACAAGGTTATATGATGGGGCATTATCACCATAAGTTTCTTTAATTTCATCAAAAATCTCCTGTGGTGTGCGTCCTTTCAAATACAAAAACTGGATCAATGCGCGACACTCAACAGGCTCCCATTTCACACCTGACTCAGTTCAAACACCTGTAAATCAAAAACAACAATTAGTTCAGAGCTGTAATTTGCTACATAACCCATAGATATGTAAATCATTACACATGCAAAATTTCAGCTAGATCAGACAACTGGACGTGGGTCAGGGGCATTACTTTTTGAACGCCTCTCGTATGTACTAGTATTTTAAAAAAAAGGTCAATATTACTAAGATTCTAATTCACTCATTTTGGTGACTTCATATCCGATTTCATTAAAAAAAAAAAGAGTTATCGGTTGCCAAACGACCATCCCAATACTGATTCATTGCACCATTTTTAGCTCATCTGAGCACGAAGTGCTCAAGGTTCGCTATTGTGATCGGTCAATGTCCGTCGTCCGTCCGTCTGTCCGTCCGTTCAAAATTACAAAAAAAATCTTCTCCTCCTATACTAACAATCAGATTTCAATCAAACTTCAGAGAAATAATCCTTATGTCATGTTTTTTCAAAATACTTCAAAGAATTGAAATCAGTGAAGAACTCTGGTTGCCATAGCAACCCAGAGAAAAAAAAAAACTTTAAAGATCTTCTTCGCCCAAACTGTAGGGGCTAAAACTTTCATATTTGGCAAGTAGCATCATCTAGTGAACTTCTACCAAAACACTTCAAATTACGGCGCTGCCGTTGAAATTGGCCCTATGTTGTGGGTTCTCGGATTTCACATAGAGATAAAGAAGGAAATCTTTAAGAAAAAAATCTTGTCTCAAACCGTAAGGGCGAGAGCTTTCATTTATGGCATGTAGCATCATCTAGTGGCCCTCTACCAAAATACGGTACTTCAGATTATGGCGCTGGTGTTGAAATGTTGTGGGTTCTCAGATTTCACATACAGATAAAGAAGAAATCTTTAAAAATCTTCTGGTTTCGATCTACGACATAAAATACTAAATAGGCCTATAGCATTACTACACAATCCCTACTTTTGACGACCCTGAGAAAGAAGTTTTTCGAAAAAATTGTGGCAAAAGGAGAGAATGTTAAGAAAAAAAGTTAATCTGTACAGTAACGGACAAAGATTTCTTCAACCACGTGCTCATATTGAATGAACCTAATGGCAATTACTTAGCGATATCATGATGTATGGCGATGCTTATCGTTATTTTGGCGCCCAGTGCCCCCTGGGTTATCGTGTTTATATCATTCTTATCTTAAATAGACGTGCAGTTATACCCTCCCACTATTCCCGATATCATGTCTGTCTGTCTGTGCCCCTCTTTCTCTCTCTTTCTTCCCTCCCTATCTCTCTCCATCTTACCCTCTTCCGCCCTACCTGTATAAAAGTCGTATTTTTGCAGTTTTACGAATCGCCTCCCTTTCTTTTGACCCATTTAGAAAAGTTACATAGGCTTTTTTGCTTTATTTCAAAATCAAAGCACTGAAAGTACTAGAAAAGCAGCGAAATGTGGAGGAAACGCTTATCAGCGATGAATGGCGGTTATTTAATGATTTTATACGAAGGAAAGATTTATTCAAAGGTAAGGGTCTCCTTATAGCGAAAAAAGATACATCAAACGACCATTCTTGGAATGTGGTCCTAAATCCCTGAACAAGTTTCGATGTGTATCGAAATATCCAAAGACTTCAGACTAAGATCACCATGCATGTCATGGCTGTCTGATGTGGGGTTGCACCATTCGATACTAAATGAATTAGGTTAAGCTTATAAACGCCAAATATGAAAAGTCAGTAATGTCAAAAATAATAAGGTTGAAAGTACAATAAAGAGCCATTGTCTGTGAAAAGGGGGCTTAATGCATCTGCGAAAAGTATCGACTCGGGTCAGCCTGCGCAGTCCGCGCAGGCTGACCTGGGCCGAAACGTTTCGCTATTGGTTAAATTTCTGTATGTCTAAGGACCAGTCTATCTCATTAATTTTGTTGACCAGTCTACCTGTTGATTAAGTGGCGACTATACGGCTACAGATCCATGACGACGTAGTCGATAACTTGGTGTAATACATTACTGAGATGCAATAAGCCCCCTTTTGTCAGAGCGTGGCTCAGATATGGTGTCTCTCGAACGGTAACAACCGGTCGATTATTTTCAGTTAATCAAGCTAAAAGTAAAAATCTCTTGTGCAAAAACGGAAAAAAGGGGAAAAATGAAGCTATAGGTAAAAATCTCTTGTGCAAAAACGGAAAAAAGGAAAAACAAAACCGGATGAAGGGTCATAACCTTGATGTAAAGACCCCCTGTTTCGATTCACCGTAGCTCAATTTCACAACTAATAAGCATTAATTGCATTTTCATACAGGGGTCAGCTGTTGGCGTAATTAACGAATTTCCAGATCTACTTAAACGCAACCCTGTATACATACTTCCGCCTCTTAACTCTTTAGCTGCAGTGCGTGAGTCTGCCGACCTCTAGCGGACAGTGTAGATCAAGATCAGACTGCACAGAACGTGCAGTCTGATCTTTGACCCACACTTTCCGATAAGGATATTGTCTCTCAATAAAGATCTTTGAAATAGCAAAATTTCAGATTTTAGTGCTATCGTTTTAAAAAATAGATCTCCGTTAGTAAGCAGGACATGGGTCGAAATCGATTGAATTATACTAAAAGATGGAGCGCTGGTTGAGTGATAGAATATAGGACTATCGATTCGAGGGTCGCGGGTTCGTTTCCCGACTCGTAAAATGATCTTTTTAAGGTAGTATTAATTTTATTTTTCCCAACCAAAAGATGTACATTGGTAGGTAACCCAGAGATGTGTATCGGCGCTATACACGAGGTACATAAGAGAACCAAGGGGTCTATTCAAAGACGACTTCTTCTTACGCTTCGAATCTTGTTTATATCTTTACTAGATAATCCGGTATTTTAATGACCCTGACGAAAATTGCTTTTAAAAAATTTGTTGGTGACTAGCATTTTTTTCGTTTTCCCACAAAATTACTAATCTTCTAAAACCCAACTATTTTATTTCAGTTCCACTTAATCTGTTGGCTACTAGTTCTTTCAATTTGGACGATTCTAAAATTGGAGTAAGCTGTATAAAGGATTAAAAAGAAGCAGGAATGTTGCAAATTTACCTGCATGAATTTATCTTTGAAGCGGTAATTCAAAGCCACAATAAAGTTAAAAATCAAAGTGTTGAGAACGCTAAAGTGGTATTTGTCGAGGAACCCCATCGCGTGCAATCAAAAGTTTGAAAGAAAAAGAGATATATTGTTCAAATATTGTCTTAAAAGCAAATGAATACATTTTGAAGGGAGAATACTCGTGTACCTTAAAGCAATAATTTTGAAATATCTTTAGCCTTTTACATTTAATTTCCAACATTACATTCAATTACTTCGATCTATAAATATTCATTAGCAATGAAATGGAGTAGCACAATCATAGGACGAACAAACCATGGAACGAATTTGTTTTGGAACGAAAAAGCCCAGGGTCAGTAGGCAAATTTGTATCATTGCGCCAATAAAAGGCTATGGGCAAGAAAAGCTATTTTCAATAAAAAATGAATATCTCAACGATTGATGGCCCTACCCAATGTATTCTAAAATGCCATTTCAAATTACATATCTGTGTGCCACCGAAAAACTCATTTGCCTGAGAAAGAATGAGTTTGACTGGGTTTATTTCCTTCGGCTTTGCACAAAATAAGATATATGTTTATCAAAATTCAATCTTGAACTCATAGTGGTATTGTCTTCGACAAATACCACAAAAATAGTAATTTTCACCGTTTATAACTGTTACGGATAACCCATTACAACACACAGGTATAAGATCGGAGAAAACCTGAATGTGTCAGTTACTGCATTGTTTGCCATGATATACGTGTGCAAAAATGCATGGAGAAGCCTGTTGATTTCAGGGACGCCATTTATCGAGACAACCTTTGTTATCATTCGTGTAAGTTCGAACTACGTCTTTGAGAAAGTCACGTGATAACATGGTATCTCATTGTTTACACTTCAAATAATATGTCATTGGACAGTAAGCTTGCTCATTCTGAACCTGTTTTCTTATTTCGATATAATAAACTCTTCGGATAGTGATGATAAACGAATAAGCAACGATCAGCCTGTGTCGTCATATCTGTTTACAATGTCGATAAACTTAGTTTTTCAAGCCTAGATTGCGGACGAAACGATCATATGAATGAAAGTTTTGTTTCGGCACATTGAGTTATCACGTTGTGTTAATGTCACCATGACGTCACTGCTGCGAATCACGACAAAAGTCGGCTAATCGTCGGCGATCATCAAGGTAGCCGGCTAATCGATGGACTTTACTGTGACTTTAACCAGTATCTCACATTTTTAGTATAGAAAACAGGCCCTTGTAATTACAGTTTCAAACACCCCCAACCAGGAAGTACAAAAGGCAGTTACTTATTTTATTGCATTATTGGGAGTTTTTCCTGTCTACATACACCTTATATTGAGCTTATTACTTGGGGAAATAGTAGAAAAAGCAAAGATAAGAATGAGGAGGGGTATTCAAATTCAGAGACTGTAACATCTTACAATTTAAGTCTTTACCACAAATTGCCGACTTTTGACGTTCCTGAAAAAGAAGGCCTTTGAAACCATTGTCGTAAAAGAAGAAAATGCTGGTAACCAGCGTTTTCTCCTTTCCTATGATGTTTTAAACCACATCGAAGACAAAAGTTAACCACTTTGCCACTCTATTTAACTGTAAAACAGCAATTAAATTGATATGGACAAGTGCAAAGTTTAGTCCTTTGATAAAGAGTTAACCCATTACCACACAATCCCTACTTTTGACGATCCTGAGAAAGAAGCCTGTAGAAAACATTGTTGGAAAAGGAGAAAATGCTGGTAACCAGCATTTTCTCCTTTTCCCACAATGTTTGCTACCCTTCACAAAACAAATTTCAAATTTTCAGTAACTTTTATTTTGTCGTCTGCAAATGCTTTCAATTTTGACAAACCTAAGATTTTGTCGTTTGGTAATGATTTAACAAAGTTATTTCTCAATTGGTCTTTTGCAAACTTTCGTGTCGAGAGATGATTAACCCGTATCCTGCTGAATAAACTAAATGAAACTTTTCAAATCGACAGGAAATACTCTATTGATACTATTTCATATGCAGTTCTGTAAGAAAAAAGTATCTCCTAATCGAACAGTGTAGATCTAAGATCAGATTGCACGTTCTGTGCAGTCTGATCTTGATCTACACTGTTCGTAAAAGGTCAGGGAGTCGTGATAGGCAGCCTACGGGTTAATCTAAGAGAGTTGTACCGACGAGATGAACATACATGTAAGTTCGACAATCCGTTGTTTGATGCCATTGAAAGGCACGATATCGCAGTGTTTAACCCCGTAGCTTGCTGTATAAGCGAGATGAAAATTCCATGTTCAGAGTAAAAACCCCATTTTGTTCTTTTTCAAGGTTATGTTTGGAGTGAGGTATCTCCTTGTCGGACAATGTAGATCCAAGATCAATTGGTTGGTTGGTTGTATTGGGGTTTAACGCCACTTTAACAGCTAAGGTCATATCATGGCGGTCGGTGACGCGCATGTGTTTCCTGGCTTTCTCATACCAGTACTAACACAACTTTCTTTCCAAAGCCACCGACTACTTTTCTCACATTCTTCAACAGTGGTGTGAGGCGAATATACGCCGGAAAGAAAGTTCGCCTCAACCGGGTATCGGACTCACAATCACCAGGTCATGAGTCCTACACGCTCACCACTGAGCCACCCGGGTGGGCAGATCCGAGAGCAAACTGTGCCTTCTGTGTCTATGTCCGCAAAAGGTCCTTAAGTCGCGTTTTGCGGCCTAAGGGTTAAAAATATGTGACCCATTACGCAAATAGGGACCTTCTGGGAACTGCGAAAAGTATCAACCCTGGTCAGACTGTGCAATTGCGCAGTCTGACAAGGGTTGATACTTTTTCGCTTTTATGATATTTTCTCTATGAAAAGTTGTCATTCTACCCTGTTATACAATCATTTTTGAGCTATCAGCTTAACTTGACCTTCACCATCGTTGATCTGTTTTAAGGTAAGACCTGTGTAATGCACTTCCGGTGAACATTTGGCAAAAATTCTAGCCGGTTGTTAAATAAGGACAAATAAGGATGTATACAGAAATAATATTTTTGCATATTTCTAACGGATCAGAAATTCCTTTTATGTCTATCTTGAAACTATTTCTTGATACTTTTGTTTGTTTTCTAAAAAGGGAGGTAATTATTATCTCTTTTTCAATTGAGAATATAGCGGTTTTAGATTTATAAATGATAATTCAATGAAGGAAAAAATGAAAAAAATGAAAAGGTGAAAGTACTTCAATAATACTCATTTTTAATCATAGCTAATTTTGCATGATGATATTTTAGTGGAAATAGCTGTTTTCAATTACACGGAATTCCCAGATAGTCCCTTTTTCGCGTGACAGGTCACAAATATACCGGTTCCATCTCATCTTCGCGAGCCAAGTTTACGATCACTACGTGGATAGAGTAGCGTAGTGAATCGTCAGCCTTGGCTTGCGAAGATGGTTCCATCTATTTACTTCATCACCTATTTTCACGACCTTGTGGAATGATGCTTTTTTGGTACATTGCAGCATTTCTTCCTTTTCCCACAGTGTACTCTACCATTTCAAAGACAAATCCCATCATCCTAGCAACGAATAATTTGTTGTCTGCTGTCAGTTTGGGCAGGGCTAACATTTTGTCGTCTGTTAAAGAGTCAAAATGGGCACGATGGCAAGATTGCAAAGTACGCGTTACCTTGTATTTGCACTTAATGAACGGGTTGAACGAATTCAAATAACTGAAACAGTTCTCATTTCCAATTGATTATGCATTTTATTAACTTTCTGGAATAACTCGGTCATCAAAACGAAATCAAAGGATGTATAGGAGAATTCAATAATTGGATTCATCTGTATTGAGGAATAAAGAAATTAACTCTTTTCCACACAATGACGGCTTATTAACACCCCTGAGAGAGAAAGCTTTTGAAATCATTGTGTGAAAAGGAGAAAATGCTGGTAACGAGCATTTTCTTCTTTTCCTGCAATGTTTTCTGCCCTGCTGGAAACAAATTTCAGATACGTTTATTTTGTAGTCTGCAAGTGCTTTCATTTTGGACTGGTCTAAAATTTTCTCGTGTGGGAAAGAAATTATCTTTTGCCTCTCAGTCCCAAGTTTTAACGACTCGCGATAAAACGCATTTGAAAACATTGTGTTAAAAGAATAAAATAATGGTAACCAGCATTTTTCTTTCTTATCCCACAATGTTTTCTATCATTTCAAAGACAAATCAATCCTTTAACCCTTTCCCAAAAAACAAATTTTAGACTCTTTTGTATTCAACACATCAATAGACGAAACATCAAAAATTGGTACAAATGAGCGTAGACTATCTGTTAGGGTAGAAAACATTGTGGAAAAAGGAGAAAATGTTGGTTAAAAGCATTTTTCTCCGTTTCCCACAATGTTTTCAAAAATCTTCGTTTCAGAAGTCGTGAAAACCTGAGATTGTTTGGTACAGGGTTAAGCCATATTTGAAATTGTCGTCTGCTTATGCTTTCAATCTGGACAAGTCTATAGTACATGTTATTGGCGTTTTTTCTAGAGTTAGATAATATACTACTCAACTTTTGCTAGGGATCAAAACAAAAAATTGAATATTTTTTTCCAAATTAAATTTATTCACACAAAAACAAGTTAATGTCATCTATGGTCATAGTAAAGGAAATCAATATCAAATAAACAGATTAAAGTTCTTTCAAACATCGTGGAAGACAAAAAAAAAAAAACGGATTTGCCCATTCGAAAAAATAGGCAATATTTTGGTTTTGATCCCAAGCAAAAGTTGAGTAGTATAGATTAATACATTAAACATCTCGAGCCGAAATGATCCGAAAGGTACTACGAGTTCAATGTTCTGACTGTATCGAACAGTGTATATCCAAGAAACCTACGATCAGTGTGCACGTTAGATGCAGTCTGATTTTCATAGATATGCTTGTACCCTTCACGAGTCTTACGTTAGAAGCAGGCTAGACAGTTAAATTAATGAAACTTTAATTGCCAAGTCTGATAGTGTTTGAATCTTTACCAACAACAACAAATTTGCAGCATACGAATTTGCTTTGCGCCAAAAGAAGAAATTGCAGAGGCCTGCTGCAAGACTTTAACCCTTTACCAAACATTCCCTGGTTTTTACGACCCTGAGATAGATGCCTTTTGAAAACATTATGGGAAAAGGAGAAAATGCTGGTTACCAGCATTTTCTCCTTTTCCCACAATGTTTTCTACCCTCCTGGAAACAAATTTCAATTTTTGAGTTATGTTTATATTGTCGTCTGCAAGTGCTTTCAATTTGAACCAGTCTAACATTTTGTCGTTTGGTATAGAGTTAATTCGGTGTTCAAGTCACAGCTGCTTAATTTACGCTCTGTTCGATAAAAACAAGGGAAGTAACCATGGATCGTACCAAAGATAGATTGAACAATTGTTACTTCCCTTGTCAAACTTTTGTACGTACATTTCTTGCTAACTTACTATATCATCGCTTATGTGGCATATCACTCTTGAAGTCAATATGTTGAGTACTTTATGCTTATGTCACAATGTTTATTTTGTTGACAGATTTACAATTTTTGTACATATTATTTGTCAATATATTATATTTTAACCTTTACCATAAGCCAGCGTTAAAGGTTTGTGATTTGCTTTCTTTGAATTGTTCCTCCGTCCTCATTTTAGACCGGTCCAAATTGAAAGCACTTGCAGACGACAAAATAAACGTAACTCAAAAATTGAATTTTGTTTCCAGCAGGATAGAAAACATTGTGGGAAAAGGAGAAAATGCTGGTTACCAGCATTTTCTCCTTTTCCCACAATGTTCTCAAAAGTCTTCTATCTCAAGGTCATAATAATTAGGGATAGTTTGGTAAAGGGTTAACCTGCGTCAATACGATCCCGATTTAACTGTTCACCACACGAGGAAATTTTAGACTGGTCCAACTTCAAAGCATTTGCAGACTACAAAAAAAAAGTTACTGAAAAATTGAGATTTGGTTTGGGAAAGGTAGAAAATATTGTGGGAAAAGGAGAAAATGTTGGTTACCAGCATTTTCTCCTTTTCCCACAATATTTTCAAAAGGCTCCTTTCTCAGGGCTGTTTCAAATCGGGATTGTGTGGTAATGGGTCAAAAGGACACTGATGGACAACGCCCATCACAAGTATTTTCTCCTTTCCCCACTGAGTTTTCTCCCTTCTTAGGGACAAATCCAATAAATAAGGCAAATATAATTTTCGTACACAATAAAGACGAGTTTGAAATTTTGTCCCTATGTGATGTGTTGATTGATGTTGATAATAACAAAAAAAAAAAAATATATATATGATGATTTCAATGTTGAACTACCTTGTTAGCGTCTGCTCTCACTTGTTTCGAGCTCAATTTTGTCACTGGATGCCGGTACCTTTTTTATTAACAGAAAGTGCGTGAGAACCATTACAGGGATTTAATTTTCATTTTGACGAAATGATCGGTTTACTTCCAAAACTTGTAACAAGCTTTAGTTACGAGTTTTTTTGAAGTAAACCGACCATAACTTATACTTACACGGTACCTTTTTTTCGCCGGAAAATACACCGCTCTACCGTTCTTAGACACTGAAGGCTCCATTTCCAATAAAGCACGACTCACGATATATATCGAAATCCTACACAACATATTTCCGTTGACAAACAATATGTTCATTCATTTTTTCATGTGGTTCATCAATTCCGTTGGCAGTTTTTACCTACAGACTGATAGATGTGAATAACTTTGCCTTGGTTGTTGTAGACGTCTTTCTTGATGGCGCCGCTATATTTAAACCAAACAATGTCGGGTTTTCACGAATTTTTAGAAGAGGCTTTTTTGAAAACATTTTGGGTAAAGGAGAAAATGCTGGTAAACAGCATTTTCTCCTTTTCCCACAATGTTTTCTACCCTATCAATCTAAAACTGCACCATTTAATGCTTTCAATTTTGACCAGGCTAAAATCCTGCTGTGTGGTAAAGGGTTAAGATGTTGTCACTGACAGGACCTCAATTCAAAATGGAAATCACTATGATACGGACGAGATTAGATGTATTTGCGGAATCAGTCGAGTTGTAACGTGTTGCGGGAATTGTGTGTGTGGTGGAGGGGGGAAGGGGTTTGTTGTGTTGTATCTTCCAAGGGAAGTAAGTCAACCAGTTACTCGACAGATATAAATGAAGTTATCCTTCGTTGCTATTACAATTATCCACACTGCGTTGTCTGACGTAACAGATTCCATACAGCATTTTCCTCTTTCCCCACCATATTTACAAAGGTGTACTTTCTTTAACCCATTACCAAACGGCAATATTTCAGACTGGTCCAAATTGAAAGCATTTGCAGACGACAAGATAAAAGTGACTGAAAATTTGAAATTTGTTTTATGAAGAGTAGAAAACATTGTGGGAAAAGGAGAAAATGCTGGTTACCAGCATTTTCTCCTTTTCCCACAATGTTTTCTAGAGGCTTTTTTCACAGGGGTGTCAAAAGTAGGGATTGAGTGGTAATGCGTTAAGGTTGTTGAAAATCAGGATTGTGTGGTACAGGTCTGAAAAATTCGAAACAGAGTATAACAATAACACAGGAATTAACTAAATAACAGAGGGATTAACTATTTCTCACTAACTTTGGTCGATCCGTCTTGGAAAGAGATTGGTCGGAGATCGTCAATCACATTCTCGCGGAATACAAGCATTACGTGGTACCACTTCACCACCGAGCCTCTGGTGCTTTGACATGTTGTTATTTGACCTAAAGCCATGGATTTTCTCCCAGGTCAGCTTGCGCGGACCATGTAGAGTCCCATAGATCGAAAATTTTGGAAAATGCATTAAACGCCGTTTTCAGAGAGCATGGCTCATTGATTTAGTGCTTAACTCATTACCATGCACACAACAATATTTAAGGCTTGTTCAAATGGAAAGCATTTGCAGAGGATAAAATAAAAGTGACTATTGAAATTTGTTTTGCGAAGATTAGAAAACATTGTGGGAAAAGGAGAAAATGCTGGTTACCAGCATTTTCTTTTTTTCCCACAATGTTTCCTAATGGCTTCTTTCTCAGGGTCGTCAAAAGAAGGGATTGTGTGTTAATGGGGTAACCTCTTACCAGGGCCAACGCGAACCTATTAAAAGAACCGGAAGTATTTGCCGATAAAATGATGAGGGTTTCCTATTAAATGATAGAAAACATAGTGGGAAAAGGAGAAAATGCATTTTCTCCTTTTCTCACAATGTTTTTGGAAGGCGTCTTTCTAAGCCGTTAACACTTGTACTGGTTCAGTTATAGGTTGAAAAGTTGACTTATGTACATGATACGGTTTACCTATATACTCGTTTCTTACCAGTGTAATTACATTTTAGACTTTATCGTTGATTAATACTTTTTCATCATGTTGGCAGAATGTTGTATTTATTTTTTTCTGTAAGATTCACGTCGATAACATAATGCTCATATCTTATTTATTCCATTTACTAGACATGTGATAATTGAAATTGCAGTTTCCTGCAATGTTTTGATAGACACATATTTATTTTGTTTTTTTTTTGCGTCTGCCTGCGTTATACAGGTCGAGCGTAAATTGGTTTTCCTGTACGTCCGCGTTTACCTCTGCAAACGTCAAAATGTGGTCCAATGAAAATATAGTCTGTTTGTCTGCCCTCTCTCTCTCTCTCTCTCTCTCTCTGTGTCTCTCTCTCTCCTGTGACGAAACTTTCCGTTTTTAGTAAGTTTCTTTAGCATATGCAAGGGCCATCCTGCGTCAAAGTTCATTTTTGTTGATAGATAAAAATGGATTATATAGATCCACGAAAGCATATGGATTGCTTATGCTACAGTCACTCACGGCCGGTGTCGAACCGGATCCATACGGAATTGAAAGTGTATCGACCAAGTTGCTTATGCCACAGTCACACACGGCCGAATGTCGAACCGGATCCACACGGAATCAAAAGCGTATCGACCAAGTTGCTTAGCATCATGCATCACGAAGATACACTAACGCCCTTTTCACAGAGCGCCGTTCACATTTACTACATACACTGACTTCATGTTTTCTTTTCTCTTTTCAGTTCCAAAGATTTGATCAAGCGGGCTATATTAGACAACGACTTTATGAAGAATTTAGAACTAGGTCAAATTACAGACATCGTAGAATGTATGTATCCGGTGGAATATTCCAGGAACAGTATGATTATCAAAGAGGGAGACGTGGGCTCCATTGTCTATGTAATGGAAGGTGAGTGTAGTACTTGGATCGATTCTAGTGGGTTTATTCCCAGTTCGCCCAATCCCATTTCGCCCATTCCCATTTCGCCAGAATTTTTCCCGTTTCGCCCATTCTTTTTTGTTTCGCCCATTCTTTTTTCGCCCTTTCCAACTTCGCACTTTTCCCATTTCGCCAAATATCTGTCCTGCCCTTTTCCCGTTTTAGCCAAATTCATTTCCGCCCACTTTTTATTTCGACCAGAAGCCATCTCACCCAACTTTCCAATAGACCATTTCGCCCTTTTCCCACAAGGACCCTTACCATTTCGCCCAAATGCCATTTTTCTGATACCTGGGCCCAAAACTAGTGAAAAGTTCTCTAATAAGTTAATTCCTCAATTTATGGACCTTATTTTGAGGGCTATTATTATAGGACTGTGGTAAAGGAACAGGGTGTAGGCTACAACACGTAAGAGCCAAAATGGTGATGGGGCGAGCTGATAACTGGGCAAAATAGCAATGGGCGAAGTGTTGAAGGGGCGAAATGATAAAGGGGCGAGATGGCATTGGGCGAATCGGCAAAGGGTGAATTGGCAAAAGGGCGAAACGGTAATTGGGCAAGGTGGCAATGCGGCGAAATGAAAAAGGGCAAAATGGGTAGGGGACAAGATGGCAAGGGGCGAAATGGGAAGAAAAGTTTTGCGAAATGGGAATGGGCGAAATGGAATTGGGCGAACTGGGAAGACACCTTCTAAAGAACGAGTCTGCTATGAGAACAACGTAAAAAAAAAAACGAAATTTCTGTCAACCGTCATTAAATGGCCTGCAACACGGAAAAAGGGGTATTCGGACAGGATGATTCGAAACGACACTTTTCGTTATTTATTTATTTCTCTGTTGTGCGCAAGTCTATTGTAGCATAAAATCTAATGTTGTCGTAAAGTGCCGTCTCGGATTAGCCTGCGCGGACTGCGCTGGCTGATCCGAGACGTCACTTTACGCAAATGTCCGAATGCCCCTTTTTGCGTTTTGCTAGCCAATTTCTCTACTTTTCTACTGGTCTGCGGACTGCACAGGCTGATCCGAGACGACACTTTACGCAAACGTCCGAATGCCCCAGTTAGCGTATTGCAAGCCTTTTTCTGTACTTTTCTACTATTCTAAAGTCTTCCATTGCGATTTCCAAATTTGAACAACAATCAACATATTGTCTGTAAATAAGCCATGTTCTAGCAAAAGAGGGCTTAATATATCTCCGTCTGGCATGGTACTATGTAAGTCATCACATAATTCGGTAGAGCTCCAGATAGAGGAAGTAATTTTGGTTTCAAAATTTAAAACATCTTTTATTCTCCACTAAAACCCAATGTTTTGGGTAGTCATTAGAATCGTCTCATCGAGACGATTCTAATGTGTACCAACAACATAGAGTTTCGAAGAGAAATGATAGATTAAGAATACCATCACTCCCTCTTGTCAAGAGCTCCGATCAGGCATACATTAAATCCTTTTATTTTAGTATGACAACTGATTCATGAGGTAAACTGGTCCTTGACCCGCAAAAATTGACGGGTAACAAATAATTTCGACCAAGACCCAGGTCAGCTTGCGAAGAGTGCGCAGGCTAACATAAGTCGTTGTTTTTTTTTTCCTGATGCATGGCTAAAAAGCTTTCAGTAATCACGTGTCTAGAGTAACGTGTTTTAGTGTTTATAAAATAAAATGAAAAGACCCAATACCCCTTTAATTAAATGCACTTTAAACGGCTTTGAAAGTGTCTGTATAAAAAAAGATATGAATTGCGTTTGTTGAGTAAACCTCTAGAAAATATCAAACAGTTTAGATCCAACTGACATTGCATTTCCGGTGCAGTTTAACCTTGCTGCACACTGTCCGCCAGTGTACTCGTACCTGAAGTCCTCATCAGGAAGCTTTGCGGTAAACATCTGACAGATATTGCCTTGTCTTGTACTTGAACCCGTCAGTACAACCTTAAAGTATGTTAGGTACATGGCAGGCGCACTGTTGACCCCGTGTTATACCCCAGAATTAGAGCTAATTGACGTAGATTTCTTTTGATACTTATTTTTTGATTGAGGTCAATGAGGCACCTTGTAGTTTAATCAATAAGAGAAATCAGGCATTTTATCATGGTTCAACGTATAAACGTTTAGTGCATTGCTTTAAGAATATGTCTTTCAACGCCCAAAACATTTGACGATCGGTGAAAACGTTGTGGAAAAAGAAGCAATTGCTTGTAACAAGCAATTGCTTCTTTTTCCACATAGTTTTTCAAGACAGTTTTAACTAAATTCATCTTTTGTTTTAAAAAAAAATCTTTTTACTTCTTGGATTTGCTTCACAAGAAAGCGGCATGTCTGTAAGATCATGGATGACTAAGAAACATCATGGGCGTATTAGAATCTCTTAGAGATCGGTTCAACTTTTGGTCTTGTTTATTTGTTTGTTTTTGCTCGGTAATATGTTGTTGTTGTTGTTTTCGTTTACAATATTTGTGTTTTATCGGTCGACACCTAGTTTCACTTGTAATAATTATATTAATCACTAATTTAATGTTTTTGAGAGATTTACTGAAGTTTAACACGGGTTATCTACAAACCGAGTTCTCGAGGTTCCTACTGATTGTATGAGCAAAAAGTACATAACTTTGTATACATAATTATCTGAGTGGTACGACAAACAATTCTACTTCCTTTGTTTCATTATCTCGTAATATGCAAAATTATGAGTTCAATGGACACACTCAGAGTGTAAAAGTTTTGAATGTTGACATAACTTGGGGCTGAAGCTTTTCGGATGAAATGCTGGTTGTCCCAGTCGCTTGTCTACATTCAACGCTGTAGTTAGGCGATATCTGCGTATTTAATTAAATGTTACCCATCACGCAAAAAGGGACCACTTTTCATACAAAAAACGTCATTAAAGCGAAAAGTGTCGACCCTGGTCAAACTGCAGAATTAGCGCAATCTGACCAGAGCCGACACTTTCTGCAGTTCCCAGAATGTCCCTTTTGCGTGATGGGTCACATTGGTACCTCATGGTGTCCAAAGGCTGATACCTGAAGTCTTTCAAAGAGATTGCTAGGTTACGTCGTGGCACTTGAAGCGGTTGCTTTGTACTGAGTTTATTTCAATTAAAAGTATCTATAGACGTTGCCGTCATGTTTTTGCCAGTTGGTTTCTCATGCCAAAATTTTGTAACTGTCTTTAGTGATCTTGCTTAGCGATGTCCTTAAAGTATGCCGGTTGGTTTCGTTTGCCCAAGTCTTTTGGGCGAACTTAACGGTCTTGTTAAGCGATGATTTTTTTTAAAATTTTGTCGGTTGGCTCTAGTGCTCCAGTCTATATGTTCATTCAGTGGTCTTGCTGGTCGATTTAATCAAAATTTGCCTACGTCTGTTAAGTCTTAGGACAAATGTCAACAATTTTGTACCAATTGGTTTCCTATATCTAATTATTTCATCCTCAATATATAATTATGCAAGGATATGCCATCGTGTTTTTGTCGTCATTTTGTAATGATTAAGTGTTTTATCATCCTGTATTTGAACAAGCGAAAGAAATATTTTAATGACAAAAAGTTACATAGTAGCTGAAGAGAAAAGTAAGAAAATTGCGTTTAGATTACCAAATAAAAAGAAGATAAAGAAAAAGAAGAAAAAAAAGAAGACGACGAAGAAAGTTTTGAGTTGAAAAATTGAATAAGGAAGAGAATATGTTAATAATTGAACAAAACAAAAAAAGAAAAATTACTGGAGAATCTGTCAAGCATAGTCAACTAGCTGTTAGCAGCCCTAAAAACCAATGCTGTGGAAACCAGCTGCATATTTTACATAACCAAATGCTTTTTTACCGCTTAGTCAACTCAGCTCAGGTTCTGTTGCAGTTATAAGTCTTTTAACGACCCTGATAAATAAAGCTTTCCAAAACATGGTCCAAAAGGAGAAATTAGTTCCTCCTTCTACCACAATGTTTTTTACCTTTGCGAATGTATTTTTCAAGATTTGGTCTATATTCAGCTCGTCTGCTAACGCCTCAGATTTAGGAAGTCCAAAATTTTGTCGATCGGATAAGGGTTAAACGAAATACGTATTTTTGAATCTATCTTTATAGTAAGAAACGAAATCGTCACTACTTTCTTCCAGTAAAGACCATGCCTTCATGAAGCTTATATTGTATTTACAGAGGGCAAAGTAGAAGTCACAAAAGGTAACGTCAAACTCTGCAATATGGGGCCGGAGAAAGTCTTTGGAGAACTGGCAATACTCTACAACTGTACCAGAACGGCCAGCGTTAAAGGTTTGTGGTTTGCTTTCTTTTGATTGTTCCTCTTTGAAAGAGTTCAAGCGCTTTCGTCATTAATTCGATCATATCATGGCAAAAGCTAACCTTTACGTCGCCTGAGTTCCCTATAGCTATGCCAGGACTTTGCAGTGGTTCCTAAAAATACTCGAACAAAAAGCTTCAAAGATGAGGAAGGAACATAGAAACTCTGGATTACAAATTCACAACCTGAGCCTGAACTTGCATTAGTTGTAAAGTCTTCTTGTGTACAATTATTTTTATACAAGTGAACTGCTTTTTTCGCACAACTTATAAGTTTACTCGTATCTAGTACCATATATAGATCTGCACCATTTTATAGGATTGGAAAGTCGTACGTTACCCTGTTGTAAAGCAGTTCTCGGTGTCTTCAACAAGCTTATCAGGTGGCTTTCTTTAATTTTTTAGTGAATGAAAATAAGTATGCCTGGCGAGTGTTGCTAAAGATAAAATAAACACATAAATGAAACTGAAGGACCAACCTTTGACCTGTATTTCTTTGTAGCATTGACGGCGTGTAAACTATGGGCTATCGATAGACCGTGCTTCCAGAGTATAATGATGCGCTCAGGACTGCTACGGCAAACAGAATACAGAGAATTCCTAAAAAGGTAGGACCAACTTTTAGAAACAATACTGCATGTAAAGCTACCACTACGGATAATGCTTCGATCTCTTTTTATTTACGGCCTTTAACCATGCAATCTTTGGCAATTCTCCTTTTTTAGACCAACCTCCTGATTGAACGATGCACGTGTCAGCCGGCAAAATTGCTAAACTTTAAATAAAAAAATTAGATAATTACAGTATTTAGAATAGTTCTACGAGATCGATTCTTTGTATTAATATCTCGTGAGACTTTTCATTGACGAACAGAATTAAAATCGTTACATAAAAATGTTCGCTTCCCACGTCTAAGTAACACTACAAGCTGTTTTCCGAGTTTTGAATCGGGGTCCCGTGTAACGGTACTAGGATTTTCTTCTTTTTCCACAATGTTTACAAGAGCCTTCTATCTCAGGATTGTAAAAACCAGGGATTGTTAGGTTAGGGTTAAATTGAGAAATATACGGCAAAATAATAGACCTGATTTTTTTTTGTCCTTAGACAGGGCCCTGGCTACATATTCATCATTCTTTCTTTATATCAATCTATTTTTAGACTGAAGAAAGTAACAAAACTTCTTATTAGCCACACCATTAGGTAATTTCGGAAATTATCAAAAATAAAGCTAAGTATGTTGAGAATTCTCGGTAAATGATACGAATGGAACAGTGCACCAATGCATGGTACCAATGCATTGACTACATGCGTCAGAACATTATACCAATGTTCCGACTTGATACATATAAACATTATACCAGTGCACAAAATACCTCCCCCAAAATATGATACCAGTGTACAGACCGCATACGTCTAAACTACACCAATGCATGGACTACATAGGGCAGGACATGTCACATATGATATGGAAAGACTAAATACAGCCAGAACAGGGTATTGACCCTTTGCTCCATAGATACTCATTTTACCGCACCGCTTCTAGGAGCCTTTGGAAAACAATGTGACAAAAGGTGAAATTGCTCGTGACGAGCAATTTCACCTTTTGTCACAATGTTTTCTATGCTATCAAAAGGTGTCATATACACATAAGAAACGGCTTCATCCTTGCTGTTATTTAGGGTCAATTGCAGATACCATAGAAATGCTTTATGGAGTTAAGGGTTAATGTTTATTCTATGTGTGTCCAAACATAGTAAGAATCGAAGACTGCATGCGTTAGAACATGTAACCAATGCACAGATACATACGTGATGCATGACTCCAGTGCGTAGATTACATATATCAGAATACCATTCCAATGCACAGGCTATATAGGTCAGAACTTGGTTCCAATGGATAGACTACATACGTCAGAACATGGAAGTAATGCTTAGACTACATGCACCAGATTATGGTATCACTGTATACATTTGCGTAACGTTAAGATACTACTCTTGGTATTCTTAGGGCATATTAGGGGGTTCATTAATACTTACATCATTATTTTACCGTCATGGTTATTTATAGTTGGTTACTGCATTAGTATGACAGGATTTCTTAGTAATCAAATCTAGAAGTAAAGGTTCCATTAACTGTATGAAAAACATTTTGTTTTTTCTACCAAGGAACGCTTTACCAAAAATTCCGTTTTTAATGAGCCACATGAAGAATACTTTTGAAAAGACAGAGGTAAAGAAGAAAATCCGGATGCTCACAATGTTTTCAACCATTTCTAAGACGGATATCCTCTTTTAGGCTAGAATTTTGGCATACAAATGTTTTCGAAATAGTCGAGTCTAAAATGTACTCCTTTGGTTGAGGGTAAGGGAAAAAGAAGTATTATCTAAGAAAAGATAAAGTATTTCATTGCAGTGTAAATTACAAGGCAGACTTGCAGTGATTGAGTGTTTATAAATTCGTGTCTAACTCGTTAAAGAAATCTGATATTTATGCGGATATAAACAACAAAGGTTGTTTATGACCAAAGTGCATGTTACGTAACTCTCAACCGACCAATCAGAAGCCGAAGCTGCCGACGACGTGAGGAAGTACACTGCACATTCACGAGTAATTTCTGAAATTCACTGAATTTTCATTTGTTTATTTCGACTTTGTTTACTGGTGTAAATTTAACTCTTTTCATTGTGGACGACAAATTATTTTTAAATTTGGTTCAAGTGAGAAGATTTGACTCTTCAAATTTAGAAAACATACGCATGTCCAAAAGATGAGAATTACCTGTTTTACATGATAAATGTTTGCAAATTTAAAACTCTCGTTATTCTGATATATATTGCCATTGTGGTAAAATACGCGAACAGAAAATTTTGCTCTTTTCTTTTTCAAAATCGCGAAAAAGCCAAAAAGTCCACATCGCGAAAATTTCCACTTAAACAGTGGTTGGTGAATACGGACCGCTTGCGCCTTTATCACAAAGCCACGCAGGATCCCACAATCAGTTGCATACCATTGTGCAGTTATTTCACAGACTTAGCAAGGTTTGCAGATCTAGGTTAGACACTAGGTCAGACCCAACACCCATCTCCAGAGAGCTAGAGCCTTTTGGGTTTTTTTTACGGACGATTAAGATCAAGATCAGCTTGTCTTATAAGTGTCGTCTGATCTTGGGTCTGCATGGACTTTTGTTCATTAGCCATTCGGACCAAACCAGTCGTTGATTTGGACTATGAGAGAAGTTTTTTCTTCCAGAAAATGTGCATTAATTTTCATCTATTTAACGCTCATAGTACGGTTAATTGTTTATCCATGGCAACAATGCTTGATGTACTGAATATTTTAAAAGAATACAATGGTCAAAGTATCTGACCTTTGACGGCAATTATACAGCAAAAGAAGAATACATAAGGAGACTGTAGACCAAGATTAGACAACACGTATGTCCAGGCTGATCTTGGTCTACATCCTCTTCACGTAACAATAACAGTGACTTATGGCAGGGATAAGAGTTCAGCCTTCAAGCACCAAATAAACATAACAGACGTTTTCTGTCTAGAAATGAGACCCAGAGAATAGCAATTTTAAGGTTCCCTTTGCCTATAATGTTTCTGCAAAGCGGACAGTGTAGATCAAAGATAAGACTGCACGTTTTGTGCAGTCTGGTCTTAATCTACACTGAACGCAAAGGCAAGCATGGTCGTAAAAAGTGTTTTGAGGTTAAAGATAATAAATGTGAATGTTTAGCATCATAGACCAAGAGAGAGAGAGAGAGTAGGTCGAGTCAGTGTGATATAATACATTATTTTGATAACGTTGCCATTATTGCCCTGAAATATATTCCGGGCTTTTAAGCCATGTTCCATCAGATAAGCTTTGCCATAATGGCCGTTTTTCTCATATAACTTACTTAATAGTCAAAACAAATACCCTTTTGCCCTCCATTTTATTTTTAAGTGAAACGCATCCGATATTCAACAAACTTTCCCATTTCGTTCCGTAGAACTCGTACAATTAAGACTTAGGGACATGTTCCACATCTTGTATCATTAACGCCCATACATTGCTTTTTGGAGTTAATTTAATATTTTTAAGTGAAACGGATCCGATATTCAACAAACTGTCCCATTTCGTTTCGAATAACTCGTACAATTAAGACTGAGGGACATGTTCCACATCTTGTATTATTGACGCCATTGCTTTTTAGAGTTAATGCTCGAACGACAAGTGCCAAGATTTTTTTTTTATTTTTGCCTCATAGTTTGAAACTGTATATGCATATGATTTGCATTCGTGCAAAAGATGTTCTATTGCATCTCCGTGTTGCATTTTTTCAAAAGAAGCTATAGTTGTTATATAGTTATTGATCCAAGTAATCCAAATTGCCCCAAAACCGACTGAATTAAGAGTGTGTATGTTCGAATCTATCAGGGACCGTTGGGTACATGTATCAATTCTAACGAACGAGTCTGTAGTGGGAACAATTTGAAAAAAAAAACGAAATTGCTATCAAACGTTATTTGGCCTGCAGAACGCGAAAAAGGGGCATTCGGACATTTGCGTAAAGTGTCGTCTCGGATCAGCCTGCACAGGCCGCGCAGGCTGATCCAAAACAACACTACCGTTTTTATGTATTTTATTTGTTTGCGCAAGTCTACTGTAGCACAAAATCTTATGTCGTAAAGTGTCGTCTCGGGTTAGCCTGCGCGGAGTGCGCAGGCTGATCCGAGACAACAATTTACGCAAATGTCTAAATGCCCCTGGTTGTCTAGGTTGACTGAGTTCGGTATTTCTTGCGATTTCTTGCAACCCATTTATCACAGAGCATAACTTGCATATTATATTTAACATTAATCTATTATGTATAAACTAATGGGGCGTTTTCATTGCCATCTCAGAATTACAAACTTGTTTTCAGGAGGGCATTCGTTCATACAAATCTTCAGTTTTCAGCGACATTTTGGACTTATTTATTTCTCACTTTTTCAAAACTTTCCAGATTTCACTGTTCGTACAGTAAATAATTATGATATCTTGCTTTCTAATATATCATATGCCTTAATTGTTACAACGCAATTTTACGTTATGCGTTACATATATTTGTGGTAAAAGTTGAGAATTTGCGCATTATGGGAAAAAGAGGGGCGTGGCTTATTCCAGTAAATCTAATAAAGAGTTAATTTTGTATCTTGTAACCCCCCCCCCCCCCCTGCACACACAAAAAATAATGTAATGAAATCCAAATACGAATATTCTTTCACTACCTTTGAGATGTACCTTTTTGTCGTATTTACTATCAACCTCTATACCGCTCAGTGAATTCCATTCTGATAGAAAAAATCAAATAATGCCATTTTAAACTTATACTTTGAAAACAAAATCCCTTTATCAGGCAGTGTAGTTATAGATTAGACTGCCCCTTCTGTGCCATCTTATCTTGATCCACACTAAGCACAAAAGGCCAGTGAATAGCGCTAAGATTTAAGCACTATTTCTAAACGATAGACTCGATAGTAAAGTTTCTAGCTACATCTGTCAGAACTTACTATTTCAGTTCAAGAGTTCACGGAACACCTTGAGGGCAAACAACATAACCTAGTGTCTGGTGTTAATCGATTAACCCTTATCCTGCTAAATAACTAAAAAATATTCATTTGTTTATTGAAGCCAAAGTATTGCTATTTCAAAGTTATCTTTAAGGGAATAATGTATCCTTATCTGACAGTGTAGATCAAAGATCAGACTGCTCGTTCTGTATTGTCTCATCTTGACCTACACTGTCCGCAAAAAGGTCAGTCAGCCGAGCATAGCTGCCAAAGGGTTAACATATAACCAGAGTTAATCTAGATTATACCTTATTACAGTACATTGAAACTTTCATTCTGTTCCTTTTATTGAATGCACTTTATCACTTTGAAAACAGTCCCGCGTTGAAATGATCCCTGAGGAGGAAAAAGCTTTTGAAAACTCTGTGAGGAAAGGAAGAAACTTCTAGTAACCAGCATTTAAATTTTCTCCCTTTCTCACGATGCTTTCTATCCTATCAAAGAAACAACCCTTATTTTCTCTACACTAACATTGCAGTTCGCAAATGACCTCAATTTGGACAAGTTAAAAATTTTGGCGTGTGGAATAGAGTTAAGATACAATTTCGTATTTCAAAACTTACTAAAAAAGATATAGCGGTGTTGGACCGAACTATGGGGTTGACCGAACTATGGGGTTGAACCCCAAAGTTCGTTCGAACTTTGGGGTTGAAAATTTTCAACCCCATAGTTCGGTCGGATACCCCATGTTATGCACTATCGGACCGAACTTTGGGGTTGAACCTCAAAGTTCGTACGAACTTTGGGGTTGAAAATTTTCAAAGTCATAGTTTGGCTTGAAACATCATCCCATCAATTAATCATCATCATCATCATCATCATCATCACCACCATTATCATCATCATTAAAGATGCTTTATCTAGAAAAAGGTCGCGTCATTTACATTCTGACACTATGATAAAAGGCCAACTTTACCTGTATGTTCTGATGATTAGAACTGAATATCATTGGATTTTCGGCAGCGGAGACATCAACCAACCAACTTTTTTTTTCACACAAAGTCGGAATAAAATAATCTTTCAAGACAATATAAATCCAGTTTAATCCTGATTTTCATATCTGTGTATATCTGCATCTGACAATGATAATGATTATATGCTGCTGCTGCTGATGATGATGAATGTTTCAAGCCAAACTATGTCTTTGAAAATTTTCAACCCCAAAGTTCGTACGAACTTTGGGGTTCAACCCCATAGTTCGGTCAGTTGTTGGACCGAACTATGGGGTTGACCGAACTATGGGGTTGAACCCCAAAGTTCGTACGAACTTTGGGGTTGAAAATTTTCAACGTCAAAGTTTGGCTTGAAACATCATCCCGGCGATTCATCATCATGATCAATATTATCATAGTCGTCGTCGTCGTCGTCGTCGTCGTCATCATCATCATCATCATCATCATTATCGTCATCATCATCATCATATTATTATTTAAGATGCTTTATTTAGAAAAGATCATGTCATTTACATTGTGACACTATGATAAAAGGCCAGCTTTACCTGTATGTTTTGATGATTAGAACTGAATATCCTTGGATTTTAGGCAGCGGAGACATCAACCAACCAACTTTTTTTTTTCACACAAAGTCGGAAAAAAGTACTCTTTCAAGACAACATAAATCTAGTTTAATCCTGATTTTCATATCTGTGTATATCTGCATCTGACAATGATAATGATTATATGCTGCTGCTGCTGCTGCTGATGATGATAATGATGATGAATGTTTCAAGCCAAACTATGTCGTTGACAATTTAACCCCATAGTTCGGTCAATTGTTCAACCGAACTATGGGGTTGACCGAACTGTGGGGTTGAAACCCAAAGTTCGTACGAACTTTGGGGTTCAACCCTATAGTTCGGTCAATTGTTGGACCGAACTATGGGGTTGACCGAACTATGGGATTGAACCCCAAAGTTTGTACGAACTTTAGGGTTGAACATTTTCAACGTCATAGTTTGGCTTGAAACATTACCCTGTTGTTTCATCATCATCATCATCATTATCATCATCATCTACTTTTATCTGTTTATCTTTATCGTGCATGTAAGCGGCGCAAGAGTGTCGCATCGGATCTGTACACAAGTGCTGATCTGTTACGATACTATAAACATGAACTTTTTCATAACTTTCGGTTGCGTTTCGAGCACATACACACATAATACATATATATTTTTCATTTCGGATGCTATGGAAAGAATAATAGGCATATATAATGCATCGGCAGCTTTTTTAAACGTGTGATAATAATATCTTGGACCCAGTTTTATGTATGAAGATATAGTTTAGTGCATAGATAGACCTAAGTTGTTCCGAAAAACGAAGTATGCAGCTTTTAGACTCGCTCAAAATGGAAACATTCTAATACAACTATTGATAGTATAGTAGACATTGTAAGAAAAGGCAACATTGCTCTTTCAGCAAAAGCGTTACCAAATACAAATCGGCGCCACACAGTCCATGGAGTTTTCGGAACGAACCATTTTCTCCTGTTTGTTCGATGAAAATCAACTTTGAATGAATGCTTAAATTTCATATGCCCAATCTGTAATTCGTTTTCATAAAACCAAATAAATTTACTCTGTACTGGTTCTGAGCAGTCGTTCAAAATTATTTTGTGTGCCATAACTAAGTTGCGCATTCCCAACTTTTTTCTTTTAAAAGTGGTAGGAAGTGGAAATTATAACAATCAAATCCATCAAACCGCACACACAAAAGACAATGGGTGTAGGACAAAAGCCCACTGAAACAAAAGCCCACTACGACAAAAGCCCACTAGAATGAGAGCCCACTAGGACAAAAGCCTACTTTTCGTTATGATCATGCATTTCATTAAAACTTCATCTATTATATTGGGTTAAATGATTCAACACAACAGTTCGCAACGACTATAATATGGTTTTGCATGTACACATGTGGCCTTTTTGTTATTGGTCCACGATGAAATTATACATGAAGCTCCCTTTTTCCATGGCACAGCATTTCATTACATAAAAAATATTTAAGAGGTCCATAACAGGATTATACATTAATTTTCCTTTTTTCAAGAAATTGGCATTTCATGAAATGAAAAGAAATAAAGAAAATATACATTAAGCCTCCTTCTTTCATGACATATCATTATTTATAAAGAAAAAATTGTATCAACGGACTATTCAATGATATACATTCATGAAGTTTCATCAATTTTTGTTAAGGACTTCAGAAGATATCCCTAAAACAAAATACGCCGCAACATTGCTGCCATTTCAAGCTGCTAGCTAGAGACTAAAGTCTTGGAATTTCTAGCACCTGTCTGGGTAGCTCAATGGATATAGTGTGTTTCTTGTAATCTGAAACGGTTACGAAAAGACTGATGGATGGACAGAACAGAAAACAATAATGGCGGCGCCCATCAAAAACAAAAGTTGTCGTGTTTGTGACGAAATCTGCCAAAAAAGAGTAGACGATCGATATTTAGTGAGTTTTTTTTTTGTTTACGATCAATTATGTGAAGTATTAGGACGGGTTCCATAGCCAAATGATTGCGTCTGTTCGTCTTGTTTTGGTGTGATGAATCCGAAAGCGCAGCCATATTTGATGCATAACCAACCAATTTTATTACGAGCATTTTGATTTGTCAGAAATAACATCAGCAAAGGTTACGCAACTCGTGATATTCGACAGGTGGCGCAGCGGGTGTTTCGATTTTTAAAGAGGCGAGCGGCCAAGGTACATAACGAACAAAGTGGAGTTAGTATCCTTGGTTTGCGAAGATGGAGGGTATCTATTAACCTTAGGAAGCCTTGTATATTAATGCAATGAATTAGCCCTCGATTAGTCTATACATTCCATACCCAGTGTAAATTGTTATCCACGTATTCATTTGCAGCTATTATTGAAAAGTATACATCAAAAGCATTCTAAGCCAGTGAGAATCATTATTAACTCTTTACCAAACGGCAAAATTTTAGACTGGTCCCAATTGAAAGCTTTGCAGACGACAAAATTAACGTCACTCAAAAATTGAAATTTGTTTTGGGAGGGTAGAAGAAAACTTTGTGGGAAAAGGAGTAAATGCTGGTTACCAGCATTTTCTCCTTTTCCCATAATGTTTTCAAAGCCTTATTTTTCAGGGCAGTGAAAAGCAGGGATTGTTTGTGAAACGGTTAATGTGCTTGCGGGAACGTGTATTTCCTTGCACCGATTACAATTGTCATAAGTATCGTAAATGCATACCATGGTGAAGTTCTTGCTTCGTCAGAAGATCATGTGTCAGTGAACTGTATGATCTCATCATGCTTTGGCATCATTGATTGCTGGCTAATAACAGCTGGAAAAAAGTACCGGCACAATCAGTTGCCATTTGCAAATATATGTTATTGTTTTCTAACACAATATTCTTAGAAACATAGCGGCGAAAGGAGAAATTGCTATTCTTGAACAACTTCTCCTTGTGCCAGAAATGAATTCAAGACTTGTTTGCTGCTAGATCCAAAGAGTAACGTTACCCCGCCCATAATCCGAGGTTAATAAGTTTAGGCAGGTCACGTGCTTTTTTTGAAAGCCCAATGCCAGGAACTGTTTGATGCTTCCTGCGCATAATTCATATGCGCACCAGAATTAATCACGTGAATATTTTGCACGTGATCTCGTGTCTTTTTATCTAAATCAAAGCATCTTTTGCATTCGGCAATCAGGCTGAACATCACCGGGGTATAGCAATAATTAGTTCTTAAGGGCATTTAGTAGATCTATTTCTGTTTATCAAGTATTATTTACACAATGGTAATTTCACCATAGGCCATCTTAACGCATTACCATACAATCCTTAGTTTTGATGCCCCTGAGAAAGAAGAAGCCTTTTGAAAACACTGTAGGAAAAGGAGAAAATCCTAGTAACCAGCATTTTCTCCTTTTCCCACAGTGTTTTCTTCCCTTCCCAGAACAAATTATTTAACTATTACCCAATTAATGTACCATACCCTGGCAAATGGGAGCTCAATGCATGATACCAAGCAAGTTATCACAATAAACTTGGACCCATACAATCTTTTTTCTAGATTTGCATTGCCGAAAATATAACTATAGCTTACAGTTTCGACCAATGAAATGTGCAGGCTGACTTGAGTCTATACTTTATGTAGATGGAACATAATACCCCTTCCTTTTTCACAGATGGTCAATCTTTGTTGTTGGAAATGACTTCACGTGTCCATCCGAGACATGTGGCATTGTTCTCCTATTCTAGTTGTTTACATACCCAGAACCAGGTTAATTAACTCTTCACCACACAACAAAACTGTAACCTAGTCCAAATTTGAAAGCATTTGCAGACTCTTATGGCCTATACAGTGGGATTTGTCTACAGAAAGGGTGTAAAACATCGTAGTAAAAGGATGAGATGCTGGTTACCAGCATTTTCACCATTTCCTGTGATGTTTTCCGGGGCCTTCATCGTGAAAACATGAGATTGTTTGGTACAGGATCAAGATATGTATGATCTTGACCTAGGCCTTGTACATGTCGTCTCGGATCATCGTTTAATCTTTAGTGTGCACAACAAATCCAACTGTAAATTCACTCCGGAAATATGGCTAATATATGTAAAATTTCCTTTTTCTTCTTTTTCTCATTTTATAATTGCTTAGAATAAAAAAAAAAAGATTGTGTCAGAAGGAGAGCTTTATCGTTTTGTCACAAAGTTGTTCAAAAAGGTATTAACAAATTAACAAAAACAAAACTATTGTTTTCAGGAGAAAAGGTGATGTACACATGCGATAAACTTGACCTAGACCGTGTAAACCCAATGCCATGCACAATAACCTCTGTGGAATGACCATATCACGTTTTCTGACCAGACACGTGTTCTGACAAATATACCTTACCTTCTCTCACGTGACATGCAAGCCTTTAGCATTACTGCCCATCATACAAATACAAATTTATCCACTTATTGTCCAGGAGATCTACAGCTCTTTCCGGCCTCAATAGGTCAGGTGACAGAGCATGAGTCTTGTGCCGTACAAGTAACAGTCCCCAAAGGCGATGCTACTTTTTGACTGGTCGCCTCTGGGTACAGAGACGATCAATACAAAATCAGTTGAAAGCTCCGCACAGATTTTGCGAGCAAATTTGAACTCTTGTAATTTCGCAAATAGACTCACACATAGGGTTTAAACATAGATCTACCTGTTGCTGGTTTATTTGATAACACTTCGTTTGTTGTACAAATAATTTCAATTTAAACGCTGAACATAAGAAAATATAAACGTACATTTCAACTGTTAACTCGAGATTTTTACATTCCTGAAAATACACAAAATGGCCGCGATAACGATAAATTTTGTCAGTGATTTTTCCGAGGTTTACATGTTATAAATGACTTCTCGAAGCTCTTTATATAATGAAGGGTTTAATAATTTGCCTTTGGTCATGTTTGTTACTAAAAGTTAATTACATTTCGCTGCAATACAGATTAAACCAACGAAACAGAAAGTCAGTATAGCGTTCAATCCTTACCACGGGAAAATTTACAATGGACTTGAAACGGTACGGTGTACAACAAATGTCCAAATATGATAAAAAAAGAACACACCATAATGTCTCATCATAGAGACTAGAGTTTTGTGAATGTCGGACCACATAAGGGAGGAGGTTCAAGCCCTCAAGCTAGTCTTCCAAATTTACAAACAGTCTGTCGGATAAGACGTTAAACGGTGGTCCGTTGTGGTGGTGCTGGACACTGACCACGGTAGAGAACCCACAGGCTCAAGTTAGAGTGGGTTTCGTCCTTTATTCTGCTCTATCCCACGTTACAACGTTTTGATTGTCTTCTTGGGACGTCGTCAGTATGTCAACTGATGACGACTATAAATCAACGAAAATCTCTAACCATCATCAACAGTCCAGTGTAACAAACTAGGTAAAATTGTTCATTACGTTACTGCTTTTAATGTCCGCCCTACTTTATAGTGAAAATTGAATTGTGCCGGGCCTGATACGAGTATCTTCCCATTTCCGCTTGTTCGTCATGCTCTTCTCGGAACTGATATTGAACCATCTGTAATCATACTGTGCCTTTTAGAAGGCAGCTATTACTCGAACAAATTGACCTGAAATTTACCTCTATGCAAAGAATAATTAAAAGTGAATATTTATATCATCGGGCATAATCGGACGGTACGGAAATTCTGTTATTAACGGCAAATGTAGGGTTTGACCTTTACAGTGCCATGTTCAAAATATGAGAGCATTCGCGGTAGACATAGATCAAGATCAGACTACATAGATCTACATGGAAAGTGCAACTTAGATCTATGTTCCTGCTCACGTATTTCCAATTGAACCAAAAAAAAAAAATCATGTTTATTTCTGGTATTTTCAGTATTCTCTAAAGACAAGCTAAATATTTCAGCTGCATAAAGAGCTAAAAATCTTGTACTAAGTTCCGTATGCATACGACATTGGCCGAAGCTATGTTTGGACATAATTCAAACACGTAATATATGACAATAGAGGTCATCTATTTCAAGTCATTTTGTTTCAGTGATACGAAAATGTGAGTTCACTTGAATCTACACTGTCTGACAAGGAGATATCTTTCCACCAAGAAAATACCTTTGAAATAATTAGCTTTTGACTATTGACTTGAAGGTTGCATTTTACCAACTAGCAGTGTAAGGGTTAATATACTCGGCACTGTATGGTAGGAGCTTAAAACCATATGCATTAATTATTACAGAGCACCATTTCTTTTGTACTTACTCGAAAAGAATTCATGCTTAATTAAAACCTTTTCATTATATATAAATATGTATTTTATAGGCAATAAAACTTGCATAATTTTTTTTTTTATTTTTCGTCTGAATTGTTTCAGTCTAATCACGCGATTTGCAAAAAAAAGAATAACTATGAATAAATGTGCATTAAAAGTAAAGAACACGTGTTTGAATTAATTATTGCATGAAGTGAAACACGTTTGTTAGTATCACGTTTATTGGTTAAGTTACTTCTCAAGTTGCTGGGGTCCATAGAAGCACCCCCTGTTAACTCATTACCAATAGACGAAATTTTAGAGTGCTCCATATCGCCTGCTACACACAAAGAGGGGCATTCGGACATTTTCGTAAAGCGTCGTCTCGGATCAGCCTGCGCAGTCCGCGCAGGCTAATCCGAGACAACACTTTCCGTTTTTATGTTTTTTTTTTTTTATTATTTTGCGCAAGTCTACTGTATCACAAAATTTAATATACTCGTAAATTATCGGGTCGGATTAGCCTGCGCTGACTGCGCAGGCTGGTCCAAAACGTTACGGCCCTTTTCGCGTTGTGCAAGCCCTACTGAAGCATTTGTAGACGGCAAATTTGGGGTGATTCAAATTCTAAGATTTTCCTGTAGAAGGGTAGAAAACATTATTCTTAAAATATTTTCAAATGCCTTTGTCCACCTTTTTCGTTGAATTGATTCATTGATTGAATATTGTTTTACGCCGCCTTCTACATTAGTTCAGTCATATCACGGCTAAAGCTCACGTATTCATACATTTCCTGGGTTTCATCAGTACTAGGCTTGGGCTCTAAAATGTCTTGCCCAAGGACACCCCCACGGAAATCTCAGTGTATCCAGTGAGGTTCAAACGAGCCAAGACCTCCAGGACACGAGCCCTATCCTTTACCACTGGTCGTATCATTTTACAAAACACTGCAAAGTTATAACCTGGCACAAGAAAAACGCCGGGTACATTATTAGTTGTACGGTAAGGTGGCAGAGGACTTGGAAATTTGTTCACACCTGTAGTGAATTATGTCGCCCCGAACCGAGAGCGATGTGGGGACATGATTCATAACATCCGTGAACAAGTTTCTATGTCTCATGCCACCTGACCGCACAATGAATTGATTATACTGCGAAGTTTTACCGTTTCTAAGTTCGTTAAGCGGATTTTTACCTGTGTTTTAGTTTAAAAAAAAAATAAGTACGCTGATGAAGCATAATTTCTCTTTTGAGTACCCCAATTAATTGTAAACTGACGTCACTGGGAACTGACGTTACTAAAACCTTGGTGACGTGCTAAAACGTGCAGCATGGCGCATTATCTTGATGTTAATCTTGATCGAAGTCGCCCTTTTGGACGTCGTGTTGATAATGTTGTCATGTATACGGGGCTCTCGAAGGGGAGCTGCTTTTACGTTGGTTTTGCCAGTGTACATGATGTACATGTTCGGGGTATATTAATCAATCAGATCACGAGAAATTACTTTGCAGTTCTATGCAGTCTGATCATGACACTAAACTGTTTGTAAAAGGTCAGTAAGTTCCACTTGGCAGCCTAATGGCTAAACCAAACTAAATGCAGAAAAACAAGGCAGTGTGATTCAGGTTTTATATACCGCAGCGAGAAAAAAAAAGAAAGCTAAGTCTCGTAAATGTTCAAAATATAATTAATCTCACATCGCAGATACTGTTTGATATTTAAGATCGTATGTCTTTAATTGTAGTAATGATACCTTCAAAAGCCTGCGATTTTATCCCTTTACCAAACAGGTCCATGACTTTTAGACCTGGAAGGAAGTAGACTTCTGAAAACATTGTAAGAGAAGCAGAAAGTGCTGATAATCAGGATTTCCTAGTTTTCTCACAATGTTTTCTACCCTTTCATATAGACAAGCCCCGTCACCTTAGTCTGCGAACGCTTTCAACATGGACAATTATAATTAATTTTGCTAACCCTTTACCAAACAATCCCTGGATTTTACGATCCAGATCAAGAAACCTTCTGAAAACAGGGTGGGAAAAGGAGAAAATGCTGGTTACCAGCATTTTCTCCTTTTGCCACCATGTTTTCTACCCTTCCAAAATCAAATTTCAATTTCTAAGTCACATTAATTTTGTCATTTGCAAATCTATGCTTTGAATTTGGACTAGCCAAATTTTTTGACGTTTGGTAAAGAGTTAAATTTCGTATAGAGTGAATGGGAGTAATTAAACGCTTATAATTACTCATAATAGGATCTGAAAATAGATATTTTAGTAAGTCTTCACGAATCTAAGATTTTTCCTTGATATTTAATATAATGAAAACAAGGTTGTTTACAGAGTCCTGTGGAGCCAGAAGCGACACTTTATCTTCTACCGTGCAACGCATTAGATATGATGATAACAGACGGTTTTTTTCCCAGTCCTTATTCTTTTAACTCTTTGCCCAACGACAAAATTTTGGACTAGTCCAAATTGAAAATATTTGCAGACGACAAAAACAGCGTAAATAAAAACTGAAACTTGATTTGGGAAGGGTAGAAAACACCAGCATTTTCTCCGCGGTGTTTTCAAAAGGCTTCTTTCTCAAGGGCATCAAAAGTCGTCATTGTGTGGTAAAAGGTTAAACAGTGAAATGAAAATTTCAAACCGAAAGTATAATCCAAAATTTTGCCTTTTTAAAGGTAATATTATATTGTATTGTATTGTATTGTATTGTATTGTATCAGGGAAAAAGTATTTCTGTACCGGACAGTGCAGATCCAAGATCAGACTGCACATTCTCCATCATTTTCTCCTTTTCCCACAGCGTTTGCTACCCTGCTGGAAATAAATTTCAAAGTTTGAGTTTCATTTATTTGTCGTCTGCAAGTGCTTTCAATTTGGACCAGTCTGAAATTTCGACGTTTGGTGAAGAGTTAAGATTCTAGAATTTGTCACAATATTTTCAACAGCATTCTTCCTGGGAGTCGTTAAAACATAGGGTTTTTTTGTTTAAATTTTATCGTAGATTTTTTTTTTCATACGTATACAAAGATCGTCCTCAAGGCGGAGGCCCTATCAAACACTTGCACTTAAGTCTTTACCAAACGTCAAAATTTTAGACCGGTCCAGATTCAAAGCAATTGCAGACGACAAAGTAAAAGTGACTGAAAATTTGAAATTTGTTTTGTGAAGGGAAGAAAACATTGTGGCAAAAGGAGAAAATGCTGGTTACCAGCATTTTCTCCTTTTCCCACAATGTTTTCTCAAGGCTCCTTTCTAAGGGTCGTCAAAAGTAGGGATTGTGTGGTATTGGGTTAACTCTATCATAGAACAAAACACGGATAGTGGTCAGTAGCATAGAATCGAATTATCGTCAAATTAAGTAATTACCTACAATAATGATACTAATCAAGTCACCTATCTATGACGCAGCTATGCAATAAGTAACACATAGTTTGGCAGCTTCTGAAAAAAAAATCGGTCCCTTGAAATCCCATGTTAAGGTAAGACCTGTGTAATGGAAAACACATCCTCGGATACCCCGGGGTCTCCCTATTTGCTACGCTACATCGACCCCTGGGACAATTGACTAATAAAACTTTGAATCAGCCGCCGAAAATCGATACGAAACGTCATAGCGTACAGTCCACTCGCCAATCACAAAATGATGATGGAACCAATGAAAAGCCAGCATTCGGCCAGCGGTAAAGCGAGGGAAATTCAATTAATTGTCCCAGGGGTCGATGTAGCTTAGCAAATAGGGAGACCCCGGGGTATCCGAGGATGTGGAAAACAGCTTTTCCACTAAAATATCAATAATATCAATAATAATAAGAAATTTCATTCCATTTTGCACTAGAAGCGTTAGGATGCTAATACCTTAAATTTTGATCACTGTGTTTCTTATTTTCATTGCCAATTTGCAGCTTTTTTGTCTAGCCAAACCTTAATAAAGATTACCAACCACGGGTGCTTGGGTTTTTTGTAACAAGCTTTACTGGCGATAACCTAATAGATATGAAAAGGTGTACAACTGTACAGCCCGCCCGGGTGGCTCAGTGGTGAGCGTGTCGGACTCATGACTTGGTGGTTGTGAGTTCGAAAAAAAAAAGTCGCCTCTCATCTCTGCTGAAGCATGTGAGAAAAGTAGTCGGTGGCTTTGGAAAGAAAGTAGTGTAAGTACCGGTTTGAGAAAGCCAGGAAACACATGTGCGTCACCGACCGCCATGATATGACCTTAGCTGTTAAAGTGGCGTTAAACTCCAACACAACCAACCAATGTACAACTGTATAACCTACCAAATACCAACCAGAAAGGTATTTCAGCATTTTTCACATATACCTAAACTTGAATGGGGAAAGAAAGTGTTTACTTTTATCGAATTTTGGCTTTTATTTTTGAAAAAAGTAGGATCTATCGACGGAAAAGAAACAAGAATGGTTGTTATCTGAATTATCTCCCTTTTTTAAAAGCGCTTTCGGCGTCGTTGAGCATGGATTGTTTGGTAATAAGTTGGTTTACGTTTTATCTATGTCATTTCCTGTTAAGAATTATTTAATGGTTGCCACTATTTTATTTAACCCTTTACCACACAGTCCTTACTTTTGACGACAATGAGATAAAAGTCTATAGAAAACATAGTGGGAAAAGGAGAAAATGCTGGTAACCAGCATTTTCTCCTTTTCCCACAAAGTTTTCCATCCTATCAAGGACAAACATCATTATTTGAGTTACACCGAATTTGTCGTCTGCAAATGCATTCAATTTGGTCTAGTCTAAGTTGTTGGTTGGTTGGTTGTGTTGGGGTTTAACGCCACTTTAACAGCTAAGGTCATATCATGGCGGTCGGTGACGCACATGTGTTTCCTGGCTTTCTCATACCAGTACTAACACAACTTTCTTTCCAAGGCACACACATGCTTCAGCAGAGGTGAGAGGCGAAAATACGCCGGCAAGAAAGTTGGCCTCAACCAGGTATCGAATCTAGTCTAAGATATATTGTCGTGGGATAAAGAGTTAAAGGCGCCGATTGGAGTATTTTGATGCCGATTAATTTTTTTTTGTTTAACGCTGATAAATAGATCTTCAATAAAATATACTATCTTCTAAGTACTCCTAGAAACTGATCAGTTACATGCAATCATTCTGCATGTCAGGAAGATAAGCATTTTTTTTTTTGCATCAGTTATGCAATTCCTAACAAATGAACTGTGCTCTGTGAAAATGGTGTTTAGTGCATTTGCAAAAATGTTTCGACCCATGACAGCCTACGTAGTTGGCACAGGCTGACACGGATCGAAGCTTTTAGCTATTGGTCCATTGTATGCGTGTGGAATGACTATTCTACCTCCAGATGAAGTCGATTTTTAGAGGAACCGGATTTTATGGGTCAGCTGATATGTGACAACTTGTTTGTTATTACGCAACACGGAGATGTATTAACCGTTTACCATACAATCCCTGGTTTCTACGACCCTGAGATAGAAGCCTTTTGAAAACATGGTGGGAAAAGGAGAAAATGCTGGTAACCAGCATTTTCTCCTTTTCCCACAATGTTTTCTACCCTGCTGTAAACAAATTTTAATTTTTTGAGTTATGTTTATTTTGTTGTCTACAGGTGCTATTAATTTGGACCAGTCTAAAATTTTGATGTATAGTAAAGTATTATTTTATTATTAAAGCATTTGATCTCTGTTTCCATACGTTTTATTCCAGAAAATCTCTAATAATGAGCGGGCTTATTTCAGTAAACACTAAACATATTTATCTTGTAAACCGTCATATCCAATCGTGATGCAATTTAGATAAGAAAGCTAGAAATTCAACCCCTTCAGCGGCACAGGAGATTTCAATGACTTATGCAGATAGCAAAGACATGATTAGACGGCGCAGAAAGAGCAGCCTGGTCTTGGTTGGGTCTATACCGCCCGCTTGTAACGCGAAGCTTGTAACATAATAACTTGTCTGGTTTTTCCGAGGACTGTAATTTCAGTCGACGAAAGAGGTCGAGTGTATAAATTTTGCGCTGAAAGAGTTACAGATTGCCTCAGTTGTTGTATGTAATAAAAGAAAAGAGCACTGATAGAACAGTCTAGTAATTGTCTCTGGTGTAGCAAGGCATGTCTGATTCTTTCAAAAAAGCTTTGTGTAAGTCTTTTGCATTACTGGCGGAGCATTTGGAGGTTCCTGGATCTAGGCAGTTATTATCTTTTTATCACATAACCTCCCTTGTTTTCAGTGTAATATACCAATTACAAATTCTCTATTTATTTCATGCTTTCCGGTAGGATATCGAGAAATAGCAGTGAAAATATTTTTCGATCTGACACTGGTACGACCAGTGAAAATACCAATTTTCACCGTCTTGTTGCCCAGGTAAATTGCGCCTGCCTAACAACCAGATGGGAAATATGACGTCATATACCTTACATTTCTCGCGCTTGACGTAATATTGTAATGCATTGCTATGCAGGAGGGGTACGCCACGGGGAATAACGGAAAAGAACCGTACTGGATTTTGATAAAGCTCCTCCTAGAAAGGGTTAAAAGTGTGAAATAAATAGAATATTGTTTTTCGGTGAAAGAAAATATTTTCACGAGTGGCCAAAAAATCCCAAATATCCTTTATATCTTATACACGTTTGATATCACTTGTGTGACGTCATTTTTGACATCATTTAGTATTACATAAAAGTGAATGGGTCTTATGGATAATATTGCAGGTGCATTTATAAATGTATTTTGCATCATCTGATCCATATTTGTGAAATATCGTTATGTGATATAAAGAATCTGATATTCGTGGACTTTTGAGAGAAAAATTTATTAAACTCGTCGGCTAGGAAAATGTTATTAAGCTCGCCCAAGGCTCGCTTAATAACATTTCCTTAGACTCGTTTAATAAAATCTTATCTCAAAAGCCCACTCATGTCAGATCTCAAAAGCCCACTCATGTCAGATCATGTATATCCCACAACGTATGCGGGGGGTGGGGCTCGCCCAAGGCTCGCTTAATAACATTTCCTTAGACTCGTTTAATAAAATCTTATCTCAAAAGCCCACTCATGTCAGATCATGTGTATCTCACAACGTATGCGGGGGGTGGGGGGTGGGAGAGGGGGTGGAGGATATAATTTTTTGCTTGTCCGTCCGGTTGTCCGCCCGCCTGTCTGTCCGACTATCCGTCCATTCTGAAATCTTTTAAAATTGATGAAACTTCATACAAGTGTTCCTTATGACAGGACGCCGATATTTTGTTATTTGATGCAGTAACATGGAAAAAGGCAGCTTTAGTAGTAGTGGTAAAAGTAGTAGAAATTGTAGGAGTAGCCTATAAGAAGTAGTAAAAGTATAGTAGCCTAATAGTGGTAGTAGTAGAAGCAGCAGTAGTAGTAATAGTGGTGGTATTAGTGGTAGATGTAGTGGTGGTAGTAATAACATAAAAGGCTGACTTTTTCTTTTAATTTTGATTGTAAAACACGTGAAATATATTGTCCAAAGTCTCAATTTTCAATATTTTTAAGTTGTCGTCAAAGTAAATGTTCTTTGAATTAAGAATGTAATTTGAAAAAGTTAAACCTATAAATGTCGATCACCTTAGGCAACAAATCCAAACTTGATCTGTTTTCATTAATCATTCTTAGTTTCATTTCTTTTGTTATTGTTGATTTAAAATGTAACGCAACTTCTGATTGGATGAACAAATCGGTCTAGCCAATCAGAAGATTGGTAATTTGCAAATTTAGGAAATCCTTAAGGATAAGACTAAGAATTTTCTATACAAAACAATCCCATGTTTCAAATGACGACCCCCTAATTATAATGCTTTTGAAAACATTGTGAAAAAAGGAGAAAAGCTGGTAACCAGCATTTTCTCCTTTTCACCACAATGTTTTATTTTTTATAATTTCCCAAAACAAATTTTGATGTTTGAATTGCATTTTTTCAGCCGTCAAAAGCTCTCAGTTTGAACAAGACAAAATGTTGTCGTTAGGTTGAAGAATGATTGGTGATACGGTCCCATAACTGTTCATGGGTGGTTTTTAGCCTCCAATATACCGATTTTCTTACCTTTAGTAAAGCCATAATTACAGGTAGACTGTTCTTGATAGGGGAATTCCCTTGATTAGTGGAACTTTTTCGCCACGTGATTAAAGAGCGGTATAGCTTGCTATAGTAGTATAGGTGCCGTTGCTTTGAATATGTTTCAGATAATAAGTGTGAAATCTTTAATTCAAGAAGTGGATGTGCAATGATTTCTTCGATACGTGCTTTACTTTCCTGTTTATTACCCTGTAACGTGCAACAGTTGCCGAAAAATCTTATCTCACGCTTGGGATTTCTACGAGGTGCCTGAAACTTTTACAACACATGCGCTCGATTTTAATACTTTTCAAATATTTTTATTGACGTTGAATTTGAAACACAAGACTGTTTAAGATTACAATATCTTAGTGATTATTCTTTTAAAGGATGTATTCTTAAATAATTTCGCTTACCTTTGGAAAAGGCAAACAAATGATGTTACTATTAAATTTGCAAGGAATTCAATAAAACGTCACAGAATGGAAGTTTTCATGTAACATTTAGCTGCAGTTGCCAACTCAAAAAACAAAAGAAGCAAATTTTACTTTTTTCTAGTGAACAAGAACATGACAGTTATTACAAACGTAAAGTTTTGTGTTAAGTTTTCGGAAAATGGAGTGTGACATTAACTCGGAGGACAAGATTTACTTTGACGCATAAAAAGTGGAAACAGATTTATTTTTTACCCAGAGAAATGCGTATGCGTGGGAACACTATGGTGTCGCGGTCCAACTCAACGCGTCTGTCAAAACGACGGGTTGAAAGAATTACAAGAAAGTAAGATTTTTGTCACTCTTTTTAAGGTAGTGGACACGTAATACTTCTAGCGCAGCATGGCATAAAATTTCTTGACAGTTGATAAAGACAGATTTATACAGATATAATACTATTGCACATTTCTAACCGACCAGAAATTCCTTTGATGTCTATCTTGAAATTATTTGTTGATACTTTTGTGAGTTTTCAGAAAAGGGAGATACCTATCATATCCCTTTGTAATGAGAATATAACGGTTTTAGATATATAAATGGTAATTTTAGAAATGACAAAAAGGAGAAATTGGCTCGGTGAAAGTAACACAATAATACTAATTTTTAATCTTAGCAAATTTTGTAGGATAATATTACAGTGGAAATGGCTGTTTTTTATTACGTGTCCACTTCGTTAAACCTTACCATTTACCACACACTCACGGACCAGCCGATATAAATCAGTAGGTAGAGCGTAGGACTCGTGAACACATTGTTTCGGGTCACTGCAGGTTGTGGGTTCGAATCCCCGGCTGGCCAACTAAAATTACTAATAATCTTTCGGATGAGACATTAAATCGAGGTCCCGGGTGACGGTGCTATACGCCGAGCACTTTAAAGAAGCAGGCGCAACTCATAGTAGTTTCGACCTGTATTCTTGCACTATCGTCCGTAACAACTACAGCCGTCTTCTGGGGAGCGTCGCCCCACCGGTAGCGAACTAAAATAAGACTTACGACTTTGAGAAACTCAGATGGAGAAGCATTTTGAAAACATCTTGGAAAAAGGAGAAAATGCTGGTAACCAGCATTTTCTCCTTTGTCCATGATGTTTTCTTTCTCTTTACCAACGATACTCATCATTCAACAACATTTAATTCATCAACTGCAAGTCCTTTTATTTTCGACAAGTCTTAATTTTGTCGTTTTGGTCCAGGGTTACCTTTCTTTCGAAAAAAAAAAATTGATCCTAACCGAAAGCATTTCTAAACGACATACTCAAATATGACATAAATTCTTGGATTTATACTTGAAGGGGTAGAAAAAGAAAGAAAAAGAAGGAAATGCTGGTAACCGTCATTTTCTCCTTTTTCCACAATGTTTTCAAAAAAGCCTTCTTCCTGAAGACCGTTCAAACTCGGGACTGTTTGGTGAAGGGTTAAACAAGTTTGCACCACCTTGTAAGCACTCTTGTAAAATTCTGCGTATCAACAATACTTATGTACAAAAGTATCTGTATAACAGAGAAATTAGATACCTCATTTAATTAACCCATTACCACACAATCCCTACTTTTGACATCCCTGAGAAAGAAGCCTTTTGAAAACACTGTAGGAAAAGGAGAAAATGCTGGTAACCAGCATTTTCTCATTTTCCCACAGTGTTTTCTACCCTTCCAAAAACAAATTTCAATCTTTCAGTTACCATTATTTTGTCGTCTGGAAATGCTTTCAAGTTGGACCAGTCTAAAATTTTCTCGTGTGGTAAAGAGTTAAAAAATATTTAAGCTCTTACGTGAATCTCAGTGTGGACGGCATAGATCAAGATCAGACAGAAAATTACATAAAAAACGGAAAGTATCATTTTGGATTAGCCATCGCGGACTGCGCAGGCTGATCCGTGACGACACTTTACGCAAATATCCGAATGTCCCTTTTTGCGTGTTGCAAGCCATATGGAAGGTTACTATGAAGTTCCATTCAATTCAAGACATTTGATCGTTGAGAAATGACGTGCAAACGAAACTAGGAACTTTTACATTCAATAGGCTATAAATATTAGGGAAAAAAGCAAACCAGACATACTGACGATCCGAGCATGCCTTCTACTTGAAGTATAGGGTTCAGTTAGCAAGCGAACGTTGTCGATCCGAGTTAAATCCCAGATCAGACTGCAAGTCCTCAAAAATCCTATTTTCTTCAATGGCACTTTAATCCGACTCTGGGATTTCACCGGCGAAGATCATCGGACTGCTTGGCCATCATTCCGTCCTTCCTTCTATCGGTCTGTCTGTCTGTATGTCGGTGGTGGTCTTACTTCATATCATGCCTTATTTAGAAATGCATTCTGCTATTAATCTGTGGCAGCTATCTGTAAATCAGTTTCGTTGTTTTACTCTTGAAAAAGAGTGAAATTAATATTTAACTCTTTACCACACGAGAAAATTTTAGACTCGTCCAAATTGAAAGCATTTGCAGATGACAAAATAAAGGTGACTATAAAATAGAAATTTGTTCTGGAAAGGGTAGAAAACACTATGGGAAAAGGAGAAAATGCTGGTTACCAGCATTTTCTCCTTTTCCCACAGTGTTTTCAAAAGGCTTCTTTCTCAGGGGCGTCAAAAGTAGGGATTGTGTGGTAATGGGTTAAGGGAGTCAAAGTAAAAATGTATCATATTTCATTTTTTTGAAGCAATATTATAATTTGTCGCCTGCGAAAGCTTTAAAACTGGACTAGCCTAAAATTTAGTCTAAGATTTAAGATGCCAGTACACAAATGTGTTTGTGTTTCTTTAGCTAGAGATCAAACGCTGATTTTCTGTATTTTATTCTTTACCAAACGACAAATTTGTAGACTGGTCCAAATCGAAAGTATTTGCAGACAACAAAATAAAAGTGACTAAAAATTTGAATACGTTTTATGAAGGGTAGAAAACATTGTGGGAAGACCACTTTATCTTCACCTTGCAGCAGACTGCCAACAGAAATATTATGACAGAAGTAGAAATTCTACAAATGAAAAAATTCTTCTTTTACCACACTGAAATTGTAGAGCCTTTCATACAAACCATCAAACCCCCTTGAGAAATGATGTTGATTGACACTATTTTAACCCTTTCCCAAATGACAAACTTTTGGACTGGACCAAATTGAAAGCATTTGCAGACGACAATTCAACTCTTGCTGAAAAGATGATTTCTGTCTATGATAGGGTAGAAAACATTGTGGGAAAAGGAGAAAATGCTGGTTACCAGCATTTTCTCCTTTTCCCACAATGTTTTCAAAAGGCTAATATTCTAGACCCGTAAAAACCAGGGATTGTTTGGGAAAGGGTTGATGGTATTTTCAAGACCATCAACTGCATATTTTTTTAGCGGATACAGAGTCAAACCATTTCCCAAACAACAAACTTTAAACTATTTTAAATTCAAACGTCTGCAAGATGACAAATTTAGAGTTTTGCTCATGAATTTAATTACTGTTATAGGGTAAGAATGAAAAAAATGTGCAAAGAGGAGAAAATGCTGTTGAAAAGCATTTTCTCCTTTTTCCACAATATTTTCAAAAGCTTTTTGAATAAAACTCGGTAAAGATCGGGGTTGTTTGGTAAAGGATGTATGAAATTATTAAAGTAATAACGTCCTCAAGTGGATCTATGCAGGTATCCGCCAGCCTGACGGAGTTTGATTGGAAATAGAGTGGCAATAAACAGCGAGATTCATATTTTTTATGTCTATTAAATTTATATGTGATTTTTATGGCTGATTTGCTTTCAAAATCACAATTTCTGGTAGTACCATGCAAACTTTCGTTCCTAGTGATGATGCGAAGTTTTGGTTTGCCCTGCCGGATACGTCGCCTCACGTCTGCCCCTGTATCCCCCAGTCTAAAATCTTGCCGTTTGGTAAACTTTGAACCGAATTCAAGTTAAATAGAGACATGGATCCAACCAGTCTTAAAAATATTCTTAATCTTATTCTTCAAAATTTCGTCAGCGTGAAAGTAACAGAACTCCAGACTGGCTTAACTATTTGGTGTTTGAGAATTAGACAAAGAGTGGTTGGTGATTTTGGAACCTGGTGTAAAACTTTTGTTGAGACTTCAGAAAATATTTTTGCAAAAGTATAACACCGTGAGCCCGGTAAACATTGCACTGGAAGCACACACCCTAACTGAAATGCTTTTTGGATAAGCGTTAAACATCTAGAAATTTTGTTTTTCGAAATGTTGATTTGCTAAAATAGGACCTTGACTATCTCACAGAACTCCTCCATTGCCAGAAGTATATCATTTCGAACCCTTTCGACAAATGAAAATATAATTCACGGAAACTCGTACAGGTTTTTTTTTATACGGCTTTAACACATTACCACACAATCCCTACTTTTGACGCCGCTGAGAAAGAAGCCTTTAGAAAACATTGTGGGAAAAGGAGAAAATGCTGGTAACCAGCATTTTCTCCTTTTCCCACAATGTTTTCTACCCTTTCCAAATCGAATTTCAATTCTGGATTCACCTTTATTTTGTCATCTGCAAATGCTTTTAATTTGTACTTGTTAAAAACCTTGTCGTTTGGTAAAGAGTTAAATAGCCTGTCTAAACAGACGGGCGATATCAATCTAAGATCAGATTGCATGTTCTTTGCAGTCTGATCTTGATTTATACCGTCCGTTGAAGATCTCAAATTTCCCCTAAGGCGCTGATACGGTTGCAACATGTTATTATTAATCATACACCTACATTTCCGCGTTGACAGCTGCGAGATTTGAAAAGATAAGTTAATGCTTCAACCTGATTCCTATAATCCCGTAATTTTAAGAGCCTAAAAGAGAAAGCTTTCGTAAGCATTGTGGAAAAACGAGAAAATACTGGTAACTAGCATTTTCTCTCTTTTTTTTTCCACCATGTTTAATATTCTTTCAAAGACAAATTCTATGTTTGACCCACGTTTGTTTTGTCGTCTGCAAATGCCCTCATTTTAGACTGGCGTTAAATTTTATCGTCTGATAGAGGGTGAACTATTACATCTTGAAACCAGGTTGCAGAAGACGAGTCTGAAAACATCCTTGTAAAATTTAGGTTAAGAGCATAAATGAAGTTTGCATATATCTATCCATATATGAAAACATTTTGGGGGAAAAGGAGAAATTGCTCGTTTCGAGCATTTTCCCCTTTTGTCACAATGTTTTTAAAGGTAATCCAAAGCCTGACAAAAAAGTTGCCTGCAGCCGTTATTTCGTTATGGTAACCATTTTATCAATATAATTTACTGGAAGAATCTGTTTTAGCATATAATTTACTAGAAGAATCTGTTTTTAGAATAGATTTTTATTGAAGAATCTATTGAATAGGTTTTGAAATATTCTTGTAGTCTACTTGACATCAGAGAATGTTGACAAAGATGAAACTGCGTGGATGTAAAGATTGATCTTAGTTTCCATGCTTCGCAACAAACATCAGATGTCTCAATAACCAAGACATATGAAAAGATAGAATACGCCCTTACTTTATTAACCTGTGGGAGGAAATTAAGGTTGAAATACCGATGTTTTCAATTTTAATATAAATATTTTTCTAATGGATTTGGTGATGATTTTTGATTACCAATTACCACTTATGCATAAGTGTTTGTGTTTTTTTTTTTCAATTTTCGTCCTATCTTTGTAAGTTGGCATTTGACCTACTTTGTGAAATCAGTCTGTGTTGAATAAATAATTATCCTGCAACAAACAAATGGGGACCTTCGAACATATGCGTAAAGTGTCGTCTCGGATCAGCCTGCGCAGTCCGCGCAGGCTAATCCGAGACGGCACTTTACGACTACATTAGATTTTGTGTTAAAGTAGACTTGCACAAAACAGAAAATTGCATAAAAACACAAAATGTCGTTTCGGATTAATCTGCGCGGATTGCGCAGGCCAATCCGGGACTTATCTTTGCGCAAATATTCGAATGCCTCTTTTTGTTTGTTGCAGCACAATTATTCTAGTGATACTGTTAAAGTCGTGTGTTGTACATTTGTTTGAGGAGATAATGAGTTAAACCTTTTGGAAGCAATCCCGAATCTTAAAGGCCCAGTAAAGGCCAAAATATCAAAGTAGGTGTCATAATACATTCATATTTAAATCATACCATTTAAAAGTATGAAAACTATTGTGGAGATGACAGAGTGTTAATGTGTGCTTGGACCATAACGTCAGTGGCTGTCAGAGAGAAGAACTTTAAAACCAGGCAAAAAGTAAACAAAAGATACAGCGCCCAGACAGGTTTTAAACCAGTTTTGAAATTAATTTCTCTGCCTGCAACTAACAATTGGGCCGACTGTACAATGACAGTATAATCCGCACAGTACATTCCATACTTTTTAATGATTCCATTTAAATTCAGGTGCATTTAAAACACACGCTTTGTTTACAGTTGGGCTTTATTATTACTTTAGAACCCCCCAAAAGAGCTTTTTTTTAATCAATATAAAACAATATCAGGCAGTTTTCAGCTAGATTTTAATTTATTTCATCCTTATTGAATCAAACTATAATAATTCTTGTATCTTTATGCCAAATGTTGCGCCTGACGGCTGCCAGTTTGCGCAGATTATAAAGGATAGAAAATGCATTTCATGCTTGGAAGGCATGAAAAGCAATCGCTTATGGCGTTTCCGGTTTTCAATGAAGACAATTCCTTTGTATTTTTAAATCCCTTATACCATATATCGTCGGTTTACTTCAAAAACCTCATAACTACATCTTGTAACAAGCTGCAGTTACGAGGTTTTTTAATCGACAATATATTTGCAATTCATCTATGTTCACACAGCTGATCCACTCTACACACCTACAATTTTTAACAGTGTTCTCTCTCTCTCTGTCTCTCTCTCTCTCTCATACTTTAAGGATTTATCTTTAACTCTTTACCAAACGACAAAATTTTAGACTGATCCAAATTGAAAGCATTTGCAGACGACAAAGTGAATGTGACTTAGAATTGAAATTTGTTTTTTGAAGGGTAGAAAACATCATGGGAAAAGGAGAAAATGCTGGTAACCAGCATTTTCTCCTTTTCCTACAATGTTTTCTAAAGGCTTCTTTCTCAGGGTCGTCAAAAGTAGGGATTGTGTAGTAATGGGTTAAGCGTTTCAATAAGACTCCTTAGAAAGAATGTTTTATTAGAAGAGGTATTGAAGAAGACACGGGCCTTATCTTTTGAATCGACATATTTAAAGCAATAAACTTAAGCGAACAAAAACAAAAATTCTCTTTTTTGGGGGGATGTTTTATTACTCGGTGCAAAGAGATCTGCATATAAAGCCGTTATAAAAATTTATAATGCAGGTCAAGTATTCGAATAACTGAAATAGTTTTGATTTCTATTTAGAGAAAAATCGATTACCACATTTCAGGGGAGAAGATTCCTGAATCGGTATGAGGCTTATTCTGCAGCAGCGTAGTCTAAAAGGTTTTTTTTTTTAAGCTCTTTTTCCACATTACTTGAATTATATTGCGGCGCCAGTGCAATCGTCTATGCTTTCAAGACGGTGTAACTGATAACTGCTGCTAATAAAAATTGCTGCTATAATTTGACATTTCGTCTTCTATCTTTTCAGCGTTCCGACGTTCAAGAACTTGCCAGACGAAACTCTGAGTAAAGTAGCTGATATACTTGAAGAGGTAAGAGACTTTATATGTTATTGTTGTCGTCGTCGTCATCGTCGCGTTCTCTGCGCATGTCATATTCTTCGAAGATTCGACATGTCTGATATGACTCATCACTCTCCCCAAAGTTGGGAGGATTGCAGTAATACGCGCCATAAAGTAGCAATGGAGAAAATGGCTTTTATCAATACGTTTGGGGAGAAATCAGGCCTGGTTTAGCTCCAGATTTCTCTTAACTCCTGATCATAGCTGAATGAATCGCACCAGGTAGCGTTTATTTTAGTAAGAAATTCAATGTAACGGTTGTTGCATAGAAAAGTAGTCCGGTTCTGCAACCAGAACGCCCCAATTAGATAGATATGTATTTTTAGAATGCCATCTAGCGGGAGATAATGACGTTGTCGTCAACGACGGCATCGTTGTAACTGTTGTTCGATTGCCGCACTAACCAACCATTCTAAATTTCGTGATTCAATTTTCAAAGTCTAGCCATCTGATTGGCTTAGACAAAACGACACACCCAGAAGGATAGCTCGTCAAGGAATTCGTAATGTTTTCATGTCACATTCTTGTAGAGCTTGCAACACGCAAAACGGTGTATTCGGACATTTGCGTAAAGTGTGGTCTTGGATCAGCCTGCATAGTCCTGGCAAGCTAATCTTAAAGGACACTTTCCGTTTCTATGCAATTTTCTGTTTTGCACATGTCTGCTGTAGCACAAAATCTTATGTAGTCGTAAAGGATAGGATTTCTTTTCCAAGATTTCATTGTAGATCAGTGGGTTCGTAAACAAAACAAGAAATCGCTTCTTTTCCATCGATGTGTTAAAAGGTTGTCCATTTCAAAGATGTAAAAGGGATATTTAAGAAAAACATTTTGAAAAGAAGTCATTATCTTACTTTTTCCACCATATTTTCACAGTATATATTTATAGTTGTAGCTTTATTGTATCTTGCAAGTAGAGCAATAGTTAAGGGCTTCGTTTACGAGAATAGTTGATTTTAAATTACAAATAATTCGTCGGTTTACTTCAAAAACCTCGTAGCTACAGCTTGTTTCAAGCTGTAGTTACGAGATTTTTGAAGTTAACCGACGAATTGTTTCTTTTTGCTCCATGTTTCTTCCATTCAAATTGGCAATTCTTTCACCAGCGATTTACCGAAGAGTAAAGCTTTGGTTTTGTGCCTCGTTTGACAATTTGAAAGCAGGTCCATTATAGACTGCACGCGAATATAAGTAGAAAATAAAAGCGGTATTGTATGCAGTACTTCTAGGAAGAAAGAACAATAGAGGGATTAATAGGAAGAATGCTGTTTTGTATTTAATGAGTGCAACACTTGAACTTTAGTTCTAGTTTTTACGGCTTTTCCCCGAAAATACCGTTTGAAGAACAATAGAGTTTGTGTATTGATCATTATGAACGCGTTCAACAATAGGCTATTCTTATTCTTAATCCTTAAGCCGCTAAATGAATCGTGAGTGGAGCAGCCCCTTACCACACAATGACGGCTTTTGACAACCCTGAGGTAGAAGCCTTTCAAAAATGTTGTGGGAAAAGGAGAAAATGCTGCTAACGAACAAAGTCCATAACAAAGAAACAAATGAACAAATGTATAGCAGAAATACAGGGAGTCAGGGACCAGACAGGATTCGAACCTAGAAGGCCCGGACGAATGGCCAATAACATAACCTCTGAGCCAAAGAGAATTCTCCCCAACGCATTTATAATGTATTGTATTTAAACCGGGATGAAGCCATACATAGAGTAATTTCCCGTAACACACCCCTATTGAAGTCATCATTTATTGATGACTCAAAGTCTTACAAGGCAGAAAGTTCGTTTCTGGACAACAAATGGGATTAATGCCTCAATCCCGAACGAGCCTCTATCTTACGAACAACTGAGCTAACTCTGTAGTTCATAGGACAGCAAACATTAATATGTCTAATTATATTCATCGGAGTTCTTTTTTACAAGAAATTTTCATTTACGACACAAAAACTACATAGGCCTCTTTGAAAATAAGCTATTTTCTTACATTAAACAGGTTTTATACTGTATTACTCTTTGAACCGAAAAGTACCCACCGTATATGCTTTAACCCTTTACCACACAAATCCGCTTTTTGACAATCCTGAGGAAGACAGCTTTTAAAAACATTGTGGGAAAAGGAGAAAATGCTGGTAACCAGCATTTTCTCCTTTTCCCACAATATTTTCTATCCTTCCCAAACCAATTTTCAATTTTTCACATTTATTTTGTCGTCTGCCAATGCTTTCAATTTGGTCATGTCCAAAAATTCGTTGTTTGGTAAAGAGTTGAAGAGAGCATTTAATTATTGTGATGCGTATAAATTAGACTATAATTATCAAAACAATTCTAAGTACTTATTTCTTTTGTTTCACTGTACCTTTTTCCGGTGATTCATACGCACTTATAATTTAAGTTTAAACATATTTATTTTACATCGATTGAGAAACAAGTTGTAACAACTTATACTAATCTCTCTCGATTCTGCTTCCTGGGAACTACACCAGTACTCGCGCCGAATGTGTGGGCCAATGAAAAATCCCGAAGTTGACACCCGCTCCCGGGAATCGAACTCAGGACCTCTACCTCACAGCCACGGACACCACACTAATGGTCCAGGGTTCTTATAATTTAGCCATACTCTGTGGAAAGGGGACTTAATGTATGATACCAAGCAAGTCATCGCATAATCGTAGATTCATATTAAACTCCTTTTTGTTCAATAACCGACTGAATCAAGAGGTAGAATTGTCATTAGACACGCAAACAATTGACCGATAGCGCAAAGTATTGGCTCAGGGCTCGTATTCACCAACGACTCTTTAACCCTTTACCACACGACAAGATTTTAGACCTGTCCGAATTGAAAGCATTTGCTGATGACAGTTTCAGTGTAGCTCATATGAAATTAGTTTTCTTTGAGGGTAGAAAACATTGTGGGAAAAGGAGAAAATGCTGGTACTCAGCATTTTCTCCTTTTTCCACAATGTTTTCAACAACCATGTCTTTCATGGGCGTTAAAAGTCGTCTTTTTGTGGTAAAGGGTTAAAACGTTTATTGCCCTATTCTGCAGAATTTTCTTCATTTGAAAGTAAAACAACTTCTGATAGCCAAAACCATTCGGTTTAGCCAATCAGAAGTTTTGTTACTTACAAATTTAGAAAATCTTGGAGACGATTGGTTGGTGAATACGGGCCCAGGTCAGCCTGTACGGACCACCCAGGTTGACATAAGTCGATGCTTTCTGCAATCGAGCCATGCTCTAATAAAAGGGGGCTTAATGCCTCTGCGAAAAGTATCGATCAAGGTCAGCCTGCGCAATCTGCGCAGGCTGACCTAGGTCAAATCTTTTCGCTATCGGTCAGTTTTGTGTATTGTCAAAGGGCCAGTCTACCTCATGATTAAGTTTGTCATTTTAAAAAAGACTAAATTATGGATCCATATTCATGTGATGACCGGCAAGGTTTTATGTTAACCCTTTACCCCATAAGGCGTTTCTATGGTATCTCTGACTGACCCTTAATAACAGCAAGGATGAAGCCGTTTCTTATGTGTATATTACACCTTTTGATAGCATAGAAAACATTGTGACAAGAGGTGAAATTGCTCGTCACGAGCAATTTCACCTTTTGCCACAATGTTTTCCAAAGGCTCCTACAAGCAATGCGTAGAAATGAGTATCTGTGGAGTAAAGGGTTAAGAAGATGCTCTAAGCCCCCTTTTGTCAGAGCGTAACTCAAATGTATCAAACTCTCTTTTTCACATACCATGCCTCAGGTTCTACTCTACATCACTTTTAAACCTAAAAATACCTACTTAATTTATTTTTTGGATTTTTTTTTTTAATTACTGAGATACGTATAAAGGCATTTCTAACAATCCACAACAATCAATCAGAAGTGCTTAATTCATTTTGACTCACTACAATGTTTATTTTTTCCGGATGATTCATTTGCACTAACTATTCAATAATGATGGAGCAATGGTCTATCTATGAAAAGGGGGTTTCATGTAATTGCATAATGCATGATACCAAGGCATTCGATAAAAAAAAATGGATCTAGAAAATGCATGTTTTATAACAACCGCCGAGCCCCGGTGGCTCAGTCGGCAGCGTGTGGGACTTGAGAACACAGGGTCCAGGGTTCGATCACTGGCTACGACTCCTGGCTCGGCCCATTTCTTTCCGAGGATTGATGATAGCCACTACGACATGATTCATTCCTCTCCCACCACTGATTCATGATTGTTTCGACGATGATCGTGTGGGAAAGCAGCCAGTGGCTTGGAAAGAAAATTGTGCAGAGTACTGGTAAAATAAACTCCAGGAACGCATGGGTAGGTGCACTGGCCGCCGCGATATAACTGAAATAGTGTTGAAAACGGCGTTAAGCACCATACAATCAATCATACAATAACAACCGACCCTATCACGAGGTACATTACTCCTCTGATATATAGAAAATTTACCGAAAGCAAAAAGTATCGACTCAGGTCAGCCTGCGCGGATTGCGCAGGCTGACCTGAGTCGATACTTTTTGCAGATGCCTTAATCCCCCTTTTTTCATAGGCCATGGTTCTATTGTTTTGATTCAAATGCGGATAAGCAAGATTTTAGTAAAAGTAAAAGGGAATTTTGATAGTGATCAAACACGAATAACAATACTTATAACGATGATTCACTGTCTGTGTGTTAACCCTTTACCTCACAATACATTTTATTATATACCTAGCAGTGAAATACTGGAATTTCCCAGTGTAATAAATTTTGATATCATCACTAACGTTAGTGACGTTATCAACTTTCACTTTCACTTCCTGACGTAATTTGGGAACTACTTTTTTTTTTTCGACTACATTTTTGTTTTCGACTTTCAAACGCAAAATTACAAATAATGATGTTAATAAGGTATATAATAAATAGAATAATCAACTGGTTATTTTTGATAAGAAAAATATCTCACTTGGACGCGTCGTAAGGCGTTAAAAAAAACTCGTGCTGTGCACTTGTTTTTCAACGCCTAACAACGCATCCTCGTGAGATATTTTTCATATCAAAAACAACCAGTTGATTATCCTCTATGTATCAACTTCCCCGGTGCTTTGAAAGACTTTTGAAAATATTATGGGGGAAAGTGCTGGTAACTAGCATTTTTCCTTTTCTGAAATATTTTCCAAACGTTTTAAAAACAAGCTTCATTTTTTTGTGCCTACTATTTCTCCCTCACCGTAATATGTTCCAACCATCTGAAACGCAAAATTCATTATTTTGTGCTGCATTCAGTTTGAAAACTGCAAACGCTTTCAATTCGGACATGTCTAAAATTTTGTCGTCTTGTATTAAATATAATGTTATTAGGGACTGGAAAATACGTTATACTGCTATCAGATGCTGCTAAAATGGGCTTGTGATCCGGGTCTACAGCATTTGTCGAGGTATCTTTAAATGAGAACCATTTTGGTATTGTTGTTGTTCCCAGCAGCAATTGCATTTTTACCACAGTATTTATTACCAAAGCACACATACTGAGCTAGACACAGCAATATTATGAGCCGTGCGCTGGCATAAAGAGGTTGAGTGCATCGCCGTGATACATTATGCATAAAATCCATTTTATCAACCAATCGTCTGAATCATAAAGCAGTCTGGTGCTTGGAACTGCAGAACATTTACTAATAACAAAAAGTCACGACCCAGGTCAGCCTGCGCGAACTGCGCAAGCTGACCTGGGTCGAGACTTTTTTGCAAGTGCATTTAACCTTTTGTTACGGGAGACCACTCCTTCCTGCATGGCTTCGTCCCGATTTAATTACAATACCTGACTACTACGTCAGGGTGATATATCTTTGGCTCTGTGGTTAAGGTAAGACCTGTGTAATGCACTTCCGGTGAACATGGGGCAAAAATTCTAATTGATTGATAAATAAGGATAAAATAAGGATTTATTCAGAAATAATATTTTTGCACATATCTAACGGATCAGAAATTCCGTTTATGTCTATCTTGAAATTATTTTTTGATATTTTTGTTAGTTTTCTGAAAAGGGAGGTAACTATTATCTCTTTTTGAATTGAGAATATAGTGGTTTTAGATTTATAAATGCTAATTCAAAGAAGGAAAAAATGGAAAAAATGAATCGGTGAAAGTAGTTCAATAATACTCATTTTTAATTTGGAAATAGCTGTTTTCCATTACACAGGTTTTACCTTAAGATATTAGCCTTTCGTCCGGGGAGTTCTGGGGTTCGAATCCCGCCCGGTCCCTTCTCACTGCCATGCATTTATTCATTTGTTTCTTTGTTACGGACTTTTTTCTTAAGATTGGGGCTCGTCCGAGACAGGCCATTGAGCCATTAATCCCATTTGTTGTCCAAAAACGGACTTTCTGCCCAATAAGGCTTTGAGTCATCAATAAATGATGAATTACGATGTGTTACAGGAGATTACTCCTTCCTTACAACGTATCTTTCCCGTATAACATCAATACCTGATGATAACTGCGTCAGAGAGAATTCTCTTTGGCTCAGTGGTTATGGTATTGGGCTTTTAATCATTTCCCAAACAACAAGCTTTTGGACTAGACTAAATTGAAAGCATTTGCAGACGACAATTCAACTCTAGCTGAAAAGAGGATTTCTGTCTATGATAGTGTAGAAAACATCGTGGGAAAAGGAGAAAATGCTGGTTACTAGCATTTTCTCCTTTTCCCACAATGTTTTCAAAAGGCTACTATTCCAGACCCGTAAAAACCAGGCATTGTTTGGGAAAGGGTTAATCCTACAAAAATGTGGATATTTGTCCCTTCAAGGGTTCGTATTCCGCCAGATGGGGTTTGTAGTTGACCTATGCATTTATTTGTTTCTTTATTACGGACTTGGTTCGTAAGACCGTTTTTCACAGAACTTGGATCATATGGTAATGAACATTGAGTCTTTTTGTCTGTGATATTGGGAGCGTGCCGTGCAGTTACGTAGTGCCTAATTAATGTTTCCTTAATACAAAAGTCTTAGTCATTCAATCTAATTTTATGTGCACATAATTTAAAAAAAGAGGATATTGAATTTTGACATTTCCCTAGATAAATACAACAATACAACTGAAATAGAAATAATTATTATGAGTCACGCTGAGATGCCACTTCGAAATTTGCATTATCCTACGGCGTCAAAGGGAGGATAGACAGTGCACGAATTAACTTAATATGCAACCTGCAGACGAATATTTTTATGCTGCAGCTGATGGTATTTGGAAACACTATGCCAACAGAGAAATTATGTATTTGGTGTGATATACCACGAACACGCCCATGATATCAAGGTTAAGGACATTAACTTTGATGTTGTATCCTAAAGTTTTACGTTAAAGTTGTTTTGCTCGTATATTTCAATCTCATTCATTGATTTTGTTCACATTTAATTTTACGACATATACTTCAAAAATCTCATAACTACAGCTTGTTTCAAGCTGTAGTTACGAGGTTTTTGGAGTAAACCGACGATACACAGGTCCAGAATTTCATTGAGTACCACCCTAGCCATTGCCCGCATCCATGCTCTTAAGGTGACGGTTGTACATCTTGAAATTTCATGGTAAACGTTTTCTACAGCTCCTGTTATCCAGACCGACTGATTGCCACATTCAACAGTAAACTTTTCTTATCGAGCTAAGCTGTCTAATGATAGCTCTTGTTGTATATAGTTTCGACCATTTTCTTCTTTTGCTGTAATTCTTGAAGAAAAAGGAGGTTATTTTCAAGTAAGAAAAGGTCGACTGCAGATGCAAATGTGGTAAGAATCCCGAGACCTTTCACGATGTATTTCAATATTTTTCTACGATTTTTTTCCCTGTATCGACCAACGCTTTCTTGGCTAGGTGCGCACCACAAACAAGTTTTTTTTTAAAACCAGTGTTGATTTAGGAATAATTAATTACCAATTATTGGTTATCGTCGAGACTTCCAGCGCTCTGTCGGGCATAACCCCGATGTTATCTGGTGTAGACGGCTGATGCTTCCAACAAGTGGCAAGATCTTCTCAATTTGTCTATCATTGTTAATTAACGTCAGAGGTTTCAGACCTTTGATATGGTTGTTTTCTTGTAACGGTTCGGTGAGAGGAAAGAAATGCACTGCCCTTCTTTCATACGACTAAACTCTTTTAGAGGCCTTTCTTAACCCTTTCCCAAAACGACAAAATTTTATACTAGTCCAAATTCAAAGCACCTGCGGACAACAAAATACACATAACTCAAAAATTAAAATTTGTTACAGCAGGGAAGAAAACATTGTGGTAAAAGGGGAGAATGCTGGTTACCAGCATTTTCTCCTTTTCCCACAATGTTTTCAAAAGGCGTCTATCACAGGGTCGTAAAAACTAGGGATTGTTTGGTAAAGGGTTAATCGTAAGCATAATTTATTTTTTACACCTCTGCGAACAGTGTGTATAAAGATCAGACTGCAAAGAACGCACAGTCCGATCTTGGATCTACATAGTCCGATACGGCGTACATGGTTAACTTCATATTTTGTTAATTTAGAGAAGAAATCCCAACTTTTACAACCAAAAAAACGTTTGGGAAAAGAACCTGTATTTTTTTTACTGAACCATATATAAACCAAATAATCACACTAAATGACAGCATGCACTGTTTTCAGGCATCAGTGCCCCGATAGTTTGCCTTGCAAATAATGATAAAAAGGTTTAGATTACAGTTACACTAACTTAACGTTTTTTATACTGATAAAAAGGCGAAAAGCTAAAAGAAGACGATCTTGATTTATCCCAGGTTCCTTGAAACAGCACCTGAGCTTTGTCAGGGTGTTAGTTTTTGTTGGTCTGATACCTGATAGTGTGAATGAATGAGATCGAGAGGAGAGATTTTATTTTTTCGGAATTTTGTGTCTTTGTAGACGATAATTCTAACTCTTGTAGACCTCAGTTTAAACATGATTATTTTACATCGATTGATAAACAAGTTCTTACAACTTATGCTTATCTCTCTCGATTCTGCTTCCTGGGAACTACACCAGTACTCGCGCCGAATGTCTGGTACAATGAAAAATCCCAAAGTTGATAACCACTTCCGGGTATCGAACTCGGGGCCTTCTGGTTACGAGGTCGACGCCCTACCTCAGAACCAAGGACATCGCCTAGACATTTGTACTAAATATTTTTTCAATATTTCTTTTCAGGTCATTAGTGACAAAGTAATCTAGGAAAAATCCCTTTTTACTAATTTGTTATTAGATTTTGCATCCAAATTCTACATGTAATGCGAACAAACGTCAGCTTACACAATTTTCAGGCATGTTAGCAAATCTGGTGTTTCTTGACAATATGAGGTCTGGAAATTCTTTCAATCTGGATAAAGCTTTGTCATTTTTGAACAGTTAAATATCATCAGCGTTAGGCTTGGATGCTACGGCCCTCTGCTTATCTAAATTCCAACGTTTTCCCCCCCCCCAAAAAAAAAAATGAATCGAGCTGTGCTTTGGCAAAAGGGGTCTTAATGCTTCCCTTGTGTACCATGATACCAAGCAAGTCAACACATTTACAATCAGTGATCCGTAAAATCCACTTACATAACAACCGTCCGTATAATGAGACACAAAGATCATTTGAGCTGCAGAAAAATTGAACTATAGTTTCGGTTCAGGTCAGCCTACGCGAACTGCGCAGGCTATCCTGGGTCGATACATTTTGCAGAGGCATTAAGCCTTCTTTTCATAGAACAAGGCCCAGTTACAGTCGGCAGTTTCTCCAACAGCTGCATGATGAATGCCTTCTTGGTGGTCAGCTATGCTTTACAAGAGAACAAACGACTTCTGTAATTAAATCAGACATAACGGTTAAGAACTCATGCGTTATGATACAAGACCTTTTCATTAGATATACATATAGCTTATCAGTTGGCTGGCTAGTTTTTTCTTTTGCCACGACCCCAAAATGAGAATTAGATGGTCAAAATCCGAGGCAGATCGTGTTTGTTCATTTGATGATGATGATGACTTTGCAGGATTAAGGCCCCTCCAAGCTTTAGGCATATAATTATGGTATGGACCATTCGAGAGAAAGTATCGGATACAAAGAAATCCGGGTACAAGCCCCTAGCTCTTCTTCGAATAGACCCTTGCTTCTTAAACGTGCCAGGTGTAAAGCACTGATACACGCGAGGCTACCTCTTGGTTTCAAACAGTTCACCTCTAGTTGGGTTGGAAACACAAGGTGTTTCAGAAAGGTACTTGTTTGGCCGGGTATCGATCCCTCGGGATGAAATTCCAGCGTTTTACCGCAGCATTACTCGTCCACTCTTGTTTGTCAATTTGAAGATAAATAGTGGTTAAGGCATTCATTATATCAAAACTATCAACACAGCATCCAAATGGCGGCATGGATCAAGTTTAACATCAAGATTATGTGCCAAGCGTCACAGTTTAGCACGTATTACGAAGGTTTCCGTGGCGTCATTTCCCAGTGACGTCAGTTTTTTATTGAATTGGGGCACTCAGAAGGGCAAATCTACTTCGTCAGCGTACTCAATTCTTAAAAAAAGGGTAGAATTCGCGTGACAAACGTTGGAATGATTCACCACAGCCGTTAACAAGTTTCCAAGTCCCCTGCCATCTGACCGTACAACTAGTACTGTCCTTCCAAATGCAATTTTGAGTTTTTAAGACTCATTTGTTTTCGTCTGTTTTTTATTTCGACCAACGTAAAATGGCGTCATTTGGCACAGAGTTGAAATCAATATCATAGTTAATTCTTTATTAAAGATCATACATTATTGTTTACGTCGCAGTTTAGGGATAGGAATATAATACAATGCAATTATTTGCATTATGAACCCGTGGCAATGCAATGCAATTATTTGCATTATGGACCAGTGGCATTTTCCATGAATAAAATATTCGAGTTGAGTTGATAGCATTCAAAGGGTTCAGATGGAGCAGGCGTTTGAAAATGAGTCATAGAAGAAAAAAATAGCTTTATCAGATGATTTCTTAGTTCAGGGCTGTATCGAAATCAAAATATCGTTCTTATCAGGAACAGTCTGTCTACACGAAGTAAATTAGAAATGATGTTTGCTATTAGAGGATTTTTGGGGTTTTCTTTACTTTTGGTTTGAGAATATAAGAATTTGATGGATAGTAAATTTTTCGGACAATGTGGATCAAGATCAGACTGCACAGAATGTGCAGTCTGATCTTTGATCGACATTGTCCGATACTTTTAAAGATGTTATAGTTCATATCGCGTTTATCGAGGAGCATTTGTCTACATAAGTAAATTAAAAAAAAAAAAGGTTTTCTCTTTTCGGCCTTATCTTAACTCATATAGCATTGGAACGTATTCAAAACAGGAAAACTTGAGAATAAAGTTTGAGGACAGACCGTGCTACATCTCGTCATTAAACTACACTGTCCAATATTTTGAAAGATACATGTATCTTAAGCGCAGTCTTAAGATACAAACTTGAGTCTCTTATGTCGCCCAAATCTACTCTGACTCGTTTTTAGAATTAGTATAGTTCGTTATTTGGGACACTTTTCGCTGACATAAACAGACTATAGTAACCTTATATCCCAAAATTCTGAGTTGACTCAACGTTCCAGGCTCGACTTGGCAAAACAATGAGCTTCACTGTGTAAAAGTGTTATAATTATCGCCGCTATTGTTTTTTATCATCTCGCTGTTTTTTTTGTGAAAGTTAAATGATCTGCGTGCGCTGGCATCCACTGTGTCAATTCGTTATGATGTAAAATAGCGCTTGAAGCTATTACCAAAATAACCGATTAAGGTTGAATATGGAATATCTATTTTTAATCTAAGAAAATGCCCTTGACAAAGTTTAAAGCGAAAGAGTTAATGGTTAAACTGCGAAACTGTATTATTGTGTTGCATATTTGTTCATTCAAAACCTGGAAAAGTCATCGTTTGAACAAAAGAAAATGCTTGCAACCATCACACGACTTTTATTGTCGCAGATCACATTTGCTGTAGAAATTCCTTATAACGATCAACTTCTCGATTTTTCGACATGTGAATTGCAGCCTGACTGGCGTTCTAGCAGAAGTGGATTTTCAAAATTCATCTTCATAATATTATGATACTGGGTGTCCATGTCACTTTGTTGGTAATGTCATGCGATGGCTCATTTACTGTGTATCTTAGCATAAGTATATATGTATCATTTAGTTTATATTTGTATGTTGATATGTGTTATGTATGCATGCCTTTAAAAGGGCCCACTAAGGAAATAATAAAACTATTTTATTCTAACTATTCTATTATCATACTAAGTAAATCGTTGCATAATATAATTCCATTTCTTATCCTAAAAACGATAGAGTCACAAGCAACAGCCGGTCGTTGACATGCAAAAATTCTACAGTAGCAAAAAGTATGTGCTCATGTCAGACTGCGCGGACTGCGCAGGCTGACATGGGTACATACTTTTTGCGGACGCGTTAAGCCCCCTTTTCATATAGCATGATTTATATTAATTAAGCTTATTTTACGAGAGTTCCTTTAAAGTCCTGTGGATTTACAACTAAGTTTGCTGCAGGATGTAATGGAGTTGGCAAAATAGCGATACCGATCTTTAGGGCCGTGTGCAAAAGAATAATAAATGATTTGATAACGCACATTTCGAAGAAATTGTACAATTTGGTTGTTTTTATTTAAGTACTTCGTGCATCCTTGAAAGTATCATGGTGGTGAGACATGAACAGTTAAACATGAACTACTTTTGTTGCCAAAGATCAAGCTGATATATAAATCTTACATAATAATAAACGGTTTTGATTTATATTCCAATTTGCTTCGAAACGCCAAAGAAAAATAATAGGCCTACATACAACTGACAATTAGAATGATTGCATTTAGGCTTTAACTCATTACCACATGACAAAATTCTAGACTTGTCCAAATCGAAAGCATTTGCAGGCGATAATATAAATAAAAGTGACTGAAAATTTGAAATTTGTTATGTGAAGGGTAGAAAACATTGTGGGAAAAGGAGAAAATGCTGGTTACCAGCATTTTCTCCTTTTCCCACAATATTTTCTAAAGGCGTCTTTCACAGGGGCGTCAAAAGTAGGGATTGTGTGGTAATTGGTTAATGCAATGCTGTTTCCAAATGCTTGACTATTCTGTTTAATGTAAGTAGCCACTTCTGTGTGTGAGTGAGTGTGGGTGTTGGTTGCAGTTTACAAAAAACAATCACAGTAATTGCATGTAAATCTAGTCCATAAAGTTATACGATCATGATTGTTTACGAAGGACGTGTTAGTCATACTGCACAACCCGTGCAGTTCCAGCTTATTATTGACCTTTATCATTAGATGTATTCAAATTTCTTCACCAAAATAGTAATATGTTACGGAGGAGAGTGTTTCACATAGATAAATATCTATGACATAATTACAGTGTCCAAGAGTCAAACCAAAATGAGTTAATCCAAAACAAGATATTTTTATTTATAAAAATAGGCTATTGGACCATAATACAGCATAAAATCAGTTTTAATTGCCCATGACTTGTGCAGAAAGATAAATTAGCCCAGTCCGTGAAGAGGGCTTAAAACAACTGGGAGAAAAAAATCGATCTAGATCAGACTGATCAGTCCGTGCAGGGTTCTTTTGACCAAAAGTGTTTGCTATAGGTCAATTTTCAGCAAAGGTCCAGTACATCGCCTGATTGTTTCGGTTGTTAGATAAATTGAATCTTATACCCCCATTCCACTAGGCCGCGATCCACGGCGCTCTGACGGAGCGCCGTAGGTCGCCATGCAGAGCGCCAAGAACGCCAAGCACGCTAACAGTTCTTTAACGGATCTCCAAGATCGCCTAGATCGCCATCAGTCTACTCCCTTGCACAAAGATCCGTGGCGCTCTGGACAGAACGCCGTCACATCGCTACTTAATCGCTTAAATCGCTATCGAAACGCAACTTGAACGTAAACATCGTAAATGGAGTGCTATCGGATCGCTCAAGAGCACAAATGTTCCTCCAGTATGCCGGTCATTGCGCTCCTATGTGATCCGATAGCGACCATTAGAGATGCAGTAGAGCTCCGTTGCGATCAAGTGGAGATATGATCGCGCTCCCATACGATCAAGTGGCGATATGATAGCGCTCTGTTACGATCAATTGGCGATAGGATAGCGCTCCATTACGCTCAAGTGGCGATATGATGGCGCTCCGATCGCGCTTTTGGAGGACTACATAACAGAGTGTCTGTCTCTCAGACCGGTAGTGCAGATGGACTTTCAATCCTGAGGCCCGAAGTTCGATACCCGGCCCAACCAGGACCTTTCTGAGACACATTGTGTTTCTCACAAGGTGGACTGATTTGGAACCCAGAGGTAGCCTCGTGTGCATCGGTGCTTTACACTGGGCACGTTAAGGAACCAAGGAGATATATTTGAAGAAGAGCTCGGGCTTGTACCCGGATTTCCTTGTATCCGATTCTTTTTCTCTAATGGCCCATACCATATACTAGTATGCCTCGAGCACAGAGGGACCTTAATCCTACAAAGTCATCATATCATCATTTCGCATTTGGAGATCACCTAGTGTAGGTACAATAAATTCTTTAGTGAACTACAGTATGCCACCCAGGAGAAGGAGCAAAAGGAGGGTCAAAGCCTCGGGTCGCTAATGGAGCGAAAACAGGTCGCATAAGGTCGCAACACCTAGCGAGGCTACGATAGTGGCTATGTACTGTTCAATCGCTATCGGATCTCAACGGTCGTTACTTGATCGCCGGTGGAGCGTCATCTGGTTGTTATCTGAGCGGGAGTGTCCTCATAATCACCAATCCGGCAGCGATCTGAGGCGATCTACGGCGCTCTGTATGAGCGCACAGAGCGCCGTAGATCGCGGCCTAGTGGAATGGGGGTTTTATGGACTCATAAACCTGTGATGTCTTACTTAGTATCGTGCATGGTATCATAGTGATGTATTAAGACCCCTTTTGCTGGAGTATTGATCAGATATACGGTCGTATGTAGAACTTCTTGTTTAGAATTACCATTACTTATTTTATTTCATGCTTTCCGGTATAGGATATCGAGAAATAGCGGCGAAAATATTTTTCATATTCCACAGGTACAACCAGTGAAAATACTGACTTTTATTTTCTCGTTACCTAGGTAAATTGCGCAGGACTCACAACCAGATGGAAATATGACGTCATTTACTTAACATTTCTTGCGCTTGACGCAATATTGTAACGTGTTGCTATGCGGGAGGGGTACCGCTAGGGGGAATAACTAAAAGGAACTGTACTGGATTTTGATAAAGATCCTCCCAGAAGGGGTTTAATCATGAAATAAATAGAATGTTTATTTTCTTTTCGGTGAAAGATCGAAATTTATTTCATCGACTGAACATCATCGGTAATGTTTTGAAACCTTTCCTATCGTGACTAGGTCTATTTTTTTTTTTATATTTCATCAGCTTTTTAAAATGATGTCAAGTGTCTTCTACTATTGTACGATGAGAATAGAAAAGTTTTTCTTTCTCCCGGAAAAAAGAAAACCGGAGAAAAGAAAACAATGAAAAAAAGAGGGTACCCATTCTAAATATAAAAAAGGTCAAAGTGAAATAAACGATGACGACATATCTCCTAAACAGACAAAGTTTGTTACTTGTGACAGAGAGAGAACATTATGTTAAATTCGAGATCTAGAAAGAAATGTTTTTACACAATATTCTTTTACACAATATTTTCTATGCAATTGGAGAAAAAGCGTATCCTTTTCTGCAGTTAATTCGCCTGTAAACCAGATAGTTTTTTTTCTTGTAGTTCTGTAACCGTAAACAGGGCTATGAATGTACTGATATAATTTAAGTTTGACAGGACTTTAAAAGCAAAAGTTTTATTTCAGCGAAGTCAATCATGGACAGAAACATAATTTGTTCTCTGTCCTACGGAATCTATTTAGCGCCACATTTAAGTCGCCGTTCAGAAACACGATCCAGAGAGAAAATAACGGGTATTTGTTTTATTTTTGGTAAAAGATCGAAATTTATTTCATCGAATGAATTATAATTATGTAATAGTTTCACAAGTAGCACAATTATTTTTCATTAAAGTTTCTGAACCCCTTTTCAATTCTTATTGTCCTCTACAAGTTTGTGTTCACTATCTCTAAGATAGTAATTGCCTTTTCACTTCAATTTTTGGGGGGCATGAATCGGTCCTTGTAGGATAAAGAAGTGAATTTTTATCAATTTCATATATTTTATGACAAGCACTTGTTCGGGGAGCATAACCCGTCTCTGACGGCTCTTGTTCCCTCTGGTTGAATGACACGCGCTATTTACGTAGGTAAATGCAAGGGATCTACTGGTTATGCCTTCTATTAAAGGTGGCCCTTCAGATATTGGGACGAAAATTTTACAAAAATACAAAAAAATATCCCTATACTCCCAAATACTTATAATTTTCATTCATTAAACCCCAGTAGTCGAAAACCATCCGACAACTAGATAAATTACAGATTTACTACAGCCCAGGTCGACACTGAAGGGAAACACCGTCTATTTTTATATGAACAACTCGCTCATTTACATACCAAAAATATACAGACGAAGCTTCAAAGATACCGTCCAAAGTTCTAGACATTATGGAAAATAACTACATGTTTGTTATGCTATGGAATTTAATAGTCATTAGTCACGTGCGAGTTACTTAACATTCCCACAATGCTTTTTTGATTTTGGCGGGAAATCTAAAAATAGCTTAAGAGGCTACGTAGCCTTTTAAGGGAATACCACCAAAAAGTTATGCAATAAATATAATTATATTCAGACAGATTAGAAGATATAAATTGCCGCAAGGTAATGTTTCATCGAACCGAGATTACGTGGCGCGATTTGTATTCCATAGTATTCTTATTCTAGTTCCGTGTGATATATTTTGTAACTAAGCTGTCAGCGCAGTATCATCATCATAGTACTAACCACAAACCTGTCAGTCATCTCGACAAGGAAAACAACAAAACACCTTGTAGATTTCACCACGATGTTTGTTAAACATATATTATGACGAGGTGGCAAATGATAATTGCGACTTCGGCCAAATATAATATCGAGGTGAATGTTCTATTTTTACCCCACAGAAACTTTTTCCTCAGTGTCGTCCTTCTCTTTTGTTAACGCTTTTCTTTACGTCGCTTCCTTTACGTCACGGACAGCGCAGACTGACATGAATCTATACTTTTTGCAGATGCATTAAGCCCAGTTTTCACAGAGCATGTCTCATCTATAATTGTTTACGCAGTTTTCTTGCATTTAATATTATGTTAAATCCTTTACAAAAACTTCCCGAGTTAAAATTAACCCTTTACCAGACGAGAAAACTTCAGCTCCGTCCAAATTGAAAGCATTTGCAGACGACAATTTCAGTCTGGGTCAAATGGTGCAACTGTTTATTGATAGAGTAGAAAACATTGTGGAAAAAGGAGAAAATGCTGGTTACCAGCATTTTCTCCTTTTCCAACGATGTTTTCGAAAGGCTTCAAAAAGCGCCATTGTGTGGTAAAAGATTAACGACCCGGAACAAACACGATTTTGAAAACAATGTGGGAAAAAAGGTTTTTTAGTTTATCAAAAAACAATACCATCTTAAGCCTCATTTTGATAATCACATAAAAATGCTTCAGCCTTTATCCTGCTAAGTAAAGAAATGTGAATTTCGAGTCGATGGTAAAAATCTAAATTTTCCTATTTCAAAGGTCTTTTTGGAGAAACGATTACTTTTTATCGGACAGTGTAGATCCAAGATCAGACTGCACGTTTTGTGCAGTCTGATCTTGGATCTACGCTGTCCGCAATAGGTCAGTTAAAGGCGCTTAGCAACCTAAGGGTTAACTTTGGACAAGTATGAGTGCTAACCAACGTACCGTCATCGTATGAGAGCTGACCGACGTACCGTCATCTCACTTCGCGTGATCAAAATATTTAACATGGAAGACAAAGACGGTTGAAGCAAAATGCTAGCGCTGCAACTCTTGAAATAATTAGAAATTCTGCCAAAAATAATCCCTCGAGTACTCGGTCGGCCTAATTATGTAAAAGGTTTTACCAAATCGGCCGTATGATTTAACACAGCCTGCTAAAACTCAATGTCAGTTTATTACTTCTTGTTCCCATAACTACATCGAAAAGTATAAAATCGTGGTTTGGGGGCGTTCTGAGCCATTACAACAACTCTAAAAACCATTCGCTAAAAGTTTAGACACGTACTAACTGAAAACATTTTTTGGCAATCTGCCTTTCCTTCTTTTCCCGCAATGTTTTCAAAGGTTCCTTCCTTTATGGTAAATCAAACACAGATTTCTTTTTAAAAGAGGAACCAGTTATTCTTTATTGAAGTTCTAATTTACGTACAAGACTACTTGGCCAAGAACTTCTGAGCCAATGAGACTTTGAGTCTGCTATGTTAACTTTAATCTATAATTTGATTAAAGACGTATATGACAAATGTTTGCGCGCATCCTACTGCGCATGTATTTTTATCGTGGATATTAAATCAGAAGTGCACCTACGTATTTTTTGCATTTATCCTATTTTTTTCTTCCTTGAAAAAATAATTTCCACAGTGATCTTTAAGCCTTGTTTTCTGACAACCGTTCGGTCAATCAGGTGGCAAATTTTGGAATTCAAAATAGAATTTCGAATACTTTTGATTTAGAGTAAATTTTATTTATGATTTGTTTATGATTGCAGCCTAGTTTTAAGCTTTTGCAAAAACAAAAAATAAATGGAAAACGTCTGTAAGCAAAAAAAAGTTCTATCGTTAAAATAAAAAGTTTCTCGGCAAGTTTTATCATCTTAACCGAAGATTTACTACATAAATATCTACATCTTCAGAGGTTCTAATTTTACATTGAACCGTTGTGACCCCGATAGCATTCTTGCAATGTTTTCTAGGAAATCAGCCATGCTGTGACACAAGGGGGTTTAATAAATCTCCGTGATGCAGAATACCAAGCAAACCATCACATAATCATTGATCCTTGATCCGTATTATTTAACAATCGACTGAATCATGAGGCACACTGGTCCTTTGACATGCAGAAAATCTACCAACAGTCAAACGTGTCGACACAGATCACTTCAATTAAAGACATGGATTAATATGTTTATGCATTAGGCCCGCTTTTCACATTACATGGCGTAAAATTGATATGGAACAACCTGTCTTTTGCAATGAGACACCACAGCTTACTTTACATATGCGGATCTCAACGCAACGGGTGGACGCAGTTTAAAACAGACGTTCATGAACACTGCCACAGATGAAGCATTGTGTCGAAAATGATGAGGAAATTGCTTTTTTTAAAGCACTTTCTTTTCTTCATTTGACACATTGGTTCAGTATTTAACAGGCATTCGGACATATGCGTGAAGTGTCCTCCCGGATGAGCCTACGCAGTCTGCGCAGGCCGACCCGAGAAGTCGCTTTCCGATAGTGTGTGATTTTCTGTTTCATGCAAGTCAATTGTAGGACAAAATCTTATGTAGTCGTAAAGTGTCGTCTCGGATCAGCCTGCGCGGACTGCGCAGGCTGATCCGAGACGACACTTTACGGAAATGTCCGAAAGCCCATTTTCGCATGCTGCAATTCATATACGAGGTTGCATATGCATGTTGCAGGTCGTATATTGATGGGTGACTGCAACACTATTCTAAGTGCCTGTACAACGTACAGGCACTTAAAATAGTGTTGCACTCACCTATCGATAAACTAAAGCATATTACATAACGCCTGTCATTATGCCATATCCCATGGTCGCATTCTCCATACGTATTTTCTGACAGGCCTACACTGCTTTGGCACGTTTAGCTGTAAGTCGTTGACATTTGTTTGAGGAAACCTCACATTGTGAGAATCTACGTGTCACTTTCGATACTTTTCTTGTTCTATGAAGCAGCAACTTAATAGACGTAGTTCTGTATCTGAATGAAAAGAGAAGTTTTCTCACTTCTACCTCTCTCCAGCTCTTTGTCTGTCTGTCTGTCTGTCTCTTTCTGTCTGTCTGTCTGTCTCTTTTTCTCTCTCTCTCACAACCTCATATCAGTTTCTTTTTCTATTTTCACCTCTTTTAAACAAAGTACCGGAGAACTGTTGGATACACGTTACAAGCAATATTGTTCTATATATCTAAACAAGTTTTCGTATGATTATAAATACTTAATTTTCTTTCTTTTTTCCTTCAAAAACGTGTTTTATTTTGTATTAGAATCTATATAGCCTTAATTGGCTTTCCTTTTAATAGATTTATTGTTCTGACATTTCTTTGTCAAAATTTCTATATAAATCACGGTATTGATCACCGTTTTTTCCACTAATCTGTTAAGATATTGAAAGGACATTTTGCGGACAGTGTAGATCAAAATCAGACTGCACAGAACGTGCAGTCTGATCTTGGATCTACACTGTCCGAAAGGAGATAATAGTTCCCAAAATATAAATTTGAAATAGCAATATTTTGGGTTTTTTAGTATCGAATTGAAAATTTAATTTTAGTCGTATAGCAGGATAAAGTTTAAGGAGAGAAACAAAATTATTACCGGCTCGACCAAGGCTAACTAGAGACTGATATGTCTGAAAATGTACCCGTATGGTATACTCATGGGCAAATACTGGTTGCTTGGCATGAAAGGTGTCAACATCTGGTAGACGGAAATAGCAGATAGAAATGGAAACGTTTATAGATCATATCTCGAAACGATACCAGACAATGAACTGTTGAACTGTTGGGTTCTTAGTATATTGTTGGTATTATACGATAGTATTTTCTTAACCCTTTACCATACAATCCCTGGGTTTTATGACGCAGAGGAAGAAGCCCTTCTAAAAACATCGTGGGAAAAGGAGAAAATGCTGGTAACCAGCATTTTCTCCTTTTCCCACAATGTTTTCTACTCTTCACAAAACGAATTCCATATTTTCATTCACGTTTATTTTGTTGTCTGCAAATACTTTCGATTTGGACAATCCTAAAATATTGTCGTTTGGTTATAAGTTAAAAATTATCATTGAGGTGAAGAGTTATTGAGGACATCTGTCTTGTCCGTTTGTTTCCACGGCAGACTGTGCCAAGATCAGTAACAAGAACTATTTTTGTACTGCCAGTAATATTTGATTCATGCCATAGCAAAAAAGGGCTAAATGTATTCCCGTGATACATATCAAGTCATCACGTGATTATGAATCCATAGAATCTATCTTGTCCAAAAAAATAACTGAATCATGACGTAGACTGCTCCTCTGACATGCAGAAAATTGACCAGTAACCAAGGTTTCGACCCATGTGAGCCTGCGCAGGCCGCAGACTGCGCAGCCTGACATGGGATGACCCATTTTGATTCCCCCCCCCCCCGATGCATTAAACCCCCTTTTTACAGAGCACTGTTCTTTTTTATACTGCCAAGAATGTCTATTTCTGTAATTGTTACCAAGATTCTGCAGAATATTGCCCTCGTAGTTTTGCTGCAAATGACCTTGACAACATCGTTATAACAATTGTGGTGCATGGATACGTCTAGAACATCGACTCCAAACTAGAAACTACTCACTGCCAGTGGGTTCTCCATTTATGGCACAATAGTTTCAAAATGTTCTATGTGCCATCTTTGGGAAGTCATAAATCATCAAACAAGAAACATATTTTGTGATAGCCGATTGCTCAATTTCAGAAATAGCGTAAACATTTTCTCGACTGTAATAGTGTTAGTCAGAGTTCCAGATAAAAGAGACTGGTGACATTCTAAAGTCATTATCGAGACGATTCTAATGAGTACCCACAACATAGGGTTTCGAAGAGAAATAATGAGAGATGAGACGATTCTAATGAGTACCCACAACATAGGGTTTCGAAGAGAAATAATGAGACGATCCTAATGAGTACCCACACCATAGGTTTTTAGTGGAGAATAATTGACATTTTCAATTTTGAAATCAAAATCACTGCCTCTATCTGCCTCCATCTAATTTTGGAACGAGTATTTAAAAAAAAAAAAATTACCGTCGATTTTAGGCAGTTTTCAGACATGTTTTAAATCCATGTCATCGTTATTTCATGTAAACTTGTTCTCATTCTTGTATCTTCATGCCAAATGTTGCCCCTGATGACCGCAAGATTGCACAGATAGTATTAAATAAAAAAAGCATTTTATGCTTTGGAAGTCTTCAAACCAATTGCTGTTGTAGTTTCCGGTTTTAGATATAGACAAATCCCTTGTGATTATGTCTCCCTTTACACCATTTACTCTTAGGTGCTTTTTGTGTTAAGGTAGTAGACCCCTAGTACTTCTAGTGCTCCATTGCATAAAGTTTTCTTGGTAGTTGATAAATACGGATTAATACAGGTATAATACTTTTGCACAATTTTAATGGACCAGAAATTTCTTTATGCCTATCTTGAAATTATTTGTAGATACTTTTGTTAGCTTCCAGAAAAGGGAGGTTATTACTATCTCTCTTTGTAATGAAAATATAGTAGTTTTAGATTTATAAATGATAATTCTAGAATAGACAAAAAGGGGAATGTGGCTTGGTTAAAGCAGCACAATAACACATTTTTTTAATCATAGCAAATTTTGTTGAGCAGTATTATTGTGGAAATAGCTGCTTTCTTTTAGGGGTCTTCTACATTAAATATACTAAAGCTGTAGATACATACAATATATACAAGTATATATATTTTATGCCAAAGTCGTTACCATTTTTGGCGACGTTGCCGTTGACGTCATATGACGTTGATGTCATCAACCTTTAACGATAAACAATATGTCCCTTGATAAAGGTTTGAATTGATAACCGAAACTAGTCGGGATTGAAATATTATTTTTTTAAAAATGACACTTGGAATTTTTATTCATTTATTCACCATTTATATCGGTTATTTATCTATGTTGGCACAACTGAGCTTGTTTACACTGTTCAGTTTCATATTTTCTCTTCAGTAAGAGTATATTTTCAAAGCTTACGGAATAGGAAAACAACTAGGTTGCCATATTTGTGGGACATGTTACTTTTTTGTTTATTCTCATAGGGTTACTGTTGACTGTTGTCCGAAACATGATGTAATAAGACAGTATTATCTATTTAACTAGTATAAACGCGGTACTTATGTAAATTCCTTCTATGAAATATCTAAAAGAGAGAATTTAGAATAAATCAGTAAATTAGGCTTTTACGTACACAAGATCCTGAAATGTGATTAGGTTCTTTTCTCAACATGTATTGGGGAATTTTGTATGTTACATGTATCTTTTGGGCCGATGGCCTGTATATGTTTAATGAACATTTTGTCTTGTCTTGTCTTATTGGCTGTAAATAACCCGAAAACTTCAAAATGGCAAAGGATTTTGTATTTAAAAGGGTAGAAAATGTTATTTGGGCCAAAGCATAATGTACTAGTTACCAGGAGTTTTCATCTTCTGTTATATAACAGTGTTTTAAAGCCTTTCCCCTGTCATCTTTAAAACACAGGACTGACTGATAAGAGTTGAAAGCTATCATAACGAAATATAAATGAACCGTGCTCTGGAAAAAAGGGGCTTAATGCGTCTCCGTGATAGATGATACTGGACAAGTTATCACATAATTATCGATCCTTACTAGCCACTTTTTAAACATCCGACTTACTTATGCCATAGACTGGTCCTTTGACATACATGTAATTGGCCAATAGCGAAAAGTATCGATTCAGGTCAGCCTGCGCGGAGTGCGCAGGCTGACCTTAATCGATACTTTTCGCAGATGCATACCTCAAATGATTTGAATTTCACAAACGAAGACGACCCACGTTGTTCTAAGCTTTATAACACTTGAGCCAGATAATGAAAATGAAACTTCTAATATAGACACATTATCAGAGACAAAATTAAAACACAAAACTTTCTAAAAGAATACTTATCTTTTACGAACAGCGAGGAGTGATGCAGATATGATGAAAAATTCGTTTTTCAGCAAAGATTTGGCGCTTTCTTTGCAGGAGGAAAAAAAGCAAGGGAAAAAACTCAGTAAAAATCTTTCCCTTGCCTCTCAACACAAACAAAAGTTTATCTTTGCTCTACAAATAGCAGTTTAATCGCATTCATGATTGAACTGGCATTTTGGCAATAGAAAGATACTTCTATCAAGAGATCTATCTAGTTATATGAAATAGAGGATATTTGTTTTTTTCGGTGTAAGATCGAAATTTATTTCATCGAGTGGACACCATCGGTAATATTTTCACTAGTGGCGCAGCCACGAGTGAAAATTTAATCGATGGTGTTCACGAGATGAAATAAATTTCGATCTTTCACCGAAAAAAACAAATATTCTATTTATTTTATGCTTTTAACCCTTTCTGGGAGGAGCTTTATCAAAATTCAGTACAGTTCTTTTCTCTTATTCCCCGTGGCGTACCCCTTCCGCATAGCAACGTTACGTCAAGCGCGAGAAATGTAAGGTATATGACGTCATATTTCCCATCTGGTTGTTAGGCAAGCGCAATTTACCCAGGCAACAAGAACGTGAAAATCGGTATTTTCACTGGTGGTACCAGTGTAAGATCGAAAAATATTTTCACTGCTATTTCTCGATATCCTACCGGAAACCATGAAATAATACGTGTTATCTACCTTAATTAATTTTGATATTTTGCGATTATTATATAAGATATTTTCAAATCATTTGTCTTCTAATGTTACTATGTTTATATGTTATGAATCGAAGTTAGTTATCAGTTTTAACGAATAACTTATGAGATTGGGACGCTACCTGGTATCAGTCTTGTATCTGGAAAAGAGAAAGAAACTGTTCCCTTTGAGATCTGTCTACAGATTCAACTGCGAAATAAGAATGATTAATTACGTGATAAAAACCCGCACATACTTTCTGCTTTTATTGCTTGTCTGAAATTCCACTGTCAAAAGAAAAATTCATTACAAATGCTTATAGCATTTGTGAAACACTTTTGAAATCGTTCAAAGCGCAAATATAAAATGGTTTACTACACGTGAAAGGATACATTCGGACATTTGCGTAAAATGTCTCGGATCAGTCTGCGCATTCCGTGCAGTTTGATCCAAGTCAACACTTTCCGATCCTGTGATTTTCTGTTTCACGCAAGTCTACTGTAAGACAAAATCTAGGGTTGGCGTAAAGTGCCTTCTCGGTCCGCGCAGGCTGATCCGAGACGACACTTTACACATATGTCCGAAAGCTCCTTTTCGCAGAAGCAAATAATCTTTCTTGTTTCAGTGTTAAATCTTTAATCAAAACAACAAGTTTTTACTCTAAAATAAACGACAAAAGTTTGGATTGGATCAAATTGTAAGCATTTGCAGACGACAATGATTTTTCTTTTTTATAGGGTCGAGATCATTGCTGAAAAAGGAAAAAATGCTGTTTACCATCATTTTCTCTCTTCCACAGTATTTTACAAAAGTCTAATCTAACATGATCGTTGATAATCGGAATTGTGGAGTAAAAGGTTAAAAGCAAATGGTCGCTTCTAATGAATATTCATATGGTTGAGAAGTGCACCAATAGCCAATCGAAAGATAGATAACATTATGATACTCTCTTGAAGAGAGGATAATTTCATTCCTTCCGTTACTAAAAATAACCCTTGAACAAACCAAGGCTGTCAACAAATATGGCGGCCGTTGGCGTGCTTGTGTCCTGTCAGATATGACATTCTGCAATACAGGGACGACACTACCGATTTTTGTGTACGATTTTAATTGACAATATTTCGGTGTTACGCCGAAAGTCTCTTTTAAACGCTTGTCGATTATGGTGTTAAGGGGCGCCGCCATATTTAAAGTATCGCTAAGCTTGATTTACAAGGAAAGATGTACATGTAATTGGATATCGAAAAGTAAAAAATACAAATGACGGCGTATTAGTGATAAAGATAGTTCAAATTTTCTCAAAGAAAAACTGAGAACACCAAAATGCTTCATTAATTATTCATAAGAAAGAGGAAGCACCAGCGAAACAACCAAGGCGCGAATATGGAATGAATCGAAACTTGGTCGCTGAGGATGAATTACATAAGACACAGTTAAAAAGTCATCTGAAAATGCATTCAGTTTGGTCAAGTCTAACATTTTGTTGTCTGATAGAGTTGCCACTAGATTATAAAGTAAAACTGGAATTTGCAACTCTGCGTATGATTTACATGGCGAACTGTATTAAGTTTATGAAAACTCTTTACATTCAAAAACGTATTCTGATGACGATGTTTATGTTTATTACAGACCCACTACAGCAATGGCGAGTATATCATACGACAAGGGGCTCGAGGTGATACATTCTACATCATTTCCAAGGGCAAGGTTTGTATTGTTTGAATTTTTGGCAACCAATGTACCTTTATTCAGCAAATTACATGAATTCAGTTGCCTATTGCAGCCAGTGTAGATAAAGATCAGACTGCACAAAGCATGCAGTCTCATCTTGAACTAGATTTTACGTTTTTTGTGCTATTCTGGACATTCTTGATATGGCATCTATTTGAGTTTTAAGGATATTAGTGTACGTTAGATTTTCTTTTATGCGATTTGTGGATTGAATTAGTAGGCCTTTGTAGTGTAAAGGATTTTTACAGACATAAATTTACTTACTTAAAAAAATCTGAAAGCAAACAATATTGATTCATGATCAGACCATAGGTTCAGACGTTTGTATTGTTTTAACACTTAACCCTTTACTCCATAGATACTCATTTTGACACATCAACAAAAGACAGCTTTTGAAAACATTGTGGGAAAAGGAGAAATTGCTCGTAACAAGCAATTTCTCCTTTTTCCACAATGTTTTTCACTCAATCAGATAATTGTTTCCCCATTTGTCCATGTTTTTGACATCATATGTTTATTTGCTGCTGAATTAAAGGAGCCTGAAATTGGTATATGAGGTAAAGGGTTAATAAAAAACTGCAAATGTACCCTTGTCAGAAAGATATACATAGCACCGCAAATCAGTTGTTTCTGGATAAGGGCAAGTTTCAATGGGCTAACTTTTTACGCCAAGGGCATAACTTGAACTAACTTCGGGCATCACTTTAACAAACTTCATAACGGTCCACGTGGTGATACCACAGGACAATCATTTAAACTCTGGGCCATCTGGGATACGATCTGATTTTTACCGATCTGGCAATTAACGTAAGGCATTTTATATGATTAAAAAAAATTATCAAAAATATGAAAACAAGGTTGGTACAGGCTCGAACAGCTGGCAATGAAAGTACCGTGTTTTTGCTTGTATGTCAAGAAAAATACTGAACCACTCCATACAGTCAACTATAATTATGGCTACCTCCGTAGGCACTTATCAAAAGTGAATAAAAGTATAGTGCCGCCGCATGAACGGCGCCATAATGATTACAAGTATTCTATTTATTTTATATTTTGTTATTCATTTTACAAGTATTCTATGCGGTACAAATTCCCTTATTCTATATGTCAATATGAGTTTTTCCCTCCACAGATCTATACTTTCAGGTATCAATACTGAAAATACCATTTCACCCATTCACTGTTTACTTATTAATTTATTTAAAGCTTCATATTAGATCATTTTGAATTGTGTGTATTAATAAATCGCGTGACTAAAATGCATTTGATTTAAAAATTTGTTTATTATATGACTATAAACTATGTAGTTTTTGTCAAATAAACGATGTTCTGTTCTGTTCTGTTCTGTTCTGTTCTATGATTCTGTGATTAGAAGTATTTTATTTATTTTATATTTTGTTATTTATTTTATAAATTGATCAGTATCATTAATAGCTACCAGTCGGCGTCGTCGCCTTGTAAACGTCAGTATTTTGCACAGGAATTTTAAGACCTGGTTATGATTTAATCAGATGGGGAAAGAATGACAAAAATATGACCCACAATATGTTCTTGATTGCTTCATGAGTGTTCGAGTAATTTTTAAATAGTTGCAAAACGGTACTGAAGTTTATTACTCGGCAGCAAATCTTGTTTCTGACAAGACGTTTATACTGTGGCGCCATTTCATTGTGCAGGTATACTTTCATGGAAAAAATACTTTCGAAAAATGTAAAATTTACGATATGCTTTCTTTGAAATTGTTCAGATCTGTAATACCAGACAGTAAATTCGATCCTTTTAACCCTTTACCAAACAATCCCTGGTTTATACGAGGCTGACAAATAAGCCTGTTGAAAACTTTGTGGAAAAAGGAGAAAATGCTGGTAACCAGCATTTTTTCCTTTACCCACAATGTTTTCTACCCTGCTGGAAACAAATTTGAGTTTTTGGGTCATGTTTATTTATATCAATCTGGACCTGTCGAAAATTTGTCGTTTGGTAAAGAATTAATTCTAAAACAGACATGTATGTATTCAACAAACAGTCTTGAGAACGTTCTTGATCATACACCCCAGAGTTTTATAAATTTGAAGGCAGCAAAACCGCTGATTTGCTAAAACATTTAGTTTAGCCAATCAGAAGTTGTGTTTCATTATATATCCAGAAATAGATGAAGAATGTTCATGTGAATGTTTGGTGAATTTGGACCCAGAAGTTTTCAAGGTTCACTTGTACCCATTATACGTTGTATACATAAGTCTATCTAACTCAAGTAAATTGCGCGTAGCTTTGATTTTTTTTTTTTTAGTATTCTCAGAGTAAATTTAAGTTTGCAGAATTGAATTGGTGAATGGTTTATGATTTGAAAGACACAATTCAATACTTTGTAAAGAAGATTAAAACCGAAAAGCGCTATTTTAAGATATCAAGTTTGAAGTCAATTAAACGAATGGCTGTTATGAAGTTTTTAATTTTAATTTCTTAGAATGGATTTGAATTATCCTTCACGATAATTAATTGGTAATTATTTCATTGTCTAATGGGGTCGACGTGCAGTCTGATCAGAGTCTACTCTTTAAAGGTAGGTATTTAGAATGTTCACATCACACCAAATTAAAAAATAATTATATATATCATTGAAATTCCTATGAAAAAACAATATAAATCATCAATAATTAAGAATCATAAAATTACAAAAAAAAAAATGATGGTATTCCCTTAAAAGGCTATGTAGCCTTTTAAGCTATTTTCAGATTTCGCGCCAAAAATAAAAAGAAGCATTGTGGGAATGTTAAGTGACTGGCACGTGAATAATGACGCTTAAATTCCATAACATTAGAAACATGTAATTATGTTTCATAATATCTTCTTCGGAGGCTATGTTTGAAACTTCGCCTGTGTATTTCCAGTATGTAAATGAGCGAGTTGCTCATGTAAAAACAGAACGTGTTTCCCGTCGGTGTCGACCTTGGCCATAGTAAATCTCTAATTTCTCGTTTTGTCGGATGGTTTTCGACTACTGGGTTTTATGAATGAAAATAGTAAGACTTTGGGAGTATAAGGATGCATTTTTTAAACTTTTGTAAAATTTTAGTCTCAAAATCTGAAGGGCCACCTTTAAGCAAGGGACATGTGATGACTAGGATGAGCTGCAAAGTTTTCTTCATATTTCCTCCCATTGCCTAGTTTGCTCTCACTTACCTTAGCTCTTTTCCACACCATCTAAATTTCTAACGACAATGAGTCTGTTGGAAACATTGAGGGAAAAAGAGAAAATGCTGGTAACCAGCATTTTATCCTTTTCCCACATTTTTTTCAACCCGTTCAAAGAATGAATTAATCATTTCGGCAACATGTGATTTGTCAAATGCTTTTAAGTTTGGCATAATTATATAATTTTATAAAGGGTTTAGGTTTTATGCCCACTCTGTCAGCATGCAACCTTCATAAGTACCCAATTATCTTCATCCCTGTTTATACTGACGCACAAAATTCATCGTTTATTCTCTAAATATTATCTTTTCAAAGACGGCCGTTTGAAATCCTGCTGCTTAACGAAAGTCATTAGGATTTAAAGAAAAACACGTTTTTAAGACGGCGTTTCTATATTAAGATTCACATGTTTATTTCCATTTCGTTAAACTGCCTGTCTGTGAAATCTTGTATATTTATTCAACCACGAACAGGCGAAATGATAAAACGTCGAAGGTTCATTTAAATCGAGATTTTGTCTTTGAAAATTAGACGGGATCCAAGTTTTTGCCATCTTCCAAAAGCAATATTCTTTAGAATTTTTTACAGAGCATTTCGCAATATTCTTTGCCAAATGTACAGACATGTTTTTTTTTTTTCAGTCTTGGACTAGTCTAAAATCTTTAATCGACACTGTCTGCCGTTTTAGCTGTTTTACTCTTTATCGAACGACGAAGATTTAGACTAAAAGAAACTGAAATTATTTGCAGATGACGTATTTATCGTTACTCAGTTTAAGTTGTCTTCGATAGTTCCGAATACTTGTGTAAAACAGCAAATTACACAAAAATGGAAAGTGTTGTTTCGGATACGTCCGAATGCCCCTTGTCGCCCGTTGTAAGCTAATTATAAAGTATATATTTTCATTGTTCTAGAGTTGAAAATTTTTCTGTGATCAAAATAAAATTTTGGCTTTCTCTAAAAGTGATAAAATCTCCCGTAAAGCTGACAAGATTCGACAAGGGAAAGTAGCTTGATCGCTACTTGAATTTAAAAGAAAAAAAAAATAGTGTCCCACTGAAAGCAATTCGGATTTTTAAAGAGTTCATGATTGCCAAGAAAATAATATATGGCATGTTCTCAACATACAGTTGAAAGTTTTCACCATTGATATGCAACTTTGTCAGAGTGCTGTCTTTATGATGGTTGAGATATGAATAAATAGTTTTGTACCAAAGTACAGCGTCATACAGCCGAAACCATTAAACTAAATGTCATATTTTGTCGCAGTTTTTGTCGTATTTGTCGAAGACAATACCACTTTGGGTTCAATATTGAATTACGAAGACCATGTTTCGTATTTTGTGCAAAACCGAAGGAAACAATTCCAATTTAACTCATTTTTTTCAGGCAAATGATTTTTTTTTCGGTAGCACTCAGATATGTAATTTGAAATGGCCTAATAAAATACACTGGATGAGGCAATCGAAGGTGGAAATACATATACTAATTTTTGAAAGAAAATAGCTTCAATTGTTTATAGCCTGCTATTGGCGCAATGACACAAATATGTCTACCGATCGTTTGGTCCTTATCTTTTTCGTTCCAAAACCACTTCGTCCCATGGCTTGTTCGTCAGATGAATGCGCGCTACTCTATTTGATTGGGCGTGAATATTTATAGATCGAAATATTTGTTTGTAATGTTGGAAATTGAATGTTAACGGTCAAAGATTTTTCAAAACCATAATTTTCAGGTACAAACTTAATGATTTTAGATATATTAACATGCATCCTACAGTCAAAGGACTTTATTCCTGACTCTATCTAATGATAAAAGGGAGATCATCAATACACAAATAATTCCAACTTTGTCATGAATGCTCTTCCTTCAACTAAAAAAGGTATTCAATTGATTAGTAGGTTGAGTTTCAAGTCAGTATTTGAATACTATTTCTCTTTTTCTTCCAATAATTATTTCCACACAATGGCTTCTTTGACAAATACCACTTCAGCGTTCTCGACGCTTTGATTAGAAAACGTGGTCAGATCCTGTTCTCTTTCTTACGTATTCAAAAAAAATTAAAGAATTGCAGCCTATTCCCAATCAATTTTCCCGCGCATTTAGGGACATATTTTCATCCCAATCTTTAACAAAAATATCTCTGACCATCTTGAATGCGGAATTCTTTAGTTCAAACTTCAGTTATTTACCTCTGGTGAACGCCCAATAAGGTTTTCTTACTTTTTGCGGACTTGTCATGGGGGCAGGCAAACGCACTTGAATTTTTACAGACTTCGCCCCCCGTAACCTAATAAATAACACAAGATGTCTAAATTTAAATATCTGCCTTACAAAACTTGCCATTATAATCGGTATTTTTGACATACAATATTTCTAAACTAGAATGGAATAAGTCGTTACTTTTATCGTGTTCTACGATAACTTATGTCCAGTTTAAGACATGGAGTGATACCGATAACTATTACTCGAAAAATTAAGGTCAGAACTCTTACAGTGTACAGATTTTCACTTTCCACCATTCGATGAAAATATTGATACCGCATTGAATATATTGCACGAATTTAATTGGTCAGTGAAATTTAGTTTTTGACTTTAACACGACGGCGTGATGCCAACTAGTTTTGACTACTCAGATTCGTACTATACAGCACATTGAACGAATCTGGCAAAAAGTCAAGCTCCGGATGGTCCAGGGGCTATAAAAATTCTGAGAACTTTTCGGACATTCAAAAGTACAATGTACAGGCTCCTTCCATATTTTTCTTCGGCTAAGACCGATTTGGCATACATCATAATCCTGTTAACGGAGAGTGGTGTTAACTGTCTGATTGAGTGACATAATATTTACAAAACTGTTTAATGTTAACCCCATTAGATCTTAACCTACATCTATTTATAGTTTTAACAGCTGGGGGATTACATCTGCTAATAACACGCGCTCTTGTAGATTTCCATCTTTGCCGCTTGCATGTACTTTGTTTGTGGAACGTTTGTATGCCTGGGATCCTAACAGGGATGCTTCGAAACAACGTGATTTTAGATGAAAGGTTGTGTTGATTGAGAGATGACGTTTGACCCAGAAAGTGCGAACTAAACAAAGCCATACGTTTTTAGTAAAAATATAAACAATAAAAGTGTTTCAATGTTGTTCGAGGCCAGTCTTTCTAACATATCGTCGGTTTACCTCGAAAACCTCGTAACTGCAGATTGTTACAAGCTGTAGGTACGAGGTTTTCGAAGTAATTCGACGATATACATGATATATTCAAAATTGCTTTAAGGTATTACCATCCTAACGCTTCTAGTGCAGTTGGAATGAAATTTATTATTTGATAAATAAAGATTTAAAATGATATGTTTTGCACATTTCTAACCGACCAGAAATTCCTTGGATGTTCATCTTCAAATTATTTGTTGATATTTTTGTTGGTTTTCAGAAAAGGGAGGTAATTATTATCTCCCTTTGTAATGAGAATAGAGTGACCCTAGATTTATAAATGATAATTCTAAGAAGGAAAAAAAAAATGCAAAAAGTGGCATGGTCAAAATAGTACAATAACACTCATTTTCAGTCATAGGAACTTTTTTAGAATAATATCATAGTGGAAACAGCTGTTTTCTATATTAGAATGGTACTACCTTGAAAAGGTTATGAGCGGTGCAAAGTGAGAAGGGATTTCAGTGCCTCTGCAAAAAGTTTCGGTTCATGTCAGCCTGCGCAGTCCACACAGGCTGACATGAATCGAAACTTTTTGTAACTGTTGAATTTTCTTCGTGTCAATGGACCATTCTACCTCATGATTCAGTCTTTTTGATCTACAAAATATCAATTTTATGTATCCATATTTATACGATGACTTGCTTGGTTTAATGTATTACCAAAATATATTATGTAAGTTTTTTTTTTTCCTCCCAGAGTGCCGGTTATGTGCTTTTCAATTAACTTTAGTTAAATCTTCCGTAAAAAAGTCATATTAGATAATTTAAGTTTTTCTTTTCAAGCCTTTCAGCGTCAAAAGCGAACACATAGTCTGTTACGGACGGCAAGAATTAAGATCATGCTGTTGCTTTGTTTTCGGTATCAAAGATGTCAAAATCTATAGCATTAAAATCCACATTAGATTAGTAACATTGACTCTTGAATGGCTTAGGTTTCGTGAAAAATAAAACTTTGTGAATGGCTTAGTCATTTTAAGACCATTGAAAACCAATTTAAGTCATCAAAACTTTAAAAATACCGTGTTTCATGACATGGAATAAAATGCGTTGTCTGCGCATGTAATATTCTTCGAGGATTCGATATGTCTGCTATGACGTATCACTCTCCCCAAAGTTAGGGGAATTGTAGCAGTACGCCCTATAGAGAAGCAATGGAGAAAATGCCTTTTATCAATACTTTGGAGAAGAAATCAACCCTGTTTTAGCTCCAGATTTCTGTAAACTGCTGATCATAGCAGAATGAATCGCACCAGAGAGCGTTTTATCGAGTAAACGTATGAAATTCAAAGTAACGGCTATCGCATAGAAAAGTAGTCCGATTTTGTACCCAGAGTGCCCAAAATTAGATAGATGTGCATTTGGAGAATGCCATCTAGCGGGAGATAATGGAATAAGATGTGTGAATATTCTGAAATTTCTTTTTTTTTTTGTTAATCTAGGTAAAAGTTACACGAAAGACCTCCAAGGAATCCGATGATCAAGTCATAAGATACCTCCAACGTGGAGAGTTCTTTGGAGAACGTGCTCTACAAGGGTGAGTCATCTTCTAACTCTTCAGAACAAATTGCATGGAATTATTCACTCTCATTGCTTTTCCCAAAATTTAAAAACCGTATATGGCATGCAAAACGTTAAAAGCGGCATTCGGACATTTGCGTAAAGTGCCGTCTCGGATTAGCCTGCGCAGTCCGCGCAGGCTAATCCGAGACGGCACTTTACGACTACGTTAGATTTTGTGCAAAACAGAAAATTACGTTTAAAAGGAAAGTGTCGTTTCTGCGCAGGCTGATCCAAGACGATACTTTACGCAAATGTCTGAATGCCCCTTTTTTGCATGTTGCAGTCCATATAAATCTAGAAATGTTATAACGGCAAAGAACATTACTGAAGGAAAAAATCTAAAGGGGTGGGTGAGTGGGGAATGATTTAAATATGTTGAAACTCGAAGAGGAGCGATAAAAGTGAAAGCTTTTCACGTAAATAGGCGCTTTTTGCCAGGGGAAGGTAACAAAAAAATAAATATTACTGGAATAAAACAGCAATATAAAGCATAGTAAAGTGATATGACTTAGTTTTATGCCAGATTATTGCATTAATTCTTCCGTTTGATGTTTAGTAAGCCAATTGTGATATTGTCATATAAACCAGCATGAATCTTGAATAGTTAGATTGTTTTACGTATCACGGCACTTCTTTTATTACGCCTAATGACGTAAGAATAATATATGTTTTTGCAAGCCATGAGTGCTGCTGCACTACTGTACTCTTTTATGTATAAGTGGTGTTGTGAACAAAACAGTAAATGGCTCTATGTTCAGCTATACGGTGTTTTACGCTGGTTTTGTTATTATTTTGCGGCGATGCGTCTATTCATGCGTTCCTATAGGATCTGTTAAACTGTCCTCCCCCCCCCCCCACACACACACACATTATTCTTTTCAAGTTCTTGGCTGCTTTCTAATATGACCACTGTTTTTCATTATGACCATTTCTTAGTAAATTTATTCAATGAATGGAAAAGATCAATATTGCATCTTGATTCAAATTGTGTTACGTACGTTGACAAATTAAATTGACCGGAATTGGTCATATCGTCGGTTTACTACAAAAACCTCTTAACTACAGCTTGTTTCAAGCTGTAGTTACGACGTTTTTGAAGTAAACTGACTGGTAGGGCATGAGACCTGTAAGCAGTAAATCTCGGAACTCTTCGTTCTCCATGGCCAGCCAACAAAAATCGCCTAAGATCTTCCGGATTGAAGGGCAGACATAGGTCCCACATGACGGTGCACATGCTTTGCACCGAGAAAAGCACCAGGCGTAACCTACGAAGATTTTTTCCCCCCGGTATCGTGCACTCTCCCCGGTAACATAAGTAATAGTTTTCTGGGGGCGTCGCCCATTTCGCTCTGTACCAAACGACAGGTACAATTTGAAAGCACCGGCAGACGTCAAAACAAATGTATCTCAAAGATTGAATTTTGTTTCCAGCAGGGTAGAAAACATTGTGGGAAAAGGAGAAAATGCTCGTTACCAGCATTTTCTACTTTTCCCACAATGTTTTCAAAAGGCTTCTATCTCAGGATCATGAAAATTATGCAGAGCTTGTTTTGGAAAGGATTTATTCTGCAGCCAATGGTGGCGAAAATAAATGAAAATTAATCAAATGAAACATACCAAAAAAACAATGTGAATAGCGGAACACACAGGTGCATCGACACCTGCACTAATGAAAATGTTATGACCGTAAATTGCTGGTATACGCCTGTGTTACTAACAAATTGCCTTTTTTAAGAACGGTATGGCCGTCAAACTTGTATCAAAGCATATCTCTTCATCAAACAATGCCGTGTATTAACGACCGTATGGTACAGAGCTTTTTTGAAAACTTGTTGGAAAAGTAGAAAAAAGTGTTTATATGTACGATTTCCTTTGATCAAATATTTTCAGAATAGTCTTGGCAAGACAAAAGAAGTGAAATGCAGTTTTTGTTATCTCACTTGTAAGGGTTAAAAAGTCGGATAAAACAAGCGTGTTTTTTTTTCAACATTTTTTTCCTTAGGGCAAAGAATGGATTTAGTTCTCGTTCTTTGTGATATATATAGTCTTTAAATCATTCAAAGTGAAATAGACTTCTTTTAACAACATATTTCAACTATATCAAAAAGCACGATGCAACATGCCTTTTTTATCACAAACTGGTGATAAAATGTTTGTTACAGAATGCAGATGCCGACGTTTGACCCTTATAGTACCTATCACAATTAATTTGGCCTTTCTTGCATAAGACGATCAAGATCAGACTGCACAGAAAGTGAAAGTTGATCCAGAATCTACCTCGTCCGCTATGCATATGATATTCTAAGCAGTCGCAGCCTTGGTGCTGCAAGTAATAGTTTTCTTTTCCTTATTGGAAATATTCTGTTTGTTTGTTTGTATTTTCAGGGTAAACTTTATGTTTTTTTATCATTGCGCATGCTCACGTGGATGAATTCATGGGGGTTGAATCGCTGAGAATATCATTAATTCTTTAAGCGTCAAAAGCAGTATGTATCGTGTTCTATGAAAAGGGGGCTTAATGCATCTGCAAAAGGTAACTACTCATGTCCTATACTTGATAGTTTTTGAAAACAAGATGGAAAAAGAACAAGTTCTTATTCAAGAAAAGAGAAATTTGTCTAACTTGTTACCACACAACTTTTAGACCTATCCAAATTGAAAGCATATTTCATTTGCAAATTGAACTAAAATGTACATGGTAATTTACAAATACAGTTCAAAATTTTCTGCAAAATGGATAAGAACGAAAGCAGTGCTTATAATATCCTTCTCCAAGTTGAAGGCCTAAAAAAACGACTACAAGCCATGAATTTAAACTAACATAGTATACAGCGAGAGAGAAAAATTGTTCAGGAATAGTAGAGAAAAGAATTTGCAGAGGACAATTTCAAAGTGGCTCAAATGGTGCGATTTTGCTTTATGTCCTTTTACAGAAATAAGCTAGAGAAAATCCATCTTAAACTCTTAAAACGACAAATGATTTGAACTGAATTATCTTATTTTAAGGGCTAAAAACACAATCCACTGAAACTCTGAGCGACTTTTTGGTTTTCGGATTGGAGGGTGCAATAATAATCTAGATATTTGCCGTCCTTATAGACTTCTGTTTTCGCATTTGGTGCTCAAAGGATTAAACATCAGATTATTTTTTTTAAACTCCAACAAAAACTGATGCCTTTGACAAATTTAATTCAGAGCGATAAAGATTGAAATAAGATAAATTGATTTTTGAAATATTATTAAATTGCAAATGAATTTCTGAAATAAAACAGACAGTAATAAAGCAAGGGAATGGTCTTCCATAGGAAGGTGTGAGTATCGGAAAAACGAAGATGTCGAAGCACCGTTCTTTAAAGGCTCTGATGCTAAAAGCACTCAAGTGCCACTTTTCTCTTTTCGTACTTGCCATCTTTCTGCAATAACCCGACGATATCGTATCGCACACTGTTTTACGAGGGGCGTTATGTTCTATATGAATCACTTTTTTACAGTATACGTGTCATTGTAACTATCTCTACTGTTTTATGTATCAATTATATAAAACAGTTTGCCTTATCGATGGATGGTCTCACTAGGTCAAGGTGACTGTGGCAAAGGTGAAGGACCTGTAATAACTGTTTTTTATGACCAGGTCTGTTTGATAATTTTACGTTTTGCATTGATAGTGCGGTTTTGCTATGCAAGCGGATTATTGTATTACGAAACTCTGCTCGATATTCAAGACATGAGCTTGTGAAATCAGGGCCTGTAATCACCAACAATTCTTTTGAGCATTCTTTTGTCTTTATTCTCCTAGATTTTCTAACTTTAGAAGTAACACAACTTCTGATTGGCTAAACCATTCGGTTTAGCCAATCAGAAGTTGTTTTACTGTCATATTTGGAAAAACTAAAAGAGTGAGACTATGAATGCTTTAAAGAAAGGCTGTTGTTTGCAGGCCCAAGACCAGTTCTCACCAACCACAGTAAGAAGGGCCCTTAGTCAAATTCCAAGTTGAGAAGGTCACACAGTTTCTGATTGGCTAAATCATTCAGTTATTGTAAAATTTAACCCTTTACCAAACAATTCCGGGTTTCTGATTGGCTAAATCATTCAGTTATTGTAAAATTTAACCCTTTACCAAACAATCCCGGGTTTCTGATTGGCTAAATCATTCAGCTATTGTAAAATTTAACCCTTTACCAAACAATCCTGGGTTTTCACACCTCTGAGAAAGAAGTCTTTTGAAAACATTGTGGGGAAAAAGAGAAAATGCTGGTAAGCTCGAATCAGGAGAAAGGCTTAAAAAATACTCAAATGACTTCTTTAAAAAAAAAAAACTTTTATATAACTGTAAAAAAAATATGAGAAGAGAAAGAAAACGGAAGCAAAACATAAGAACAAACAAGCATTCTTTTGGCACTTTATCATTTAACATTTCTGATAGTCGAAGCGAGAACGATTAAGATTCCAAACTAACAGTCTTGTCATGATGTATAATTTATCTGTTGCCAGGAGAACTTGTTAACCTATGGGTGAAAAGAGGGACACTTGCGAAGGGACTGTATAGAAAGTGCCGCCTGATCTTGGATCTATACTGTCCGCTTTTTATGCCCCCGAAAAAGGTCGAGTGTAATATAATTGAGTCTTGCTATGGCAAAATGGGGCTTACTGGATCTCCGTGTTGCATAATACCACGCAAGTCATTACATAATTAGGGATCCATTAAAAAATCGTTTTTTAGCTCCACTAGCCGAAGGCTATAGGGCTTAGGCCATGGTATTGTATCCCTCGTGCGTCCGTCCGTGCACGCCGTGCGTGCTTTCGTTAACTTTTATTTCAAACATCTTTTTCTCTGAAACTACCCATCCAATTTTGATGAAACTTCACAGAAATGATCCTGCCATAGTTTTCTTTAGAGTATCCTGAAAGAATTTGATTCCTTCAAAAATTCTGCCATGGCAACAAAACTGAAAAATATTGAAAATCTCCTTATCTGAAACGATAAGGCCTAGGGCTACAAAAATTTTGCATATAGCTTCATTTAGTGGACCCTCTACTGAGCTCCTTCAAATGATAGCCCTGGGGTCAAAATTGTACCCGGGGGTCCCAAGTTTTATATGGGCTTATAAAGGGAAAACTTTAAGATCCTACTGGTACCTAGCCATTTGGCCTTTGGCTACCAAACTTGGCATCTATCTTTATCAATTGGGCGTCTACCAAGAGTGCCCAAATTTGGCCCGGCCCCGAGGGAGTCACAAGTTTTACATGGACTCATATGGGGAAAACTTGAAAAATCTTCTTTTACCATGACATAAGGCCTAGATCTACCAAATTTGGCATCTACTGGTATAGCTTTATCAAGTGGTTGCATACCAAGGGTGCCAAAATTATAACCCTTGGATAAAATTTGGGGTCAGAAGTTTTAAGTGGGCTTATATTGGGAAAGCTAAAGAAAAATCTACCTGTACCTAGCAATAAAGCCTAGGACTTCCAAATTTTGCAGGTAGCTTTATCTAGTGGGCCTCTACTAGGAGTGTCCAGATTGTAGCCTTGTGGTCAAGTTTGTTCCCACGCCAGGGGTCACAAGTTTTACATGGGCTTTTGTGGTGAAAACTTTATAAATCGTCTAGTTACTTCCTATAATAAGACCTTTGGCTTCTAAATGTAGCCCTGTCTCATGGGTCCGATGTTTTACAGGTCCTTTTATTGAGGAAACATTGAAAATTTTGTTTATAACCACACTTTCTAGACCTGTATTATTTGGTATAGGGTTTAATCTTAAGGACCTTCACCAGGATTCAAGTAATTATAGCTTATTGGTAAAAAATGGCTTTGCCCGGGGATGATAACTTTCTCGTAATTTTTTAAAGAAAAAAAAATTGTGTCTCATCAAGTTTGAAACCATTTGGCCAAGTATTGTAATGTTTGAGTTTTTACTTATTGCCCAGTGGAGCGATACAGGGCCATTATGCCCTCTTGTTTTCTGACAAGCGACTGAATCATGGGGTAGACTGGTCCTTTGACATGCTGAAAATTCACCAAACGCAAAAGGTTTTGGCCCGGGTCAGTGTGCAGAATGACCTGGGTTGATACTTTACTCTTATGCATTAAACCCCCTTTTCATAGAGTATGGCTCATTTAGCATTTGGCGCTGACAGAGTAAAACCGCATTGGGATTTCATATATTTGGATGATACCAGCTTTCTTCAGTCAATTAACGATCGCTGATCCGATAATCTGCTATTATAATCTGTAATTACATCTTCACCACTGTTACCTGTCAGTCTCCACCCTTTGAGCTATTGCCACAACCATAAGTTGCTTTTGTAGGTTGTTTGGATCAGAATGCACAAAATGTGAAGTCTGATCTTTGATCTACACCGTCCACCTTTTTTTTACCGTTGAATTTCCGGCAAACAAAAGGTATTGAATTATTAACGGATAGGTCTTTTTTCCCAACTGAGAAAGTCTAGTTTGATTATGTAGTGCGCTAAGATTTCAGGAACAGGTAGTAATTTGTTCCCAGCGCCATCATAATGATAAGTAGATCTGATAGATCGCTTTATTCCCGTACCACACAATGACGAATTGTAACACCCCTGAGAAAGAAGCCTTTTGAAAACATTGTGGAAAAAGGAGAAAATGCTGGTAACCAGCATTTTCTCCTTTTTCCACAATGTTTTCTACTCTATGAAGGAAAAATTGCACCAGATGAGCCACACTGAAATTGTCACGCTTTCAATTTGAACAAGGCTAAATTGTTTTCGTCTGGTAGAGGGTTAAGCCATGGGCAAAATTAGATTGCTTTTGTTGACGGCATAGATCACGATCAGACTTCACAGAACGTGCAGTCTGATCTTTGACCTATACAGTCCGCTATTTCAGTCAAGAATGTAAAGATATAAAGTTGTTATAGGTTTCTGTAGATTAAATTTATTAGCCTCGATAGAGATCGAGATTTAGATATATCTGACGTTAAAATAGGTAACCTTTAGAGTGCCCAATACAACCAAATTTATCTTCAGCCAAGAAATCGTTAAGACCCAAAATAACCACAGTTTTAAGGTTGTTTTTGTCTGAAGTATTCCAGTAAAGCTGACAAAGTAGATTACAGATCAGGCTACACCTTTTATGCAGCCTGATCTTTATCTGCACTGACCGCAAAGGCAACTTTAGTGAAAGACGTATGAAGGGTGAACAGCTTACTCTACTCTGTTTGTGGTCGTACTGACCTGATAGACTCAAAATGTCGGCCAGTGAGTGACTCAGTCTTATTAACAGGTTGCCCTCAAAATGGATTTTCACCTGTTTGCACCTTTTTGAGTTTACGTGTAGGCTACTTTTGGCGCACTATTCCGCATATAAAATCATGGGTGCGTACTCTCCAACCCTTTTCAAGACTTTTGTTTTGTATTATTCTTCAAGATTTTCGAAAAGTTACAGTAAGGCAACTTCCGATTGGCGAACCATATTTCAAGATTTTGGAAATGTAAAAGTAACGCAACTTCCGATTGGCTAAACCATTTGGTTTAGCCAATCGGAAGTTGCCTTACTTTCACATTTCCAAAATCTTGAAGAATGATACAAAAAAGTGTTGAAATGGTTGGTTAGTGCGAACCTTGGTCTCCAGAAGCACTTCCCCTTTTCTCGAAGCGGTCTTTGATGTAATTAGGTATTGAACGTCATTTTGTCCCTTCTGTTTATCATCCATAGGTTATAATGGGTGCTTTCAAAATCGTGAGGGAAGTGCGGGTTTAGGGTTTTCGTTGAAAAAACTTTTCATTAGCGAGACACCCTGAGCTGTATTAGTTTAAACATATTTATTTTACATCGATTGAGAAAAAAGTTCTGACAACTTATACTAATCTCTCTCGATTCTGCTTCCTGGGAACTACACCAGTACTCGCGCCGAATGTGTGGGCCAATGAAAAATCCCAAAGTTGACACCCGCTCCAGGGTATCGAACTCAGGACCTTTTGGTTACGAGGCCAACGCTCTACCTCACTATTACGGGCACCTGAGCTGTATTAATTTAACATGGATAAAATAAAGTTGAAAATTGGGTGAAATACTATTCATTCATTCATTCATTCATTCATTCATTCATTCATTCGTTGGTTGTTCGTTCGTCCATTTATTCATTTATTGACTCACTTAATCAGTTCTGCTGCATGAGATTTGAACGTTTAGTGTTTCCTCTTCATTTCGTCAACCATTTTGTGCTTTATCACTATAATATCTCTAGATCAGTGAGATATTTCTCGACTTAAGAAGTTTTGTGTATTTTGTATTTTCTCACATTTCTCCCCTTTATCTTTTACAGAGAAGATATCCGTACAGCCAGTATTGTAGCCTCTGACCCGGAAGGAGTTGATTGTCTTGTCATTGACAGAGAGTAAGTCACGCCCCCCTTTTTTAAAACTGCATGGTTTAACTCTATACCAAACGAGAAAATCTAAGACAGGCCCAATTTGAAAGCATTTGCAAACGACAAAATAAACATGATTCAAAAATTGAAACTTGACTTTAGATGCATAGAAAACATTGTGGGAAAAGGAGAAAATGCTTGTAACCAGCATTTTCTCGTATCCGGACAATGTTTTCAGAAGGCTTCTTCCACTGGGTCGTAAAAATCGGGGATTGTTTGGTAAAGGGTTAAATAACTACTCTTGTTAAATGTCATTTTAACTCTTATCCTGCCGAATAACCAAGATAAAATTTTCAATTCGATAGTAAAAACCCAAATACTGCTATTCCAAATTTATGTTTTCGGGAATAATTTCTCCTTACCGGACAGTGTAGATCCATGATCAGACTGCACATTCTGTGCAGTCTGATCATGATCTACACTGTCCGTAAAAGGTCAGTGGGTCGCGCTTACCAGTGTAACGGTTAAAACTACAGCAAAAACAGTTCATCAGCCTTTTGAAACCTATTAGTCAAAAATGCATCAGAAAACATTTTGGCGAAACGTTTAATTGCATTTTGCTACCAGTTTCTGCTTTTGCCAAGATATTTTCAATAAAGACGAGAAAAAAACTTGTCTGCAGGATCCCAGGTGCCAAAAGCTGAATGTTTTTTTGAAGCATTGCAAAAATATAACGTTATTTATCTAGTAATTTCAAAATGGCTGAGTTACAGGTTCGAGCTATGCAATATTTGCTCTCGACAGAAAACTGAGGATTAGTACTTCAGACTTCGAGCCTGTAACTATGCATTGTTTCGTATGAGGGGTCATACTGAAAACCTAGAGCCTGCGTATCGGCCGTTCCGGAATTGCTTAATTATGAATACTTTTTATGAGTTAACGATAGAGATTAGCTGTCCGTTTTGAATTTTATTTTGTGCGATACAAATTGGTCGAGTTCTTCTCATATTGGTCGAGATTGCCCGCGATCATCGAGATCAATCTTATGAGCCATACATATTATTGCGCGAAAAGTAGATCGTACTCTCAAACAATTCATTGAGTCATTAATGTTCTATTTTTCAAAGTAAGCCAATCAGAAATCGCCTTTCTTTCTGCATCATGGGATAAGACAAAGAATGTAATGTGATTGGTGAATACAGGTCTTGAATTTGGTCTCCAAAAGTAATTACAGAGTGACTGATATATTATGGCCTGCAAAACGCCAAAGGGGTATTCGGACATTTCCGTAAAAAGTCGTTTCGGATCAACTTGCGCAGTCCGCGCAGGCTAATCCGAGACGGCACTTTATGGCTACTTAAGATTTTTTTGCTACAGCAGACTTGTGCTAAACAGAAAATTACATTAGAAATGGAGAGTGTCGTTTCAGATCAGCCTGCGCGGACTGCGCAGGCTGATTCGAGACGACATTTTACGCAGATGTCCGAATGCCCCCTTTCGCGTGTTGCAAGCCATTATAAGTTTACTCCTTTCAACGTCAGATACACGAAAAACAATCAACCGAAACTCAGAAAAAAATTTGTAGACTTGAGGACATCGCTGTGCGGATGTATAAATTGAAGATCAGACTCCACGTTCTGTGCAGTCCGATCTTGATCGGTGTCATCCGCAGAGGGACCTGAATTCGCCTGAGGCAACGAAAGTGTAAAGAATTTGTTTCGTGATCGATCTCGTATGGAGATTATTAAACTTTATTAATTTGATGAACGTCTCAGTGAGTTATATTAACTCTTTCCCAAACGAGAAACTTTTGGACTAGACCAAATTGAAAGCTTTTGCAGACGACAATTCAACCCTTGTTGAAAAGATGATTTCTATCTACGATAGGGTAGAAAACATTGCGGGAAAAGGAGAAAATGCTGGTTACCAGCATTTTCTCCTTTTCCCACAATGTTTTCAAAAGGCTACTATTCCAGCCCCGTAAAAAGCAGGGATTGTTTGGGAAAGGGTTAACAAGTAATTTAAGAGAACATTTTACTCGCGAACATCAATAGAAAATCATTGGCATCATAAACCACTAATAAACTTTAAACAACCTATTATATTACAACATAAATGAGCGATATTCTGTGAACAGGGAACTCTATGCAAACACGCGAAATATCGAACCATGTCAGTCTGTGTCCGCGCAGGCTGAATTGAATCGAAACGTTTTACTATTTGTAAGATTTTCTGCATGCAAGGGGACCGTTCTACCGTATGATGCAGTCTGATGTCCCATTTGGCCTGCAACGAGCGAAAAGGGGCATTCGGACATTTGCGTGAAGTGTCATCTCGCATCAGCCTGCGCAGTACGCGCCAACTTCGCAAGCCAAGGCTGACGATTTACTACGCTACTCTACCCTTGGCGGATCGAGCTTGATTTTTACATTCCCTCGATACGCCTTTTCATTGGATGCAGCCAGCTCTAACTGCAATGAATGAAATCGCTCGTAGCGTTTCATCTTTGATAAAAATATAACAAGGTCGCTACCTTTCGAATAGAAGGTAAACATGTAAACCCACGTGGATGTCTGTTTATCGCCTCATCTGTATTCGTAAGCGGTTTGTAAGACGATATTTCATTGGTTTTTAGAAATATGATGTAAGGGGGTGGGGGGTAATAACCAGCATCCAGTAGAGGGCCCATCGCAGGAATCTCGAAATCGGGCTCAATCAGCCAAGGAAAGATCCATGTAGTGATCGTAAACTTGGCTTGCGAAGATAATTACGCGCAGGCTAATTAATGCGAGACGACATTTTACGACTACATTAGATTTTGTGCTATATACAGTATAGACTTGTGCAAAACAAAAAAATTACAAAAAAAAAAAACCCGGAAATTGTCGTGCTGGATTAGACTGAGCGGGTAGCGTGATTAATTGTTTACCTCGTTCTTAACTGGCTTGCAACACACGAAAAGGGACATTCGGACATCAGCGTAAAGTGTCGTCTCGGATCAGCCTGCGCAGTCCGCGCAGGCTAATCCGAGACGGCACTTTCCGTTTTAATGCCATTTTCTGTTTTGCGCATGTCTACTGTAGCACAAAATCTAATGTAGTCGTAAAGTGCCGTCTCGGATTAGCCTGCGCAGACTGCGCAGGCTGATCCGAGACGACACTTTACGCAGATGTCCGAATGTCCCTTTTCGCGTGTTGCACACCAACTGCTATTTCGATACTTCATCTTAATCATAAATGTTTCAGTTAACCCAGACGATTAATTTTAGGTACCTCCCATAAAACCTAGGAAATTGCAGCACAAACGATTCAAGTGAAATTAACGAGGCACCTAACACATGCACATAATTTGAAGACAAAAACTGGTCTTTGTTTAGAACCTCTTAAATTTTATATTGCCTTTGATATGTGTCTTCATGAATTTTCGAACCAACAAAATTATCAAACCTTGACACAATTTCCGCCATTATAGTTCACACTCATCCTGCTTAATAAATTAAAGACCCATTAAGTCCAAAAATAAGTAATTTTCACTTTTTATAACTCGAGAAAAAATATCGGATAACCTATCACAACACGCATAAGATCGGAGAAAACTCGAGCGTGTCAGTTACTGCATTGGTTGCCATGATATACGTGTGCGAAAATGCAAGGAGAAGCCCGTCGGATTCGGGGACGCCACTGATCGAGAAAGCCTTTATAATCGTTCGGATTCGAACGAGGTCTTCGATAAATTAAAAAAAAATATATCAGTTGGAACAAAAATGTGGTGTTGAATAGTTTCCTAAAATAAGAAACCCATATTTTGATGTTTTATTTTACAGGTCATACTCACAGCTGATAGGAAACCTCGATGATCTGCATTTATCCTACGATGATGAGGAAATCGTTACAGGGTAAAGTCGACCTTTGTTTTATCTTCCAGTGCAGTTTCAAGATCATATTGCATTTACTGTGCAGTCTTATCTTGATCTACGTTGTTCACAAAAGCAACCTTAGCCAAGTACGGCGCTTGAAGGATTGAAGCACTATCAAATTTTCGGACTCTTTAGGTTCTTACTCGCATTCATATCATTGCCCTAATGCTAGCGTCACATTTTTGTACAATCGGCCACAATGTGCTGTTTATGTTTCGGTTGTTTGATATGAAAATGATAGCATTTTTAAAACCTTTCTCCATTTTTTCCACTGCACTTAGTTTTCATTTGAAAGTTTTCATTTCAAATAAGACGAAATACCACCGATGAACACTCTGAAATTGGCATAAATTTATTGACAGCTGCTTGGCAGTTGCAATATGATATGATATCGTTTCTTCAAAATCTTTTTCGGCTGTAATGTAACGTGTGGTTTCAGTTTGTTGTTATTTCTAACCATATATAATTATGTAGTTGTCTATATTTATATAAAGGTATATATAAACATTTAACTTTTTAATCCTTTACATTACAGTGTCGATGCAGATTTCGCCAAATTAAAACTCGGGGACCTCAGTATAGTGACCACTTTAGGTGTTGGTGGTTTTGGCAGGGTAGAACTGGTAGGTTGGATTATTCTCGACTTTTTACCGAATTATGGTACCCTCCTCGTCACAGTCGTGTAGGTGCTAGGTTTTTAATCGGGGTCCGTGTTCAATAACCATTCGTGACATTGTCTTTTTCTGAAAGATTTGAAAAATTTGAATGTAACACGACTTCTAAATGGCTAAACCAAACTGTTTAGCCAATAAGAAGTTGTGTTTCCTTCGAAATCCATAAAACTATCAAGAATATTTTAAAGAATAGTAGGTGAATTCGGACCCAAAAAATCCTGATTTAGGTCCCAAGAGGGTTCAAGACTGAGGGGAGTATTACTGAGCAAGGCCCTCAAAACTTAACTCTTTACCAAACGACGAAATTTTAGACTAGTCCTAATTGAAAGCATTTGCAGACGACAAAATAAACATGGCTAAAAAATTGAACATTTCATTTGAAATTGAAGAGTAGAAAACATTGTGGGAAAAGGAGAAAATGCTGGTTACCAGCATTTTCTCCTTTGCCCACAATATTTTCAGACGACTTCTTCCTCTTGGTCATAAAAACTAGGGATTGGTTGGTAAAGGTTTAAGTTCACTACTGGTGATACTAAGGAAACGTATGGAGAAGTAAGCTTTCGGCCTGATGTACGAGGAGCTGTCTAAATCCTTACCAGACCACAAAATTTCTGATTCGAAGAAAACTTCAATTTCAAATGTGGCGTAGATGTTGGCTTTTGTCTCTTGAAGGCTAGAAAACATTGTAAAAAAATGACCAGTATTTTCTCCTATATCCATGTAATGTTTTTAAAATAAAAAAAACTCCTTGTTGACGTTGTTTAGGCCTAAGCTCGAGATTATGTTGATAATGGAGTTAAACGCCATACACACATATATAATGATATTTTCAAAGAGTGGATTGAATATTTCTTTAACATTTCCACAGGTTCAAATAAACAACGACAGTAGCCGAACTTTTGCCTTAAAAATAATGCGAAAACATCACATAGTCGAAACTCGGCAGCAGGAACATATCATGAATGAGAAAAAGATTATGGCAGAATCCAGGTCGGATTTCATTGTCAGGTATACCGTGACTTGTTATTATTCCATGGATATAGATTCGTTTATTCCAATGCACCTTCATAGTCTCAGGTTATGACTTCTTATCATTACATATATATTTGGTTATTCCAAGGACAGTTCTATAAACTCAGGTTATTGCTTATTATTCCGTATAAATTCGTCTATTCCATGGACAACTTCATAATCTCATGTTATGACATCATTCCATATAGATTCGTTAATTCCAAGGACAGTTTTATAATCTCAGGTTATGGCTTATTATTCCGTATAAATTCGTTTATTCCATGGACAACTTCATAATATCAGGTTATGACATCATTCCGTATAGATTCGTTAATTCCAAGGACAGTTTTATAACCTCAGGTTGTGACGTATTATTCCGTATAAATTATTTTAATCTATGGACAATTCATAATCTTAGGTTATGGCACCATTCCATATAGATTCGTTAATTCCAAGGACAGTTTTATAACCTCAGGTTATGACTTATTATTCTCTATAAATTTATCTATTCAACGGACATCTTCATAATCTACTAAGGTTAAGACTTCTTATTATTCAATATAGATTCGTTTTTCCCAAGGACAGTTTCATTGTCTCTGGTTATATAACTAATTATTCCATACACTCTTGCCTAACCGGGAATAATGCTTCTCACAAAATCAACTTTCGGTTGATAACATGTTGATGACGGTAACATATAAACGACTATTTGATTTATCAACGGAAGTTTCATGTCAAAACTCAGTGCCGATTTTAGGCACTTTCACCATAAATTCATACTCTTTTCTCTGAAAATGAAAGGATTGATTCGTAATTTCAATCATCAAATACAGATTTTCCCTCAACTTTTTACCTCCTGACAAATTCGTAGACTTGTCCTGTTTGAAAGCATTACATATTGCAGACAAAAAAAATATGGCCCAAATGATTCAGTGTGCCATTGATTAGTCAGAAAGTGGCATTGTGGGAAACAGAGAAAGTGCTGGTTACCAGCATTCTCCCTCTCTCCTATAACATTTTCTAAAGGATTCCCATTTCAGAGTTTTAAAAACTTGGGATTGTGTGGTGAAGGCTTAGATAGGCTTATTGAAGTAAAAAGACAGAAGACTGTACATAGTCCGGATACTAGTATCTGCTGACCAGCCGTTATAGGTAACACCATACTCCTCTACTTCATCACAGCTCTATCCATTTTTTTTGCAGATTACATCGAACGTTCAAAGACAGAAAGTACCTCTATATGTTACTCGAGGTTTGTCTCGGTGGTGAACTTTGGACGGTACTCAGGGATAAGTAAGTATACAGCATAATTTTCCTTGATACCATTGTGAGAAAAATAAACCAATGTCAATCTCCTCGTCGGTGCAAATCTTAGTTTATTGTTTTACTGTTCAAATTTAGACTTTCTGCCGAACAATTCTGTCTTTACGACCCTTAAAAATAAGAATTTTTGAAAACATTATGAGAAGATAGAAATGCTAGTACTAGAAGAAATCCCATTTTGGTCACATATGATATTTTGTCTACAGTGTTTTCAGGTTTGAAGCTTTTCGATATAAGTTGTGATTCTGACTGGTTGGATGCTTTGATCAATCTAGATTGGCTACAGGAAAGATTATATCAGTACATGTATCTCATGAAACAGCATATGACTACAAAACGCTATTATTCCCCCTTATCTCGTTATATGCAAATTAAGCGATATACAGTCTTGTCTTAGGTTTATACCCTCTGTTTATCTATTCAAGCAGACTTGAATAGATATCTATAGATAGATATCTATAGATATAGAATAAGGATTTTTCTGAGTTTCGTTGGATTCTGGTCGAAGGAGGGTAGCTTTATGTAATTGAATCTAAAAGGGCTAAAAAGAAAACAATCAGGCTATATCATTGTACCTAAAGGCGACTATTTGTGGACGTGGACGTTTAAGGAGGCTCTATGTTTTGGCCCGATATAATTTCATATCAACTGTGTGTTTACAGAGGTTCGTTTGATGATTCCACGACACGTTTTTACACGGCCTGTGTGATAGAAGCGTTTTCGTACCTACACAATAAGGGTATAGTTTACAGGGATCTCAAACCAGAAAATCTACTCCTTGATTCCAAAGGATATGTCAAACTTGTGAGTATTGTTCGATAATAACAACTTAAATTGTTTAGTTACTTCAGTGATTTCATCTGGCGAAATGCAAACATTCAGTTTTTAAAAAGTACTTCATTGCTTTGAAAATCTCGTTGAAAGCAAAAAATTTCGTCGTTGTTATCTTTTGTATGTAGAAGTGCGTCAAAGAAAAAAGAAACACTTCTTACGCGAATAATGCCCAGAATTATCGCACGAACCCTCGTTTTGAACAGACTGCTTTTATGACGTGTTCCGAGATAATCTCCGATTAGATCTATTACCTAAACTATTCCTTTGTGCACCAGATTAAAGACGTATTTATGCATTTTCATGGCGTTTCTGGTTATTAATTCAGATTGGCGATAAACTTCAATGGATGCAATTTATAATTATACCTGTGTAACTAAAGAGAACATTTTCTTTTGGATCTTACCCTGGTGTTTCTAACAATGCTGATCATCGTCTAAATCTAAACATTGACCTTTTAAATAGCGTGATTCAACGCCCTTTTTTGACAGTGTAGATACAATATCAGAATACGTAGACCGTGTAGTTTGATGTTGGATGTACAGTGTCTAGTATGGTTGGATTTTTCTGCAAAATAATCTTTGAAATCGCAATATATTAGCTTTAACGTTTTTGATTAGAATTTTTTTCAGAATTTATTTACCAGTTAAGGGTTAACCCTTCAGTTGCTAAGCGAGACTCAAGGACCTTTTGCAGAGATTGCAGATCAAGATCAGACTGCACAAGAGCATTATTCGTTTTTTTACCATCGGCTTGAAAGTTTTTTCTTCCGTTAAAACTTATTTAGCTGCATAAGAGTTAACTCTTTACCAAACGTCAAAAAAATAAGATTGGTCCAAATTGAAAGGATTTGCAGACGACAAATTAAATGTAACTGAATTTATTTATTTAAATATATTTTTATTCATTTATTTATTTTGTTTTGTTTTGGGGAAGAAAACATCGTTGGAAAAGAAGAAAATGCTGGTTACCAGCATTTTCTCCTTTTCCAACGATGTTTTCAAAAGGCTTCTTATACAGGGGTGTAAAAAGTCGTGACAGTGTGGTAAAAAGTTAATGAAGGAATTTCTGGACTTTTTGCAAACAATGTAGATCAGTATCAAACCACTAGAAATGCAATTTCCGCCGCTGAATCTACAATGTTCGACATTTTATAAACATCTTATTTAATTGTTATCCTTAAAGTTGCAATAATGTTAGTCTCATCACCTGATTGAAATGTCTGGGAGAAAAAATTGAAAAAAATGTTAAGACTTTTTTTTTATCGTTCTGGGACCCTCAATGGCTTAAAAGTTGTTTTATTTGTTTCATGACTTCGGTTCCTGTTTGCGGCGCTAGTCTAATGGCCTAGGGAAAGGCATGGCACATGGCCATAGGTTAGTACCGGTTAAAGGAAGAAAGATATCTATAAAATAGACAGTCGACATTAATTTATGTTTTGAAATACATTAGATTAAATGAAATTAAAAGATTGTGACAACAGAACAATATGCTCTTATCAAGCAATTTCTCCTTGAGTCACGATGTTTTCAGAACTTTTTCTGAAGAACGAAAAAGAAAATCTTCTTCAGATCTCGGTCTATATTTATTACCATTCTCCAAAAATTTCTTAATTTGGAACTAACACAACTTCTGAGTAGCCAAATCATTGGCTTTAGCCAATCAGTTGTTTTACTTTCAAATTAGAAAATTCTTGAAAGAAGATTCTTAACCCTCAAAGCCCTGGCTAAAAGCGACTTGTGTTGTTTTAGCAGATAGTGCAGATCAAGATCAGACTGCACAGAACATTGAAGTAGCAGTATTTTGACACTCTTTTTTAATTAAAAAAAGTCCCAAATCATTAATTCAGTGCGTTAAGTGTTAAAAATGATTGGTAAATACAGATCCTGTTCATTTTTTAATATAGGTTGATTTCGGGTTTGCAAAGAAAGTAGGGCTAGGGAAGAAGACGTGGACATTTTGTGGGACGCCGGAATATGTTGCACCGGAAGTGATCCTTAACAAAGGTCATGACATCACAGCTGATTACTGGTCACTCGGTATCCTGATGTTCGAGCTCTTGACCGGCAGGTAATTATTATCTTTTTCTCTATAAACATAACTAGTAAGTGAATATTATTAGTAGTCTGTTTCACCAAAACCATTCTAAATACTGAATTTTAAGACACGACACGCGAATAGCTCAGAGTTTTAGTCATGTGACTGATTTTGAAATCAATAAATGGACTTTGTATGTGCATACACCTCCTATATAACTTTGAATTAGTCTTCGCATGACAATAACACTTACGTGAAAGTGAGCTTGGCGAACCCATATATTTGGCCGACTCACCTCAGTCTGGTCCAGAATGGGGGCCATTCTTGGAAATTAAATCATCTCCCTTGCCAGATAAACACTAAAGTTATCCTAATAACAGATTGGTCCTTTTACCTGTATCCCTTTGTTTTTTATCTTTGGTTCCCTTAGGGATGTTGCGATGAATAACACGTTATAAAAATGATTTATTACGTTTTTGTAAGGCCGGTAAGTAATCTAATTCAAATTCTGTTCCTAATCACCAGAAACTAAGTATACATTGATTTGTAACAACATTTGCTTACAATATTATCTCTAGAACATAGCTGTTCAGTGCATGAAAATCAAGGATGAAATCCAAGTAATCCCCGTATCAGGACTAATGTAGTACGGGAGAAGAACTAGGGGAAATAACAGAAGAATGGCCCTCACTGAAGGACAAAATGCACGACCTACTTCAGAGAAATCCATAAATTAAGATCACAGTGTGAATCATTGCCACAATTTTCTGGTATCATATCAAACTGAAATTACTCAATGAAAAATTATTGTATAATTTATGTTATCTGATAAGGCTGAAAAAAAAAAAGGATACAAAAATAACCCGGCAGACCAAACTCAGCGATTAACCCTTTCCCAAACGATGAATTTTAGACTCTTCCAAACTGAAAGAGTTTGCAGACGATAATTTTAAATTTGACAAAAATGGCAGAATGTTCTCTAATTCGGTAGAAAACACTGTGGGAAAAGGAGAAATTGCTCGTTATGAGCAATTTCTCCTTTTCCCACAGTTTTTTTCAAAAGACTTGTACTGCAGACATGTTCGTAAAGTTAGCTGCCAGTTGACAGTTGACAGTTGACAATTCAATTGTCAACTGGCAACTGTCAGCTAACTTCACATGTGGCTGCCTACTCAATTTTTCACCCAGCTGCCAGTTCAATTTTTTAAATGCTTAAAGCAAACTGTCAACTGTCAGCTAGCTGCCAATTCGAACTTAATGTGTTAAAAAAGCGAATTGTCAACCGTCAACTGTCAGCCAACTTCACACTTCAGCTGCCAATTCGTTTTTAGTAAAAATACTGTGTCTGAAGCGAAATGTCAACCGTCAACCGTCAGCTGGCTGCCAATTCGAATTTAATATGCTGTAAAAGTGAATCTTCAACTGTCAACTGTCAGCCAACTTCACACTTCAGCTGCCGATTTGTTTTTAGTAAAACCACCGTCTTTGAATCGAATTGTCAACCGTCAGCTGGCTGCCAATTCGAATTTAATGTGTTAAAAAAGCGAATTGTCAACTGTCAACTGTCAGCCAACTTCACACTTAAGCTGCCAATTAGTTGTTAGTAAAACCACCGTCTTTGAATCGAATTGTCAACTGTCAACCGTCAGCTGGATGCCAATTTGAATTTACTGTGTAAAAAAAAGCGAATTGTCAACTGTCAACTGTCAGCCAACTTCACAATTCAGCTGCCAATTCCTTTTTAGCAAAACCACCGGCTTTGAATCGAATTGTCAACTGTCAACCGTCAGCTGGCTGCCAATGTGAATTTAATGTGTAAAAAAAAAGCGAATTGTCAACTGTCAACTGTCAGCCAACTTCACACTTCAGTTGCCAATTCGTTGTTAGTAAAACCGCCGTCTTTAAATCAAATTGTCAACCGTCCGCTGGCTGCCAATTCGAATTTAATGTGTTAAAAAAGCGAATTGTGAACTGTCAACTGTCAGCCAACTTCATACTTCAGCTGCCAATTTGTTTTTAGTAAAAATACTGTGTCTGAAGCAAAATGTCAACCGTCATCTGTCAGCTGGCTGCCAATTCGAATTTCATATGCTCTAAAAGTGAATCGTCAACTTTCAACCGTCAGCCAACCTCACACTTCAGTTTCCAATTTGTTTTCAGTAAAAATACTGTGTCTGAACCGAATTGTCAATTGTCAGCTGGCTGCCAATTGGAATTCAATATACTGTTAAAGCGAATCGTCAACTGTCAACTGTCAGCCAACTTCACACTTTAGCTGCCAATTCCTTTTTAGCAAAACCACCGTCTTTGAATCGAATTGTCAACTGTCAACCGTCAGCTGGCTGCCAATTCGAATTTAATGTGTTAAAAAAGCGAACTGTCAACTGTCAACTGTCAGCCAACTTCACACTTTAGCTGCCAATTCGTTGTTAGTAAACCACCGTCTTTGAATCGAATTGTCAACTGTCAACCGTCAGCTGTCTGCCAATTTGAATTTACTGTGTAAAAAAAAGCGAATTGTCACAGTCAACTGTCAGCCAACTTCACAATTCAGCTGCCAATTCCTTTTTAGCAAAACCACTGTCTTTGAATCGAATGGTCAACTGTCAACGGTCAGCTGGCTACCAATTCGAAATTAATGTGTTAAAAAAGCGAATTGTCAACTGTCATCTGTCAGCCAACTTCACACTTTAGCTGCCAATTCGTTGTTAGTAAACCAACGTCTTTGAATCGAATTGTCAACGGTCAACCGTCAGCTGGCTGCCAATTTGAATTTAATGTGTAAAAAAAGCGAATTGTCAACTGTCAGCCAACTTCACAATTCAGCTGCCAATTCCTTTTTAGCAAAACCACCGGCTTTGAATCGAATTGTCAACGGTCAACCGTCAGCTGGCTGCCAATTCGAATTTTATATGCTGTAAAACGAATCGTCAACTGTCAACTGTCAGCTAACTTCACACTTCAGGTGCCAATTCGTTTTAGTAAAAACCCGTCTTTGAACCGAGTTTCACTTTCAGATGACAATTAGTGTGAAGTTGGCTGACGGTTGACAGTTGACGATTCGCTGTTTTATCATATTAAATTTGAATTGGCAGCGAGCTGACAGTTGACAGTTGACAATTCGCTTCAGACACCGTATTTTCACTTAAAACGAATCGTCAGCTGAAGTGTGAAGTTGGCTGACAATTGAAAGTTGACGATTCGCTTTTACAGCATATTAAATTCGAATTGGCAGCCAGTCGACAGTTGACGGTTGACAATTCCCTTCAGACACCGTATTTCCACTTAAAACGAATCGGCAGCTGAAGTGTGAAGTTGGCTGACAATTGACAGTTGACGATTCGCTTTTACAGCATATTAAATTCGAATTGGCAGCCAGCTGACAGTTGACGGTTGACATTTCGCCTCAAACACAGTATTTTTACTTAAAACGAATCGTCAGCTGAAGTGTGAAATTGGCTGACAGTTGACAGTTGACAATTCGCTTTTTTAACACATTAAATTCGAATTGGCAGCCAGCTGATAGTTGCCAGTTGACAATTCGATCCAAAGACGGTGGTTTTGTTAAAAACGAATTGGCATCTGAAGTGTGAAGTTGGCTGACGGTTGACAGTTGACGATTCATTGTTATAAGTTATTAAAATTGAATTGGCAGCCAGCTGACGGTTGACAGTTGACAATTCAATCCCAAGACGGTGGTTTTGTTAAAAACGAATTGGCAGCTAAAGTGTGAAGTTGGCTGACAATTGACAGTTGACGATTCGCTGTTTCATCATATTAAATTTGAATTGGCAGCCAGCTGACAGTTGACAGTTGACAATTCGCTTCAGACACCGTATTTTCACTTAAAACGAATCGGCAGCGGAAGTGTGAAGTTGGCTGACAATTGACAGTTGACGATTCGCTTTTACAGCATATTAAATTCGAATTGGCAGCCAGCTGACAGTTGACGGTTGACATTTCGCCTCAAACACAGTATTTTTACTTAAAACGAATCGTCAGCTGAAGTGTGAAATTGGCTGACAGTTGACAGTTGACAATTCGCTTTATTAACACAAAAAATTCGAATTGGCAGCCAGCTGACGGTTGACAGTTGACAATTCGATCCAAAGACGGTGGTTTTGTTAAAAACGAATTGGCAGCTGAAGTGTGAAGTTGGCTGACGGTTGACAGTTGCCCATTCGTTGTTATAGCACATTTAATTCGAATTGGCAGCCAGCTGACAGTTGACAGTTGACAATTCGGTTCAAAGACTAAAAACGAATTGGCAGCTAAAGAGTGAAGTTGGCTGACAGTTGCCAATTAACTATCGAATTGTCAACTGTCAACTGGCAGCTAACTTCACGCACATACTGCAGACACGTAAAAACAAGGACTTATTTGGGAAAGGGTTAAATTCATTCAGAATCGTGCGGTGAAATCTCTTTAACAATGATAAAGTTGGCCTAATCGCTTGCATGGGCCCCATGTATTTGCGCCATGTTCTGATGAAAGGGAAGTCAATGTATCTGCAAAACGTATCAGTGTACTGCCTAATCTAAAACTCTTACCATCCGCGCCTTTGTCTCGTCTTGCGTCTGTCTGTCCATCTGTTAGCAATTTCTTGTGCGCGCAACTCTTCCTACAGTTTTCATCGCCATGAATCTCCATGATGCATAGTTGTGCATGTGACTTTTAACATTTGGATATCTGCAGGTGTTCTAAATTTTAAGCCATTTCACTGACAGGCCCCTTTGGGTGTATATGCGTCGCTTTGTGAAGCTCTTGATGGTCGAACATATAATATGAAAATCTTTTTTAGAGAATGTGTATTTTCAGCCGTCAAAATGCTTTAATTTTATATATTTGACGCTTACTCTTATCACACGGTCTCTTGTTGTACTGACCTTGAAAAAGAATGGTGTGGAAAACGTTGCAGGAAAAGGAGAAAATGCTTGTCACCGTCATTTTATCCTTTACCTGTAACGTTTTTTAACCCTTCAAATACAAGTTCAATCATTTGGTCCACACTGAATTTGTCGTCTGCAAATGCCTTCAATTTAGACTAGTGTAAAAATTTTGTCGTTTATAGAAAACAGATGAAAGTGTTAAACTGAAACAAAAAAGGCTGTTGAACCCGAAGTTTGAAAAAGTATTATTCGGGATTTTATATTCGGCTTAACTCTTTACCAAACAATCCCGATATTTAACACCTAGCTGAAAACATTGTGAGAAAAGGAGTAAATGCTGGTTTCTCCTTTTCCCACAATGTTTTCTTCCCTTACTAAAATGAAATTTCAATTCATTCTGTCGTCTGCAAAGTGCTTTCAATCTGGACGAGTCTAAAAATTTTGTAGTTTGGTAAAGTAAGTTTCACGTATTTAGTAAAGAGTCTTTTGGGTCGAAACAACTTAACCCATTACCAAACGACAATATTTTGAACTGGTCCAATTTGAAAGCACTTACAGACGACAAAATAAAAGTGACTGAAAATTTGAAATTTGTTTTGTGAAGAGTAGAAAACATTGTGGGAAAAGGGGAAAATGCTGGTTACCAGCATTTTCTCCTTTTCCCACAATGTTTTCTAAAGGCTTCTTTCTCAGGGGCGTCAAAAGTAGGGATTGTGTGGTAATTGGTTAATTGTGAAAAATCTTTGTCTTATCTGTCAACGAGAGAGAAAGGCATTAAATCAAAGTTACAGTCTGTCCAGACCGCTGTATGGGGTAGATAATCTTGATTCCAGGAAAAAAAAATGAGATAGATAAAACTTGGCTTACCCTTGTCGAAATAGATAAGACAAGGGAGAGCACTCTTGTTTAGCTTAAAGCCTTACCATACGACAAAATACTAGACATCGTCAAATTGAAAACATATATCGTCGGTTTGCTTCCAAAACCTCGTAACTACAGCTTGAAACAAGCTGTAGTTACGAGGTTTTGGAAGCAAACCGACGATATAGACAACAAAATAGTTTTGACTTATAAATTGAAATTTGTGCTAGGAAGGGTAGAAAACATTATGGAAAAAAGGAGAAAATGCTGGTAACCAGCATTTTCTCCTTTTCCTACAATGTTTTCAAAGGCTTTTTTTATCAGAGGGTCGTTAAAAATCGGGATGGTGTGGTAAAGATTAATGCCTTAACAAACAAAAGAATTTGGACCAGTCCAATCTAAAGCATTAGCAGACCAGAGGACAAATAGAATATTGCAAAAAAATGTATTAGTCTTTGATGGGGCTGAAAACATTGTTTAGTAAAAGGAAAAAATGCTTTCGATTTAGACAAACCTAAAATATCGTCGTTTGGTAATGAGTTGAACTTTAGAGCTTTTCTTTCTTTATAGCGAACTAAGTATAAATCGTGTTTCATATATTTTACGTTTTTCCCCTCTCTCACTCTTTTCAGTCCACCATTCTCGGGTCAAGATCCCATGAAAACCTACAACATTATCCTGAAAGGAATCGATGCCATTGAGTTTCCTCGTAAGATTACCAAAACAGCGCATACACTGATCAAAAAACTATGCAGGTAAGGTTCTATACTGTGTTTGATTTATAGATTGATTGATTATTTGGTGTTTAACGCCGCTTTCAACATTATTTCACTTATATCGCGGAGGACATTGTACCTATCCATGTATTCCTGGGTCCGTATTCACCAACCATTCTTAAGAACGTTCTTTGTCTTATTCTCCAGAATTTTCTACATTTGTAAGTAACACAACTTCTGATTGGCTAAACCATTTGGTTTAGCCAATCAGAAGTTGTGTTACTTACAAATTTAGAAAACATTGAAGAATAAGACTAAGAATATTCTCAAGAATGGTTGGTGAATACCGGCCCTGGTGTTTCCTTTAGCAGTAATTCGCACAACAATCTTACCAAGCCACTGGCTACTTTACCACAAAACCATCGTCGAGATGATAAGCAGCGGTGACTGTAGCAATGACTATCATCAAACCTCGGAAATAAATTGGCCGAGCCGGGGATCGACCCCGCGACCCCGTGTTCTCACGTCTTTTACACAACCGACTGAGGTACCGAGGCTCGATTATACTGTTTTTGTGTAAGAAATATTTAACCGATCTGACCTCACTTGTTTCTTTTTTACATGCGGAGTCCGGTAGCTAAGGCGAAAATGCCGCAGAACCTCAGGTATCGCCGGTTCGATTCCACATTTCGAAACTTGCATTCTTATTTGCTGAGAAAAAAAAGAGCCAACCATAAGAAAGATCCAGTATTCATATGATAAAAAAAAATGGTAGGTGAATATTTGGCCGTTTCTGTCCAACCTCCTCCACCCCACCCCTTTTATCATGCAGTTATCAGTTCAATGATTCTCACATTGCAGGGATGTTCCGACTGAACGGCTCGGTTTTGGTCGCGGTGGAATACGTGAAATCCAAAAGCACAAATGGTTTGAAGGTTTTAACTGGGAAGGTATTAAGAAAAGAACGCTTCCAGCCCCTATAACACCAAATGTAAGTTATTTTTCAGTATTTATTTCACCTTTGACCACAAAATCTCTACTTTAAACACCCTGGGTAAGAAGCCTTTTGAAAACATTGTGGAAAAAGGAGAAAATGCTGGTAACCAACATTTTCTCCTTTTCCCACAATGTTTTCTTTCCTGTCAATGAAGAATTGCACTATCTGAGCCACACCAAAATTGTCATCTGCAAATACTTTGAATTTGGACCACCCTTAAATTTTGTCGTTTGGTAAAGAGTTAAATAACATTATTTATTTCATGCTCTCCGGTAGGATATCGAGAAACAGCAGTGAAAATATTTTTCGATATTCCACGGGTACGACCAGTTAAATACCGATTTTTATATTCTAGTTACCTCGGTAAATTGCACGTGACTCACAACCAGATGAAAATATGATGACATTTACCTCACATTTCTTACGCTTGAAGTAATATTGTAATGCGTTGCTATGCGGGGGCGGGGGTATGCCACGGGGAATAACTGAAAAGAACTGTAGATCTACTAGAGTTTGATATAACTCCTCCAAAAAAAGGCTTAAAAGCAAGAAATAGATAGAATATTTGGGGTTTTTTTTACGGTGAAAGATCGAAATTTATATTTCAAGTCGTGAAAACCATCGGTAATATTTTCACTCGTGGTTGCGCCACTCGTTAAAATATTACCGATGATGTTCACGAGATAAAATAAATTTCGATTTTCCACCGAAAAAAATGCTTCTTTCGTAGGGGCGTCGTAAGTAGGGATTGTGTGGTAAAGGGTTATTCTTTCTTTTTCTACAATATGGTGGGCATCAAATAAAGTCATCGTCATTGTTTGTTTTTACAGATAAAAGGTACAACAGACACGTCCAACTTCGATGATTACCCTGAAGATGAAGAATCCCCACCCCCGGACGATCTCAGTGGCTGGGATAGGGATTTCTGACCGGCCATGTCCGTTATTGAAACTGCATCCAGCTAATCATAACCTCTGATGGTTAGATCTACATCAGCCTACGAAGACTTGCACTCTGATCTTACTCTACTCACTTTGATGTCTTAAAACTGTTAAAAGTGTGACGGTGCTCGCCAAAACATTTTTTACTGGTTCCATTCAAAGCATATAACTCTAGATTTAGAAAGTAACGCAACTTCTGATTGGCTTAAAACCAACTGGTTAAGTCAAACATAAATTGTGTTACTTTAACTCTTTCACTACTGAATAAATATATCTCATTTTCTCTAAGGTTAAAAATACATTTCGTCTGCAAGATACAGTTCTATCATAAGTTAAAATATAGCAGTGTGCAGTGCAGATCAGAGATCAGGGCCCGTGTTCACCAGCCATTCTTCAGAATATTCTTAGTCTTGTTCTCCAAGGTTTTTCTACATTTGTAAGTAACATAACTTCTGATTGGCTAAACCGAATGGTTTAGCCAATCAGAAGTTGTGTTACTTTACAAATGTAGAAAATTCTGGAGAATGAGACTAAGAACTTTCTTAAGAATGGTTTGTGAATACGGGCCTGACTGCATGTTCTATGCAGTCTGATCTCTTCATCTGCACTGTCTACAATGGCTTCTGGTGTCTTATATAGTATGGAAAGACTTGAAATTTATAAAGTTCATGAGAATAAGACTATGCACGTTATTTTTTAAATACGGACCCTATACCATACATTCATGTATAGGTGCATGAAATACAAGCGTATGCTTGACCAGTCGTTGATTCCGTAGAAAATTAGTCTTAGAGCATGAAGTAAATGGAATGGATTAACCATTCTGTGAAAAAAAAGACATAATTATATTCCAGTGTTAAGACTTTTTCACTGATTAATTGTTACAGATCAAATAATCTGAATTCACTCGCACACATTTTTAGGGTCAGTGGTTATAAAAAGTTCTTCATTCCCAAACAGGTTCTCTCGTCCATTCATCAGAAGATAGAATATTAGACTTGCCCCGATTGAAAGTATTTTCAGACGAAACATTCCTGAAATGTGGATCGAATCAGGAAAGCCGTCTTCGAAAGCCGGGTAAAAAAAATTAACAGTGTGCAAAAGGGGTCTTCGGAGGTTCTGTGATACTGAACGTTCGACGTCACTGGTTAGTTGTCATAAAGGTGGTAAATGTGTGTTCATATCTTGTTACATACCTGTTGTAGGCGCCAAGACTAGAAACTAGTGAATGACGTCATAACTATTGGTGCTTCTACCGTCAAAGCGGATGCATCATGGCGGGAAAAATTATTGAAGAAAAAAAAAAACGTTAATTCAAAGTGCCTAAAGTAATTCCGAAAAGACGAAGACTTCGGTTTCGTCGACAAAAATCGAGGGCAGATTGTACGAGGCTTCTCGAGTTTATTGTGTTTAAATTGACTTATTTCAGGATTTCGTCGCTATTTTCTCAAGTGATACCATTAACAAGGTATCACTATAGACAAAAAGGGCTGAAATATATGATCTGAGATGACTTGACACCTGAGATTAGATTTCATTATACGAGGAAAAAATGTTATTAAGGGAGCCTCTGGCGAGCTAACATTTTTGTTGAGGAGTTTAACAACATCTTATCCGTCAAAAGTCAAAGAATGACAGATTCTTGATATTACATAACTGTATATCGCAAGTCGCATTGAATTTCATTATGTGTAATAAAAGATAGGTCTACATGTACATAAATATGTTTAAGATTTACATAAAGCGTTTTGGCTTCTTTGACGGATGTGAATATCTCGAACGAAAAATAGATCTAGTCCCAGAGAAACTTGCACAAAGTATTACGGTTTTTGGGTCTAGAGAGGTAGGAATTTGCAGCTCTGTCAAGATCATCATCAGGTTTGACAGATAATTTTACAGCGAAATCTGCTTCAGCATTGTTTTAGAAACGGGGTGTATGATTACTTAACTTTGACAAAACACGGCAGAATGTCCTTATCTCAAACGTATGATAAGAAAATCGTGATGCTTGCATTACTGTAATCGTAATGGTTGTTATGTGATAATATATCATAATGTTCGTTATTATTAAGTTGTAAAGATGTAGATACACCACGATGACGTGTATTTATTACAGATAGAAGAAATTTGTTAACTATCACGAAAAGAGCTGTTGTGAACATTGTAAGAAAAAGAGAAAATGCTGGTAACCAGCATTTTCTCCTTTTCCAACAATGTTTAAAGTAAACCTCCTATAAGTTGGTGTGCATTTAATTTGTTCCCTGCTTCCTTACAGTAGGGAAGTTGTAAGGGGTCTAACATTTTGTAGTCTGGTACAAGGTTAATGCTTTACCTTCAACCGACAACCTGACCCGTTTTTGCTGTAAACGACTTTCGAAAGCATCGTGATAAAAGGCGAAATTGCTCCTAGTGAACAACTTTCATTCCCGATCATCATTTGTTTATTATGTATTCACGCCCTAACCTTTCACCAGACGACAGAATTTTAGACTCGTCTATAATTCAAGTAATTGCAGACGACATACTAGATGCGGATCAAATGATTCGTTTGTCAATGGGGAGAAAACATTGTGGATATAATAGGAGAAGCTAACACCAGCAATTTCTCATTTTCCTGCAATGTGTTCAATTGCAGTTACTTTTCGTTTTTATGTAATTTTCTGTTTTGCGCAAGTCTACTGAAGAACAAAATCTATTATTACACTGCAAAGAAATTTCTCGCGATCTGCTTTGATATTATGCCCCAAACATGTATGTCATGTACACTGGCAAAACACACGTAAAAGCGGTGTACCTTTCGGGAGCCCCGTAAACATGTCCTACACTTTCAACACAAAATCCAAAATGGCGGCGTATATCGGTACATCTATACGAACTGCCCACGAGACAAACGTACTCAGTAGCGTGCACCATATTATTACTACTCTACTTTGATGCTTGTCATTAAAACGGATAGAATAGATTATTTAATAGAGAACTTTAGATGTAATTATCGTTTGATGTCATTCTAAAACAAATAGGGGACCCTGCGCCAGGTGAGCAAATTGTGAGGTATCGTAACTCATACATTGTGCATATCGTTAAAAAGATAGCCTAACGGTCGTATGGGGCAATTAATGGTCATGTACTTTTGCCAACAAACATAAAAAAAATGAATAGTTACTGACCTTGAAGCTGTTTAATTTCAGTTCCAGTTTAAGGTAAGACCTGTGTAATGGAAAACAGCTATTTCTACTAAAATATCATCCTGCAAAATTAGCTATAATTAAAATTAGTATTATTGAACTACTTTGACCTTTTCATTTTTTCCATTTTTGTCTTCTTTGAATTATCATTTATAAATCTAAAACCACATATATTCTCAATTCAAAAAGAGATAATAATTACCTCCCTTTTCAAAAAACTAACAAAAGTATCAAAAAATGATTTCAAGATAGACATAAACGGAATTTCTGATCCGTTAGAAATGTGCAAAAATATTATTTTTGCATAAATCGTTATTTATCCTTATTTATCAATCAATTAGAATTTTCACCGGAAGTGCATTACACAGGTCTTACCTTAAATAAAAATACGATGAATGCCTATCACACTCAAATCATCAAAATTATCTACATAACTTCACGCTTTACTACGATTTAGTGACGTCAATTTCCAGTGACGTCATTTTTTCATTGAATTGGGGCACTCAGAAGGGAAAGTATAGGTCGTGAGCGTACTCGATTACTAAAACCATAAAACAGGAAAATGTCACTGAACAGACGTTTGAATGGTAAATTTTGCAGTATAATAAATTCGTTGTACGGTCAGGTGGCAGAGGGCTTGGAAACTTGTTCACGGCTTTGTCGAATAATGTCGCCACCTCGCCTTCGGCTTTGGGCGACATGATTCACCACAATCGTGAACAAGTTTTCAAGTCCCCTGCCACCTGACCTTACAATTAATAGTGTTGTCGTTAAGTGCCGTCTCGGATTAGCCTGCGCGGACTGCGCAGGCTGATCCGAGACAACACTTAACGCAAATGTCCGTATGACCCTTTTAGCATGATGCAAGCCGATTTATTACTATAAATTATCATTATAGAGTAGGGCTTCCTGTATCAGTTTATTAGATATTAGATAATAGATATACATATTACCATTTCATGCTTACTCTGTGACAACAGACAAAGTGTAGGCTTGTACATATTGAATGCATTTTGCTGCCGACAAATTATTTATGGCTCCAATGCCGAGAAAGGCTATAAAACGTAATGGGAAAAGAACAAAACGGTGGTGACTGGAGTTTTCTCCCTTTTTCCGTAATGTTTGCAAAAGCCTTTTTCTTCCTAGGATAAAGTGTGTCACGTGCTGTTTTAGACCTGACGAAACTTCATACTATTTACATTAAGAATAGTATGGAAAGTATTTCTGAAAAAGGGGAAAATTCCTTCCTTTATCTTTTACCACACAGTACTACAGACTTTTAACAACCCAATAGAAGAAATCAATTGAAAACATTGCGGAAAAAAAGGAGAAAATGCTGGTAACCAGCATTTTCTCCTTTTTTTCCACAATGTTTTCTATCCTATCAGAATAGAAATCATCATGTTCACTACGTTTAATTTGCTGTCAGCAAATCCGTTCAATATGGTCGATTCCTTAATTCTGTCGTTTGGCTGAGGGTTAAAGTATTCGCTCCTTTGAATAATATATTTCCAAACATTTCAATAACAGCGGCGGAAAGCGTCGATTTTGCACAGCAACAAGGGAGTACAAAAACATTGAACATTGTATTTTCTGAATCGAGAGCACCTAAGTCAGTTTGGAAGTAAGCTCTCCAGACATTTATTGTATTGTTGGATGTTATTCAATACCAGTATATTTTCTTAGCTCTTTTACCAAGCGACAGGTTTTAGACTTTTATAAATTAATCCATTACCACACAATCCCTACTTTTGACGACCCTGAGAAAGAGGCCTTTAGAAAACATTGTGGGAAAAGGAGAAAATGCTGGTAACCAGCATTTTCTCCTTTTCCCACAGTGTTTTCTACCCTTCACAGAACAAAATCAAATTTTCATTAACTTTTGTTTTGTCGTCTGCAAATGCTTTCAATTTGGACAAGCCTAAAATTTTGTCGTTTAGTAATGAGTTGAGAGAACCTACAGACCACAATTTCAAAAGTGATACATATGCAATAAAATTTTTTGACAGTGTAGAAAGTACCCTGGAAAACGGACAAATTAATGCTTACCAGCATTTTTGCCATGTCTCACAATGTAATATTCAGTTTTATGAAAATCATGTTTATGCTACTGCTGTAGGGTTTTTTTTTAAATATCATTTAAGTTTTATTGATAATAAAATTATGTTTCCTAAAATGAATGGGAAACCTATTTTGTAAAGTTTGTTTTCTTTTTCTGTGTTTATCTACGTTTTTACAAAATTTTAGAAAGACACCGACGAAACTTTAGTCCCTCAGACAAAGGAAACCAACAAACAAACGACAAACAGGCAGACTGGCTAGCTGGGTGGCTGGGTGGCAGGAGGACTTGTTTGCCGGCCTGCAGGTCGGTCGACAGACGAACAGACAGACAGACGCGGGCAGAGAAAGACACAGGCAGAGAGACATGAAGTGGTTGAGTGCATGGTAAAGAGAGAGATAGTTGTTTGGTATTGTGGAGTGCTTGATTTATATACTAATGTTCGTTTCAGTGCACACTAAGAGTTCATTTCAAAGGCCAAAAATGGCTTTAGAGACTTGATCGTTTCCCAAACGATCTCGTTTTTTTGCCAACCGAAGGTAGAATGCTTGTTACAACTGATCTACATGCTTTCTGCCCATTCGGGTTCAAGATCTGCTATGCCAAATAGTACCTGTCGTAAGCCACTATGTTGCTTGAACATACCGGCACTTTCATTGCAGACGATGCTAGAATGTTGTGGCTTTGGAAAATCTTGTGCGTATAGTACTGAAGAAAGAAATGGCAACAAAGCATCAACCTTTACCAAACAATCCCTGGCTTTTACGACACAGGAGAAGAAGCTTTCTGAAAACATTGTGGGAAAAGGAGAAAATGCTGGTTACCAGCATTTTCTCCTTTTCTCACAATGTTTTCTACTCTTCTAAAGTCAAATTTCAATTTTTGAGTCATATTTATTTAGCCGTCTGCAAATGCCTTCAATTTAGAAAAGCTTAAAATCTTGTTGTTTGGTTTTAGAGATAATAGGTGCACTGGTCGCTACGATAAAACTTAAAAGTTTAACCAATTACTCCATAGATACTCATTTCTACGCACTGCTTGTAGAAGCCTTTGGAAAACATTGTGGCAAAGGGTGAAATTGCTCGTGACGAGCAATTTCACCTTTTGCCACAATGTTTTCTATGCTATCAAAAGGTGTCATATACACATAAGAAAAAGCTTCATCCTTGCTGTTATTTAGGGTCAATAACAGATGCCATAGAAATGCCTTATGATGTAAAGGGTTAATTGTAAACGACGTTAAAGATCGTACAATCAATCAATCATTCAATCAATCACGTGATGGCGGAGCAATCAAAGATATCATGGCCATTAATCATTCTGTCAAATAACCAATTAACGAGTCAATCAATATGCATCAATGATATAATTGTGCATACGCTCATATCAGTACGTGCTCAACTCCTTTACCAAAGAGTTCCAAGGTTTAAACCGTTCCAAAATAAATTTTAGATTTTTCCAAATTCAGATTATCTGCAGACGACAAATTATGAATTGGTACAAATGAACTTTATGTCTCTGATAACGTAGAAAACAATGTAGGAAAAGGAGAAAATGCTGGTCACCAGCATTTTCTCTTTTTTCCCACAATGTGTTTAAAAACCTTCTTTCCCAGGGTCGTGAAAACCAGGAATATTTTGCCGTCTGCAAATGCTTTCAATTTGGACGAGTCTAGAATTTTGTCGTTTGGTAAAGAGTCAGGTGAAATGAAACTTTAAATGCAATCGTAAACCCCAAATTTAGCCATTTCAAAGATAATTTCTTTTGGAAAAAATAATGTCTTTATAGGAAAGTGTAGATCAAAGATCAGACTGCACGTTTTGTGCAGTCTGATCTTGATCTACACTATCCGCAAAAGGTCAGTGAATCGAGCTTACCCGTCAAAGGGTTAAGATCAGTTTCAAAGGGTGACTGTTGCGGAAGCCTTATCAAAGTCCTCATGCAATATCAAACAGGTCAATCATTTGTGATTGGTTATTTTCAGCCTAGAGCCGATCGTCACCAATATGATGTCTATTTTTAGCTTCCTGCAAAAATTATAAGCACTCTACGGCGAAGCATTGCGCAATAACCCTACTACAAATAGCGTCGTCGACTATCTTAACCCATTACCAAACGACAATATTTTAGAAGGGTCCAAATTGAAAGCGTTTGCAGACGACAAAATAAAAGTGACTGAAAATTTGAAATTTGTTTTGTGAAGGGTAGAAAACATTGTGGAAAAAGGAGAAAATGCTGGTTACCAGCATTTTCTCCTTTTCCCACAATGTTTTCTAAAGGCTTCTTTCTCAAGGGCGTCAAAAGTAGGGATTGAGTGGTAATGGGTTTTAAACAAAGAAAATTTAATATTTAATATCGTATAACAGCAACTACAGGCTCAATCATGCATAATTTTAACCCTTATACTGCCAAAAGTGACTGCTATCACTTTTTATTTTGGACTATGTAGAGCTAAATCAGACTGCCCCGAGACTGCCGTATGATTTGGGATCCCCACCATGCGATATACGAGTAGTGAGTTACGCATTGTTGGAAATATTTTGAGGAATTGGTCCCTTAATAGAAAACAGCTATTTCCACTATAATATTACCTTACAAAATTTGCTGATTAAATATGAGTATTGTTGGTATACATTATCCGAACCACTTTTTCCTCTTTTTTTCTTCTTAGAAGTATCATTTAGAAATCTAAAACTACTATATTCTCATTACAAAGGGATATAATAATTATCTCCCTTTTCTGAACACTAACAAAAGTATCATCAAATAATTTCACGACATACATCAAAGGAATTTCTGAAACCCAGTGTGTTAAAAAGGTAGATATACTTCCACCAAAACTAAGAATGCTAAGCGTAACTCGTATGTTTGAAACTTCAATATTTGTATAATTTGGATTTTTACTATTCGCTCGAAAGTTTCATTTCTTTTACTGAGTGAGATAAGGGTTAAAAATACGTCGAAGCAAGATCTCGGTTAACGGTTCACAACCGATACACACCACGACTTTTTTGAATGAGTACCGGAAGTAGCCTCAAAGAAAACTTGATGACGTACCCCACTCATTGCATCCGGCAAACAACATTCTGCAGCGGCCCTCTTTTGAATTCACTGAGACAAATTTCTCGTAAATGAAAAACGAACTCGCCTTTGACAGTAATATGTCACATTATGACAGTAAATTAATTTGTGGGACCTTTGGTGGGATTTGTTTCTCTATATTTTGTAAGGATTTAACCCGTCATCTGCATTATTGTCTTACTGGAGGATAATATGTAATTGTGACCCATTACGAAAAAGAATGGACCATATGGGAATTCTGTACATCATTTAGATGAAAACAGATCAACAAAAACTTCATCGAGGTTGTTTATGTCGTCGTTAAACGACTGACATTGGCGCGCCACGTATAAGATCACGTGATTCGCAGTTCAAATGGAATGGCCGCTATACGGACGAGGTTATGATGATAATTCAAAAATGACTGTAGAACAAGGTACAATGACCGCTTTTCAGACAGTAAATGTAAGTACATGTACATCGAAAAGTGCCAATCCTGGTCAGCCTGCACAAAAATGCGCAGTCTAACCAGGATTGACATTTTTCGCAGTTCCCAGAAGGTCCCTTTTTGCGTGATGGGTCACAATTTTATATTATCATCAGAAAGCTGCTTAGCGTAGATTTTAACCTTTTGCGGACGTTTTCAGTCAAGATCAGACTGTAAACAACGATTCATTTAGCTGCTCAACCCATCACCACGCAAGCCCGAGTTTTTAAGGCCCTGAAGAAGTAAACTTTGGAAAACATTAAGGGAAAAGGAGAAAATGCTGGTAACCAGCATTTTCTCCTTTTCCCACAATGTTTCCTATCCAATCATCATTTGAGCTACACCTATTTTGTCACAGGTGACATTTGTAGGTCTACAAATGATTTAAAGTCGGCATCATCCCAAATGTTGTCACTTTGTAAAGAGTTAAGGACCGAGTTGTACATGACGGCGTCTTATAAACATTCACCCATTGAACTTTGATGTATCAATATTGATCTGTGTAGCTTTTTTGTCTGATATTGTTTACCTGTTATCAGTATGAATTGCAATTCCTTGAACCGTTCATATCCTATATATAGGCGATGTCATTGGCTTTTGCAGATGGTAAAGATCTCAAGATCACCCGAGTTCGGCTTTTTCTTTTCCCGTTCCACATCTACAAGCATTGTCATCATTTCTAACGTCGATTTCAAATACATACCACCGTAAAAGGGTTACTGTGCTAGCCTGACACAGAGAGTTGTCAATTAGCGGTGATAATTGTGTCAGCAAAAAGAATATTAAACCATCACCAGAAAGACCCCTTGTTTAACTGACTCTAAAAGAGAAGGTTTATGGAATCATTGTGGAAAAGCAGAAAATGTTGTTTCCGCTTTTCCCACCATGTTTTCTGTCATGTAACATAAAGTCTTGTCATTGGAACCATGTGTAAGCTCTTGTAGGCAAATGCTTTTCATTTCAATAAAAATGTCGGTAGTTCAGTCGGTAGTGTGCAGATTCGATGCCCGACTTGGTCCATTTTTCATTCAGAGGATTGATGACAGTCAGTAGGACAGGATTCATTCCTCACTGTCCACTCATTCCACTCGTCGCTGAACATTATTTGGGTTTTGAGGAAAAGCAGCTGGTTGCTTAGAAAAAAAAAATGTACTGATTACTGGTAAAAAATAACAAACTCTAGGGTCTGTATTCACCAACCATTCTTAAAAACGTTCTTGGTCTTATTCTTCAAGATTTCATAAGCGTGAAAGTAACAAAACTTCTGATTGGCTAAACCAAATGGTTTAGCCAATCAGAAGTTCTGTTACTTTCATATTGACAAAATTTTGAAGAACAAGACTAAGAATGTTCTTAAGAATGCTTGGTAAATACAGACCCAAGAGAGCATGGATGTGCACTGCGTGTTGCGATGTAAAGAATATCGAAAAAAAAAACATTGAACACCATACAGTCATTTTAAAATTGTGAAATTTTGTCGCGTGATAAAAGCTTTACAAAAAACTTAGCATTATTGTTTGCTGACATCATCGCTTTGTTTTTTTGTTGTAATTGTACCGAGATTAATTCTAAATCAGACGACTGTTAAAATGTTGTCTTCCTGTTACCGGAAAACGGAAGCTGACAGTGACAGACATGTGACTGATGTGTTAGGGTTTAAAAAAGGACCATTTGCATTCTACACTGCGACAAAATCTCTGCTTTGAACATAATGATGGGATGGTCTCTCCAAGATAATTCCGATAAGTACATATGCAATACAGAAATTCAGCGCAGAAATAAAGGACAGAAGAAGAACGATCCCGTGTTTTCATGACCCTAACGATAAAGACGAAAACAGGGGTTAGCAACACACTCTCCTTTTCCCATAACGTTTCTTTGCCTTAAAACAGGACAAAAGTTTATCTCTTTAACCACATTTAATTCATCGACTGCCAGTTCTTTAAAAAAAAATGGTGGCCGTTGTTGTAAGGTAGAGCGTTGGCCTCGTAAGCATTAGGTCCGAAGTTGCTGCACATTGTTTTGGATTGTTGGGATTTTTTATATGATATCAGCACTATTTATCCCATCTAAGTAAATACTGCACATTCGATTCCGTCCCTTAAAAAAGAACACGATAGTAACGTGCTTTCAAGTAGTTTTCCTGCTTTATCTTTGTCATCTAAAACGAGTTATTTCGACTTTCAGACAACTTTTCGTGCAGATTATTTATATTCAGTCTTGCAGAAGACACTTGCAGGAGACACTAGCAGAAGATACTTGCAGAAGACACTATGACAAGGTTATGACTAAGGAAAAAATGCTGTTTCATATGTAGTTTAGCTCTACTCTCTCAAAAAAGGAGGTTTAATACATCAACGTGGTTTATCACAGCGAGCAGGTCATTGCCTTTACCAAACGACAACATTTTAGACTGGTCCAAATGGAAAGCACTTGCAGACCACCAAAAAAAAACGTAAGTAAAAAATTAAAATTTGTTTCCAGCAGGGTAGGAAACACTGTGGGAAAAGGACAAAATGCTGGTTACCAGCATTTTCTCCTTTTCCCACAATGTTTTCAAAGGGGTTGTATCTCAGGGTCGTAAACACCAGTGATTGTTTCGTAAAGGTTTAATCATAGCTCCATAATGTATGGCAACTGACTAAATTTTGCGATAGAATGGCCCTTTAATATACGTATATGTATATAATGTATGTAGAAAATTCAATTTATCAACAGCAAAAGGTATCGATTCAGGTCATCCAAAGCGGACTGCCAAGGCTAATCTGGTCGGTATTTTTTGCAAATGCATTAAACCCCCTTTTTCTCAGAGCATGTCGAAATTATAAAACAAGCCTCAACGCAAAATTATCATTAATACATCATTCGTTAATTTCCAAAGCCGTGTAATGAAAAAAATTAGGGGATCATAGTTAAAATGGAAGCTGATGTACGCTGAAAGAGGTCGTTACACAACCAATGATATTGGTTTGTTTAAATGGGTTATTATGTCTGACAGTTCTTTGTCCATTTCGTAAGACATTTCAAAATATATATATAGCTCTCAAAACTATTTCAATATTTTTAGATACAATCTAAATGCTGTAGTAATAGCAAATGATCGACCAACACTTTGTCATTTAACTCTTTTGTTCTGTCACCGAGGGTTGGAAGCCAAGAGTAAAAAGTAGGCACTATATAAATCAATCAGCGTGTGACGAAATCTCGCAATACATCGTTTGGCTTTTATCCTTCAATGTTTATGATGGTGTTCTTATATGCTTGTGATTCTTAGTGAAGAAAATGTGGCTTAATATGTTGCTGACATTATTCAAAATATATGTTGTATTTATTTTACTGTGTTGTATTAATTATGAATTTTGCAATGGTGATGTAATTGAATTCGAACAAATTCAACATTATAGAACTTTAAATGGAATTTCTCCGTTCGCAACTGAAGTGGCCTTAAGTGCGGTATGTTCAGATGACCTTTTTTCTTTCATTTTCTTTCTTTTATACTTATACAGAATGCAATTTTAGTTCTAGCACCCTTTTTATTTCGTGCTTATTTACAGTAACTTTAAATCAAACTAAATCAGGCCTCCAGTTACTTTGCCTTGATGTTGCAGAAAAATTATGCTGTAAGAAAAAGCGAAGAAAAATGTGGGCTATTAACAGTGACTAGACGGTCTATTTTCAGAAGGGATTATACAAATCGCTCAAACGAAAAACATCTTAATGAAAAACGGGGCGTTTTTCACCTGTATGGATGATATTAGTACCTATAATCTCGATCGGATTAATCCATAAACTTATGTGATATTTCAGGCCATATATGGAATACAGAGAAAATACCCGTATCCAAATTTATCTCAATGTGTTTATCCTTTCAGAAATTACAACAATGATTTGCCATCTGTATATTTTTTGCCATTGTCAAGTCTTAAGTTTATGTAGTCTGATACAGATTTAAAACACAAAGCAGTGTTTAATTACATTTTGTGCCGATATGGGTTTTAGTTTGTGCAGTTTGATTAAAATTACCTTTCCGCTCAGTGTATGTCACAATTAGAACAGGGTAGTAACCAATTGTTGACTTTCTGTCTAACAATGTAAGTCTTTCTTTTTTTATATACAGTGAAAGTAGTCTGATTAAAAAAAACTTACATCACAAAATTACAAAAGGACCATGCATTCGTGGCCAAGTTTTTTCCCAAACTGGAACACTGTAAAGTTTTACATTGTTTTTAATTGGATGAAATATGGACAAACCTGGAATGTTAAAAATGTTGCGTATTTCTAGAATGTAAGCTAGGTCGCGTATGTATGAGTCTGAAGGTTTTTACGTTACATTTTTAACTGTTTGGTGTTCATCAGGAAAGAAATAAAGAGTCCAAAGTTAGTGTCGAAATTGTGCATTGTAAAACATAGTTAAAGTATTTCCTTTCTTATATTAATCTAGTGATATCATCTTTTATGCTTCTACCAAACCTTAAAACTTTACTCAATAACTATTAAACAACAATAAAAGGAGTATTTTTTTCAGGTCCACTGTGCAGTCCTGTGTCTCCAGCAGTCTCAGTGCCAGTCGTTTGCCTTCGACTGCACTCTTCTATATTTCACACATACATTCGGCGAGTGTAATCTTTATCAGGCCTTTGTGACGTCACAATCGAGCCTAGTTTCCAGCCATATTTTATGCTATGTTCAGCGCAAAATATTTGGAATCAACTGGACAACAACTGTGGCAACCACAACACCCATTCCAGCTACAACTACATCGACATCGACGACCACGACTATTCCTATCACAGTCACAACAACAACAGCTACCACGCAGTTACCAGTAACTACAACAACTTCTACCACTACCATTGCAACAACTACGACTACGCCGGTACCAACCACCACATCAACAACATCATCCACGAGCACAACATCTTCAACAACTCCTACTGTGCCGTTACCAATCACATCAACAACAACATCTACTAGCACTACGTCTTCAACATCCACTACATCTTCAACATCCACTACGTCTTCAACATCCACTACATCTTCAACATCCACTACCACGCTATTACCAACAACTACAACAACAACTACCACTACGACAACTCCAACAACAACATCTACAACAGCGCAGCCAACAACTACCACTCCTGCATCTAGCATAGTAAGTATGAATTATAAGTTACTCTGGCGACATGATTCACCACAGCCGTGATCAAGTTTCCAAGTCCCCTGTCACTTGACCGTACAACGAATTTAGTATATTGCAAAGTTTTACCATTCCAACGTTTCTTGAGCGAAAGTTTTTTTGGTTTCAAAACTTGAGTGCGCTGACTAAGTAGAATTTCCCTTTTGAGTTCCAAAATTCAATGCAAATTGGAGTTACTGGGAACTGACGTCACAGAAACTTGGTAATGCGCCCTAAAATGTGCAGTTTGGCGTATAATCTTGATGTTAATTTTGATCGACGCCGCCATTTTGGATGTTGTGTTGTTCAGAGTCCTGCGAGTTGAAAGTATTTGTTGGTAATTAAGCACAGCTAATTTGATTATATTTTCTCCAACACTGAAGAAACATTATGGGGTTAGACAGGATAAATTGCTGGTAAAAACAAAACTTTCAACAATCTCTATCTAGCAGGAATAAATCGACGAAACCAGCAAAATCTTCCAACCAAATTGTAATGATGGAAAGTAGTTCTCTAAATCAGAATGTCTTGGCACTAATAAGCAGTAGTTGACTTGGAATAATAAAAAAACGTAATAATAGCATGTAAGAATAGTAGTTATAAAAAGAAATGATGGTCTCGTGCTAATATTACTTTCAAAAGTATTATTTTCAAAAGTAGACCTCATACGGTACGACTAATTCACAACGAAACTATGATGGATCCATTCATTGAAAAAAAAAAAACTATGGTCAACATTTCTTCGCAACTAGATACCGAAGCATTTTGATCTACCAGGCTATCTTTTTTTATTACTTGGAAAAAAAAACCACCTGCAGTCTCTCGATTCTTTTTACATTGATCCACTTCAAATAGACTCCGACAAATGCTTTAGAAAATATTGTTCTAACCAAACTGCATTGCCAAGGGCACATGCTTCTTTGAATATGATCACAAACAATTGCAATGTTGATTCTGGGTACAAAATAAATATGTTTTTTAAGGGGGTTGAGAGTCTGACCGAATCCGGAGCCTATCCCGTAACATTAACTCTTAGGCTACTAAGCCAGACTTGAGGACCTTCTGCGGACATAGATCAAAATCAGACTGCACAGAACGTGCACTGGCCACTAAGGAGATATTTTCCCCAAAGAAATAACTTTGAAGTAGTAATGTTAGGGGTTTTTTTACTACTGGCTTGAAGGTTTCATTTGACCTATTTAGCAGGTGAAGGATTAGGGCGGTTTGATTTTACAATAATCATTGAAAACTGTTACTCGTGTCTTGGTTCCACTTTTTGTGTTTGAGCGATAAACCTTAAAGCCATTTTTTGAATCAAGATAATTATATAGCACCCTTTGTAACTATAGGGAAATACTTTATCAACATCGGTGCCGTTTTTCATTCCGTGAAATTTCCCTGGCTCTTCATAGTTTCAGATATATTTCGAGAAGTGTTTATTCTGTAATCGGGTATACGTCGAAGACGGGAAGCAATATTTTTCTAACCTTAAATGTTTCAATACATTTCGCAAGAAAACATTTTAGTTGGTTCAATATCACAAGAACCCGAGGCAATGAATAAAGTGATTTTTTCCTTTGGGTCAAACGTCCCCCGGACTTGCAAGCTGGTTAATTCTCGATGGATTACAATAGTTAACATAATCGGCCTTCTTTTGGGGATCCGTCTATTGCATTTGCACATTCTGTAGATACAGAATTAAAGCGATTGATATGGTGTTAAGGAAAGCAGAAGATTTAGGGCGGATGAATAGTCTGATTTTTCTCTTATTATATGGTTGTATCTACTTTGTAACAAAGAGATAAAAATCCTTGCTGGAAAATTATCAAACCAGAAGACAAACCTTAGACTCTTTGACATAGAAAGCATTTGCAGATTCTCAGCTTATGAGATTCGTTTCGTAAAAGAAAGAGAGCTTGTGGGAAATGAGAAAATCAGATCATCGGCATATTCTCTGTTTCCTACAGTGGTTCAAAAATCTTCTTCCTGATGGTCGTTAAAACACGAGATTGTGTTGTACAGGCTTCATTGACAGCTGTAAGAAGATACGGTACCTGTTACTATCAGAACATAATATCTCCTGCGGTTCACATGCACAGTTTTGTAGACATATATAAGTAATGGTACTTACACAAGTACATGAGTCATGCTCTGCCAAAGGTCAAAACTTTTTGCAGAATGCATTAAGCTCACTTTTCACGGTTATTTGGCCTTCTTGTCGCGTTTTCAAGTCACATGATCTTATCTAGCAGTCTTCTTTCTTTTTTTTTAACGAAATTATTCTTATTTTCTATTCTGCTTAGATTTATTTGCTAAGTGAAAAATTACAATTATTTTAGAGGTCATTTGCAGCCATGGCAAATTAATGTAACAAATATTTGTTCTGAAATTCGTCATATAAAAATAAACCACGTCTATTTCCTGTTTAGGTTTTTTTTTTCATTTCGATTTATTTACAAAACCATGACGAAACAGACTGTGTATCAGAACAATTTTGCAAGGAAAATGGATTTAGACAGCAGATTCTATGACGGTCTGCCTTTTGAACTCACCACTGTTGGAGAGGTCTGATTACCTCTTCAACAAGCTGGTACTTTTAAAAGGAATAAAACTTCATTGCAAAAATATTTCTTTCTTAATTCATTTTTCTTCGAAAATTAAGTAAAATTTCAAAAAAAAAAAATTCCTTTGAAAAATGACAGTGTGCAAGGAACCAAAAAGCCTTCTGCTTTTATCCCTTAGTCTTGTCAGTTGACAGCTACCTAGACGAGTGAACAAAATAATATTTTAAATTCTTGTACGCAGGCAAAAAAATACAAAGCGTCGGTTTGCTTCAAAAACCTCGCAACTACAGCTTGTTTCAAGCTGTAGTTACGAGGTTATTAAACTAAAGCGACGAAATGTTCGAAAGCGTGTGTACCTTTTTTAAAATTTCTCGATGGATGCTCTAAGCAACATGTGCTGTGGGGTTTATATGTGTGTATTTACTCATTTTGTAAATAATTTTCTATTTTTGTCTTGTGAACGTGTCTCTATTTTTTTTTTCAGATCAGAGGTTTGGTCAATGGAGACTTCAGACTGTGTTCAGGCTCTAGTGGACGTGACTTTGTCATGATAACAGACAATGGTGTATACGTATATGACGACATTTCCTCCCTCACAACCGGGCCTTGTAGCGGCCCCACGGCTTTGTCAACAATGTTCTCAGGTTACAGCTCTCTGCCCTCGGCGTCTGATATCGACTGTGTACTGTTGTATCAGAGCAATGTTGAGATTTATGCGGGTAGGTTTTCACTGCAGTATGAAGTTTGCATTGATAAGCATGTTTTTTACACATAAAATGCATTTGCAAAGTTTCACAAATCACACTGGGGGCTCACGTGATTCTAACCATAGTTTATCTTTGCGAGTCATGTGACTTTTTTGTTGCACAACGGGAAATTAATCAATATTGTCTTTATTAGACTGATGGGAATCAATCAGAAAATCTCACTGGATCATTTTCATCCTTTTTACCTACACAATGTAGCATGTGGAGTGTACAAAGACACTTTGATAACACGTAATTGCACGCGGATATCTTATTGAACTGTTGCTTCAGTCATCGTCTACGTAACTAGAGATGCTTCAGAAAAGTACTCCAAACTTTGGAATACAGTACCGCAACTACCCAATTGTTTTAAATGCGATTAACGAGGGACAAAGATAAGACAACTTTAAAGACAAGAACATTGTGTATGTATCTGCAAGGAGTAAAAAGTACATTTACGTGCATAAATTTTACCATTTTCCGCCATACTAGCCAGCTAGAAGAGAAAGCAAATTATACAAGTATATTCATGAGAATATTTAGTCTTTAAAAACTCTTTGCATGCGAGGGAAGAGTTATGTTACTATGCAAAACTAGTCACCTTAATCCTTTCCATGGTTGGAGCAAGTCACGGTATTTAGTGAAAAAGGAAATCCTAACATCTTTTTTATGTTCACTGCAAGTCATTATGCTTTGCTTAAATTGATGTTTCGGCTCTTTCCATGTCAAGGATGAATCACTTTGCTAAAAAGGATAATAAACTCTTTAACTCATTACCAAACAACAAAATTTTCGGTTTGTCCAAATCGAAAGCATTTGCAGACGACAAAAGAAAAGTGAATGAAAATTTGAAAATTATCTTGTGAAGGGTAGAAAGCATGCTGGTTACCGGCATTTCTCCTTTTCCCACCATGTTTCTAAAGGCTTCTTTCTCGGGGGCGTCAAAAGTAGGTATTGTGTGATAATGGGTTAAATGGTTAGAGCGACTCATGGTGTTTTACAAAACAAGAGCTATCAAATGTTTCCATGTCTTGGAAAAGTTATGGTTTCTTTGTAAAACTAGAATTCTAAAATCTTGCTTGGTTAAGACAAGTTCGTTATTTTACAAAAGTAGAGGAGTTTTGCTTGTTCCCATATTAAAGGCAAATCGTGCACTTTTCGAAGCTGAAGGTCTTAATTTTTTTTCCGTGTTTAGAGTACAGCTTGTAATCTCAGATATTCCTTCCTATACTGCAAGTCGTGGTCCTCTTTAGAGCTTGTATCAATTTTCCAAAGTTAGGACAATATGGTTATTTACAAAACCAAGAGTCTCAAGTTTTCCATACCAACTGCAAGTCATGGCTCTGTATTGAGATTTCGTAATTGGTACTTTTTACAATACATCAGAATAATGCTCGCTGAATGTGGATGGCGAGTTACCGCAATGAGGTAACTTTTGAGAAGTTTCACTGTTGTCTTCGATAAGTTTTACTTTTGCATTTTGACTCTCTTGTTGTTTACCTTTGGCAGCCAAGTGGTCTGTGAATGAAAAGTGCTACACTCGATTATATTCTCGTTTTTCAGATGGATATGTATATGTTTGGCAAAACCAAGGAGGAAGCTTCGCTAAGAACCAGAATTCGAGGCAAACTTACAATGCATTTCTTGGGAGCACAGCAAACTCAATGATTGGTTCCAAGAAAATACAGTGGTGTGCTCTTAGAGCGAAAAACAACGTTGAACGTCATTTTGCTATGGACGATGGAACTTTCGTGTTGAAAGACAGCCAAGTAAGAATGATAGCATACTTGCCAAAACTGTCTTCATTCTTTCACAAAACGATAAAACTTTAGACTCTCCCAAATTGAAAAAAAATGCTTACGACAGATTATAGGTGAGGTATCTCAAATGATCAGGTTGGTTTATAAGAAGAGTATAATACATTTTGGGTAAGGGAGAAAATGTGTCTTTACTTCCGGCCTGTCCTGCTAACTCGGCATATTATCTTACTCGTGACCTGGAGATTGTGACCTCCATATGCGGTTGAAGCAAACTGTCTTTCCGGCGATTTCTTGCCTACCATGTCTCGTCTCAGTGAGATGGAAAGAAAGTTGTATCTGTACTGGTGTTAGAAAGCCAGGAAACACCTGCGGAAGTGCAATGACTGGCGTGACGTGGCACAGGTTGTTCAAATAGCGTTAAACTGCAATTCAGACAAATAAATTTTTCTTTTTTTCCACAACGTTTTCAAAAACAAAAACTATAAAAGTTGCGGTTCAAACAATTTTTTTTAAAATTTCATTTAACTGGTTACCCATTATCTTCTTCAAATACATGAAGCTGACGACTTTGAAGCATCCATGTAAAATGTGCATAGCCATCATGGTTTAACCCATTAGCACACAATTCCTACTTTTGACGCCCCTGAGAAAGATGCCTTTAGAAAACACTTTGGGAAAAGGAGAAAATGCTGGTAACCAGCATTTTCTCCTTTTCCCACAATGTTTTCTACTTTTCACAAAACAAATTTCAAATTTCCAGTCACTTTTATTTTGTCGTCTGCAAATGCTTTCAATTTGGACCAGTCTAAAATATTGTCGTTTGGTAATGGGTTAATTTAGGTTGGAATACTGCACGAAAAAGAATTGAAAGTCAGTATTACAAAAGGAAAAATCATTCATTAATATCTCTTTTTTACCACGACTTTACAACCTTTGACTACTGAAAGACATAAAAATGTCGTCTGCAGATGTTTCTGTGATAGCGAAATTGTTTTCCATGGTAACTTTTAACGTACAATAACTTTGCCATTAATCCAGGGCAATTAACAAATGTTACGTCAATATTGTTCATCAGAAATGGAACATATCGATCTCAACCCTTAGGTTGCTATGCACGACTCAATGCGCTTATGTGGCAAGTGTGGATCAAGATCAGAATGCACAGAACGTGAAGTCTGGTTTTGGACCAACACTCTCCAATAAGGAGATACCCCTCCCCCCCTCCCCAATGCTGTTTACCAGTATTTTCTTCTTTTCCCGCAATGTTTTCAAAAGGCTTCCTTTCCAGGAGCATCAAAAGTCGGCATGATGTGGTAAAGAGTTAAGGTTTAGCCTTTTACCACACCACAAAATTTTAGACTAGTTGAAATTGAAAGCACTTATAGGGGCGAAAAAAAAAACAATGTACAACACAGCTTGGTGCCATTTGTCTCTGACGGAGTTAAATGACATAGTAAAAAAAAACAGAGAAAATGCTGATTACTGGCATTTTCGTCTTTTTCCACAATGATTTCAGAACCCTTCTTCTTCTTCAGGGAACTTAAAAAGATTGGATTATTTGTCAACGGGTTGACCTGTTGTACACCTAGTACTCCCATTAAGCGTTTTCAATCTAGATATAAGATTCCGATAATTGCCACTTTCAATGCAGCTTATTTTGTCCAGAATATCGAAGCAAAGGTGGCAGAGTAAATCAAAGACAACGTTCCATATTCAACAACCATTCTTTAGAATACTCCTGGTCCTATTCTACATTTAGTATAAAGCAACTTTTTTTCACCATATTCACCAACCATTCCTAAGAGCGTTCTTTGTCTTGTTCACAAAAATTAAAAAAAAACTTGGAAGTAACACAACATCTGATTGGCTCAAACAACTTGTTTAGCCAATCAGATGGTGTGCCACTTTGAGCTTAGGGAAAATCCTAAGAAAAAGACTGGAAATTTTGCAAGGCACAGTTTGCGTTTGGTAGTTTATTTTAGTGTGGTTTAGTTAAATATTTATTTTCCCTCAAATATACATGGAAATGGAATACAAATGGTCAAAAGGAGCCTGAAATTATATTTTTGTTTAGAAAATTACCTCTTTCAAACAAAGATAGATTCGAACTTTACAGTATCAAACAATGCACCTAAACTATCAGCTAATAAGAAATCTCCCCCACATCGGAGCAAGGTCTACACAATCCAAAAGTATACGTTTTATAGCATGAGGTTGTTACGGGAGACCACTGCTTCATGCATGGCTTCGTCCCGATCTAAATACAATACCTAACAACTGCATGAGGGAGATATCATTTTAGCATAGAGGCTATGGTATTGCAAATACTAGGATATTTTTCTGCAAGGGTTTGAATCCCGTCGGGTGCAGCGTATATTTCTGCCATCCATTTCTTTGTTGGGGACTTTATTCGTAAGAAGATGCATTGCAGGAAATAACTGAGGCTCTTCTTCTCCTATGAGGAGGTACGACTGTCTCAGATATGTAATACGCAGACGGACCAAAATGATTCCCTCGCGGCGATTTGTCTGCAACCACGGAAGTCATTCACCAAGACTTTGTTTAATAGCAAATAACTTGTCCTTTCGGTTTGCTGGATTTTAACTTGTTATTTTGGTTTGCTGGATTATTCCTGTATCGTTGGCAAACGTTCTGAATAAAAGTATTTATCAATTGCTTAAAATCATTCAAAGGAACTTTAAAGGGTAAAACATAATAGGATAGTGCCTCTTTCGCAGGATTCGTATAGTCTGTGCCTGGTTTTGCTATATCTTCCTTCCAGGATTCTTGAAAGATACCTATGTGCCATACTTAATCAAATATGCGAGGTAAACTTTCAAAGGATCGTAATAGTAAAAGTTTTAAAAAACTGATAATGGATGTCATCACATGACATTTCTGTAGAGACTTTTGGAGTTCTTTCTACGTAAACTCCATATTATAATGTTCTGTATTACTTGACCTGAAATTTAGTTCAGCTTTTGGATGTCTTGAAATTTTCGAAATTTTGCCGTATAGTTTGAAGAAGAGGACTTCTCTACAAAACATTCTGCCGGAACATTTGCAATATCTGCTTTAGATGTGACAACACCATCATCAGAATCTAAGTGCCCACCTTTTCATTAGGAACTTCCCTTGAATTTTCCTATGATATCCCATATCTTTATGGCAGACGATCTAGAATTTTATCTAGACACGTATTGTCGTATTGTCACCATGACGCGTTTTTTCTTTGTTTGATACTGCTTTGCACGAGGACGTTTGAATTTTGTAAGATATTCCTGATTGGGCCTCCTGATTAGCCTTTGTGCAATCATCATTGAACCATGGCTTGCTTGGAAGTTTCCGATTTGTGAATGTTCGAAGAACGGATTTTTCAGCAGCCGAATAAAGTAAGGGAGTGAAAAGCTCTCCAGGAGTTTCACAATCATGAAAAGCACCTGGACAAATTGAATGTTAAGTGTGGACTTTGGGCTATTCCCATTTAGCTTCAGCTTTACGGGTTTTCCAACGTTCAGGATGTTGTGTGTATTGAAGGCCCTACTTCCGATACCCTGAACATAAAATGAGCACTTCCATGCATCTAGTAAGGTCTAAAGTTGAGTAACAGTCAGTGGTAGGATGACGAGTGGCTGAAGACTTATCATTAAGTAGAACTATACCTCGCTTCATGATAAGTTCCTCAATTGTTCAACCTTTATCATTTGTATCAGTGCATCCCCATAAGGTACTGGGTGACCCAAAATGAGTACAACCCATATCATAGCGAATAAAATCGTGAAAAGTAATCCAATTCGCTTCATGTTGCAGATTCAACTAGAGGAGAGGATAACAACAAGATAAAATAACAGCCAGTACTAAAAATGCCTTGGACAACTGAACAAAAAAACATTCTGTGTTGAGACCCATTTTGAGACAAAATCGTTAAAATCAGTTGAAGGGGGTTGAATTTTAACGACTATCCTGATGGGTAAATAAGTTTATGAGATCGGGAACAACGCAAAAACTGAGCCTATCGGTAAATCTGACTTTTATCAGGATTGTGGTAAAAGTTAAACTCCGTTCGGAATCTTGCCTGCACTGATTCCAACGATTTTTAGGAGATGTAATGATATTTTTAGGGACAGTTTTCTCTACTTAAGGTTTCTGAGATTGTTTTTTTTATTTTGAGTCGTTTGTTTCTTTGGTGTGTTCGTTTGTGTCGATGTATGAGTAATCTGACTTTGAGCATCTTTGAGCTCCACCGAACTTGTTTAGTAGATTTAGTGGAAAAGGAAAGGTTGTGAAGTGATGCGAAAATCTTTCTGGCTTCATGGAATGATAAGCTCTCTTTATATTTGATTATAACAGACTCCTTCCCTTTTTGTACGACCTAGAAGTACCACAGTTTCACATTTGCCATCATTGAGGCTTTTGCTTTCGTCGTTAGTAATTATAGTAATAATACAACGTCAGCAGAGTTTATCTCCTCGATGCAATGTGCATTTTTTCTAAAGCGTAACACTTTAAAGCGGTTTGGGGTATGTATATGTCAATAGACACTTTAAGGAACTGGACTTTCAGGTCTTTGCGTAATATTGAAGTGCCGAATGTCAAAACAATGGTATTCATACTCCTTTTAACATTGTCTCTGAAAAGCATGATTCGTCGAGCTTCGGTTACTTTTTGGTTTGCCAGATTAGAAACTATTTCTTCTCCAGTCACACTTACAAGCTCTTGATATCTGATTAGCCCTCTAGATATATTTAAAAAAGTTATGGATGTAACATTTAGCAGGGATTTTTAAAAAACGAGATAGTTTCAGAAAGGTTTCAGCATGTTTGACTTTCTGGACATCAACCAAATGCGAACCAGAGTTTAACATTTTTACAGACTTTGGCGATCCTGCTAGACAAACTGAAACGAAAACTTTTTCTATGACAAATGGTGGTAGTTTCGTCAAAGATTGATCTACGTACTTTGGTCGATTAAATGGTTAAAAATTGAGAAAAGGAGACGATTCTTCGTTGTCCGAGGCCATCTCTAAATGGTTGCGTGTTTGTTTCTTATTTTGTTGGTCCATGTTTAGGTTTATTAGCTTCTTCTGCCCCGCTCTCCATGGAGCTTTACAAGGGGACATGTACAGTGGAGCCCCCAACCTAAAAATCACTGCCACCCAATTAGCCCAAAACCCTGTATTAGACTAAGGACTTAAAACATGTAAAACGACTTAATATAATAATTTGAACAAGATAGCAAAGTGTAAATTGATTCAAGACCCAAACAAAAACTGGAGAATACGTGCACCTCTGAGGGAACTATTCAAATCCATGCAGTCATCATTTTTCAAAAAAAGAAATAAAAAACGTTACAGTCACTTATACCAATAGGTTTTAACATGGAAAGTTATGCCTAAATCTAAAAACGACCACCCGATTGTACTAGACCTGGCCCATCTAGGCTTTCGTTTACATCGAAGCCGAGGCCCAAGCACGGTGTTGAAGAGCTGGAGATCCTTTGGCTCCCCTCGACTGCCAGGACTCTCTTTACCGGCTTACTGAGTACTATCTAAGATGGTATTGCATTACTTAGTCAGGTATTGCATTAGTTAGAATGGGGACAAAAATATAAGAAAGTGAACATCCAAGATGAAACTGCAAAGTTTATACCATCTGATCTAAATCTAAACTGTTTGTAAATCAAAATTTAGTGTGTCTCACTGCCGATCATTGTTTCAACAATGGTTATGTGGGAAAGCCAGTTTCTTTGAGTGGCAGCCAGTTTCTTTGGAATAATATGGCCTGCAACACGTGAAAAGGGGTATTCGGACATTTGCGTAAAAGGTTGTTTCGGATCAGCCCACGCAATCTGCGCAGGCTGATCCGAAACGACACTTTCCGTTTTTATGTGATTTTCTGTTTTTACTGTTGCACAAAATTTAATGTTGTCGTAAAGTGCCGTCTCGGATTAGCCTATACGCAGACTGCGCAGGCTTATCCGAGACGACACTTTACGCAAATGTCCGAATGCCCCTTTTTGCGTGTTTCAAGCCATTATAATAGTGCGTAGTGCTGGTCAAAGCAAATACAGGAAAAGAAAGAAAGGTGCACTGGCCGCCATGAAATAACTGAAATAATGTGGGGAAACGGCGTTAAACACACCCTAACTATCAATCAAACAATTTTAATTCTCCTTTGTATCTGTCAAGATATGAGATGTGAACAAAGAATCGATTAATTCATTGAGGAGGTCACTACGTATTTAATGAAGAGTCTTACAAGCTGGAGATCACATCATAAACAAATTATTCAGGGCGAAAGTAAACCAGCTATAGAATATGTAGTATGTAAGCGTTCCATAAAAAATATTTCATAAAAATACCAGGACCTGGAACGAAAAACCTTAAATCCATTCCTTTACTCAATCAACTTGTGCCCCCCTTCCCCGCTCTGACTTTACCCTTTCCTAAACGACAAACTTTTGGACCAGACCAAATTGAAAGCATTTGCAGACGACAATTTAATTCTTGCTGAAAAGATGATTTCTGTCTATGATAGGGTAGAAAACATTGTGGGAAAAGGAGAAAATGCTGGTCACCAGCATTTTCTCCTTTTCCCACAATGTTTTCAAAAGGCTATTATTCCAGACCCGTTAAAAACCAGGGATTGTTTGGGAAAGGGTTAAGTTCTGTTCATTATGTGAGATTTCAGTAACAGAACAGACTGTTACTGGCGTGCAGCACGCGGAAAGGAGCATTCAGACATTTGCTTAACTCCGTACCTAACGACAAAGTTTTAGACTGGTCCAAATCGAGAGCATTTGCAGACGACAAAATAAACGTGCCTAAAAATCTGAAACTGTTTTAGGAAGGGAAGAAAAACATTGTGGGAAAAGGAGGAAATGCTGGTTACCAGAAAGCGTTCTGTTGAAATTTAGAAACTTAACCGGGATAAAAATTAGAATTTAGTTTTGTATGATTGGTGATTATAGAACAAGACAATTTCCACTCAAGCAAATATATCTTATGAATTTGAGTCGTACTATGTGAAAAGATTTTTAACCCTTTACTCCATGGATACTCATTTCTACGCATTGCTTGTAGGAGCCTTTGGAAAACATTGTGGCAAAAGATGAAATTGCTAGTGACGAGTAATTTCACCTTTTGCCACAATGTTTTCTTTACTATTAAAAGAAGTCACATACACATAAGAAACAGTTTCATCCTTGCTGCTGTTTAGGCTTATTTAGAGATACCATAGACATGCCTTATGGGGCTAAAGAGTGAATGAACCTACAAAAAGTATCGACCCGAGTCAGCCTGCGCGATTCGCGCAGACTGACCCTGGTGGAAACTTTTATGTTTTGGGTGAATTTTCTATATACCCACAGACCATTTTACCACATGACACGACCGTTTTCTGTGACAGAATGGATTCATAATGTGTGACGATTTGAATAGTAAAAGGCTACTGCATTACAAAGATGGACAAACCCTTTTTTCCCAGGAAGCCGTCATAATTTCTGTATCAGCTCAGTCGTTGTTGCAAACAGGGGAGTTATTGACTAAACTAGTAAATGTCTTGACAAGATCAGACTGCTATTCTGAAGATTCACACAAAAAAAAATAATTATCTAGAGTAGTTGGTAAATCAAAGTAACTTCGGTTACATTCTTTCCTTAGTAGAAGACTGTGACACAAATTCGGAAATCCGGACTTTTCTTAGAGCCGGAAATGGTCAATATTTTACATACTATCGAGTACCTGAACCGTGTATTGTACTGTACAAGTAGACGCCATTAGCTTTTGATAAACATTTGCTAAGATTTTATTGATTAAAAACTGAGTGCTGTGATATTAATTCTTTAGTAGACGAGGAAATGTCAGACTTGTCCGAGCTCATTGCATTTGGAATCGACAAATAAACAATGCTGAAACAGTGGAATTCTTCTTCAGAAGTGATGGTAGAACAGTAGTAAAACTTTGGTAATGGGAGAAAATACGGGTTACCGGCGTTTTCTTCTTTTCCGATAACGTTTTCAAAAGACTTCCTTTTGAACTCGAGATTGTAGAGGGTCAATTCATGGGGCGTTCATAAATGAAATATACACTTTCGATACAGGAGACAAAAAAACAAAAACGATTACAGTCAGCTTTGAAAGAAAAACTCGAATATGCCAAGTAGGCCTACCTACTAATGATAATGTAACTGTCCCACAACGTATACCCAAAACCGTTCAGGAAGTCTGCACAAGAAAATGTAAATTGTGCCTCCTTAGCGAAGGATTCATATGTAGACCTCATAAAGCCCGCAACACTCGAAAGGGGGCCTTCAGGCATTTGCGGTCCGCGTAAAGTATTCTGTGACGGCACTTTGTAAGATTTAGCCCTACAGTAAACTTAAGTTGCGAAAATTAGAAAATTACGTAAGAAGGGACGGTGTCTAGGATTAGTCCGAGCGGACTGCGTTGGCTGATCATCAATACGAGACAACATTTTACACAAAATCCGAATGACCTTTTTCGTGTGTTGAAGGCCAGTTATAGTGATTTGTATACTAAAGAATCTTATAGAAGTCTAAAACATCAAATGCAGAGAAACTGAGCAAAAATAAACATACCTATTAGACAAAATTACAGTTTGCCAAGGCATCCGATTTAAAACTCATGATGACCTGTCTCAAGGTTTTGTTATACATGTATGAACGAAGCGATAGAGCAAAACAAATGCCTTCCCGGTTACCTGTACATGTATATATCCGCGGAGAAGAAAGTCGGAACATTGTGAAATTATATTCATCTTTAAATTCTTTGCCAAAGGACAAATGATAGACCAAGTCAAATTAAACATGGCAAATAAATGGAATTCATTTTTGAAAGGGAAGAAAGCTGTGTGGAAAGTAGCCTAACTTCCATTCCAAGGAACTTCAGACTTGGAGATTGTTTGGCGAAAGGTCAAAACAAAGTTACATAATTGAGTACCTCCACTCTACTGTTTATTTATATAACAATAAACGCAAATGTTAAAATTGATAATCATTGTTCTTTGTATTTTTCCTAGTCAACTCTGGTTTCAAATTCAAGCTTTTCTTCCGACGCTTTTTTTCGTATAATAGAGTCAATAACTTTCACGAGTGGTGAAATACTAATTTTACTAATGTACTAATCCCTTTTCTGTAACTGGAAGTAAGTTATGTTGAAACAAGTTAACCAATTTACAGGTCGTCTAAATAATAAAAGCACTCGGAGTTAACAAAAATATCGTACGTTGAGACATTGCAGGAAAATAAGCAAATACATGTTACCAAAATAAGTACCTCACTTTCTTCGTTATATGCTACTCCAAATTAGTTAAGGATCAACATGTAAGATTTAGCTGTTTATATGTGTGCTATGTATCAGGTATGGTTTTTCAATATGCTGCATTGCCACACTGATGAAATAAAAAACCTGTGAAAATAATGTTTTTAATCCAAAACTTAGGTGCTGTTATGTATAACTGTGTCGAAATATCTAAATGATCTCTATCAAAGTTTGAGCAGTATATTTTCAAAAGCAGTAGACTACAATAGGGTCATCGACTGGCAATCATTATCTTACATTCAAGGGTTAACCATAAATCTAGAGAAAGAGTAATATTGTGCAAACTAGTCGCATTCACAACATTTACCGTAGTTCATGGTTTTGTAAATCTGTTTCAGTTCAATTATGGTGTCAGCATGGTTTCCGGTTCCGCTATGGTATGCGTTGTCTCCGAAAGTGTCCTTAATGTATTTCACATGTGTCATCGGATTTATTTCCGCTTGATGGAATATATTGCCGTGGCTTGTCGAAGTGTGAACTATGGGCGATTTTAATTTAAAATGTATTATGAACTTTTGTACTACCGGTCAAATTCATCCGACTGTTTTACCTGTAGTTTAGATTGATTATAACAAATAAAACGCAGAAGCATGAGCAGTACACTGGAAATTGAATTCACTCTTTACAAAACAGTCCCATGCTTTAGCGAAAAGTAAATTTGTTGCAAATAGTATGTGAAAAACAGGCGTTGTCTGTAACAACCATACGATTTTTTTCCAACAATGTTTTCTACTCACTATGAAAGAAGTATTTTTTTTACTTTTCCTGTCGTGTTTTGAAACGCCTTCTTCTTGAGGGCGGTTAAAACTTGGAACTGTACTGTAGAAATATACTACTCAAACTTTGATAGGGATTACTTACATATTTGTGTATGGGTTTATACGTTACAACAGTTTTGCATAAACTCTTTACCATACAATAAAATTCTAGAATTATCCAAGTTGAAAGCATTTGCCGACTAAAAAACAAATGCAACGTACAATATGCTCTCTGGTATCCAGCATTTTCTCCTTTTCAAACAATGTTTTCCAAAGGCTTCTTTCTCTGTGTCTTTAACAGTCGGCATTGTAAGGTAAAGGATTAAAGATCCATTTCCACTGGTTATTTTATTAATCAGTGTGGCAATGTAACATACTGTAAATTATACATGATCCATGCCACATATAGATCTAGACTGAATCTAATATGGTGATCCCTAGCAAATTTTGAGTAGTATATTTTGTCAACTTTGTACTTTTTTCAGGCTGGCACTTACTCATATGTTAAAACAAGCGTTATTCGACACAACGGTTTCAATTTGAATCCTTGGGGCGACCTACCAGACAGTGTTATAGCTGCTTGCGGATACACATCACAACAAAACGAGAACTTTGCACTTATTGACGCTTCACACATGGTGTATTCCTACGCGTTGATTCATAGCCCGGACAATAACAATCCAACAATGATAGTAACAGGGCAAGGATTGTGGACAACGTGATGGCTTACAGAACAGAAAATAAAACAGCGTTCGTGTTGTCCTTGTGACATGGATGTGATTCCTCTAGCTTTCATAGGATTTCCTCCTTTTAACTCATTACAAAAGGACAATATTTTGGGTTTGTCCAAAAATCGAAAGCATCTGCAGACGACCAAATAAAAGTGGTTGAAAATTTTAAATTTGTTTTGTGAAGGGTAGAAAACAATGTTGGAAAAGGAGAAAATGCTGGTTACCAGCATTTTCTCCTTTTCCCACATTGTTTTCTAAAGGCTACTTTCTCAGGGTCGTCAAAAATAGGGATTATGTGGTAATGGGTAAACTCTTTATAAAGGGACATTGCTTTAGACTGGTACCAATCGAAGTATTTGCGGACAACAATTGAATTTTGGCTAGAGTGATATATAGTCTTTGGCAGGTTACCCACCTTAACATAGTGGGTAAAAGAGAAAATGCTGGTTACCAGTATTTTCTCCTCTTCCCACCATGTTTTCAAATGGTTTCTTCCTTATGGTTTTAAAAGTTGGCTTTGATTGTAAAGAGTTGAACTTTAAAGTGATTATTCAGAATCTGTCCAAGCCCATGAGAACCTGTTCAGCAATGTGAAGTGTGTGAAGGGGGTGCACTTTCCTTCCTCCTCACGTTTCACCAATCACACCCCTGTTGATTGAGAGGCTGCTGAAGAACTCTGAAACGATTGTGGCAACTTATGCCTTTGAATAGTTACATCTAAATTTACTGAATTTTCTAAGGGAAGACTCATGACAGTAATTGCTTTTTGTATCTCAACATTCCGATCCATCATCTCACTACAGTTGCCTAACTCCTGACCCAAATGCCAAAGTTTAGACTTGTTCAAACTAAATGCATATTGCATACAAAAAATTATATGTGACGGAGAAAACGGGAATTTGCTTTGGGGTGGGTAAAAACCGTTGTTGGAAAAGGAGAAAATGTTGTTTACTAATTTTAGTGGCTGCAGAAAGATGCAACAATAGTACCTGTAGGCGGATATTATTTTGCTCAAAATCGATAATGGACTCAATTTCTAGAGTAACTCAGTTTCTTAGAGTAAGTTTAAGTCATTATTTGAGAACAAGTTAACTCTTTCCCAAATAATCCCTGGTTTTTACAGTGCTGTGAAAGTAGGCTTTTGAAAACACTGTAGGAAAAGGAGAAAACGCTGGTAACCAGCATTCTCTCCTTTTCCCACAATATTTTCTACCCGTTCATAAACAAAAATCAACATTTGCAATCTGCCAACGCTTTCAATTTGGTCTAGTCCAAAATTTTGTTGTTTGGAAAAAGGGTTAACTAAAATCAACAAAATGGTTCATATTCTCAAAACCCAAATTGACTCAACGTTTTAGACACAACTCCAAATCAAAGAGACTGACCTCCATGGATTGAGATGGTCCATTATTTTGCTGCCCAAATTTGAAACCTTGTGTAAACTGAAGATTTGAGACCACAACTGTTTTTGCCTTCAATTGAAGACTCAGAATATATAATTGGTATTTTCACTGGTCATAACTATGAAATAACAAAAAATATTTCACCAGTATTTCTTGATAATGTACCGAAAAGTATGAAACAAAAAATATTAATAAGCACAAAATACTGTTGCAATAAGTATTATATATATATTTATTCAAAATATTCTGTTTGAAAAATTTTAACAATAACAATGTCAACAAAATAGTATAATCATTTAGCTATGCGCTTAATGTATCATGGGTCGGTCAAGGTGGACAAGTCACAAAGACTTAACAGCATTGGGTTAGACAATTGTCAGAGAAGTTAATACAACCTGTATCAGAAAAAATCTGATTTGTTACATGTAATTCTTAGCTTTTTAGAAAAACAAGAGGGCCAAGATGGCCCTGGATCGCTCACCTGAATTTTTGAGATGACCATAGTCTATTTTTTTTTGAGGTATTGAAACATTGGAATCAAATTTATAATTTTGCCAAGCAATTTTCAAAAGGTCACCTGTAAAAGTCATTTCTAAATCTGACCATCAGTTTCAAAAAGAAGAATTTTTAAGAATTCTTCATTTCTGTATAAGAGCAAGTAGCCCCCATCCACGAGAGCCATGTTACTTGATGGATCAAAATTTACGAACAAGTTTTGAAAAGGGTCACCCAAGGAACATCTCTCTGAAATTATTTCAAAATCTGACCAGGGGTTTCAGAGAAAGAGAATTTTAAAGAATTTCATCATGTCCGTATAGTGCAAGTAGCCCCCATTCACAAGAGCCATGTTTCTTGAGGGATCAAAATTATATGTACAGCTTTTGGAAAGGGTCACCCAAGGAACATCTCTGTCAGATTATTTTAAAATCTGACCACAGGTTTCAGAGAAGAAGAATTTTCAAGAGTTTCTTCATTTCCATATAATGCAAGTAGCCCCCATTCACTAGAGCCATGTTTCTTGGCAATCAAAATTTCACGAACAATTTTAGAAAAGGGTCACCCAAGGAACATCTCTGTGAAATTATTTCAAAATCTGTCCAGCCATTTCAGAGAAGAAGAATTTTCAAGAATTTCTTCATTTCTGTATAGTGCAAGTAGCCCCCATTCACCAGAGCCATGTTTCTTGATCAATCAAAATTTCGCGAACAATTTTTGAAAAGGGTAACCCATGGAACAAGTCTGTGAAATTATTTCAAAATCTAACCAGCTGTTTCAGAGAAGAAGAATTTTTAAGAATTTCTTCATTTCTGTATAGTGCAAGAAGCCTCCATTCACCAGAGCCATGTTTCTTGACCAATCAAAATTTCGCGAACAATTTTTTAAAAGGGTCACCCAAGGAACAACTCTGTGAAATTATTTCAAAATCTGACCAGCGGTTTCAGAGAAGAAGATTTTTTAAGAATTCCTTCATTTCTGTATAGTGCAAGAAGCCCCCATTCACCAGAGCCTCATTTTTTGACGGATCAAAATTTCACGAACAATGTTTGAAAAGGGTCACCCAAGGAACATATCTGTGAAATTATTTCAAAATCCGACCAGCGGTTTCAGAGGAGAAGATTTTTAAAGAATTCCTTCATTTCTGTATAGTGCAAGAAGCCCCCATTCACCAGAGCCACATTTTTTGACGAATCAAAATTTCACGAACAATTTTTGAAAAGGGTCACCCAAGGAATATATCTGTGAAATTATTTCAAAATCCGACCAGCGGTTTCAGAGGAGAAGATTTTTAAAGAATTTGCTAAAAAATTCCATTTGGTTGCCATGGCAACCAGAGTTTTTGATGGAATCAAATTCTGTGAACAATTTTTAAAGAGGACCTCCCAAGGAACATTCCTGCCAAGTTTGGTCCAAATCCGCCCAGCAGTTTAGGAGGAGTTGATGTTTAAAGAATTGTTGACGACGCACTACGGACGACGGACGACGGACACCGGGTGATCCTAAAAGCTCCCCTTGAGCACGTTGTGCTCAGGTGAGCTAAAAAAACCACTTTACCAGGCAATACAATTTGAAGACTTGGCCAAAATTTGTTTTTTCCTTTACAAACAATGTTTTCAAAAGCCTTACTCGGCACACTTTTTATAATATGAAATTGTTTGGTGATGGATTAAACCTGTCACACAAAGTTACTGAGTCAAGTTTAGCTAGGGTCTTACTTATCTGTCTTACCTACACAAATCATACCCGTGTTCCCATGACCTTGTGATGGAAAGCTCTTGAATTTCAGAATACACTACTGGAGGAAATGCCAAGTAGCATTTACTCCTTGCCACTAACAGTTTCAAAAAGACAAAATACAATCGTTTAAATTCATTTTGTCCACTGCACATACTTTCAATATGGCCAATTCTGTAATTTTTGTCATCTGGCAAAAGGTTGATGCCTCAGTTCACAAACTTTTGTAAAATTCTGAGACAGGTAGGTTACAGTGGATGAAATAGGGGGAAAAAAAGTAGAAAATCATAAAATCATTTTACAAGAGCACTTTCCCCACATATGCCTATAAGCTAAAATAGCATTGAAAATGCAGAACATTATTTCTTTAAGTGTTCTCGCTATACATATATCAGATCCTCGCCTTTCAGGGCAACTAGAGCTTTTCATCCTTTAAGCATTCTAAAATTACTCTTTGGAAATGCCAACTTGAGTTATGAACTAAACTGTTTACTTTTAAACCCTTTCCCAAACAAGCTCTGGTTTCTACATGTCTGTAATAAAAGTCTATTGAAAACACTGTGGGAAAAGGAAAAATTGCTCGTAACGAGCAATTTCTCCTTTTCCCACAGTGTTTTCTACCCTTTTGAAAACTTTCTGCCATCTTCTCCAAACCAAAAAAATTGTCATCTGCAAACTCTTTCTGTTTGGGAGAGTCCAAAATTTGTTGTTTGGGAAAGGGTTAATGCAGTTCACTCATACATTAGAGATACCAATCGTTTTATGTAATTGCTTTTTATTTGTAGCAGTTCTACTTTTTACTGCTTATTAGAGCATCACATTCTACAGAGATCACCATCTTGTTTCCTAAAAATTCTCTCTCTCTCTCTCTCTCTTTCTCCCTCTGACTGTGTATGTATATGTGTGTGTGATGCGTGAGCATGTGCATATGTTTTTTTTTTTTCATTTCCCAATTGTGTGTTAAAGAGTTAAACAATGTTGAACATTTCACTTTCAGGGTTTCCAATCCTGGTCTCTACCCTCTAAGATAAAATTTTGTGAAAAATACTACTATAATATAATGCTACATATGAGATTTCAAACATCTACACCTTTTGCTACAAACCAAGATTCCCATAATAATATAAATCTATTCAAAAGCATTTATTTTGACTTATCAAAGAAAATCAAAATTCAACATATGGTCATCATATGAATGATCTTTTAAGTACATGTATTCCCCATATTTACACATATACCAAGTCTCAACAATATTATCTTCCAACTTTTGGTTCTGAAGAAGAAATATAAAATTAAGTAGAGGTACCTGACACATGGACAGTAATTGATTGCAAGCAATGACTCACCCTGTGCACTTCATGCTCTCCAGAACTGATAATAATCTCATGAGAAACAATACTGGTACATACCATAATTCAATAGACCCTCCCCCAAAACAACTGGTCATGATAAAATCCATGTTGACAAAAGACTAGCTTTTTACATGTTCATAAATAGAACAGTCTGCACTTCGATCTAGACTGACAGATAAAATATGGTAAAAACAGTCTAAAATTAAAATTGTACTACAAGCTGCTGTACTTTTTCATTTTTTTTTTTTCCTTTCTACCAAAGACTAAATACGCCCATTTCACTTTTTTCAAGACAAAGCAATGTCACTAGAGAAGAATTCACTATAATACTTATTTCCTAATTTACCCGAATTTTTCCTGAAAAATCTGATGAGATCTGATTGTCATGTTCTAACTTAATTTAGTAAAGGCTCATATTCACTAATCATTCACAAGAACATTCTCAGTTTTACTCTCCAACGTTTTCTGAATCTTCCCCAGGGTTGTTAAAACCCCACGATTGTCTAACAAAGGGCTAAAAGGAGACATCTCAACTTTAAGTAAAAACTTGGAATTTCAAAATTGCAATCTGTTTCTATGTCTTTTTCGAGTATTTCATTCTCTGACAAAATTCACTCAAAGTTTACCATTTCCATCACGTCTTTACCAAACGACAAAATTTAAGATTTGTCCGAATTGAAAGTATATGCAGATGACGAAATAAACTTGATTGAAAATTTGAAACTTGACTTTAGAAGAGTAGAAAACATTGTGGGAAAAGGAGAAAATGCTGGTTATCAGCATTTTCTTCTTTTTTCACATTGTTTTCACAAAGTTCTTCCTCTGGATTGTAAAAACCGGGCATTGTTTGGTAAAAAGTTAAGTTCAAATGTTGTCCGTCACTTTACAGAGTTTAAAATTGTGCCATCTGATAGACACTTAATCCTTTACCACAAAATCCTGAGTTTTAACGACCTTAAGTAAGATGGCTTTTGAAAACATTGTGAGAAAAGAAAAAAATACTGGTTACCAGCATTTTCTACTTAACTCACCATGTTTATCTACAACTTCCAACTTAGGAGTCATATTTGAGCTGCAGTTTGCAAATGCTTTAACTCTTTACCAAAAAGACTTTAGACTTGACCAAATTGAAAGCATTTGCAGACGACAAAATAAATGTGATTCAAAAATTGAAACTTGACTTAAAAAGAGTGAAAAACATCGAGGGAAAAAAGCATTTTCTCCTTTTCCCAGAATGTTTTCAGAATACTTCTTTCTCAGAGTCGCTAAAAGTTCGACTTGAGTGTGAAACTGTTAAATTTTGACAAGAACAAATTCTGTCATGCAGTAAAGAGTTAAGCAGATATTCCAGTGGTTATCAAAAATCATAAGCAAAACAAAAACTTTCAAAACTAGATTTTTCTTTAAGGGCAGGGGAATAAAAATTTTGCATCCTTTGAAACAAAGACAATAAAATATTTCACAAAGCCAAGAAGTATTTACCACAAATGTAACGGAAATTAATGGCTGATTGTATTTTTTGCAATTCGTTCAATGACTGATATTACGCTGATCACACTTGCAACCACCCCAAAACATATAATTAAAATGTCCTTAATTTTTATAAATATGTTGACGTCCTTCCAGCAAACTTTCAGATGAAATAGGCAAGGCAGTATAAAAGCAAGGACAGAACTTCCTACAGCACCTGTAACGAAAATATAAAAAAAAAGCCAAATATGTATTGAAACTGAAACAATTGTTTACTTCCTTTTGACTCTTAATCAAACAAAAAAATTTCGGACTTGTTGAAACCCAAAGCATTAGCAGAAGACAAATTTAGCTCGCATGGAGGAAAGCTTGCATGGTTGAAAAAAAAAATTTGGGAAAAGGTAAAAAAAAGGTGATTCCAGCATCTTACTGTTCATTCAAAAATCTTCCTCAAGGACATTAAAAATTGTGCTGTGTGGCAAGGACTAAAAAACATTTTCATTTAATATGTTTTACATATTGATGCTTTGTGGATCTTCCTATTCCTTCCTGGAGTTTCTTTGACGGCACAACAATAGACAAAACTTTATCAAAGTCACCTTTTGTATTTCAACTTCACCCTGTACCAGTCTTTCACATATTTTAACAACCTGGTAGAGAAGCACTTTTATAAAACAATATGGACAGAACATGCAGACTGTTATGGGAGACCACTCCTTCATGCATGGCTTCCTCCCAACTTAAATACAACACCTAACAATTAGGTTAGAGAGATATCTCTTTAGCTCAGTGGTTATGGTGTTGGTCTTTCAAACCTAAAAAAACAGAGAATCTTGTCTGAATGGGTTTGAATCCTGCAAGATGCCACTTGTATTTGGGCAATGCATTTGTTCATTTTGTTTCTTTGTTACAGACTTTGTTTGTAAGAAGTTTGAATATCTTTATCTACACTGCCTGCTTTACTGTTAAAACACTTTACCATACATTCACAAAAATCTAATAACCTGACTGAATAAGATCCTGCTGGTAACCAGCATCTTCTCTTTTCCCCAAAGAACTTTCAAAAGCTGTTTATGTCAGAGTCATTAAATCTTGGCATTGTGTATAAACCCATTACTACACAATCCCTACTTTTGACGACATTGGGAAAGAAGCCTTGAAAAACATTGTGTGAATAGGAGAAAATGCTGGTACCCAGCATTTTCTCCTTTTCCCACAATGTTTTCTACCCTGCTGGAAACAAATTTCAGTGTTTGAGTAATGTCTAATTCATTTTCTGCAAGTGCATTCAATTTGGTTAGTTTAAAATTTTGTCATCTGGTAATGGGTTAACAGCTTCAGGTGTGAGTGCTGGTTAGGGTTTCGAAAAGCAATCATTGACAGAGATCAATATAAGTTGTAAGAACCTGCTTCACAATGAATGTTTATAAATATGTTTTTACAATACTTCAAGATAGTAGAAATAGTGCACATCTTGTTTCTTTTTTTGTATGGTGATTAGCACTCTTTTTATTACTATTTCCATTACATCATAGAACCATGTGCACCTGTCCATATTTTTCTGGAAATTATTTTACTAGTACTTTACACAATATTCTTTCTTGGCCACTGGCTGCTTTCTTACACAATCATCATTAAAAACTATTGATAGCTGGAGAGGAAAGAATCTGTTCACAATCATAAACATCATTAATTCTCTGAAGGAACTGGGCAGACTGGGATATATGCATTTATTTTGTGTTACTTATCAACTGTCTATCCTTTAACTCTTTACTTAAACATTAAAAGTTTGAACTGGTCCAAGTTAAAAGCATTTGCAGACGTTAACATAAATGTCACTGAAAAATTGAAATTTGTTTTGGGAAGGATGGAAAACAATTTGGGAAAAGGAGAAAATGCTGATAACCAGCATTTTCTCCTTTTCCCAAATTGTTTTCAAAGGGCTATTTTCTAAAGGGTCGTTAAAAGTAGGGATCATGTGGTAAAGAGTTAAATGATTTTGACATGGGATGAGATCAAGGGCTGCATATCAAAATCAAAAACAACTTATGCTCACCAACAAAGGCTCCAACATACGCAAAATTGTCTTTCAAAAGCACCGCAAGACCTCCAGCTACAATGACTACAATTATACGTAAAATATTGCGCTTCCATCTCGGAACCTGTCAATGAAAAAAGATTACTTTTTTAAAGGCTCAGTTATGAACTATTTACTCTATGCTTATCAGATTTCATGGTTCTTATTCTTTACCTGATTGTATCTTCATCTTTTTACTCAATAAAGACTAGTTTAAACAATTCTGAGTAATAAAAGCTTTTGAAAATATCGTGGGAAAAGTAGAAAATGCTGCCCCACAATGATTTCTACCTAGACAAAAAACATCATGTAAGCTAGATTTGTCGTCTGCAAATACTTTCATTTCAGTTGAATGCAAAATTTTGTCATTTGGTAAAAGGTTAAACCTGGCTATTAATAACCCAAAGACAGACGGCATTTGAAGCATTGTATTCCCCTTTTTTCCGCAATGATTTTTACCTTCTAAGAGACAACACCCATTATTTTACCTCCATCTAATAATTATGCCATCTGCAAATACTTGCAATTTGGAAAGACCTTCAATATGTCCATGTGGACAAGACCTACATGGAGATACCAGTATTTTATTTTGCATAGATTTGGAATAACTTTTAACTCTCTAACAAATGACAAATTTTTTGGCATGTCTAAATCAATGGCATTTGCAGATGACAGGAAAAAGTGACTGAAAATTTAAAATTTGTTTTGTGAAGAATAGAAAACAATGTGGGAAAAGGAGAAAATGCTGGTAACCAGTATTTTCTCCTTTTCCCACAATGTTTTAAAAAGGCTTTTATCTCGGGGTCATTAAAAGTAGGTATTGTGTGGTAAAGAGTTAAGAAGCACTAAAAGAAAGTATATATACATACACTTTCAGAGACAGATGTAACCACTTCCTCATCACTCAGTAGTGGATCTTTGTCATCATCACGTATCAACTGTTCTTCTTCTTCCTCCTCTTCACTAAACTTCTTCATTTTATCTTCCCTTTTAGGTCCACATATTTGACCTACAAATATCATTAAACATTATAATTTATTGCAAGATCATAATATAATACAATAACCTTTAACCCTTTACTCCATAGATACTCATTTCAGCAAACTGTGTTTAGGAGCCTTTGGAAAACATTGTGGCAAAAGGTGAAATTGCTCGTGACGAGCAATTTCACCTTTTGTCACAATGTTTTCTATGCTATTAAAAGGTGTCATTTACACATAAGAAACAGCTTCATCCTTGCTGTTATATAGGGTCAATTAGAGATACCATAGAAATGCCTTATGGGGTAAAGGGTTGATAGTAGTAATATAATTGAGCCATGCTCTGTGAAAAGGGGATTAACTCTTTACCATACAATCCCAACTTTTAACAACCCTGAGAAAGAAAGCCTTTGAAAACATTGTTAGAAAAGGAGAAAATGCTGGTAACCAGCATGTTCTTCTTTTCCCACAATATTTTCTACCCTTTCCAAATCAAATTTCATTTATTTGTCATCTGCAAGTGCTTTCAAATTTGGAAAGGTCCAAAATGTTTTCGTTTGGTAAAGAGTTAATGCATCTACAAAAGTATCTACGCAGGTCAGCATGCGCAGACTGACTCGTCAAAACCTTTTGGTATGGTTACGTTTTCAGAATGTCAAAAGGACCATTCTATTCATGACTCAGTTGCAAGATATAGGATCTGACATGAGTTGGCCTTTGAGATAAAATTTTATTAAACAAGTCCAGGGAAAATGTTATTAAGTGAGCCTTTGGCGACCTTAATAACATTTTTTCTTGACGAGTTTAATAAAATTTCATCTTAAATGCCACCGAATGTCGGATTCTTTTTATCAAATAAGGATATTTCACTAATGATGCATCAGAAGATGCAAAAACATCTATAGATGCACCCGGAGTTATATCCCTGAATCCCATTCGCTTCTATGAAAAACGTTCAAAATGATGTCAAGAATGACGTCACACAATTGTGATATTACAAGACTAGTGTATAAGATAAGAAAATTCATAATGGATATATTGCACTAAAAACAAGGGAGGTTATGTGATAAAAATGGATTTCATAAATTCATACTTGATATGTGATGACCTGCTTGTTATAATGAATCAAAGAGACCAAGTTAAACCCTCTTTTCTGATGATCTGTCCAGTTGAAAAAAAAAAGGCATGGTATTCAATCGAGTTGCTTAGTTATAATATTGATACATTTCCTTGTATGTCCTGAAAACTGAACTTTTAAACCAACTCAAAGCTGGATATCATTTCATAAAGATCGAAAAAAAATCTTTACAAACACTAACTAGAGTTGTCACTGAATGTGACTTAATACCCCTACCAGCACTTTGATAGAAACAGGCAATTATTTGTAAACAGATGGACACACAGATGGACACACAGACGGACACACAAATGGACCAATGGATGGACACATGGACAGACAGGCTAATTCCAGTATACCCTTTTAGGGGTATATTTGTTTTGCAGGAGTATAAAAATTCATATTTGCCTGAAAAGATGGTATTAACTCTTTAAAAGCGACAAAACTTTAGACTTGTCCAAACAGAAAACATTTGCACATAACAAAATAAAAGTGACTCAAAAATTGAAACTTGACTTGAGAAGAACAGAGAAAAAAGTTACCAGCATTTTCTCCATTACCCATAATGTTTTCAGAAGGCTTCTTCCTCTGGGGATTGTGTAGTAAAGGGTTAATACTCTTAGCAATACAATACCAAATTTCAACAAACCAAGGAAGAAACCTTTGTAAACCACCGTTGGAAAAGCAGGAAAAGCTGGTAGCTAGCATCTACATCTTTTTCCACAATAATTTTTACTGTTCAAAAAAGCCAAATGTTTCTATCTTTGAGTCAAAGGTAAATTTTGCTGTCTGTAAAATCTTTCAATCTAAGTTACGGTAGTCTAATATTTTAATGTTTGGTACCTTTATAAGAAATATTTCATATTTAACTCTTTACCAGATGACAAAATTTCAGACTAGTTTCAATTGAAAGCACTTGCAGGCGACGAAATAAAACGTAACTCAAAAACTGAAATTTGTTTTGAGCTGGGTAAAAAAACCTGCATATTCTTGACATATTAACATAATTATGACAAGGTTATACTGATAACCAAATTTCCTCATTTAGACATGAACAGAAAGTTGCTAAAAGCAACACCACAAACAGAAAAAAATGAATGTATGTATTATATAGCTTAAGATTATTTTAATGCTGTCATGTGACAGTTAAAAAAAAAATAAAGTGCCCTTAGTACAAAAGACAAAATGTTGACAGAAGGTTAAACCATTGACTGAAGGTTACAACATTTCTAAAATGCACATGTGTTAAGCATTCAGAGAGTAAAGATCATTATGGCAGCAAATGGTAGAACCATTCATTGTTGCATGGATGATGAGATTTATTCCAGTGATTAAGGTTGTTTTTCTCTTGTCCCCTTCTATTTCTGTGATGGCCTCTCATTTCAAAGAACAGTGAAGGATAGTCTTTTTGTACTTGATTTTCTATATAATAATCCTTCCTCTTTTTCTGGTGGGAGGGAGGGTGGGGGGGGGGGGGAATAGGGCTCTTGAAAGCTTGTTTTCAGGAGTAATGGTATTTGAAAACAGCCAGCTGCCTTACCTTCTGAAAACAAATACTTTTCAAGTATTTCTATCACAGGAAAAATCTGCAAGGGAAATGTCAGTAAAATGCCAATGCATATCCCAATATTTACAATATCTGACAAAATCTCTCCTGCAGGTATATTGGTATTTAACATCTGATGAACATCCTCTCCGAATTTCAAGTATCCCAGCACTCCGAAACTTCCAAGGATAAATGTGAGAACTGCAAGTGCTCCATGAAGAAAACAGGGAAATAACTCTCTGTTGCCAACCATACTTGATTCAATTGGAATTACCTGTTTACAAAAAACAAAACAAAAATTCAGAATGGGAGGTTATGTTGTTCTTCTTGTATTGTATTGTTTCCTTGTATATCAGTCACATAGAGGTGAATTTGTCCATGGATCGCTCTTGTGACCCAAGTGCTGCAAGAAAGGACTAAACTAAGTTAGTCTAAGTATTTCATTACTAAAAATCAAATGTCTAATCCACTGACACCAGGAGGTCAAGTAGAACTGAAGGGAAAAAAAAATGTAACAAATTTTCCCCATATAACTATTCAGGCAGTTTTCATTTTATGTTTTTTATAGGGAAATGAGCCTAAATTATGTGCATTTACTACACAATCCAAGTTTAAACCACAATGAGAACACAGCCTCTTGAAAACTGTGTGGGAAAAGGAGAAAATGCATGTAACCAGCATTATTTCTATTTCCCACATGGTTGTAAACATTTTCACAGGCACTTACCATCATTGAAGTATATATTTTGGTGTGTCATCCGCAAATGCTCTCAATTTGGACTGTCCCAAATTTCATTGCATGGTAAAGGATTGGGTTAACCCTTAACCACACAATCCTGACTTTTAACAACCCTGCAATAGAAACCTTTAGAAAAGATTGTAGGAAAAGTAGAAAATGATGGTAACCAGCATTTTCTACTTTTCTCACAATGTTTTCAAAGGCCTTCTTTTTCAGGGTCGTTAAAAATCGGGATTATGTGGTAAAAAGTTAAACAATATTTTGAAATGCTAAAGACTGGGAAACCAAATCAGAAGAGTAACCATACTTACAAGTCCAATTCCTTCAAATGCTGCTGTTACCATACCAAAGAAGACAGGAAAAGTGCTGAATTTGGCTAATGTTATTGTAGCATGTACCTCAAAGTCTGCAAGTATAAATAGCCATGAAGCATCAAACTAACCCAACCAACATAAATCCAGGATAGAAACAAGACCCAAATAATTGAAATTTCAAGTAACTATAGTATGGTGGCATTAATCTGCCACAAGATACATGATAATAATCATGATTACTTCAGAAAACTATAGTGTAATAAAGCAAAGTTTCATAGAATTTTATCTTTTCATTTTATCTTCATAACATTTCAAGAGAACTTTGATTTATTGCAATACTATAGTTATGTAAAATTACGTAAATTTTGTTCATTACTACCTTAGTAAAACGTGGCCCTGGTATTTTGTGACTTAACCCTTTACCACACAATCATGAGTTTTAACAACCTTGAGGAAAAATGTGGGAAAAGGAGATAATGTTGGTACTCACCTTTCTCAGACAACTTTTTCAATTTGAGCCATATTCAGGACTTTGTCTGAAAACGCTTTCAATTTGGACATGTCCAAAATTTTGTTGCAATTGGTAAACCCTTTAATAGTTTATAAAGCACCCAGAGGCCACATTTAACCCTTCAACAAATGACAAAATTTTGGACATGTTGAAATTGAAAGCATTAGCAGAACACAAAATAAAATTGACTGAAAATTAAAGTTTGTAGTGGAAATGTAGAAAATATAGTGGGAAAAGGAGAAAATGCTGGTAACCAGCATTTTCTCCTTTTTTCACAATATTTTCCAAAAGGCTTCTTTCTCTGGATCGTTAAAAGTTGGGATTGAGTGGTAAAGGGTTATAATTGTACTCAAATGATGGGAGATGTATCACAAATGGTAGGAAACATTACGGTCACCAGTCTTTACCATGTGACGTAATTCTAGACTGGATCAATTTGAAAGAATTTACAGACATTAATTCTAATATGTCTAAAATGATGGGATTGGTCTTTGAAATGGTAAAAACCATTGTAGGAAATGGAGAAAATGTAGTTACCATTATTTTCTCCTTTTCCAACAATGTTTTCAACAGCATTTTTTTTCCTCAGGGTCATCAAAACACAAGTTGTGTGGTGAAGGGATGATAAAGCATGGCTTTGAGTTTAACCCTTTCCCAATCCCTGGTTTTTACAACTCCAAGAAAGAAGCCATTTGAAAGCATTGTGGGAAATGGAGAAAATGCTGGTAACCAGCATTTTCTCATTTTCTCACAATGTTTTCCACCCTTCCCAAGACAAATTTCAGTTTTTGACTTGCAGTAAATCTATCATCTGAATGCTTTCGATTTGGACAAGTCAAAAATTTTGTTGTCTGCTATTAGGACCTAAAAATATCTGGATAATAAGCCCTGCATGGTTGTACAGGCTTTCCTTCAACAAGTAAAGTATGAGTACATCACTTTTCCTTTTCATCCTGCGACATTTTCATAAATGACGTGATTAATTAACACATATTGGATAAATACAGAATGGTATATTAGTGGCAGGCAAGGTTGAGAGGATTTATCATGACAAGGCTTACTTGCATAATAATATGCTTTTACAGGAAAATTGCAAAATGTCATTTATACAACATCACCTGCATACATACAAAAGCAATCTCTTCTCTACATTCATTAACTCTTCACCACACAATCCTGAGTCTTCTTGATGATAAAAGCCTTTAGAAAACATTGTGGGAAAAGGAGAAAATTCTGGTAGCATTTTCTCCTTTTCCCAGAATGTTTTCTACCCTTTCTAAGACATTTTTCCCATTTGAGCTGCTTTAGAATTGTCGTCTGCAACTGGTTTCAATTTGTAAGAGTCTGTATTACAGTACATACATTTTGTCGTTTGGTAAAGAGTTAACCCATTACCACACAATCCCTACTTTTGACGCCCCTGAGAAAGAAGCCTTTTGAAAACACTGTGGGAAAAGGAGAAAATGCTGGTAACCAGCATTTTCTCCTTTTCCCACAGTGTTTTCTATCCTTCCCAGAACAAATTTCAATTTTTCAGTCACCTTTATTTTGTCGTCTGCAAATGCTTTCAATTTGGACCAGTCTAAAATTTTCTCGTGTGGTAAAGAGTTAACTTTATTATTCAAAGCCAACTGTAATTTCAACTGCCATTGCAGTCTAGCCTTTACCACACAATTAAATGCTTTTACAACCATGAAGGAGGAGGCTTTTGAAAACATTATGGAAGATCTTTGCAGAGCAGAGCATGTACGCCCAAAGGGGCTTGTCATTAAATGGGTTAAAATCTAAAACGCCTACAGAGATCCAAATTTAAAGAGTCACATGCACAATTACACATCACAGATATTCATTGTGGTAAGTTTCAAGTCATTCTGATGAAAAACTTTAGGAGGAGTTTGTGCACACAAGAAATTGCATATGTATGAATGGATGGATAGATAGACAGACCATAACATAATACAACCCTTCCAGCATATAAAAATGAGAAACTGCTGCTTTTCAGCATTCAATTCGTTTCCACAATGTTTTCTAAATAATTTTTAAAATCAAGTGCCATATATTCAGCAACACTAACTTTGTCTAACTGTTGCTTTCAATATGGACACATATTTTTTTCTGCCATTCCAGAAAGAGCTAACTCTCATCCTTCTACCACACAATGTTGAGTTTTAACTCTTTACCACACAAGAAAATTCTAGACTGGTCCAAATTGAAAGCATTTCAGATGACAAAATAAAGGTGACTGAAAAATTGAAATTTGGTCTGGGAAGGGTAGAAAGCACTGTTGTAAAAGGAGAAAATGCTGGTTACCAGCATTCCAGCATTTTCTCCTTTTCCCAAATTGTTCTTTCTCTGGGGCGTTAAAAGTCAGAATTGTGTAGTAAAGAGTTAATGACCCTGAGAAAGAAAGCTTTTGAATAAATTGTCACCAGCATTTTCTCCTTTTCTACACACCTCAAAACAAATTTCAATTTTTGAGTAAGATTTATTTTTATCACTCCAAATGCCCTCAGTCTGGAAAAGTCTAAACTTTGTTTAGTAATGGGTTAAAACAGGTGATATAATTTTAGACTGGTTTCTGTTAATGCACTGGCAGATAAAAAGTTGCAGCTATAATAACTGGTGCTTTAAAAGCAAGCAAATGTGAGAAAGAGAGAAAAATGCTAATTATACCTTTTCAATTAGTATTCTTACAAAAGCAGTTTTTCTTCAGGTTGTAAAAATGCATGTAGAACAAATGTTGAATACTTTTGCAGATATTGCAGATAGAGATCAGAAAGTAAACAAGAAGGCCAAGATGGCCCTGGATTGCTCACCTGAGTTTTTGAGAGGACCATAAACCAACTTTTTTTAAAGTATTGAAATTTTACAAACAAAATAATTATTCTGACAAGCAAATTATGAAAAGGTCACCTATAAAAATCATTTCAAAATCTGACACAACCCCTACAATCATCACCACAGCCATGCTTTTGACAAATCAGAATTCTGAAATTAAATTTTTGGATAGATCACCCAGATACATACCATTTCTTGAACAAGAGCACATGCCCAAAAGTGGCTAAAAACATTAAGTTGAACAAGAGCACCTCATAAGAGTGCACATGATTGGCTGTTGGTTGCTCGGTAGTAATTTAAAATACCAAGTTGCAAAAGGGGCATAATTTTGACAAACAATTTTTGGAGTTACCTGCCCTTGTTGTATGGGTTGCTCTTCTACTAGTACACAATTATTCCGACGTTTCCGAAGTAAAGAGCAAATAATTATACAAATTTCGGGAACACAATACATGTCAATGTAAGAAATGTGTTCAAGGTGAGAAACATCGTACATATAAAGAAGCTAGTTCTTAGCAAACTCCTTACCAAATGGATGAAGGAACTTGTCATAAACAGGTAGAAAACATTGTGGAAAAAGAAGAAAATGCTTGTCAGCATTATTCCCTCCTTTTCACTATATCTTTTTTAAAAAGGCTTTTCCTCAGTGTCTATGAAATTTTGTTGTATGGTAAAAGGATTACCCTTTCCCAAAGGACAACTTCTGAACTCTTCCAATTTGGAAACATCTGAAGACAATAAATTTTATTGTGGTAAATGTGCAAATTTCTGTGATAAGGTAGAAAACATTGAGCATAAAGGAGAAAATGCTGGTTACCAGAATAATTTCTCCTTTTCCCACAATATTTTGAAATGCATTCTCTATCAGTGTGGTTAAAACTCAGGATTGTATGGTAACAAGTTAAATTATAATAGTTCCTCTAGGCCTTCAAATAATTTGAAAGTTGTTAGATTCATTTCTAACCCTTTGTCAAACAACTCAATGAGAAAGATGCCTTTTATAAACATTGTGTGGGAAAAGGATAAATTACTGTTAACTCTTTACCAAACGACATAATTTTACACTTGTCCAAATTGGAAGCATTTGTAGACAACAAAATTAACAGAACTCAAGAATTGAAATTTGTTTTGGAAAGCAAAGAAAACATTGTGGGAAAAGGAGAAAATGCTGGTCACCAGCATTTTCTCCTTTTCCCACAAGGTTTTCAAAGGCCTTCTTTCTCAGGGTCTTGATAACCTGTGATTGTTTGGTAAGGGTTAACCAGCATTTTTTCCTTTAGCTCACAGTATTTCCAAAGAGATTGATATGAGAGTGTATACAAAAGATAAGTTAACCCATTACCACACAATCCCTACTTTTGACACCCTTGAGGAAGAAGCCTTTAGAAGACATTGTGGGAAAAGCTTCCACACAATGTTTTCTACCTTTCACAAAACAAATTTCACATTTTCAGTCACTTTTATTTTGTCGTCTGCAAATGCTTTCAATTTGGACAAGTCTAGAATTTTGTCATCTGGTAATGAGTTAAAGGGTGTCAACACTAATTTTTTTTGATAACTCCCTAAGCTTATCTGGATGTCTGATATCAGATTCTATAAATACAACTGTTCTAAATTTTATAACTGATAAAATGTTTATATAACAAGTTTGTGGACTGAAAACATAAATGTCAATTTCATTTTTCCCCCGTCTTTGTTTGTTAGCATTAACACCATTTTAACCCTTTACTCCAAAGATACTCATTTCTAAGAATTGCTTGTAGGAGCCTTTGGAAAACATTGTGGCAAAAGGTGAAATTGCTTGTCAGGAGCAATTCACCTTTTGTCAAAATGTTTTCTATGCTATCAAAAGGTGTCATACACATGTAAGAAACGGTTTCATCCTTGCTGTTATTTAGGGTTATTTAGAGATACCACAGAAATGCCACAGAAATGGGGTAGAGGGTTAATAGCTTAAGCCTTAGGTCATAATTATGACAGCAGTCAGTGAGCCAAGATGTGTTTCCTGGCTTTCTCAAACCAATGCTAACACCACTTTCTTTTCAAGGCGCAAACTACTTTTCTCACATACATCAGAGATGAGAGGCCAGAGAGAAAGTTTCCCTAACTAGGTATCAAACCTACAACCACCAGTCAGGCCATTTTTTACTTTTTGCCGCTTCTGAGCCTTAACCCATTACCACACAATCCCTATTTTTGACGACCCTGAGAAAGAAATCTTTTGAAAACAATGTGGGAAAAGGAGAAAATGCTGGTAACCAGCATTTTCTCCTTTTCTCACAATGGTTTCTATCATTCACAAAACAAATTTCAAATTTTCAGTAACTTTTATATTGTTGGCTGCAAATGCTTTCCATATGGACAAGCCAAAAATTTTGTCATTTGGTAATGAGTTAAAAGAGAGGATTTTCGGTGCTATTGAAGAGTACTATTATTAGAGATTTGTTTGATGTAGCAGACATTGTCTGATCCAAGATCAGAATGCAGTTTCTGTGAATTTGATCTCCATCTATACCCTTCGTAAAGTTATTTAACCAGAGAGTTATAAGAGATGATTTTCAGTGCTATTGCAGAATGCTTTTATTGGAGATTAGTTTTATGTAGCAGACATTGTCAGATCCAAGAATGGAAAGCAGTTTCTGTAAATTTGATCTCAAACTATAACATCTGGAAAGTTGTCTAAGTAGTCATTGGTACGTTGTCTGCACATGTCATATTCTTCGAAGATTCGACTGTCTGATATGACGCATCACTAGCCCTAAAAGCGTGCTGACTGTAATATTACACTCCATAAAGTAGTAATGTAGAAAATAGCTTTTATCAATACCTTTGAGGAGAAATGAGACCTGCTTTAGCTCCAGTTTTCTCTAGACTGCTGATCAAAGCTGAGAGAATTTCACGAGTTAGCGTTTTATTGAGTAAAAGTGTACCTCAGTTTGAAATTCAAAGTAACGGTTGTCACGTAGGAAAGTGGTTCGGTTCTGTTCCCAGGATGCCCAAATTAGATAGATGAGTATTTACAGAATGCCATCTAGCGGGAGATAATGGTCATTGCCTCATTGGTAATGAAAGGTCAATCACAATAATTATGTAAATCACACATTCCTTGCATTCTAATCTTGATCTGTGCTGTCCTATAACACTACTGCCTCATGTTAAGTAAGGGTATTCTATGCCTTGTCCTATGTCATGTCTAGAGCTATCAAAATTGATTTCTACCCTTTACCACACAGTCTCTAGTTTAAATGATCTTGAGGAAGAAAGCCTTTTTTAAAAAAAAAAAAACATTGTTGTAAACAGAGACAATGCTGCTAACCAGCATTTTCTCCATTTTACATAATGATTTCTATTCTTTCTCAGTAATTTTCCACCATCCAAGTCATACGTTCAACGTCATCTGCAAATGCCTTGAATCTGTTTACATCCAAAGCATTCTTGTTTCATATAATGTACAATGGAATTTATATGTCATTACCAAACTTTGGTCACTGTATAAGAAATCAGGATACACTGGGACAGATATACAGGATATTTTAGGAAGTCCCTTCATATAAAACTCTTTGCCTGAAAACAACTGTTTTTAGGGTGTTCAATATTGAAAGAATTTACAGACAATCAAACTGAGTCTTTTTCAAAATGAAAAGTGCATAGAGTTTTGTAATCAAAACAGGGGAAAAAATTATGGAAAAAGGAAAAATATCACTGCATGCAGCAAATTCATAGCTGTAGGTGATGATTAGACAAGCTTCATTTTCAATGAAAATTCTAGGTCCAAAAAAGAGGAATAACAGTGTCAAAAATACTTGGATGGTTATCTGCCCTTGGTGTATGGGTTCCCCATTTGAAAGTTCACAACTTGCCCTCAGCTGAAGTGAATATCTTCAAGCAATAACAAAGATAGCATAAAATGTTGAAGTTTTAGCACCACGACAATTAAGATACATATGATGAGAGGGCTATAGCAATACTTTGGCATTTTTTTTTAAAAAAGCTGAGCTATAATTGCTAGTTAAAATTGTTGTTCACTACAGACTTAACCCTTCACCACACAATGCCAACTTTAAGTGACCCTGACAAGAAAGCCATTTGAAAACATTATGGGAAAAGGAGCAAATACTGGTAACCAGCATTTTCTCCTTATCCCACTAGGCTTTCTACCCTTCCCAAAACAAATTTTTTACTCTCAAGTCTGAAATATTTTGAAATCCTTTCAATTTTGACCAGTCTAACATTTTGCTGTTTGGTAAGGAGTTACAACACTTTTCACCACTATAGGTGCCTTTGCAGCCAGAGTAGATCAAGATCAGAATGCACAAAACATGCAGTCTGATCCTTGATCTATACTACCACTGCTGAAACATTATAAACACAATAAGCAAAACCATTAAATTTCAAGTATCTGGATCTATTCCAGACTGAAATTGTGTTGAATTTATTTAGTGCTCTTTGGATTAAACTTTAAATATACTTCAGCTAAACTTAACACAGAAAGGCCCCTTTCATTTCTGAGACCAGAAATAAAGGTTTATATATAAGGTTATTCATATACTTACCATTTAACAAAAAAGCAAATACTGCAATGCATCCACCTAAAATGCAACAATTGGCAATTACGCTAATCATCCCTAGAGCTCGAACACTTCGTATGAACGCAAATAATAAGAATATAGGCAGTGGTGAAGCTACTAATAACATCAAATTTGGCTTGCTCCGTCTAATTTCTTGAATTATATCAAATGGCAAAGAAGCTGTTGTGTTTGGAGGCAGAACAGTGGTGATATTTTCTGGAACACTAGTTGTAGTAGATATATTCTGGGGTTCCACTGTTGATGAGTTGGGGTCTGCTTCAAAACTGTATGGGACTGCCATTATCAGACGTAAAGCGTCATCAATTTGCTTTGAGGTATTTAAATGTGGACGTTCTTCCAGATCATAATATGTGTGACATGTGGTTTGATTGCCTGAATGGTGACATAATTCCATGGGAAATATAGAATACACAGTGTTTCCAATAAATATAAAATATCCCACACAAAAACCAAACTGGGTCAATGCGATGAAAAAATTCACCATTCCCAGTCCCTTTCCGCCAAAGCATTTCTTGCCAATTTCACCATAAGTCAAATGTTTCATCATGTGTTCCTCAAGATCACTGTAGCTTTCGTTACTCTCTGTATCAGAATCCTCATCTCCACCACTTCGAGCAATAAACGGAGAAATGTCATCTGCTAGACTTTCGTCTTCTACACCAGAATCACCTGGTGTGCTACCTTTGATACTGCTGTAATTGTTTCTCTGCTTTCCATTTTTTGTCTGGCCTGTGTATTTCAGCTTTTCCAGGTGTTTCCGTATAATATGGTGTTTAGTTTTTGCAATCAGGTGACAGCAATGATCTGTGAGTCCAGCAATCAGGGCCATGCCACAGAGTCCAAGCTGAAAGTGAAAAAGAAATGGCCCCTATAAATCCCTGATTCCATGGGAGATTGTTAACAACATGTTATTTGGAAGCAGGCTGATTTTACCAAATTTATGAAAATATATCACTTGATGCAGGACAGTAAAAATCTAAGATCAGACTGTATGCTTTCCCACTATGTTTTCTATCTTAACTCATTGCCAAACGACAATATTTTAAGGCTTGTCCATATCGCAAGCATTTGCAGTTGACTGACAAAATAAAAGTGACTGAAAATTTGAAATTTGTTTTGTGAAGAGTAGAAAAAAATGTGGGAAAAGGAGAAAATGCTGGTTACCATCATTTTCTCCTATTCCCACATTGTTTTATAAAGGATTCTTTCTCATGGATGTCGAAAGTAGGGATTGTGTGGTAATAGGTTAAGAAACAATGATTATATTTTGAGTCACATTTATTATGTTGTTTGCAAATGCTGTCAACTTGGATAAGGCTTAAATTTTGTTGTATGGTACAGGGTTACAGGACTATACATCATTAGCACTTGGTGCTTTCACTACTCTATACCTGCTTAAAATCAGACTTATAAAAATTGCAGGTATTTGAGATTATCAGTTAACTCATTACCACACGAGAAAATTTTGAACTGGTCCAAATTGAAAGCATTTGCAGACGACAAAATAAAGGTGACTGAAAAATAGAAATTTGTTCTGGGAAAGGTAGAAAACACTGTGGGAAAAGGAGAAAATGCTGGTTACCAGCATTTTTTCCTTTTCCCACAGTGTTTTCAAAAGGCTTCTTTCTCAGGGGTGTCAAAAGTAGGGATTGAGTGGTAATGGGTTAAATAGTGCTAGTCAATGGTGAGGTTCGTGTTTGACAAGACAGAAAGCATTGTTGGAAAAATAGAAAAGATTGGAAACTAGCAAACCATTCCTTTTCCCAGAATGTTTTCAACAGGTTTCTTCCTTAGTAACATTTCAGACTTGTCTAAAATGAAAGCATTTGCAGACAACAAAATATATGGTGGATAAAATGATGAGATTTGTCAGGGAAAAGACAGAAAAAATTGTGGAAAAAGGAGAAAATCTTGGCCCCCCTTTTCTCACATTTGCTCCTTTTTCCACACTGTTTTCCAAAGCTTTCTTTGCACATTGTTATCTTCCATAGCATTTGCAGACAACAAATTAAATTGTTCTGGGATGTTGTTTGTTTCTGAAAGATTGGATGTTGTGAGAAGAGAAGAAATTAATGGTTAATTAAGCATTCTCTCCTTTTCCAACAATGTTTTCTGAAGACTTCCTTTTTCAAGATCGTTAAAACTCCGAATTATTCGGTAAAAAGTTATGAGTTAGGGTTGTCATAGATGAAATTATATGAAGGTGAGCTTATTCCCACTTAACTCTTTACCAAACAACCAAATGTTAGACTGGTCCAAATTCAAAGCATTTGCAGACCACAAAGTAAAAGTGACTAATGATTAGAAATTTATTTCCAGCAGGGTAGAAAACATTGTGGGAAAAGGAGAAAATGCTGGACATCAGCATTTTCTGCTTTTCCCACAATGTTTTCAAAAGGCTTTTTCTCTGGGTCGTTAAAGGTCGGGATTGTGTGGTAAAGAGTAAACTTCTCCAACATGTTGTTTTCCAGAGTAGTCTGTTGTCAAACAATCGAGCAACATACAGGTGGTAGCATATTGGTACTTTACCAAACAGTCTGAAATTTTAACAAGAAAGCTCTTGAAAACATCATGGGAAAAGGAGAAAACAGAAAATTCAGAAAGACATAATTTTTCTCCTTTTCCCACAGTATGTTTTCTAACCATCCAGAGAGAACTCAAATCATTTGAGTCAACCAAATTTTTTGTCTGCAAGTATTTTCAACCAAGTATCTAAAATTGTCCAGTCTGGCAAAAGGTTAACTCATTTACTTTACCAAAGAAAAAAATTTAACCCATTACCACACAATCCCTACTTTTGACGCCCCTGAGAAAGAAGCCTTTTGAAAACACTGTGGGAAAAGGAGAAAATGCTGGTAACCAGCATTTTCTCCTTTTCCCACAGTGTTTTCTAACTTTTCCAGAACAAATTTCAATTTTTCAGTCACCTTTATTTTGTCGTCTGCAAATGCTTTCAATTTGGACCAGTCTAAATTTTTCTCGTGTGGTAATGGGTTAAGACTGGTCCAAATTGAAAGCATTAATTTTGCAGATGCAAGAAGACAAAATAAAAGTGACTGGAAATTTGAAATTTCTTTAGGGAAGGGAAGAAAGCATAGTGGGAAAAGGAGAAAATGCTGGTTACCAGCATTTTCTCCTTTTCCCACCTCCTTTTCCCGCAATGTTTTCAGAAGACTTCTTTCTCAGTCTCCTTAACCCTTTCCCAAACGGCAAATTTGGAACCTTGGAACCATACAAACTGAAAGCATTCTGCAGATGACAACTTAACAGTTGCTAAAAAGATGATTTTTCTATATGATAGGATAGAAAACATTGTGTGGAAAAGGGAGAAAATGCTGATTACCAGCATTTTCTCCTTTTTCCACAATGTTTTCTAAAGGCTTCTATTCCTGACCTGTAAAAACCAGGGATTGTTTGGGAAAGGGTTAAAAGTCAGGATTGTTCAATAAAGGATTAATTGTGAATCCAACTTTTTTCACTATACTTTGAACCTCTGTTCACTGACTCATAGAACCTTGGTACAATTACTGCTGACATTTTCAGTTTTAGAGTGATTCATCAGCAGCACATGATCTTTTTTGGAGGGCAATAGCTTTTTCCAAAGAGACAAACATTTGAGCTTGTTTAAATCCAAAGCATTTGCAGACAACACATTAAATGTTGTTAAAATGTTAGATGTTGTCTTCAGAAAGTTGAAAAAAAAAACATTGAGGAAAATGGAGAAAATGCTGGTTATCAGCATTTTCTACTTTTTCCACAATGTTTTTTGCTCTTTCAAGGAAAATCATGTCATTTTGGTCAACCTGTATTTGTCGTCTACAATTGCATCCAATTTGGACCAGTCCAAATTTTTGTTTTTTGGTAATGAGTTAACCCATTACCACACAATCCCTACTTTTGACGACCCTGAGAAAGAAGCCTTTAGAAAACATTGTGGGAAAAGGAGAAAATGCTGGTAACCAGCATTTTCTCCTATTCCACAATGTTTTCTATCCTTCACATGACGAATTTCAAATTTTCATTCACTTTTATTTTGTCGTCTCCAAATGCTTTCAATTTGGACAAGCCTAAAATATTGTCGTTTGGTAATTAGAATAGGGCCAAAATGACGGGATTAGTCCTTTGGATAAATACCAGTCATATACCTAAAATCAAACAAAAAATATTTTCCTTTATTGAAATGTATGCCCTTTGTATAATTTGTAATGTTCTGTAACTCTTAACCACAGGACAAAATCCAAATTCAAAGTATTTGCAGACAACAATTTCAATGTGGCTCAAATGATGAAACTTTCTTTCACCTATGTAGAAAACATTGTGGGAAAAAGGAGAAAATTCTGGTTACCAGCATTTTCTCCTTTTCTCACAGTGTTTTCAAAAGGCTTCTTCCTATGGGTTGTTAACAGACAGCATTATGTGGTACAGGGTTAAAGGTTCTAAAAATAACATGAACAGGTCTGGATTCAATGTTTTAATATTGCATGATTTTGTGAGTCAAACATTTGTTCTGTGTCACTGTGAATTGTAATGGCCTGTGTCCGGACAGTGATAAATATCTAATAACTCCTGCAATCTCCTTTCAAAATTTAAATATTATTAACAGCAATAAACTGATAACTGGTTCCTTTAAACTGTTTCAGAGTTGTTTTTCGAAAAAGAAAGGTCCAAATATGCAACTGATTTACACCTGCCACTCTGTTGTGACATATTCTTGCTAAAAGAATTTTGAAATCACAACAATTTGGTTGTCTTTTTCTACTAATTAAAAAGGTTCATTCTATTAAGCCTTTACCTCATATTCCAACCTTTAACAAGCCTCCAAAAGAATCCTTCTGAAACATAGTTGGAAAAAAAGAAAATGTTGGTACATGTATTTCTATCCTTCTCATAACAAGGTTCAATTTTGACTCATATTTATTTTGTCGTCTGCAAGTGCTTCCAATTTGGACAATACTAAAATTTTGTTGTTTGGTAAATAGGTAACAGCAGCATTCTAAGGATTTATATGATGAAGAAATGATTGTGAATATTTTCAACAGATTAAAGACTTCAGGTAAAAGCGACCTAATGAGGGCAATAGGCCAAAATTATTCATGGACTTAGTTTTGCTCTACTTTCAGTATACCTTGGGTTTGTGCTGTGATGTTTGAAAGAACTTTTCCATCACTAACTGGGTCAAATAATCTGACTAAAGTGCAAGGCTCATTTTCATCCATCAAAGTAAATTATTATTGTTACTCTAAATACCAAGACATGGCAGATATCCTTGTGGCACCTCATTTCAAGTTACCATACTGCTTTAACCCTGTACCAAACAATCCCTAGTTTTTACAACCCCAAGATAGAAGCCTTTTGAAAACATTGTGAGAAAAGGAGAAAATGCTGGTAATCAGCATTTTCTCCCTTAGGCCATGTTTTCTACCCTGCTGGAAATAAATTTCCATTCTTGAGTTACATTTATTTTATCGTCTACAAGTTCTTTAAATTTGGACCAGTCTAAAATTTTGTCACTTGGTAGAGACTTAGTTGTATCCTTTGACGAAAAAAAACAACATTTTCCGTAAAACACATGGCTCAGCCAATCAAAGGAACATTTTACCCTTTATCCTTGTGGCTCAAACGATGGAATTTGTCTTTGATGGGACAGAAAATATAGTGGGAAACAAAGAAGATACTGGCAAACAGCATTTTCTCCATTTCCCACAATATATTTCAAAAGGATTCAGTCTCAGGGTCTTAAACTATTGATTGTGAAGAAAAGAGTTAATCATTGTCCTCCAATTCATTGTTTACAGCCCCTATAAAGTCCAAAAATAGGTAATTTTCATTGTTTATAACTCGAAAATATGAAAGACAATCCATCACAACACTCGTAGTACATAAGATCAGAGAAAACCTGAACAAGTCAGTTACTGCATTGATCGCCATTACCGTATATACGTGTGCGAAAATGCATGGAGATGCCTGTCGATCTCAGGGATGCCATTGATCCAGACAATCTCTGCTATTGTTTTTGTATATTTCAACTAGGTAGGTCTTCCAGAAAGTCACACGATAAGATTGCATCTCATCAGTGCTATGATATAGTTCACGGGACTATTGTTTACACATCCAAATTCCAATACTATGTCATCGGAGAGTAAGATTGAACCTGTTTTTTTATTTCGATGTTGTAAACACTTCCTGTATTGATGATAAACAAATAAGCAACAATCAGCCTGTTTCATTGGTTCTGTTTACAATGTCGATAAACTTTTTCAAGCCTAGAATGTGGACAAAACAATCAAGTACATGACAGTTTTGTTTCGACACATTCAATTATCATGTGGTGTTTACATCACTATTACGTCACTGAGGAGAATTACGATGAAAAGTCGGCTGATCATCGATGTAAAAAAACATCTGTTAATAATGTGACGGAGTAGGTTCTTCTGTCTGCCAATGACTGGAACTTTTACAAATTGAACCTTTACATGTTGTTAAAGTCGTAATAAACACTGTATTTTTACATGGTAAAAACGAAATTAACATTTATCTCAAAACAGGCCTTTTTACATTTGGACTTTATTGTGACTTTAAGAGAACAGACATATTATATCACAGACATAATATATCACCTCGAGATAGAAATTTTGATCATGCAGTGAACATACTGGAAACAACTGATTGGTCAATGAAATTTGAATATCAGCTTTGAAAACAGCCTGAATCAGATGCTATAAATAGTTTTGATGAACTAGATTTGTCGATATGCACATCTAATAATTATAGGACATGACTTGTATACTTATTCATGAATACTCATTTAGTAGGTCATTTCTTTATTTTTGATTTTGATTTTTCATAATATTATTCCTCGAGATGACAAAATTGAAACCATTAACGTAGACAACAAATTGAGGGTGGCTCAAAAGATGGGGTTAAATTTTCAAAGGGTAAAAACATTATGGGAAATGGAGAAAGTGCTAGTTACTAGTATTGTTTCCTTTTCCCACTATGTTTTCTAAAGTTTCTACCCACGGTCATCATGGACTTTTTTGGGTATAGAGTTGAGTACAATATTATGGTATATTTTATTAGAGTATATAAATTATTAGTGTATCCAAAGGGTATTTAAATCGTTATCAATCCATTTAAATGATAACAAGGTTATCTCTACATCCCACATTTAATTTTAGATTTGTCCTTATCCTGCACATCTGCACTCAACAAATTAGTAAAATGGTCATTAACTCTAAGCGATCCTAAGCAATCCCTGGATTTAATGACTCTGAAGAAGAAGCCTTCTGAAAACACTGTGGGAAAAGGAGAAAATGCTGGTAACCAGCATTTTCTCCTTTTCCCACAATGTTTTCTACTCTTCTGAAGTAAAGTTCAAATTTTAGAGTCATGTTTTAAGTTGTCATCTGCAAATGCTTTCAATTTGGACTAGTCTAAAATTTTGTTTCTATAAAAAGTTTAACTAGTGTTGTTTTTGAAAGGGTAGAAAACATTATGGAAAAAGTAAAAAAATGCTGGTTTCCCACATCTCCATTTTCAAAAATATTTTCAAGTCCTCTTTCACAGCGTCATTAGAAGAAAGGACTGTTTGATGGAGGGTTAACAATGATAAATATATGTGAATCCTATCCATCCAAAATAGTCACGTTCTCATATCCCAATGAAGGAATGAGAAAATGCTGGTAACCTACTGTCATGTTCTAATTCTTCCACAGCATTTTCCATCCTTTTAAAGATACTGTGTGTTTATGTAGTATACTGGTCTATCACACAGATAGATGTAAAGGTATAGCTTGTGTTGGTATAAGGGGACACTTTATTGCTTTGCTATAGAGCTAGCTTTTGAACCGTGGACCTCCGGGTCTCAAGGGTGAACACTCTACCACGTCGCTACAAAAGCTAGCTGTAAAGTAAGGCAGTGTAAGTGTCCCTTTATACCAAGACAAGCTATAACTTTACTTCTGTCTGTGGGATAGACTGGTATACTACATTATATTAACCACATTTAGTTTTTCATATACGAGGGAGGGAATGCAAAACTATTTTGATCTGAATTATGGAAAATTTTACAGGAGAGGAAAAACACCCTCTCATTTCTATGATAAGCATTTCTAGACCATCCTGGCTAGATATGTTGTGCATTGTCACAGATTCAACAACAAATTCAAACAAGATGATCTTGCATTAATGCTTTTCACTGAAATGAGGTTTTTCCCTCCTCTGTAGAATTTCCCAATACATGTAGTTATGCAGATGGAAAAGTTTCACATTCATCCCTCTACATGCTTTCAATTTAGACAAGTTAGCCTTTACAACACAATCTTCAGTTTTAATGACTCTGAGAAAGAGGTCTTTTTACCCTTTGCCAGACAACAAAACTTCAACCTCATCTAAAATGACAGCATTCGCAGATGACAATTTGAGTGTGCTTCAAAAGGTGCAACTTTTTTTTTTATAGAGTTAAAAATTGTGGGAAAAGGAGAAAATGCAGGTTACCAGCACAATGTTTTCAAAAGGCTTCATTTTCAGGGGCATTAAAAGTTGTCATTGTGTGGTAAAGGGTTAAAAGCATTGAGAGATAAGGAGAAAATGGGGTAAACAGCATTTTCTCCTTATCTACCACTTTTTTTACCCTTTCACAAACAAATTTGTCTTCTGTGAACACTTTCCCTTTCAATAAGCCTGATATTTTGTTAGCAGATAAAGAGTTGCCTGTTACCTAATAATATATTTATAGGACATTGATGAAGATCAGAAAGCAAAAATATATACATGGTTCTGTTTGTCTAATCTATCCACATAGATCATCAGAGGTCACAAAACACCATAATTACCGGTATATATACATGTATTTGGGTAAACCCTGCACCAAACATTTAAACCCTGAGAGTACTTTAAAGTTGTCAAAGTAACAAAAGAAAATCATGATTATGATCTTATTTCTCATGTTTTCTAGAATTTCCACGGTGTCCGAGGTTGTGAGGTTCTGAGGTAGAACATTAGCCTCATAACCGTAAGGTCCCAAGTTCAATACCCTGGAGCAGGTGCCAACTTTGGGATTCTTCATTGGTCCACTGTGACATTTGGCGCAAGTACTGGTATAGTTCCCAAGAAGCAGAATCAAGACAGATTAGTATAAGTTGTAAGAAATTGTTACTCAATCCATTTATAAATACATGTATGTTTAACTCATAGATTAACCAAACAAAATGTTGAACAAGTACAAATTGAAATCAATTGCAGACGCCAAATTAAGGGTGGAAAAATTGACTCAATTGTTTCTTGATAGAGCAGAAAATTATTTTCACAATGTTTTCAAAAGGCTTCTCCCTCAAGGTCATCAAAATTGGGACTGTGTGGTAAAGAATTATTAACAAGAATTTCATAGGCAAATCCCATCATTTTAACTATTTTAATCTACTGTTTCTCAGCTCTTTTTGTTTTGATTATCGACAATGCTGTTGTCTAGCAGAAAATGAGCTCCTAAAGCCCTTCAACAAACTTCTGCTGTTTTTTTCATAGAGTTTCTATCAAGATCAGGCTCCACAATGTAAAATCTGGTGGAAGATTTTCACTATCTGCTATTACATAATTATATGTTACAAAGTCTAGTCAAAATAACCTCTAAATGCCATTACATGTATTTTCCTTGTTTTCTCTAAATGAAGAGATCAATTTCATTAGTTCAAAACTCTAGAGGTTAAAGGCCAAAGGGTAGACAGAATTACAGTCTGTAATGATGAACGGTTCAAAGTGACTCTTTATTTGAACAAAAATCTACTTATGAGAGTTACAAAGTCTCATTTAGGTACATATGATTCAAGGGTTCAACCATGTACTTAACCCTTTCCCAAACAAGCCCTTGTTTTGACGTGTCTGCAGTACAAGTGACTTCTTTTGAAAACACTGTAGGAAAAGGAGAAATTGCTCATAACGAGCAATTTCTCCTTTTCCCAAAGTGTTTTCTACCCGTTTGGAGAACTCTCTGCCATTTTTATCAAATTTGAAATTGTCGTCTGCAAACTCTTTTTTGGAAGAGTCTAAAATCTGTCGTTTGGGAAAGGGTTAACGAAGCGTTGAACTCTATAAAATGTCTATTTTTTCATTTACCAGTCATGATTTTTGTGGAAAGGTTCCCGCAAAGTTCTACCAGCATTATAAAACAAAACAGTGTCATTTGATATGCAGCAAATAACGCATTAACGAAACAATTCAATTTCATGGTTGCCTATTTCTACAGTGTTTCAGCAAACTGGACAATGTAGATCAAAGATCAGGTTGTATGTTTAGTGCAGCTTGATCTTGATCTAAACTTAAAAATACAACTGTAGTCGTAAAAAGTGCTTCATGGGTTAAAATAAAGGCGCATTCTTGTAAACTCTGCACTTTCTATGGATAATTTGCAGTGCTTTATTTTGCAATTAGGATTGGTAACCACACATTCCCAAGTTTCAAAGACCCTGAAGAAGAAGGTGTTTAACAATATTATGGCAGAAACTAACATTTTCTCCTTTTCAAACACTGTTTTCTACATGATCAAAAACATCAATCATCAGTAAAGCTGTACTATTTTGTCTGGTAAACATTCTAACACTAGTAATGATACTGTACTTATTATCACTAGTGGTATTATTCACTGTGAAATTCCAGTAATTCACTGATAAGAATATAATCTGCATCTATAACTGAAGTTGTGCTCAGCTCTGTGAGATCTGTAACATAATTTATCATATAAGATCAGCCATACAGTCTGAGAAAACTTTATAAATGGGAAAGACTTACCACTAGTCCACTCTGGAGAAAGGCATATGCAATACTTAAGTAGTTTGAACCAATAAAGGCTTTCACCATATTGGCAAAGTCGGCAAAGTTCACATACCACTTGGGCTTGTACCTGCAAGCAAAGATAGATACATTAACTGTTTACCACACAATCCGGACTTTTCACGACCCCAAGACAGAAAGCCTTTGAAAACATTGTGGGAAAAGGAGAAAATGCTGGTAACCAGCATTTTCTACTTTTCCCACAATGTTTTCTACCCTTTCCAATTCAAATTTCAATCCTTGATTCATATTTATTGTGTTGTCTGCAAATGCTTTCAATTTAGATTAGTCCAAAATTTTGTTGTTTGGTAATGAGTTAAGTAAGGTATGGTGGTTATTTCTCCACAAGATAAGGATACGAGATATCTACGAGATAAGGATACAAGATAGCTAAGACATAAGGATACAAGACAGCTATCATGATAATTTTAGAAAAAATATCACAATAAATTAAAGTTTGACAGTGAAAAGTTTGACTTGGAAAGGGTAGAAAACATTGTGGGAAAAGGAGAAAAAGTACTGATCAGATGATACGAATTTTTAATGATAGGATAGAAAACATTGTGGGAAAAAGAGATACTGGTTACCATTTATTTCTAATTTTCCCACAAAGTTTTCAAAAGGCTTCTTCCTCAGGGTCTTTAATGTTGGGAGTGTGTGGCTAAGGTTTACAGGGACTATACACCAGATTTTCAAGGTTTTTTCCAGGAAAGTCTTACCCAAGACTGTTTTGTAAAGGATCAGACCAAATTTAAATGTCCTCTGGCACTTTTTATGTACTGTATGTCTTAAGTTAACCCTTTACCATACAGCAGTGTTTTCGACTCATCCAAACTAAACACATCTCTAGATGACAGATTGAATATCACTCCAAGGCCTTTTTCTTTTGTATATGAAGGTTTAGAAAATATTCTAGAAAATTAGAAAATACTGGTAACCAGCAATTTTTTTTTCTTTTTCCCAAAATGTTTTCAAGGACCTCCTTGCTTTGGTTCATGAAAACTTAAAATTGGCAAAGTGTTAATTTGCCTGCCTGTCCTTTTCAACTTTATTTGACAAGCCAACAAAATGAACTCAATGAAGCATGGGCTTATAGATAACATACACCCACATATAAACCCTCCCATCTTAACCCATTACCACACAGTCCCTACTTTTGACAACCCTGAGAAAGAAGCCTTTAGAAAACATTGTGGAAAAAGGAGAAAATGCTGGTAACCAGCATTTTCTCCTTTTCCCACAATGTTTTCTACCCTTCACAAAACAAATTTCAAATCTTCAGTCTCTTTTATTTTCTCGTCTGCAAATACCTTGGATTTAGACAAGCCAAAAATATTGTTGTTTGGTAATGAGTTAACCCCTCATCCCGCCAAAGTTAACCTGTTGACAACAACAAAATTATTTAATTATTTTGTTATATTATTTGATACTGAATTAGGTTTTATTTCACTGAGGATTCTCACAGAGAAACAGAGAGTGTATAGCAAGATCAGACTGTTCTTATAAGTAGATCTTGCTCTACGACCTCTGTAAAATACATGATCATCTATAGTCAAGAGCAGCAGGATAAGAGTCAATTCTTTACCAGATGACAAATTTTAAGACTTGCTCAATTTAAAGGCATATATTTAGATGAAGAATGTGGTTTAAAGGTGGCTCTTCAGATTTTGGGACATAAATTTTACAAAAAAGCAAAAAGATCATCCTTATACTCCAATAGCCTTTTGATTTGCCTTCATAAAACCCCAGTAGTCGGAAACCATTCGATAACACGAGAAATTAGAGATTTATTATGGACCAGTATGACACCAACGGGAGACACGTTCTATTTTTAGATTATCCATTCTCTCATTAAATACAGGAAAACACAGACAAAGTTTTTAACATCCGTCCGAAGAAGACATTATGGAAAACAATTATTACATGTTTGTTATGTAATGGAATTTAAGCCTTATCAGTCACGTGCCAGTCATTTGACATTCCCACAATGCTTTATCAATTTTTGGCGCGAAATCTAAAAACAGTTTAAGAGGCTACATAGCCTTTCAAGGGAATACCATAATTTTTTTTTTTGTGATTTTATGATTATTACTGATTGATGATTTGTATTGTTTTTTCATATAAATTTCAATGATATATATCTTTTTTAATTTGGTGTGATTTGAAAATTCTAAATACCCACCTTTAAATGTCAGAATTGGCTCTGAAAAAATAGAATGCATTGTTGGAAAAAGAGAAAATGCTGGTAACTAGCATTTTTTCATTTTCCCACAATGTCTTCAGAAGGCTTCTTTCTTTGGGTTTTTAAGAAGTTGGTATCTTGTAATAAGGGTTTAACCCTTTACAGTTACCACACAAGAAAAATGTAGACTTGTCCATATCTAAAGCAGTTACAGAATGACAATTTAAAAGCAACTCAAATGGGTAAATTTATAGGCGATAGGGTAGAAAACATTGTGGGAAAAAGAGAAAATGCTGGTTACCAACATTTTCTCCTTTTCCCACAATGTTTTCAAGCGGCTCTTACCTTATGGTCATTAATAGTCAGGATTGTGTGGCAAAGGGTTAAGATGTTCAGGTAATTAAACAAGTTTGATTTGAGATACCCTTCACCCTGTAAGCCAGAGTTGTAATGATGAAGAATGCTTTCATAAACATTGATGAAGAAGGAGAAAATGCTGGTGATAAGCCCACAAAACTGATTTAACCCATTACCACACAATCCCTACTTTTGACGCCCCTGAAAAAGAAGCCTTTAGAAAACATTGTGGGAAAAGGAGAAATTGCTGGTTACCAGCATTTTCTCCTTTTCCCGCAATGTTTTCTACTCTTCACTAAACAGATTTCAAATGTTCAGTAACTTCTATTTTGCGTCTGCAAATGCTTTCGATTTGGGCATGCCTAAAATATTGTCTTTTGGTAATGAGTTAAAAATTGTAGGGAGGCAAACATGGGAGGTAAAAGGACAAATATAGTAGTTTCTTTCACAATTATGGAAAAAAAGGTGCATAAAATGGTAACAAAAATAAAAGCTACTCATAAACGTTATACCCCCATTCCACAAGACCGTGATTCATGGCGCTCTGTGCGCTCATACAGAGCACCGTAGATCGCCTCGGATCGCTGCCGGATTGGTCATTATGAGGACACTCCCCCTCGGATATCAACCAGATGATGCTCCACCGGCGATCAAGTAACAACCATTGAGATCCAATAGCGATTGAACTGTACATAGTCACTATCTGCGACCTTATGCGACCTGTTTTCCATTAGCGACCCGAGGCTTTGACCCTCCTTTCGCACCTTCTCCTGAGTGGCATACTGTAGTTGACTAAAGAATTTATTGTACCTACAGCAGGTGGTCTCTAAATGCAAAATGATGATATGATGACTTTGTAGGATTAAGGTCCTTCTGTGCTCGAGGCATATAAGGTATGGACCATTAGAGAAAAAGAATCGGATACAAGGAAATCCGGGTACAAGCCCCAAGCTCTTCTTCGAATATACCATCTTAGTTCCTTCACGTGCCGTCCACCATGTGGGAAACACAAGGTGTCTCAGAAAGGTCTTGGTTGGGACGGGTATCGAACTTCATGCCTCAGGATTGAAAGTCAAGTGTTTTACCACTGTACTACCGGTCTGAGAGACAGACACAGTTATGTAGTCCTCCACAAGCGCAATCAGAGCGCCATCATATCGCCATTTGATCGTAACGGAGTGCTAGCCTATCAACACTTGATCGCAACAAAGCGCTATTATATCGCCACTTGATCGCATGGGAGCGCGATCATATCACCACTTGATCACAACGGAGCTCTACTGCATCTCTGACGGTCGCTATCAGATCACATAGGAGTGCAATGGCCTGCATACTGGAGGAACAATTGCGCCCTTGAGCGATCCGATAGCGCTCTATTTTTGATGTTTACGTTCAAGTTGCGTTTTAAATGATTAAGTAGCGATGTGATGGCGTTCTGAACAGAGCGCCACGGATCTTTGTGCAAGGGAGTAGACTGGTGGTGATCTAGGTGATCCGTTAAAGTATTAGCCTCTTTTCTCCCGAAAGGGGAAGGGGGGGAGGGGTGTTCCTCTGTAACTTGCTGATCAGGCAATTCATGGTTCAATCCTACTTGGTCTACTCCCATTTCATCTGCAGATTTTTTGTGCAGTCAGTCCCATTTCATCCACAGTTCCAATTTGTCTAATCTCATTTCATCTACATGTATTTTGTCTACAATAAGATTTTGTTGTTTTGGGGGTTTTACGTCGTTTTCAACAATATTTCAGTCATATCACAGTGGTCAGTGCACCTATCCTGGTATTTCTTCAACAGTACCACACAACTTTCCTCGCAAGTCACTGACTGCATTTTTCTCATAGACAAAGTCCATTGGTGAAAGACGGATGAAACAGGTCCCTTTGACTTTCATCAAAGGTCGGAAAGAAAGTTGGCTGAGCCGGGATTCAAACCAGTGCACAACTGGGGTCCCTGGGTTACAGAGGCTCGGCACTGTTGTCAAGTAATTTGTATGCTAAACAGACAAAATTAAAAAGTTTACTAAACATTAGTGAATATGACAAATTTGTAGACGAAATGGGAATAGAAGAAATGGGAGAAGACCAACTGGGATGTTACCAGGTACCCAATTCATATGCAGTTGTCAAGATTATTTTGTGGAGGTGTCCTATAGAAAGGCAATTGCAAAGTCAAAGCTTACTGGTGAGTAAGTGAGTGAGAGTGAGAGAGATAGAAAGCGAGAAAGAAAGAAGCAAACCACATCACTAAGACAGCTGTAAATTATATATCGAAAGTAGGAAAAGACTATATTCCATTTCATACCAGTGGTTCAGGTAATTTCTCAGCAAACTGAAAGAATGAAACCTCCAAACCAAATATCCCTATATTTTACCAACATTGTGGACCCATACATTCGTTACTCTAACTCCATATTTTTGCGCATACGAGTTATCACTTGGTAGCTGATTTGATCAAACTTTATAAAAATATGACATTGGACATATCTACAGATCTCAAACGCGAAAAAATCTGGCAAAAACAACTTAACAACAACTTAAACTTTGTTTTTACTTGTGTATGTTTTGAGCTGAATCACTTGAGCGCAGGACTCATACATTCGTTCCCTCTGATTGGTCAGACTACAACATTAAACTGACGTCATTTCCCGGGTAAATATGCATGCTACAGTTAGGTTCATCAAATGTCTTCCACCTAATCCAACTGAGAAAGTAGATGGAAACTCGGCATACGTTTATTTATACTGTTTTTCCAAAGTGGTAAGAAAAAAAAGCAAACTCGATCAGATCAAAGATACTTTATATAATGATAGGGTTAAGCGAAATGTCAATCAGACATACACTCGCCAGATTGATTTGTTGCGTGGTGGATATCAAAACTGGTGAACTTAACCGTATTTTTTATTTCAGTATCTTTGGCCCGTGTGCAAAAGAATGAAGACGAGAGCACCTGAAATGGTTACGTCATGTTTTGGTATTGGCAAATGATCCATTTTATCATAAAATAGCACGTTTCTCAATAAAAAAAGAGAAATATTGAAATAAGGACGATTTTAAAACCACACTGTATCTATTTTTTACGCATTTCAGCTTTTTTCTTCAATGTAAATACATATTTCATCATTTGGCAAAAACTGTATCGATACTCAGATGGAAAGATCTAGTCGGGTGCGCGAAAAAATTCTATAAATATACGACGTAACCAATGTATGGGACGTAACGAATGTATGAGTCTTGGGCATATGAAAACTTTGGATGCCAGTATTTTCTTCTTTATCCTGAACTGCAGCGTTATTGCTTGACCTAAATAGAATTCGTCGTCTACAAATGATTATAATTTGGAACTGTCCAACATTCGACATACATGTGTCATACAAATGCAAAGTTTTCCATTGATTTGTATTGGACGTGTGAAAATAAAGAAAAAACACAAAAATATCTTACTTTCCCATTTCAATCTTGATCTCTGGCTCGGCCATGTTGCTCTTTATTTCTTTCAGTATATCTGATGAATCAATTTTATTTTCATTCCTTTCGAACGATATCTTTCAGTTTTTCGTTGCATTAAAAATTGGGTTTCTTCCTCTGACACTTGTTGGAAACTTATGGTACTCGACTTTTGGGGTCCAGTGTAGATAATTTCGATTGTCCTAACCACGGGAAGTAAAACGAAGTAGGTGTGGCCAAGCAGTAAGATAATATCAATAAATCCTGCCTTTCTATGACGTCATATGACCAAACGCTGACAGACATTTGGTAGCAGTACACGGTTGTCGGCTAAACTCGTCTCGGTCCGCCTTACGCCGAACTGAACTTCCTCAAACAAAAGTTTATATAGTCAGTCTGAAATTATAAGGAGCACTTAAATGCAACAGCACAATCCTAATTCTTTAGATTTTATCAATAAATCATGTTCAACTTGAGAAATAGTGATATCAATGATCAATAAAGCAACTGACTTGATCGGAAAAAAAAAAACTGAAAAAAATGCCATTTTAATAGCCTATATTCTAAAATTCACAAAATGCAAACCTGAATTAAAACTCGAAACAACACATAATCTGGAGATAAAATCCAAAATAGCACATTACCATGCCATTTTTTCGCAGTCTTTCGTGACCTGACCCTACCCTTGTTTTCTCTGCTAAAAGCAGCTGCTAGCTCCATGATCCCTCACTTTCGCATTTGGAGGGGTCATAACTATAGAATCATTAATTAGCTTGTTGACTTTTTCAAAGAAAATATCAAAAAAGGCGTTTCTGTTTCACCAGATATGCGAGAGTTGAATTTGCTACTTTTTGCAGACGACGTTTCTAGTTTTTCCGACACTGTCATTCAGCTTCAAAGACAAATTGATGGTATTGCAAAGTTTTCTGATTCTGTAGGTATGAAAATTAACCTTGATAAAAGTAAAATTATGGTCTTTAGAAATGGTGGGGTCATCAAACAAAACGAGAAATGGTTTCTAAAAGGCAATCAAATCGAAACTGTATCATGGTATAAATATCTGGGTCTACATTTATCTTCGAAACTATCATGGAGCAAATCACATGAAATGCTGTCCCTACAAGCAATGAAAGCAATAAATCATATATTAAGGGTTCGTAGAAAAATAAGCATTATGGAAATTCAAGATTTATTTAAAATATTTGATTCAGTTGTTAAACCTATAATCTGCTACGGGGCCCAGATTTGGGGGTATAGTGTCATTAAAAAGATTGAAAGAGTCCAAATAAAATTTTGCAAAAAAATCTGCCATCTTCCCGAGAACAGTTGCGATGCAATGGCACTCGGTGAGTGTGGCAGACTTCCGCTATGCACGTCTTATATGCCGATTTGTGTGAAGTATTGGCTGAAATTAATACGTATGGAAAATACAAGGTATCCAAAGAGCTGTTATGAAATGTTGAGGCAACTTGATTCCGTAGGAAGATACACTTGGGCAACTAATATAAAAAACATGCTTTATCTTTATGGTTTTGGTTATGTTTGGATTGCACAGGATGTTGGAAATGATGAAAATTTCATAAGCCTCTTCAAACAAAGAATTGCTGATTGTTTCACCCAGCAGTGGTTTTCAAATATAGAAAACACACCCAAGACCCTAACCTACAAACAGTTTAAATCTTTATTACACCCAGAGCTTTATCTCAGTGCCGAAATACCATTTCTTTATAGGAAAATACTATCTAATTTTAGATGCTCTAACCATGGACTTATGATAGAAAAAGGTAGGCATCTCGGAATCGACAGAGAATTGCGTTACTGTCCTCTTTGTAGAGAAAATAATATTTTAACAGTTGAAAATGAATATCACTTTTTCTTTGACTGTCCGACTTATGAATCTTTAAGAGTCAATTATTTCATGCCATGCTGGCTTCATTGCAGAAATGAAGATGTATTTAACAACATCATGAAGTTAAGTGAATTGTCAACAATTCGCACTATTGCCAAGTTTCTAGCTGAGGCATTCAACCTTGGAAAGCATAAACTGAGTAATTTTGAGTGAATGAGACTTTCATAAAGTATATGTAAATTTTGTCTGTCCATTTATCCTTGTATGTTTTGTTTTCTACCTTTATCTGAGTTTGCTTAAACTTCATTTCAGTAGTGTGGTCGCAATATTGTTTTCAATATTGAAAGCTTTGCTGGAGAGATACTTACTTCAGTCAAGCTATTTGTAGTATTCTTGCCTTTTGATAGAGCCTTACGTTTCGTTTCGGTAAGGCTCCATGCATGAGGCAGTGATAATTGTTGTTGTTGTTATTCTTCCTTAAGTTCTTGTTTTCATGTTCTTGTTGAAAGTTTAGCTGGAGAGATACCCACTTCAGTCATACTGTATGTAGAATTATTGCCTTTAGGCGCAGCCTTACGTTTCGTTTCGGTAAGGCTCCAAGCATGAGGCAGTGATTTTTTTTGCTTTGTTCTGTTTTTCCTTAAAGTTCTTGTTTTCATGTTCTTAAGCATTATATCGGGAAATCATTGAAATTCATTTTCTCAATTGCAGACCAAATTGTTATGAAAATTTTTACGGCTACTTTTATCAAATCCCTTTAACATTAGCCGACCGGAACATTTCAGTTGAGAACTGATCTTGACCTGCACAACTACACTCATTTCTATATGTGAAAAAAAAAAAGCTGGTAGTGCAGTCCTCAAATTATACTGCACACTACTTTGCTCTCTGATCTTGACATGTGATATTCAATTAGTCCAAATAGATGGTCTGATCGTGATCTACGTTGATTAATGATAACTAAGCTATTCTCAGCGCTCTAAAGGTTTAGATGCTATTTAGTGCATGTTCAACGAAAAACTTCTCTTGTTATGTATATTTATCTCCATATAAGTATAATTGTTGCACATTAATAACACTTAGTATTCCTCTCTTCTATATATGAATGTTTTACCACTTCTATGTACATGGGCCGGAGGCTTAAATACTGTATTAAACTATTGTATTGTATTGTAATAAAGAAGGAAAGGTCATAACCCCCTGTTTCACATACAAACCAAATGCTTCTTTTCCTTAATCTTACACAATTCATGGGTGTGATAATTACTCTTCTTATCCAAATTGCATTAAAAACCTACCTTACTTACTTTTTCCTAATTTTGACCTGGCCAATTCGAAGCAAATGTTTACATGTGCCTTTGCACTAGCCTAATCACTGCACATTTAACTAGCATTCTCCCTAGGAATCATGCTGGCCCTGTAGAAATGGTGATAAGTGACTTTTTCAGAATACCAAAAAAGTTAGCACATTTGATTGCTTTAGTCACAAAAGTCTAAAAGCCAAAGGGAAACTTTTATTGTCATGCAACGGGCACAGAAAGTTTTTGCCCCTACCTTCAGTCTGAAGGTGTATGCTCCGATGCTATTTTTGTCACTGGTCTTCGCACAAAAATAGTATCGGAGCAGACACCTTCAGACTGAAGGTATTTTGCCCCAAGAAGCACGAGCTCCTCTTTTTAAAATTTGAAAAAATATGCATTTTGAAGTTAATGCAACATATTTGCCTCCAAAAGTCCAGTGAGTTGTGCTGTTATAACATAATCACCCATGTATTGGCTTTCAATATCAAGAATGCAAAATCAAATATAGACTTGCAGAATGTGTTTCTATGGCAACAAACTATGGCTGTGTTTTGCCATTCTGCTCGTGGCTTAAACTGACAAATTTCTTTCCTAATTATCTCCTAACAGAAAAGCTAGAATTCAAGGTTTCATTAACGGGCTTATAGACTAATGTTTTGGATCACAATTAAAAAAATAAAAAAAAGGTCAAAATGTTTCTAGGTCAGGTAACCATGGCAACCAAATAGGCAACACATTTGTAAAATTTGAAAAATGCCGTATTTTATGCAACAAAATGACCACTAAACATGTATGTAAACAACAGTCAATATGACACATGAGGCATCAATACAAATATGAAAAGCTGCACACAAGTTTTTTGGTTTTGTGTCTCAATTTGGTTTCCATGGTGACTTAAAGGTCGAAACAGGCACAAAACTACAATTTTTGCTCATTTTCAAAGCATAATTGTAGGGACTGTAGTGAGTAAAATGAATGACTTTAGTTTTAGGAATAGCTATTAATCTATGTGTTGTCGATGAAAAAATAATAATAAGCATATCTTATCATACTCCAGGTTACCATGGCAGCAAAAGTGGCAGCATATCAATAAAATTGAGAATATACCATTATCTGTTGGATAAAATGAACAGCAATTAGGAATCTTTAAAGGTGGTCCTTCAGATTTTGGGACAAAAATTTTACAAGAATACAAAGAAATCATCCTTATACTCCAATTTAAGCCTTATAATTTTCATTTATAAAACCCCAGTAGTAAAAACCATCCGACAACAAGAGAAATAAGAGATTTACTACAACCCAGGTCGACACCGACGGGAAACACGGTCTATTTTTACATGAGCAATTCGCTCATTTACACACTGGAAATATACAGACGAAGCTTCAAACATAGCATCCGAAGAAGACATTATGGAAAATAATTATAATGTCATATTTGTTATGTTACGGAATTTCAGTTGAAGGAAAACTGCAGGAGGAGTTTGCGACACAAACTTGGTAGTATTTTGTACACAGACGGACACACGGATGGATGGACGGACACAAGGACACACGGATGGATACACAACACAGTCAGACAGGCTGATTCCAGTATACCCCCGAAAATATAAGTTTCTCAGTGTATTATTATTATTATAAGGACTACTTTGTGTGGGAGGGAGCGATTGCTCGGTGTGAGCAATTTTTCCCTCTCATACAATGATTATGTTGCATTTGGTAAATGTATATCGGCTCTCGTTAATGTAAGAATATTAACCAAAAAAAAAAATTAATTATTTAGGTACATGTAGTTTAAAAATATCCACCTACATGTATTGTTACGGGAGACCACTCCTTCCTGCATGGCATACTCCCGATTTAAATACAATACCTGGCTACTGCGTTAGGGAGATATCTCTTTGGCTCAGTGGTTAGGGTATTGGCTCTGCGTCCGGGAGTCCGGAGTTCGAATCCCGCTCCGATCCTTATTTCTGCCATGCATTTATTCATTTGTTTCTTTGTTACGGACTTCGTTCGTAAGAGTATATATATATAAAAAAAAACCACACACACACACACACACACATAAATCTATATACAAAAAAAAATCTCAGAATTTGGTGAGAGAATTTTTTATTTGTGTAAAGATTAAGATTAATTAGTTATTTGTGTATGTATTGTATAAACTGCGTTGTGGGCACTGCTAGTTTTGTTTACAGTACATCAGGGATTGTCTGACATAAATGATAATGCCTTTTTATTATTTCGTTTTAATTCTGCAAATAGAAGTGATGTTTTTGGTATAAGGACTCTTCTGAGTGGGAAGGAGTTATTGCTCGATGTGAGCAGTTTCTCCTTCTCATACGTTGATTGTGATGAACAGTTTAGAAGTAGCTCTACCTCTGTTAATGTTTACATCATTGTAAGTCATAAAAAATGATAATGGGTATACCATAAAATGGGTTTTTAGTAGAGATTGCAGGGGATTAGGATGTGCGAATTGTATGCATTGTACATACTGTATTATGGGCCGGTGGACTTGTATTACTTAATAAAGTTTTTCAAGTATAAAAAAAATCGTAACAAAAGGAGAAGATCCTGATAACCAGCATTTTCTCTGTTTTCCACAATATTTTCATCAGCTGATTTTAGGGGTGTAATAGTCCAATCATTTTTATTTTTCGATGGTTTAACGAAAAGCAGCGGATTTTGTCCAAAAGTAACCCGAGTATTCCCTAATTAGCTCTCTCGTGTCTAGCCGAGATGACCGAAATGGCTTTATTTCTATATACATGTATATTAGTTAATAAATGCAGCTCTCTCGTGTCTAGCCCAGATGACCAAAATGGCTTTATTTCTATATATATTAGTTAATAAATGCATACTAATTTATATTTGGTTAGCTAAATAAATTCTGCAAGTTATACCGCATATTTGATTTACTCTCTCTCTCTCTCTCTTCTTTTAAATCACACCAGTATTCATGATAGAACTATACTAATATGAAATGCTACTTTTGACGTGAACCTTATCATAAAAAAAAAAAAAAAAAAAAAAAAACCCTGACGTGAACTATATCATTTTTGAAAATAACCTTCTTTACCGAGAAAATCATATTCTAATACAGAATATTGATAGAGACATGACTTTTCATTCATGCTCTCCACATTTTATGCATACGGGAACACAATAAATCCACTGAAACAAGACAAGTGGCCTGTTTTTGTGTTTTATTTATTTTTGACGTGAACGTTATCCAGGGTAAAAATTTGTTTGCTCGTCAATAACTTTTTTATCAGGTGTTGTTTAAAAGATCTAAAACATCAAGAAAATCCCTGGTGTTGTCCCGCCTTCTCTGCTTCAAAGCAAATTCCAATCGGTCACGTATTAACGGAATTGTTGAAGATTTTCTTACCTGAAGTGGGGAAATTTCTTCAAATGTCGGACATTGTTGTTGTTGTTGTGTCACGTGATTCCTTGCCGTGATATAAGATGACTTGAAGAGTGACTCTCGTAATTGTACTTATGTCATAATTTAGACTGATTTTTAATTCTTGGTAGAATGGGCATTCAAAGAAGTAATGATGTGTTGTTTCAACAGATCCGCATCTACAAAGGGTTCGACTGGACTATATTTTTCAAATACAAATGCTCATTAAGACAACTACACTTATTACTTAACCTAGCATGTATGATCTGAGTTTTTCTATCTCCAAAGAAATAAAGCTTATTTGGTCTCGGTTTATCAATGTTTAAGCAATATTTAAAAGAAAACAACGTTCCGGCATTTTTCGTTTCATCTGATAAACAGTTCCAATAATTTATCACTGATGGCAATCTTGAATGAATTTTTGTACAAAGTGGTTCTGCAAGCAATGGTTCGCAAGTTATTTGGTCTACGAAGATTGTAAGATGATGACTTTCCAAAGTTAATTCTGTCTGAGGGACAAGAGCATTAAAAGTTAGGAGACAGTCCGTTGAACATTTTATAAAAGAGAATCAGTTTGTGTTTTCGCCTCCCTTGGCTTAAAGTTTCCCATCCAGTTTCTTGGTATAAATCAAGGATAGCAGTTACTTTGGTGCAGCCTGTTACTATGCGAGCCGCTTCATTTTGAACTTTATCCATTTGATCTTTCAGACCCTGAGAAAAGTTGTCCCATACAATATCACCATATTCAAGAATAGGCCTGATAAATGAAAAGTAAATAGTTTGAAGAGAAAGACGATCGAGACGCGTTTTAAGATGCCGCATGATCCCAATCCTTTTCCAGGCTTATTCAATAGATTTACAAACGTGAATGTTCCAAGAACCGTCATTGGATAGAAAGAATCCCGAATGTTTATGACTGGTAACAGACGGTATTTCTATATTTGACATAAACTGACCTGGGTGATTTGGCTTAGAATGTTTACGAGAAATTACTAAAGATTCACACTTAGATGGATTAAACTTGACCAGCCACTTAGAACTGAGCCCACTTATTAAATTTGTCAATATCTGATTGTAAAACTCTTCCTTCTTCGTCCAGATTGTCTACAATCATTGATAAGTTTGTAAAGTTGAGACACCACCAGGCAAAATAATCCTTTAATAACGAGTAAAAAGGTAATTGGAAAACCAAGATAATAACTTTCCACGAATCCCTGCTCTCTTAATCTTAAAGAGTAAACCTTCACTGATAAATTTTGTCGATGTCTGATTGTAAAACACTTCCTACTTCGTCCGGATTGTCTACAATCATTGATAAGCTGGTATCGTCTACAAACAGGTTAATATTAGCCTGAAAATCATCAATATCATTGATATAAACTAAAAATAAGGGAGGTCCGAGTATGGAACCTTGGGGGACACCGGCTTGTACACGACTTTAAGTTGAGACACCGCCAGGCAAAATAACCCTTTGATAACGAGTAAAAAGGTAACTGGAAAACCAAGATAATAACTTTCCACGAATCCCTGCTGTCTTAAGCTTAAAGAGTAAACCTTCAATGCCAAACTTTGTCAACTACTTTACTTAAATCGAAAAATAAAACTATTTAGTTCCAACCCATCATCCAAAGCTTGGCAAATGTGGTTATACAGACAAGCTACTTGGTAACAGTTGAGTCACCTAGCATGAAACCAGATTGCCAAGGTGTAAAGAAATCGATGTCCTTTAGATAGTTGTAAACATGTTTAAATATAACTCTTACTAAAACATTTTCAATATTACTCAACAGTGAAACGGGCCTATAATTGGAAGGCAGGGATGCATCACTTGATTTATATATTGGACACACATTGGATATTTTCCATGATGATGGAACAGAACTTGTATTTAAAGATTGATTAAATAGATCACACAGGTGAGGTGCTAGCTGACCAGCTGCCTCGATAAGAATTCTATTATTTATGCCATAAGGTCCTGCATGCCTTACCAAGCTCAAGTGTTTTCAGAACATCTAGTACTTCAGAGGGCGTGACATTGATATAATCTAAAATATTGTTTATAAATTCCTGATTTTCATCTGGAATAAAACTTAAGGAATCGTCTATGCACGACTGGTTGGCAAAGCAATTATTCAGACTAGCATTTAAACCATCCTTAAAAGGTAAACTGCATGACGTTTTTAATTTATATCTAACATTGATACTGATAAAAAGAAAATTTTACCTGGGTATGTTTTAACTTAAATTTTGGATACGTTTTGACCTTATTTTTGGGTACGTTTTGACTTATTTTTGGGGTATGTTTTGGTTTGGGTACTGCGATGACCCTTGCCAGATTTCACCTGCATGACGAACAGGTCTGGTAGACAATTTACGGATGTTTCGGTAACAGGCGAGTTCGGTAACATAGACTTTTAGAGTTAATCGATTGGATGGTTCGGTAACAAAGCAATTACATAGTGTTTATGTATCGTGGTGTTCTTTACACACAACGCATGGCTTTATTTCGTTCAAATCTTCGTTATTTAAAACTTTAATTTCTAATTTCCCCATTGTTTCATAAATAGTTTTTAGCTCCATTGGCCGAAAGCCAGCGGGCTTATGTCATGGCCAGGTGTCCGTCGTGCATCTGTGCGTGCGTGCGTGAGTCCGTCCGTGCGTTAACTTTTATTTCAAACGTCTTCTTCTCTGAAACTACCCATCCAATTTTGATGAAACTTCACAGAAATGATCCTGCCATGGTACTCTTCAGAATGCTTTGAAAGAATTTTATTCCTTCAAAAACTCTGGTTGCCATGGCAACAAAACTGAAAAATATTGAAATTTTTTAAAAATCTTCTTCTCTGAGACCATAAGGCCTAGGGCTATCAAATTTGGCATGTAGCTTTATCTAGTGGACATCTACCAAGTTACTTCAAATATTAGCCCTGGGGTCAAAATTGGCCCCACCCCGGGGGTCACAATTTTATATGGGCTTATATAGGGAAAACTTTAAAATCCTTCTGGTACCTAGCCATACGGCCTAGGGCTACCAAATCTGGCATGTAGCTTTATCTAGTAGACCTCTACCCAGAGTGCCCAAATGATAGCCCAGAGATCAAATTTGGCCCGGCCCCGGGGGTCACAAGTTTTATATGGGCTTATATAGTGAAAACTATAAAAATCTTTTCGAACCAAGCCATAAGGCCTAGGGCTACTCAATTTTGCATCTAGCTTTATCAAGTGGTTGTCTACCAAAGGTGCCCAAATTGTAGCCCTGTGGTCAAATTTGGCCCTGTCCTGGGGGTCACAAGTTTTACATGGGCTCATATTGGGAATTTTTTAAAAATCTACTTGTACCTAGCTATAAGGCCTAGGGCTACCAAATTTTGCATGTAGCTTTATCTAGTGGGCCTCTATCAGGAGGGCCCAAATTATAGCCTTAGGGTCAAGTTTGTCCCCACACCAGGGGTCACAAGTTTTACATGGGCTTTTGTGATGAAGACTTTCTAAGTCATCTTGTTACTAACCATAATAAAGACTAGGACCACTAAATTTAGCCCTGTCTCATGGATTTTATGTTTTACAGGGCCTTTTATTGAGAAAACTTTTAAAATCTTCTTGTTTATAACCACACATTCTAGACCTGTATTATTTGGTATGGGGCTTTATCATGTAGACCTCCACCAGGATTCAAGTAATTATAGCTTTGTGGTCAAAACTGGATTTGCCCAGGGGTCACAACTTTTTGTTGGTTTTTATGGAAAACATTGTATGCCCTCAAGTTTGAAACCAGTTGGCCAAATAATGTAATGTTTAGCTTGTAGTGTTTTTACGAATTAATTTAGCCAGTGGAGCGATACAGGGCCATCATGGTCCTCTTGTTTGTTATGTACCCCATTCCATACTGTATATATTGACGATGTGAATTGCCTATCTTTCAAGCGAAAGAGGGTGGAAAGTGAAAAAAATAAAAGGTTTGAACCTATCTATTAATGGATAACTAGGCGAAAAGTGCAAAAGTAAAAGGTTTAAACATAACAAAGCCATACGTTAGACGTTACGAACGTAACAGAACATAAACACAATACAATTGCTTTGTTATTGAAACGTCCAATTGATTTACCCTACAAGTCTATGTTACCAAACTCGTTTGTTTCCTAAACATCTGTCACCCTGGTGGACTGACTCTATTTGTCAGTGTAATAAAAACCACCTTGTCCCATACTTAAAAAAAAAAAAAATCATAGGCCTAAAGTTCTCAGTCAAATTCGCACTTTTCGGTAATTCCATACTTTGCGATATTTCTGGCTTTATGATATCTATTTAATTCGGGTGGAGGAAGGCCCTGGGTCGAATTTTCTTGGGTCCGAATCTTCTGACATCCATTTAATTCTGCCGATATCGAAACAACAGTGGTATGAAACGTAAAGGTGCGAAGTAAGCAGCATGCAATAATACAATGCCTTCCCGCGAGTAAGAGTAAACAATGAAGAACAGGAAGAAAGACAAGGAAAGAATACAGACGCTAACAGAAGAAAATACTGAAGCAGACTTAGAGAAATTTATCCAAGCATTTGAGAGTAATTGTTTTTGTATTGGATTCTTTTTGTGGCGATGACTTATTGGCATGACGATGCTCTGTGGGTGGGGAAAATCCTAATTTCATGAGACCGGACATCAGGCTTTTCTTACCTCTGCCTCTTACCTTCAGTCTGAAGGTGTCTGCTCCGATGCTATATTTGTGACTGGTCTTCGCTAACACCTTCAGTCCAGCCATTCATTCAAGGCTTCTGGAAAATATACGATTTTACCCGCATCTTTTCGAACGGCTCTATGCGACAGAATTTCAAATGACAACTACTAAAATGAGCATGGATTGTTAGATAAATGATTAATCTTTATAAAAAAACTGATGTTAGTTAATATCCAACTCTTACCTTTGTGCAAATCTGTACTTTTCAACGTAAATAATCGTTGACCTACTTCACCAGAAATCAAAACATGGTTATCTTTTCAATGCGCATGTCTCGGCAGAAATCGCAGTATCTCTGACACGCTACAGGATGGTTTAGTTGCGAATTTTGCTGTAAATAAACGCACCTTGATCGAACTTGGCTGTATAGGGTTAGGGAACCAGACTGTACAAATTTCAAATTCCGTTGAGTGCGCATGCCTGAATAACGGAAGTCGCCGTGTTAGTTGTTTACAAATTATGCTGGATTTATTTACGTTGGGAAAAAGGTAAATTCCCATTGATTTAATTAGTATTTTGCAGCATATTTTGTGTGCTCTTAAAGATTAATCATTTATCTAACGATCCATACCCATTTTATTAGCTGTCATTGGAATTTTTGTCGAATTGAGACGCTCGAAAAGATGCGGGTAAAATCATATTTTTTCCATACGGGTTCAATGAATGGCTGGACTGAAGGTGTTAGCGAAGACCAGTCACAAAAATAGCATCGGAGCAGACACCTTCAGACTGAAGGTACTCTGCCTCTATACCATTTTCTTTTGTAATGCTGGGCCTAATACTGTTTATCGTATGCCTTACCTCATTGTTGATTATCGATGATATGGATCTGTATTTGGTAATACATTATATACAGTTTTGAACCTTCAGTCTGAACACGGGAATTTGACATTCTATAACCAAAATAAATGATAAAACATGAAAAAAAAAATCTCCCCTATATATCGTCGAGTGCCCTAACTGCGCCACTGCCCTAACTCCGCCACCTTTCTTATTTTCATCAAAATCTCGCGATGTTTCAGAGTGCGCGAGACTGACAGTGCGAAGAGTTTTTACTACATCATAGTAAATACATTCCAATGGTTTTCACCCCAAATTGAGGTGTAAGCTGATATTTATTTTGATTTTTATGTCCTCTCACTGTTTTCCTATGTATTTTCGTAATGCAATTTTTTTTCGTCAAAAATCACCTCTAAAGTCACGAAATACAACTGTAAACACGTCTGAGACATTTCATCTGCAAATGTTTACATTTTATGAATGAAAATCATGTGACAATTCAAATTTCGCTAAGGCCAAGCAAATCTTTATAGATAAGTTTTGGTTCCACGGTCCTTAACTGATATTTGCTTCCTCCATTTTAATTAAAGCCCAACTCATGAACGATCAGATGAGCAAATAAACAATATTCTCATGTTGCACCTAAGAAAGCTTAACAAGAAATTTTAGAGAAGAACATGACAATTAACACGGCCACTACATATTTAATGTACCTCGCGCCACTCTCAGGTACAGGTTACCAAGAAAAGTGCATCCTCAAACAATAACCACTGGTAAATCACCTTCATTGACGCTACTAGAACTAGTGGAACACATGAAAGCAATGACAAACCCCTGAAGTTATTTATTTTGAAGCAACTCAATGTTGAAGTTACATTTGTTAAAAAAGATAATAATACAGTGGAGCTCCGTTATAAAGCTGTCGGTGGGAGCCATGGTCGTCAACAGCGTTATATCTGGGGTTACGTTTATAACGCTGATCCCCCCCCCCCACACACACACACACACACACTACCCGCAGCCCATCCGCCAATCATTGCCAGACTACAGAACTATGGCTTATTAATTACAGTTTATCGCAAATTTATTCTGACAAAAATGAAATAGCAATGTTCCAAATTTATACAAAAACTAAGACATGCCTATTTACGTTTAAACATTATTTACAGGACATTGAACAATTTAGATTCTTTTCTATGTAACGCCTGAACTATTCCCAGTTAGTTTCTGTCATCAAATAACGTTACAACTACGTAAAAGAGCTTATTTTACCTTTAGGACCGTTTCTTTTAGAATTATTCAGCCGCTGTTTTGCTAAATTACTGCAAGATTCATTCCAAAATTAAATTAAACGGTATCGTTTTGGATTGCAGACGGTGCCGCCGCCATGTTTTTTTAATCATGCTGACGATTGCATAACGAACCCTAATCGGCAATGACGAAAGAAATGTCTTTCATAATCAAACGAGATAAGACCCCCGTACATGTTGAAAGTCACAGGGGAATTTAACCTACTATCCGTAAAGAAATCACATCAGTCGTTTATCCACACAATGTTTTCAGTAAAGTTTGCATTAGTGGTTCATGTATGACGTAACACACCAATAATGCAAAACGAGAGGGTTGTAAGTGCAAGTGTTTGTCGTACACACTTAAACCGTTTCGCCTGAAAAATTTACACCTGGCTATGGGCTGACCTCCATTCAAAACTATGCAATGACGCAGTAAGCCAGTATCTCTGTTGCTTTATATTTTCTGATACAACCCTTCTGCGTATCATAATGATAATTGCAAGAGTACCCCAGTCGTGTCACGCGCACGTTGTGTAGTCGGTAGAAAGAGAGTCATTCGGCTATTTTCTGATATCGCCGTTACGATCTACATACAGACAGACATATTGACGTAAAGTTTGTATAATGCAAGATTGTTCACTTTGCAAAGACAATTATGGGACGAGGGCCTTTTGTTACCTACTGTGCGTGTATTTGTCAAAGTAATTGTGCAAAGCCATAGGTGATAAATGTAATCAACAAGGTAAAGGTGTGAAAAATTGTCATGTTATGTGTACGGTATCGATTTTTTTTTTTGACCGAGACGGTCCTTTTTTTTTACATCGAAGATTCTTGTGAGAGCAACGGTGGATTCGGATCAGACTCGAAAATGGTCAACCCCCGAAATTTTGGGAGCCAAAGGACACCCGCGTTATAACGGAATCAGCGCTGTAGCGCACTTCGTTGTAACGGGGTTCCACTGTATTAATAATTTGGCCTAATTTTTCCGAGACTTGTGAGAATTTGTCATGTTACGCCAGGTGGCGGAGTTAGGCACACACAAAATGGCGGTTGTTTGTTTGACATGTAGTTAAGTTTGATCAGGTTTTGTAAGTTTAAAATTATTGTACACATGAATTTTGGTGGAGATTGATCGAAAAAGAACACATTTGACTTTTGCATTTATTTTTCTTTTCGTATATTTTCTATTGATATTTTTGTTCCAAGATAAATCTTAGAGTGGCGCAGTTTGGGCACTCGAGGATAATATAAACACAAGGAACACAATGTCTCAATTGCTGGCGCTAGCACCCGACAACCTTTCCCAACCAAAATCACCCACGAAACATACATTGATAATAATCTCATTTAGCCTAGCGATAGACAAGACAATAATGTACCTGCGTCATTTGACGATACCTCAGTAGACACCTTTCAACCAGAGATATCCATCATGTTTTACAGCTCTATCAGGACATTTTGATTTATCCAGGAAGCCATTCGCTGAGGTCACAGAAAGTAGCAGGTAGCGTATTTTCGTATTACTTATAACTATTATTTTTTTCGTTTTTTAGATACTTATGGACATCACATGATACTAAAGATTTTTCTAGAATCTTTAGTATCATTTGATGTCCATAAATATCTTAAAAACGAAAAAAAATTATAGTAATAAGTGATAAAAATACGCTTCCTTGCACTTCTTGTGACGTCGGCGAATGGCTTTCCGGATAAATCAAAATGTCCTGATAGAGTTGTAAAACATGACGGATATCTCTGGTTGAAAGGTGTCTTCTGAGGTATCGCTGAATGACGCAGGTACATTATTGTCTTGTCTATCGCTAGTCTAAATGAGATTATGATCAATGTTTGTTTCGTGGGTGAATTTGGTTGGGAAATGCTGTCGGGTGCTAGCGCCAGCAATCGAGACGTAGCGTTCCTTCTGTTTATATTATATAGGGGAGATTTTTTTTTTCATGTTTTATCATTTATTTCGGTTATAGAACGTCAAATTTCTGTGGTCTGAAGGTGTCTGCTCCGATGCTATTTTTGTGACTGGTCTTCGCATTCACCTTCAGACCAACGTTCATTAAAGGTACTGGAACAAATACAATTTTACCGGCATCTTTTCGAATGGCTCTATGCGACAAAATTTCCAATGACGGCTAATAAAATGGGCATGGATTGTTAGATAAATGATCAATCTTTACCACAGGAATTTGACATTCTATAACCAAAATAAATGATAAAATATGAAAAAAAAAATCTCCCCTATATAATATAAACGCAAGGAATGCAACGTCTCGATTGCTGGCGCTAGCACCCGACAGCCTTTCCCAACCAAAATCACCAACGAAACAAACACTGATCATAATCTCCTTTAGCCTAGCAATAGACAACACAATAATGTACCTGTGACATCTAGTGATACCTCAGTAGATACCTTTCAACCAGAGATATTCGTCATGTTTTACAACTTTATCAGAAAATTTTGATTTGTCTGACACCATTTGCTGATGTCACAAGAAGAGCCAGGAAGCGTATTTTCAGATTACTTATTACTATTATTATTTTCGTTTTTAAGATATTTATGGACATCACACGATACTAACTTTTTCCAATTATGAATTTCAGAGCCAACCAAGATATATAGGTTTTTGAGAACCAGACATGCAGTTTCGGTAAGAATTTTTACATGTATATTAGCTTGTTACTAGAGGAAAGAATATTGCTCCTGTTTTAAACCATATACCACAAAATTCTTACTTTCAGTGAGTTGGAGGAATGCTTTAGAAAGCATTGTGGATAAAGGAAAAAATACTTGTTTCCTTGTCCCACAATTTTTTCTGGTCTGTAAAAGACAGAACTCGTGTTTTGTGTTACTTTAAGCTTGTCATTTGCCTAGCTTTTTATTTGGACAAGTCTTTAATTTTTCATTTGGTACAGGGTTATTCCGAATTTTTTTTCAGATCTGGCAACAAAGAAGCTATTGGGTTATATTGTGGGAAAAGGAGAAAATGCTGGTAATTAGCATTTTCTTTTCTGTCCACAATGTTTCTACCCTTTCTCAGACAGGCCCATTCATCTCAGTCCCATTTGTTGTATGTATTTGCTTTTAATTGGGAAAAGCCTGCAACTTTATCATTTATCTATCAATAGATGGGAAGCACCTTAGTTTAACTCATTACCAAACGACAAAATTATAGGATTGTCCAAATCGAAAGCATTTGCAGAAGACAAAATGAAAGTGACTGAAAAATTGAAATTTGTCTTGTGAAGGGTAGAAAACATTGTGGGAAGAGGAGAAAATGCTGGTTACCAGCATTTTCTCCTTTTCCCACAATGTTTTTCAACAGACATCTTTCTCAGGGGCGTCAAAAGTAGGGATTGTGTGGTAATGGGTTAGACTTATTTTAATTTTCTACATTGATGGTAAAAGGTCTAATAGGGTACATTGTATATTAGTCACTCTTGGTGGCTGTTTCGGGAAACCCTAAGTGGTACCCTTACTGTCATATGAGTGGTTTCAAAGATTAGCCTCTCTCACCTTGGGATTCGAGCCCAAAGACCTTTGGTGTGAGAGGCCAATGATTTGATGAATGCAGAAAATTTTTTCTTTGAAAGGCATTTCTTGCAGCTTGACATCAAAATTCGGAATGTCATTCTTCAAATCAGGTGTAGTCCAAAGATGAAATGTACAAAATAAAGAAATCTGTAATTTTAAAGACACGAAAATATTTTCATAAAGGGTTTGAGAGTTTTACATTCTAAACATTGTTTATAAAGCTAAAGCAGACCTTGGTTTCAATTGTTGAATTTTCATTTCCAGCCAATATTTCTGCAAAGAAGTTTAACTTATATGAAACACCGGAGATCAGTGCTAAATGCCAAAAGGTATGCCTTCTCATAATTCATAGTTCAAAATTTATTGAAATTTTTATTTAACCCATTACCACACAGTCCCTACTTTTGACGACCCTGAGAAAGAAGCCTTTACAAAACATTGTGGGAAAAAGAGAAAATGCTGGTAACCAGCATTTTCTCTTTTTCCCACAATGTTTTCTACTCTTCACAAAACAAATTTCTAACTTTCAGTCTCTTTCATTTTGTCGTCTGCAAATGCTTTCGATTTGGACAAGCCTAAAATATTGTCGTTTGGTAATGAGTTAAAACTTGTATAATGAAATCTGTCACAGTTTCAGTTGTGTAGAAAAACTTTAAACTCTTTATTACACAATCCCTACTTTTAACGACTCTGAGAAATAAGCCTTTTGAAAACATTGTTGAAAAGGGAGAAAATGCTGGTAGCCAGCATTTTCTCCTTTTCTCAATGTTTTCTATCCTTTCCATACCAAATTTCAGTTTTTCATTCATACTAGTATTTATTTTGTGATCTGCAAATGCTTTCAATTAGGACCAGTCTATTCTTTTGTCATTTGGTAAAGAGTTAACTATAGCAGGAGGACAATGATTTGATGAATAAAAACCTTACAGTAACACACTGCATTACAGATGGCTGTTGTGATTGTACTTTATTTATGATCCCAGTGACGCCATTGATTTTTGTTTACGCATGGTACCAGTATAAGGTTTAACTCTTTACCACACAAGAAAATTTTAGACCGATCCAAATAGAAAGCATTTGTAGAAGACAAAATAAATGTGACTCAAAACTTTAAATTTGTTTTGGAAAGGGTAGAAAACATTGTGGGAAAAGGAATAAATGCTGGTTACCAGCAGTTTTTCCTTTTCTCACAATGTTTTCAAAAGGCTTCTATCTCAGGGTCGTTAAAAGTCCGAATTGTGTGTTAAAGAGATGATCACATTTTTCACCTAAATAGTTCCACCTATGGAAATAAAGATTTTTTTGGGGGGTTTTACCAGATTTCTCCACTGCTGAACTGTTTACCACACCATACCAAATTTTTACTACCTGATAGAGAGAGCTTTGAAAAAATACCATGGGAAAAAGAGAAAATGTTGGTAACCAGCATTGTCTCCTTTTCCCATGATGTTTTTTTAAACTCCTCTAGAAAGGAAAATCAGTGTATTTATGACATTTAATTCATCTTCTGCAGGTGTTGAGAGTTTAGATCAATCCAAAATTTTGTTGTTTCGGAAGAGTTCATTATTATTTTGAATACTTAATTTTTCAGGAAAAGCTTCAAAGTTGACAGTTTGTTAGAAAAGAAAGCTCCTGTGTGCAAAGAGGAACCAAATAATGTACAGTAAGTTGCTGGACAGGTGTTAACAAAATAAATATTTAGTGATTTATATACAGTTTTTTTTTACTGTATTAAGTAAGTCTTATATAGGTACCCTAATGTTTGAATACAGACATCTCAGCGTTTTCTTATGCATTCATGTTTTTAGCTCACTTGAGCACAAAGTGCTCATGGTGAGCTTTTGTGATCGCCCTATGTCCGTAGTGCGTTGTCCGTCGTCCACAATTTCTTTAAACATCTCCTCCTCCTAAACCACTGGGCCAATCTTAATAAAACTTGGCAGGGATGTTCCTTAGGTGAAGCTCTACCAAAGTTGTTAAAGAGATTGAATTCCAGCCATAACTCTGGTTGCCATGGCAACCAAAAGAAAAAACAAAAAAAAAAATCTTTGAAAATCTTCTTCTCTGAAACTAGATGGTACAGAGCTTTGATATTTGGTATGTAGCATCTCCTAGTGGACCTCTACCAAGATAGTTCATATGATGCCCCTGTCAAAAAATGTGGCTCTGGTGAATAGGGGTTTCTTGCACCATATAGAAATGAAGGAATTCTTAAAAATTCTTCTTCTCTGAAACCGATGGTCAGATTTTGGAATAATTTCACTGGATTGTTCCTTGGGTGACCCTTTTCAAAAAGTGTTCGTAAAATTTTGATCCGTCAAAAAATGTGGCTCTGGTGAATGGGGGCTACTTGCACTATACGGAAATTAAGAAATTCTTAAAAATTCTTCTTCTCTGAAACTGCTGGTCAGAATTTGAAATAATTTCACAGAGATGTTCCTTGAATGACCCTTTCCAAAAATTGTTCGTGAAATTTTGACCCATCAAGAAACACAGCTCTGGTGAATGGGGGCTACTTACACTATAGGGAAATGAAGAAATTTTTCTTCTCTGAAACTGCTGATCAGATTTTGAAATAATTTCACAGAAATGTACCTTGGATGACCCATTTTAAAAACTGTTTGTGAAATTTCACGAATTCAGAAACATGGCTCTGGTGAATGGGGGCTTCTTGCACTATATGGCCATGAAGAAATTCTTTAAATTCTTCTTCTCTGAAACGGCTGATAAGAGTTTGAAATAATTTCACAGAAATGCTCCTTTGGTAACCCTTTTCAAAAACTGTTTTTAAAATGCTGGTTTGTCTGGAAACATGGCTCTGGTGAATGGGGGCTACTTACACTATTTGGCCATGAAGAAATTCTTTTTCTCTGAAACGGCTCATCAGATTTTGAAATAATTTCTTAGAAATGTTTCTTAGCTAACCCTTTTCAAAAATTGCTCTAGAAATTTTGATCCATCAAGAAACATGGCTCTGATTACTGTGGGCTATTTACACTATACAGACATGAAGAAATTCTTAAAAATTCTTCTTCTCTGAAAAGGCTGATTACATTTTGAAAGAAATGGCTATGGTTCTCTCAGAAATTCAGGTGAGCGATCCAGGGCCATCTTGGCCCTCTTGTATTCTTATAGCATAATTTTAATGAAATGGTCATGGTAGGTTAAGTAATCATGAATTCAAGACGTTCGATTAGCAAGGCTGTTGTAGTCAAAATACTGATCCACTATGTGGACTGCAGAGATTCACACTTTGTGCTCTGTGCTGTCTAATCCTGATTTAGATGCAAAAGTAACTTAAGCTGTACATGGTGTTCACCTAGCCCTTTACTGCACAGTCTTGAGTTTGAACAACATTGAAGTAGAAAACTTGAAAATATTGTGGAAAAAGAAGAAAGTGCTGGTATCTAGCATTTTATTCATTTCCCATAATGTTTTCTTCTCTTTTGAAAATGCTTACCACCATTTAAGTCAAGCCCACTTTGTGGTCCAATGCTTTGGATTTGGACAAAAATTTGTTCCTTGGTAAAGGGTTAAACCTTTATTCATATTGATTATTCCAGTTTTACATATGAAGGATTTGTTGAACTCTGTACGCTTTAAATCTTTACCAAACGACAAAATTCTAGTCTTGTTTAGATTGATGGCACATGCAGTCTAAAAACATTAATGGGACTCGAAAATCGAAATGTTTTTTGGGTAGGGTAGAAAATATTACAGAAGAGGGGGAAAATATTGGTTACCCACATTTTCTTCTTCTACTACATTGTTTTCAGGGCCATTAAAAGTCTGGTTTATGTGGTGAAGAGTTAAATTCGTTACGGTAGTCTTTGGGTTCACCAAAGAGAAATCAGGCTATTATATGAAAGATACAGAAAAGAATGTAATATTTTGAGTTTTTAAGGCTTAGTAGGATTGAAGGTAAACAATGTTTGTGCAAAATGCCTTTAACTCTTTACCACAACCAAAAAAAAAAACTTTAAACTGGTCGAAATTGAAAGCATTTGCAGATGACAAAATAAAAATACTAGTAACTAAAAATTTGAAATTTGTTTTGTGAAGGGTAGAAAACATAGTGGGAAAAGGAGAAAATGCTGGTTACCAGCATTTTCTCCTTTTTCCACAATGTTTTCAAAAGGCTTCTCTTTCGGAGTTGTTAAAACTCGGGATTGTTTGTTATAGGGTTGAATTCAAATCATACTATTGAACCCATTATTACACAATCCCTACTTTTGACGCCCCTGAGAAAGAACCTTTTGAAAACACTGGGAAAAGGAGAAAATGCTGGTAACCAGCATTTTCTCCTTTTCCCACAGTGTTTTCTACACTTTCCAGAACAAATTTCAAATTTTTCAGTCACTTTTATCTTGTCATCTGCAAATGCGTTCAATTTGAACCAGTCTAAAATTTTGTCGTGTGGTAAAGAGTTAAAAAATTAAAAATGTAGTCATCATTGTGAAGATGGCAATCTGTTATTGTATAGCAAGTCCAAGATTTAATCTCTGGCAGTAAGAATGAATGGTAAAACCTTGTAAAAATGAAAAACAACAGAGGGACTTGGCAACTTTTTACATACTTTTGAAATTCATTTTCTTGTGCTAGCAACTTGCATGTGGACGAACTGTACAATAACAGATGGATGTCTTCACAACTTTCCTTTCGTCGCCCAAATCGTACAGATTCCACTAAGACTTGGGTAATTTGCAATTGATGCCGGGAAGCAGCATCTATCGGCTGATCGATAAGTGATTACCGGAGTCTTAGCCAAATGGGTACATTTTTCAGGCATTGAAAGGTGATGTTACATCAGTCCCACTGGGGCGCCCTATCTTTAACACCAGCATGGATTACTTTTTGCTACTACCAAGCCTTTAACCCATTACCAAACGACAATATTTTAGACTGGCCCAAATTGAAAGCATTTGCAGACGACAAAATAAAAGTGACTGAAAATTTGAAATTTTTGTGAAGGGTAGAAAACATTGTGGGAAAAGGAGAAAATGCTGGTTACCAGCATTTTCTCCTTTTCCCACAATGTTTTCTAAAGGCCTCTTTCTCAGGGGCGTCAAAAGTAGGGATTGTGTGGTAATGGGTTAACTCTTTACCAGTGACAATATTTTAGGCCTATCCAAATCGAAAGCATTTGCAGATGACAAAATAAAAGTGACTGAAAATTTGAAATATGTTTTGTGAAGGGTAGGAAACCAGCATTTTCTCCTTTTCCCACAATGTTTTCTAAAGGCTTCTTTCTCAGGGTTGTCGAAGGTAGGGATTGTGTGGTAATGGATTAAAGGCCTATTTTCTGAGGTTGTCTTATCTCAGATGGACTTGATTATCACCTCTCTCCTCCTATCATTGTACTATATGCATCAAAAAAGCCTTTCTTCTTCATGTAGATCATCCCAGACAGTTCATCATCTGAAACTGGATTTCCTTGCTTACTATGACAGTCATATCCCTGTTGGTGTACATGATGTTGAAGTTGAAGCAGTGATATCTAAAGTTCATCATAGACACAAGGTATTTATGTGTAATCATTGATATCGTTGGAAAAGGTGTTCTTAGTCTTAAAAGAGATCTAGAAACCTATCATCTGTCATTATATGTTTTGAGATGTTGGGAACAGTTTTTGCAATGTCTGTCTGTTTGTCTGTTCTGGTAGATATCTTCTAAAATCCTTAACAAAAAATTCATGATACTTCATAGTCACATACAATCATTATTTGTTTTTATTTAACCCGTTACTCCATATATACTCATTTCTCCACATTGCTTTTAGGAGCCTTTAGAAAACATTGTGGCAAAAGGTGAAATTGCTCGTGACGAGTAGGGCTCCGTACCGGTACTCGATATATATCGAAAACCGGTATTTTACGTTCGATAGATATATCGGATCGAACGTTTCTGTATCGAACAAAATATCGATCATCAAAAGAAAATAAAAGTAAAGCATATAATACCCAATTTAGTTGTTTTTAACGGCGAAATTCATTACGAGTTTACTTTTGGTAATCTCTAAAGTCGAGTAGTCGTAGAGGTAGGTGTGGCTACCTGGGAAACTTACAACCAATCGAAATGCATCATTCTTTATTACTCGCCCTGTACCCGTTACACAATGGATGACAATTAGCTAATACCCCTATTCTCGTTCCCCCGTCATGTTGTTTGAAATCTGCAAATTATGCATCAATCAGCAGATTGCAGACAAATTTACGCTGATAATTGGTCAATATAGTTGATTAAAGAAAGGTAATGAACATCTCGTGATGTGATCGAGAGGTAGCGATGGAAATAATTGAAACCATGACCTTTCAACCTTCCTAAGATTTTATTTGGTCGATCTTTTAATATTGCCAAAAAATGTGGCTCGAAAATCAAATCTCTTTTTCCATTATCTGATTATCTGAAATCAGTGTTCAGACTTGCGTAAATTATTGTGTAAATCATTTTATAGACTTGAAATTTGCATAACAAATGTTAATCACACGCGAGACCTCACGTAAGACAAAAAGGACAAAAAGGCCATTATCTGTTTATCGTGAGTAAAATAACAGGTTTTGATGCTAGTTCTAATCCATGTTGAGAAATCTATGTCGAATAATGAGAACATACCTATCCAGAAATTAACACGCATGAAAAATTGTTCGGTGAAAAAAAAAAAAAACACGGAAACCCATGACACAACAAAATGTCTCCTTGACATTGTCCGATCAGAGTCATCTTAGACTGTCTTTTCAGCTTTTTAATGAGTAGTAAATGTAGATCTAGTTAGAATTCATATTAATTTAGGCCTACATAATTATGAAATTTCAATACAATCTAGAATTGTTAAATTTGCGGTATTTTGTTTTTCAGGTATGATGAAAAAAGAACAAACACAATTTTAGCATTTTTTTCTTTCTTTTATTGAAAATTGAAATATCATATGATATATCGAATATCGATCATTTTGTATCGATACAAATATCGTATCGATCAAACTGACCGATACGGAGCCCTAGTGACGAGCAATTTCACCTTTTGTCACAATGTTTTCTATGCTATCAAAAGGTGTCAAATACACATAAGAAACAGCTGCATCCATGCTGTTATTTAGGGTCAATTACAGATACCATAGAAATTGCCTTATGGGGTAAAGGGTTAATGAAATGCCATTTGATGGTAATAAGGGGCTTAAAAATAACTATAAGGGCCAAATATAAACAAAGCAGGTGGGAAAATGCATTTGAATTTAAATCATACATTTAAAAGTATGGAAATTACTGTGAAGATTTCAATCTATTACTGTACGATTGGTCCATGTGTTAGTCACTGACAGAGAAATTAATTTTAGAGCTAGGTTAAAACCTGACAGGTTGCTGTGTCTTATCTTTACTTTTTGCCTGATTTTGAAGTCCTTTTTTCTTCCAGTGACTATCATGTGTCCAGAGCATATGATAATAGACTGTTATCTCCACAAAATTTTCCATACTTTTGAATACATCTTAATGTATTATGACACCTGCATTGATATTTTTGCCTTTGCTGGGCTTTTAACTCATTACCAAAAGACAATATTTTAGGCTTGTCCAAATCGAAAGCATTTGTAGATGACATTATGAAAGTGACTGAAATTTAATTTGTTTTGTGAATAGTAGAAAACATGAGAAAAGGAGAAAATGCCGGTTACCAGCATTTTCTCCTTTTCCCACAATGTTTTCTAAAGGCTTCTCTCTCAGGATCATCAAAAGGGATTGTGTGGTAATGGGTTAAGGCAGAATTTCATTAAAGACTAACAATAAAAAGGCTACAAGTATATACAAAACACAACACCTCATACATGTATTATGTTTTTATCTAAAAGACTTTTTCAGTGTGCGATATCATTTCAGCAAAATAACATGTGTTTATCAACATTTTCTTGTGTCCTGCAGTATGGACATATTGATATAGATGTCCAAATCTGGTTTGTTAAAATTTTAGATCGTGTGGTGAAGGCTTAAGGAGTGAAGCTGTTATAGACAGCCAAATCTCAGCATGTTTGTATAGGAACCAACATCTCCTTTGTTTACACCGACAGGATGACGGAGGAAATAACATAAAGAAAATTAGCATTGGAAAAGTTATAGTACCAGTCAACCCAAGTGAGAACAGTGCTAGTCTGGATGGCACTCAGTCTGACACTGGTATAACTTCCTGTGGGGAGCTGGTGTCTAAAGAGAGTTTTGATTTCACCCATAGAGATACCATCAAGTCATGTACCTTGCATCTGTTTGTATATATCAAACCTGGGTTAGCAAACGGACTGTGTAATGGGGACAGCAAGGAAATAGGTATGCATATATAGCTTTCCTTATCAACATACAGAGCAGACAAGAACTTAGTATGTGCATAACTGCTACTTTCCAAGTATGACTCTTTAGGCCTCTGCAGGGGATAGTATTTTATTGCATTATTGGAAAAGGAAAAAATTAAGAAAATAATTTCATCTGTTGTAAGATACTAGATTTTTTTAGTTTCCTAGGAATCATGTTCTGTGAAAAAAAGAGGTTTAACTCTTTACCACAAAATCCCGACTTTTTACGACCCAGAGAAAGAAGCCTATAGAAAACATTGTGGGAAAAGGAGGAAATGCTGGTCACCAGCATTTTCTCCTTTTCCCACAATATTTTCTACCCCATCAAAGTCATAAGTAATCCTATTATATTGCCAAGATTTAATTTGTTGTCTGCAGATGCTTTGAATTTGGTTCAGTCCAAGAATTTGTCATTTGGTAAAGGTTTAATGTGTCAACAAAAAGTATCAACCCAGTCAGCCTGCACTGTCTTCTCAGGCTTTGCAAGAATCAAAACTTTTTTGCTGTAGGTAAATTTATGCATGTTTAAAAACTGTTCTACTTCAGGATTCAGTTGGCTGTAAGACAAACTTAATCGCTATAATGGATCACAGAGACTCATTAACCCTTTACCACACAACAAAATTCTAGACCTGCCTGAATTGAAAACATTTGCAGATGACAGTTTTAATGTGACTCATATAAAGTTATTTTTCTTTGATAGTGTAGAAAACATTGTTGGAAAAGGAGAAATGCTGGTTACCAACAATGTTTTCAAAAGCCTTCTCTTTCAGGGGTGTAAAAAGTCGTTATTTTATGGTTAAGGGTTAAACCCCATTTGTTAGAGTATGGCTTAGATAGTTTTAAAACAGAAGTTTTGAATGTTAGGAATGGTTGGTGTGTTAGTAAAGAATCTGGCATGTGAAAGTCATTCTTTTGATATTCAGATTCTTTTCAACAGCATTTACCTTATATATAAAAGTAGCTTAAAAATAAAAAAAAAAGATTAAAGTAAAGTAGTTTCAGACCACATCCTGTAATGAATGCTTCCAAACAACTGCAGGGTATGATAAACTTTGAGAGAATCCTTGATAAATTGCATTCCATCATTTTCCTATTTTCAGACGAACCTTCTCCCAAAAGAAGAAAAAGTGTCGTCAATGGAAGGTCTATGTCAGTGGAAGATAATGCAGTAACATATAAGACTGACCTGAACATATATGGAAAACAGGATCAATGTATGCTAACAAGCGGGGAATATGATGTGATTATGCAAGAAGTTGAAGCAGCATCGCCCACAAAAAAGAATGGAACATGGGAAACAGTGAAAAGACAAAAGGTAATAGTGTTTAAATCCTTTGCTCACATTAATTGATCACTGTAAGACTTAACTCTCCTTCTTGTTGGGTACTTTTAGTCATCAGAACCTCAGGGAGTTGGTGAAAGAGAATTCATCGAAAATGGAATTAAATGTTTCAAGTCATGGAAATACAGTGTTTCAGGAAATGGAAAAACTTCTGATTGATATTTTACACAAAGGTATTTTTATCCCCAAACCTCAGTATTTGCCATTATGTAACACTGTATCCCTCTGGTCTACCCAAATTGCCTGCAGTTGAATGTTTGACCCAATCCTGTATCCCATAGTTTCCTTCCTCTGTAAGGAACTTTAATCAATGAAAAAAGACCAAAAATTTTTTCACATCCATAAAGGGTAAATGACCATGGCAATTTTACACATGGAAAAGATAGAAATTCTCAGAGGTTGTTAGAGCAATACTCATGGTCACAGATGATGGTACACTGTTTTGTGTGAGGCATTTGGCTATGCAGCTTTCAACTTTCTATAAAATCACCTATTTTGTTGAACTTGTTTTATGAACAATTAAAAGTTTCATTAGACTTGAATTGTGTGAATTGAAACTCCATTCTAGATTTCAGTCAAAGTATATCATATGTGTTAACTCTTTATCACACAATCCCAAGTTTTAACAACCCTGGGAAAGAAAGCCTTTCAAAACATTGTGGGAAAAGGAAAAAATGCTGGTAACCAGCATTTTCTTCTCTTCCCACAATTTTTTCTACCCTTTCCAAATCAGATTTCAATTTTTGATTCACATTTATTTTGTTGTCTGCAAATACTTTCAATTTGGACAAGTCCAAAATGTTGTTGTTTGGTAAAGAGTTGAAGCTTTAAGTTCAAGCCAACATTTACATGTAAAATACATTTCAGATGGCATAGACAATGTATGACTGAATTTTAGGCTTCTGTGTAAATGTTAACTATGCCATACAAAACTAATTTTGGCTTAGTTCAAATGCAAAGCATTTGCAGATGACTAGTTGAACGTAACTGCAGCAGTGGAAATTTCCTTTGCAAGGATAAAAGGCATAGAAGTAAAAGGAGGAAATGCTGGAATCCTTTCAAAGACAAATGTCATCATTTGAGACATGTTTATATTGTCGTTTGCAAATGCTTTCAGTTCGGACAAGTCTAAGATTTTGTCGTGAGGTAAAGAGTCAAAGGATAAACTTAATTTTAGATGGCAGAATCTGTTGAAATGTTTGACATGTGCTCCACACTGAAGTTCAAGCTTACATGGACAGAAGACAAAGAGGGAAATCATCCTTCTAAGATACAACCTAATGACTTTGTTGTCAACAATCAATACACTAACCTACTTCCAGAAACAGGTCTGTTATAGTGGAGTGATCCTTACAGTATTTATCATCCATGTTAGTTTTTAGCAGTTCTAAGATTTACCATTTGATTAGCTGAGATGTTCTGTCTCAGTCAATCAGATGGATAGCCTTGGAATATAAAAACTGATGGTGCACATGATCCTTATTGTGCGACTCTTGTATCAACTAGCTGTTTTAGAAGTATATCTCATGACGGACATTTTAACAAAGGGTTGTCAGACATTGATGATAATGACCAAAATGCCCAGCAGCTATAATGTAATTCTTACATAGAGACAAGAAAATGCTGTGTATATAGATAAAGACTGCATGGAAATACCAGTTCAACCAAGAATATAAAGTATCTGCTGTGGATTTAACACACAACAGAATTTTAGACTTGTCCAAATTGAAAACATTTGCAAAGTCAATACAAAATGCGGATGAAATGATTTTTTTCTTTCGCAGCATGAAAGATATGTTGGAAAGAAGAAAATGCTTGTTATCCATCTTTTCATAAGACCCTTTCCTTATGGCCATTAAGATTGGGACTGTGTGGTAAAGGGTGGAGGTTTATACCTGATGTTCTAAATTGAAACTGTACATAATATTCACTTGTTCAGTTGGTTACTACCTTAGTCATGTAAGATTGACAGCATTTTGAAACCTTGTGGCAGAAGTAGCTGTTGCTTGTAATAAGCACTGCTCCTGTTTTAGGATGTATTTTTTGTGCTGTTAAAACATTTACTACTTACAGTCAAACCTGTCTTAAGCAAGCGGGGTCAAGGGACCTTCCAAAATCGCTTGCTTAAGACAGGTGCTTGCTTAAAAGAGGTCCATCACGCAAGATGGTCTCAGGGTTATCTTTTCCTAAAAATTTATAAAGGGGGAGGGGGGTGTTACATGTCCATATACAAGTACAGCGCATACCCATGTTCAAATTGTTCAGCTAGAATCTGAGAACTCTTTCCACATTCTAAAAGTCTAATCACTTCAGCTCTGCTTTCTAATGTAAACACTTTTCTCTTGGTACAAGCCATGATTAGATATTAACAGTCTCAACTTAATAATACAATATACAGATCGTAGGGTCAAAATATAAGAAATCTGCATCTTTGGAATAATCATCATCAATCAAAATAATGGGTACAATCGGTTGTTAGGACAGTTTTCTTTAATCATTTCTCACCGTTTAGAAAAATTCAAACAAATAAAATGGCGAAACAGCTTCTTTATCATTACATTATGTAATCATTACAGAAATGTCGGATTACATCAAAAGTAGAAAGACATTTTTGGTTGTCTGACTCGGGTAATTTACATGTGATTTCGAACTTAAAAAAAATTGTGACAAATCGGGTATATTAGCTTACGAAATCACCATTTGCATCAAAATAACACGTTCTCGAGGAAATTATATACAATCACCTGTTAATTGGCAACGTCTGTATCATCTGATTGTTCGATTTTGACATTTAGTTTTTCATCCGAAAACGGTTGAACGTGAGAAGTACACTGAGCGTGAAATTTTAATTTGGCAGTCCGACTTCAGTTGGTTATTGGCCGCTACTTACCAGGGTGTTTTGAAAAACGGGACACAATTTCGGCGGCCGTTGCGTGCGTTTTAAAGGTGTTTGTTGAAAAAAGGTTTAATATAGAGTAAAATTGATTGGGGGGGGACATTGAACTGGCCGTTAAATGTAGGTTCACGCTGAATGGAGGTGGACAGATCACCAGGTTTGACTGTATATGCTTTTGTCAACTGTGTAAAACTTGTATACAGGAGTTTGTGTTAGGGTTTAGAACAGTCCTGTAATGTGATAGAGGTTAAAAATTGTTTCATTTTGTAGTTCAGATTAGGGAAATATTTTTTTGTTGAAAACTCATGACCTAAATTCTTCACTTAGCCTGCCTTGTTGGTACTTCATAGATAATTATCAAGTTTAGGCATGGGGCAGTTATGATGAGGTCCACAAACAGAGATTTATGATGAAGAAATAGCCACGCAAACAAATGTTTTTGGGGATATAGTGGAATCAGCCTGTCTGCCTGTGTGTCCATTCATGTGTCCGTCTGTTTACAAAATTGCCTGTTTCTGTCCAAGCACTGGTGGGGGGGGAGGTGTTATGTCACATTCAGTGACAGCTCTAGTGTTTTTTAGGATTCAGACACCCTTGCTTATCTTGACCTCTGTTTATTTTTGTTTTTCTAAAAGACACAGAGAGTTCAGCACTGAAGCTAAAGGAAGAGGGCCAGTCTACCCCACAAAAGAAAACTCAGGTGGTTTATCAGTTTTTATATAATGACAATACTCGCCAACAAACAGACACAAGAGATAACATGCGGTGTCCATGGTGTCGCCTTAACTGTGAATATCTGTATAGCTTGTTGAAACACCTTCGAGTGTTTCACAGCAGATTTAACATCATCTATGTGGTAAGTGTTTTTTAGAGCATTTTGAAAGTTATATAATCAGTTCTTAGGGTTGTAAAAGTAAAATGAAGCTATATTTGATGTAGAAAATCCAAAATAGGAAACTACTGACAGACTATTTAGATCGCTTAGATCCAAGATTAGATTCAGGACATGAATTCTGATCTTGATCTATACTGTATTCAGTTGCTGTCAAAAAAAGCCCAAGGCAGCCTGAAAACCTGATTAAAGTTCTTTGGATGCATTTGCAGCTAACAAATACTGAGAAATTACTGAGAAATGAAAAAAATGCTCATTTTGTAAGAGGCAGTGTTTGCCTTTGTTACTATATGGAGGATATTTATTTTTTGTCGGTGAAAGATTTATTTCATTTGAGTGAACATCATTGGTAATATTTTCATGGGTGGCACAGCCACGAGTGAAAATATTACCGATGGTGTTCACGAAATAAATTTTGATCTGTCACAGAAAAAAACCCAAACATTCGATCAATATCTTTTTATCAAGATCTCTAATTTCAAAGTATTTAGTTTAGATGATTTTTTTTCTATTTGTTATTTCTTCAAAACAGAGTTTTGCGTAATTTGAAAATAACAGATTGAAGTCAGGGTACAAGGTATCTTTACCAGAAATTCCCTTTTGTAACATTTTTTCCCAAATGTGGTGAGTTGCAGGTCATAAAAAGCTGTCTGTCAGTATTACTTTTATAAGCTGTCTTCCTCAACTCATAACCAAATGACAAACTTTTAGGCCTGTCAAAATGGAAAGCATTTGCAGACGACAAAATAAAAGTGATTGAAAATTTGATTTTTTTTTTTGTGAAGGGTACAAAACATTGTGGGAAAAGGAGAAAATGCTGATTACCAGCATTTTCTCCTTTTCCCACAATGTTTTCTAAAGGCTTCTTTCTCATTGTCGTCAAAAGAAAGGATTGTGTGCTAATGGGTTAAGATTGTTAAAAATGGAATTGTTTGGGAAGCGGTGAACTCTTTACCAGACGACAAAATTTTGAGCTAATCCAAATTGAAAGCATTTGCAGACGACACATGTACTTCCACTCAAAAATGGAAATTTGCTTTTGAAAGGGTAGAAAACATTTTGGGAAGAGGAAAAAAAGCAGGTTACTAGCTTTTTCTTTTTTTCTCACAACGTTTTTTCTAAAGGCTTCTTTCTCAAAGGTGTCAAAAGTAGGGATTGTGTGGTAATGGGTTAAAGAACTAATTGACACAGGATTTATTTTGTTGCAGCACCACCCAAAGGCAGCTCATATACATGTTTCTATAAATGATAGCTATGATGGATCATATGCTGGCAATCCACAGGATCTCAACTCGCACATTGGGTTTGCCTTCCACAGGATGGGACCAGTCCGTCGCACATCTGTCACTCATGTCATTGTCTACAGGTACATTTTATGAGATCTTTAAAGTAAAGGGATTGCTTTTCTTTTGAGACAATCAATAAGAATGGCTTAACTCTTTACCACATGATAAAATTTTACATTGGTCCAAATTGAAAGCATTTTCAGACAACAAAATAAAGGTGACTGAAAAATTAAAATTTGGTTTAGGAAGGGTAGAAAACACTGTGGGAAAAGGAAAAAATGCTAGCTACCAGCATGTACTCCTTTTCCCCCAGTGTTTTCAAAAGGCCTCTTTCTCAGGGTTGCTAAAAGTCTGGATTGTGTGGTAAAGGGTTAACAGTTTTACCAAATGATCCCAGGTTTTAATGACCCATAGGAAGAAGGGTCTTGATTGCACAATGTTTTCTAAACTTTTAGAGATAAGAGTCACCAATTTAGCAGCATTAAAATTTTGGTATGTCGTCTGCAAATGCTCTCAATTTGGATGAGTGGAGAATTTTGTGGTCTTGTTAATATGGGACAATATTTAAAAATGTTGTTTGTTGCTAAAGGAGAACTTACTTGTTGATCGCAATTCCCCTTTCTTCATATGCCAAAAAAGTGGGTTGCTGCAACACACAAGAAAAGCTGGTCTTCTCTAGTTGATGAGTTAGGTGAGCATCTGTGACAGAGTTATTTGTCAATGAAATAGCACACAAACTCTTACATTGTGTGAAACTCTTGAATTTTAATTGTTTTTTTTTTGTGTGTGTGTGTGTGTGTGGGTGTGTGTGTGTGTATTGACAAGAGTCTTCAAATATCAGTGTAAATTAATGATAAGACAGCAAATTTAGCAGTTTCTTCCATGTGGATGATTTCTTTAAAATTTTACAGACCAAAAAGACCGTCCCCATCCCTCCTGGAGTTTTGTGAGCCAGAAAAAGAAAATCAGGTCTGCAGGCAGATCATTCAGGGACATAATAGGTGAAATGGGTTTATAATAATTTTATACTTAAATAGAAGTATAATTATTTTTGTTGTATTTTAGAATCATCAAAAAAGATCTTTGTATTGTATACAGACTTGAAAATATTGGGAAATGGCTTTTATGCTTCAATATAGTGTTGGATTTCAATTTGTAAAATTGCACTGCATTTGGTATGTATTCAGGACAAGTATCTTCACTGAAATTGTGTTGAAAGTGTTTTCCTGAAAATCAAAAAGGTTTCCATTGTCTGTCAATGAACAGTGATACCAGTAGAGATCTCAGTTTGCAGATTTAGTGTGGATGAATAGAACATTGAAAGTTTGGAAAATAACATGCATGGAGATATAGAGGATATTTGTCTTTTTCGGTGAAAGATCGAAATCTATTTCATCGAGTGGACACCATCGGTAATATTTTCACAAGTGGCGCAGCCACAAGTGAAAATATTACCGGTGGTGTTCACGAGAAAAACAAATATTCTATTTCTTTCATGCTTTTAACCCTTTCTGGGAGGAGCTTTATCAAAATCCAGTACCATTCTTTTCCGTTATTCCCCGTGGCGTACCCCTCCCGCATAGTAACGCATTACAATATTACGTGAAGCGCGACAAATGTAAGGTATATGACGACATATTTCCCATCTGGTTGTTAGGCACGCGCAATTTACCTAGGCAACAAGAACGTGAAAATCGGTATTTTCACTGGTTGTACCAGTGTAAAATCGAAAAATATTTTCACTGCTATTTCTCAGTATCCTACCGGAAAGCATGAAACAATTAGGATATATTTTCACTGTTGTGTTAATTTCATGCATGCAAGAGATAATACTTCAGGAGTAGGAATCATTTAACTCAGACCTCAGTCTCCTTTTCTGCAATGTCTAACTCTTTAAAATTTTGTGGTATTGGTAAAAGAGTCAATCTTTTTTCTTTTTCATGGGGAATATCTCAATGTTGTCACCTGCAAGGTTGTTTCAATAGGTAATGAGTAATCGACACTTTTATTGTTTTATTTTAAACCAGATTATACTATAGGACCAGCACATGTTTGCCTCTTAAACCTCAGGAAATTAATCAGGACAGTGAAGATGAAACCACTCCAAAATGGTTACAGCAAAAATCTGTCAATGTAAGTTGGTTTGGGCAGTGTGATTCAGATCTACCTTTTTACTCTTTTATCAAACAACAAAATCTTTGACTGGTCCAAAGTGAAAGAAAATGCAGATTATAAAATTGATGTGACTCAAAAACTGATTTTTTTTTAGGGGGGAAGGGTAGAAAACATTGCTGGAAATGCTTGTTACTGTTCATTTTCTTCTTTTCCAACAATGTTTTGTACCCTTTCCAAAATGGATCTTATCATCAGAGTTGCCTTAACCCTTTCCCAAAGGACATTTTTGAACTACACCAAATTGAAAGCATTTGCAGACGACAATGCAACTCTTGCTGAAAAGATACTTTCTGTCTATGATAGGGTAGAAAACATTGTGGGAAAAGGAGAAAATGCTGGTTACCAGCATTTTCTCCTTTTCCCACAAGGTTTTCAAAAGGCTACTATTCCAGACCCGTAAAAACCAGGGATTGTTTGGGAAAGGGTTAATTGATTAGAATTTGGGCTAGGCCAAAAGTTGATGGTTGGGTAAAGAGTTCAAGTGGTTTGCCACATTTTTTCAAGGTGACAAAGTCCTTTACAACACAGTCCCAAGGTGTAAAGAGCCGGAGCAGACAGGTTTCTGTAAGAGAGGAAAATACTAGTCACCAGTGTTTTCTCCTTGTCTCACATGTTTTCAACCCTACCATAGACTTTTAACTATTGGTACCAAGGTTTTATTTATCATCTGGAAGTGTTTTTGAGTTAGGATGACTCTAAAACTTGAAGTGTTAACGTTGCTTGCATATTTCTTTCAGCTCATTGATGAATTTACAGACGTGAATGAGGGAGAGAAGGAGCTGATGAAAATGTGGAATTTGCATTGCATGAAATATGCGTAAGTAGGCATATACCCTTAAATGCTATTAGATAAATCATTAAATGAAATGAAAGCCTATATAAAAACACAATTTTGCTATTTCTAAAAGGGGGCAGGGGCAAAATATCTCCTTAAAGGAGTGTAGATCCAAGATCAGACTACATTCTGTGCAGTCTGATCTTGATCTACATTATCCACAAAAGGTCTTTGAGTAGGGCTTGGCAGCATAAGGGTTAACTCGTTCTGCTCCTAAAACATAAACTTTGGAGACCACTGTGAATAGCTGAAAATCGATAAAACTTTAAGAGATCACATTCAAGCAATTTTTTAACCATTTACCCCAAAAGATTTGTTGACCGTATTGAAAGCAGTTGCAGACCAGGTAAATCCAGCACATTTGATGGAATTTACCTTTGGGAGGGTAGAAAATATGATGTGTTTTCAAAGGGCGTTTGCCTGGAGCCTGTTAAAACTTGCGAATGTGTTAGTAAGGTTTTGTGCAGTATCTTAACCCATTACAACTCAATCCCTACTTTTGACACCCCTGAGAAAGAAGCCTTTAGAAAACATTGTGGGAAAAGGAGAAAATGCTGGTAACCAGCATTTTCTCCTTTTCCCACAATGTTTTCTACCCTTCACAAAACAAATTTCAAATTTTCAGTCACTTTTATTTTGTCGTCTGCAAATGCTTTCAATTTGGACCAGTCTTAAATATTGTTGTTTGGTAATGAGTTAACCCTATACCACACAATGACTTTTATTGCTCCTGAGTAACAGGCCGATGAAAACTTTGTGGGAAAAGGAGAAAATGCTGGTAACCAGCATTTACTCCTTTTTCCACAAAGTTTTCTTCTCTATCAAAGAAAAATTACATCATTTGAGCCACTATGAAATTATCAGCCACAAATGCTTTTGATTTGTATAGGTCTAAAATTCTGCTCTGTGGTAAAGGATTAAGTATTGTGTTGTTAATATTTTATCAAATTGACACTGTGATTCTTATCCATTTTGTCACATGATGGTTTAATTTATATTGTCTTTTAATGGTTTATACAATGTGTTCATTCGGCTTCATATATCCATTGGAGATCCAAGTTGCTTTTGTGGATGATGTTTGTCAAGATAAACCTAGACAGAATATTTTACATGATCTAAGATCTATCTACACAATGTTGCAACTTTTTTTCTACAAGATGAGGAAAAATCTCCTTATTTATTATGGAATTTTAACTTGGATAAAATGTCAAGAGTTAACTCTATACCACACAATCCCAAATTTTAACGACCCTAAGAAAGAAGTCTATTGAAAACACTGTGAGAAAAGGAGAAAATGCTGGTAAAAAATATTTCTCCTTTTCCCACAATGTTTTCTACTCTTCCCAAACCAAATTTTTGGCTAGTCTAAATTGAAAGCATTTGCAGATGACAAAATAAGTTTGAATCAGAAGTTGAAATTTGATTCGGAAAGGGTAGTAAACACTGTGGGGAATGAATAAAATGCTGGTCACCAGCATTTCTCCTTTTCCCACAATGTTTTCAAAGGTTTCTTTCTCAGGGTTGTCAAAAGTCAGGATTGTGTGGTAAAGGGTTAAGGATTCTTTTCACAGAGCTTAGTTGTAACTCTACCCAATTTCATATTACAGGTATATATCTGACTGTCAAATGGTACAAGCTAGTCAGTCATTTGTAGAGGAACATGGAAAAGAAATCCACAAGAAAAACATTGTGAAGAACTTTCTAGTCCACTTGGTGAACATGTTTGATTTTAGTTTAATTTCCCCAGACATAGTCCAGAGAACAATGTGGCAACTGTACCTGATTAAAGATGAAATGGAGATGAATGGAGAACTACCACTAAGTGAATGACATTGAACTGGAATGATTGAATACCAAAAAAACACATTTGAGCCATGCTGTGGCAAAGGGGGCTTAATGCATCTTTGTGAAACATGATACCAAACAACGGACTTAAATCATGCAATAGAATGGTCCTTGGACTTACACAAAATTAACTGATAGCGAAAAGTTTTGGCTATGTCAGCCTGCGTCGATTGCAGAGGCAGACCATGGTGAATAGTTGCAGATGCATTAAGCCCCTTTTTCACTTTTGAGTGACGGACTGATTGGTTGTATATTTAATTGAACAAATACAGTGAGGTGTGTAACACTAGACGGTATCTATGAATGCTTGAAAATATGTCATTTGGTACAGTATTAGAAGTACTGTCAGGTGGAGAGGACTTGGAAACTTTTAACGGCTGTGGTAAATCATGTTGCCAGGAGCTGAACGCGAGGTGGCGACATGATTCACCACAGCTGTGAACAAGTTTCCAAGTCCCCTACCACCTGACCACACAAATTTATTATACTGCAAAGTTTTACCATTCCAACATTTGTTAAGCAAATTTTACCTGTGTTTTTCGTTTAAAGAGATTGAGTACACTGATGAACTAGAATTTCCCTTCTGAGTGCCCCAATTCAATGAAAACTGACGTCACTGGGAACTGACGTCACAGAAACCTTGATGATGTGCACTTAAATATGCAGCTTGGCGCATTATTTTGTTGTTAATCGTGACCATTTGGGATGTTGTTTTAATAGTCATGTATACTGGGCTTCCGAAAGGGAAACTGCTTTTACGTTGCTTTTGCCAGTGTACCTGATATATGCGTTAGTATTATCCAATCAGATCATAAGAAATTTCTTTGCAGTATAATAATGGAATTTTGTACTTGGATGGAGATTGCAATTGGTAATGGAGCTACTTGCTTTACCAAATATTTACGAACTTTTAAAGTTAATTTATGCTCTTTTTCTGCTTTCTAATTTGATGTAGCTATCAGGTAAACTTCAATGAAACTGTAAATTTGATTTTTTTCTAATGTTTGAATTAGCTAGAAATTTGCAGCATTTTATATTGATTTTTGATTGCAAGCTCTTGAATACTAGTTAGAAAATGAAATTTTTAAGCCAAATAAAAAGACTTACAAGTACACTCTGCAATTTGAGAGTTGTTCTGCCAGAATTATACAGTACCAAATATCCAATTTAGGTTTGACTTAGTTGAAAGTATACACAGATGATGACTTAACCCTTTACCAAACAATTCCTGGGTTTTGCAATGCTAAGGTAGAAGCCTTTTGAAAATATTGTTGGAAAAGTAGAAAATGCTGGTGACCAGCATTTTCTCCTTTTCCCATTATGTTTTCTACCCTGCTGAAAACAAATTTCAATTTTTGAGTTATGCCTATTTTATTGTCTGCAAGTGCTTTCAATTTGGACCTGTCTGAAATTTTCTTGTGCAGTGAGGAGTTAATTGTTGCTCAAATTATAGTTCATCTGACAGAGCAAATCTTGGATTCCAGCATTTTCTCTATTGGGTGGTTTTCTCAAAAGCTTTCTTTATCAGGGTTGTAAAACTCAGGCTTATGTGGTAAAGGTTCTAAAAAATCATTAGAGAGTATGATTAGACTGCATGCCCTGTAGGCTGATCTTGGTTCACACCATTTGCAAATGCAACTGAAGTTGTGCCTAGCATACCAACAATCAAAAAGTTCTTTTGTTTAACTCTTTACCAAACCACAAAACTTTAGACTGCTCAATTTGAAAGCATTTGCAGATGACAAAATAATGTGAATCAAAAATTGGGATTAGTTTTTTGTAAGGGTAGAAAACATGAGAAAAGGATGCTGGTTACTAGCATTTTCTCCTCTTCTCATAATGTTTTCAAAGGCTTTCTCTCTCTCTGGGTTGTTAAAAGTTGGAATTGTATGGTTTAGAATAAAATCTTTATTATTACACACGAAATTTATTGATAATGAAAGGGAATACATTTACATATAAATATGATTAAATTGTACATACTCGATTGCAATGGTTGTTTTACTTATCAACGGGACCTCCATAGCACATTTAATGATGTAACTCTTTACCACACAGTCTCAATTTCTGACAACCCTGAGAAAGAAGCCTATTGAAAAAAAACATTGTGGGAAAAGGAGAAAATGATGGTAACCAGCATTTTCTCTTTTTTCCACAACTTTTCTACCCTATAAAAGTCAGAAATCGGCATAGTAACAAGATTTCATTTGTTGTCTGCAGATGCTTTGAATTTAGTCCAGACCAATAATTTGTCATTTGGTAAAGAGTTAACACTGGAGCTTAATCCTGGCATAATCCCAGCTTCTTTATGCTGCACAAGGGTATGGGAGAGTCCCACACCCAAAATGAGCGAACTGTCACTGAAAAATGGTTGAGAGAGGTGTAAAACACTGCAAACAAATACAAATGGCATCTAGCCATTGTAACTTGTCAAATGAAAGTTATGGCAATCCAGAAATTGATCCCTATTCTATGTGTGACAACACATGGTTTTTGTTTGGACTGCTTATAAGAAATCATCTCCGTACTCTTTTTTTTTTTCCATGCTAATGATGTTAGACAAACAATTCAGAGTTTTAGGACCTAAAGAAGATGACTGTTGAAAACATTGTACAAAAAGGAGAAAATAATCAACATTTTGTTTTCCCTCATTTTTTTCTAGATACAGTCTACCCTTCCTATTAAAAAAAAAAATATTAGCCAGCCTACATGGGTTGTCCCGGTGTTGCATCTGGAGCGCGCTTTTGCGAGATTGACGCAAATTTTTGTGATTGCCCCTGCTGCACATTTTTGTGATTGCCTATTCCCCCTCCCCCTTTTTATGAATTTTCCACGGGCCAATCCCACAAAAAAAGAAGTCTGAATTTCAATTAACAAAGCCCATCTCTAATAAACCGATATAACCAGCATGTTCTCTTTTTCCAACAATGTTTTCAAAAGCCTTCTCTTTCAGAGTTGTTTAACCCTTTCCCAAACGACAAAATTTTGGACCAGTCCAAATCGACAGCACTTGCAAATGACAAAATAAACGTAACCCAAAAATTGAATTTTGTTTCCAGCATGGTACAAAACATTGTGGGAAAAGGAGAAAATGCTGGTTACCAGCATTTTCTCCTTTTCCCACAATGTTTTCAAAAGGCTTCTATCTCAGGGCCGTAAAAACCAGGGATTGTTTGGTAAAGGGTTAAAGTCGTCATTGTGTGGTAATGGGTTAAAAGTCCTATAAATTGTATAAACCAGACTGTAAATATCATGTATAATGTACTTCAAGTAGCTATTCACTAATAAAATAATGATTCAACAAAATCACGTGGTGATTCCAGTATTCCACAAAGTCGTCGAACCCGTTGTCCGCCATTTTGGAACTCGAGAAACTCTCGGCTGCAGCAGAGTTGATAAGAGTCGAGTTCAAAAGGTAAAATTACGTCATTCGAGCGGAAACTCTACCCGTTCAGGAGAAACTCCACTGACTACAGTCAAAACCCGAGTGCGTCGTGAACTAGGCCATAGGTACGAAATCGGTCGATTTGTTACCAGTAAAGTGCTTCCACCACCCGAGGTATGCCAAATGTCCATGGCCTCACTTGTCACAACTCGGCCGATTCCGTACCGACATCTAAAGAGGTCTATGCCGAATGTCCATGGTCTGTGTCTCTTCAGTGACTCCGCCCCTTTTTACCATATATGGATAACATGTATTCCAAATATGGTTACGATTACTACAGAAAATCCTCAAAAATGAGCACGAACTTTTACATTGTCATTATCTCCCGCTAGATGGCATTCTATAAATACTCATCTATCTAATTTGGGCATCCTGGGTACAGAGCCGAACCACTTTCCTACGGCAAAGTGTATTCCCCGGCCCTACCTGTCAAAATGGGTAATAATTCCCGGCCCTTGTGGCCCCCATGCTAAATCTTTTATTTTTTGTTGTATTATGCTCAGAATAGTATTAAAATGAAGCCTAGATTTCAGACTTTTATATGATGTGAAATACAATATGGTCATTACAAAACTTTTTGAAATATTGTCAATCAAAAGTGGGTAAGATTTTCGTATTTCCTTCCAGGTATTTTGGTGAGTTACACAAATCCGGCCCCTATGCTAAATCTTTTATTTTTCATTGTATTATGCTCTAAAAAGTATTAAATTGAAGCCTAGATTTCAAACTTTCATATGATATGAAATACAATATGGTCAATGCAAAACTTTCTGAAATATTGTCAATCAAAAGTAGATAAGATTTTCGTATTTTCTTCCAGGTATTTGATGAGTAACACAAAAATCTAATTACCCAATAATGCATGTGTTATTTTTTAACATTCTTAATATCATTCCATAGCTTAAGATAAGGACTTTATAACGACATAATTTTTCTGAAAATCAAGGGAAAAACAAGTTTTAAATATAGGGGCCGGATTTTTATCTCTAAAAAATTACAACATATTTTAGTAATAAAAAAGGACGAATTTCAAACGCAACACATGCATGAAAAGTCAAGTTTCTACATACCATTACCTAAGCTTTAGTTTGGTGCTAATCTTATTAAATTTGACCAATAAATGAAATATTTAGCAAGTGGGGCCGGATTTTATCACTAACAAATTACGACGCATTTCAGCAAAAAAAAAATGAAAAATTTCAAACGCTTTTATCATAACTACACATGCATGAAAAATCAAGTTTCTATAAATCATTAGAAAGTTTATTACCTAAGCCTTAATTTGGTGCTAATTTTATTAAAATTTACCGACAAATAAAATATTTAGCTAGGGGGCTGTTAGGGCCGGGAATTATGGCCTATTTTTTGATTGGGGCCGGGGAATACACATACCCTTTCCTACGGGACAACCGTTACTTTGAATTTCAAACTAAAATAAACGTTTACTCAATAAAACGCTACCTCGTGTAATTCACTCAGCTATGATCAGCAGTTTAGAGAAATCTGGAGCTAAAGCAGGTCTCATTTCTCCTCAAACATTGATAAAAGCTGTATTCTACACTGCTACTTTATAGAGCGTAATATTACAGTCAGCCCGCTTTTGGGGCTAGTGATGCGTCATATCGTCAAAGAATATGACATGCGCAGACAACGACTAGGCCTACTATGATTTACACGTGATTCCTGTGACGTCATTTGGCTGTCTGTTCCCTTTAGCTTTTCAAATAGAATAATCTATAGCGATCTCAATCGCAATTTTCGGACATTCTATTTCTGGAACATTATCTCCCGCTAGATGGCATTCTATAAATACTCATCTATCTGATATGGGCATCCTGGGTACAGAGCCGAACCACTTTCCTACGCGACAACCGTTACTTTGAATTTCAAACTGCCAGGCCTGCACTATCCACACATGCCAGATTTCACTGAAAATGGGCAAACATTTAAGAAAATAGGGCCGCAGAAGACTATGTTTTGGTCTTTTCAAGCACCTTGCAAGAGTTACTTCCCTTAAACCCTCGATGCACCCGCCCCCCGCCTCCCCTCCCCAGCCCTTAACTGGATTTGCTTTTCTAACTCAGCCCACAATAAGTGCTGTACATTGAAACTTTCAATAAGCCAAGGTGATCAATGTACAGTGTAGAAAAAAACCCCAGAAATTAAGGCGACAAGTGGCTAAAAAAAGACTGAAAATTCTTTCAGTTGCTTCCTATTGCATATATCAAACAAAGGCAACTGAAGAGTTAATTTTTCTAATCTCTTCAAACCGCAACAAGAAACCCAGTTAAGTTGACTACCGTCTCATATGTGCCAGTAACGCTCATGCGAAAACCCCAGAAAATAATGTGACAAGTGGCTAAATAAAGACAGAAAACTCTCAGTTGCTTCCTATTGCATATATCAAACAAAGGCAACTGAAGTGTAATTTTTCTAATCTCTTCAAACCGCAACAAGAAACCCAGTTACGTTGACTACCGTCTCATACGTGCCAGTTACGCGCATGCGAAAACCCCAGAAAATAATGCGACAAATGGCTAAAAAATGACTGAAGGCTCTTTCAGTAGCAACTGCTTCTTATTGCATAAATCAAACAAAAGGAACTTAATTTTTAATGTATATTTATTTCTGCAATCTTTTTTTACCGTGACAACAAACCCTTTTAGGTTGTCTGTTGTCTCGCAGGTGCCACTTACGTATCCGCAAAAACATGAAAAATCGACTTACGGAATATTTTATAGCAGACGACAACTGTTGCTTAAGTCAATTATAGGGATTTTTCTTTCTCTTTTTCTCTCACTAGGGCCATTGATTTGGTTACGATGACCATCTCACCCATACGTGACTGTTAAGTGCTGCACATAAAATCGTAAAATCTGTACATTGAAACTTTCAATAAGCCAAAGTGATCAATGTACAGTGTAGAAAAAAACCCAGAAATTAAGCAGCAAGTGTTTGTTCGATGAAAAACAGTGAAACAAACGGCAAAAATGTGGATTTAAAGTCTCCTTTAAAGGCTGCTGTGCAGTCCTTGGCAATCTGCCAGGCCTGCACTATCCACACATGCCAGATTTCACTGAAAATAGGCAAATATTTAAGAAAATTGCAAGATTGCAAGAGTTACTTCCCTTAAACCCTCAATGCACCGCCCCCCCCCCCCCACCCCACCTCCCCAGCCCTTAAGTGGATTTGCTTTTCTAACTCAGTCCACAATAAATGTTGTACATTGAAACTTACAGTGTAGAAAAAAAGTCAGAAATTAATGCGAGAAGTGGCTGAAAAAAGACTGAAAACTGTTTCAGTTGCTTCCTATTGCATATATCAATTAAAGGCAACTGAAGTGTAATTTTTCTAATCTCATCAAACCGTAACAAGAAACCCAGTTACGTTGACTTCAGTCTCATATGTGTGAGTTATGCTCATGCAAAAACCCCAGAAATTAATGCAACAAGTGGCTAAAAAAAGACAGAAAACTTTCAGTTGCTTCCTATTACATATCAAACAAAGGCAACTGAAGTGAATTTTTTCTAATCTCTTCAAACCGCAACAAGAAACCCAGGTTTTTACCGTCTCACACGTGCCAGTAACGCTCATGCAAAAACCCCAGAAAATAATGCGATGAGTGGCTAAAAAATGACTGAAGGCTCTTTCAGTAGCAACTGCTTCTTATGGCATAAATCAAACAAAAGGAACTAAATTTTTAATGTTTATTTTTTTCTCCAATCTCTTTATACCGTGACGACAAATCCATTTACTTTGACTACTGTCTCATAGGTGCCGGTTACGTATCAAACACATTCTTACAAATAGGAATGTTCCCTACAAATGCATAGCTGAAATTAAAATCATACTTGGCGGGATTCAAACATCTGCAGAAGAGATCATATTGTTGTACAGAAGATTGAGGAATGAAAATTTCGAGCCAAAAATAGAATCCCCAAAACTATATCAAGTTTCTTTTTTTGAAAAATAATGCACAACATTGGACATTGCAGCTCCAAGATGAGGTTATTCTGAATGAGCTGATCTTGGTCCGAATTGTATGCACAGGGACACTAAGTTGGATCTAGAGGCCTTGGGTGTAATTCAATGACTGATACTGGATGGACTTTTAACCAGCATTTTCATCTTTTTTCCCCATCTTTCTTCCTCTTTTCCAAAGACAAATCACATCCTTAGGGCCAGATTCAATTCTTGGTCTGCAAACACATTCAATATGGACAAATACAAAAATTACATCCTTTCGAAAGAGTTAATGCAGATAAACCTTGGTTTTTACAGCTCCGATTAGTTGAAGGAATTTGAAAAAAACACTGTGTGAAAAGAAGAAAATGCTCATAGCAAGCATTTTCTGCTTTTTACACTGTGTTTTTGCCCTGTCCAGGTAACAATACCACCTTGTAGGCACTTAAAATTTGCCGCCTACAAATTCTCTCAATTTCAGCTGACCATGATTATACCTCATCTGGTAAAGATCTAGTTCAGAAAATACCGTGAAGAATGCAACAAGCAAAAATCCTTGAACACTCTATGTCCTGAAATGCGATTTGTAATTGCATCAAGATCTCCTATTTCTTTGGAATCATCATACACTCAAAGTTACCGCTTTTCCACATAAATTCCACAACATTCAGTGATGAGTTGGCTTCATATTGATCACCTTTTTGTTGATTTTTGATGCCATTTTCAACAGTGTTTCATTTATAACACAATAATTGTGAGTAACTGGTCCAAATTGAAAGCACTAGTCTTGCAGATGACGAATTAACTCTTTACTCCATAGATACTCATTTCTATGCATTGCTTGTAGGAGCCTTAGGAAAACATTGTGGCAAAAGGTGAAATTGCTTGTGACGAGCAATTTCACCTTTTGCCACAATGTTTTGTACAGTATCAAAAGGTGTCATAGACACGTAAGAAACGGGTTCATCCTTGCTGTTATCTAGGGTCACTTAGAGATACCATAGAAATGCCTTATGGAGTAAAGGGTTAAACATAACTCTAAAATTGAAATTTGTTTCCAGCAGGGTAGAAAACATTGTGGAAAAATCAGAAAATTGTGGTTACCGGCACTTTCTCATCTTCCCACAAGGCTTTCAAAAGGCTACTGTCTCAGGGTTTTAAAAAAACCAGGGATTATTTCGGTAAAAGGTTAATGTATTCCTGGAGTTTGTATTCTAGAACAAAGTATAGTACAATTATTCTTTCAAGCAACATAGCTTTCCAGCATGAACAATGCCAACTGTAAGAAAGACAAAAGTACTGTAGCAAACTAGCAATGAGTTTTTTTGCCCCAAACAGGTTAAGGCAGGGTCAAACTCACAAACCCATGGATTACCATTTTCATGCATCATCAAAGACCTATCAGGACTTGGTTTGAAACTTAATTAACAACAGAAACATGAAATTAAACATTTTAATTCATACCTCATCATGAACAGCCAACAAGAGAATGACAACAACTGTAACAAACACATAGTTTAGCTTTTTTACTCTTTAACAAATAGTCCTGTATTTTAACCTTTAGTCCTTTAACAAACAACAGGTTTTTTCAATTTGAAAGCATTTGCAGACAAATTTAATGTGGCTCAAATGCTGAAATAATTATGTGACTGTAAGGAATGAAAACATAGTTGACAAGCAATTTGGTTGAAATGATATTCCCTGCCGAAAAAGACCTTTTTTGATACAAACGTATAAGAGGTATTGTGTTTTGCATGTACATGTGGCCTTTATATACATTAAGCTCCCTTGTTCCATGGCACAGGATTTCATTACATAAAAATATATAAAAGAGGTCCATAACAGGATTATGTATTACATGTAAGTACCCATTTCAGGATTTTATATTTGTGGGAGAAAAAAAATGTATCTACGGACTATCCAATGGAAAACATACATGAAGTTTCATCAATCTTTGTCAAGGACTTAAGAAGATAGCCTTCTCACAATATAAGCCGCCACACTGCTGCCATTTCAAGCAGGTAGCTACAGACTAAAGTGTTGAAATTTGTAGCACCTGCCTGGGTAGCTGAATGGATATATGGTATTACTTGTGATCTAAAAGGTTTACGAACAGGCTGATGCATGGAGAGACGAATGCACAATTGACTCATTGGTCACTGGCTTTGATCAAGCAATAAAAAATATGAAGTTCTATGAAAATATGTGCAAAAGTTGGAGATACACTGATAACAAATTAAATTTGACATGAAGTCCCCTTTTTCCATGATACAGTGATAAATCGCAAAACCCTGACAACATGTACTAGGTCGCATGATGTGAGAAAATCTCATCCAAATCTTTTGAGATATGTCCAGTAATTGAAGAGATTCTGGTGAAAAATGAAATTATAACATGAAGCCCCCTTATTCCATGATGCAGCAACAAATCCCAACACCTTGACAATATGCCGTAGGTCACATGATCATGTGAAAATTCCATCCAAATCTGCCAAGGTATGTGGGAGGCGTTGTATTAGGTCAAATGATAATGCGAAAATTCTATTCAAATCTGTCAAGAAATATGGGACGAGTTGCATTCACAAAGAATAAAATGAAATAAAACATGAAGCCCCCTTTTTTTCATGACGCAGCTATAAATCACAAAATGTTGACAATATGCAATAAGTGACATGACAAGAAATATTATGTCAAAATTCTATTCAATTCTGTCAAGAAATGTGGAAGGAGCTGCCTTCACCCTTTTTCCCTGACAACTTATTACAAAAACAAGGGCAAAAAACTAGCGCTTGTCCCAGAACAGGATAAATTCAGCAAAGGGTAATCAGTCAAAAAAAGCCTGGGAATCTAAATGAAAATGTGTGAACAAAAATCCAAAGTAAAAATTTACAAAGGGCAATAACTCCAAAAATACTGAAGATATAGTAATGGTTCTTGTGCACTGCACTTCTCCTCAATTAGTTCTATATGTGTGTGAAGTTTCAAGTTCCTAGCTTTTTTACTTTTGGAGATATATGCCAGACAGAAATCCAAAATAAAAATTAACAAAGGGCAATAACTCAAAAATTACTGAAGACAGAGTTTTGGTTTTTGTGAAGTGCACTTCTCCTTAATAAATTCTGTAAGTGTATACAGTTTGAAGTTCCTAACTTTTGTACTTTTGGAGATATGCTCCGGACAAAATTCCAAAGTGAAAATTTACAAAGAGCAATAACTCAAACAATTACTGAAGATAGAGTTATGATTCTTTAGCACTGCGCTTCTCCTTAATTAGTTCTATATGTGTGTGATGTTTCAAGTTCCTAGCTTTTATACTTTAAGAGATATAATCCAGACAAAAATTCAAAGTAAAAATGTGCAAAGGGCAATAACTCTAAAAAAAGGGAAGACAGAGTAATGGATCTTTCGTACTGCACGCCTTCTCAATGAGTTCTATATGTGTGTGAAGTTTCAAGTTCCTAGCTTTCATACTCTTGGAGATATGCTCCGGACAAAATTCCAGAAAAAAAATGTACAAAGGGCAATAACTCCAAAAATACTGAAGATACAGTAATGGTTCTTGTACACTGCACCCCTCCTTAATGAGGACTATCTACTTGTGAAGTTTGAAGTTGATATCTAAAATACTTTTGGAGATATGCTCCGGACAAAAATCCAAAGTTAAAATTTACAAAGGGCAATAACTCCAAAATTACTAAGAGTACTGGATCTTTTGGACTGCATGCCACCTCAATGAGTTCTATATATGTGTGAAGTTTCAAGTTCCTAGCTTTTATACTTTTGGAGATATGCTCCGGATAAAAATTCAAAGTAAAAATGTGCAAAGGGCTATAACTCCAAAAATACTGAAGACAGAGTAATGAATCTTTCGCACTGCATGCCTCCTCAATGAGTTCTATATTTGTGTGAAGTTTCAAGCTCCTAGCTTTCATACTTTTGAAGATATGCTCCAGACAAAAATTCCCGAAAAAAAATGTACAAAGGGCAATAACTCCAAAAATACTGAAGATGAGTTATGGTTCTTGTACACTGCACGTCTCCTTAATGAGATCTATCCACTTGTGAAGTTTTAAGTTGATGTCTCAAATACTTTTGGAGATATGCTCCAGACAAAAAGTGGAGGGAGGGAATGACGGAAGGATGGAAGGACGGACGGAGACTATTACCATATCCCCTGCCGCCTTTCGGCGGGGGAATAAAAAGGAGAAAATGCTGGTAACCAGCATTTACCCCTTTTCTCATAATGTTTCAGATGGCCTCTTTCTCAGGGTTGTTTGGTAAAAGGTGAACCAGACGACAATATTTCAATACTTGCAGATGCAGATTTTATTGTGACTCAATTGGAGTTATCTTTCAAGGTTAGAACACATTTTTGGCAATAGAAGAAAATGCTGGTTATAGCAACATTTTTTTCTTATCCCACAATGAATTCAAAAGCTTAATTCTTTCTCAGGTGTACGTTTAGGATGAAAAACTCTGTGAGGGCAGGAGAAAATGCTGTTTTTTACGCATATTTTCTTTCTTCAAAAATGATTTTTACTGTATTTGAAAATACTCTAAAATCAAACATTTTAGTCTCATTCAATTTAACGCCTAAAAAAAGGTTTAAATTAAGATAGGCCTAAAATTGTGTCATCTGTTAGTAGCTATACAGAAGGGGTGGTCCTGTCTGTCATTTGCAAATACCTTTCAATACTTCATCAAGTCATCATTACATCAACAAACTCTCATGACTGAAAGTACTCATAGCTTTTTTCACAGTGATGAGATCTGGGTGTCAGACAGAACGAAATGAAAAGTCAAAATTGCATCAAATTCAGACCACTTACCTCCTACATTCTAAATACAACATTTCATAACTTGACAATGGTCAATAATATGCATGTCTTACAAATGCTTCATGAAACAAGAACAGAATGGCTAAAACTTAAAATGACTTATACTGAGGAAAATACTAAATAATTCCAAGTTTTAACATCCCCAGTATGAAAGCTTTTGAGAACATTTGTGGTTAGATAGAAAATGTAACCAGCATTTTCTATCTCTCCAACAATGTTTGCTACCTTTTCCCATAAACTTTTGATATGTGGTAACAGTGAACATTTTAAAATAACAAGAGTGCCAAAGTGGCACTGAAGTCGCTCACCTGCGCCATTTGACCATACACAACACAATTCTACACTACTACATGTATATCAAATATTATAAAAGAAACACAAGTTATTTTAAAAATTTGACCTGGTGATCCAGTTTTTGACCTAACATGACCCATTTTCAAACTAGAGCAAGACATTACCAAGGCAAGCATTCTGACCAACTTTCATGACTATAAAACTAAAAATGTGGCCTCTAGAGTGTACACAAAGTTTGTAAGTTTTTTTGTTAGATTTTGATTTGGTCTAGTGCCCTAATTTTTTACCAGATATGGCCAATTTTTAAACACTTCCAAGACATCATATCATCAATAAAGAGATTCTGACCAACTTTCAGGCTATTGGGCTGAAAATGTGCCCTAAAGAGCCCACATATGTTTTTCAAAGACTTGGTTTGGTGACCTAGTTTTTGACTAGACATAACCCATTTCCTAACTCATCAAAGATGTCATTTAGACAATCATTCTGACAAGTTTCAAGAGTTATGGATTCAAAATGTGGCCTCTATAGTGTACATAAGGTTTTTCTAATATTTGGCCTGGTGACCTAGTTTTTGACCAGAATTGACCCATTTTAGAAATTTCCCAGATATCATCAATATGAGATTCTGACCATTTTTTAGGAGTATTGGACTCAAAATGTGCCCTCAAGATGGTTTTTTTCAAAGACTTAACTAGGTGACCTAGGGTCTGACCAGACATGACTCATTTCCTAACTCATCAAAGATGTCATTAATCACAATCATTGACCAATTTCAAGAGTAATGAACCCAAAATGTGACCTCTAGAAAGAACCCAAGGTTTTTCTAAGATTAGGCTTAGTGATCTAGTTTTTGACCAGATAAAACCCATTTTCAAACACTTCAAAGATATTATCAATAAAGAGATTCTGTCCAACTCTCATGGGTATTGGACTGAAAATGTGTCCTAAAGAGCCTACACATTTTCTTTAAAGACTTGACCTGGTGCCCTAGTTTTCAACCAAGCATGACCAATTTCCTTAGTCATCAAAGATGTCATTAAGACAAATATTCTGACCAATTTTTAAGAGTAATGGACTAAAAATATAGCCTCAAAGAGTGTACACAAGCTTTCTCTAACATTTGACCAAGTGACCTAGTATTTGACCCTATATGACTCAATTTCAAACTCTTTTGAGATATTACTAACAATGTGATAAAGTTTAATGAGTATTAGATTAAAAAAAAGTACCTCAAGGGCAAAATTATGCAGGGTTTTTCTAAGATCTGACTTTGCGATTTTTTTTTCTTGACCTGACATGACCCATTTTCAAAGTCGTCCAATATATCATCAAGACAGGCACTCTGACCAATCTTCAAAATGTGACCTCTGGATTGTGCATTAGGTTTTTCTCAGATTTGACCTAGCAGTCTTGTTTATGACCCAACACAACCAAAGTTCAAACTAATCCAAGACATCATCAAAACAAAGAATCTGACCAAGTTGCATATATACACACAAGGTAAGCATTTATGATGCACAACACTCAACAAACATTGAACACAGCACTGTACTCATGTGAGCTAAAAAGGGGTATAACAGAGTCCAAAATGTTTCAGGGTTACATGCTCCTATTGTCGGCCTTCCTCTGCTGATAGTAAATACCTAGCCCAAGTTTGAGGTAAACAGCTTTAATCACAAAAGAGATAAATGTCATGGAAAAATGAAAAAGCTTTTAAGCCACAACAGGGCGATTATAATCACTTTGGTATTTTGTTAAAAGCATGCACTAAATGAGGGAAAAATGTTAGACAATAAGTCTGTGCATTAAAGGGGGCTACCTGGATTTTTATAATATGACACAACTTAAAAATGATCTCACATTGAATAAAGAAGGTGATGACTGGCAAATAGCCACTAAAGAAGAAAAGTATTGATGCATAAATAAAACTTGTTCATGATTGATATTTCTTAAAGTGGCTACATAGCCTCTGAAGTTTTTCTTACTTTTTGCACCAAAATCTTTGCATGAGGTTAGTGGTATTCTAACATGATGAATAACAGTGTAAGTGATTACATTAATTTGTATCCAAATTAGTTAAAAGCCATCATGTATGAATTCGATAAAACATATTGATTTACTGGTGACAGCAGGACAATCTTGTTATTGAAAAGCCCAAAATACACCTTTTTACTCTGAAAGTAAGTGTACATTGTTTACAATTGTAAAAAGAAATATAGCCAATTGTATTTACTAGTGTGTTACATGAAGTCCCAACATACAGTAATACATCTAAAAAGGCCCCCTTAACAATATCTTTCAAACCGGGATGCTTTATGGACTGCAGTCTTAGGCTTCAAAGGTGAACAACTATCTGCCACATTAGGGAAAGTAGTACAAAGACAACCATGGTAAAACTCGTCATTGCAGTATGGTTGGCACCAAAATTTTTGCATGAGGTTAGTAGTATTCTAACATGATGAATAACAGTGTATGTGATTACACTAATTTGTATCCAAATTTGTTAAAAGCCATCATGTATGAATTCGATAAAACATATTGATTTACTGGTGACAGCAGGACAATCTTGTTATTGAAAAGCTCAAAATACACCTTTTTACTCTGAAAGTAAGTGTACATTGTTTACAATTGTAAAAAGAAATATAACCAATTGTATTTACTAGTGTGTTACATGATGTCCCAACACACATTAATACAACTAAAAAGGTCCCCTTAACAATATCTTTCAAACCGGGATGCTTTATGGACTGCAGTCTTAGGCTTCAAAGGTGAACAACTATCTGCCGCATTAGGGAAAGTAGTACAAGGACAACCATGGTAAAACTCGTCATTGCAGTATTGTTGGCACCTGAAGTGTTAAATAAGAAAGAAATGAAAGCAAGGCATTTTTGTCTTTCTGAAGACCTTTTTTATTTCTGCCCTTGCAGCATACCCCTTTTAAAACATTATGGCAAATGGAAAATTTGCTCATAATAAGCAGTTTTTCCTTTTGTCACAATGATTTTTTTCTCCAGCTGTAACAAGAGTATTTAGTTTCTGATCAAACCTAAATAACTGTTTACAAATACACGGTTAACATTTCAGACAACCATTATTACAGACATATATTGTATGTGTAATTCATACATCAAGCAAATTAATATAAAGACACCTAGACTCAGACTGAGTCCAGGAAAATGTGGTCATCAGCATTTTTCCTTTTCAGACAATGTCTTTTTCCTTTCCATGAAAAAATTCATTATTTGAGCTACATTTAAATTGTTCTAGCCAAATGTGTTTTTAAAAACAGATAGGAATACAACTTATTCGTCCAGTGTAGATTAAGTATCTTACCATTCAGGGAACCCTTTCCAATAGCTGCCATTTGTTCCTCTGTCATAAAGGACCTCTGCATTGTGGTGAAAGCCGCAGCCTGATTGGGAGATAGTGCCTCCAGTTGTTCAACTGTAAAGTCCTATTTCAAAGTATAATAGATCTGTGACACACAACCGTTTTAAGTCACATGTTAACTTCTTGGTTCAACAAATCAGAAATGTTGCTACTTTGAAATTTAGAAAATTCTTGAGTCGAAAAATGAAAATTCCACTAGGAATACACACATGTGTTGTGATTAAGGGCTCTGCAATCTTCTTCTTTTTAGCCTTTACCACACAATCTCAGGTTTTTAAAGACGCTGTGAATGAGGTCATTTGAAAATATTGTTGGATAGGAAGAAAACATTGGTAACCAGCATTTCTCCTTTTCTCAGAGTATTTTCTCCATTTTCAAAAGCAAATACCATCATCTTAGCAATATTCATTTTTTTGTTGTCTTAGATTATTTTACCCTTTAAAACATTTAAAATTTTGTTGTTAGTTAAGCAGTTAATCATGTATGATACTATTAAACTACTACATATGGCTGTACTATTGAGTTTTCTTAATCTGTAAGTGATATAGTTTGACTCTTTTCTAATCAGAGATCAAGAATACCCCAGATCAGAGAGCACATTCTGTGCATTTTTATCTCCATTTAAACTATCTGCATCTATAACTACAGTAGCCATAAGTAATGATTCCTTTTTGAAGGGTGATTCTCAAACAACATGGGGATGGCACTTTCTTTCATCTTATATATTATTGCTCCAAGTTCCTGATATTTTGTTGATTCATTTTGACTAGAACATGTAGCAGAAGATGTAGATCTAAGATCAGAGTGCACAGAATGTGCAATCTGATCTTCATCTACACAGTTTTTAATAGAAATTTAAGATGTATTCGTGTCCTAACATTTAACACTTTCCACACAATCCAAACTTCTGGCAATTAATCCCTAGAAAGAGACCTTTTGAAGACACTGTGGGAATAGGAAAAAATGCTTGTCCTACAATATTTTTCCTGTTCAGAAGTAAATTTCATCATCTGAGTCACCTTCAATTTTGACATATAGAAAGACTGTACCTGTACTTTCTCTGGTGATAAAGCTGTGATAACCTCAGGTTCAATCACCTGAACCTGGTACTTTGTTAGGTCTTGGAACATGCTCTTCTGCAGGCCACCTAGAGGGGAACCAATATGAAGTACTGCTAGAAAACTCTCCACAAAGTTGCTTCTTTCATTTTGTTTAAAACCCATAATGTTGTTTTCATGAATTGCTTTATCAATCTTGAACTTGCTTTTATCAATCTCAAACTTGCCTTTAGTAAATTCTTTTTTTCGCAATGAGATTTTTGTACTTGGCAAAAGCATACAAACGGGAGTCCGGTTTGTCAGGATGACTTGTATTGATAATGTTTCAGTTGGATTCATCTTTCTTTTAATTACAAATTTAAAATGATTAAGGCTACTGATCAGTTTTTCATTGCCTAGGCTTCATCATGTTTCACTCTACAGTGCTTTGCCAAAGGTCTCTCCAATGAGACCACAGCAACAAACTCATATACAATCCATAATTGTTGGATTACAAATTAATGTAGCACTTTTACCACAGAGGAGCCAATGTTGAAAGTGCTAGAATTTGTAATGGATGCAACAGACCTTTACTAATTCCATACATCATGTGTTCATCATTGACTAAACGATTCAGGATTGTATAAATTAATTGGGAAAAGGAAAACATGTTGTTAACCATATCTTCTAACCTTTCAATGACAAATCAAGGTAATCTGTAAAAGCTTAAAATTTAGATAACTCTAAATCTGTTGCTTCTAAAGATTTGTTTGACTTGAGATATTTTGCAGAATAGGGGTCTGTCTCAAGTCTGCACAGCCTCATCTTTAATCTACATAATTTTGTCTACACAACGAAGAAATTTCCCTATGTTCCCAATTGTTTCTCAACAACTACAATAAAATGTCACTCACCAATCAAATGTCCCATTTCAAGAATTATGTGGTCCTTCCATTCAGAGACTGGTGAGGATGGCATGGACTGGACAAGTTTTGTGGCAAGAGCTTCAGTTTGATTTTGCTTAAAACATCTTCTATGTCCAAGACTGCCCAGGCAATTCCTTACAAAATACACATAAAAATCTTGGTATATAGCAGTCATATGTTTGTAAACCCTTTACCAAATAATTCCTGGTTTTTAAGACCCAGCCAGAGGAAGAAGCCTTCTAAAAACGATGTAAAAAACAGTTTCCCTTTCAGGAGCCCAATATACATGATAATGCTATCAACACAACATCCAAAGTGGTGGCTTCAATCAAATTAACATCAAGACTATGTGCGAACCTTGCTACCAATATTTCAGTGACATGATTTCCCAGTGACATCAGTTTCATTAAATTAGGGCACTCAGAAAGGAAATTTCACTTTGTCAGCATTCTCAAATTTCTAAACCAGAAAACTGGCAAAATTTGCTTAACAAACATTGGAATAGTAAAACTCTGTGGTATAACAGATTTGTTGTATGTTCAGATGGCAGGGGACTTAAAAACTTATTCACAGCTGTGGTAAATCATGTTGCTACCCAGCTTCGGACATCATGATTCGCCAAAGCCATGAACAAGTTTCTGAGTCCCCTGCCACCTGACCATACAACTAATAAAGTGCAGGGCTTAGTTATAAACCATTCCAAAAACATGTCTAGTTCTTAATGCCAAGGCTAATAAACTCTCTTTAACCCTTTCAAATGACAAGTTGGGACTCTTGATTGACAATATTGTCAGATAACATAATGATTTGAAAAGCATACAAATGAGCTTTTGTTCTCTAGTATGGTAGTAAATATTGGGTAGAAAAATGCTCTCCTTTTCCAAAAATATTTTCATAAGGCTTCTACCTCAAGGTCTTTGAATCATAGGAATGTGTGGTTAACAACTGACATACTTCACTGTTGATCCAGACACGCTGTTTTCAATGACAGATGGAGACATTCCACAAGCAAAGTTCTGCATGAAAAGTAGTTCTTCCTCTCCAATGGCACCATTGACAGTCTGACTTGATCTCCAGTTTTCAAACCCTTCATGAAGCTATATATAACAAGAGCACTGCATGTAGGTGCCAACACTTTGCTACAGTTGCTTATGTGAAAATTCTATGAAGGGACATAAATGTGTCAAAACATCTTGATGGTTACCTGCCCCTGTTGTTTGGATTACTCTTTTGATAAATGACAGATAGTCTGAGTCTGAAGTAAACATCTTAACCCTTATCCTGCTATACAAATAAAAATCAATTTTCAATTTGATATTTATAACCTAAATATTGCTGCTTCATAATTTTTGTTTCCGGAATAATATCTCCTTATCGGACAGTGTAGGTCAAAGATCAGACTGCATGTTCTGTGCACTCTGATCTTGATCTACACAGTCCGCAAAAGGTCAGCAAGTAGCGCTTAGCAGCCAAAGGATTAACCCTTTATCAAACAATCCCTGGTTTTCATGACCCTGAAATAGAGGCCTTTCGAAAATATTGTGCAGGTGACCGTCATTTTCTCCTTTTCCCAAAATGATTTCTTTTCTACCTTTCCCAGTACAAATTTAAATTCTTTAGTCACATAAATTTTGTTATCTGCAAATGCTTTAATTTGAACCAGTCTAAAATTTTGTCATTTGGTAAAGAGTTAAATGATTACAGAGATATCAGATGTCAAAGGTTTGCATGACAACACAGACCATGCCAGACCTATAGATGACATTCAGTGGATGGTTTCTTTGAAAATAGTTGAGCAAATTATCATCTTAGAAAAGTTAGAAAATAGTTGAGCAAATTATCATATTAGAAAAGTTACAAATTTTATAAAGGGAAACAAAATACATAAACTGCTCATGCTGTCTACTTGACCTTCCTATTTTGCAAATTAATGGTAATAGGAACTAGGGAGGCAAGGTCAGGTGCAAACCAGAGGAAGAAAGCTTTAGAAACACAGTTGGAAAAGGAGAAAATGCAGGTACCCAGCTTTTTCTCCTTTAGCCACAATGTTTTCCGCCCGATGAAAGACAGAAATCATAATTTTAAACCATCATTTATTTTGTCATTTGTATATACATGTATGCTTTCAATCTGGTCGAGTCCAAAATTTTGTCGTTTGGTAAATAGTAAAGCTACCTTCGTGTGATGCAACCGAGTTACTTGGGCATAAGACAATCATAGTTGTACGTAGTCTTTGGGCTCTAACAGAGCTAAAATTTTATATGTGAAATCAACAAGATTTATCTATACTTGTACTTAACACTTATCTCTGATAGGGTAGAAAAAATTGTAGGTAAAGAAGGTGCCGATAAGTGACATTTTCATCCTTTCCTACAATTTTACAAATGCCATCCATTTCAGGGTCTTTGAACTACTTTCTTGTTTGGTCAAGTTTTAAGTGAAGGGAACAGTTTCAATAAGTATTGGTAGACAATAACCTGTTGAAGGCATTTCAAAGCTGTTAAATCAGGGCCAGTATTCACCAACCATTCTTAAGAAGTTCTTTGTCTTGTTCTCCAGATTATTCTACTTTTTTAAGCAACACAACTTCTGATTGGCTAAACCATCCAGTTTAGCCAATCAGAAGTTGTGTTACTTACAAATGTAGAAAATTTTGGAGAACAAGAACATTCTCAAGAATGGTTGGTGAATACCAGCCCAGAATACCTCTAATGTATAACATGGATCAATACAAGACTGCTTTGTGCCGTCTGATTTTGATTCATTTATGTTGCTTTCAGACACAATTTAAGTGGACAATAAAACTTTGATAGTTAACATCTAAATAAACCAAGTACCTGTTCATTACTGAATTCTTTCGAGCCTATCAGAGCCAGAGAGTTGATGTCATTTAGTTTGAGATGCCTTATTTCCTCTGTCGTCAAACCTTTTAAGAGTCCACTTGTTTGAATAATCATATCCTCATCCATGGCTGTAAGAGTTTGTTCATCAATACCCTTCCCAAGCTATAAGTAGAAACAACTTAAATGATTGCCCAATGAAATTAACCCTTTCCCAAACAAGCCCTTGTTTTTACTTGTCTGCAGTATAAGTCTTTTGAAAACACTGTGGGAAAAGGAGAAATTGCTCGTAAAGAGCAATTTTTCCTTCTCCCACAGTGTTTTCTGTCCCTTCGGAAAATTTTCTGCCATTGTTATGAAAGTTTAAATTGTCGTCTGCAAACTCTTTCACTTTGGAAGAGTCTAAAATTTGTCGTTTGGGAAAGGGTTAATGTGGTAATGAAGTTAACTCTTTCCCAAACAAACCCTGGTTTTCGTGGCACTAAAAAAAGATTCCTTTTGAAAACACTGTTGGAAAATGAGAAAATGCTGGTAACCAGCTTTTCTCCATTTCCAACAATGTTTTGTACCCTTTTAAAGTAAATTTCAATTTTTGAACCATATTTATTTTGTCATCTGCAAATGCTTTCAATTTATGTTTAAAAAGAGACAAACAACTTTCTTCTTTGCGTCTTGAAAACATGGGTCTTTTTTGGGAAAGTGTTAACCTTTTTCGAAACAATCCCTGGTTTTTACGACCCAGTAGAAACAGCCTTCTGAAATCATAGAGGGAGAGGGACAAAATTATAACCACATTTCCTCCTTTTCCCACAATATTTCTACTTTTTAAAGTCAAGCTTCAATTTCTTTAGTCTTATTCATTTTGTTGTCTGCAAGTCCTTTCATTTTGGACTGGTCTGAAATTTTATCATATTGTAAAGAGTTAAATCATACTACATGTATAACTGGAAAAGAATTAGTGAAACAACCTGGTCCAGTGTTTTCTCCAGCATCTTTCTGGCATCAGCTCTTTCCCAGTTTGGCAGAGTTCCAAAAGCCTCCAAACATTCTGTAACATCTGTGTTGATTGAACTTAACACATCAGGCAAAAGTGGTCCCATCAGCAGCATGGTATAGCAATGTTCTTGTTCTAAAACAATATTGCCTCTATTTATTATTTTTGCTGCCAGGTGTAACTATTTACTCATTCCCAAAAAAATCTGCCAAAAGCATGTCAAACTGTTATTTCAGACTTGCTTGATATTTGGAAAGGTGGCATTCTTTTATTTCATAATCTTTGAAATAGCTATTCCTATACATGTACTAAAAAAATCATTAACCCTTTATTACATAGATACTCATTTCTACTCATTGCTTGTAGGAGCCTTTGGAAAACATTGTGGCAAAACGTGAAATTGCTTATCACGAGCAAGTTCACCTTTTGTCACAATGTTTTCTATGCTATCAAAAGGTGTCATATACACATAAGATGTTGCTGTTATTTAGGGTCAATTAGAGATACCATAGAAATGCCTTATGGGGTAAAGGGTTAAATGTCAGGAATCAAAGTTTTTAGGTGAAAAGTTCCACTTAGTTTAAACATATCTATTTTACATCGATTGAGAAACAAGTTTTTACAACTTATACTAATCTCTCTCGATTCTGCTTCCTGGGAACTACACCAGTACTCGCGCCAAATGTGTGGGCCAAAAATCCCAAAGTTGACACCCACTCCCTGGTATCGAAGTCAGGAACTTTAGGTTATGAGGCGGATGCTCTACATGTACCTCATGACCACGGACACCACAAAAAGACCAAGACCAAGGCTTTCAAAGTTCCACTTCAAAATAAGCAACATACCCAATGAAATGTCGTGTCACATTCGTGTTGGTATTTTCATTTCTCATGTTTACCCTGATTATATATGCTGTACTTACAACAAAATAACAGCAAAATCAGGGGATTGAGAGTTATCTTACTGGCAGAACTAACAGCATGTGATCTTTGACCCCTTGCTGTGACCTTGACCTTGGAACATTTTGTCTGAAATCTCTGCTCCTCACTTTGGCTGGTGAAAGTATACACATATGTGAAATATTTTCCAACTCAGATGAATGGTACATGAGATAGACAGATGGATGGACAAAAAGAGGCAGACAATAATACTTCCCTATGGGCCTATCACAACAACTCAAGACCAAGGCTTTTGAAAATATTATGGTAACAAGCATGTTCCCTTTTCCGACAATGTTTTCTATCCTTTCAAAGACAATGAATCATCTTTGTTTGAGTACCACATTCCTTCTTTTCAAATGCTTACATAAAGTGGTCCAGTCTTAGTTTTTTTTATTCTGGCAAAGTGGTTTCCCTTGACTTTGATCCCATACTTACTCTGTGTTTCTATCATAGCTGTATATAACTTGTTTGCTTGATGTTTACGCCTTTCTTTGTGCATTCCTTTAATATAGGAATTATTCTCTAGGACAAACCCATTTTTTATGGACTTCTTAAACACAGAATCCAGCTGGTTCATAGCAGTTGCTAGATAACTGGCAACAGATGACATCTCTCTCTGAAATCAATGACAAAATGAAATCTGAGTGAACACTCTGCCACATTTCATCGAGACTTCTTATGCTTATTCCCTTTACTCTTTACCAAATGACAAAATTTTAGACTGGTCCAAATTGAAAGCACTTGCAGACGACAAAATCAATGTCAAAAAGTCAAAATTTGATTCCATCAGGGTAGAAAGTACATGTATTGTGGGACAAGAAGAAAATGCTGGTTACTAGCATAAGTAACCATGCTAGTAACCAGCACAATGTTTTCTAAAGGCATCCATCTCAAGGTCGTAAAAATCAGGGATTGTTTGGTAAAGGGTTAAGTAATTGAAGCATGTATTCTTTCATAACATAGAACTAATCCTTTGGGGCAATTTTGCTGTTATTCAAAATATTTTCATCTGAATTCAGATATCAAAACTTAAAGACATTATCTTTATTTTACAAGTTGTTTCTCAAAGTCAAATGTTACCACTATGTGGGGGAGAAATACATGAAAAAGTATTACCTTGTTTATAAACTGTGAGTCCACATCTCTCACATACTGTATCATTGATCCAATGCTTCCAATACCCTCTCGAACTTTCAAACAATTGCTGCAATGAAGTGAAAAACAACTTTACTCTCTACCACACTATCTGAAGTTCTAATGACCTTGAAGAAAGGGACTTTAGAAAACACTGAGGACAAAGGACAAAATGCTGGTAACAAAGACAGGAATCATCTTTTGAGTTAACCCATTACCAAAAGACAATATTTTGGATTGATCCAAATTTGAAGCATTTGCAGACGACAAAATAAAAGTGACTGAAAATTTGAAATTTGTTTTGTGAAGGGTAAAAAACATTGTGGGAAAAGGAGAAAATGCTGGTTACCAGCATTTTCTCCTTTTCCCACAATATTTTCTAAAGGCTTCTTTTTCAGGGGCGTCAAAAGTAGGGATTGTGTGGTAATGGGTTAAAGGTTGTCTGTCATCTGCAAATACTTTCAGTTTGTTCTTGTCAAAATTTTGTTGTTGGTAAAGAGTTAACTATTTACCAAACAATCCCTGGTTTTTGATCAGCCTAAGATAAAAGCCTTTTGAAAACATTGTGGGGAAAGAAGAAAGTGCTGGTAACCAGCTTCTTCTCCTTTTCCCACAATGTTTTCTACCTTGTTTGAAACAGATTTCAATTTTTGAGTTAGGTTTATTTTGTCTTCTGTATGGTCTTTCAGTTTCAGTCTAAAACTTTTTTGTTAGGTAAAGGGTTAACTGATGAGATCCTTTAAAAAACCAGAGGTTCTGCTGTTGGTCTTCACCATACAGATTAGAGACTCTATTTGCCTATGACTCTGACTTCAAGTCCTGCCTCAGTGCTGAGTTTTAATAACCAATAGGAAGGTTAGCCTTTCAAAAACATTGTTGGAAAAGGAGAAAATGCTGATAACCATTTCGATCATTTGAGCCAAATTTAAATCATCTTTGCTTTTAATTTGGACAATTTTACAGTTCTGTTGTGCAGTAAAAATAGTTTTCAAGGTCATCTGCCTCAAAATGTGTTTCAGGAAGAAGATATTTGCCACCCCTTAGGACCAAGTAGAAAATAATGAAAGCAAAACTGATAAAACTATACTCAACATGTTTAAATCCACAGCCCTCTTCAAAAGTGCCTCAAAGTTCTCCTCTTTCATTGGACAGTTGTTGAAGTCTTCCATGTTGGCAGTAATGGCATCATTGGATAGTTTTGTTATTACACCGGCTGTTAGACCACAACGCAAGGAACCCAAGTCTTCAATGTCTTCATTCTGAATCATCTGCTTCAACAGCAAATCTGTTGTAGAGCCATTGCCTGCAGGCTGAAAAATTCAGCATATTAAATCCAACCTGCAAGCACACACTACTCAAAATGTGTTTGATAATGACAGGTGCTACAATCAGAAGTGATTCTTTTGAGCCATATTCTGTGAAAAGAGAGCAGTTTGCATCCTCTAAAAGTATTCACCCTGGTCAGCCTGCACAGTATAGGAAAACTGACTTAGGTCAAAGTCTGTATGTAAATGGATTATAAAGGTCCATTTTTAGGTGAGTACTTGCTTGGTTCAGTGCATCAAATAGATGTATTAAAGCCCATTTGCCAAATAGCATCTCACTTACAGTGGAAATACCTATTTTCCATAAGGAAGATACTACCTTAACTATAACTATTTATCACCAGACTAGTAACTGTTATTGCCAAAAAAAACAACATAGTGACTAGTGAGAAAGTTTAATGTGTTGATCGATTGGTTGATTGATTGATTGATTGATTGATCGATTGATTGATTGGTGGATGGATGGATCAATTGAATGAATGGCATTTATCATTGCTTCGAGTCATTTCACAGCATCAACTAAAAATATCTATGTGCTTCCTACATTTCACAAATACTGAAGCTTATACTATGAATTGTCTTTCCAACACCAAATCCCACAAAAGAGAATTTGAAAGAATGAAACAAACACTATAAAAATCTTCAACTAAGGATACATACAGCATTTTTTAATGCAAAAAGCAGAAGTTCTTGTCTCTGGCTATTTGAAACTTTAAGCAATGAAGATTTTCCAATCTCTCTGCTGATGGAGGGTCTGACAGCCTTTGGAAATTTCAGAAGCTCGAACTTTGGACTGAAATTAAGGGCATCAATAAAAAACAGTAAGAAGAGCACTGTAACATAATCCCTTTACCACTCCAATTTTACAAAGAAACAAATGAACAAAATGCATAACTGAAATACAAACCACATCTGGCGAGATTCAAATGCATGGTGGACAAGATCCTTGTTTTTCAAGGTTTAAAAGACCAATACCTTACCACAGAGCCAACGAGATATCTGGTCAGGTATGGTATTGAAATTGTGACGAAGCTATGAATAAAGGAGTGGTCTCCCGTAACACAGTACTGAAAAATGCTGGTAAACAGCATTCTCTCTTTTTTCCACAATGTCTTCATCTCATTTACACACAAAGTCTCACTATTTGAGTCACATTCAATTTGTAATTGGCAACTGCTTTCAATACAGACAACTGAAGAATTCCTTTGTTTGGTATAGGATTAGTTCTCTGCTGTTTGGAACAAACTTGTGTGTTTCTTTGTGAATAATGACTATCGACATCAGACTGCACAAGTACATGGTTTAGGCTGGGATTCAGCAGATGCTTTTTACTCTCATCTTACTGACTTCATTTCTTTACCACACATTCCAAAGTTATGAAGACCCTTGGATTGGTTCCTTGAAGGGTAGAAAACATTATAACAAGAGAAGAAAAATGCTGATAACTAGCATTTACTCTTTTTCCAGCAATCTTTTCAAAAGCCTTCTTAATCAGGGTCATGAACACATGGAACTGTTTAGTAAAGCATAAATCTATGGAATCATTGGACACATGTAATAATAAAACCTTTACCACAAAATCCTCAGGCTATTAACAACCCTATGGAAGAAGTCTTTTGAAAACATTGTGGGAAAAGGAAAAAAATGCTGGCAACATTTTCTACCCATCCAACAACAAATTTCAATTTTTTAACATTTATTTTGTCATCTGCAAATGCTTTCAATTTGGAACGGTCCAAAATTTTGTCATTTGGTAAACAATGTTTACTGAAAATCATAAGTGGGTGGTTTTTGACCAGTGAATCATAAAAAAGGTTCTTGTAAATCAATGAAAATATTGTATGTAATGTGTTAACCCTTTCCAAAATGACAAATTTTAGACTGTCCCAAACTCAAAGTGTTTGCAGATGACAATTTTGAATTTGAGGAGAATGGCAGAAATTTTTCTGATAGGCTAGAAAACTCCAAGGGAAAAGAAGAAATTGCTCGTAAGGAACAATTTCTCCTTTTCCCACAGTGTTTTCTAAAGACTTGTACTGCAGACACATAAAAACCAGGGCTTGTGTGGGAAAGAGTTAAGTCAATTCTTTCTATAGACTACATAATTGTAATGTTTCTTTTTTATAGCTGGTACTTACTGCAGATACTGTAAAAATCTTCCTATCTGAGCAACAGTGATATCAGATGCTTCAGTGATTTCATTTCTGTTCTTTATGTCAAAATATTTTCTGATCTTATCAGTAATAGCTTCAACCTAGAAAAATAAAAACATCATACATACTAAACCAAGTTTAATACTAATTTCATGATCTCAAGAATAGAAATATATTGACATCTTGCTTGCTAAACCCATTACAGCACAAATACAGCATTTTTCAACCCTGTAGTACATAATTTTGGTATATGTCCAAAACAAACCAACTTCATATGATTGAAAATGAACTATTGTTTCATTCCTTCAAGTTCTGTTCTTGGAAGAATTAATTTTTTGTGATAAGACTTTGTGCATTTCTACAGCATGGGAAACACATTGTTAAACCATGCCCTTTTCATTCCAATCTGGATCAAAATCTCAAGTGCTGCTGAAAATGATTAATCTGTTGTCTAAAATTTCAGAGCTCTTTTTGTCTAGATCTGTTCGTTTTTTTTTAAGCCAGACATAATCTTAACAATACTGCGTAGAGTACATGTAGATCAAAAAGCAGATGTATGCAACAGTTGGTCTTGAAATGCAAGCATTGTTAACAAAAGATTTAACTCTTTACCAAATAAAAAAACATGGACTGGTCTAACTTGAAAGCTTCTGCAGATGACAGAATTAATATGACTCAAAAATTAAAATTTCTCTTGAAAAGGGTAGGAACATAATGGGAATAGGAGAAAATACTGGTTACCAGCATTTTCTCAATTTTCCACAATGTTTTGAAAAGGCTTTTATATCAAGGCCATAAAAACATGGTTTTTTTTTTTAAAAGGTTAAACATGCATTTGTGCTTAGAACAAAACTGTTGAGATTATTAATCACCTGTGCTGAACTCAGCTCATCTTCAAAGTTTCTCATCACCTCAATGATTGACAGCATCTCAGTGTCAAATGGCAGAGTCTCAATGTCTTTGACAGAGAGACCTTCAGAAAAGCGTCCAAGTCGATGTAAAATATTTGCATTAAAGCCCTCTCCACCAGACCTGTTCATCAACTCTTCCCTTAAGTTGTCAACCACTGCAATAGCCTATAATTAATGTACAATGTATGTAAATATATTACTCTTTACCAGAGAACAAATCTCCTGGTTTGTTTGTATTGTGCGCACTTGCACAAAACATATTGTCTGCTGTTCAAAAATAAGATTCAACTTTAAACAAGTAGCCAGTTAATTTACTCCCATCTTTTTAGGTTAGCTTCTTTCACCATTGAATTTAGACTAAATCTCAGCCTCTAAATAAAGCAATAGGAAACCTTTCAGATATTTGAATTTTAATACAGTACTGTTTCTCTTCTCCAAACAACACAATTCTAGTCTGGTCCGAATCTAGACTCTCTGAAAACAAAAAACTAGCTGTGGTACAAGTGCAGCCATGAAAATTGTCTTTGAAAAGGTAGAAAATGCCAGTTACTATCATCTTAACCATCTTCCACAGTGTTTTCAATTATTCTTCATCACAAGTGTTTGAATGCAGAATTGTTAAGTAAAAACTTAAAATAGATAAAAACTGAAAATAGAAAAACATATAAAAAATATGGTACAAAATTTGATTGGTCGAACTATTTTTCTAAATCGTTTTTTGATTGGTCGAGATCTGCCCACAGTATATAAACCTATTCTTTATGAAATATTTATAAGAATGTCACCCAAAAGAACATAATTATTGTCCTCTGAGCCTCAAATTTAGATATGATTGGATTTTTCATAGACACTATCAGAAATGTCAACTTTGTTTGATAAACCATTGAAAGTATTGATTTCATAGTCAGCATAATGTCACTGTCTTCCACTGAAAAATATGTTTCAAAGTTGAAAAAAGATTGTGTATTCAATGGCACGTACGCCACCAAGTATCCGCCAAGGAAACAAACCAAAACAAACAACCTTGTAACCAACATTTTCACCTTTACTGACAATATACAAAATCAAATCCTCTGGGTTGATAATAAATAGGGGATTTTCTTTGGTAAGTAAGCTAAAATCTAATATACCTGAGACTTCTTCAACTGCATGTCAGTTTGTGGGCAATCCTCCATGAAATTCTCCTCTATGGGTATTGGTATGTACTTCTCCTCTTCCAGTAATTGTGGGCTCAAATGAACTGCTAGCTTCCCAAGCTTTCTGAATGCCATATTGCAGCCAGTCTTGTTTTCTTGTAATAGTGACCTACCCAACTTCACATATAATAATATCATAACTCTTTCTTACATAACAAATCAAATCATATTCACTGTTTTCAATGTTGAATCCAAAATTTTATAAATCTTGGAAAATAACACATTTCAGCCCATTTTTGGAAAAGGGGGAATTGCTTGTAACCAGCATTTTCCCCTTGTCCAATTGTTTCTTTTATCCCCCCAAAAAAGAAAAAAAAAGTGTTCATAATCTTTAAAATTAATTTTTTTTGTCTGTACATGCATTAAAGATGGAATTTTGATGTCTGGTACAGAATCCATCATTTCAATCCCACTAACTATGTCATCTGCCTATGCTTTCAAACGATTGTTTTCTCTAAAATATTGTTGTCTAATAAAACCAGTACATGTACCACAAATGATACGCTAGACATATGTAAGCCATATGCTGGGTGCATTTTACACAGATAAACTAAAAAAAAGTGTTCAGTAATAAGAGAGAAATTATTTCTGTGTAAATGTTTTTACCAACCATGGAAGACATTTATAAAGTTTAGATGTAAAAGCTCATGATTGCTGTTAACATGATACAGATCAATACAGTCTGCTTTCACTCAGCCCAGAATAGCAGTTTAACATCATTTTGTTTAAATCTGCATGCATTTAATTTCCATTTGTGAGAGATCATACACTACTGGCCAAAACTTTTCCTCCCTATATAGATATTTAAATCACATTGTCTCCTTTGTAAGACACTAAAGGCTTTGATCTTTTATATGTAACTCTTCCAAAAGAAGAGAAGATAAGTACAAATTCATACATAAGAATATTCAAGCAAACAATCTGAGGCCTTATTTCTGCAATAGAAGATAAAATTATCAATAGAAAATTTAAGTGACTAAGTGACATGAGTGTCTAAGACAATGACACACACTTTTCAATGATAACGACAGGATCAGCTTCACCATAGATACCGCAGATTCATTTTCTTAACTCTTTACCACACGACAAAATTTTGGACCAGTCCAAATTGGAAGCACTTGCAGATGACAAAATGAACATAACTCAAAAATTGAAATTTGTTTCCAGCAGGGTAGAAAACATTGTGGGAAAAGGAGAAAATGCTGGTCACCAGCATTTTCTCCTTTTCCCACAATGTTTTCAAAAGGCTTCTATCTCAGGGTCGTAAAAACCAGGGATTGTTTGGTAAAGGGTTAAATGATGTAACTTCAAATTGATAGATCATAATGTCTGAGAGGCATATTTTAAGCTGACATTTAACATTTTTGACACTTTACATTTTGATAACCTGCGTCTTATAGGAGTTCATCAATAAAAATCCTGATTTGGATCCACACAGTACGGGAAGTGTCTTTTAACCCTTTCCCAACAATCCCTGGTTTTTACGGGTCTGGAATAGTAGCCTTTTGAAAACATTGTTAGAAAAGGAGAAAATGCTGGTAACCAGCATTTTCTCCTTTTCCCACAATATTTTCTACCGTATCATAGACAGAAATAATCTTTTCAGCAAGAGTTGAATTGTCGTCTGCAAATGCTTTCAATTTGGTCTAGTCCAAAAGTTTGTCGTTTGGGAAAGGGTTAAACAAGGCCCTTTATAGTCAAGTATATACACTAATTTTAAATCTTTACCACATGATCCCAACTTTTAACAACCCTGAGAAAAAATCCATTTGAAATCATTGTTGGAAAAAGAGAAAATGCTGGTAATCAGCATTGTCACCTTTTCCAACAATGTTTTTTACCCAATGTTTTCCACCCAATCAAGGACAAATTTTGTCAGATGGGTCAGATGTAAAAGCTTTCACTTTGGATCAGTCTAGAATTTTATTTGGTAAAAGGTTACAGAGTAGAGAGTCAAGAGGAATCGACATTATTACCTTTTTCACTATGATGCTGCCAAGGTGTGAAGGAAGATCCATGCTCCTTAATAATGGTAACATGTCCTCAAGCTCTGCATTTGACATTCTGTCTACATCTGATATGTTCAAACCATTGAATAATGTGCCAACTTCCTTGGCGGAAAGAGTCTCCTGTGCAAAAACATATGATCTATGTATAAAGGGGGCTTAAAGGTGGCCCTTCAGAATTTGGGATGAAAATTTTACAAAAATACAAAAATATCATCCTTCCACTCCCAAAGCCCTATAATTATCATTGATAAAACCCTAGTAGTCGAAAACCATCCGACAACAAGAGAAATTAGAGATTTACTATGGCCCAGGTCGACATCGACAGGAAACATGTTCTATTTTTACATGAGCAACTTGCTCATATACGTACCGGAAATACACAGACGAAGCTTCAAACATAGTGTCTGAGGAAAATATTATGAAAAATAATTATATGTTTGTTATGTAATGGAATTTAAGTGTCATTAGTCACATGCCAGTCACTTAACATTCCCACAATGCTTTTTTTTATTTTTGGCGCAAAATCTAAAAATAGCTTAAGAGGCTACGTAGCCTTTTAAGGGAATACCATCAAAAAAGTTTTTTTTTCGTAATTTTATGATTCTTAATTATTGATGATTTGTATTGTTTTTTTCATATAAATTTTGGTGATATGTATATTTTTTGATTTGGTGTGATGTGAAAATTCTAAATACCCACCTTTAATGCATTTGCAACAAGTTTCAACCCAGGTCAGTCTGTCCAGTCAATGCAGGCTGACCTGGCCATGTGGGTCAATCTCTTTGCTATTGCTAAATTTTCTGCATGTCATAGGACCAGTCTATGTAATTATTCAGTTGGTTGTCTGGCAAAATTGGTTTATGAATCCATAATGATACGATGATTTTTTGGTTGGTATAATGCATCACAGAGATACAGTTAATCCCTATTTGGCACATTGCTGTTCATGTGATAATGCACTGCAATAGATTTGACCATACTCATTCCCTGTATTACCAACTACAATTTGGGCTGCTTATAGCTGCAGATCCTCAAATTTACACTGGTCAGTAAAAGTTATATGTAAATTTATTTTGTACTTAACTGTGACAAGCTATGCTTGAAGTTACAATAATCAATTCTATGTTCTTTATTTCTTACCCAATGCATCAACTGCACTGTTGAATAAATAAGTTGCATTCTCTCAAAGCTTAAGGCCATTCTGATGTCTAAATTACCAGTAACCTTGTCTGGTAAAGAGTTAATGTGAAAAATTGATATCAAATTCAGTAGAAGTACATAAGTATATACCTTTCCTAGGTATTTTTTCAGTCTTCTCACCATCAATCTGGCCTGTAAGCAAAAGGAAAAAAATCTTATTCATTCCTCATTTAGTTAGAAGATCCGTGCAAATGTTTGTAGTTAAACCCAATCACTGAACCAGTAATATGCAGGCCTAATAGCTATATTAGGGAGTACATGAATATTGAATCCCATCTCTTCTAGTGGACCAATGATTTAAATTGCAACTGGTTGCATTTCTCTGTTACCATCAAACATTTGAGATTATCTATATTCAAAAAAGTATCCAAAGAGTGTCATGCAAAATACTCTTACAAGAAACATGAGGAACAAAGATGAACTGGCCTCCATGATCTATCAGAAATGATTTTAAAACTAATGTGAAACATCAAACAAAACAAGAAATGTAACAAAAGTACCACACACCCGCACACAGCACTTTGTCAAAGAACAGGACTCATTTTATAGAACACAAAATCATCATAGTGCCCTAACTGGGTGAAAAATCATTAAATTGTAACAAAAGTTCCAAGCCAATCATATTATACATGTTCTTTGAAAATAACTTAAAACTAGTGGGAATAGAGTTATGGTTCTTGCACAGTGCACTTTGCTTTAATATGATCTAATTGTAAATAATGTGTGAAGTTACAAGCTTATGTACATTGCAAGTTATGCCCCAGATAAAAATCCAAAGTCATAATTTACAAAGGGAAATAACACTAAATAAAGTAGGACTACAGTAATGGTTTTTGTACACTGCTCTTCTAGATAATGTGGTCTATCCATATACAAATTTTGAAGTAACTAGCTTTTATTCTTGGGAAGTTACATGTATGCCCTGAACAAAAATAAAAAGTTAAATTTACAAAGGACAATAACACCAACGATAGGGAGAATAGAGTTATGGTTCTTGCACAGCGCACACTTTGCTTTTATACTTTGGAAGTTATGCCCCGAACAAGCTTTATGTGACACACAGACAGATAAACGGACAGGGTGACTCTGGTATACAGGTCCAAACTTTGTGGGAATATAACAATTTATAGTGCATAGATCAGTAATATTTTGGGTTGAATGGTAAAATAAACTTACAAAACAAAGGAATCAAGCAGAATTTTGATTCATAATAATTTTTCTTCAATTACACAAAGTGCAAATGGCACAAAGGAGGAGACAATATGTTTTTGTAAATGAATGGGATATTTTCCAATCTGTTTGAGAATGGGCATAGTTTCAACCCAGTAGATTTAAAGATGGCTACGAAAAATAATGCAACAAATGGAGATATTGCTTAACTGAATAACTGATCTGTTTGTTACATTTTTTTACAAAATTTACCTTCCACTTTTGAAGCATTTCAGGTAATGGAAAATGTTGTTAAAGTGGCAATTTCCTTGCACCAGTTTTATAAGAGTTTCAAGAGCAAGCTGTTATTTAACTTTCTTGACTATAGAGCATTTGGTCAGACTAACTATACCTGTATGTAAAATGCATCAAATGAAGCAAAGAGAAAATACTGTTTTTTAATGATGTGAAAAAATTGTGAGAGAATGGGCATAGTGTGCTTCCCATTTTGCTAAATGTATTTAAAAGATGTATTTTGTAAGGGCTGCAAAAATTACAAATATAGATTTGTACAGAATGGAGTTAAGGTCGGAGAAATTACCTTCGAAATCTGTTTGAAAGGAATGGCTTTAGTAAAATTCAGGATCAATTCCTCAGGTAGAAATTGTAAAAACTCTCGAGAGAAACCTTCCAGTATGTCACCAAATCCCAGCAAATATTCATCTGTGTTATTTCCAAAGTCGTTGGTTTTCAGAAACTGTTCAACCTTGCTGGTAATCATATATTTCTGTATGAAAGAAAGTGACAATATGAAGAGTTACATCTTTACAAACATGAAATAAGTGAGAACTAGGAGTTCTTCCAACATTATTTGTGTGCACCCATTACCCCTCTACCAACAATCCTATCTTTATGATCCTCGAGGCTGGTTACCAGTAGTTTCTCCTTTTCCCACAATATTTCAAAAGACTTCCATCTCAGGGTCATAGAAATCAGGGATTGATTGGTAAAGGGTTAAGATTTAAATTGAATGTTTGATTCATTTAGACCCTACTACAAAGGTTTTCCTTTCTTTTACACATAACTTTACAGGCTATTTTTAGGCCTACTAAAAACTACTACAAGAACAAGTAGGATGAATTAATACAAGCTATCAACTGCAGGAGAACAAGAAATTTTGTTATATGTAAAACAAAAAATCTAACATGCTTTGTGACAGAACTGCCAAACTGCATACTTCATTTACCTCTGCAGTAGTGAATGGTACATGAGAAAAGTTGTGTGTTTTGAAGGTGTTGACAATGGAATGCAGATCCAAACTTTCGAGAAACTCTACTTCTCCTTTAAGCCATGGAATCATACTGAAAACAAACATATTTATACTGTAAAAGCAGCCTGCTCGTGAACAAAGTATTAGGTTATCTTCTTTCACTACGTAATACATGTACATGTATGTGAAAATGTCAAACAAAGAATCTTGTTGTAAAGCGATTCATATGAAAGTACCATCTAGGAATTTTATGTTGTTAATGCTTGGGATTTTTGTACTAAAGAGCTTGTAATATCCTGCTGCTCAAGGTTAAATCTGCATACAATAGTCATGAATAAACACTACTCTATTCTTAAACAAATAGTCTGATGCAAACACATTACATTTATGTATTCACAACTGTTTGATATTTTTTATCTTGGAAAGTCTCTTTCACAATTTGTTTCTTTCTAGCTAAGGCCAAGGTTATGATTTAATTAAGAAAAAGTCACATATGTCTAATTATTTGTCTCAACTAGAAACATATATCTGAAATGGCTAACTCAATAAGTAGGCTGTAGTTTAAATAATAGACATGAACACTGTATGCTTGTTCCAACGCTCAGCTCTGGGTGCTTTTTCACAGAAGCCTAGAAATTGAAAAAGGGGCACAACTGTGCCCAAAGTTGTTTGAGGGTTAGTTGCCCATCTATTAGCCCCAGCTAAAGCCGTTAAATATTTCAATCACTCTATATTGTGTGCTACATTCACAGACCATACGGATTTCTGGCAAGATGGCTCATCACATTAATAATTATTACCACATTTTTGATGAAATAACATCTGAATAGATTAACCCATTACCACACAATCCCTACTTTTGATGCCACTGAGAAAGAGGCCCTTTGAAAACACTGGGGGAAAAGGAGAAAATGCAGGTAACCAGCATTTTCTCCTTTTCCCACAGTGTTTTCTACCCTTCCCAGCACAAATTTCAATTTTTCATTCACCTTTAATTTGTCGTCTGCAAATGCTTTCAATTTGGACCAGTCTAAAATTTTCACGTGTGGTAATGGGTTAAAGGAAAAAAAAGGACAAGGCTACCCTTCTTGGGTAAGAATATTGACTCCCTTTTGACAGAAGATAACCAGCCCATGTTTGCAGTCTACAGTTTTGATAGAGATATGGCAAAAGGTCAACACTGTCAAATGATGACATAGTAGAAAGAAACGTAATTGCCATGACTATCTAAACACTTTCTTTGAAAACAACCAAGCTAAGAAAAGAATCAGTCCAAAAACAATAAATGCATAAATGGCAAAATAATGTCTGTTGTAAAAGATTTCCTCCCTAAGACAAATTTTCCCTATATTGCTAAAGAGTGCTTTTCATAAGACTTCCTTTTCAAAGGCAAATGTTCCCATCTAGTTTCAAAAGCATTGGTTACTTTAAGCTTTGAACAAGCCCAAGTTGTTTTGTTTTTGCATGTGGATGCATGGTATTTTTGTTGTTGTTTCCCTAGTTATTTGTACTTATTCGAATATACATTATATGTAGAGCTAATTATACTTATTTGCTTGTAATTGGCTCATAGTACATGTATCTGAAGCAGTGTAAGCGAAATATATTTGACAGTTATACCTTAAAGGTTGAGAAAGTATCACATTCTCCATAAATTTCCTCCCAAACTGAACTGAAAATGAGATATCCAAAGGGATACTTTTTCAACTCTTTGTCAGACAACAATATTTTAGACTTCTTCAATAAAGTATTTGCAGACAACAGTTAAAATGTGGCTACCTCAATAAAATTTGTCTTTTACAAAATAGAAAACATTGTGAGAAAAGGGGAAAATACTAGTGACCACTTGTTTCTTCCTTTCCCACTATTTTTTTCAAAAGGCCTCTTCCTTAGGATCACTAAACATGTGATTGTGTGGATAAAGGTTAACAATGCAAACATCTTAAAATGTTTGCATGATAGATTTTTAACCCTTAGGCTGCTAAGCACAAGGCAGTAACCTTTTGCGGACAGCAAAAATCAAGATCAGACTGCACAGACGTGCAAAACTCTTGGAAAAAGACAGAATGTGCAGTCTGACCTTTGAGATATATACCCCTTTCAAAATAACTTTGAAAAATCATAGTGATTGATACTTACATTGCAATGTTGTTCTTGTTTGATCTGGTCTTAAATTCCTGGTGTATTCCATCTGCTAAAACAAGCCTTGTGAGGTCTTTCTTGATACCAGATTTGTCCAGATCATCAGCAATGTTGAACAGCTAAAAAACAAGTTTTTTCTGCATTTTGTATTAAATTGTAAGAGTTAAGAAAAAATGTTTGAAAAAAATAGAAAAATTCATTTTTTAAGTATGTCTGTAAGTCTATAAATCTGAGCCATCATGCTAATTTACCTCTGCAAATTTGGTTTCAGTATAATTTGTTACCAACAAATCACTGTGGAAAGTTCATGTGTCTTAACAACATAGAAAATATAAGTAAGATTTCTATCTAACTCCTCAGTAAATAACCCCATGTTTTTATTAACCTAGAAAAAAAGTCTTAGAAAAAGACATCATGGTGGTAACAAGAATATTTACTATCATAACTGTAGCAGAAGCAGACTTGTTTCTACCCTGCTCTCAATACAAGATGCTGGAAACAAGAATGTTTTCTACCATAACAGTAAAAGGAGCAATCTAATCTGTTTCTCAGAATTCTTTCAGCCACTGCTCTCAATTTTTTAAAAATCTAATATTTCTTTCATCACAAATAGAGCTACCTTTTCTTACAGATGTATCACATGTAGAATAATCTTTTCTTACAGATGTATTACTAAACTTTCGTTTTTGATAATTGCATGCCTACATTTTCATGTACATTTTTTTCTAAAGCTTTTTAGCTGGTCCAGTTAGTACTACAAATGAGGCAAGCTCTGGTAAAATGCAGTTTAATGCCTCTCCATATTGTATGATACCAAACAAGCCATCATAATTAAGGACCAATTAAACTAACAGGTAGGATATCCTTTGACATGTGGAAAAGTGATCAATTGACAAGGTTTTGATCCAGTTCAGCATGTGCTGCTAATACTTAAAGCAGATGCATTAATTCTTCTTTACATGGCCCATTTTTCTAATTGTGCTACATGTTCAAATGGTTTTTCTTTGATTTACTTACGGCATTATTTCTCAGCAAAGCAACTTTACTTATTTTACAACCTTCCAGTAGCCTTCCTGTGTCCAGTATAAAGGATTCAGGCCAAGATGTTGGTGTTCCAAATACAGATGAGGCTCTATCAACCATGGTTCGTGTTTGAGATTTAAACGGAAACTCTATTGTGGATATGTTCTTCATGCTATAAATAAATAGAACATTTTCTGTTGTTTTTATATAAAAGTAATATTAACAATTACTTCCTTATAAGCTTAAGATTCAAATGGATTTTTAATGCATGCCTTCTTTAAATCCCAGATTGATGTTAATCCATAGATGTTCTTGAACCAGCTATCCTTGTTAACATCTAGTAGAGCATGTAGATAGATGACGTCACATGGTACTTCAGCCTGTACTCCTTACCAATTTTCTAACATATTGCGCCTGAATTTCAACCAAATGTGAGACAAAAAAAAATTAAAAACTAATTATTTGTCTCAGCTTACAGAAATCAATACTATATTTCTTATTTCTAAATTAGTACCCCATCTCCAAAACTACAGAAGTCAATTACTTTCTGCTGTAATTGCTACTGATCTATTGGAATAGGTCACACCATGTTTACCAAAGAAGGCTAACAGCATGACTTTTTTTCCTACTTACCATACCACTGTAATTAATATCTCTTATAATTTTTACATGAAAATGTACAGAAATGGTTCCTTTATGAAAGCAAGTACTTTTATGTTCATGTTCTAGTCTGAACTCTCAATTCAAGTAGTATTTCCTTGTTCCTTATCACCAGGGAATATCGACACTGCAAAGCATATGAGCCACGCTCTGTGAAAAGGGGGCTTAATGCATCTGTGAAAAGTATCAATCCAGGTCAGCCTGTGCAGTCTGCACAGACAAAATCTTTCACTACAGGTCAATTTTCTGTGTGTCAAAGGACCAGTCTACCTTATGATTAAATTGATTGTCAGACAAAATGGATTTTATGGATCCATGATCATGTGATGACTTGCGTGCTATCCTCCATTACAGATATGCATTAAACCCCCTTTTTCTGAGCATGGCTCATATGAATTTAAAGACAAGACTCACTAACGGCAGCTTTATGGGATCAGCTTGCACCCAAATGTTTTGCCTAATTGATATACAGATATTAAATTAAAAGCTTATCTCCTCTTGCATAGCTTTTGTCAAATAAATAAATGTTGACCATCTTCACTGTAGGGTCAATCCGGGTAAATTCAGACAGAGGTATAAATACAGACATGCACCATATTTCGGAAAATACCAGAACGTATTTCAACTCCCAATATCCATGCCACAATCTATACATAGCACCCCCATCTTATTTCTGTGTCAGTGCGCTATTTTTGATGACGATTAAGTTTATGTGATGATACAAGCACATTTAGTGTCAAACTTGATTCGCCCTTTCTCAACTATGCTTGAATTTAAAGATTTGTGCTACAACTCTGACAGGTACTTGAACGCTTTCTTAAGTTAAAGATTTTTTTCACTAAGCCGTAATGGTGTTAAAAACTATGACAAATGATTGAAGAAAAGTAATAAATCATCAAAATAATGAAAAAATACACGTTAGCAGAAATAAATTTAGCAAAAGACAACTGTCCGTATTAAACCAGTCGTTTGAGCACACTGTAAAATTACGGACACTTATAAAAAGTATCTACTGAATTCATGTTTATCAAATATTTGAAAAGGACAATATCTAGAAGTTAATTCATAGCTCGAGCCGCACTAGTAGAATCCAATACTTTTCAGAAATTAGACGCATTAAATAAAATTAAGCCACAGATGTATGGGCTACCGGAATGATTTTTCATTTCGCTGCATTTTGTAACTGTTGTCCTGCCTAATGTGCAGGTTGTGCTAGATCTATTGCTATTATTGTCCGTTTAGGCCACAAACAATCCATTGTTTAATTAGGTTTTGGCAGTATTGTTCTTTTGAAAACATAATAGGGAAAGAAAAAATATCTTGTGCCAAGCAATACCAAATTTAACCCGTTTAAAGTGGGGTGTCCGTAATTTTCCAGTCTGTGTCCGTACTTCACCCCTCATGTCCGTATTTACCCGGATTTGACTCAGTAACTTCAACTTCATTTTCGCAATATCTCGGGCAGAGTAAACTATACAGTATAGCGGAAATATCACAGGGAAAAGTCTTGAAATGTTAACCCATAGGTTATAGTGGTCATGGCTTTCATATAGTAACAGTAGTTGACTGGCGAAGTGAGCCGTGTAAAAATCGTCCGTATTTACCCGGATTGACCCTACTGTTGAGATTTAAAACAGCTCTCAGAACAGATTGAGAATTAAAAAAGTATTTCTTGGTTTGTCTTCAAGCAAATGGACTGAGAAAAGTGTGCCCAAAGTGGGACTCGAACCTATAGATATGCCCTAGAACACTATTACCGCAATTCTACCAACTGAGGTACATGTAGCTGGGCAACTGGTAGTGAGTCTATCCAACAGCAAGTACAACACTCTAAATTTTCTGGAAGTAACCAACTCTGGTGCAACATACCCATCCTAACTGGTCTTGTCATCCATGAATTATGAATCAATGGAGAAAAGAGTGCTCGACGTTAGATTAGAACACACGGAACAACAGTACCGCAGCTCTATCAACTGAATAGTGATTCTACTAGACGTTAACTGCATCTCTAATATTAAGTGAAGATCATCCTTAAGATCTTCATAATATTCGCCCCGTTTTGGCACCATTGTTTTTAACAAAACACTGTTCGAGCTTGAGCTAAGTGAGAGATTTTATCATCTTTTTCTACTTCATGTTTTATTGTACAAGTTGGGCGAATAGTTCTTTCTCGTGATACTGTTACTTGTAAACACATCGAATGGTTGACAAGAAAACAAGAGATCGTTCACTATTTAGTCAAATTTCGAATGATTTTTTTTCTCTCATAAGTTTTACGACGTTCTCCTTTGTAGAGAGTATAAAATTTTTCCGGCTTGTATTGGCGCCGGCCTCAAAAGGGGCCCAGGAATGAGAAAAGTTCATTTTGCGGATTTTGTTTTAATGATAGTATACGGCTTCCGTTTATACAGCAATTAACTTCGACCGTATGCACTTATAAATAATTGCAATCTTTCTGTGCAGTGTTTCTGACCGAAAACAAAAAGTTTAAATATCAGCAAATAAATATGTGCTAAACCAAAATAGGAGTGAAATTGTCAATGACGATTACTGTAACATGCGAACTCAGAAGGCTTCAAGAACAGTTCTAACTCCTGCAGGGATACAGAACTAGTGCAGGGATATCATCAGCAAACAACAACAGCAACAACAAAATCTGTTATGAATGTTAATTTTTTTCTTCTTCGTAATTAAGAAGATGACGGTGGGATGATACGTATAATTACAAAGAAGTGTTAATTGAACGTTACTTCTAAAAATATGATAATCATAGTATTGATGATCATGTTAAATATTAGAACTTGGTACGAAATTTAGAGAATGGGGAAATAACCTGAAATCGTCTGATATTTTGTCGGTTTCATTTGTTAGATAGAATCCACCTCTTAATACTTTCTCTAGAATTAAATACTTCATTTGATGTTTGGCATAGTTATACGACTGTTCAAAACAATTAATTGCAATTGACAGAGTGAACAAAAGGATGTTACGGGAGACCACTCCTTCCTGCATGACATACTCCCGATTTAAATACAATACCTGGCTACTGCGTCAGGGAGATATCTCTTTGGCTCAGTGGTTAGGGTATTGGCTTTGCGTCCGGGAGTTCGGAGTTCGAATCCCGCTCCGATCCTTATTTCTGCCATGCATTTATTCATTTGTTTCTTTGTTACGGACTTCGTTCGTAAGATGGGGGCTCGTCCGGGATTGGCCATTGAGCCATTAATCCCATTTGTTGTCCAAAATCGGACTTCCTGCCTAATAAGGCTTCGAGTCATCAATAAATGATGACTTTAAGAGGGGGTGTGTTACGGGAGACCACTCCTTCCTGCATGGCATACTCCCGATTTAAATACAATACCTGTCTACTGCGTCAGGGAGATATCTCTTTGGCTCAGTGGTTAGGGTATTGGCTTTGCGTCCGGGAGTTCGGACTTCGAATCCCGCTCCGATCCTTATTTCTGCCATGCATTTATTCATTTGTTTCTTTGTTACGGACTTCGTTCGTAAGAAGGATAAGACAGTACATGTGTGCAACTGATCGTGGTCGACACTCTAAGCAACATAAATACAGGAGTATACGACAGATTTAGCTAAAAGTCTTTTGTCGCAGATTTCTGTATTGCCACGCCATCCCTAGTTTTATTGACCCCGAAAAAATGCGCTTTTGAACCAGCATTTTTCTTTTTCGACGCAATATTTTCTAATCTATCAATCGCATATTCTATCACTTAAACCACAATTTATTTGCCGTCTGCTTTAACTATCGATTTTGACCAAACCGAAATTTTGTCGTCCCGTATAAAGTTAAACTACATTATAAGGGCAGTTTCACAAATTTAATGAAGGATAAAAAGATGTATCAAAAAAGCAAAATAGTACAGACTTTTGCTTTGTTTTTTTAACACCACAACTACTTCCACTTCAATGCTTTTCAACAGTACTGCCTGTGCGTCTGTCTTTGCATTACCGATATTGCGGGGTCACAAATTTATACGATGGTAGTTTTATTCAGTATAATTGAAAACTGTGTCTGGTGCATATTTGCGTAACAAGTGGTTATAAATTCTCTTCAAAGATGTGACACATTCCTTACTGCAGTGGCTCAGTAAAGTTTTCAGACGTTATACATTTCAAATTTTAAGACAGGGAGTTTTTGAGGTTAACTAATTACCACATGGCAATATTTTAGGCCTGTCCAAATCGAAAGCATATACAGACAGCAAACTAAAAGTGACTGAAAATTTGAAATTTGTTTTTTGAAGTATAGAAAACATTGTGGGGAAAGGAGAAAATGCTGGTTACCAGCATTTTCTCCTTTTTCCTACAACTTCTCTGAAAGCTTCTTTCTCAGGGTCAAAAGTAGGGATTGTGTGGTAATGGGTTAACCCCTCGTAACACATGTACCTTTGCCGTAACACCGTGTCTGGAACTTTTTTAAGATCCTCGGCCGTTATAGCGCCGGTCAATCTTTTAGCCGTTTCAATAAAAGACTTGCTGTTCCATGTATCTGGGGTTTGGGTTTCTCTTGTGTAGGTCATCATAACTTTAGACACGGAGTAGCCAGGAGCCCGAACTGTTGGATCCTACCAAATAGGAGAGAAGAAAAATACAATGTTTACCTTTGAAAATCTGTAAGTTTTCCCTAATCATTTACAAACTTAACTTCTCCAGATACGGTGAATAAAATCGTCCGGTACTTTACACACAATTACCAAATAGTACATCCTGAAAAGGTTCTGCAGTTTTGCAGTTTTTCATAACCCCGCAGCTTTACATGACAAGGCTCCAGCATTACAATGCGCGCAATGTTATTGTAAGCAGATCCTTCAAATGAAAATTACAAGCGACATTAAAAAGAAGATACAAAAATTAAGATTGAAGAGCAATGCTCGATGAATAGGGCATTTAATGCATTTGCTAAAACTATCGACCCAGGTGAGTCTCTATGCTTCGCTCAGACCTACCTGTGTAAAAACCTTTTGCTTTTGGTATATTTTTGGCATATCCAAGGACCATTGTATATCTCCGTAATATCGTTAAAAAAAATAGAAGGATACCTTAGATAAATCATGGCTGCTGTTTATTTGATAGGTTTGTGTAGATCTATCCAAACAGTTTATCCCCGACTCCATCGTAGACAGAAGACCCCATGGTGAGGCCCCAGTAGCCATCAGTCTATCACACAATATCTTTAATCTATCCTCAGGTAGACTATTAAACTCAGTGACTTTTTGTTCCTGTAAAAATATTGTCGGAATGGAGGTAAAAAAAACAAGAGGGCCAAGATGGCCCTGGATCGCTCACCTGAATTTTTGAGATGACCATAGTCTATTTTTTTTTTAGGTATTGAAACATTGGAACCAAATTTATAATTTTGCCAAGAAATTTTCAAAAGGTCACCTGTAAAAGTCATTTCGAAATCTGACCATCAGTTTCAAAAAGAAGAATTTTTAAGAATTCTTCATTTCTGTATAAGAGCAAGTAGCCCCCATCCACGAGAGCCATGTTTCTTGATGGATCAAAATTTACGAACAAGTTTTGAAAAGGGTCACCCAAGGAACATCTCTCTGAAATAATTTCAAAATCTGACCAGGGGTTTCAGAGAAAGAGAATTTTAAAGAATTTCATCATGTCCATATAGTGCAAGTAGCTCCCATTCACAAGAGTCATGTTTCTTGATGGATCAAAATTATATGTACAGCTTTTGGAAAGGGTCACCCAAGGAACATCTCTGTCAGATTATTTTAAAATCTGACAACGGGTTTCAGAGAAGAAGAATTTTCACGAATTTCTACATTTCCATATAGTGCAAGTAGCCCCCATTCACTAGAGCCATGTTTCTTGGCCAATCAAAATTTTGCGAACAATTTTAGAAAAGGGTCACCCAAGGAACATCTCTGTGAAATTATTTCAAAATCTGTCCAGCCATTTCAGAGAAGAAGAATTTCCAAGAATTTCTTCATTTCTATATAGTGCAAGTAGCCCCCATTCACCAGAGCCATGTTTCTTGACCAATCAAAATTTCGCGAACAAGTTTTGATAAGGGTAACCCAAGGAACAAGACTGTGAAATTATTTCAAAATCTAACCAGCTGTTTCAGAGAAGAAGAATTTTTAAGAATTTCTTCATTTCTGTATAGTGCAAGAAGCCCCCATTCACCAGAGCCACAATTTTTGACAGATCAAAATTTCGCGAATAATTTTTTAAAAGGGTCACCCAAGGAACAACTCTGTCAAATTATTTCAAAATCTGACCAGCGGTTTCAGAGAAGAAGAATTTTTAAGAATTCCTTCATTTTTGTATAGTGCAAGAAGCCCCCATTCACCAGAGCCACATTTTTTGACTGATCAAAATTTCACGAACAATTTTTGAAAAGGGTCACCCAAGGAACATATCTCTGAAATTATTTCAAAATCCGACCAGCGGTTTCATCAGAGAAGATTTTTAAAGAATTCCTTCATTTCTGTATAGTGCAAGAAGCCCCCATTCACCAGAGCCACATTTTTTGACGAATCAAAATTTCACGAACAATTTTTGAAAAGGGTCACCCAAGGAACATATCTGTGAAATTATTTCAAAATCCGACCAGCGGTTTCAGAGAAGAGGATTTTTAAAGAATTTGCTAAAAAATTCCATTTCGTTGCCATGGCAACCAGAGTTTTTGATGGAATCAAATTCTGTGAACAATTTTTAAAGAGGACCTCCCAAGGAACATTCCTGCCAAGTTTGGTCCAAATCCGCCCAGCGGTTTAGGAGGAGTTGATGTTTAAAGAATTGTTGACGACGCACGACGGACGACGGACGACGCACGACGCACGTCGCACGACGGACGACGGACGACGGACACCGGGTGATCCTAAAAGCTCCCCTTGAGCACGTTGTGCTCAGGTGAGCTAAAAACCATCTCTCTTTTTTTAAAGATGCAACAATTCTTTTTAATAGACTAAACTACATTATTTTGAAGCCAATTTATTTTCTCAGCAACGGCGCCGAAAGTTCTTCCCTTTTATCGATCTGCATGTCTAATCTATGTCAAACATTCAGTTCGAGTAACTTTTGATACAGCGATCTAAAGCTGACACTATCTTATGGTTCTCTAACTTAGGTCTAAGAATCAGGCTGAAATGATAGGAGTCATTATTTCATGCTTTCCGGTAGGATATCGAGAAATAGCATTGAAAATAGTTTTCGATATTACACAGGTACGATCAGTAAAAATACCTATTTTTATGTTCTTGTTGCCTAGGTAAATTGAGCGTGCCTCACAACCAGATGTAAATATGACGTCATTTACCTTACATTTTTCGCGTTTGACGTACCATTGTAATGCATTGCTGTGCAGGGGGGATACGTTACGGGGAATTTAATGGAAAAGAGCTGTACTGGATTTTGGTAAAGCTTCTCCCAGAAAGGGTTAAAAGCATGAAATAAATAGAATTTTCGTTTTTTTCGGTGAAAGATCGAAATTTATTTCATCGAGTGAACACCATCGGTAATATTTTCACGAGCGGCACAGTGACGAGCTGAGCCACTCGTGAAAATATTACCGATGGTGTTCACTCGATGAAATAAATTTCGATCTTTCACCGAAAAAAAAACCAAATGTCCTCTATATATTGTTGGTACCTATATGAATCATCACATACAGATAATTCAAAAGACTTCCAAGCAAACGATTTTAGTTGTTTAGTTTAATTTAACCATATTTCATTTCATGAGTTAAAATGGGGCTGGACCACAAGTTCTACAAACTTAGAATAACGATTTTGGTGAAGAATAAAATAGAACAGAAAGTGAACACCTCCAATCACATGGGAATGTATTTACCAACAACGTATATATAGCATTCTGATTGGCTGAATAGTTTCTGATCAGAAACTAAGTACTACGCAGGGAATAAGGAGATAAAATCAAAGTTTGAAAGGTGGTTACGACCGCAAGGTAAATCTTTATACGAGAGAAAATTCATGTTGTTTACTGCATATTGTTGTTATACGGTAACATATGTAGGGGTCCGGAGTTTGACTCCTGGCACCCATAGATTATATGTACATGTATATAGTGTAATCAAGGATTATACTTTAAAGTCTGTGGGTGGCATAAGTCAAACTAAGGACCCCTATGGTAATATACTAACTGTCAATGCGGTAATATACTAACTGTCAATGCGGTAATATACTAACTGTCAATGCAGGCAGTATAGAGACAGGCATTCTGCAGAGATCATCGCTAGATAGTGTATGAAGACCGCCTTCTGACGTCAACTTGTCCTTAAAGCTAACAGGGGTGCTCTCCATGTCATCCAGGATTCGCCTCACATCCGATTCCGATACTCTGCTTAGATTAAACGCAGGGGATCCTAGACGTCGTGTTTAGAGGAAAATATTCTAAATCTTTAGTGGAGAAAAAAATCCTAATTGATTTAAACTTTTTATTTCCGTTAAGTCATAAATTTTACTTACGGTAACATTCACTGCTCAGGCGGTATAGGATTCCCTATCACAGTAACACGAGTTGTTTGCCATTTTGAACATCACGTTCAAGCCATTGGAGAATTCTTCGTTTCACCTATTACCTCCCAAGCTCAAATGGTGTAATTTTTCTTTAATAGAGTTGAAAACACTGTGGGAAAAAGGAGAAAATGCTGGTAACCAGCATTTTCTCCTGTTTCCACAATTTTTTCTACCCTTTACAAAACAATTTCAAATTTTCAGTCACCTTTTATGTTGTCGTCTGCAAATCCTTTCGATTTGGACAAACCTTAAATTTTGTCGTTTGGTAATGAGTTAATAGTTAGCCTGACGACAAATATTTTAAACTACTCCAAATATTCAAAGCATTTGCAGAAGACAGGATAAAATATGGCTCAAACGGACAGATTGTAAGAGAAAAAAATATATATACTGAGGTCCAATTGCGAAAAGTTATAATATAATCATTTTCTTATTTTTTAAAAACTTCGTCTAGTTCGTGTCAATATGTACGAGTCTAAAGTTAACATGCAAATTCCTTGAGTTGTTCCCAAAGTTTTTTCTTACCTCTAACTTTGCAATTCTGAAGGTCTGTCAACAACCTCGTTTTCCTACGTGAAATGCGCTGCACAAATTCGGATGTATTTCTGAACATTTTATGTCCCGGCGGATACCGTGTACTCATTTTGCCGAATGCATGTTTCAGCTTTTTGATGATATCAGATAAGAAACTATCTTGCTGAGAACTCGAACTGTTCGTGTGCATCGTCGTGTTCGAAGTCATCAGGTGACTTGCTCGTCTATTAAAGGCAGCCCGGAGCATATTGTTTCCAGGTGTTACAGCAGGTCTCACTCCATCATCATTTCTCTCTCCTGCAGTAGTAAGGATCCGTGGTTGCCGAGGAGGAATTCTTGCAGGCCTATTTAGCGGTGACGCCATAGTTGTTGTAAGTAGCGGTCGGGCTAGCAAAAGAGGCCTTTTTTTTAAAACATTGTCTTCACCTGAGTCTCCCCCAGGTTTAGTCGTGGAGCTTGGGGCCGCGTTTTCTGTCTCTGGGACTCTATTGTCGTCCGCATCATCAGTCATACAGACGCTTAAATGTCCTGAAATGATATACATGTGATCTGAGAAAAACGAAGCCTAACTGTAATCCTGCCATATTTATAAATGGCTTGCAACACATGAAAAGAGGCATTCGGACATAATTTGCATAAACTGTCATTTCTGATCAGCCTGCACAGTTCGCATGGGCTAATCCGACACGGCACTTTCGGATTGTGCCTTAACGATTGAAATAACAATTTGCTATTTCGAGGCTGTTTCTGCTAGAACATGTAACTAAGCAACGGACAGTGTGGATCTAGTATCAGACTGCACGGTCTGTAGACTACCTACTTCAAACATTTTAACTCTTAGGCTGCTAAGCACGACTCACTGACCTTTTGCGGACAATGTGAATCAAGATCAGACTACACAGAACGTGCAGTCTGATCTTAGATCTACACTGTCCGATAAGGAGTTATCATACCCAAAAGCATACCTTTGAAACCGCAATATCTGGGTTTTTACTACCAAGCTGAAATTTAAGTTCAGTTATTTCGCAGGACAAGGGTTAACCCTTTCCCAATCGACAAATTTTGGACTCTTCCAAACCAAAAGAGTTTGCAGACGACAATTTTAGATTTGAAGAAAATGGCAGAAAGTTCTCAAAAAGGGTGAAAAACACTGTGGGAAAAGGAGAAATTGCTCGTTATGAGCAATTTCTCCTTTTCCCACAGTGTCTTCAAAAGACTTTAACTGCAGACACGTAAAAACCAGGGCTTGTTTGGGAAAGGGTTAAAGCTTGATGCAGTGCTTCAACGGCTAAGAGCATGAATGTTTCCCCTACCTCTGATACAGTCTGTCATAGATTGTGTGACCAGGAACAATCAAATTACACCTAGGTGTGTGGTAGGTAATATAATTACATGTATATCAACACTTTTTTTTCTATAGGTCGCGGGCAACGAGTGAAAAATATCGTGTCAAAAGCATTAATTACTCCTAGTGAGCACAAATGAATCCTGCCTCGGATGATTCGATTTTTTCTCTTAGAGATTGTAAAAACATTGATTAGAAGGAAAGATTACAAGATACAGAGAGAAAGAGAGAGAGGTAAAAAAGAAAAGAGAACTAATAATTGTCATATACAATCCTTCTTGATGGTAAATTCTAGTGATCCAAATCTTATGTTTCTGCAGAAGTTAGCTTTAAAATGTTGTTGCAAAAAGGAGTAGTCTAGCCAAGAATTACTCCTTTTATCCACAATATTTTCATGCTTAGTAAAAACATAGGAGCTATACTCCAGCATTAAGGGGGGCTTCATTCATCTCCGTGGTCCATAATAGCAAGCAAGTACGTAATCACATAGCTAGGGATCCATAAAAGCAATTTTGTCTATCAACTGAAAGAATCATGAGGTACATTAGTCCTTTGATATGCAGAATTGACTCACAGCGAAAAGTTTCGGCCCAGGTCAGCCTGCGCGGACTGCGCAGGCTGACCTGGGTCGATACTTTTCGCAGATACATCAAGTCCCCTTTTCAAAGAGCATGTCCTACATCATTTTTCTTTCATTAGAGTATTATCACTTGATACATCTTGGTGCCAATTTTATGCAGAGTATGTAAAAGAACTAGTAAACAAAAATGAATGATAAATGAAAGCTGATAAAATAACATACCCAGCAAAAGAAGAACGCAACACAGTATTATCTTTGATATTGCCATAGTTTCACCAACTTTAGAGTCTTCTTTCCCTGAAAGGTGAAGCAATGCGAGCGTTTAAGCGGAGAACACTATTTAAAGACCTTTAGTTGTGTAGAATGTCAAAAGGTGTGTTCGAAGCTACCATGGTAACTAATGACGTTAACCCGTACGACGCAAATGACAGCCTTGTCCACTTGTCATGGATACAGTAGACTACGATCAGATTGCACATGTGCAGTCTGATCTTGTACCTGCACTGTCCTTTAAGTTGATTGTAAGAAATGACAGGTCTTGAAATTTTAATATCAGATTCCGTTTTATCGCTTAAGAATGTGCATTTCACTTACCTTAGCCATAAGGGTTGATGCTGCTCTCTCTGATCATAAATATATTTTACTGAGAATGCCAAGTAAGATCAGTCTCTACATAGGAGTGGTCTGATCACCCTCTAATTTCCCCGATGCTTTGTCAGTTGTTTCAGTCATATAAAGCTACTTTAATTCCAATAAACTTTACAGAATCTTTGCCATCATCAACATGTTAAATTCAGCGAGATAAAAGTGAATAATTTCGCTAGATGTCAGAATAGGGTAACTTGTTTACCGAAAAACAAGACTTAGTTGTATCTATTATCGTATTGGAAAAATATGATACGGTCTTTACTTACAGCAAATGATCTTTCCAGCTCTAGGTGCCTGCCACAGTTACATTCGGTCAACACTTTCGTGATCAGTTTTGCAGAAATTCTTTAGGTCCAGCTTTGAAAGCCTTGTGTGTATACTGAAGAGACATAGCTTGAGATCTCGACATTGTATTTTGAGTTTCAGCTCTGAGTATATCGACAGAAATCAGTTCGACAGAAGCCTCTACTCATCATCCATTCCTTAGAATATTCTTGGTCTTATTGGTCATAATTTTCTGAAGTTGTAAGTAGCACATCTTTTGACTGCCTTAACCGAATTGTTTAGTCAATCAGAACTTGTGCTTCATTCAACAGTAGGAAACTTAGGAGAATAAGAGAAATGACTTACTCCAGAATGGTTGGTGAATACAAGCCTATTTTTCCCCTCTGTCAATGGAAATTTCTATGATAATAATAGTAAAAAGCCAGTGCGTGAGACAGTGTTGTATACAGTCCAACATTTGAAAAGAAAACTCCAGGAATTGAGGTTGAAGCCTGCTATTATAACAAAGATGTTGTTGAAGGTAATGATGAAATGGTGTGATAAAATAGTTCAGATTTGAACGGTCTGTAGCTGCAGGAAACATAAATGCCAAACCTTGCCAGACTTGATGCTTTTTTCACAACGTCTTTTTTAAAACTTTTGTTTTCTTTACAATATTTTACATTCCTAAGGTATAATGTTATGACTGATAGTCTGATTTATTGAACGATGCGTTACACCCTTTTCAAGGTTATTTCCGTTATTCACGGCTGTATATCACTTATTCGTGTATATTTAGGTTTTCACTATTACTTGGCTTTAGCTCAAGAACACTTTCACAGAAAATGCTTAATCAACCCTGAAACCTTATTTGTACAACGCCGGTGAAGATGCTTTATAATGTAAAATTAGGCGTTTAATCAAATTAATAAGTTTCAGTTTCAGTTTAAACCTACAACTCAATAACTTAGCCACGTGTTCCGCTAAATGTATACTAGTATTGCTTGAAAACGTTGTCGTCATGTTTTAGCTTTCTGCGATATATGTCTGCCGTCATATTTCGAACACGATCGTCAGTACTTACGTTACTTTGAGCGGAACATGCTTAGAATAGGCGGAAAAGCACCTGCTATTGGATGACAGTGTTTCCTTTGGGGTCAAAGAGAGTGCACTTCAAATACCTTATATCAGTTACCTGGGCCCGTATTCACCAACTATATATTCTTGAGAATATTCTTATAGTCTTATTCTCCAAGGTTTTCTATATGTGTAAGTAACACAACTTCTTAGTGTCTAAACTATTCGGTTTAGCCAATTAGAAGTTGTGTTACTTACAAATGTAGAAAATTCTGGAGAATAAGACAAAGTGCGTTCTTAAGAACAATTGGTGAATACAGGCCTTACAGGTGACTGTACTTCAACAGAAACCGTAAACTGTGACGGATTTCTTCCTGCAAGAAGAGAACGTGCCCTTATCTCGATGTAACTTTCAAGTGGGTTCTAGTCTGTTAGAAGATCCTATAAGTTGATTCACATTGCCTCTCTTTCATATTAAAAAATATTATTGGTCATAGATGATGAAGTTTCAAGGACATACCAACTCGTCGGTGAAGAAAGATTTTGGTCTTAACTGCTAGTAAAAACACCCCAAGCCTTGTATCGTAATCTTTGGGTCGAAATAATGAAGGTCTCGTTGAAATATTCTCGAAGTCCGATTCCTTTTCACCTACATTTTTTTAGAAAATCTTTCGTAACATTTCAGGTCAAATTACTTGTTTGGATTTCACATGTTTTCAGGTTTCAACGCACCTAGCCCACATACTAATGCTCTTCCTATGTTTCCTCATATTTCCTTCAAACAGATTCTTTCCATAAGAATAGCGCTTGTTCCACATTAATGTTTAAAGTAATCTAATGCTAACTCATTACCCCATAAGGCATTTCTATGGTATCTCTAATTGACCCTAAATAACAGCAAGGATGAAGTCGTTTCTTATGTGTATACGAGACCTTTTGATAGCATAGAAACATTGTGGCAAAAGGTGAAATTGATCGTCACGAGCAATTTCACCTTTTGCCATAATATTTTTCAAAGGCTCCTACAAGCAATGCGTAGAAATGAGTATCTATGGTGTAAAGGGTTAAGAGATTTTAGAAACATGGATCCTGTATCAAACGACTCATGAATCGAGGAAACTGTTATTGGTTACCCTTTAGAACAAGATGATAAATTTCTGGATTGTCTGTATTGGACGGACTTTAAACCAAAATATCAAATAAGGCTCGAATTTAGGGATTTGTTAGTAAAGGTATATGAAGACATTGCTGGGAAGGAGATAGTTTTTCGTTTTCCTACAATATTTTCAAAAGATTAGCAGATGATAACGGCGGGTTCGATTGGATTAGCAGCTAAGGAGTAAGTCTTGTCAACTTCTTGGCTACAACCATATAGGCTGACCTGTTGACACCATACAAACTTGCTTACAAACAAGAGGTATGTTTAAACAACATAAAACGTAATTTTCTAAGATACGGAAATAGTTTAGTAGAAAAGTAGCCTGTTCATTTTCTAATAGGATTTTAAAAAGCTCTCTGCTGGAGAAACTGTCGTATTTTTTATGAATATGACATTAAAATATTATTGACAATTATTTTTTTTTTTTGTATTTCTACAAATGATACATTTTGAAGTGTTACCTAGCAACGAACCCTAACTTTTTATATAGATCTACTAGAAGTTCTTGAATACGATCTAAATAGCTGTTAAATTTGATATGTAAACCTTAGAATATATTTAGCGCTAAAGTCACGTATTATCCCACTGATCTCTATTAACTTTAGTTGACTATGAAGAACCAGATCAGACTTCACAAAACTTGTAGTCTAATCTGAAATCCAAGCTGTCCGGCATCTTGTGGGATACTCTGGCTTTAACAGCTATAAAAGTCCACGTGAACTTATTTTCTTGAAGAGAATTGCATGTGAGTCATACTCTGTGAAAAGGGGGCTTAATGCATCTGCGAAAAGTATCAACCCAGATCAGCCTGCACAGTCCGTGCAGGCTGACCTGGGCCGAAACTTTCTGCTATTGATCAATTTTCTGTATCTCAAAGGACCAGTTTACCTCAACATTCATTTGATTGTCATACAAAATTGTTTTTTTTTTTTAGTTTGTATGGATCCCTTATTATGTGATATCTTGCTTAACCCATTACCACATGAGAAAATTTTGGACTTTCCCAAATTGAGAGCATTTGCAGACGACAAAATAAAGGTGACTGAAAAATTGAAATTTGTTCTGGGAAGGGTAGAAAACACTGTCGGAAAAGGAGAAAATGCTGGTTACCAGCATTTTCTCCTTTTCCCACAGTGTTTTCAAAAGGCTTCTTTCTCAGGGGCGTCAAAAGTAGGGATTGTGTGGTAAAGGGTTAATATAATGCATTACGGAGATTTTGCCAGAGCGTGGCTTATATTCTTACCACATAATTGTGTTCTTACTCTTTACCAAATGGCAGAAACGTAGAGTTGTCCAATTTGAGAGTGTTTTCATACGACATTCGAAAACTGATTCAAGTTACGGAACGTGCCTTTGATGCAGTAGAAAAAAAAAGTTGTAGGAAAGAGAGAAAATGCTGATTACCAGTATATTCTCCTATTCCCACAACATTTTCTGAAAGCTTCTTTCTTAGGGTCATGGAAATTTGGAATTTTGCGGTATACTCTTTACCAGATATGAAAATGTATACTGGTCTAAACTGAAAAAAAAATCGATTTCCACAAAATGTATGGCTTAGAAACACACACAAAGACATTTGGTTTACTACTTCGTTTATTGTAAACGTAACATTAAAGTCTAAGAAATGTAATAAGATCGTGAATCAATAATCTAAAATGGTAAACTATAAAAAGAGGACCCCATAACGGAATACATTCTAAGGATATTTGTTCCATACTTAAACAGTAATATCGCATTTCATCAAAATAATGTTAGAAGTAATTCCGAGTTACAAAAGGTTCAAATGCCAGGATTTGTCCTACATAGAGAGTAGAAAACGATTGTGGAAAGATGAAAATGCTGTTAACCAGCATTTTCTCCTCTTTCCACAATGTTCTCTAAATACCGTTACTTCTTTCTAAGGGTCAGTAAAACCCGGGGTTGTTTGGAAAAATGTGAAGAGAAATACAAAGAAAACACTCTCAATCTATCGCAGCAGAAAAAGAAATCAAAACATAATATCAAAAGAGAGGTTTGAAGTTGATTTTTTACAACGGACTTCGGTAGACTACTCTTCCGGTCCATTATCAGTATTCGGGACTCTAGCCTCGTTTTGAAAAATCCATTTTGGACTCTTGCCTTGTTCTCAAAAAATCTATATCGGACTCTTGCCTCATTCTGAAAATCTGTAATGAAAGTCTAAAATATAGACTGGTTCTGCTGTGTAGCCTACTCATCCAACAGAATTCAGTACTGTACCCAAGCATGTTAAATAACCTCATAGTATTGTACTCAGGTATGTTGAATAAGCTCATACTATCAACAATCCAATGCACAACATAACAGCAAGGTAAATAGAGAAATTAAGAAAAGTGAGCAGTTCTTGATCTTGAACTTCACTGCGTGCAAATAAAGCGACTTATTGTCGTGCAAAGTAGCCTATCGTAAGTTTTACTTCTGATCCACACCATAAAGGACAAAATTCACAACACTGAACACGAATATATTTATCTATGGATTTCAACCACAATCTATATCACAGACCAGTTAAGGCATTGAATAAATATTTCATTGTAAATAGTGCATTGGCATATGTTTGCCTAATTGTTATACAGACGGTCATAAATCTCTCATCTTTGTTATCTAAACACATACATAAACTCTTATCCTACTAAAAAACTGAAAAAAAAAATTGGAGCAGTTTCTTTAACTCTTTATTCCACAGATAACTCATTTCTACTCATTGCTTGTAGGAACCTTTGGAAAACATTGGGGCAAAAGGTGAAATTGCTCCTGACGGGCAATTTCACCTTTTGTCACAATGTTTTCTATGCTATCAAAAGGTGTCATATACACATAAGAAATGGCTTCATCCTTGCTGTTATTTAGGTTCAGTTAGAGATACCATAGAAATGCCTTATGGGGTAAAGGGTTAAAACCCAAATATTGGTATGTCAAAGGTATTTTTGGGGAAAAGATATGACCTAATCGGGCAATGTAGATCCACGATCAGACTGTACTGTTGTTTAGTCTGATATTTATCTACACTGTCCGCAAGAGGTCCCAGATCACTATTAGCAGCCCAAGGGTTAAGTTTACTGAAATTTCTATACGATAACACGTGTGTACAAGTTTGTGCTTAACACTCGTAGAATAAAGTTTTTTGCTAGAAAATGCAATTCCATGCTTCTGACAAAGGTTATGCGCTTTCTGAACCATGGTGTACTACGTTGTAGCACCTTTCCTGATTCTGTTACACCCTCCGACCTGTGAGAGTTAAATTGATATCGCGCAAGACCGGAGGTCCAGCGAGATGTCAAAACTTCCTTACGCAGCGAGAAGCAAATACAAGCACCAGGAAAGTGACTGCAACACAGTATAATTTTAACCGTATACCTACACATTTCATCAAACAAAATACAAGTATCGCAATTTTAAATAATTGTATTCGAAAAGGACATGGAATTAAAAACAAATGGCGATTTAGAGGGTAACGACTCGTTCTTATAAATGGCTATTTCCGACAAATATTTTGCTTATGAAGTCAAAACTTAAAGTCCGTATGTGGCTGAACATCAGTGCACAGTTTAGAGTATCGTGTGTATACAGGTGTAGCCGTTCTCTCCTCATGACAAATGTATAAGCCCTTTTCCCCCTCAATGCTTTCGAAAACAACATTATTTCTGAGAAAAAATTGATAAAGCTAACACTTCTACCAAACATAATAATTTCAGATATTTTTCCCTGTAACAAAAATAGGAGCAAATATAAAATAATGTACCATAATCTTATCAGAGTACAATTAAGATAATCAGCGAACCCGAAATAAAAAAGAAAACGATATTTTGTATAAAATACAACAGTGTATAAATAACAGCTCATCATAAACATAATATCTTTCTATACATAATCTCAAATATGGTTCAAAATTAAACTGAAATAGAACCAGCCTCTAGAATATAAGTTTTTACTCTTTACCAAAGAACAAACATTTTAGACTTGTCTAACATTAACCCTTTACCAGACAAGAAAACTTTAGCCTTGTCCAAATTGAAAGCATTTTAAAACGACAATTTCGATGTAGCTCATATATTGCAATTTTCATTTGACAGTAGAGAAAAAATTGTGGGAAAAGGGGAAAATGCAGGTTATCAGCATTTTCTCCTTTTCCCACCATGTTTTCAAAAGTTTTTTTTCCCATGGTCGTTAAAATTTAGCATTGTATGACAAAAGGGTAAAGCCTTTGCAGACAGAAAAAAAGTCTGGCTCGTAAACGAAATGTGTTTTGGAAAGGATAGAAAACATTGTGGGAAAAGGAGAAAATGCTGGTTACCAGCATTTTGGATCCAGTTTGATTTTTAGCCTGCAAACCCTTTCAATTTGAATGAGCACAAAGTTTTGTCTTTTGTTACTAAGGCCGTACAACAGGAAGTCGTTCAAAATTAAATTTTATACCTCTCAGGGAAGTAAAAAAAAACTATTTGAAACTGGTAACTTCTATCTGGTTTAAATAAAACTGAACTTACAAAAATAAAAGAACCCCAAAGAACAAAACGGTTTGAATAGTTTTCAGTTTAGCTAGAATTATCATGAGTATACTAGTATACATTAAATCTGAAGCTGGTTTCCATCTGACTTCTTATATCACTGCAATGATGGTTTCGGTTTCTGTCTATATCTGGAGTTTTGAAACTAGTGTGTGGCTGTCAAACTAGCACACACTTTACTCGTTGTCAAGTGTTCGATTTCACAGTCTCTGTTTGGGTTTGGTCGGCCTGAGTTTTATCAAGGGATTTGGCCTTTCTCTCCCAGTTCTTCCGATTATCTTCACAACCTTTTAGTAAGGGAGACAACTTGGGCGATACTTTGGCGATAGCCTGTTCAAACACAATAATAACCTTTAGCTCTTTACTACACAAGGTAATTTTAGACCTGTCAAAATTCAAAGCATTTGCAGACGACAAAATAACGTAGCTCAAATGATAGTATTTGTCTTTCATAGGGTAGAAAACATTGTGGAAAAAGGAGAAAATGCTGGTACCAGCATTTTCTCCTTTTCCCACAATGTTTTCAAAAGGCTTCTCTGTCAGGGTCGTTAAAAGTAGGGATTGTGTGGTAAAGAGTTAACCTGCTGATTTACTAAAAATAAAATTTCTGTTCGATACTGAAAACCCAAATATTGCCCCTTCAAAGTTATGTTGTAGGAAATAATATCTTCATACAGCACAGTGTAGGTCCAAGATCAGACTGCACGTTCTGTGCAGTCTGATCTTGATCTACACTGTCTGCAAAATATCATTATGTCGTATTTAGCATCCTTGGGGTTAAGTAAATAATAGTCTATCATCAGAGCAAAAAAGTGACTCAAAGGAAGCATGTGGTCATGTGGTCATGCAGATCTAGATCAAAATGCAAAGAGCGTCAAACCGTATCTTTAATCTGCACTGTATGCGGGCAAAACAAGTTGGAAATATTTGGGATAAAGCTTTAGTAGACAAAAAACAAGTTTTTGTTTTTGTTGTTGTAATTTTTTATTCGTTTGAGAAGGAAACACTGAGGCGGATGATGAAAAAGCTTGTGACAAGCAATTTCTCCGTTTACCATATACATGTAGTTTTCAATTTTTAGCTTACCTTCTAAGGATCATTAAATATTATCTTTCTTAAATTTGTCGTCTATGAATGTTTATTAATTTGAAGAATCTTAAACTCTCATCTGATATCATCTTCGCAAACCAAGGGATACGATCCACTACGCTACTCTACCTTGGCGGATTGAGTTTGATTTCGACAATCACCCGATACGCATTTTCATTGGTTGCAGCTAGCTCTAACTGCATCAAATCAAATCGCTCGTAGCATTTAATCTTTGATAAAAATAGAACAGGGTCGCGATAAAAATAGAAGGTAAACATGAATACCTCCGTGGATGTGTGCAGGATCTGTAAGGATTTATGAGTGAAGAAAAAATAGACGAACAATATCACGGTGAGGAAACTACATAGACGGAGCCAATGGCTCTGTTAAGGAAATCTTGTGTGGGTTTTTCCGGTCACGTGCGGCGCCGTCAATATCGGCTGTTTCGGTGGACACGAAAACGTAAGTCTCCCATTTATTGTCAAAATTTGATTTTATACTGAACACTAGCGAGAAAAGTGGAATTGTATGAGGGACCTATGACTTTCAACTTACTTCCTTGTCCGTTGCGAGTTCCAAGTCGGCACGGTTTTGTCTGAAACACTTTTGCCGTGAGCCACGGTGAGGTAAACAAAGGTCATTTTCTATAATGACCACAGGCTTTCTATTGCTCTTTCTGCATAAAAATTACTTATCTAAATGTTTACACCGTCCGAATGTATGAATTGATTATCTAATCCTTCCCCACTCACGAAAAACAAAATTTGAATCAAAATTAAAAAAAATGAGAAAAAATAAACAATGGCTCTGTCCATATCGGCCGGCTCTGTCTATATCGGCTGGCTCCGCTGTATGAGGGCGAGTTTTAGAAGCGATAGGTTTTTTTCGCTATTGGGTTTACCAGTCAAAAGTTAGATTTTTTGAAAGTTATTTTTGGAATGGTGAAGCTTTTCTCGAACCATCTATCATTTCAAAAAGGGCGGTCACGTGGTTGAGTGGTTAAAGTGGTTGACTTCAGTGCTCTTGATCATTCGACCATATCACCCTGTGGGTACAGGGCACTCTCGGACAACGTGGACAAGCCAAGTTCTGCTTGCGGGTGTGTCGGATGTTTTTCCCGGGATACTCCCGGGGTACTCCCGTTTCCTCCCACTTACCGATCCATTCGTCTCAATACCAGTTTAACAGCTTGAGGGACGCAAAACTGAATAAAACCAATATTTGAGAATAACCTTTGTAAAAGTTTTGCAGGTATGTCTGAAGTTGACACTCCAGACTTGAGTACTTACTTTTAGCTTGACTGCACGAAGTGTGAAGAGCTATTGTAGTCACCTCGGTCGTCCGCGTTCCCGTGCGAAAGAAAATAAAGCGAATTGTGTGTGTGTGTGTGTGTATGAGTTTTGTTTCAATTGTGCATATACGTCGCTTCTAAAACTCACCCTCATACAGCGGAGCCAGCCGATATAGACAGAGCCGGCCGATATGGACGGAGCCATTGTTTATTTTTTCTCAATTTTTTTTTATTTTGATTCAAATTTTGTTTTTCGTGAGTGGGGAAGGATTAGATAATCACTTCATACATTCGGACGGTGTAAACATTTAGATAAGTAATATTTATGCAGAAAGAGCAATAGAAAGCCTGTGGTCATTATAGAAAATGACCTTTGTTTACCTCGCCAAGGCTCACGGCAAAAGTGTTTCAGACAAAACCGCGCCGACTTGGAACTCCCTACGGACAAGGAAGTAAGTTGAAAGTCATGGGCCCCTCATACAATTCCCCTTTTCTCGCTAGTGTTCAGTATAAAATCAAATTTTGACAATAAATGGAAAACTTACGTTTTCGTGTCCACCGAAACAGCCGATATTGACGGCGCCGCACGTGACCGGAAAAACCCACACAAGATTTCCTAAACAGAGCCAATGGCTCCGTCTATGTAGTTTCCTCACCGTGAATATTTACAGAAAGTTTCAATGCGACCAATCAATTATCAGATGTTTTAGGCTATTTCCCAGCACCTGACCATGGAATGCCGAAGTACGTTTGTGGCTACTGTTTCATGCTGAATAATTGTATTCGTAAGCTGTCTATAAAACGATATTTCATTGGCCTTATAAAATATGATGTAAAGGGAGATAATAACCAACATCCGATAGGGGGCGTGTCGCGGAAATCTAGAAATCGGGCTCGATCCGCCAAGGTAAGATCCACGTAGTGATTGTAACCTTGGCTTGCAAAGATGATCTGATATAAGTTTGAATTGAATGTCAAGTACTTACCTTATACACAGGCATACATATGGTGTCGATAAAACCAACTTGCATGACAGGTAACCTGTCTTTCCGGTCACGGTCCATCATTTCCTGAAGTTAGAAATCAACCCACTCTTTCAGTGCTAGATATTTAAACCATAACCTCTTCCCGCTAAAATGATAAATTGCACTTAGCTCAGACAGACTTTTATCTTAAAGGCCCGACTGAGCGGGTGAACCGTGTAGATCAAAGGTCAGACTGCACAAAAAGTGCGGTCTGATCTTAATCAATGCCGTCGTCAAAAATCATGTTTCGTCCATGGTTGTCAAAAAGTCAAATCTTTAGCAGGAGAGAAATCGTTGACCTTTGAAAATGAAGGCATTTGTAGGAAACAAATGAACCCATGATGCTAATTCATTGACGTAACGTATTGACTCATGTCAGCCTGCGCAGTCCTTGGCCGATTTTTTTTTTGCTATTGAATAATTTTCTGTATATTAAAGGAATACTCTACCTCACGATTCATTCAGTTGTTAGACAAATTTGACTTTTATTGATTTATTTGATGCTTTGTTTGGTATTAAGCATCACGGAGATCCATTATCCCTCAGGCTGCTAAACGTGACTCTTTGACCTTTTGCGGACAATGTAGATCAAGATCAGACTGCACAGAACGTGCAGCCTGATCTTGGATCTACACTGTCCGATAAGGAGATGTTATTCTCCAAAACATAACTTTGAAATAGCAAGATTGGGTTTTTTTATTTATCGAATTGAAAATTTTCATTCATGAGGCATGAAACCCTAATTCACGAGAACGCGGCTCATATCCGTATTCAAATACAAGTTTATGAAATCATGCATAAACCATCAAAATTCTATGTTTTATCAGCAATAAGTGTAACTCTTGTTACTGGTGTTAGTATGTGAGATAAGATATCTTACGATTGGCTGAATTTTAAGTTGGATTTTCTCCAGATCTCCCTGCTCAAAGAACTCACTGGCAATCAAGTCAGCAACCTGTGAAACAAACAGAAAGGTTGAACTAGCTAAAATACAATAATTAATAGAATTACTTAGTAAATCAAGTAAAAAAGGTCAATACGAGCCATGGATGCACTGGCAAAAGGAGACTCAATATGTCTTTGTGATGCATTATTCCTAGTAAGTAATCACATAATCATGGGCCCATGAAATTCAGACTGAATCATGAGGTAGAGTATACCTTATACAGGCAGAAAATTGACCAATAGCAAAAAGTTTCGACCCAAGTCAGCTTGCACGTACTGTGCAGTCTGACCTAGGTCGATACTTTTTCTAGATGCATTGATCCCAACTTTCACAGAGCTTGACTCATATACATTTGCCACCATGCTTAAATATTTATGGCTTTACGTCAATCAAAATAATCGGAACCCAGTTTTAAGCATTACGTTACTCTCCATGCATAACGATTACAGAATGAATCGAAATTTGGTCAACGAAGATGGTCCATCAATAGCCAAAAATAAACCTTTTCGAGTCCATCTTGCAGGTAAAATTGAATTTATGCTGTGAATGATTAAAAATATGCACATTATTGCGAATCTGACTAGGTGATAGAATACAGGCTGTCAAAGATCCAATTATCCTACCAACTACAATTGTAGTTGGTAGTTGTTAGCATGCTCTTACCCGTTTTTGCACATCCCACGGTTTTGTGATTGCAGAGACGTCGGAAGCCGTCATTAACATGGACCGTAACAAATCTCTGTGTTCTTCACTCTCCCAGTCTAACTGGCCCTCTTCTACAAGTTTGAAAAACTCTCCCCTATGTCTGAATACGAATACAGTTGTTGATAATATTTTAATAGTAACTGGCTTGTAACACGCGGAAGGGGGCATTAGGACATTTGCGTAAACTGTCGTCTCGGATTAGCCTGCGCAGTCTGCGCAGGCTAATCCGAGACTGCACTTTACGACTACACTAGACTAGATTTTGTCATACAGTTGATCCGATGCGATACTTTACGCCAATGTCTGAATGCCCTTTTTCGCGAGTTTTTATATATGAGTTATATCTGAAAAAAAGTGAATTTGATGCATCAACATGAAGCAATAGACCAAGAAAGTAATTAGACGTACAAAAATCTTACAAAAGGCAAAAGTTTCGACCCATGTCGGCCTTCTAAGACTGCGAAGGCTAACATGGGTCGTTACATTTTGCATATACATTTGACCCCGTATTCGCACAGCATGGCTCAAAATTTTATTTTCAAAATACATTTCAAGAGCTAACGATCGGAATAAATAGAAACAATCTTTTTGCTTTTCTATATAAAATCGTTTTTTTTTCGAGCGTTTGCTCAGCTTCAAACATGTTGCTCGAGAAGATGAACATTCATTCGACAAAAACAGTTGTACTTGCACCCAAAAAGGTTTAAAAGGTACCAAGATATCCCTTTTATTATTTTATCATTATCTTTCAGAGAGTCCAAGCTAAAAGCATCTGCAAACGAACAATGAAATAAAGCAAAGATAATATTTTGAAAAATGTAGAATGCATTATGGAAAAGGGAAAATTTTGGTAAAACACATTAGAGAGAGAGAGAGAGAGACAGAGAGACAAAGAGACAGACACAGAGACAGCAGAGACAGAGAGAGACAGAGACTTACTTAAAATACAGTGCAAGGTCTGTTGCTAATATTGCACATTCCAGTAGACCTATAGCGTTTTCATAGTCTTCCTGAGATAAACCCGACAAGATTTCATTGCCCTGAAAGGTAAGGTTTACACGGTTAGCTCCCTTAGAATACATATAGCTGTTAATATCTCATGTTCTCTTTCACCCGAACAGAAGAGAGGGAGACACAATTGTTGTTCAGAGACAGATTCGCTTCGTAACATTCTTCTTGACTTGTTTAACTCTTTACCAAACAACAACAAAAAAATTAGACTGGTACAATTTGAAAGCACTTGCAGATGGCAAAATAAATTTAACTCAAAAAATGAAAATTTGTTTCTTCGTAACATTCTTCTTACCTGTTTAACCCCTAACCAAACATTCCCGGGATTTAACGACCCCTAAGAAAAGAAACCTTTTGAGAACATTGTGGAAAAGGAAAAAATGCTTGTAACCAGCGTTTTTCCCTTGTTCTCTATAATGTTCTATTCTATTTTCTGCTCTGTCAAGGACAAATTTTAGCATTAAAGCCATCCTTAACCCTTTCCAAAACGACACACTTTTGGACTAGACCAAATTGAAAGCATTTGCAGACGACAATTCAACTCTTTCTGAAAAGATGATTTCTGTCTATGATAGAGTAAAAACACTGTGGGAAAAGGAGAAAATGCTGGTTACCAGCATTTTCTCCTTTTCGCACAATGTTTTCAAAAGGCTACTATTCCAGATCCGTAACAAGCAGAGATTGTTCGGGAAAAGGTTAACTCGTCAACTGAAAATCTAAAAAATTGTCGTTTGGTAAAGAGCTAATAAACTCCTAGGCCAACTTCCGTCAGATCCTTTATATATTACTTTAAAAAAGTAAAAATAACGGAGAATTCTTACCTCCGTACTTAATATCATTATGCATTGGTCAAAATGGTGATGTTCTAAAACAGAGGTAGAATACAGCTGTGCTAAAGGGGACATCGTCCTGTTCAAAAAGAAATAATTTTCATTCAGAAAACCAAAGAAAGGAAGTCAATTGATTAGAAGAGTAAGCACCCGGGGAAAAAGCAGCGAAATGATATTGTTTCTTTTTTACAAGCTTTATCTACACTTGCTTCAAGATATGACAAAAATGTTCTTCAGATAGTTAGTCACATCAGTAATTGTACATAAATCGAAGAGTATAATAGTAATGATGATTCGACTACATATGCTTTAATCTTCGAGTAAGTGGCATTGTAACAGATCCAATCACATCGAGAACCGTATATAAATTTGAAAGTACCATCGTAATACTTTAACAGTCGTATATAAATATAGAGTGTTATTCTAACAAAAATCTAAAGTGCTTTTCAAACAAACGCATTAATAACTAAAGACAAATCTTAAAGTTCCATTGATAATTGCCAGAGTTCCAGATAAGAGTGAGTGATGGCATTCTAAATCCATTGTTTCTCTTCAGAACTCTATGTTATGGGTATTCATTAGAATTGTCTCGATGAGACAATTCTAATGAGGACCCATAACATAGTGTTTATTGGAGATTTATTAAAATTTTCAATTTCGTAATCAAAATCACCCTCTCTTTCTGAAGCTCTAATTGCATTTAAATATGTCTTATCATATCGTGGTGACAGCTCACATATTCAAGAGTGTCCTGGGTTTAACCAGTACAAGATAAAGGCCCAGAAGTGTTTTGCCAATTAGGAAACACTAAAAGTGAAATCAACAATAAGTGATTGTATATTCGTTTGGAAGTGCCAATGTAATTAACAAATGGACTATTCTGTAAAGACTACGTACTTTATCTGAAACTGGTTGTTCGTCCCTCGATGATCAAGGTCATGACAAAGACAGCCAACCATAAGGGCTAGAGATTCAAGGTCACTCATCATACCCTCAAGTTGCCCAATCTGTAAAATAAAACTACCAGTGTAAAGGAAAGGGAGTTTTATGCATCTGCAAAAAGCACCGACTCATGTCAGCCTGCGCATTTCGCGCCGGCTGACCTGAGTCGGTGCTATTTGCTATTGGTCATTCTTATGCATGTCCAAGGACCAGTTTACCTCATATATCAGTTGATTGTAAGATAAAATGGATTTTATGTGTACACAGTTATATATACATATAGCCTCACCGAGATGCATTAAAATCGCTTCTATCAAAGAGAACTGCTCAAATTTTTTAACCGTTTATCACACACAAAAAAATATACTTTCCCAAGTTAATACCTATTGCATAGCAAAAATAAACACTGTTTAGATAACGGGACGTATTCTTTTACGGCAGAAAACATGAATCAAATGAGAAAATGATATTTGCCAATATTTTTTTCTTTACTCAGAATATTTTTAAAAGCTTTATTTTTCGGGTATTTTGAACAAAGAAAACTTATAAAAGGTTTAAGGTAATCTTATTCATATGAAATCACAACCGAAAAATGACACAGGAAATGGGACAGATACCAGTGGAGTCACATAGAAATGGCAGTAATCATTTTTGTGATATTTGTCGAAGACAATACCACTATGGGTTCAATATTGAATTTTTAAGGACATATATCGTATTTTGTGCAAAGCCAAAGGAAATACACAAACCCATTTAAACTCAATTTTTCTCAGACAAATGAATTTTTCGGTAGCACTCAGGTAATTAATTGAAAATGATATATTAAAATACACTAGGTGAGGCCATCGATAGTAGAAATACTATTTTATTATTATTATTATTATTATTATTATTGTAAATAGCTTCACTCGCTGAAACCCTTCTACTGAGCGCAATGATACAAAATTTGTCTACTGATCGCTTGGTCCTGGGCCTTTTCGTTCCATGGCTTGTTCATCCTATGAATACGCTCTATTCCATTTGATTGGGCACGAATATTCATAGATCGAACTAAATTATTGTAATATTGGGAATTGAATGTTATTGATCAAAGATATTTCAGGTAATAGATTTGAGGTACAGATTTAATTTTATTCCATATATTCACATGGTTGCTTTCTCTATCCAGCATGCATCCTACTTTCAACGGATGTTACTACTGACTCATCCCTATGATCACATTTACACAAATAATCCTATTCTTTGTAATGGATTATGCGTATTCTTCCTTCAACCGAAAAGGTATTCATTAGCTTAAAAGGTTGACTTTCAAGCCAACATTTGAAAAATATTTCCTGTTTTCTCCCAAATTATTGATTCCACACAATGGCTTCCATGACAAATACCACTTCAGCGTTCTCAACGCTTTGATTAGAAACGTTTAGTCGACATTGCCTCTTAGTACAGAAGTAGACTTACACACGCGTGCCATTCGTAACACAAGATCTGTTATTGGAAAACAACGAAATAGGAAAATCATCTCCAATAAAACATGGACTTAAGATGGAATCGGGATACATCGTGACGAGAAGATTAATACCTTGCCTGACGATAGAAATATTAGACTTGTCCGAACTGCAAACATTTGCAGACGATAAATCAGTTCTGACTCCAATTATTTGATTTGCAACTGAATGGTCAGAAAACACTGTGGAAAAAGGAGAAAATGCTGGCGACCAAGATTTGCTCGCTTACGCACAAGGTTTTCAAAGCTGTTATTTTTTTAAGAGTTTTTAAAAAACGATATCCTACGGTACGGGGTCAAATCTTTTTTTCTGAAACAAAATTACAGCAGACATCTTGAAAACATAAAGAGAAAAGTATAGACAGTTGTCATGAATTACGATGGAGAAAGCTAAAGCAACAGGAGAAAAAAGTTCGTTTCGACTTAAGCTTTTATCAAAGTATATGTAATTGAATTAAATGGCGCTCAAACTGGGACACTATTCACAGATCATATCCAACTGAATTTTAAGTAAAACTATTCGAGACTAGCTATCTGAAGACTTTTCAGCTTCGAGTAAACCTGACAGACGCTTGCTGTGACAATAGTCCCATCTAAAGCGATTCTAAGTGCACAGTTCGTAGTCTTGGCCATAATAAAATCTCATGTAAATTGTAAATATGCAAATCATGACCGATGTTACTCGTAAGTAAAGAGTTCGTATTCTGGCCTATAATTCAGTCCCATGTAAAGTAGAAATTGATAATATGTGACCGATCTTGAGTGATCAGATCGTGGTCTGGCCACAATATAGTCTCATTAAATAAAAAAAAAGGACAAAACATGACCCTGAGGGATCAGATCGTATTCAGTACCATAATGAAGTCTCATATAATGTGGAAATTTCTAAAACGTGATCTCCGGAAAGTAGATAGATCGTAAAATGCGTCATAATTAAGTCCTTCATAAAAAAAAAGAAATCAAAGATCTAACATAACCACACAGAGTACACAGATCGTCATATGGATCAGACTTAAGAAAATTATAATATGGGGAGCACAACTGATTCCAATCACAGGTGCCTGACATGTCTGGTACCATACAACCCCTCTATATAGAGGCGTTGTATGATACTAGACATGTCAGGCACCAGTGATTCCAATACTAACTTCTATTCAGCCAAATGAAAATAGATGACGATTACCTCAAAAACACTGTGCTAAATGTAGGGCCATTGGACTGGGCTTATATGACCCAAACTACTGAAAAATCAGCGGAGTGTAGAGCAAGATCACACTACACGTATATGCAGTCTGATCTTGCTGTACACTCTCCCCACTGAAAGTTACCAATGGTTGCAAACGGCAGGATAAGGGTTACGTAGAAATAGGTACGAACCTTGAGTACACAGAACATCGTCTGGGCAACATTAAAGGCATGACGCCAATTATGATATGTTACGTTGCGATAATTTTTCTTCACAGATAAAATCCAGCGACAAAGAGTCTGAAATGAGAGTCAAGACATCAATTGAGAAGAAAAATAATTATCAGTTTCTTTGCCCACTCTGTTTCCAACACAGATCGCCTCAAATCGTTAGGACAACTCCAGGGAAAAATGCGTTGCAACTGAGGCAATATCTTTCCTCTGGTTTAGGATGAAGTAGTAGACGATAAAGACTGAAGATCAACCCACATATACATTAACCATACTTTCTGCAAAGGATTTTTAATATCTGATTTTGCTCTTAACCGTCTACGAAGTTCCTTCAGTCATCTACTTCACTCACTGTAAGGGTGAATGATTCTAGCCTAATTTTTGTTTCAATCATATTTATCTCCTGTGGCATCTGAGATCGAATTTGATGTCTTATAAACAGACAAGTTTATGATTTGTTTTGCACTTCCTCGAAATAATTTTACCAGCCGGATATTTTAATGGAAGTATTTTGGATTTCATCCAGCAGATCAACAGGTCGTTGCTTTTATATAATTCGTGTCAAAACCTGATCATTCTCTAATAGGGATGTTGTCTCCAAGAAAAAGAGATAAGGAAAAAAATGGTTTTGACATTTTTCCACACAAACTCGAATTTTAACCTTTAGACTGCTAAGAGCGACCTACTGACCTTTTGCGGACAGTGTAGATCAAGATCAGACTGCACAGAACGTGCAGTCTGATCTTGGATCTACACTGTCCGATATGGAGATAATTCTTTTCGTAAAAAGTAATAATGAAATGGTAACATTTGGGTAGGTGTTATCGACTTGAAAGTTTCATGTTAGTTGTTTAGGAGCCTCCAGAGAGTTTTCGAAAACATTGTGAGAATAAGAAGGAAATAATATTTTGTCGTCTACATTATGCTCTCAATTTGGAAAAATGGAAAATCATTTTGTTCGGTAAAGTTTTTAGTAGAATTTAGAGAGACAATAATACTGACTATCAATCAACATGAAATTTGACTGTTTAAATCAGCCATGATGATCCTTATGTGACAAGAATATTTATTTTGCTAAGAGATAGTTTTAGGTAGCTAAGTTATGCTGTATGTACCAGTTTCTCAATATGCAGATGAGATCCAAAATGCTGTGGTATCGAGCTTATAGGTCGATACTATTTTAAAGTGTTCCTACTAATTGGATTTTAATGAAGAATTGCCATCGTCGCACTGAACTATTTACCAAACAATCCCTGGTTTTTACGACCCAGAAATAGGCGTCTTTTGAAACTATTTTGAAACCATTGTGGGAAAAGGAGAAAATGCTGGTAACCTTTTTTTCTCATTTTCCACACGGTTTTCTACCCTGCTGGAAACAAATTTCAATTTTTGAGTTACGTTTATAATGTCGTCTGCAAGTGCTTTCAATTTGTGCCAGTCTAAATTTTGTCGTTTGCTAGTGGGTTAAAATAAAAATGTCATCTAGATATCAGTTTAAATGTACGTACATCGTAATTAATTCTAAATTTATCCATTAGATCGAGTTCCTGGAACATACTAATGCAGGCTTTTAGTGTGTCATCATCGTCCAGTCCAAAATCACTGAAGTGGAAATCTAGCAGACCATATTCTTGGGCTGTCGGCACTATGGCATTCTGAAATTCAGTTTTGGACAATAAAAAACAACAATTTTCCTATCTAAAAGAAAATTTGTCCCAGGCTGAACAAAAATTGCTGGCGTACAGTTTATAACCATTTAATAAAAAAAAAAAATATACAAATTACACAATTGACATTCTCCTATCACTATCATGTAACAAGCTAAGTTCTTCATACTCATTCATTACTCCCAATCTTTTTCAGTCAGAATCAACAAACGCTATTGTACTGCTACAATTTTTTTTCTCATGCAAAAATATCACCTAATATAGCCCAAAACTCTAATTCAGGGTTACGTGTGATTCTCTCCCAATTATTTTCACGCATGGTGCAGCTATGCCAAACTACTGAGGCACGTTCAAGTATTGGACGTTGGGAAGAAATGTAAATTTGATTGTGGAAGTACCTTTCGGGTCTAACAAGGATTCTCAAAATAGATGTATAGAGGATAATCAACTGGTTGTTTTTTATATGAAAAATATCTCACGAGGATGCGTTGTTAGGCGTTGAAAAAACGAGTGCGCAGCACGAGTTTTTTAACGCCTTACAACGCGTCCGAGTGAGATATTTTTCATATCAAAAACAACCAGTTGATTATTCTATTTATTATATACCTTATTAACATCATTATTTGTAATTTTGCATTTGAAAGCCGAAAAAAATGTAGTCGAAACAAAGAGTAGTTCCCGAGTTACGTCAGGAAGTGAAAGTGAAAGTTGATAACGTCACTAGTGATGATATCAAAATTTATTACACTGGGAAATTCCAGGATTTCACTGCTCGGTATATAATAATATATTCTAATGCCGCTGAGTACTGTGGCCTGCATTCTTGTATGAAAATATCAGATACCCTATCTGATTTCATTAGGTGTTTGAAATATTTAATCACAGAGTAAACTGTATAATGCTCCCACCCCCATTCACCCCAAACATTATTAAAACGAATTTGTATATAGATCTGTACGAAGTGGGAACACAAATTACCCAACTTGCTCATGGTAATAAGTTGCTAAAATGACTTTGTAGCTTGAAGATTAAATCTTGACGGTCATCAGCTCAAAAGCAAATATGGCCAAGCCTTGTTCCCAACTCAAACTCCCGAGTTTACATGCCATGATTTTAACTCATTACCACACGAGAAAATTTTGGACTGGTCCAAATTGAAAGCAGTTGCAGACGACAAAATAATGGTGACCGAAAATAGAAATTTGTTCTGGGAAGGGTAGAAAACACTGTGGGAAAAGGAGAAAATGCTGGTTACCAGCATTTTCTCCTTTTCCAACAGTATTTTCAAAAGGCGTCTTTCTCAGGGGCGTGAAAAGTATGGATTGTGTGGTAATGGGTTAACAGACTGCACTACTGGGTACTGGCTTTCTAGGATACAGATACGATCTCTAGGGAATAAAAATTAAATGATGTTGCAAGACGTACACAAAGTTCCCCTTAAGAGTAAGAAGACAGTACAAAAATTAAATACCTTCAGTTTTTGAACATCTTCGTTTGATGCACTCACGTGATATGATAAGGTTTCCAAGGCAACTCGTTGTTTAGCACTCGCCCTGACCGTTGTTTCGTACATATGAGTATTATAGATTCCCATTCCACAGAAAATTGCAAATGCCTGAAAAAAAAATAGACAAATTTGTAGTGATGACTGCATAAAAGATGTCACCTGGGCGCTTTCCGTTTCCTTTCGTACTTCCTGAAATTTAATTAGCTCTTCAACAGAGGATATAATTTTCGATTTGACCAAATCGAAGACATTGCAAACAGCTATTCAGATTTAGCTCAAACGGTGGAAAGTGTCTTTGAAAGGGTAGAAAACATTGTAAGAAAGGAGAAAATGCTGGTTACCACAATTTTCTCCTTTTCCCACCATGCTTTCAATAGGCGTCTTCCTCGGGGTCGTTAAAACTCAGGATTGTGTAGTAAAGGAACATTTATTTTTTACTGAACAATTCTTTGTAAGTAAGATCGAAATTGGTTTGACAACATACACTGACGGAAAAGAAAAAATATTGCTAACCAGCGATTTATCTCTTCCCCACAATATTTCCAGCCTGAAAATACACTTTTGAACCAAATCTAATTGTCGCTTGCAAATGCTTTCAAAATGGACGAGCACTACATTTTGAATAAGTAATTACAGCTCTGGAAGACAGCTTTTCTTTTCTCACTGCTTTCGTATACATTTCTTCTAAACTGTATATCATGGAAGGTGTTTCTTGGATTTAACTCATTACCAAACGACAAAATTTTAGGCTTTTCCAAATCGAAAGCATTTGCAGACGACAAAGTAAAAGTGGTTGAAAATTTGAAATTTGTTTTGTGAAGGGCAGAAAACATTATGGGAAAAGGAGAAAATGCTGGTTACCAGCATTTTCTCCTTTTCCCAAAATATTTTCTATAAGCTTCTCTCTCAGAGTTGTCAAAAGTAGGGATTGTGTGGTAATGGGTTAAACTTACAAATGATCTTATGTAAATTATACATAACCAGTCCATACTTAATTGATTCCTAAGTATAACAGTTACCTCAAAAAGATTTTCGTCATTTTTCGTGAACGGCGTTCCGTCTTTTTTGTTAATCAGTTGGCTGACACCCATCACGTGACCGTCTGCATTTTTTATTGGCATACACAAAATAGATTTGGTCCGGAAACCCGTCTGTTCGTCCGCCTGGCATTAATCATAAAAAAAAGTCAGACAAAAGATGAGTGATGTCCTTCCGTAGTTTGGCAATGCTTCAAAAAACATCAGAAGACATTCTTTGACAATTTAATTATTTCTTATCAATCATGGCAGTGACTGTGCGATCTACAAGAAAGTCTGAGGAATCGTTCATTTATCAATCTGTTGATCATATTCCGCGATTATTTTATTCTTTTCGGCATGCTGCACTATTCTTCAGAATGAGTTCCAAGAGCAGATCTTCCACTGGCTTAGAGCCTGGAACTGCAAAGTTCCTTTTTTGTTTAGTTTAAGTAATACTTTTTTGCTCCATAGCTTTACAATACAGAACATGTAGCCTATCTTCTTTTCGGGAAAAAATAAGGTAGAATATGTGTCAGAAAAACAGTTATTTCTTTTTCTGGGAGGCTTGGAATGTATACATGTATGATGTTTCAAGCTGTAGCTACGAGGTTTTTAAAGTAAACCGACGATAATATGGTACAAGGGATAGAAAGAAACAGGGGATTTCTCCTCATTTGAAACAAAAAAAAAACCCAACATCAGCGACTGCTTTGAAGGTGTTAAGAACAAGAGAAGCATTTTCTTTTCGTCGTATGTTGTTTAATCCTGCAACCAATAGGGGCAATATTTGGCACGAAGACCTAGGCATGATTACAGTTTCATAGAAAAAGGATGAAATGGATTAACTGACTGAAAAATGGCTGAAAACGAGTGTACATCTCTGCATCTTTAAAGATAAACCTTGATGATAGATTTCCTACATTTTTCACTGATAAAAGGTATATTTACCGTTGGATCAAATCTTGAATCTTTGTATGCATCAGGAATGTTGAGTGGCTAAGAATATATAAAAATAAGACATAAAAAAGTCTGAAGTTATTTAACATGGTCAGATAGATACATTACTATGAGGCTATTTAGCATGCTTATGTACAATTACTGACTTCTATACTGGAAGGGTACACTCCAGAGCCAGTCTACATTTTAAACGGGGCGACAGTGTATACATTTGATTGAATTCAGTATAGTACCTAAGAATGTTAAATTGCCTCTTTATTTCACATTCATATATTGCTTTTAAAATGAACGACTTATATTTGAACCATTTCATTAAAAAAAAAAAACTTGAAAAAAGAGGGATTTTACGTGAATTATATTGCTTTATGATATCGTACTTCGGTAGACCACTTTTTCAAGCAAATGCCAACAATCGATACATTAGAGCTAGCTTCGTTAAAAAAAAATTCATATATTTGCACTCTTGCCTCGTTCTCAGAGAATGTTTGAAACGAAACAAAGAGGGTTTTAGATCGAATAATGGTCTAAATGACAACAGCTTTTGGTTTACTCTTCCCAGCTACTCTTCCGAGTATCCATATTCAGGACTTCAGCCTCTTTTTGAAAAATCTATATTCGGGACTACAGAGACTCCAATATGGATTCAGACATTTTGTACTAACGTTGTAGTATTTTAAGGATTTTATTTGGAGTAAGATTGTTGGTGTGAAATGATAAATGGAGGATATTTGATTTTTTTTTTTTTTTTTTTTTACGGTGAAAGATCGAAATTTATTTCATCGAGTGGACACCATTGGTAATATTTTCAAGAGTGGCTATTTATTTCATGCTTTTAACCTTTTCTGGAGGAGTTTTATCAAAATTTAGTACAGTTCTTTCCAGTTATTCCCCGTGGCGTACCCCTCCCGCATAGCAACGTATTACAATATTACGTCACACGCCAGAAATGTAAGGTAAATTACGTCATATATCAATCTGGTTGTGAGGCACGCGCAATTAACATAGGCAACAAGAACATGAAAATCGGTATTTTTACTGGTGGCACCAGTGGTACCACTGCTATTTCTCGATATCCCACCGGAGAGCATGAAATAAAACGTAATACCTATACGCAGTTACGCTTTACCACGAAATTTTTATCACGTAGGCAAATTAATATACATTTACAACGCCCATTTTTCCATGATTTTCTTTCTAAATATCAGCCTGGCCTATGCTGCCATTGATCTATGCAGAGAATGTAAATGCAAAAGTATGCAGTATTAGCTTGCTACATACTCTCTATTTCACTATGGTATTAGCAAACAAAGTACTCTCCTTTGTAAATGTAAATAAGCTTCACGGATATCTATCTCTTTTAACCCTTTACCACACATTCAAAATAAAGACTTGTCCAAATTAAAAGCATTTGCAGAAGACAGTTTAAACGTGATTCAAATGATGGATTTTGTCTTTGAAATAGATGGAAACACTGTGGGAAAAGGAGAAAATGTTGATTATCAGTATCTTCTCCTTCTTCTAGAATGTTTCCGCAAGGCTCCTGTATCAGGATCGTTAAAAGTAGGGATTGTGTGGTGAAGGGTTAAATACAGCGTGAATGCGACATGATAGGGTTTAAAAAGTAGGATACCAATGAAGTAAATAAAGCTGCAAAACCCTAAGGCATTACATTCCACTTAACTCTTTTCCAAACAACTTTTTGGACTGGACCAAATTCAAGGCATCTGCAGACAACAAATTAAATGTTGTTAATATGATTATTTATGACTTTGACAGGGTGGAAAATACAGTGGGAAAACGAGAAAATGCTGGTTACTAACATTTTCTCCTTTTCCCACAATGTTTTCCGTGTGCTTCTTTCTCACGGTTGCTAAAAGCTTGGATTGTGTGGTAAAGAGCTAAGAGTGGTTTCAGCTGAATGAACAATTACATGATTCACTACGTCAGAACTTTGCTTTAAAAGGATTGTTACAAATGCATTGTCATTTAAGAGCAATAAAAGCTTATTTCACGACAGGAGCATTCATTCTACTCTCATTCCATAAAGGGATACAGTTTCTAAAAGAAATAAAGCCGTCAACATAACTTTTTGTCTTGTTTACGACCCCTTTCCTTCAGAATCTAAAGGGTAAGCCGGGGACGAATCGATCAATCTATTTTTTCCTAAATGGTTACAGAGAAGCCTAAACCAGACTAAATTATAATGGGGTTTAGACAGAGCTTACAAAGACCGAACGTGAGAACAGAAATTTTCTCCAGAAGCTTGCCCTAGCTGAAAGTCAAAGTACCAATCTAGGCCGGAAAGTGGGCAATCCAGTCTAGGATTACAATTTTGAGACAAAAATTCTTAATTCAAACTACGTTTAAATTGGTCTATTAACCCATTACCACACAATCCCTACTTCTGACGCCACTGAGAAAGAAGCCTTTAGAAAACATCGTGGGAAAAGGAGAAAATGCTGGTAACCCGTATTTTCTTATTTTCCCACAATGTTTTCTACCCTTCACAAAACAAATTTCAAATTTTCAGTCCCTTTTATTTTGTCGTCTGTAAATGCTTTCAATTTGGAAAAGCCTAACATTTTGTCGTTTGGTAATGAGTTAATACATTCAATCTTTTAATCCAAATTCCGGCAAATTTCTATCTCAGGATTGATGACAGCCATCGTGAGAGGATATTTCTCTTTCAGCGCTTATCACTGTTTTGACAGTGATTATTTGGGAAAGTAGCCAGTCCCTGGGAAGACCACTGCTCAAAGTATTGGGAAAAACAAAACCAGGACCACATGGATAGGCCCAATGTCCACTGTAAGATGATTTAAAAAGTGTTGAAAACGCAATTTTAGATCATATAAAAAAACTGATTACAACTCCTTCACACTACTAGTGCTCTCTTTATTATATACCTAGCAGTGAAATCCTGGAATTTCCCAGTGTAATAAATTTTGATATCATCACTAGTGACGATATCAACTTTCACTTCCTGTCTTAATTTAGGAACTATTTCTTTTCATTACGCACTTATAGATAGTTTAAATTGTAAGTTCTTTATTTTGAACCAGACACTATATCTACTTTTCTCAGTCTAAACAAAAAAAAAAAAATACACAAATATTCTTGGGAAAGGAAAAAATAATAATGTTAATAAGGTATATAATAAATAGAATAATCAACTGGTTATTTTTGATATGAAAAATATCTCACTCAGAAGCGTTGTAAGGCGTTAAAAAAAAAAACTTGTGCTGCGTACTCGTTTTTTCATCTTCCAACAACGCATCCTCGTGAGATATTTTTCATATAAAAAATAACCAGTTGATTATCCTCTATTTATTCTGAATTCATGGACCAGGAAACGCTTGTTGTTTCGTAAGCGTTTCACGGAAATCTTATCTAGGGATCCAGCGTGGCTCAGTGGTAAAAGTGTTGGATTATTGATCCAGGAATCTTGGGTTCGATCCTTACGGAGACACAATGACTGTCAAGGGGTTGTCCTTGGTAACACACCGCAAGACAACCCCCCTCCCCCCCCCCTTGCACTGGTGAAACCTAGAAACCGCATCCAGTACTGTTTATATCAATAGAGATAACATTTGAAGGGTGTTGTGCGTGGATACTCTTTTATCACATAACCCCAACAAAGAGCCCTTTTAAATTTTGTGGGAAGAGGAGAAAAAGCTGGTTTCCAACACTGTCTCATTTTCCCACAATGTTTTATATCTGGAGACAAATTTTACCATTGAAGCAACACTTGATATATTGTCTGCTGAGTACCAGAAAAGAGGGAGTGATGTATTCCAAAGTCATTCCTTCTCTTCAAAATCCTATGTTGTGGGTACTCGTTAGAAATGTCTCGATAAGATGATTCCAATGAGTACCCATCACGTAGGGTTTAGTGGAGAATAATTAATATTTTCATTTTAAAATCAAGATCTCTCCCCCTGTCTGGAGCTTTGTTGCCTGTCAACATTTTCAATTTGGACCAGTCTAAGAAATTTTCGTTTGGTTAAGTGATCAATCGACCCATTACCAGACGACATAAATTTAAACTTGTCCATATTGATAGAAGACGATTTAACGAATATTGTTGATAATTACTCAAAATGCATAAATAATTATGAACTGAAAAGATAGAAAACAGATCACTTACCTCCCCTGTTGTAGCAACGTAACCGGTAATGCCAATATGTATAGGAAAACGAGGCTCGGCTGGCCTATAAAATTATAATAATAATTAAAAAAAGCTTTAAAAAGAATAAAAAAAAACAACTTTAAAACGAATGAAAAAAAGAAATCAGACCAAAAAGTTGCATTTGAAAGCTGTTGTGACATCTGTACAGTATATTTACAAACTGAAATTGATTGCACTTTCTTTTGCATTCTTATTTAAATTTGCATTATTATTATCTAAAACAATTCTTATGTCAGAGCATGGCTCATATATATCATTCTCTGAAGGCGCATTAAGTTGATAGTTATACATGACAACAAGGTCCATCTATCTTTGAATCAGATCGACTTCTGATGTAATCGTACTGATTTGAATGCGAATCCTCGAAATCAATGCATGGTATTTGTCATGTGACCAATACGTCTTCGTCAGACTCTTGGGCGGAACCTTAAAGTACCCAAAGAGGATTCGTAGCCCATTAAAATACCATTCAAAATATTTCGTTTATACTTTTGTTTTTTCTTAACTACTAATCGCCTTTCTTAATTTAGTGATGTGTGATTTTTGCAGTTTGATGAGACTATAAGAGTCTAACTAGGTCCCATCATGGTTGAACTGTGCCATAAAAGGAATTGCAACAACCTCTTCCAGAACATTAAAAATAAAGAAACGTTATAGCATAATCAATTTGCAAATGACACCTTTGTCTTGCAATAGACCAGTTGTGAAGACATTTTAAGCTATTAGTAAATAGTCTGTATCAAAAGGTGTAAATCAATTTCTCCTGTTTTGTTTTTCACTTTACATGTATTCATGCTTAGAGGCTGTAATCAATGCTGATTTTCTTTGTTTAACAAAGCGACTTTGATACCTCGTCTGCTGCAAATTCGTTTTTGTTTTGAGGGGATAATGAGAAGCAGAAATATCAATATCAATTCCCAGTGCTATTAATGCAGTTGCATTTTCTTCAGTTACACAATATTCAAGTGAAAGATTCACATTACATGCAATGATGTTGTTTAAAAAACTCACTGTTTAAACATTAAAATTGCCCAGCAACACGCGAAAAGCGACATTCGGACATCTGCGTAAAGTGCCCTCTCGAATCAGCCTGCGCACTCCGCGCAGGCTAATTCGAGATGGCACTTTACGACTACATGAGATTTTGTACCACAGTAGACTTGCGGAAGACAGAAAAATACATATAAAAGGAAAATTTCGTTTTGGATAAGTCTGTGCAGACTGCACCGGCTGATCCGAAACGACTCTTTACGCAAATGTCTGAATGCCCCTTTTCGTGTGTTGTAGGCCATATAGTCAGTTTACCTCAAAAACCTCGTAACTACAGATTGAAACAAGCTGTAGTTAAAAGATTTTTTTTAGGTAAATCGACGATATATTGTTTGCTGGAACCGCCGTGAATTATTTAAACAAAGAAAACAGCTCATTTTATCAAAGTCTGTTATTAAAGAAAAATACAAACCAATGATAACAAGCTTTAAAAATCATTACGCAAATGTCATATAACTACATTCATTGTGAGTCAAACTACTGAAAAAGGGGGTTTAATGCATCTTGTTCATTTCACTCTGTTCGCAAAAGTATATAGATTTGTTTCTGGCGGAAGACCTTGTAAAAGAGACACTTAAAAAGAACTTTTTACCCTTCTCGAGTGTAAGTCTCACTGTTATCAAAGTCACTGGCAGACAAATCATACACCTGAGAAAATATACCCTGAAAAAGAAGTATGGTCATCAGATGATAAGGTTCATAGTCTATACACTGATTTAATGCAAGAAATGCACAATCAAAACGGAGCAGTATATCGTTTTTACAGTCCTTAACCCATTACCACACAATCCCTACTTTTGACGCCCCTGAGAAAGAAGCCTTTAGAAAATATTGTGGGTAAAGGAGAAAATGCTGGTAACCAGCATTTTCTCCTTTTCCCACAATGTTTTCGACCCTTCACAAAACCAGTTTCAAATTTTCAGTCACTTTTATTTTGTCGTCTGCAAATGCTTTCAATTTGGACCAGTCTAAAATATTGTCGTTTGGTAATGGGTTAAACACCAGCTTCACCATGATTGAACCATGTAAAGTAGACGTTTCTTTTGAAGTCAGATCATCATACAACAAATACTATAATTCGTCGGTTTACTTTAAAAACCTTGTAACTACAGATTGAAACAAGCTGTAGTTATGATGTTTTTGAAGCAAAGCGACGAATTACTAGTATTCCCGGCTTCAATGTTCTCTATAGACAATAACACGCCATCACCAATGATTAAAATGGATTCTTTCAATCAGTTATCTAACTTTGCAATCTCCTCCTTGTAATCTGCCATATCTAGGAATGTAAGTTATCTTGAGGTCAAAGCCAGCACACAATGCAAATAACAAAAAAGTTAATTTATTTTCAAGCATCACTGATACTGCAAATACATTTTCGGATCTGTCTCGTTGCGTCAGACCGTTTATTTGCGTTCCAATATCACTTTAAAGTTTAAACAAAGAAATATCTGAACTAAGGCTTCATTTTCAGTATATATTCTTTTAAAGTCTCTCTCTAAATTATTTTTGACAAATGATTAACTCAAGTTAGAGTCCAAATCAACAGATGAATTTCATTATGAATACGTGGTGGTTTTCTAAAAGAACATTTTCAAAGGAAATTTGCGAACATAATGGATCGCGGCGTGTTTAAGACTGAAAACGCAAAGTTTTTGTGTACAAATTGAAACTGTGCAAAACTGAACTTCCATTAAATCAGTACTGCATTAGCGAAACTATCGATATGGTAAAAAAAACCTGAATATAATATCAACAGCCAACTCCTAGAACTGAGGTGCCTTTTTTCAATATCGATAGTACGAAGTTGTTGACCACCCCAACCACCCCATACTTCAGCAGCAAACTTCAGAGGATGGAAGGGGGGAGGGGGCGGACAAAAGCAAAAGAAATTTGTCCAGATGTTTCATAAGTAATCGTTAAAAGAATTCATGTAAAGAATACAATATGCTTGTCCTTGTGAAGCTTTATTCTTTTATAGCCAAAGCGTACCGTTTCTAGCAGACGTATGCAAAGTTCATATTACAGATCCTATGACACTTCTGGCAGACAATAACGACGATTATAAGGCTCTATCACTTTATGTACGACATTACAATGAGAAGGAAGATGACAGTGCTTGCCTGAAGCCACATCGTATTCCTCTAATAGAAATGGGCAAATTCATAATTGGTTTAGAGAATAGGGACTATTTGAACTTTGCTGCAAAGAGGGTCCAGCTTGAAATTAGGGCTTCAGTACCCGATGTTTTTTGATGTATTCTGATCCAAATAAGCCTCCAGTTTAAAGCGTCTTGGTCTTTTTAGCCGACCTAATTCATTACCAAACGACAATATTTTAGGCTTGTCCAAATCAAAAGCATTTGCAGACGACAAAATAGAAATGACTGAAAACTTGAAATTTGTTTTATGAAAAGAAGAAAACATTGTGGGAAAAGGAGAAAATGCTGGTTACCACAATGTTTTCTAAAGGCTTCTTTCTCAGGGTCGTCAAAAGTAGGGATTGTGTTCTAATGGGTTAATATACCAGTAGTATAGGGAGTGGCCCTAGGTACAGTGTACCCAGGGCCACTACCCAGAGGGGGTTTTGTACCCAGAGTACCTACCCTCGGGTAGGCACTCTGGGTACATTCCGGTCGAATCCGGTGATTTTTTGGTCGATTTGGGTGATTTTTTGGTTTTCACCGTTATTTTGTCCGCCATCTTGGATTTTTTGCCTACCCGGGGGTAGGCACTCTGGGTACTGTGGGTAGGCACCTTGGGTTGCTGGGGCAAGCACTCTGGGTACTGTGAGAAGGAAGATTGACAATTTTTAGAGATAGATAGATCTTTTCTTGGTAAATGGTAGCCCTGAAAAGGGCTGTTTTGCTTTGGAGGCTATGTTTTTATGCACAGCCTCCAACTTTTCTGCAAGCAGGACAGCTGCTTGCAGTCCGCCTCCTCAGTCTTCTTAGCTGTGTTTCATCTAAGTCAAAGTGTAGAGAGAATGGCGGTTCATCATCGTCATCCCAGCACTCCGTTGCTGGGATGACAAACTCTTTCTGTTGCGGTGGTGGGGCTGGGTGGGGCGGGATTTGGGCTAACTCCCAAAAGTCCAAGTCCATGAAGAGAAGTTGTTCCCCAAAGACAGGTTGTCTTTCTATCTGTCTCCTATCAGACTCAATCCTTTGCAGTTGCTGCTCCGCCTTCTCTATTTTCAGCTGGAGGGTCTCTGCCGCTCTCAACAAATTTCTCAATGTCTTTTTGAGGTCTTCCATTGTTGAAATGAAAATGGTAATAATGAAATAGAGCCGGCTTTTATAGCTTTACAGGAGGATTGACCTACTTTGACTCTGAATTAAGAGCGCGTTCCTGGCAGAAAGCACCCCTGAATTAACGTTGTCCAATCAGAATTAACGTTATATTTCTGTATCGGACAATGTTTATTCTTGCTCTATGAAGGAAAAAAGAGCTGTGCTATTTGAGTGTTACTGATACTTGACAATTTTAGAGAAAGAAAGATCTTTTCTTGGTGATGGGTAGCCCTGAAAAAGGCTGTTTTTTGTGCAGAATACACTTTCTTTATCCTCTTTTTCTATCCATACTTTCTGTTGCATTTATGATCTGTATGAGATGTTCAACTTCACGCCTGATACGTCTCATACGTTCTCTTTCTTCTATCCAGTAAAGTAATGTGAGGATAATTGTCAATCCAAACATTGTGGAATATTGTCTTAGCTCTACGATAGTCGAGTAGCGAATGAGAGTTTTATGGAAAATAGTGATTACAAATGTTTATTGTTGACCAATCCATAGCTTTGTTACATTTTTTCTTGTTCGGGTTGGGGAAAAACTAGAGGATGTCTGGGATAAGTAATGTGACTATTTTTGAGTTTTAGTTGACAATTTTGAAAGATAAATCTTTTCATGGTAAATGGTAGCCCTGAAAAGGGCTGTTTTTGACAAAAGACTGGACTGGAAAAGACTGGAGAGACTGGCTGGACTACCAAGTGGACGTTACCTCCGGTTTATCCCAGCAAGATGAGGAGTTAGCTGATAGATCTTAGGAAATACATGTAAGTACCAGAAATGATCAAACTGATACTGCAAGGAAGACATGTTGATCTATTCGAAAGCTGAGAGCCGAATGATAAATGTATGGAAAATATCGCTGGCTTTTATACGCCAACAGGAGGATTGACCTACTTCGCTTTAGAATTAACACTGTCCAATCAGAAACATCGATATATTTCTCTATTGGTTAATGTTTTATTGTTGGCCAATCCATAGCTTTGTTACAATTTCTTGTTTGGGGTCAGAAAAAACAAGAGTTTGACTGTCTTGTGGGTTTTTTGAGAGATCAAAATGACAATTTTGAAAGAAAGATCTTTTCATGGTAAATGGTTAGCCCTGAAAAGGGCTTTTTTAAGAAGGATTTGATGAATTGTCAAGCCCTACTGTTCTTCTAGACGATTTACTGGGATGATTTCACATCCGCAGAACTCGCAACAAACTGTAGACCCTTCATCATCATCATAGAATCCCTCGTCTGGGTCTGGACAGTTGTGCTTTTGTCCAAGATACTCCAGGAGTGTGAAGCATTTCCCGCACTCTATTTGACATCTGCTACCGCAGTGAGGACAGAGAAGAATCTGAACCATACTGAAGCGTTTATGTTTTTCTGTGAGAAAACATTGTCCTTATATAGTTTACAGCATGGATTGACCTACTTTTGACTCAGAATTAACGCTGTCCAATCAGAATCAACGTTATATTTCTCTATCGGTAAATGTTTTATTGTTGACCAATCCATAGCTTTTGTTACATTTTTCTTGTTCGGGGGATAGAAAAACTAGAGGATGGTTGGCTTAAGGCTTGTGACTAATTTTGAGTTTTTTGACAATTTGAAAAGAAAGATCTTTTCTTGGTAAATGGTTAGCCCTGAAAAGGGCTGTTTTTTGAGGTTGTGTTTTTCCCACTTCTAATGACAACAACCGAAATTTGCCTGGCAAATGGGGCATACTCCAACTCTTTTCGTGATCGTCATTGCTCCGTTATTGAAAGTTATCTTTCTTCCAAATTTGACATCAACCAAGATTACGTCAGGTGTTGTCTTTAAGAAAAGCTGAACTAATCTCTCACCGAGATCTTTGTACGGCTGTGATATACGTTGTAGTTGCCGTTTTTCCTCCTCTTGTACGAGCTGGGTGTTTAGTAGCAATAGCTGCTGGCCAGCATCTAGATAGTCTTGCAGAGACTCACGCAGTTGATGGTTGATTTCCTCCATATTGTTCTCCTCCATATTGATTTTTTAACTTTCGAACTGTTCGAGAGCTGAGAGTCGAATGATGAATGTATGGGGAAATATCGGCGTTTTTATACGCTAACAGGAGGATTGAAAAATTTAAGAGCGCGGACCTGGCGGAAAGCACATACATTTTTCCCCAAACCTATGTTGTCATGCTAAATATAGCAAAAAGTTATGACTCGTAGCATTGGGGAAAAATGTAAGCAGAACGGGGTCTTGGGAAAACAGAATGAAAAACTCGACTGTTTTTTAAACTTTTTTATTGAACAGAACTGAAACAATAAACATATTTACAATGAACATCAATGAACATAATAATCAATGAACTGTTAACAATAAAGATCATTTTTGAAAAAATGTTTATGTTTTTCACTGTCTGTGGGGGAAAGTCTCTGAAATTTTCTTGTATAGAATTCCATAGTGTTGATTAAACCACAATGATACATTTCGATCGTTTCGATGGTGTTCCGTTGAGAGGAATTTCTGTTGAAGATATTTCTGTATATTGTATCCTCTAGCAGCAGCATCCAATACAAAGATACAGTAAATTCCGCAAACTTTGCCCTGTAGACTCTGAAGAGTTTGTCGATTGTATCTCCACGATGAAGAATGATTGTCTAAAAAGTTAATGATTTCTGGCTCAAGTGGTGGTAGTCCGTAGGGATCAAAGTATAGTACATTGTCATTATTATCAAATATCACTGCCACCCAATGTTCTCCTGGTCTGTTTGATCTTTCTGTATTCACAATGTAAGCTTTCACATGTTTGGGTTTTTGTCGAGGTAGCTGGTCTTTTGCACAGACTTTTGCTTGTAGATTTTTTATCCAGGTTCCGTGATCCAAAATGTATTGAATTTCAGAAGTATACATCATGTCTTTTTTCTATTCACTTTCTTTCCAGGCTTGTTTTACTCTGTCACACCAGTATTGTAAGCACGACTCCGTGATTTCAGATAAAATGTTTTGTTTTATATTTTGCCATAATCTGTAGGCTTCCACATAGTCACTTTCATCGAGTTTCATCTCCATTAAATCAGGATACCATTTTTCCATGATTCTGTATGGATTTAATTCCATCATAGCTTTTTCTATGAACATATCTGTATGTTCTTGTCTGTCCTTGAATAAACATAGTTCGTGCTGTATTTGACTGGGATGATCCACTTGACATCCAAAACACTGGTTGTGAACTTCGCTGGCTATCAGATTTTGTAGTTCTTGAATCATATGTTTTTCAAAGCTGTTGTGAATGTCATTTTTCCGAGTAGAAAGACACTTCGAGGTGGAATATTTCACTTTCTCTGCTTCTCTTCTCAGTGATATAGCAAATCTGAGTCCCAACATTGTTTATTAGTTCTTTTTTAGTCCTGAAAAGGACTGTTTTTTCAATACTCGATACTCTTTAGCCCTGAAAAGGACTGTTTTTTGTGAAAAAGTTGTCTTTCGATATACACTCTCTTTTTTAGCCCTGAAAAGGACTGTTTTTCTGATGTATCTTCCAAAAAGTTAATAATCTGTGATGACCTCTCTCAAACTGTTGATTTCAATCTGATTGTCAAATTCAGCAAAGACAATAACGTTGATCACTGCAGCCAGAGCTTGGGCGAATTGAAGCTCAATTCGAAGACTTCCAGTTTTTATAGGATGAAGTTGACCTTCTTCACTGCCTTGATCAGCTGTCAAATCGTATCCCCACAAACAGTATCCACCAACATAGTCTTCTTTGGCAATATCAAAGGATTTATTGAGTCCAAAGGCTGAGACAGCCTGATACATAGACAAATATGATTTCAAATACAACCCATTTTCAAAGTCAGGCTCAAAGGGTCTGTTATGAATACTGTGACCATTACATGATACATCTATTTTTGACAGATTAAAGTGTTGAAAGAAAAATGGGTTGTTAGCATAACCCCCATTATAAGCAGCATTTGTTACCATTGCAATGAAAATACGTTTCGGAAGCTGTCCTTGAAACAAATGATCTTCAATTTTAGACTGAAGTCCATTACCGATGGTAAACGTCTTTACTTCTACCCTGCGGATAGGAATTTTCATGTTTTGCTGAGCAATAACGTGATTTAGATCATTTGCAACAACAGGTAGCAATTCGACATTTCGTACATGAAGACTGACTGTTTCCATTACAATTTTTGCATTTGGTGCGCCAACATCTCCTGTAAGGCAAAAGGTTGATGAAGCTCTGTTTAATCTAAGTCTGATTTCAATTCCGTTAGGTAAATATTTTTCTTGTTGAAATAGATCAAGATGCAATCGTCCGAAAAGCTCTGAAGTTTTGCTTTGTGAGATTTCAGCGATTCTTTTTGCTAGTCCTTCATTAGCCCCATCATGGTTGAGTGTTTCGAATTGGCCAGTGGTGTCTTCAACCCAAAGCACGCCAGCTTTCAGAAACGTAGACTTGCTGTCGGCATTATATGACAGAAGATTTTCGATATACGCTCTGTATGGATAGGTATCTGAATTACTGCTGATTAGTTTATTATTTAGATACAAATCGACGCTGCTAAACATACTATGCAGGAAATTATTTACAGGTGCCACATTTGAACCAGCGTCTAAGTTACTACCGTCGGCTTTAACGATTTTGAATTTGATATACAAATACGATTGTGACAAATCTGTCCAATGTTCGGTTTGAGGCGGTATAATGAATTCTATCGGTGAATTGTTTGTCAAAGATGCTATTGGAAAATGTTCAACCCATTGACTTTCTTGCATTGTTGTCATTGTAGGTGGTACAGAAAGAACATTGAGTTCTGATTTACTGCATTCACAAGACCCGTTTTGCATCATTTTTTCAATTTTTTCAATTTTTTCAATCAAATATATCAAGAGGTCTTGATCTAGTATAATGATTTCTTTGTCTTTTATTAATGATCTTACCGCTGTGAGATCGAGAAGATAAATGACGTGATTTTTGTGATTTTCTTTTATTTATCCCTGTCATTAGCTTTTGTGCTAAATTATGAACAGATTGTTTCCCCCGTGAAACTGCAACTTTTTTTGGGTTTTTACCATGTAAAAAGATATCTTTTGCTGCACCTAAGCCTTGTCTGATTCCTTCTTTTTTTACAGCATTCAAGCCAGATTTGACCAGGGGTTTAAGTAATGGAGTCACTGTTTTAAGTGCTGATTTAAATAGGGAACCTAGTCCATATCCATACTGGTGTTTTACACCGCGATAAACTGGTAACATTTTTTAAAGAATTAAATATCTTTTTTATTTTTTCTGTCTGAAATGCAACTTAACGATTGTCTTACCAGTAATGAAATGAAATGGTATACCAGAATCCCCTGTTATTTGAATGTGAATAATATCGAAATCGGATTTCGAAACGGGGATATAATGCGGTAATATAATTTCATGGTTGATATGCTGGGATTCATAACTATTTTCACTTGGTTTAAACGGTAGAACGCGAAGTATGGGAGCAAGTGTATCACCCACTATAGTGTGTTCAGCAACATCTGAATAAATAAACAGATGATTGTACCCAGCATCAATGTTAGGAGTGTATTTAAATGCATCTAAAATATTTCTACCCGGAAAAATTGTCTCATGTTTTAATGCTGGTGATCCTCCCAGTTTTAAAAACAGAGCTGGGTGAAATTTGATTCCGGTTCTTGTAATATTTTTGATTGCCAATTTCGGGCGTTTGGACGAGGTTGAATAGCTAACAGACACTAGCATTGAATGCTTCAGAAAGATAGCACCTAGGTTATTTTGAATCAAATCTTCAATTACCTCTATAACATGTTTTGGTGAAGTGTAACTACCTGCTGGAAAAGTAAATTCAATTGACCATTTTACTGCATCACCCTTATCGTTTCGTCTTAATGGAGATATCTGCATATTATCTCTTCTTTTATCTACCGCTGCTGCTGCATTGTATAAATTAAGATCTGACGTTATAATTTCGAACTTCGCTTCTTGTTCACTTATGTTTAAAAACTGAGAGGGGGTAATAAGTTGAACTAATGCAACTTCCCAATTTTCCCTGTCAATATGAATTGTCTTTGGTAAATGAACTTTAAAACAACACTGTGTGTTGTTCGGATAAAGGTTTATGGAACTATCGCTAGGCAGAGTAACATAAAATGAATTCATTTTTTTAAATATTTTTTAAAATATTTTTTAAATATTTTTTAAAATATTTTTTTGATTATTTTTTACTGTCAACGAAATCAAGCCCTGGTTGTTTTTGTCCTGACTTTGCGAATTTTAACCCCGGAGATGGGAGAATATACCCCAGTGAACTACTTAACAGTACCAACCACAATTCACGATCCTGACTTTGAATACTTAAATGTACTATTGAGGTTGCAATAATTGCGTAAATAACTATAATCTGTGAAATATACGTAAACTGATTCTTTGGAACACGATTTCCACAGCAATTGTAATTTTTAGTACTACCACTATCGACACTTTCTGTCCCAGACTCAATGTTTGACTGTGAATTCATCATAAATGTGCTGACTTTTTATTTAAAAAAATCTTGTAGATTTTTATAACTTATAAGATTTTTTTCCAGCCACCAAATGGGATTCTGGTATCCAACTTTGAAATTTTTTTGGATAACCTTTCCAACTGACTTTTATTTCTTTGATGCTTTTTTTACCCTCACGTCTTGTACGTCTATCAAGAACTGATTCAATTTCATAAATTTCATCATCTTTTATCAATTGAAGTTCATATTCATAATAAGTTCCCAAAATTTGTTCGCCCTCTAAATCTTTTATTTTATAAGTGATAGGCGAAAATGTCTTGTTAACATGAGTGATTTCAAATATTTCTTGTGTCCAATTTGGTAAATAACCCTTATCAAATGTACGTTTTGTTTTATTAATCCGAACACGATCTCCAATTTTGAATTTTGGCTTTTTTGTCATTGCAATTGCCGATAAACGAGGATACAGATTTCTTGAAATTTCTGCCTCATTTGATTTTGTTACCATTACAGGAGATGTTTTGATACTTCTGTGAAAAGTATGATTGTAATTCTTAACTAAAGAATTCAATACGTCAATGTAACGTCTTGTTTTCTTGTACGTAAAGTATTTCCACATTCTCGTTTTTAAAGTTCGTTGAAATCTTTCAACAATGCTTGCTTTCGTCTCTGGATTTTCAGTGGTAAAGAAATGAATCTGATTCTTTTTCAAGTATTGCTGAAACAGTTTGTTTTTGAATTCCGAACCTTTATCTGTTTGAAGTGACAAAGGTTTTCGTTTTGATTTCTGAACAATAGACTGAAATGCTCGAATTAAAGTTTTTCCCATCTTATTTGGAATAGGGATAACCCATGAAAATCTTGAAAACACGTCAATCACACAAAGTAAATATTTCTTGTTATCATTTTGTTTTGCCAAATGTTGCATGTTAGCCAAATCAGCCTGCCATTGATAGTCTATACCACTTACAATAGTTTTTCGTCTTTTAAAACGACGACGGATTGGTTTGTGTAAGGTATAGGTGGATTCACCTCGTAACCACTCTTGAACATCTTTGTATCTTATTCCTTTCAAAACAGATTTCGCAGCGTGATACAATTGCTTTATTCCAGTAAATGCAACAGTACTTTTGGGATCATAAAACAATTTTCTTAACACGTAATCAAGTTTGTAACCAAGTTTGTAACCAAGTTTGTTATCAAGTTTAGGCTTTACCAGGGCTCCCATGACTGAAGTGTTTTACGACTAGGGGGCTTTTTTATAGATGTTGGTGGAGTTAACAACTCTTTAGTATAGAATTGCTTCAGTCTTTCTTTTTCTTCGGGTTTCATGTAAGGAGTTGATTCTTTTATTCTTTTCACAGATTTTTTATTACTTTTTGCAGACGATTTCCTTGCACTTTTTTGTACGCTTTTTGGCGTGTGAAATAAGTGATCGGATTCGCCATAGGATACTTCATCTTCGCTCAGTGATTTATCATGAGCTTTTTGCATCCATCTCCACCTACTCGAGTTACCAATAACTTCTTGCGGTATATTGCTTTCATGTAATGCCTTTGAAAAAGTTTTCCATCCTTTGGGTTCAGTACCTTTTCTCTGACGAATTGCATCATTGATAAGATCGATGATATTGGAACCATGAATGCGTGCACCTTTGTAGGACACGACTCCTTGTTCGTCCCAAGTTAAATTACTGTTATCTTTTATCATATTCAAAAGTAACTCAGCTTTTCTTTTCATGGTTTTTGGTACACTTTGCAAAATTTGATCATGCAAGGCAACAGATGCTGATTTCTGTGCACTATCATCGCTTTTTGTCGTTGAAAGTGAATTGATCGAAGTTGGTCTTGCTTTTTGAAGTGAATTTTGTAACTTAAACAAAGTTTCACCATACCTTTGAGCCTTTTCTGTTTCTGACAAATCGGTACTTTGTAAAATACGTCCCATGTCCTGCTGAAGATGTGCTACATCTACAACTTGCGGGTTGGGTGGTAGACGAGGCTTATGATATTGTTCGACTTTCCAACGATTCATATTTTCTAAAACTTGGTAAGGCACGATAACCATTTTTCTAACAGACATGATGCGATTTCTTTTTTTGGAAAAAAATCTTAAAATAATTACAAGGCCTTAAGAGCCCCCTCCTATTCCTCCGATAACGGCTTTTCCTAACAGTGGTAATAATGCAGGTGCAAGCAATTGAAGAAATCCACCTTTTTGATTTAATATTTGTTTTTTATTTTTTACAGAGGCTGATTTCGAAGCTAAACGTCTGAGATGCTGTCGGCTTGAATACAATTTCTTCTTCTGAGCTGATGATAAATGTACATTGCCTTTTAAAACGTTATGACAGCATTCCGATATACATCTTATCACTTCTGGTGGCGAATCTTTTACAAGTTTTTTACGTATTTTTGGCGTAGACTGTATCATAGCCATAACCATTGAACCATGTTTTTTTATCAGAGGCGTTTTCCTCTTCATGTTGACTTTATCTCGATTTCGCATTAAATGATAATAAAAGATCCATGTCACTATCATTTATACCGAATTATTTCTATAAGTTTTTAAGAAAACTTTTTTAAAGAAAACTTTTTTTAAGAAAAATATGAATAGAGATCATCGGCCATCGCATCGAAGTTGGATTTATTGACGGGTAGGGTTCTTCCACCCCTAATGTGAAGTAACTTATTTTCTTTGTCAAGTTTATATCTTCCTGTGCTGAGGTTATGTCGCACCATATCTCGCACCAGCTCATCATATTTTCCTAATCCTTTTTTATGTTCAGCCAATGTATTTGGAGACCACGCCACGGATGGAATTTTTTGAAACTGCAATTTTTTACCTGGTAATATAAATCTTGAATATTTTCTTCGGTAATCCCGTATTCTATCACCAATTATTGCCTCTCTAGATTTTGGATACTGTTGATGTTCTGAAATGCTACTTCTTACAGGGGTTCTTACGGGGGTTCCTACAGAGGTTCCTACGGGGGTTCCTACAAGGCTTCGCTTTCGGGTAGTAACAAATCTTTCATCAATCGTAATTGGAGCACGTCTTTTCGGAGATTTTTTCTTCGGTGGAGCACGCTTTCGTGGAGCACGCTTTCTGGGAGATTTCTTCTTTTTCGGAGATTTCTTCTTTTTCGGAGATTTCCTCTTTTTCGGAGATTTCCTCTTTCGCGGAGCACGTTTTCGAGTTTGTCTTTCAGCTCCAAATTTTCTGATGGTTTTTACTCCATCCCATCTCAGCAAGCTTCTGATAATGACACCACCTAGAAACCCTCCCCCTCCAGGTTTTAAAATGATTTTACGTTTACTTTCCCCGTCTATGGATGGATCTGCCAACCGTTCAATATCTGCTCTATGTTTTGTCATGTACGTCGTGGTTTGTTTTGGCAATTTGATTTTATTTTCGATGATGTTTCTTGCAGCCAACGTAAACCATTTTAAAATTTCTTGCAATCCTGCTTTTAACACAGCTTCTCTTTCATGTCTATTGGTTTGTTGACTTAAATTTCGCAAAGCATCTAAAACCGAACTCGATGTGTGTGGTAAAGCCATGTTTACTCACGGGTGTGAATCATGGAAATGATATATGTTCGAAATGTAATTCTCTTTTAAAGCAAGAGCTTTGCATAAAAGTTTTTTCAAGATTTTTTTAAGCAGGAGAATAAATAATGGGTCCTCTTTCATCTGCTTGTGTATACCAACGATAAAATATATCTGTTCGTAGTCTTAATTCTTTGTTGGTTTGTGAATGAAAATCTATGACTAAATATCCATGATCCATCGATGTAGCATCTTCATAAGCAGGTAACAAATGTGGGGTTTGCATTTGATGAGCTAGTGTTTTAATCTGATTCTTATCTCGTTCATTTCGAAATAAAATCATATATCTGGAATTAAGACTGATGGTTCGACTCGATTTCGATTGCTGAAACATATTTTGCGTGATGTAAATCACACTTGCATTACGATGGTGTCCTTTTCTTGTAAACCAAAGTTTAATTTTTTCCTCATCTTTTTCACCCAACATGTCATCAAAGACGATTAAATGTGGAATGGATGCATCACTGACAATTTCGTTTTCGTCGTCGGGAATTCCCTCCACGAATTTTATCAATTCGAACTGTGAATTAAACTTTTCCTGCATAAGATTGTAAGCATGCTGCCATTCTTTGTAACACCAGACAACTCTTTCAGGAACGATATTGAACAAGTCTTCTCGATAGTCAATTAATTTATGAACGAACTCTGTTTTTCCACAACCGCTCGGTCCTGTGATAAAAATATTACACGGGTGTTGAAATAATATGGATTGTGCATCCATATTTTCTTTCTTTTTAAAAACTTTTTTTAAACTTTTCTCTTTAAAGGGTATTGATAAAATGACAACACCAATGACAATGAAAGCATTTTTATTGAACAGAACTGAACAATGAAATAATCACAATGAAACATTCACAATGAAATATTGACAATACAGTATAGCATATAACATTTTTTATAATGAATTATTGACAATGAATTATTTACATTGCAAATTCACAAATACCACGAGTTTCCCATTTGTCTTCATTTTCCTTAATGTCTTTGTGCAATTGCTCACACCCTAAAAACATTGGATATTCACTGTCCATATCGTTGAAATCGCGTAGTCCTATGAATGGAGAAACATGTCTATGAACGTTTTTTGTTGAAAGAGATGAATATACGATTTCTTCTGTAACATCTCTATCAAATAGAATATACCCTACCATGGTCTCCGCTGATCCCCCGTTGGAATGAACAGATCCTCTTTTGTGGCGTAAGTAAAAGTCAAATAGAACTGATTTCATTTTCAGCACGTTAAGAAAACTTTCTTCTATTGTTCCTATGATAAAAAATGTCCATCGACTTGTGGATCGAAACAGGGTAGCGATATCACCACCTTTCATTTGCCTTTCTGCTAAAAAAGCTTTGAGAATAAGATCCATATCCGAATCGTTCACCATCAATACAATAAAGTTCATTATACCATACACTTTGCAGGACTTTTCTCCTTTGGCAATCTTTTTATGCAATTTATCTATCCAAAGTTTCACACAGTTGAATTTAATGGTAAGCTGTGTTTGTTCATCGAGTGTGTGTAGTTGAACAAATTCTCCATAAATTTTTTCACGTAGTTCTATCGGTAACGGTAGCTCAGTTGTCATTTTTTTCCACCAGCGACTAATATTTTTCCGTCTTACTTTGTCTGTTTGCCACAAAACAATGTAAATATAGAATTATTTTCTCCGACTTTTATAACCATAGGGTACAGTATCAGTACCATTTACAATAACTCTTTTGGTGTATACAGAGCGAAACGTTTTTGTCTGCGGTTCACTGGTAACCGTTCTATCTCTATGCCTTTTAATTTTGCAATCGTACTGAATTTTGATTTCTATTGTGCGATCCAAAGCACATTTTGAATATGTATCGAAATTCACCACCTGATTTGTATTGTGATCCAGAGTAATTCCCTTCACTTTACATTTGCTTATCTCCTTTCCATCTTTTGTTTTCATTTTGTAAGCATAATTTTTAGGTCCAAGCCCTCTGAATTGAGTAATTTTACAGCCAGGCTCTTCATCAGTCCATTTTCCTAGTCTACTGTTAATAATGGGAGGATTCCATAATTCAGGATCATGAATGTACATACAACTATCTGTATCGAAATACAGAACTCTATCTTTTAACTTTTCGAGAATACTGTACAATTCCAGCCTCGCATAAGCTGTTACGTAAGACCCTACTATCACATTGGCTGTAGCGTGGGTATCAATATGTTCCAGCTTTGTTTCGTAGTTAACCAAGATGAATGGACAGTCCTCGTCAAAGATTTCTACATGCTTTACAATGAAATTGGGGTTGGTGACTAATTCGAAATATTTAGACGGATCACTGATGTATTCCGTTTGGGTCATTTTTTCACGCTGGGCTAATTTTCCCCAAAGACAATTCAACATAATTTTAGCAAATGATCTTCTCCCGGGATTTTTTTGAATACAATTTGGGTCGAGACGAATCCCTTCTGCCTTCTCATATTCACAAACGAATTGTTCTTTTTCAGAGTCTGATTGACACCATTCTGGGTAACCACTGGCTTCTTGCTTAATTTTCAAGAAATTGCCCACATAGCCTTTAAAGAACTGATCTGACACAGAATTGAAATGCCAAATTTCATACACTTGCAATAATTGATAACCGCAGTCAAGAGCTTTGAATAATTCAAAAGTAACCCAAGTTCCGACCAAAGCCCTCTCTTCTTCACCATGGGTACAAATGCTTGAACTTTCTTCTGCACATTTCATACAGAGTGGAAACATCATTTTGTTGTTACAGTGAACTGGGAGAACGGGATGAAACAAATCAGTTGGAGGTAAAACTTTGCATTTGATTAAACCCTCATACTGAAGAATATTGTTCATGTCAATATTCTCAACAGACAGAATTTCCGGTTGCCCCACAGGATAGGATTTGTATTTACAAACGTAAGGGTACAGAGAACAAACATCAATGTACTTGATTTCCTTCTTGCTTTTTTCATCAACATCATAGGCAATTTTTATTGCATTACATCTTCCCCCAGACAAACCCTCCCTCGGATCGATGGGGTCACAGTGTGGGTATAACTTTTCAATGCGTTTTTTGTACTCTTTATCCTTCATCTTAGCATCAAATTCGTGCTCCCAGATGTAGACTACATTATATCCCATATCTTCGATATCTGCTATACGTTCAAAAGTACATTTGTACAATTCAGACATGGGTCTACCATTGATGGGGTTGATCTGATTTCGATCTGTATAACATACAGGACATCCATGGTACAAATCCCCCAGGAATTCATAGACAGTATTTGATTGACAGTGAAAACCGTCTACAGTATATCTTCCGATTTGAACTTCCCCACCATTTTTTGCATGGCGAATATTAATACCTTTTTCCTGAGCCACGCTTTGAATCCAACGTATCGCTTTCATAGAAAAACGACGTCTGGATGAGTCTTTACTTGAAATGATAGCGATTTGATTTTCTGGCAAATATTTGCTTCGCCAGACTTTGTTACAGGCATCGGCGATGGTAATCGCCTCTAAAAATGGACAAATACCACCCTGTTCGATAAACTGCTTTCTGAATTCACCACATCCTCGTCTTAGGATATCAACATCTGACCTACAGTACAATTCCATCTCTTTTTGAAAATTGAATTCCTCACCCCTTTGAACTTTGTCATTATACCAGACTATGAATTTTGACCTAGCCTCTTCAGACATTGAGTCGGGCTTGTAATAAGACATATCCAAGTAGGGTCCAATGTAGCTCCAAAATTCATCTGTATTTGCCCAGTGAGGAAAGTAACCTTTTTTCATTTCTTGAAGACCAAATGTGGCTGGAAATTTTGCCAAACCGAAGTTCATGAAATTGAAAGAATCGATCAGACGCACGCCATTCAGTTCTAACTTCATAATATTGTTCCCATTCATGATCAATTTTGGAAGTTTTAACCCAACTTTGACAATATAGTTAAGAATGAACTGTCCGTCATAACCTTTAAAATTATGGGCTATAGCCGTGACTCCTTTGTGATGTTTTGAAAAGAGCCACTTGCAAAATTGACTCAAAGTTTCTTCTCCTTGAAAAATAACTTCCCTTCCCTCTTCAAAATCACTGCATGTACAACAATGAAAATCGAGTGGTTTTTCGATACATTCATCACATGCTCTGTGTGCAATACAATAATTCGGGATGTGTACTCCTGTGTCTTGTTTGCATTCAAAATCAAAGAAAATGAACTGCGGTTTTTTGACTACAGAAGAACTCGTCTCGTCATCGCTGTCATGATTCGTCTTACTTTGGTAAGGCTGAATATAACATCGATGAGAAAAGTCAACAATTTTCTTACAGATATGACACTTTTTCTTTCCATTGCAGATATGATTTTTCTTTCTGACAAGATATTGTGTACCACATTTTGAACAGAGTTTCACTAATTCACAAATGGATTTCTTTTCTTTACCTTGAACTTCTCTGTGATTTTCAAAGCATAAAACACTAAAAAATCGCCTACGACAGTAACTGCAAACATATTCTTTGCATTCTGATGGACATTTTCCTTTACGATAACAACCTTTGCAGATTTTTGAGCAAACATGACTTTCCCGCTGAGAGTAACCCACATCGCAAAACTCACAATAATATGTACAACAAAAAAACCCTTTGATGGATTTGATGTAATCATAATGGTTTTGATGAAAGTACAAATGTATGATCTTACTATTGGTTGTCACTTCTGGATGTTCAAATATTTTCCTCGTTTTGGAATGTTGGTCGTGAACTTTAATGACATAGTCTTTTTCATACAAGAACGATTGAATTTTTTTGAATTCGTCAACTCCTACAGACCGTGTTGGAGAAACTCCAGCTTCGTTCATCAATTTCTCAGCTTCAGTCTTTTGAAAAGGACGGTTTGAACGACGAATATTATTCCATCTCCTATTCCACGCTTCACTGTTTTCACGTTCGATATGGCAAATTCCCACAACAACGGCTCTTGCAAAACATAGTTGGTCATGATTGTCAATTTGAATAATGGATTGTTTCTTCTTGGCAAAAACCTTTGAATCCAATTCAGACGATCTGTGTTCCATTTTTCCACTACCACATGGAGGTATTGTATGTGTAATGTCAAATGTCATAGATCCATCGTTCAAGACAAATTCTGTATTCGACTGTAAAACTCGTTCAATTTCATTCAACATAGTTTCGCCTTGCAGCTGATCTGTAGATAAAAAGGGAATATGAATTCCCATATCCAATGAAGGATGATTGATACTAATTCTAATCATATCCGACGGGTTAGCATTTAACTTTCGAATGATTTCATGGGTGACATCATCAAATAATCCAAGCAGCCTCTGAGGTGATAATTCTTCAAATTTCTTAAAACTCACTGACAGCACATGTGATTCTGTTCTAAATTTTCTCGACTTTTTTTTACCCCTCTCTGTTAAGTCGTATAGACTTTTCATGTCTAAAGTAGAGCTGTTGCTTTCTTCTTTTTTATCCACGAACATTTTTTTCTTTTTTGGTGAAAATATATCATCTTCACTGTCACTTTCTTCTTTCAACGGCAAAGATTTTTTCTTTTTTGGTGGAAATGACTCATCTTCACTGTCACTTTCTTCTTTCAACGGCAAAGATTTTTTCTTTTTTGGTGGAAATGACTCATCGTCACTTTCGCTGTCTGAATAGTCTACTAATCTTTTTCTTTTACTCATCGTTTTAGCTCTGACTGAAAAAGCAGAAATGTAGGAACTGAGAGAAAACCTAACAATTTATAGAGTCTTTCGCCGCATCAGTGTATAAATAGAGACGACGGTTGTGAAAATCTCATCATTCTTCTAATCAATCTCAGACAGTACAGTTGATAAAAAGAAAAATGAGCGAGTTCAAGCTGCAAAATACATCGCCGCTTAGAAAGAGAGTGTATCTGTATGTTAATCCATACACCCACGATTATGAGATCAGCAATATTCCGTCAAAGTATCAAGTTAAACATATCGGAAACTACGTGGGATCATTTTTATCCCACCAACATTTAGAAGAAAAAGATGTTTACCGCATTACCAGATACAGAGTTTTGGATCAAGCAACGATCAACAAACGATATGGGGTGGATGGGAAGAGAACAAATATTTGTTTTACGTGCAACCAAGCAGGACATTGGGCCAGAGACTGTCCAGAAAAAGAAAAGCAGACAGGAACAATCGTTTTTGTCTACGTGAATCCACACAGTCATGACATCGAAATTTCACCATCGTATTACAAGGGTGTCGATCTCCAACGTGTGAAATACGTTGGGGCATTACATTCATTCTGCAAATCATTCTGCAGTGAAGATACATGGAAAAAAAGTTCACCACAGGCTACATCATCCATTGAAACTCAGACCGCCGACATGCAGACCGACAACACGGATATCAGCGATGCAAAGATCTGTAAAATAGCAGATGATTTAGAGACATTAAGCAAAAATCTGCATAAAGGAAAAGTCGTAGATCTCAAAGAAATCGAATTTTATGCAGGACCGGGCAATCCACCGACCGAAGAGGAAAAACCAGAAGATTTAAAGTTACTACAAAAAATGCAGGCGGCATGGGCGGACGGAGCGCCTTGGTCGAAAGAAGAAGCAAAAAGACAAGAAATGGAAGCGGTTTGGACGGACAAAGTGCCTTGGTGGAAAGAAGAAGCAAAAAGACATGAGAAAAAACGGCAGAAAAAGGAAAAGAACTGTTTCTTTTGCAAATCAACAAAACACGGGGATAAAATCTGTCCAGATATGGTATTAAAAAACAATGAAAGGGGAAGAAAACGTAAGAGTAAATGTGAATCTGACATTCCGAAGAAAAAAAGAAAGCAGTCTGAGTGAAAAAAAGTTTTTTCAACACAATATTGACTTTAAACGACAATAAGACTTGACTTATATTTTTTCGTTCATTTTGTCTTTACAGTTCATGACTTGTTTTTCATTGTACATAAGTTCTAAAAATAAAAAACAAAAAAATTCTCTTCACTCCTTATATTTTCATAGTGCAGTAAAAACTGCTGGTTTATGACGTAACAATGATGTATACGTGACGTAACAATAGTATTGAACATTTGCAGGTTCAGTAGCTTTATAGGTACTAGAAGTTCAATACGCTATGTGGGTGGTGGCTAATTTTTGAGTTTTTGACAATTTGAAAAGAAAGATCTTTTCTTGGTAGTTGGTTAGCCCTGAAAAGGGCTGTTTTTAGCTAAATAAGCTATATCCTTTACCATTGCAGTGAAGGATACAGTTTATTTAGTTTTACCTGCCAACCACGATTATTAGTTGGCGGGGCAAACTCCTTCAGGCTGGGGTAAAGATTCCCCATCTGGATCATTGGAGCACGACACCTCCAGTCGTGCCCCCTCCTTGCGAAAAACTCGCACAGCGCCTTAAATTTGGCCAGTTTTCTCTCCTCCTCTAACCTTTCTTTTTCTTCCTCCTCTCTCAACCGTTGTTCCTCTAGCCTTTCTTTCTCTCTTTTCAACCGCTCCTCCTTCTCTCTACGCATCTTTTTCCGACAAAACAGCATACGCAAAAACTTCTTCATCGTGAAATGAGAATGACAATAATGAAAATAGAGCCGCCTTTTATAGCTTTGCAGGAGGATTGACCTACTTTGACTCAGAATTAACGTTACCCAATCAGAATCAACGTTATATTTCTGTATTGGAAAATATTTAATGTTGACCAATCGAATCGTTCGTTATATCACTGCTTTTCACTACCTCTACACTCTAGCGGTAAGCACCCAGGATTGAGCTACTTCGGTTCAGAATAGGGGAATTCGATTGGACAGCGTTAATTCTGAACCGAAGTAGGTCAATCCTCCTGCTAGCGTATAAAAACACCGATATTTTCCAATACATTCATCATTTTGACTCTCAGCTCTCGAACAGATAGAAGTTAAAAAATCAATATGGAATACAACTTAGACGATTTCAACTTGGACGCTTTCCTACCAGTGGAAAACAATGGAGACATTCTTTCATCAGCAATAAATTCAACGATCATCAATCCGACGACAGTACTGGACAACATTTTCGAAGAAGTGAAACAGTTAAACTCGAAACAAGATTCTACATTGTCTCGGATCTTAAAAGAACTGGAAACTTTAAACAAACATTTGGAGGAGATTAAAACTTTAAACACAAACACCGAACGGTTATGGAAAAACATTGAGACACTACGCCATCAAAGTCAGCGCATTTCAGCAGTTCCAGTAAAGATTCCGGTGGAGTTTGACTTTGATAAGTCAAATCTTCACAAGTTAGTGGACTCTATCGTGGCTGTTGTGAAGAAAGAAAAACAGCCAAAGGAAAAGCAGCCAAGAACAACAAAACGGAAGTCAGCGGAAGACGACAATCGACAACAAGTTGACCAGAAGAGACCTACACCGATAATGACAGGACAGGGCAAATATGGGAAAAACATTGATAATTTCAATGACTTCAAGATCCCAAAAATCCCGAAAAAGACAAAGAAAAGCTGCCGTTAGAGAGAAAAACCATCCATAGGCGAGGAAAAAACAAAAACAGCCCTTTTCAGGGCTACCATTTACCAAGAAAAGATCTATCTTTCTCTAAAAATTGTCAATCTTCCTTCTCACAGTACCCAGAATGCCTACCCCAGCAACCCAAAGTGCCTACCCACAGTACCCAGAGTGCCTACCCCCGGGTAGGCAAAAAATCCAAGATGGCGGACAAAATAACGGTGAAAACCAAAAAATCACCCAAATCGACCAAAAAATCACCGGATTCGACCGGAATGTACCCAGAGTGCCTACCCGAGGGTAGGTACTCTGGGTACAAAACCCCCTCTGGGTAGTGGCCCTGGGTACACTGTACCTAGGGCCACTCCCTATACTACTTATACCTGTAAACTTATTACCTAAATTGCTCTAAAAGGGTCCATTTTTAGCTTGTTATACATCGTTCATTCTTTGTAGGCGACAAACATTACAAAAAATGCGATCTCGTTAATTTTATAAATTGTCACTCTAGAGTACACCAAGGAGAGTTACAGACTAGAGAAATTAATAGTACATGTACTACTGATTTTCATAAAAGCAAAAGTGAGTTTATTATCTGCATATGAACATATTTATCAATATAGATTTCAGTCACTAAAGCTTTTTTTATTCCAAATATAATAGATAAAGGATACTTGTTTCTTTTTTGGTGAAGGATTGAAATTTATTTCTTCAAGTGAACATCATCAGTAACATTTTTACGAGTGGCGCAGTCGATGATTTTCACGTGATGAAATATGCATTGTTTCGATCTTTCATTGAAAAAAAAATATTGTTTTTATTTCATAATTCCAACCACGTTTTTGATGGGACTTTCATAAAAATCCAGTACAGCTGATTCCCCCTAGAGTATCTCCCTTAATATAACAACAAATTACAGTGTTACTTTAAAAGAGAAAAAAATAGGAAAAATGGATAAAAATTACGCCATGTTTCCGTCTGGTTACCTAGCTTTCCTAAATGAAGTACTATTTCTGCCTTCAGTTGAAGCGTTATGGAAACATATACGGTAAAATATCGCTGTTTGTAACCATGAATTATCAAATACAGTATTATAATCCATAATTATTTCTCGATAAACTACCGAAATATGAAATAAAGAGGAATGTATTCAGCTTACATAATTCCTCTTATCAAGATTCTGATTTAATGAGCTTACGGAATGAACAAGTAGTCTTTATCTCTTTCATAGATAACTTTCATCAGGGATCATATATAACGTATATATAGAATCCCTGCTTTCATTTACGACTTTTTTACTGTGAAGTAAGAGTAATTTCTTGAGTGTTGTTGATTAATACACTTAAGTCATGAAAGAAAAATAGACGATTAAAAAATAACAGACCTTTTCACTGCCTAGTTCTCATAAGAAACAATAGTATTCTACAGTAAAGTCCGACCGACTTTAGCATGAATAATCAACCATTTCAGTACTGAATATGATAATTTGGGCATATTGTCGGTGTACTTCCAAACCTCGTAACTACAGCTTGTTGCAAGCTGTAGTTACGACGTTTTGGAAGTACACCGACGAAATGCAGACAATGTCGAGTAGGGTTTGACTGTACGAACATGCTATCTAACCTATTAACAATCACTTCCGCTTTCCAGTAAATTTTGTTTGGGTGTTTATGCAGCAGTTGGGATTTTTACAAGTTTACTCATTTTGCTCAGTTCATTTTAGCGCAAACAAGCAATGTTATAACTTGTGGAAGCTCTGTGAAATGTTAGAGAAATATGATGTATTAGTTTTGTATCTTTGGTGATCTTGACTTCTCTTACCTTTTTCTTTTTCTGAAATTATTAATTTACATAATGTCGGTAGAGCAAAAGGGAAAACAAAATGGAGTTTTCACGATCTAAAACAAAATGACCTTTTCATGTTCACAATCAATTCTATAACATTTTCGCTAGCTGCACAGATTGCTAACAATGATACAGTGAACCACAGTCTAACTTTTAATTATATTCTTGAATGAACCACAGTGCTTTTTTTTAGTTTCTTGATTTATGTATTCACCAACATATATCATTCTTAGGAATATTCTTCGTTTTGCTCTCAAGATTTTTTTTCTGAATTTGAAAGTAACGGAATTTCTGGACGGCTAAAAGAAACGAACTATGCTCTGTGAAAAGGGGGCTTAATACATTTGCGAAAAGCATCGACCTATACCAGCCTGCGTTGTCAGCACAGCCTGACATGGACCGAAAGATTTCTTTTTCTCCATATTTTCTGCATGTCAAAGGATATTTCTACCTCATGATTAATGGGTTGCTTGAAAAAAGGATTTTTTGGATCCGTAGTTATATGATAACTTTCATGGTATCATGGGTCACGGGTATGCATTAAGACCTCTGTTGCCAGAGCAGGGCTGAAATAGTTTAGCCAATCAGAAATTTTATTTATTTTTTCTCAAATATAAGTTAAGCCTTAGACTAAAAATGCAATTAAGAATGGTTGGTAAATTAATGCTTGATATTCTTAAGTTCAAAATACCATCACATGAAATAGTCTAAATACGGCTCTTGAAAAACTAAAGTTATTGCTTTGCATTTTCATTATCATTACTTGAGCAATGCTCTGGAAAAATGAGATTTAACCCATTACCAGACGACAACATTTTAGACTGGCCCAAATTGAGAGCATTTGCAGACGACAAAATAAATATGACTCAATCATTGAAATTTGCTTTGGGAAGGGTAGAAAACATTGTGGGAAAAGAAGAAAATGCTGGTTACCAGCATTTTCTTCTTTTTCCACAAGATTTTTAAAAGGCTTGTTTTCCAGGAGCGTAAAAAGTCGGCATTGTGTAATAATGGATTAAAGCATCTCCGTAAGTCTTTATACCATGCAAGAGATCACTTAATCAGGGATCAATAAAATCCATTTCGACTAACAACCAACCGAATCATAAGGTAGAATGGTTTTTGGACTTGCATAAAAATTACCTACATGTGGCAAAAAGTTTTGATCTATCAAAACCTATACAGACTACACAGGCTGACATTGGACGTTACTTTTTGCATACTGATGAAGCCATGAAGCATTTTTTTCCTACAGCAAAAAGGTTCGATCCATCAAAACCTATACAGACTACACAGGCTGTCATTGGTCGTTACTTTTTGCATACTGATGAAGCCATGAAGCATTTTTTTCCTACAGCAAAAAGGTTCGATCCATCAAAACCTGTACAGACTACACAGGCTGTCATTGGTCGATATTTTTTACAGATTCATCAAGCCCCTTTTCACAGAGCATGGCTCATTGTTACTAAAATTCAACTCTTTACCAAACGGCAACATTTTAAGACTTTTCAAAATCGAAAGCATAAACTTGACTCAGATATTGAAACTTGACTTTCGACTGATAGAAAACATTGTGGGAAAAGGAGAAAATGATGTAAAGTAATGTTTAAAGAAGATCCAGACAGATATACTTTGAGATTTTACTCCAGACTTTGCACCGATATCTCAATCAATCAGTGTGGAGCACACTTTAAAGACAGGTTTGAGGGAAAAAATGTGAACATTAATGTTATTTATGTGAGTCAGACAAAGCACAACATATGGTGTAATATAACTGGTACTGGTATTGGCTTTTATGACGATTGGTTCTAAATGTCACTGTAATAAAGAAGTCATCAAAAATGTTTTGTTTTATATTAATTTCGAGAAATTAGAACCACACAATACACTGTGTCATTATTCGTGTTCACCTTAATTTCATTTTTTTCTTTCCTATTCCTAAATTCTAAGACTAAAACATAATGCTGTAGTCAAAGACTAGAAAACAAGACACGTAATCCGGACAAATGAAATAGCTAGTCTTAAATTTTAAATAAGAATTTTAGATAAGAAAACCTTTTAGAAATGTCGAGGATAATGGATTCGATTTTTTGAAATAATTTTTTTGTTTTGTTTTGTTTTTCATAGTATGTTTTAAGGAGATCATCATAATTGAAAACTGCACCAAATAGTGAAATATAAGTTTTAGATTAGTAGTTTAAAACACGTGAGTAGAAAAATAAATGTTAGATGTAAGAACAAGCATTCACCATTTTTCCAGACTTTTGTTGTTTTCGCGCGAAACGAAATGGTTTGAACTACAATATAAAGAATTGTTATCGACATAGTACAAATATACATTCTGTGAAGCCCCTATATTTGGAATATATCGAAATGTCTGTAGGAGAGATGACTCGAAAGCTAAAATTAAAAAGAAAGTTCTAATTGTATTTTTTGAAAGATAATCCACATTCAAATTATATTTCTTTCACATCATGACAATGTCCCATGAATATCTATGTTTTCCTTGGCTACCATCGGAATCACGCAGGGACTCTTCGGTCCCAGTCATTTATAACTGAGCCAAGTGCATGGAAAAACTGGTTTAATTGCATCTCTGTGGTCAAAGCAGTGAATCACATGGATCCATAAATTTCAGCCTGTCTAGCAATCGACTATATAACTTTGGGGCTACAATGGCCCATTGACAAGCGGAAAACTTACCGATAGCAAAATGTTTTGACCCATGCCAGCCTGCGCGGACTGCGCAGGCTGGCATGGGTCGATACTTTTTGCAGATGCATTAAGCCCCATTTTCATATAGCATGCCTCATTTACATGAAAACAGTAAGCCCTATAAAGTGGCTTTCTAAATAAAAGCCGTACACTTGAGACCGAAAAATTAGAATGTGCTGCGAGAGTATCAGAAACCAAGACTATACATTGTTGCTTCTCGCTTTCTCCCGTGCAACATTTTCATCCTCGAAATTATCAACTCTCAATGTAGAAATAAAATTTCATAGAGCAAATTACAACAACTGGTCCTGGCTGTTTTGGGAGTAAATTGAATTAAGTATAACTACATTAAAATTTTAATGCTGTGGTGGTAGGTGAACTTGTAAGAAATAACACATGTTATTGATTGCTTTTCCCGTTTTAAATAAAGATAGAAAAGAATTGCAAAGATCGGGGTACAAAAAATTATTCCACAATTTCTCAAGAATTTAATTAACGAAATTGATCCTCATGATCTATTTCTCTTGTTGCAAAGGTGTTTCCAAATTTAGTTTCGTTGTCTGTCAAATGGAAACAAGTTTACTAAAGGCGGTTAAGGGTAGACCTACCGCTTTTTTTCTTTGTTTAAATTGTCCTACAGTAAATGAGAAGTACTCTATGAAAAGGGGATTAAATGCATCTGCGGAAAGTTTCGACCCTGGTAAGCCTGCGTGATTCGCGAAGGCTGAACGGGATCGATTCTTTTCGCCATTGATCAATTTTCTGTACGTCCAAGAACCATTCTATCTCAAGATTAAGTTGGTCGTCAGAAAATGCTCTGTGAAAAGGGAGTTTAATGCATCTGCAAGAAGCATCCGCACATTTCAGCCCCGAAAGTCTGCGCAGGTTGACCTACTTCGAACCCTTTCAATCTCTGTAAATACTCAGCATGTCACTGGATCATTCTCCCTCTGCATTCAGCCTATTGTCAGACAAAATGGATTTTTATTGATCCATAACGATATGATGACTTGCATGGCACTATTCATCACGGAGATGCACTTAACCCGTTACCACAGAGCAAATTTTTAGACCTATCAAAAAATTGAAAGCATTTATGGACGACATTTTCAACAAATCGTGCATTTTTGCTTTGATAGGGTAGGAAACTTTATGGGAAAAGGAGAAAATGCTGGTTACCAGCATTTTCTCCTTTTCCCATAATGTTTTCAAAAGGCTTCTTTCTCAGAGGCATTAAAAGTCGTCATTGTATGGTAAAACGATTCACCCTTCTTTTCCTGAGCAACTCTCTTATTGTATTTTGGGCCGGTGTGATGCAAAAAAAAAACCCCGACCTTCTCCATGGATCATTTCACTACGTAGAGAAATGACCCATGGGTCGTTTCACTACGTAGAAGAATGACTAGGGTCACTATTCTATATAGAGAAATAACCCTCTGTGAATCATTGAAATGACCCATGGGTCATTTTGTAGGGGAGAGTCATTTCTCTACATTACACCTGCATATCTCAGGATTTTCAGTTATTCTTTTGTAGCAATCCACCAGGTTTATATTTCTAGCCTACGATAATATGTCTCGATTCATTTTCTTGTTTTAGAGGATTACCTTGCTTGCTTCATCTTTCAGCATGACTTGACATCGTTCACACTGTAGGAGTGACTGCGTGTGCATCATTATTTTCTGTATAAGATTGGCAACATTGCTCTGTTCTTCAAAAATTACCCGCGCTAGATCGAGTAACACCTGCAAAAATAGACCGGAAATAAGTGTCAATGCCACCTGCTCCAAGCGAATGTGTCATGTCTATTTCAATGTGCCAGTCATCTTATTTAAAGCGTTTACGAGATTTTCTCGTGGTATTTAGACTTTAAGATCTTTACCAGGGCGTTTTTCTTTTGAAAACATTGTTAAATAATAATAAAAAAACTGGGCAGCAGCAGTCTTCTCTTTGGAAAAATGCTTTGTACCATTCTTTCGACCAATCCCATTATTTCAATCACGTCGAAGAAAAGTCTAAAATTGGTGTCATGCAAAGACTTACTTACATCTGACAAATTACACATTTTTTTTTTTTAATTGTCTTTTATGTGTGTTAATTAAACAAAACATCAAGCTTGGATTTTATGCAATGCGAAGATGGGTAAGTCTGTTCTATTCATAATTTCTCTCCAGAAGGCAAACCTTGCAGACTCATTCAAATTTAACTCATGTGCAAACTAAAAATCTTATCTTATTCAAATAGTGTGACATGTCTGATAAGGGGTAGAAAACTTTGAGAGAAAAAAGAAATTTCTGGTTTGAAACACTGTTTTAAAAAGTTCTCTGTCTTAGGCTTTATGCATCTTGGAATTTATTGGTAAAGGGTTAAAAGTTTTCTCGGGAGTGTTAAATGAACTAGTCAAGACGTTAAACAAATAACAAAGCATTTCATGAGACGAGTTTCGATTTTAAATTTGTTTGCCTTTCAAACTTTATTAGTGTAATCCTCGGCTTCGTCTTCCCATGGGAAAGCATTCGTGTTGTCAAAGAACAATTGCTTCACGTAACAGCAACGATACAAGACAGGTTTCGTATTGTAATTTGTTTTCTATAAGACAATGACATCCTAAGCTTGTTCCTGGAGGGAAGATGTTGGTATTTTTTTACAAGATATATTTTCTGTTTTATAATGTCTAAGATAACTTAGAACTTGCTATGTATTTTCTATACGCAGTATGTTTTTGTCAGTTTAAGATTTTATAGGAAAGCGCTACAATGCAACGTATCACCTTATTGGTTTGCAATTAAAAAAATGGCAGAGTTGTGTGGATCTTTGGCTTTCCAAATGTGGGATAAGTCGTAAGATACCATCAAAATATACGTACATAGACGTGTATGATAGGAAAGAGGTTAATGGTATTTCTATGACAATTAACAGACGCTTGGCCGTGTATAAAAATTGATAAATAGATATGAAAAAAAAAGACCCTGGGGATTGTTCCGATACACGTAATTGAAATCCATCATTAGCTTGATGAAAACAAAAAATTGACCCTCACTCAGGTAGATCAAACAACGGATAAATGTTGTACAGAATATTTCATTTCGACATTACTTAGGTGCGATCTGATATTGACCAGCATTCTCGAATTATCGGTGGTTTCAATGAGAAATTTTCATTTCCATGCAACGTAACTAGACAAAGTATATTTCTTGTGATCGCCAATGGTATACCCTCGTCGGGATATGGATTGGAACAGAACCCGTATGTGCTAACATTCTTGGTCTAATTCTTTAAAAAGTTCTAAATCTTAAAGGAACGTGTTTTCTGAAATGATATAGTCAACAGATATAGCGTTACTATCTAAATCGACAACAAGACTAAGAATGCAATTCACAATGGTTGGTTAATAAGGTGCCACAAGTTGAATCTGATTCTGAAATGAAGTAAAAAATGCAATCTCCATAATATTTCATGATGCTTGGCAATGTATTCCAAAAATGTACTTCCGGTATAAACCGGAAGCATAACTCACCTGACTTCTCCGGTTCTCGAGAAGAGATCTTTCATAAAGTTGAGCATTTTTCAGGCCGATTCCACAAAACGCCAGATAAGACGCAAACACCTGCAATAAATATGAATACACAAACTTTGTCAAACGTTTGACGCCAGCTTCAAAAGATTATTGACATTCCTATAATAGTACATGTTGAGATTGCTTCACTCTTAACTTCACGCCAAAGAGCCAAATATAGTAAAGAAAATACAGATAGATAGTACCAAGTCAATCAGAAAATAAAATAAATGGACAATAATGATTTCAGAATTAGACACTGCCTTTTGAGTGTTGGTTTCAAAACATGTCCGGTCTTTTGAAGAGAAATAAGGTCATACAATTCAATGTCCGTGGTTCTAAAATTGTGCATACCTGTGGCATAGTACATTAGCTAATTTCGCGAGGAGGGTAATTATACGACACTGATAACTATTTCTAGATCAAACAATGACGGCAAAAATAGATAGTCTTGATATGGCCAAATTGATACCATCAATCTACTGCTATTGGCATCCGACTGGGAAATTAATGGAAATGTTTCTAGATAAAAATGTGACAAATAAAAAACACAAATTCTATCATTTTTTTGCTGGCGTGTAGCGTGACTCTTTGCCAGTATAACCGTAAAATCCGTCATAATAGGTTTATGAACTTGAGTGCGAAGTGTTTAGATTCAGAATAGAACGCCATTTAATGCAACATAATTAAGCATTTTTTTTATCAGACACAAATACATACATACAAAATTAACTGCTTTTGAATACAAATCAATCAAAATTCAAATTAAATAATTATAGTGGAAGAGAATGATAATTCAAGAAAAAATAGTTTAGTTAATGGTTCGAATTTTCCTGTTTTTTTTTTCTTTAACCTCTTCTTTACGGTGTTGATCGGTTCGGTTTGACCCTTATAGTGCTGAATTTAAACAAGAAACATTTTCAAATAGGAATAAAATCTAAGATATTGCTGTACCAAGGGTTTTTTCCCCCAGAATATGTTATAAAATTGTGGATAGTGTAGATCTAAGAACAGACTGCACGTTCTGTGCAGTCTGATCTTGATCTACACTGTCCACAAAAACAAGTTAAGTTGGTTCCAGCACTTCAAGAGTTAAATACCTATATAATCATGCAATGCAATTAAGGAGTCTAACTCCGCTTTTTTTATACCTTGTGATATCTGACTGGCAAGAAGGCATACATTTATTTACTTTTTTCTTGTGAACAAACTTTTAAAATTGTACTTGACTCAAATATTTGCATTGGCTGGCTGGTAAATCGATCCACAAATTGTCCGTTAAGGAGAATTATTTCTTAATATCCAACTTTCTTGGCAAGAAGGCATACATTTATTTACTTTTTTTCTCGTGAATAAGTTTTTAAAATAGTACCTGACTCAAATCCTTGCAAATATTGCAAAAAAAAAAGTCGTCTTCGGGAGGTTATCACAGATGATAGTAACGTTATATATTGGCAGTTCTTAATTTGATACAAGTTCTGAGATACACGCCTAGGTAAAGAAGCTCACATTTTTTCCCATGAAATAGGAGAAATTTACGATTTTCGGGGAATAAGTGAAATAGTTATAGAACCACAATCAGCATATTGACTGGCTGACAAAGCGATCTATGAATTGTCCGATAGTGAGAATTATTTGTTAATATCCAAGTTTCTTGTCTTAACAAGCAAATTATGATAATTTCAATATAATTTATTGGAAGAAAAGGGGCAGCATACTAAGTTTCAGAGCAGACTTATTGAAATCCAGATTTGATTTACAAATAGGATAGAATTGCGAAAAAATACATTTTAAAGGTGGGTATTTAGAATTTTTACATCTCCCCGAATTAAAATATATATATAATACTGAAATTCGTATGAAAAAATAATACAAGTCAACAATTAATAAGATTCATAAAGTTACAAAAAACTTTTTTGGATGGTATTCCCTTAAAAGGCTACGTAGCCTCTTTAGCTATTTTTAGATTCCGCGCCAAAAATCAATAAAGCATTGTGGGAATGTCTAGTGACTGGCACGTGACTCATAACGCTTTAATTCCCTATCATAAAAAACGTGTAATGATTGTTTTCCATAATGTCTTCTTCGGACGCTATGTTTGAAGCTTTTTCTGTGTATTCCTGTAAGTAAATGAGCGAATTGATCATCTAAAAATAGAATGTGTCTTCCGTTGGTGTCAACCTGGACCGTAGTAAATCTATAATTTCTCATGTTGTTGGACAGTTTTCGACTACTGGGGTTTTATGAATGAAATTTAAAGGCTTTGGGAGTATAAGGATGATTTTTCTGCACTTCTGTAAAATTTTCGTCCCAAAATCTGAAAGGCCACCTTTAATATGAGAGTTAGATATTCAAGTTCCTTCAGAGGCTCTTAAATTCTGAGTTTTATGTATCTTAAGGGTCGGTCTAGAAAAAGATCGCTTTGCAAAGGATCTGTCGGGCGCCTTTACGCAATCCCCAATATCTGAAGCTACATTCTGGCAAAAAACGAGCCTAAGTGTTGCTATATAATGGGAGTTTTGTCACCGACTGATAATTTCATTGCTAAACCGCTAAAACCGATCATCAACTCGTGTTTTGTTTCTGTAAAAATTGTTCTGTAGTCTATTTCTTTCAATGTTACTGTCTCCGAGTGCAAAGAAAATAATACAATTCAACTAAATCAGTTTAATGCAAAGAAAACAAATTTTAAGACATATTCATAACCTGTCTGTCTTTCCAAGACAGAACAATCTTCTGAACGTCAGTTTAGTTGAGAACGAGGAAATAAATGACTTCAGTACCTCCTATACTAAAATTCGCCAACCACTTACTAACATTTCTGAGCTCATACATACGAAGCGTTGTCATGGACATTCTTTCTCTAATTCTCCAAGATTTTCTAAATTTGAATTCGACACAACTTTTGGTTGGCTAAACAAAATAGTTTAGCCAATCAAAAGTTGTGTTACTTTCAAATTTAGAAAACTCTTAAGAGTCAGACTGAGAACATTCCTAAGAATGGTTGGTGAATATTGGTCTATGGAAGACTACATTTTGATATTATAATGGCATAAAAGAGTATCACTTTAACTATCGACTGGCCCTTTTGCGATTATGTTTTGGCAAATTTATTTATTTACATTTCACCGAAAATTCCGTCTATTAACCCTTTCCCAAACGACAGACTTTTGGACTAGATCAAATTAAAAGCATTTGCAGACGAAAATTCAACCCTTGCTGAACAGATGATTTCTGCCTATGATAGGGTAGAAAACATTGTGGGAAAAGGAGAAAATGCTGGTTACCAGCATTTTCTCCATTTCCCACAATGTTTTCAAAAGGCTACTATTCCAGACCCGTAAAAACCAGGGATTGTTTGGGAAAGGGTTAAGGTACCTAAGGAAGAGGTTTTTGTGGTATTTGTCGAAGACAATACCATTATGAGTTCAAGATTGAATTTTGATAACCATGTATCTTATTTTGTGCAAAGCCAAAGGAAATAAATCCAGTTAAACTCATTTTTTCTCCGGCAAATGAGTTTTTTGGTGGCACTCAGATATGTAATTTGAAATGGCATGTCAAAATACATTGGGCGAAGCCATCGATCGTTGAGATACTTATTTTTGATTGAAAATAGCTTCTCTCGCTCACAGCCTTTTATTGGCGCAATGATACAAATTTGCCTACTGACCCTGGGCTTTTTCGTTCCAAAACAAATTCGTTCCATGGCTTGTTCGTCCTGTGATTGTGCGCTTCTCCATTTGATTGCTCATGAATATTTATAGATCGAAGTTATTGATTGTAATGTTGGAAATTAAATGTAAAAGGCTAGAAATATTTCAAGATTATAGTTTTCAGGAACAAACTTAATTTTGTTCGATATATCAACAGGATTTTTCTCTCTATTTGTCATGCATCCTACTGTCTAGGGGCATTACTCCTGCTTCCTCCAAATGATCAAAGGAAGACTACTTATACAAAAATAAACCAAACTTTGTCATGAGTACTCTCCTTTCAAGCAAAAAGGTATTCATTTGCTTAGTGGGTTTACTTTTAAGCCAATATTTTAACAGTATATCTCTGTTTCTTTCAAACTATTAATTCCACACAATGGGTTTCTTTGACAAATTCCACTTCAGCGTTCTCAACGCTTTGATTTGGAAATGTTGCCGAGTGCAGTAGTGTACAGGACTTGAAACCAGGATGGTCGCTGATTCGAGTCGACTGCTCGGCGATATTCTTTTCGAGGGCTTATGATGGTCTTATATAAATTTCAATCTCACCGCTGATCATTGTTATAACGATGATAATGTGGGAAAGCTGCTAGTGGCTTGAGAGAAATTACTGTTCAATGCACTGATTAAAAAAAATTCCTCGAGAGCATGGATAGGTGCACTGACCCTATGATATAGCTGAAGCAGTGGTTGAAGTATTTCAAACAACACGTAACAACAATGTACAGAAAATAAAAACGTTGGAAAAGGAAAAAAATGTTGGCATTTTTTTTTCCTTTCTCCACAATGATTTTTGGAACAAATACCGTGTTTCGAATAATAATTAGCATGTTGTCTGCAAATGCTTTCAGTATGAATAAGTCTAAAAAGTTTTCTATTTTTTTTTTATTTAAATGCTATGTTCTTATCTTGATTTAAAACATCCCCTCAGATGAAGATTTGTTACAATTTAAATAAAAGGAGGGCTTGGCGTTTTTTGAAATGACGCGGTTTACACATGAGATTTAGAAGCTTAGACGAAATACTTAATGGAAGCTGGCAGAACAAATACTCATTTTATGGCGAAGATAGAAAACGGTTTCTTTATAGAAGACAAGAAAAATAAATTGGCTCGTTTTTCCTGACAAGATAGAATTACTGGCACGTAACCAAAATGTCACGAATAACCTTTCTAGTGAGACTGTATGAGCGAAACAGGACGGGACGAAAGTCGAGTTTTATTTTTTTTTATAAACCTTCCCCTTTCCCTACCTCCGCGTACTGTTAATAAAATTCATTTAACCATGAGAACAAGTTGTATGTTTATATGAGATTTGCATTTCGCTGACGGTATTAAAGATATATATCACGGTGATAGCTCACCTAATAATGTTTCTCAGTATAGTGTCGAAGCAGACGACTTAGAATCTATCCGTGTAAATGGGAATTATCTGCACAAGTTGAACCTCAGCAAAGTGTAGTTGCACATTATTTGCTAAATGTTCAACTAGCTTGGTCACCTCTTTTGACCATTTAAGTACCAGAGGTGAAAACAGGCATTCTGCAAATGGCGAAGATCAAAACTAAACCACAAAGACATGCAATCTGATCTTGGATCTATACCCTCCGATTGTCTTGACAAACGACAAAACGCCAAAATTTGAGTCACATTTATTTTGTCCTCTGCAAATGCTTTCAATTTGGTCCAGTCTAAAATTTTGTCGGTTGGTAAAGAGTTAAATACACCTTTTTTTTTCCAGAGCACCGGGGAACTATAGTTCGCATACATGTATATGGCGCCGGGGGTTATAATTAAGGTCGTGATTAGAATTACGTCCCTTATTATAGTCTTAATTTGAACATCCATTATTGTAAGATAATAAAAATACATTGCTAAAGGACATTTGTACCCGTAAGTCACCTTATTAAACTCATTGCCTTCTACAATAGACCTTTCGCAGGATATTATCACTCACAACGACCAATTTCTCCTTTTTGAGACATTATTAATTTAAAGTTGGTTCCCGTATGAAAAGTCTGTAAAACAATTGACAATCTCCGTTTTCAGACTAATATACAGCAAACGTACTTTAAGGTACACGAATGATAACGTAACCTTTCACCAAACAAACTGGATCATTGACGACCATAAGACAGAGAGCTTTTGAAAACATTTCAGGAAGAGGAGAAATAGCTGGTAACCAACATTTTCTCCTCTACAACAATGTTTTTTGTCCTTTCAATATTTTCTGTTCTTTCTGTCCATTTAAATAAAATGTTTTAGGTTAACGAATTTGACGTCTGCAAATGCTTTGAACGGAACAGTCAATTTTTAATCTTCTGGTAAAGGGTAACAGAAACTCTTACGGAAAAAGCAATAACGTTACCTTTTCATCATGTACATTAAATGGCAGATTTCTGGTATTGATTTTGTTGACTGCTTGTGCCACACCAATTACCTCCCCGTCGTTGTCTTTGATAGGCATAGATAATATACTCTCTGTTTTGTACTTCATTTGGATGTCTATGTCTTTGTTAAAACGAGGATCCTGAAATAGAGAAAATGCCACGGTGAACTTTTTTATCAACCCCTAAAGCCGATTAAAGCAGACCAGAGCAAAAACTGTAGAATCCTATTAGACTCGTATCGTGCAGCGGCTGATCTCAGTCTACAGTATTTGCCTTGGGAAAAGTGATTCTTTGGCTACATTTAACTATGTATTTTGGCTGTAAGAGAATGTTAACGGTTGTATCATAGCACGGTAACATATAGCTCAGAAAGATGTTTGGGCTTTTTCGTTCCAAAACAAATTCGTTCTTTGGCTTGTTCGTCCAATGATTTCGCGCTACTCCATTTGACTGTTCATGAATATTTATAGATCGAAGTAATTGATTGTAATGATGGAAATTTAATGTAAATGGCTAAAGATATTTCCAAATTATAGTTTTAAGTTACCTGAGTACTCTCTCCTAACCAAAAACGTATTCATTTGCTTAGTGGGTTGACTTTTAAGCCAATATTTGAACAATATGTCTCTTTTTCTTTCAAACTATTGATTCCACACAATGGGTTTCCTTGATAAATACCACTTCAGCGTTCTCAACGCTTTGATTTATTGCTCATGAACTGGTTAGAGAGGTGCGACCATCGAGGCTAGTAAAGAAAACGCTATTTCTTTTTGCCTTTTTTTCCTTAAATGAATCTGTGGTAGGCTTGTAAATATTTCAAGCCGGGTTTTATACCATTAGACTGGGGTTACATTTGATTTGTTGGGGTCCAAATTTGTACCCGAAAAAGACTTTTCTAGATTGTCGCTTTCGATGCCGGTCAATCAATCGATCGATCGATCTCGATGTTCCTTCTATTTTTCTACTGTATAATTAGACTAGGTGCTCATTCAAATTTCTATCAATATCTTGACAAAAAAAGGAACACATTAATTGAGGCTTCAAATTTGTACCCGAGAAAGACGTTTCTCGATCGTTGCTTACGATGCTGGTCAATCATTCATTCAATCAATCAGTCGAATAATCAATCTATCCGTCCATAATCCATCCATTCATCCACCCACCAATCAACCAACCATCCATCAAATCAATCAATCAATCTGATGAAGCTAAACCTCTCACCTCGCATGCGAAATTAAAAGGCAAATTTAGAGGATTAGATACTTTTTATCTCTTTGAGTCGTATTCCTCTGGTGATAAAAAAATCGATGCAAGTTCTCCAATAACGCTAATGGATCCTTCAATTTTTGCGTCGTTTTGATATCTTCATATCTATGTACATGCAAGTACTCTCGTGCTTGAAATACGGTAGCAACTTGATTATAAATGTTCAAAAATAAGGTGAAAGATTAAACCATAGTCTATCGAATCCATACGTGTCCTGATGCTCAGGAAATGCCAGCGTGCGTTGCTGTTGATACGGCAAGTGTACTGAATTGCCGTATATAAAATGTACATGTCATGTAGATGTGCTTTAACCTTTTACTCCATAGATACTCATTTTGACGTATCAACAACAGACAGCTTTTGAAAACATTGTGGGAAAAGGAGAAATTACTCGTAACGAGCAATTTCTCCTTTTTCCACAATGTTTTCCACGCAATAAGATATTTGTATCCTCGTTTGTCCATATTTTTGACATCATTTTTTTATATGTTGCTGAATTGGCGGAGCCTCAAATTGGCACAATCAGTTAAAGGGTTAACTGCACTTTTAACTCTTCTTCTGCTCTCGTGCTCGACCATGGATGAATTATGTCGAGAGTATTGAGCAAGATCAGCCTGAACATACCTGCAGTCTGGTCTTGCTCTACACTCCCCGCTTCTTTTACTTTTAGTCGTGTGAAGTTTACCAAAATGCCAAGAACCGTAATAAATTCTTGTTTTATATTAGTCAACAAGTTAACAAGGGTTAGTATAAATTGATTTAAAAATAACTGGAAAAATACGATTACAATTATTTCGCTGCTAAGTGCGACTCAGTTGGAATCTAAGAACAGAGAGGATTAAGATTACACAGTACAGAAGTCTGATCTTGAATCGACACTGGTCGATATGGTGAGATTTTTTGGTATTGAAAAAAACTTGTATTATAAATCGTAGCATTCCTCTTCAATGACAGAAATGCATTTCAGGGATCAATAAAAAGAAAAAATAATATGATTATTATAAAAGGATGAGCTGGACGGAAAAATGCCGAAACTGTTCTTTTCGGTGTATCTTTCCAGATGCTTCGTGTATCTTTCACAAAAGTCATTTCCCTCCCTTACGAAAATCTAGAAAGCTCTTCCACTATCGCAAACCGGGCCTTATGTATATATTTTTAGATAATTGTATATTTTATCTAATTACATGCTTCTATAAGGCCTAAAAGTCCCTAGTTGTTCAAATGATAAAAAGTCATAACGACAGTTATTTGATTATTAAGTGTCAGACAATATTGTCAGGTTTGGAATCACCCTCGGATTAGATTAGCGATCGTTATTTCTCAACATGCTTGCATGATAAATGAATTACGCTGAATATTTGAATATTATTGCTCAAAAGATCTCATAAGGAGTGCAAGGTTCGTCTCATTTCACTCTTGTGTGACAAGTGCGGCCATGGTTGTGTTTTCCAGAAGGTATACTCCAGCATCAGTTAACAGATACGTGCTATCTAAAAGTGTTCTTAACTCCATTGCCACGTTATAGTTTCAATAAACCTTGCCGTTCCCTAAGGGCACATGGCTTGTGCTGTGGCGCTTAAAGTATGAAAATATCTACTTCCAATAGTTGAAGCAATATGATGCCTGAAGAGACCAAAACCGGCAAATTATACAACACAAAGCTATGTTAGAACCACTTTTAAAATACAATACACTACAATATTTTATTCAATACTTTATTCAGTACTAAGGTCATCGTCCCATTGTACAATAGCATGAAATATACATGTACATACATAGAGTGACAAATACAATTAAAGCATTCTAGCAAAGCCAGAGAATTAAATGCATTCAATTGAGTGAGAAAACCGACATTTAAACGCTTTCGCTGAAAGTATAGTAATTATTATTAGCCAATATCTTTACTCGCTATCTTGATACAGTTCCATGGCAATTAAAAATGACTTAAATCAATTTCCTTAGTAACTATTAAATGACGTTGTATATCCAAGATCAGACCTATGCCGGTGTAATGCAGAGAAATGACCCTCCCTACAAAATGAACCGGGTCATTATTCTACTAGAGAAATGATCCCAGAGGTCAATTCACTACGTAAAGGAATGACCCTGGTCATTCTTCTACGTAGAGAAATGACCCTCTTGGTCATTTCTCTACATTGAGGAATGAGCAGAGTCATGATTCTACATAGAAAAATGACCCTGTCCTATGGGCCATTCCTCTACGTAGAGAAATGACCCATGGGTCATTTTATAGGGGAGGGTCATTTCTTTGTATTACACCGGCCGCTAATATCATCAAACTCGACATGTGGAAGAGTTAACTCACAATAATTCAAGTTCAGCTTATGCATACATTCAACCACTCTAGGCCTTCGCACCGAATGAACGGCTTGTGAACGTGAACATTATTATTTGCTCTTCGAATTATGTATACTGTATACATTTTGGGGGATTGTCTCTCACAATGTGTCGAAGCCAAAAAAGGTTTTTAGAGACATTAGTGCGATTTATAAGGACAGTTCAAGTAATTGACATGAATTGCCATTTCTAACGGAGATTTATTTCCATGGGTGTATCAGACAACTAGATAGCCTCTTACACTTCGTATAATTTATCTAGAACAGACCGACTGCCATGACATCAATCGCTGTAGATGTTTCTGATTTTGAAATCAATTTCGGCATTTTATTGTAGCTTAGAAACTCTAGGTACATCGCAAATGTGCTAGGCCCCTATTTTGCATCCATGTCTGGTGAATTATATATCGGTCTCTTGGTAAATTATATATACATTAACTCTCAATAATTTGATAAAGTCGACAAATGAAAAATGAGTAAATAGAAGCCGTAATAAATATTCTGAAGTATGTTTTCATGTAAGTTTCTCTTTCTTAAAGGGCATTATATCAGACTTTGATAGTGTCTGGTGAATTACAAAATCATTTATTGGTAAGCTATACATACGTTAGCTCTCAAAAATTTGATAAAATCGACAAATGAAAAATGAATATTTAGAGGCTGTAATAAAATTCTTGAGTATGTTCAAGTTTTTTTCTTCCTTAAAGGAACACTTTATCAGACTCTGTCACGAGTTATTTTGCGAGAGAAAGTTGATATTTTCTGAGGAAAAAATCATAAAGACTTGACTATTATACGAGTTCACTCCATGTTCACTTTTAGATCGAGAAAATACTAAAAGCAAAATTTCTTTAAATTGGATTTAAACCCACGACCGTAGTCAGTGAATCTACCCACTGAGCTATGTAAATTCAACCCATGAAATGTTGTGTAAAAATGAGCCATGCTCTATTTAGAGAGGACTCAATGCACTTGCAAAAAGTATCAACCAGGCCAGCCTGCGCAGTTCGCATAGGCTAATCCGAGTCGAAACTGTTCGCTATTGGTCATTTTGTGTATATCCAAGAACCAGTCTACCTCATGATTAAGCCGGTTACTTAAAAAGTGACTATCGTGGATCCCTAATTATGTGATGACTTGTCGCTAGGTAGTTATTACGGCGATACCCCTTTTGCCACAGCATGGCACATTAACTCTTTACTCATTTCTATGCATTGCTTGTTGGAGCCTTTGCAAAATATTGTGGCAAAAGGTGAAATTGCTCGTGATGAGCAATTTCACCTTTTGTCACGTTTTCGATGCGATTAAAAAGGTGCCATATACACATAAGAAACGGCTTCATCATTGCTGTTATTTAGGGTCAATTAGAGATACCATAGAAATGCCTTATGGGGTAAAGGGTTGATGTATTTATTCATTATTATGCAATAAAGGCTATACAGTTACTGACGGTATAAAAAGAGAGAAGGTAAAAAAACACTTGCGAAACAAAACTTGATGTAAAATCTATTTTATGCTTGCTCTCGGTTCTCTAGGCAGCACCAACAGGAACCCGACAGGCAGTTTATAGGACAGTGATTTAATGATGGTCTTAACTTAACCCTTTCCCAAACAATCCCTGGCTTTTACGGGTCTGGAGGAGTAGCCTTTTGAAAACATTGTGGGAAAAGGAGAAAATGCTGGAAACCAGCATTTTCTCCTTTTCCCACAATGTTTTCAACCCTATCATAGACAGAAATCATCTTTTCAGCAAGAGTTGAATTGTCGTCTACTAATGCTTTCAATTTGGTCTAGTCCAAAAGCTTGTCGTTTGGGAAAGGGTTAAACATTGCTTCTCAATTCTATAGACGGTTAACTTGGGTGATGATCATTACTGAATCTTGGTCTGTATTCTCTCAATCTTTCTGAAATGCATTGTAATCGAAAAGTTCATGACTAGTCTAGTAATCTTATACAATCTTTGTACCGGGATATTTCAAAGTTAGGAGTGACTCTGTTGCTAATCCACTTTCAGTTCCGAATTGAATTATTTTCTGTTTTTTTTTTCTCTCATTTTCCATTAACGAATCATCTTATGGTCTAGTGTAAATTAAGAATAAATTCAACGCGTACCCATAGAAAACAGACATATCAATTTTCTACATCTGCTAGCTTTTGCAAAAATTGCCGGAAAATCATCTTTAACAAGCATCTCCATTTTTTTCAGGCTTCTTTAACATATATAGCTTTTATCGGGTTAGAAGTAAGAAAGCCAGAGTCAACACGCATACATATATCCTATTAAAACTTTTTTCGCGTAGTGATGCCTCCTTAATACTTTTAAAAGGAAAATCCCTAATTTGAGAGAAGAATATGTCTGGCCAAGATTCAAAATCAACCATTGATTTCCGGTTGCTGACTAACAAGATATGACAAAAATAACGATGCTGCTATTTAAGGGTAATGTTGCGTCTTCTTACGTCATACCTGTAACTCTGTCTGGCTAGACAGGGTAACACATTACTCTCCATCGGTCGAAGGATTACTCTTTCCACCTTTTCTTATTAATGAATGAATGATTAAAGTATTCTAAGCTGAAATAACCAAAATGTTGCAGTAAAGAAAATGGTGGGAATTTAAGCGGTAATAGCGATTTCTCTACTTGAAGCCTACATCACTGTTAGCTACACGATAACATCTTATGGAAAAATGAATACCATTACGGTAAAAAAATGCGTATATTTTCATGCATTATCAAGGTAATTATAACTCGAATTTTTCTCTTGAAACTACAGCAACTTTACTTATTATGACAAGCTGGTTTGAGATATCTATAAACAATCAAAGTTATTTGGATATGAGGCGTACTCTGTGAAAAAAAGGGGTTTAAAAAAGGGATACAGAGCTAATTTGGGAGTAATTTTTCAAAACAAAAAACCGTTACTTTAAATTTCAAATGAAATAAATATTTACTCACTAAAAAGCCACCTGGTACCATTCATTCAGCTATGATCGGCTAGCAGGTAACCTATGCAACGCTCATTTGTTAAAGACAGCCCTTAGATGCTTGGGTTATAGGCTAATAGCTTCGATATAAGCCCTACTGTCCCCAGGTATACGGGGATGGATGATGCGTCATAGCAGACAGGTCGAAGCATCGAAGAATATGACATGGGCAGACACACTGTATGGAAACTCTGTACGGGAAATTTCTTCGGTGAAGTCAAGATGGCGGACACGTGTTATTGACAAAGTAAGTGTCGTTTAATTTTGGTCCAAACTTGTTTCAAATTGCATCCCCTACAACGAGCAAGGTATCAATCTAAAGAGCTTTGATTGAAAAATCAAGCGACAGTAGTTTATGAGAAAAAGGGAGTGCCTCTTGTCCGTAATCCCGCGCTGAACATGATGTTTTGATGAAGTTGAAAAACTAAGCGGGAGACCGGTAGAAAACTGGCTTTATTTCATCGAATAGAAAGCTAATGATAACAGAAAGTGCCTCGATCGGTGGGGAAATGTCATATTCTTACAACTGTACCAAAATACGTTGCTTATATTTACTAATTTAGCTGTTATACAGTTTTGAAATTTTGCATTGTGTACTCTTCGGTGCAAACCGAAACTAAACTACTGCGAAGTTTCAGCCAAGGTCAGCCTGCGCAAACTGCGCAGGCTGACCTTGGTCGATACTTTTCGCAGAGGCATCAAACTCCATTTTCACAGAGCAAGGCTCATATGTATTTCAAAATTGATAGAATGTATCTTTAAAACATCATATCTGGCGATCATTATAATAGGAGGCTTTCACATTCAGATCTGACCCGACCTAGTGACTTACTGTTAGAAATACCATTAAAAATTTGTGTTAATCACTCGCTCATTTATTTCTCCTCTTAAAGCGACGAAAATAGAAACGATTATTTTTAGACCGACGTCTTACACTTTCACTGACATTGACAAATTACCACACAGCGAAACCATGACGTCATTTTGAGGCTATGATAAATAGCCCATACTTCAGGGTTCCTGTTTCAAGTACCATTGAAAATCTAATTGGTGATTCAAAATGAAAAAAAGCCAGCAATCTGGTCATTTGAGACATAACATCTCAGCTAATTTAGAAGGCGAGTCTTGAATCTGGAACAATACTTAACCCTTTGGCCACTAAACGCGACTTTTTGGAACTTTCCATTGTAAATTTAGATCTGACTGCAAGGAACGTGAAATCTGATCTAGAGTGTTTACTGGCCGATGAGGAGTTACTTTTTACTCAACAAAAATAAGTTTTTGAAATGGCTAAATTAGGTTTTAACTATCGAATTGAAAGTTTCATTTCTACTTACTTTGCAGAATAAGGGTTAGGCAGCACTCTCGGAAAAGGGCAAATACCGTATACCAATGCAAGTTGTAACATAATGTGCATATCGTCGGTTTACTTCAATAACCTCTTATACACCTTGTATCAACGGTACTCTCTTTTTAATTCCCTCTCTCTCACACACCTATTCACGTGCGCGCACACACTCGCACACACATAAAAGAAATTTCACACACCCTAATATCTTTTTTTCCTGTGAGAAACCATACATATGTAATTGACTGATGATTTCCATAGAGGCAGATGAATCGTTTTTCTTCTCATGTGCTTATTTCCCGAGAGTCGTCACAGAAAGACATTTCGTTCTCCTTAAAATAAATTACGGAAAGGTCAAGTATTAGACACAAGAATGGTGGACTTTATTTTTGTATTTGAAAATCAAGGAATTGGCGCTTGTGTGAAGTTTATACTTAACCTGCTAAATAATTTATATTGAACCTTCATGCTTATAGACAAGAACCGAATATTGTTATTTCAAACTTATTTGTAAGAGCAAAAAAACTCCTGGATAGTTCGTGAATTGTAATCTTAATTTGCGCTGTCCGACCAGTCAGTCGCGCTTTGCAGCCGATCGATCGAACCCCAGTCCAAAGGCTTCGTATCCAATCCAGTTCAGGGCACATTACTAATTACTTACAATTGTCTTTCTCTTTTTTTGAAGGCCAGCAATCGCCGCATTTATTCAGTAAGAAATCATGCTTGATGTTTGCTGAAGTTACAAAAGTCTGAAATCCTCATTTCAAGATGATGTCAGTTTTTCATAACAAAACGTAATGCTCCCAACTGCAAGTACATTGCATTATCATAGACAATCGTTAGGTTTTTGTTTTGTTTTTTCCCCCATCATTTCTATGATGCTGTCCATGTACCCACCTAGTAAAACACAAGCATAAGTTTCTTTCAATACCACTGACATTTTTTAGACACTGGCCATCTATCCATTATGGAGCTGTCATTTGGTGACCAATAATCTTCAAGAATGTTTGGCAGACAACCAAATTCAAACATTTGTTTCTCATCGTTGGCAGATTTAAGTGTATTTGGACAAGTAGCTGATTCCTACATGGTTTACAAAATCCCTCTCTGTCAAAAACATTAAAACACTAGAAAACATTAAGACATTAGAACTTGTGGTCAGACACTTTAGCCTAGTCCTTTGATTATGTATAATTATTGTTCTGTGTTGTAAATTTTATTCTTCTAACATAACTTCGCAATATAAATATGTTTAAACTAAACTATTAAAAACAGAAGTTAGATGAGTCTCATCGTCAGCTTAAACTAGATTGTATATTGACTGTTCGAAGTAATGGAGCATCTCGTAGATAGAATTTCATATATTACGTAATAAGTTGTTTATCGCATATCATCAGTATGCCATGAATGGATCTATGAAAGCCTCAGTAGCTCATAAACTTTGAAGAATCATTACGGTTTGGGGTTTTGCTCACCGAGAGTTGTCTCCTGTCCTGTGTAATGCAGAAAACCGGTGTAATGCAGAGAAATGACCTTCCCTTGCAAAATGACCCCTGGGTCATTTTGATACGTAGAGGAAAGACCCAGGTCATTATTTAAGTAGATAAATTTATTTCTCTACGTAGAATGATGACCTGGGTCATTTTGTAGCGGAGGGTCATTTCTCTGCATTACACCGGCACTAAATCCATATAATGCCAAGTTTGTATATTAATAATAATGATTGACGTAAGGAAACTACATGTATGTTAAGTATATTGCAATTCAAATAGGAAATATATATAAATTGAACATCTAATATAAGTGTGAATGAGTTACATCATGACAGCCCTGCACATACGTCCAGGCTGATCTCGGTCCACACTAACCACAAAATATATCCTAAGCGCCCTATGGTTACAGTAGATTTTGTCCTTCAGTAGACATGAGCAAACCAGATATTTTCATAAAAACGGAAAGTCACTTCGGATGCGTTGTCGTTGCGCGGAATGCGCAGGCTAATCCGATACGACGCTGTACGCTAATATCCGAATGCCCCTTTTCCCGTGTTGCAGACCATATTATAATTCCAAGAGATAACGTTTGATCAACTCGAACTAGAAATGCTGATAAATGTGATGAATTCAATAGGGTAAGATAGGATAACATTATGCTTGCTCAACAATGTCCGTAAAGGAATTGATCCTTCACCACTCAATCCCGAGTTTTAACGACCCTCGGGAAGAGAGCTTTTGAAAACATTGTGGAAAAAGAAGCAGGACATGCTGTAACCAGTGCTGTCTCTTTTCCCTCAATATTTCTTACTCTTTCAAAGACACAAATCATCGTTTGTTCTCCTTTATCATGACGTCTGCAAATGCTTTTAATTTGGTGTGGTCCAAACTTTGCCGTTTGGGAAAGAGTTAATTTGTTGGGCATTTAAGGCAAAGGTTATGCCTCTATGCACATGCACACAAAGGGTAGGCGTAGAACCTACTGATGTTCTCACAAAATATTGGTGGAAAAACGTACATGAAGGAGTAGACTGAGCCTTTAGTATAAAGTCTGATCTTGATTTAAAAAAAAAAAAATGTCTGCAAACGAATTAGTGAAAGTTGAAATGAAAAAAGGTAGTTTCCCTAACAAAGGGCAGGCAATCTGCGTGATGGGAAATGAAAACCGGATATGAAAAGATTAATCAGCTCTCGACAATGAATTCTTCTGCTACAGTAACTGTCCTCACGTGACTCAATGAAAACGTTCCACGATCTCAAGTATTTTTTTCTCAGATTTTTACATCAACTTCCTATTCCATTATCCTTTGCTCTTTATATAGCGTTATCATAAAAAATATACAACTTGATACCCTCAACGGATCGCTGGTTCCAATTTGGTTTTAAATTCTATTTGCAATGGTAAAAGAAAAAAACATTTTGGGAAAACCCAATTTTTGGCAAATAATTTAAACTCCACTTCCAGTAAAAATGAAGAATCTGTACGATGAAAATTTTGAACCAGGTTGCAGACAGTGTAGAGATACAAGATCAGATTGTCACTTCTCTGCTGTCTTACTTGCATCGTCAGCCAAAACTTCTGGGTCAACTATGGTGGTAAAATGATTAACAAACGCTTTAACGTGACTGGATATAATTTGTGTTATAGCAGCGATTAATCAGTGAATAAAACGTGTTTTTAGGTATGACGAAAAATGCCCTTAACCCTTAGGCTGCTATAAACGCGACTCGTTGCCCTTAAATTGTAGACAGTGTAGACCAAGGTAAGACTTCACATGAGACCGAGTTTAATCTTTGACATTACTGTCCGATACCGGAAAAAAAAGTCAGGTCAAATAATTTTGCGTGTCAATTTTGATGGTTTTTGTATCAGTTTAATTTCCTAATTTTGAATGTGGTTTTATCATGTTTATGGTGTAACCGACGGACAGATAAGGACATATAGCTAATATCTTTTATGAAATCTGGGACAGATACCAAGAACAAGTATAATGTATCGTGTGATACTTTAAGCCCCTATTTGCCAGAGCCTGGCTCCAGTGTTTTTACAATAGCTGGATATAAAGTCTGCGGCCTCCATTTTCTTAACCCATTACCAAACGACAATATTTTAGACTGGTCCAAATTGAAAGCATTTGCAGACGACAAAATAAAAGTGACTGAAAATTTGAAATTTATTTTGTGAAGAGCAGAAAACATTGTGGGAAAAGGAGAAAATGCTGGTTACCAGCATTTTCTCCTTTTCCTACAATGTTTTCTAAAGGCTTCTTTCTCAGGGGCGTCAAAAGTAGGGATTGTGTGGTAATGGGTTAAGCCATCGACTGGACTGATTGAACTATCCGAGCAACTAACTAAATGTCCGACTTGCTTAAAATGTAATAATGTTTCCCGTGACAAACGGGATCAAGCATTTTATGAAAAGAAAAGAGCAAAAATTTTGACAATGGTGATTTATTTTATTTCATGCTTTCCGGTAGGATATCGAGAAATAGTAGTGAAAATATTTTTCGATCTTACACTGGTACCACCAGTGAAAATACCGATTTTCACGTTCTTCTTGCCTAGGTAAATTGCACGTGCCTCACAACCAGATGGGAAATACGACGTCATATACCTTACATTTCTCGTGCTTGACGTAACACTGTAATGCGTTGCTATGCGGGAGGGGTACGCCACAGGGAGTAACGGAAAAAGAACAGTTCTGGATGTTTATAAACATCCTCCCAGAAAAAGTTAAAAGCATGAAATAAGTAGATCTAGAATATTTGCTTTTTCGGTGAAAGATCGAGTGAACACCATCGGTAATATTTTCACTCGTGGGAATATTACCGATCGTGTTCACTCGATGAAATAAATTTCGATCTTTCACCGAAAAAAAAAACCCAATATCCTCTATAATTATATTTCACTGATGCATTATATGTATCTAGCACGTTTACATAACATGGATATATTTTCGTCAAAAAAAACCCTCTGAACTACCGTATGAGGTAGAACGGTCCCTTGATTTGCACAAATTTACCGAAAGCAAATGGATTGTTCATGGATCCATAGTTCTGAAATAAATAGCTTGTTGTTATGCATTACAGGGATGTGTGAAGCCCATTTGGTCAATGCAAAATTCATATGTTAACTTTTACACGTGTCTTTCAATGATTGCATAAAAACTGCAAGACTGTTTCAAAAGCACGTGATATAATGTTGTAAGAGCGTATCAAGAGCCCATAATCCTATCAAAACTTAAAGTACATGAATTACGGAAAATGACTCTAATTTCTTTTTATCAGGGATTTGTGTGATAGACACTTGATAACGTCTTCAGCTAGCAAGAATCAGGGAAAAAGTTGTGTGCAATTAGTGTAAATGTCAAGCTCATTATCGGATTCGCAAGTGCAACAGAAGTATATAAAAGGTTTTTTTTTTCTTGGAGATATTTCACGATTCTTAAACCGATTACATCAAGAGTTTCCATGACATTTATCATCTTAAAATCTCTGGCACACGTGAAGGATTGTTTTGGTGTTAGTTATCCACCACTACACAGGATATTTTCTTCATATCAGAGATGAAGTCCATGCAAAGTTGTTCAGGGTCCGTATTAACCAACCATTCTCAAGAACATTCTTTATCTCATTCTTCAGAATTCCTTCATTGTGATAGAAGAACTTCTGATTGCCTAAACCATTTGGTTTAACCAATCAGAAGTCCTCGCACTTTCACAGTCAAAAAAAACTGAAGAATAAGGCAAAGAATATTCTTGAGAATGATTGGTGATTGCGGACCCAGACGTTTGATAGGAATGAATCGAGCCGCAGTTTTTTATTGGTATTTTGTCGGTTTTCTTCAAAAAGCTCGTAACTACAGCTTGTTTCAAGCTGTGGTTACGAGGTTTTTTTTAAGAAAACCGACGACTCCTATAATATGACCAAGGCAGGGGAAAACCCAGAATATTGTTTCCAGTAGAAGTATCGAGATGCTGCAATTGAGTTGACAAAAAAATTTACGTGCTGCTATTCCGCCGGACTTTGATGGCAATGACTCGTATATTGGTCGTTATATCGCTCACCTAGGAAGTAAAGCGAGTATACTCACTTCATAATGTCTGTCTCTCCGTCCATCCGTTCGTCCGTTAACATGTTTTTTCGTTTCCGTGCTCTAACTCCAAAGCCGTTTGACCTAAGACCCTCAAACTGTATATAACTGTTGCACATGACCAATGGAGATGCCTAATTGTTTTTGGGTCACATGTGTCAAAGGTCAAGGTCAAAGATAATTAATATTTCAAACTTTCCTTTTTTAAGACATATCCGCGATTCATGTAAATTTGCCAAATCTTATATAATAAATCTACTCCACCCGTCGTGCTCTCTGCATCATTGAATTGCCAATTTCCCTCGACTAAATCTTCAAAATTTAATAGCAAGAAAGTATTACTAGTATATCCAGGGTTTACATCAAAAACCTCGTAAGTACAGCTTGTCTCTAGCTGTAATACGAGGTTTTTGAAGTAAACCGACGGTATGTATTATTAGACTGTGTCGTTGGAAAGGACAATGTCTGTATGTTAAGGTTAACTGTGCCATCCCCTTTTACATTCGTCCATAATGGCGCAGGTTAGACTTAACGATAAGAAAGTGATGGGACCAAATGTCGTTAACCCATTACCGCACAATCCCCATTTTGACGACCCTGAGAAAGAAGCCTTTAGAAACCATTGCGGGAAAAGGAGAAAATGCTGGTAACCAGCATTTTCTCCATTTCCCACAATGTTTTTTACCCATCACAAAACAAATTTCAAATTTTCAGTCACTTTTATTTTGCCTTCTACAAATGCTTTTAATTTGGACATGTCTAAAAATTTTGTCGTATCGTAATGAGTTAAATGACCTTCAAGTGATCTAAATTATAGATCTATAGGTGTATGTATACCGGTCAAATCTATCTCATACATATCTGGTAACAGATTTCGTATTAAGAACCGTTCGATGAATATCATAAATATTTGATTTCTCTAGAGACAAGCATCCTTTGTCATGTGAGCGGACCATACCCATTATGCAGTCAGCATTACAGTTCTTGAGCTTGGCATTGACCTGCTCTCGTGAAATATTTAATCGGAATTGCAAAGCCCTATTACCACAAACAGGGTATATTGCCGCGAAAAAAAAGATAAACTTTTTATTTCAGATATTCTGAATTTCTCCGTTTACTTTGTTAGAAGCAGCACTGCTATGAATCTAGCAGATGCATACATTCGTGACATGCAAATCATATAAAGAAGTCTGACGAAGTGTGGAGCTTAGATGCAGAAAATAGGCCACTGCTATTGTAAATTTTGATATCTCAATCTGTTGTCTCCTTTATCCATGGCAGCCCCACGATATCTTCGTATTTTACAGGTTGATTTTTTGTCATACACAGTTTGTGTAATGGATATACATTGAGAGAGCCTCTTTCAGCAATTTAGATTTATGTAAATGAACTGACTTTTTATTTCAAAAATGGGCAATATAAGGGTTAATCCTAGATGTGAACGATGGTCCATGAGGGTAAGAGAGGAGACAGACAGAAATACAGACAGACAGAGCGAATTAGCCTCATATTTTGTAATGAAAGTTGTGATCGTCAAGAAACTAGCTGGTATACAAACTTCACTTTTTTAATTTTTTGCGTTTTCAAAACAAACAAAACATCTTTCATATCGAAGTTTACAGCCTAAATTTGAAAGGAAATACATATCGAATTCTATTTGTACTTCATAAATACAGCAGAAAATTTTGACGTAACTCTAGGGGAAAATATGCAAAATTTATCATGAGTATTGTCAGCATGTGCCACGACATGGCGCAGGTGATTTATTTCGGATACATAAATGTGACAATGCTAGGCAATAATTTCTTGATACGACGAAATCAAATTAATAAAAAGGAGCCACATTAAATTTAATTTGAATTGGCCAGTCTCCTTCAGACATCTGAATTTTTTTTTGTGTGTTTGCTTGTTTGTTTTGAAGTTTAACACCGTTTTAACACTTTAAATCAGTGTACCTACGCATATGTTTTTTGCCTTACTCACACCAGCACTGACACTTTCTAAGCCTCTGACTACTTTTCTCACATACATCAGACGTGAGAAGCGAAAACTCGCCGGAAAGACGGACTGTCTCGCCTACAATCTAATTCTCAACAACCAGGTAAAAAATAAGATCGGATAATCGTTGAGTTGCTGAAGTTATTTTTATAAACCATCTTCGATGAATAAAAAGATAATGCTTGATTGATTGTATAGAGCTGAATGTCGTTTTCAGTGTTAAATATTATCCCCAGCCGGAGGCGAAGGGATATAGTTTTAACATTGTTTATCTGTCCGTCCTTCCGTTCCTCCATGTGCCTGTGCGAGATAATATCCCAAAACCATTTGAAGAAATTTCTTTAAACTTTATATTTGTCACTGTGTACAATAGCATATTCCGTAGATATACTTTTTGTCTTTTTTTTATTCGATGCAAACTTGTCGAGTGGAGGCGTTTGAGTTCGCAGTCGGGTTTTGAAATCAGCAATGAGAGAGAAATAAAAACAAGTCTACGATTCGTCGAAATAAGAGTAATCCGACAAACAAAACTACTTCCATGATTTCAATTAGAACCTAAAAACTGGATTTGAAGTTTAGTGATAAGACCACGTGCTCTGGAAATGAATTCCATCGATAGCAAACGAAAATCGCCTGTAACTCAAAAAACAATTGACGGTGAAATTGGAACGTGCGTAATTTGACAGCACAGTGCTTGTTGTCAATCCTTCGATGTTTGATATGTCTTGTCTCGAAGCCTAAATAAATATTACGAAAAGCAGACGCATCCTCTAAAATATCCCGCTTTCACAGCAGACGACATCTTAAATTTGATGACCGAGACAATGGCCAATCAGTAAGGAATAAAAGAAGGCTCATCAAATGACCGTAGCTGAAACATAGAGAGAGAGAGAGGAGAGAGAGAGACATACAGACAGACAGAGACGCACGCACAAACAAACACACACACATAGGATATGACTGCATAATACAGCTATAATTGCACTATAGTAAAAAATACTGCAGTATGAAAATGCCAATAGCTATAATGGCAATAAATACTGCATATAGTTACTATGGTTTAATAGCAAGAAATGCCTTTTTTTTTTCAACTACATGTTACTAAATATGTGAAGAAACATTAAGATACTAATCTTCGGAATATTAAGGCAGAAATTACTGTAATATGAGATATTTGTGGAAGGCTTTATACAGAAATACAGATGTATGTAGCTCGGTATATGAAAATGAGTCGGTGGATGGATTTAGACGCTGAAATTGTCTCTGAATAGCTATACAAATATATAGGCAGAGAAAATTCTCCGCTAGGATGATTTGATGCCAATTAGGTCGCTATTGACAGAAAGCACGTCATATTCTAATCTGTACATAGGAAGGAAATTCTTTGACATGTCACAGAAGTCGTAGAGGTGTAAAGGTGCCTAATTTAATTTACAAGACGATGACGTTTCTTGGGATTAAAGTGTTATACATTTCCGTATGTTTTATGGCTTAGAGTTCAGTTTATTCTTGCCTTCTCTCCTATAGCTCCTATATGGAGTGCAACACGCCAAAAGGGTCATTCGGACATTTGCGTAAAGTGTCGTCTCTGATCAGCGTGCGCAGTCCGCACAGGCTAATCCGAAACGACACTTTCCGATTTTATGTGATTTTTCTGTTTTACGCAAGTCTACTGTAGCACAAAATCTAATGTAGTCATAAAGTGCCGTCTCGGATTAGCCTGCGCGGACTGCGCAGGCTAATCCGAGACGACACTTTACGCAAATGTCCGAATGCACCTTTTCGCGTGTTGCACTCCATATAGCTGTACAACAAATACAGATTTTGTTAACTTAATTTGTATTGTCTACGAGTGAGATAATTGCAACCCTTTACATAATATATCAAATTGATAAATTACTTTTTTTAAGCATGCATTTTATTGATGTGATTCTTGTTTATAAAATGACAATTGAAGAGACACTTAAAGTTAACTGCTTCCGAATTTGGAAAAGAAAAAAAAGTACCGTTAAATAAAGGATTGAACATTAGCTAAATAAGGGAAAACTTTGCCATCCCTAAAATACATAATTATAAAATTATACGAGGCTATTGCCTCACGACTCACTGACCTTTTGTAGACAATGTAGATCAATATCAGAATGCACAGAACGTGCAGTCTGATCTATGATCTACGATGTCCAATACGGACATATAATCTCCCAAGAGTAACTTTAAAATAGCAAAATTTGGATTTTTATACTATTGGCTTAAAGGTGGCCCTTCAGATTTTGGGACGAAAATTTTACAAAAATGCAAAAAAATCATCCTTATACTCCCATAGCCTTTTAATTTGCGTTCATAAAACCCCAGTAGTCGAAAACCATCCGATAACACGAGAAATTAGAGATTTATTACGGACCAGGTTGACACCAACGGGAGATACGTTCTATTTTAAGATTATATGTTCTCTCATTTAAATATAGGAAAACACAGACAAAGTTTCAAACATCCGTCCGAAGAAGACATTATGGAAAATAATAATTATATGTTTGTTATATAATGGAATTCAATCGTTATTAGTCACGTGCCAGTCAGTTGACATTCTCACAATGCTTTATTGATTTTTGGCGCGAAATCTAAAAATAGCTTAAGAGGCTACGTAGCCTTTTAGGGGAATACCACAAAATTTTTTTTTTTGTAATTTTGATAAATTCTTTATTACTGATGATTTGTATTGTTTTTTTCATATAAATTTCATAGACATATATATTTTTTAATTTGGTGTGATGTGAAAATTCTAAATACCCACCTTTAAAAGTATCATTTCATCTCTCAGAGCCTCAGATAAGAGGGAGTGGTGGATTTCTGAATCCATAAGTTCTGTTCAAAACCCTATGTTGTAAGAATCCATAAGTTCTGTTCCAAACCCTATGTTGTGGGTACTCATTAGAATCGTCTCGATGAGACGATTCTAATGAGTAACCATAACATAGGGTTTAGTGGAAAAATAATTCATATTTTTAATTTTGATATAAAAATCTCCACCCTCAATCTGGAGCTCTGCTTATTCAACAGGATAGGAGTTAATATGCCAAGAATATTACATCAGTTTACAACATCCCTTTCTTTTTTTCTCGTTCCCTACAGCGTTCGGTCGAAGATTTAATGAACGCGATCTCCTTCGGCGATATAAGTTGTTACGTGGAAACGATTTTCTATAAAAGAAGGTCATAAATAATTGCTTCCCTAACAAACGCATCGTTAAACGTCAGACAAAACGGCCTTAATGTGCAATGAGCACCTGCGACCTCTATTACCATAGAAACAATTAAGAAAAAAAAAACATTATGCAATATCTTTTGTAAACTCAACCGTCAGACTGATAAGAGCAATTGCTTTTGCATGCCATAGCGGGATCAAGATCGGACCTCAAAAAACGTACAAGTGATTCTTGCATGACAGTTACTAGTATTATCAGACATATATTTTTCAAAGAAAAATTGTTTCATATGAGCCACATTGAAACTGTCACCAGCAAATGCTTTCAATTCGGACAGGTCTAAAATCTTGCCGTGCGGTAAAGGGTTAAGGAGCATTCAGAACAGCACGAGGTTGAGCGACTACGGAATAGAAATTACCAGTTTTCCAACGGCACGGAAAACATTATCAGAAAGGACTTAGTGGCTGTTCATAGCAACATCTTACGTATTTTCGATCGTGCTTTCAGAAGTTGCCAGATGATTGGGCTTTAAAGACATATTGTCGGTTTATTTAAAGAACCTAGTAACTACAGCTAGAAACAAGCTGTAGTTACGAGGTTTTTGTAGTAAACTGACAATATTTGTCATGGATCAAGTTTTGTTGGAAGTGGATAGAGTTTTTTTTTTTCATTCTTGGTGTCTACGTCGTTGGCAGCTGCTCTCTTTAACTATCCTATTTCAGTCTCTGAGGAGAGAATTAAAGCGATCAGCTTCTGCAGACGATTAAGGCGTTAAGGGGATTGGGGAATGTCTCGTATGACGAGATTGAAAACTGTATGATACTTAGTCACCATCTTAAACACATCGGTATCTGATATCCAGGAAACAGCAAAGACATGACTGACTTTGAAATTACTACCGATCTGAACCTTAAACCTTTTCCATACAAAAACGGCTTTCGACGACCCCAGGGAAAAAAGCCTTTTAAAAACATTGTGAAAAAAGGAGAAAATGCTGGTTACTAGCATTTTCTCCTTTTCCATCAATGTTTTCTACCCAATCAATTAACAATTGCACCATTTGAGCCACATTTAAATTGTGGTCTGCAAATGCTTTCAATTTGGACAAGGATAAAATTTTGTCGCCTGTTAAAGAGTTAACCCATTACCACACAATCCCTACTTTTGACGCCCCTGAGAAAGAAGCCTTTTGAAAACACTGTAGGAAAAGAAGAAAATGCTGGTAACCAGCATTTTCTTCTTTTCCCACAGTGTTTTCTACCCTTCCCAGAACAAATTTCAAATTTTCAGTCACCTTTATTTTTTTGTCTGCAAATGCTTTCAATTTGAACCTGTCTAAAATTTTGTTGTGTGGTAACGAGTTAAGAACCGCGGTAATATCGTAGGACGATTAAATTAAAGAATACGTAAATCTCCGTGGGAACGAGTTGAAACAAGGCAGATAGTAATGTTAATCATTAATCATTTAATGTATTACTACTGGTAGTCATTATAATCATCTCTTGTAGTAGCTCAACAGACAATAGCAGGATTCAAGATTACCGTATCACCACTTTCAAATACTTTGATGACTTTCGATGATATCGGACGTTACGTATATTGCACATTATTACTCTTTATTAAACGGCAAAATTCTAAACATTTCTAAATGGCAGGCTTTTGGAGACGACAAAAAAAGACGAGACTCCAAAATTGGATTTGGAAGAGTAGAAAACGTTGCGCGAAAAGGAGAAAATGCTGGTTATCAGCATTTTCTCCTTTTCCCATAATGTTTTCTGAAGGCATCTTCATCTGGGTCATAAAAAGCAGGGATTGCTTGGTAAAGGGCTAAAGCCTTACAGTATGCCAGTGCGTTGTTTCTGATGCAAGGCACTTTGCATTTTTTGGTATTCTAGCTACGGCAAAAACAAAAGAAAACTAGATGCGAGGTCTTAAGATTGAACAATGTGTTTTGCTCAAAGGTTTTTGAATTATCTTTAAGATTCTAACAGCATTGTTGGCTGTCACACGCTTCCGTATAAAAAGGATTTAACCAGGACAATAATAGAACGTCTAATGACATTGGTCATTACGCAATAAATAACAAATTATCTATTTATGGTATGCAAGGATTCTCCCACGCCTATATAGAATAAATGCTCGGGTATTCCCTCGAGACCCATTATGGGAGCTCATCAAAGGGCGAAAAGTTTAATCAGAAATAGTAATTTCTCATCATATTCATAATGAGCGAAGAAATCGAAGTTCTATAGCCCCGGGAGTCCTGTAAGACGTATTGTCAGATTCAATCAATCCCGGAACAAATTGACCCTGTTTAAGCGCTTACCCTTTGAAACAGATTCGCGACAGACAGCGTAGAAAATGGCCCATATAGATCTGATAAAAAGATTTAGAATCAAATAGATGATAGAGGGAAAATGGTGGCATACTCGGAAATGACACGTTGCAAGCAGCTTCTCCTTTTCACTTAACCCTTTACCACACAATCCCCACTTTTGAGGACCCTGAGAAATAAACCTTTAGAAAACATTGTGGGAAAAGGAGAAAATGCTGGTAACCAGCATTTTCTCCTTTTCCCACAATGCTTTCTAACATTCCCAGGATAAATTTCAAATTTTCAGTCACTTCTATTTTGTCGTCTGCAAATGCTTTCAATTTAGACCAGTCTAAAATTTGTTGTTTGGTACAGAGTTAATTCTTTACCCTTAAACCAACAATTCCGTGTCGTTGTTGTTTTTTAGCGCCAATAGAAGAGGTGGCCTTTAAAAACATTGTTGGAAAAAAAGAAAATGCTGGTAACCAGAATTTTCCTCTTTTCCAAAAATGTTTTCTACCGTTTCAAAGACCAAAGTCCATTGTTTTGGAATTTAAAATCTTTCATCTGCAAACGCTTGCAATACTCGGACTAGTTTGTAGTGTTTTTGTCTAGTAAAGAGGTAGAGAAAGAAATGTCGCCTGCCGCTGGTAACGTGCTTAACCCTATACCAAACAATCCCTGGTTTTTACGACTCTGAGATAGAAACCTTTTGAAAACATTGTGAGAAAGGAGCATTTTCTCCTTTTCCTATAATGTTTTCTACCGTGCTGGAAACAAATTTCAATTCTTGAGTTACGTTTATTTTGTTGTCTGCTAGTGCTTTCAATTTGGACCAGTTGAATTTTTTGTCGTCAAGTTGGTAAAGGGTGACAGTATATTGCTTTTGCTCGATGTTAATATTCTCTTCACGATAAAACAAACGTCTGAAGCAAACCAAAATTCTTGGTGATTTCATTTTCCTTATAGAAGAAATGACAAGGCTAAATCGGTCATATCAACAAGGCGAAGGGATATCCGCTCCACTGGTCCAAGAACTGGATACGTTTCTAGCCAAGAGAAATGGTCTCTGATGATGTATTGGAACCATTTCCTAGCTTTAAAATCAGAAAATCCTCGTTGGATCCCTATTTGGGGTTCTATTTTGTAATTCATTACTCATTGCTTCTTTCCTTTGTGCTCAGGACGACATGGTTGAGCCCCTAAAATACCTATAGGGCATTTATTCGGACACAGAAATCTGAAATCGGTTTCAATGACTGAGGACTTACACTCGACAGTTGGGGACCGTGAAAACATAAAGTCAACTTGCACCAAAAAATATATCACAAACAATACCTGGTTTTCACAACCCTGAGTAATAAGCCTTTTGAGAACATTGTCCTTTTCCCATAATGTTTTCTACCACACCCAAACTTAAACTTCAATTTTTTGGTAACATTAAAATTGTTGTCTGCAAAAGCTTTCAATTTAGACAAGTCTTTATTTTGTCGTTCGGTAAAGAGTTAACTCATTACCACACGAGAAAATTTTAGACTGGTCCAAATTGAAAGCATTTGCAGACGACAAAATAAAGGTGACTGAAAAATTGAAATTTGTTCTGAGAAGGGTAGAAAACACTGTGGGAAAAGGAGAAAATGCTGGTTACCAGCATTTTCTCCTTTTCCCACAGTGTTTTCAAAAGGCTCCTTTCTCAGGGGCGTCAAAAGTAGGGATTGTGTGGTAATGGGTTAAAGCTTGATACCAACACAAACATCCATACCCTGACAAAAGGATTTACATGCATCTTCTAGATACATAATACCAAGCAAGTCAAAAAATAAAATTATGAATCCATAACATCCATTATTTAGGCTGAATCCTGATGTAGAACAGTCCTTCGACGTGCACAAAATTAAGAAATTACAAAAAGTTTCGACCAAGGTCATCCTTGCAGACTGCACAAGTCGACACTTTTTGCAAATGGCTTTTCACAGAACATTGCTCAAATAATATCAATAGATATTTTCGTGATAAAGATTTTAATTTCCCTACTAAATATTTGCCATGAAAGAGAAAATTGTATAGGACAATTGAGAAATCACAACCATTAAATTTTACTGCTTTCTTTGAAGTAATTCAATGATGTTGGTCTATGTAAAACAGCCATTTCACGACGATCTATCATCAGAGAGTGAGAGAGACAGAGAAAGACAGAGACAGTGACAGACAAAGATTGAGAGACAGAGACAGACAGAAAAACAGATAGACAGACAGAGGGCTTCTGTCAAGTTTAAGGTATTCAAAACTGGGTTGGCAAGAAATAATAAAATAAAACATAGGACAGAGGACAGAAGAAGATGCTTTGTTAAAAAAGTCAGACCGCACAAAACTGCTCCACACTGCACAATTGATGAGATACTTATATGAAAACGGATCTGAAAATGGATCTTATAGAGCGGGTATATATTGTTTGTTCCACTTTAGGGCCTGGTGGGGGTGAGGGGTGGAAGATACAGAACGGAAAAGTGCGTCTAATCCTACCCTTCGCTACAAATATGTCCTTTATGGAAGTTTAGTCCAAGATTAGACTGTGAGTATTTGCAGTCTGATTATGATTTAATCCTTCTGTGTTTCAGTGAATTGATTGAAAGAATGGTTTTCAACGCCGTTTTCAAAATTATTTAACTTTTTTTCACTGCGGCCAGTACACCTATCCAACCTTTCCTAGAGTTTCTTTCACCAGCACTCCAGACAATATTCTTCCAAAGAAGACTGCTTTCCCACATAACCACATAACCATCGACGAAACGATGGTCAGCGGTGAGAGAGAGGAATGCATCCTGCTGCAGTAAATACTTCGTCAGTTTACTTCCAAAACCTCGTAACTACAGCTTGAAACAAGCTGTAGTTACGACATTTTGGAAGTAAACCGACTACTCGTATAATCTGCACTTTAGAAGAAATTGGCCGAGCCGGAAATCGACTACCAACTAGGCTACCGGACCAGTAGTTCTAGTCATCATAACTTCCCGTTTCTTGAATTTAATGGCAATCTAGATCTACGAAATAACTAGGACGAAAAAGAAACGCAGGATAACATTTCAAGGTAGTTTAGAGGTGTATAACTTGATTGAGAATTCTAAATTATGATTTTATGTTTACCACTGATCAGTTTTGAATATTTTGACGAAGTTTCATTTCAGTGTGGCCAAAGGGAAATGAGAAAATGTCTTCTTATTGATAGTACCCCCTCCTCAGTGAAAAAAAGTAGTGATTGACTGCATATGGAGACTCAAAGCTTGTTTAATATCTCGTATGGTACTCTGCGTTTCTTTTTCGTCCTAGTATATATTTCGTCCTTGTCCATATATATAGCGACAATTCTTTTCCTGATGTATGATGTTGTAAAAGCTATAGAAAAGTTTTAGCCCATTCAGATCCACATACGACAAAAGAAATGTATTTTGCAGACGACAAAGATCAAGTTCAGATTGCAAAGAACGTACAGTGATCTCGACTATATCGTCCGGTTGTATAGTCAAGTCTTTCGGATAAAAAATCTATTTGAGTTTTGGAAGACTGTATTTCCAGCCGTCGAAATAAGTCCAAATTTACATATTCAACTCTCTACCAAACTATAAAATCTTAGGCCGGTCCAAATTGAAAGCATAAATAAAATAAACGTGACTCAACAACTGAAATTTGACTTTGGAAGAGTCGAAAACGCTGTTGGAAAAGGAGAAAATGCATTTTCTCCCTATCCCAGTGTTTTCGGAAGGCTTCTTCATTATTGGGGTCGTAAAAACCAGGGACTACATGATAAAGGGTTAGCCCTGGAAGAGTTAATGCGGTTTACAATACCAGCATGACGTCAAACAATATTTGACCGTGAAGAAATAAAACCCCACCATGAATAAGTTAAATAAATTTGCTTTCCTGTGTAGGCAAATACCAAGATTTCAGAAAAGAAATTTTATGTATCTAAATATTCTATTTTGTACAAGGTTCGTGGATCCATAGGAAGCACCTAGCCAAGTGCTTTGTGACCCCCCCCCCCCCCCCCACACACACACACACTTTGAATAATAGTTTGTATTATTCTTAACGTCCTTTTCACCTGTAATTTAGTTAAATAACCGCGACCAATACACATTTCGGTTTGTTCCTTTTGATTAATTAGACTAGCAATTACGTACTGCCGAGATAACTTCTAGTGATGTGAGAGAAATCAATGGGCTCAAACCGTCGCAATGATTAGTTATTCAGTTAATACTCGAACAGAATTTTACCTGAGTTGGAACATTCACGTCGTAAACATAAGAAAAACCCGAATGCAAAATCTATTGAATATAACTACACTACCTTAACAACTGAACCACAGAGGACAATTTTCGCCTGAAAAAATCCTAAATTGGTATATGGTATATAAAGAAATGGTTCCCAATGCCCAGGTATGATTACTAGTCCGCCTTTCTAGACGGCGTAACACAGTGATAACGATGTCAAGTGGAAAGGCAGTTACCGTTTATTTGGATTTATTATATTTACTTAAAACGTAGGGAGCTTTCAGTAATATCGTCCGGTATAAGGCTTCGTGATACATCAGTGTCATAAAAACCAAAATTAGATTGATTTCCCTATCTCATACGTCTTGTTACAAATTTTGCAGCAGACGACATTTAGAAATTTTCGTATCAGATACTGAAAATTTTGAAAGATTGAGGTTCAAGACAGATATGCAAGTGAACTTATGGGGTGTATTCTTTTCGCTACTCCGAACACTCCAAACATGTTCTAGGTCAATGGAGTATTTCGGAACACTGTGCCATGTTCTTCAGAACATGCTCTGACTGTTCTAATCCAATCGAGCTGTAGCGCACTTGCTGAACGGTTGCTAGGTGATTCAAGATGGCTGAAAGACGGACAATTTTTCATGGCAAAATTTGCAATTGTCCTTTTTTACGATATGGATGCCATAGATAGGGGCATAGTAGACTAGTCTCTACTCTCTCTTTGCAGCTCATCTTCGCAAGCCAAGGCTGGCGATTCACAACGCTACTCTACCCTTGGCGGATCGAGCTTGATTTTTTACATTTCCCCGATACGCTTTTCATTGGATGCAGACAGCTCTAACTGCAACATATGGAATCGCCCGTAGCATTTCATCCTTGATAAAAATAGAACAACGTCGCTACCTTTCGAACAGAAGGGAAACATGGAAACCCACGTGGATGTTTGCTTATCGCTTCATGTGTATTCCTAAGCGATTTGTAAAACAATATTTCGTTGGCTTTTAGAAATATGATGTAAAGGGGGGTAATAACCAGCATCCAATAGAGGGCGAATCGCAGGAATCTCAAAATCGGGCTCAATCAGTCAAGGCAAGATCCACGTAGTGATCGTAATCTTGGCTCGCGAAGATGTTTGCAGCTAATCATATCCTCAACTAACACAGCTAAGACAGCAGCTCTTGCAACAGCCATCATGCCAATGTACTTTCATTTCGATATGGTTTAGAATAATGTTCCGAACGTGCTTCATTCAGAACATACTTCCGGAATAATGTATTGTGTTCTGAAATATTCCTTTCGCACGTTCTAGAACAATATTCCAGATCACAGAACATTGTGCCAGAACAGGTGAAAGGAATACACCCATGGTTACGAGCAATATCTCTTTTGCAACACTGCTTTTAAAAGCGGTTTACTGCATAAAGAGAGAGACGTCTGCCGAGTAAATGGATCGATAGGCTTTGAATACAAATATAAGTTGAATAGCTTGAGTGACCTTACACAGAAAAAAAAAACACACACACACACACAGAAACAGTTCCTGTGTTACCGCAAGGTAATAAACAGTCTACGAAATTTTGCAATTTTCATATTAAATGGGTAATAATTTCAAAGTGCTTCCGTTTTAGGTAACTGCCAAGCTTGTGTCAAAATTAGATCATTACACGACACGTTTATTACTCGGGACATCATCTAACAATGACCGAAGTGGCTCAAGGATTTACCTATATCCTGCTAGATAAGTGAAATGAAATTTTCAACCGATCGTAAAAACCCAAATATTCCAATTTCAAATGTATCCTTTAGGGTCCAGCATGTTGTTTTTGGACAGAGCAGATTAAAGATAAGATTGAACTTTCTGTGCATTCTGATCTTGATCTACACTGATTGCAAAAGATCTCTTAGGTGAGTCGCGCTTAGAAGCCCAAGGGTTAACACTCAATAAATCTGTCCACTTGGTCAAGTATCGAAAGTTCATCATATCCTTGTTATATTTGTTTACTTTTCTTGACATTAACTTTCATTGAAATAAAAACATGTCATCATAAAATTAGTCTTGTAGACAGTGAACAAAATCTAAAAAATAACATTAACCGTGCTTTTCGGTATAAACTAAGACTGCTTGTGATAACCACCATCTGGAAATTGATCCCCTTCATGCATTCCGTGTACCTCGGGTGATGGGAGCCATCGGCTGTATGTGGTAGCTCGGTTTGCAGCTCGATTAACGTCGCCGGAAATACACCGGTTTACCGTTCTGAAAATTCTACGGCAGCTCATAAAAAGAGAAATCTTGAGCCTCAATTTTCTATTGAAATCTTTCTATTCCAGTTGACAAACAGTTCGTACATTCATTTTTATCGTGTTTTATTAATTGCGATTGAAGTTTAATTTCATCAAGGTTGTTTATGTCTTTGCTGAACGACTAGCAGTCTTACCGCCTTTTATGTATAAGATCACGTAATTGGCTGTTCAAATGGAAGCGACCGTTATACAGACGTGGTAAGATGTAGCCACGGAATTGGCCGAGTTGTGACGAAAGCCCCTTCGTGTACTTCCTGGTAGCTGGTACCACTATAACAACTACTGCGATTTACACTACAACAACGGCAGTAACTATTTCCACTACTGCTCTATCTTTTTAATATACTTCGAAGCCTTACACATTAAAACAAGTGCCTTTTTCTTGTATTTAAGTGACTGTCAGATTTGTTAAACCCTCGATTGGTCTACAAGATATTCGAAACCTTTTTCCCTCTCTAATTTTGAATTAGACCTGCAACTGAACAGTTTTCACTGGGGAAAGAACTGTCCTTCAATTTCAGAAAACCGCCCCCTTCATGTTCGAGCAAGGGAGAGTTCAGTGTATTAAGATTCACTTGAGTTGTGCTGCGGCACTAGGGGGCTTAATCCATCTCCGTGGTGCATGATACCAAGCAAGTAAACACATACTATGGATCCATAGTAGCCACTTTTTATAAACAAGACTTAATCATAAGGTAGAATGGGCCTTGGCCATATCTAAAATTGACAAATAGCGAAAAGTTTCGGCCCTGGTCAGCCTGCGCGGACTGCGCAGGCTGACCTGGGTCGATACTTTTCGCAGATGCATTAAGTCTCCTTTTTACAGGCCATTGCTCATTTCGTATTTATAGTTGCTGTTAAATTAATGATACTACTAAAGGCAAATGAGGTTGCACATGCAATTAATCCTTATCATGCTAAGTAAGTAAAATAAAACTTTTCAGTTGATAGTATAACACCAAACTTTGCTGTTTCAAATGCTATTTCTTCTTTAACGAAAAATGTAGATCAAAGACCAGACAGCACTTTCTGTCCAGTCTGATCTTGAGCTACATTGTCCTTAACAGGTCAATGAGTCCCGCTCAGCAGCCTATGGACTGCTCCTTTTCTTTATTTACTTGAAAAGATAAATCAAAATCTTTTACAAATTCATTTTTGAAATAAACTGAGGTCCCGCCTCGCTCGTATGCGATGTAAGGTGAGTTTATTGTACAATAAGTTCAGTTCCTGTTTGTCGTTGCCGTGTGACCAATGAATCAAACGGAAGAATTTATCCTGTTGACAAATCTATCAATTACATCCTTTTCTTTAATTGGCCCTGAACTTGAATACCCTTTCAGTACTCCTGGTTAGGATTTCTGTCATCGTGACAGATAAATAAGGCCAGATTCGTGGCCATTCATAGATTGAAAGGATTATTTTCTATGAAAAAGAAGCGGCTGTCAAGTTTAATCCGTAAAACTGCTGTACTAATGACAATTTCGGCAAGGTCATTTGGGTTTACAATACTGAAAAGTGTAGATCTAAGATCATATTGTGAGTACGTTGATCTTGACCTCTTTGATATTAAAACCTAATCCATGACGATGACTTAAAATCGACTTCTTAACAGGAGACTGTATCAAACACCATGACAACCTTTTTTTCTCGCAGTTTTTTTTTTCATGTTTGTTACGGAGGCAAATTTACCTATACACGCTTTTCCAGAGTTTCGTTTTTTGGGCCGAAGCTTTTCCCCATTGCTCAATTTTTCTGTATGTCCAGGGACCAACCTACCTCACGGTTTCCATTGGTTGTTAGACGAAATGAATTTTATAGATCCATAATTGTGTGATGGCTTGCTCGGTATACGGCACCAAGGAGATGCATTAACTCATTACCAAACGACAAAATTTTGGATCAGTCCAGATTGAAAGCACTAGCAGACGACAAAATAGAAGTGACTGAAAATTTGAAGTTTGTTTTGAGAAGGGTAGAAAACGTTGTGGGAAAAGGAGAAAATGCTGGTTACCAGCATTTTCTCCTTTTCTCACAATGTTTTCAAAAGCTTTCTCTCTCAGGGGCGTCAAAAGTAGGGATTGTGTGGTAATGGGTTAAGCTCCCTTTTGCTAGAGGATGGCTCAATTTTAAAATGCATGTGTTAATCTTTAACCCATTACCAAGCGACAATATTTTAGACTGGTCAAAACTGAAAGCAATTGCAGACGACAAAATAAAAGTGACTGAAAATTTGAAATTTTTTTGTAAAGGGTAGAAAACATTGTGGGAAAAGGAGAAAATGCTGGTTACCAGCATTTTCTCCTTTTCCCTCAATGTTTTCTGAAGGCTTCTTTCTCAGGGGCGTCAAAAGTAGGGATTCTGTGGTAATGGGTTAAAGCGAAAATATATTTTCCATAGTGGCTAGTGCAGATCAAGATCATACTACATTAAAACATGCAGTCTAGTCCCTATCCGCTTTATTGAGATATTGCGCAAGAATGACCTTGAAATCAAAAGTATAAATTTTGTATTGAGTTTCTAGGCTCGCTGTTGCGGACAGTGTAGATCAAGATTGGAATGCACAGAATGTGCAGTCTGATCTTGGATCTACTCAGTTCGATTAGGTAATATTCCTCCAACAAATAACTTTGAAATGGCTCATTATCTCCTGCTAGATTGCATACCACAAATTGTCAGTTTATTTCAAAAACCTCGTAACTACAGCTTGTTTCAAGCTGTAGTTACGAGGTTTTTGAAGTAAACAGAGGAAATACACATCTTCGAAGAATATGACATGCGCAGACAACGTGAAATAGCTATATTTGGATCATTCTTATCAGCTATAGAAAGCTTCAATCTATTTTTTAGCAGGTTAAGGGTGAGATAGTCTAGCCCCAAATATACAGACTTGAAGTTTTTCACGGCTAAGAATTTGATCCACGGAAACTAAGAAGGATTTTTATCCTGCCATATAGGCTTTTAAAGGAGAAATTGGATGGCACAGTTTAGTCTTATCCCATAACCTTCATCAAAAGTACCTCTTTCACTGTTGATAATTCCCATACAAAGAGCACGGAAATGTAAGCACAAATAATTCTAATTACTAAGCACTAAAAATCTGAGAAAAGATAATAGATGCACGGACAGGCATCATGTCCTTAGTATGAATGGAGAGACAAATGATTTTTTTTCTTTGGAAAAAGAACGGCAACAATTCCGGTTGCCTGCTTTGGCAGCCAGAGTCCCTCCTACATTTTTTTTTTCAAAAGAAAGTCTTTCCAATCCATACTTAGAATATATCAATACATGCTAACTCACACATACCCAGATAACCGAGCTTCTATTTTAGTTTTTATGGTTTTGTAAGTTTCATAATATGGCTTGCAAGCCATTATTATGAAGAAACTGGTGTGAACCTTTAACCCATTATCACACAATCCCTACTTTTGACGCCACTGAGAAAGAAGCCTTTTGAAAACACTATGGGAAAAGGAGAAAATGCTGGTAACCAGCATTTTCTCCTTTTCCCACAGTGTTTTCTACCCTTCCCAGAACAAATTTCTATTCTTTAGTCACCTTTATTTTGTCGTCTGCAAATGCTTTCAATTTGGACCAGTCTAAAATTTTCTCGTGTGGTAAAGAGTTAAGTAAGTCCTATATTTTAACCTGGAAACTCACTGATACATAGTTTGTACGAACCTGAGGACAAAAAGAAAGCTTTTAAAACATTGTGAGAACATGATCAACAACATAAACGTTTACCTTTTTCAAGAAAATCTTCAACACTTTTGGATATTAATTTGATTTGGCCACTTTGAATTTGTCGTCTGCAAACGCGTTAAGGACATTTCTAAACCATGTCGCTTGGTAAAGTTTTAATGCTGCCTTTGATGTAATGGATTGATGGTTTAACAATACATTCGTTCTGCCGTGCATCTTTTATCAGAGCCCGCGGGAGGCAATAGAAAAGGAATTAATCTCAGAAGATAAAAAGAATTGTACGTGACGTTTTTTTTCGTCCTCACTGCATTGTGAATAGAAGATGTTTACCCTTATTTTGCTCAATAACTGAAATTTGAAATTTGTTTTGTGAAGGGTAGAAAACATTGTGGGAAAAGGAGAAAATGCTGGTTACCTGCATTTTCTCCTTTTCCCACAATTTTTTTCTAAAGGCTTTCTGACTGCATGTAAAAAGACTTTTAAATTGATAGTAAACAGCCAAATTTTACAATTTCAAAGTTTTTTTTTTTGTGGGGGGGGGGGGGGGGGGGAGGGGGGGAGAATATGTTAAAGAATTTTATCGAATAGTTTAATTCGAAGATGAGATCAGACTGCACGCACTGTTCTGTTTGATCTTGATCTACAATGTCGCCAAAAGATAAGCGAGTCGCGCTTGAGGCTCAATCTTTACGAGCCAAACTTATAAACTCGGCATATGTCGACGGCTGAATATACAATCAACAAAAAACATAGAGATTTTTATGTCATAGGCTTGAATAAACAAAAGTATGGTGTTGAACCAAGATCAGATTGCACTTTCTGCGTAGTTTGATCTTGATCTATATCGTCCGAAAAGACCTGCTTTGCGGCCTGATACTGAAAGTATTTAGCCCCCTTTTTTCATTTTGTTTAATATTGAAATCCCAGCATTTCTGTGACCAAACATTCACGTCAACTTACATAGTTATAGAAATATGCATTTTATTGTTTTCGTCGAATTTTGATGTAATCAGTTGATCAATATCATATCAAAATCATTCGTTTTCATATTTCAACCAAATCATGATAAGTTTTAACAAGCAATTTCGTTGAAAAGATATTACCCCCCGCCGAAAAAAGACCTTTTCAAAAGATTTACGCTACCGCGTAACCCAAGATCGCTCACAGTAGGCTAGTAAGCCATTTTGTGTCGGAACACATTATTGTACATACGTATAAAGTTTCGCGAAATTCCGTCCAATGGTATTTGGGATATTGTCATGGATGGATACATTGACGGACGGATACATGGACGGATGGACAGATGACGGACAACGCTTAAAGTATATCCATCCGCTTTCGTGGGGGTGGATAATAGCTGCCTGCAACACATGAAAAAGAGCACTTTGACATTTGCGTAAAGTTTCGTTTCGCATCAACCTCAGGTATAACAAGTTTGTTCAACAAAATGGACCTAAAGAGTCAGTTCTTAAACCCAATTTGTCGCCTTGACTTTAACAAGATCCTACAAGTAAAAAGTCCCGGCAAAATTCACTGTAACTTAGCGAAAAGTTTAGCTTCCAGATACCGGCAAATCTATTCTTTCAACTGACCTAGTGACCTACTTTCGAAACTGATGAAAGATTGTGACAAAAAATAAAAGTAACGAACGAGTTGACGAGAATTTTACGCAAAGTTTAGCTTTCAAGGTCTATAAACGATTTATTGACATTTAGTCTTTGTGGGCGGGTTAGTTTTTTATCAAATGGTTGACATTGGACCAAAGTTATATCGGTAAGGGGACAAACTGACCATGCAATAGACTGATGCAAAATGAGGCCTACACTCGTATAATCTTTACAAGCTGGTCGATGAAGACAGACCGCCTTATAAAAGACGATCACAGAAGCTCACTTTGAGTGCATTGTGACAAAGTTAACTAAGAAAATACTAAAACAAACCTCTAAGGATTTCAGATGACAATCCTTTTAAGAGCCAGGCAGTCTGCCTATCTACAAATACTTCCTGCCAGAAAAAAAATCCATTTGTACAAACCGATCAATCACAAGCTCTAAAGATGGGCAAACGCAATAGTTCCAAGTTAGACAGATAATCATAAACAGAAATGGGATATTTTCAGGTCAGTGTGAATTGACAGCAAACGATTATGAATACGTAGACGACCGGAAGTTCATCAGAATTTGGCTCAGTATAAAATCAATCAGACTGACCTTTATGGATACGTTATAATCGTCCCAAATATTATATTCGTCTTAACTTTTCTCCTGATTTAAAAGGGCTGCATTTTTTTAAACGAAGAGGAGCGTTGTATGCATCTAATTATAAATGAAAAATGCTGTAGATCTTGTTGACTAGTTATGGATGTATATGAGCCGTGCTCTTGCAAAAAGGGGGCTCAATGCATCTCCGTTTTAAACGATACTAGCCCAAATCATCACATAATTGTGGGTCCATAGGAGCCATTTTTTTTTCAATACTCGAATTAAATTAGGTAGATTGGTCCTTTGGCAGACAGAAAACGACCAATAGGTAAAAGTATCGGCTCAGATCAGCCTGCGCTGACTGCGCAGGCTGACCTGAGTCGATTCTTTTCGCAAATGCATTAAATCAACTTTTCATACATTTTCGCGAGCCAAGGTTACGATCAATACGTGGATCTAACCTTGGCGGATCGAGCCTGATTTCGATATTCCCGGGATACCTGCCTCCATTGGATACTGGTTGTTATCTCCTTTTAAATTTCATTTCTAATGGCCAATGAAATATCGTTTTACAAACCGCATCCGAATACAATAATTAAACATGAAACAATATCCACAAACGTTCTTTGACATTCCATCGCCAGATGCTGAAATATAGCCTCAAACCTCAGATAATTGATTGGTTACACTGAAATCTTCTGTAAAAATTGTTCGTCTATGTTTTTTTCGGTAATAAATAATTACAGATCCTGCACATATCCACATATTTACCTTCTATTTTTATTCGAAAAGTCGCGTCCTTGTTCTATTTTTATCAACGATGAAACGCTATGAGCGATTTGAGCAGTTAGAGCTAGCTGCAGCCAATGAAAATGCGTATCGCGGGAATGTCGAAATCAAGTTCGATCCGCCAAGGGTAGTGGATCGCCACCCCTGGCTTGCCGGAAGATGCTTTTCATAGAGCATGGTTCATATTCATTTAACGATATTTATGAAACCGGCATTCACGAGTCAACCTGAGTTCGAAATCGCATGCATGTGACACAGTTATATACAAAGTTTACGGACCCATGAGAGAACTAAAGACAAATGGTGTAAGAAAGTAACACAATATAGATAAAGTGTAACGATAAAATCTGTTATTTGTCTGAAGAACTTTTAAAAGATATTTTTCAACTGTAGGCAGAAGGGGTAACCTATTCATTAAACAGAGTATTGTTCTTCTAGAATGTTGACTGTTTAATGACTCAATCACACTGTGTGTGTAGATTAACATCATACTGACCGAAGGGTTCAGCCTGATCTTGATCTATACAATCCGTATTTTGTAAGGGAATCCGGCATGAAAAAGAGAAGATATATTGTAACATTTGATCATATCAGCAGCCTGAAAATAGTCTATTCCCTACTTTGTTCTCCGAGCTACGTTTAATTATTGGACATATTACCAATATCGACGCTTCCTGTAATTAAATACAGCTATACAAATAGTCATTAACTTCATATTCGTTAGGACAATTTTGAAAAACATACAATTTAAGTATGACTAAACCATCAGGAATCGAAATTCGAGTCATGAAAACCGTTGCAATTTAAGAGCAAATCACTGGAGATATTCCAATTCATGAAAACGTTACAAAATATGAGCAAATCAATGGTGATATTCCGATTCATGAAAACGTTACAAAATATGAGCAAATCACTGGAGATATTCCGATTCATGAAAACGTTACAAAATATGAACAAATCACTGGAGATATTCTGATTCATGAAAACGTTGCAAAATACGAGAAAATCACTGAAAATATTTCTAATTCATGAAAAACGTTGCAAAATACGAGCAAATCACTAGAGATATTTCTGATTCATAAAAAAACGTTGCAAAGTATGAGCAAATCACTGGAGATATTTCGGATTCATTAAAACGTTACAAAATATGAGCAAATCACTGGAGATATTCCGATTCATGAAAACGTTGCAAAATACGAGAAAATCACTGAAAATATTTCTAATTCATGAAAAACGTTGCAAAATACGAGCAAATCACTAGAGATATTTCTGATTCATAAAAAAACGTTGCAAAGTATGAGCAAATCACTGGAGATATTTCGGATTCATTAAAACGTTACAAAATATGAGCATATCACAGGAGATATTTCCGATTTATCAAAAACGTTGCAAAATATTAGAAAATCACTGGAGATATTTCTGATACATTAAAACGTTACAAAATATGAGCAAATCACAGGAGATATTTCTGATTCATAAAAAACGTTGCAAAATATGAGCAAATCACTGGAGATATTTCCGAATCATTAAAAACGTGAAAAAAAATAAGCAAATCATTGGAGATATTTCCTATACATTAAAACGTTGCAAAATATAAGCAAATCACTGGAGGTATTTGTGATTCATGAAAACCGTTGCAAAATATGAGCAAATCACTGGGATATTTCAGATTCATGAAAAAAAAAAAAAAAAAAAAACGTTGCAAAGTATGAACAAATCACTGGAGATACGTGTATTTCTGATTCATGAAAACCATTGCATAATATGAGCAAATCACTTGAGATATTTCTGATTCATTAGAAACGTAACAAATAAGAGCCAATCACTGGAGATATTTCTGATTTATTTAAAGCGTTGCAAAATATGTGCGAATCACTGGAGATATTTCTGATTCATTAAAAACGTTGCAAATAAGAGCAAATCGCTGAAAATATTCCGATTCATGAAAACCGTTGCAAAATATGAGCAAATCACTGGAGATATTTCGAATTAATAGAAACCATTGCAAAATATGACCAAATCACTGTAGATATTTCTGATTCATGGAAACCATTGCAAAATATGAGCAAATCACCGGAGATATTTCGATTCATGGAAACCATTGCAAAATATGAGCAAATCACTGGAGATATTTCTGATTCATGAAAGACGTTGCAAAATATGAGCAAATCACTGGAGCTATTTCTGATTCATAAAAAACGTTGCAAAATATGAGCAAATCACTGGAGATATTTCCGAATCATTAAAAACGTGAAAAAAAATAAGCAAATCATTGGAGATATTTCTTATACATTAAAACGTTGCAAAATATAAGCAAATCACTGGAGGTATTTGTGATTCATGAAAACCGTTGCAAAATATGAGCAAATCACTGGGATATTTCTGATTCATGAAAAAAAAAAAAAAAAAAAAAACGTTGCAAAGTATGAACAAATCACTGGAGATACGTGTATTTCTGATTCATGAAAACCATTGCATAATATGAGCAAATCACTTGAGATATTTCTGATTCATTAGAAACGTAGCAAATAAGAGCCAATCAATGGAGATATTTCTGATTTATTTAAAGCGTTGCAAAATATGTGCGAATCACTGGAGATATTTCTGATTCATTAAAAACGTTGCAAATAAGAGCAAATCGCTGAAAATATTCCGATTCATGAAAACCGTTGCAAAATATGAGCAAATCACCGGAGATATTTCGATTCATGGAAACCATTGCAAAATATGAGCAAATCACTGGAGATATTTCTGATTCATGAAAAACGTTACAAAATATGAGCAAATCACTGGAGATATTTCTGATTCATGAAAAACGTTACAAAATATGAGCAAATCACTGGAGATATTTTTGAGTCATTAAAAACGTTGCAAATATGTGCAAATCACCGGAGATATTCCAATAAAACGTCGACTTTTCTGATGACATATAGCCTTAAAAAAGTGATATCTTCGTCTTTTGCAATGCCTAAGAAATGCTATTTCATCTGAGCCATGCATGTGAAAAGGGGGTTTAATGCATCTCCATGATGAAATCTATTTTGTCTGACAACCACCTGAATTATCAGGCAGAATGGCCCTTGTACATGCACAAATATCACCAAGAGCAAAAAGTTTCGAACCAGGTCAGCCTGCGCGAGCTGCGCAGGCTAACCTGGGTCGATACTTTTTTCGCAGATGTCTTACACATCCTTTTCGCAAAACATGGAACATCCGTTTAGCACCATAAGGAAGGCAAGGCCAGTTAGTCTTTATACTCTTTTGCTTGCGTCATAGTGATATCGTTTTACAACATCTATCGTCGTAAATCTTATAGGGTCACAGGTGGAGAATACATGTTGTCTGCGCATGTCATATTCCTCGAAGATTCGACTGTCTTACACGACGCATCACTAGCTCCAAAAGCGGGCTGACTGTAATATTACGCTCTATAAAGCAGTAAAGTAGAAAACAGCTTTTATCAATACGTTTGAGGAGAAACTAGACCTGCTTTAGGTCCAGATTTCTCTAGACTGCTGATCATAGCTGAGTGAATTGCACGAGGTAGCGTTTTATTGAGTAAACGTTTATTTTAGTTTGAAATTCAAAGTAACGGTTGTCGCGTAGGAAAGTGGTTCGGTTCTGTACCCAGGATGCCCAAATTAGATAGATGAGTATTTATAGAATGCCATCTAGCGGGAGATAATGGGAGAATACATAGAATTTTGCAGAAGGTGTAGATCAAGATCATTTCTATCTGATCTGGAATCTACAATTGTCCAATTTGCTATCCTGCGCTTTTGCCAGAATGCATTTGCAGCGGAATTGTACTTTTTACATACCCAGTGTATAAGCGATGTTCTTACAACTTATACAGAATCGAGAGAGATTAGTATAAGTTGTAAGAACTTGTTTCTCAATCGATGTAAAATAAATATGTTTAAACTAAGCGATGTTTTACATTGATCTGGCTAAAGAATGAAATCAATACAACTTACATCATATCCAAGTCTTCTGACCCCATGTTGAGAATTGCTTTTTTTTTCAAATCGAACGCTTTTGCTTTTTCATTGGTTTCATACTTGTAGCTTACAGTATTATTCTAAAACGAAGGTATTTTGCTGGCAACACTTACTGTGTGAGCAAGTTCCTGACATTTCAGAAATAAGAGCCATAATTATACATCATTCTTTTAAAACTATCAGCTGCTTTCCCCCATCGAGAAGGTCACAAAGATGTTTTGCACGGAGCCAGAAAAGAAAATCTATATTATATATTAAAAAGAAAAGCTCTGCTGTCATGTCATCTGATATCGAATTAGCAACCATTCTCTTAGGTGGGAGAACTTTTAGTTTGGAAATGCGAAAATATTAGATTTGTCCGTTTTATCAATTATATCATCCAGTAAAGATATAATATCCAAATCGTTTTCTGATGAATTGACAAGGGTTTTCCATAATTGCTGTCCATTAACCTAGTTTCCAATATAAAATAACAAATCTTTTCTTGATTTACGGTCACCAGCGTCTGAACCAATCACAGTAAACCAAGGGTAAATGGATATCCTAGTTTTTCCTAGAAGCAATCGTTTCTTTCTTTAACTCTTTACCTCATAGGGTATTTCTATGGTATCTCTAACTGACCCTAAATAACAGCAAGGATGAAGCTGTTTCTTATGTGTATATGACACCTTTTGATAGATAGAAAACATTGTGGCAAAAGGTGAAATTGCTCGTCATGCGCAATTTCACCTCTTGCCACAATGTTTTCCAAAGGCTCCTACAAGCAATGCGTAGAAATGAGTATCTATGGAGTGAAGGGTTAAAGTGCTATGATTGTATTTATTCGAATTTTAAACTTAGTGCTAACCCATATTCTCTTTATTTTTAGAATCTTTTTCTTCTCTGTTTGGTTGGTTTGTTTTCCGTTACTAATATATCAGGGCAACAAACCCACATACATGCCTTTTCCTCAACATTCATACCGCACACGCTAGCAAACGAGTTGCAAACGATGTTCCATAATTGGTGTCAATTTATTTTGTTTCTTACATTTAATTACTATTTTTCCTTGATATATGATAGCAATGTCTCGACAAATCACCGTCACTAAAAAGGCAGAATGACATAGAGGATATTTGTTTTTTTCGGTGAAAGATCGAAATTTATTTCATCGAGTGGACACCATTGGTAAAATTTCACGAGTGGCGGAGCCACGAGTGAAAATATTACCGATAGTGTTCACGAGATGAAATAAATTTCGATCTTTCACTGAAAAAATACAAATATTCTATTTATTTCATGCTTTTAACCCTTTCTAGGAGGAGGTTTATCAAAATCCAGTACAGTTCTTTTTCGTTATTCCCCGTGGCGTACCCCTCCCGCGTAGCAACGCATAGCAATATTACGTCAAGCGCGAGAAATGTAAGTTATATGACGTCATATTTCCCATCCGGTTGTTAGGCACGCGCAATTTACCAAGGCAACAACAACGTGAAAATCAATATTTTCACTGGTGGTACCAGTGTAAGATCGAAAAATATTTTCACTGCTATTTCTCGATATTCTACCGGAAAGCATGAAATAAAAACTGGTTATTTCTTTCAGATCAAATTCTTTGTAAATAATACTTAACTCTTTATCAAACGACAAACTTTTGGACAAGGCCAAATTAAAAGCATTTGCAGATGATAAAATAAACGTGGATCAAAAATTGAAATTTGATTTGGAAAGGTTAGAAAACATTGTGGGAAAAGGAGAAAATGCTGGTTACCAGCATTTCCTCCTTTTCCTACAATGTTTTCAAAGGCTGTCTTTCTCATAGTCGTTATAAGTCGGGATTGTGTGGTAATGGGTTTAAGCAAACTGGGGCTTTTGTGCACGACAGAGAGAAGCTAAACATAGACCATGTAGTCTGAACCTTGTACACCATTGGCTTGTGTGATCAGATCAAGCCCTTTCTGAGTTTCAGTGAAATGTATTTAGAGCTGTTGAATAAGGTCGATTGTATAAAAATAGGTGCAGAAAAGTTACCAAATCGTATCTTATTTCCTTCCAAATTACCATATTTTGGTCCGTCAGTCTTTAACCCTTACGTTGCTAAGCGTGACTCACTGACCTTCTGCGGACAGTGTAGATCAAGATCAGACTGCACATAACGTGCAGTCTGATCTTTGATCTGCACTGTCCAATAAGGACATATTCTCTCCCCCCATCCCCCTCCAGAAAATAAAAGACCTTTAAATTGTAACATTTAGGTTTTTCCATATCGGGTTAAAAAATATTTCATTTATTTAGCAGGATAAGGGTTGTAACAGGGTAGACATGACTCGGAGTTTGTCGTCTGGTAAACAGTCCATTATCAAATCTAACAGATTCTGTAACAAAGCTTATTATTTCAGTACAATCCTTTAACTATCAAATTGACGAAACGGACTCTTTTATCCAGTTATGTACATACAGACAGAAATGTTGCAGATACGACGCTAGTTTAAGTAGGATATCTCACCGAAATATCCGACAGTGTAGGTCAAGATGTGCTTACACATTCTGTGCAGGTTGATCGTGATACTTCCTGTCAGCAATTTAAGTGCTTTAGTTGCCATTTGTGTAATGTTAAGAAATGATAATTGGCAGCTGGACTTCATTAAGGATGAACATGTAATAAATTCACCCTTTAACCTCATGCATTAAAATGAAGCCAACTTTTAACGTAGCAGAAGTTGAGGAAGATGTAGAAGATGGGAAAAACAAAAAGAAATAGCGAAGTTGCAATGTCTGCATTTTGTCCACGATTACCGGTCTTTCTCTTGAGTTAGACTGGTTAAATCGCTTTTTTTTTTCTTATTTTGTTGCTTGCACGGCATTGATTACATTGACTTTATTTCTGAAACTGGCCATCATTGAAGACACATCATTCTCTACAAAATCAGGTTTTCAAATACGTCGTAACTGTTGAACTGATACGATGAAAACGCCATTGTGAATGAATGACTCTAAATAATTCCATTGGCTTAGACACCACGTGAGCTACAAATGATTTGACGTTGCCAAATCCATAACGAAGCAATATTGTTATAATAAGGTTAACCCTTAGGCCAATACAGCGCGACTCAATGACCTCTTGCGGACAGTGTAGATCAAGATCAGACTGCACGGAACGTGCAGTCTGATCTTGGATCTACATTGTCCGATAAGGAGATATAGTTCTCTCAAAATACCGTAGAAAAAGCAAAATTTTGGTTTTACTGTCGGCTTGAAATTTTTTGTGTTAGTTATTTAGCAGGATAAGAGTTAATATTTCTAATGATCTTAAATCATTATACACTGGGTCATACGGTGTATAATATCATCCTTTTTTATGGCTATGTTTTTGAACCAAGATGCAGGACTTCATGGACTCTATAGGACAAACCTATATATGGCAGATTTAACCAACTATTACTAAGTTTTGACAAGTAAATTTTGAAAGGATGATTTTAAAGTTTTCAATGTTATCTAACGGGACTAAACAGTCGTATAAAGAACGTAAGCAAGGCATTCTGCAAGACCACATTGGCAGAATCAAGTTGCAGGTGGATTCATATAGGAATGATTCATGCCAACTGTGGTTGAATGCTCGTCAATAGCTTTGGACAAAAGCATTTCCAAAAGGTTATATAACATGTAGTCTGTCATAAAGAAATATCAAGGCATATTTTAACCTACCTTTTTGACGAAGTGCAAAATGTCTAGCTTTAAGATACAAAACGTTTTGAAATTTTGAAAGACAGTTGCACGCCAGAATTTTCCACAATGATTTTATAGAGTGAAAATATTACCGATGGTGTTCACGAGATGAAATAAATTTCGATCTTTCACCGAAAAAAATATACAAATATTCAATTTATTTCATGTTTTTAACCTTTTCTGGGAGGAGCTTTATCAAAATCCAGTACATTTTTTCCGTTATTCCCCGTGGCGTACCCCTCCCGCATAGCAACGCATTACATTACGTCAAGCGCGAGAAATGTAAGGTAAATGACGTCATATTTCCCATCTGGTTGTCAGGCGCGCGCCATTAACCTAGGTGACAAGAACATGAAAATCGGTATTTTCATTGGTCGTGCCCGTGTAATATCGAAAAATATTTTCACTGTTATTTCTCGATATCCTTCCGGAAAGCATTAAATAAAGGAGTGCGCTGGCATCTGAGCAGATCAGCTAATAAAACCAGCGCCCAAATTCACAAATCATCCTTACGAATATTCTTTGCCTTTTTCTCAAAGATTGTTTGAGACTTTACAGTAGTACAACTGCTGACTGGCTAAGCCAAAATGGTTTAGCCAATCAGAAGTTGTGTTACGTTCATATGTATGAAATTCTGGAGAATTAGACCGAGAACGTTTTTATTAAGAATGGTTTGTGAATACAGACAGTGTGGTACAGTTTATTTTCTATTTTCGGAGTAAAACAATTCACGACTCTTTTTAATAATAACGGACGATGTAACGTATATCCCGTTAGGTTATCTAATTAAACCGAACACGCAAGCTCATCTATTCCAAGAAACAGCTTTACTACCATACTGACATCGATTGCATGATGGGAATCATAGCGCCTCCGGGTTTCTATTTACTCCAAGTACTCTACAACTGCTAGAGTAAACCTGGGCACCAGAAATTGTTCTTTACAGATTATAATTATAGTTGCTCTTTCTGTCTGTCCGTCCGTCCGTCTCCCCCCTCTCTCTCTCTCTCTCTCTTTCTCTCTCTCTCTCCACGACCATTAGACTGTAAGAAGTGCGATCCCCGAATCTGCTCGGTATTTTGTTAATGAGTGTGCGAGCTAGAGTAAATCGTGCATTATAAGACTTAAAGAAGTTAGTCATTTGAAAAACACCATTGTACTAACTCATAAAGTTACAGATGAGGTATTGCAGAACACAAATCTTATCAAATCAACAATAACTGTATCCTGTAGAAAGTTTCAATCAGAATCAATCATCACTCACTGTGTTGTTTACACTGTCACCGTCTTACTGCTTCCGGTTTAACCATTAAACTGTTCCAGACCAAGTCAGTGTATATTGTTCAATTTTCGCCTGTTTTATATCAAACAGCAATGAGATGGTAATGGCACCAACTGTGTACACAGAAAACGAGCTTATTGATCAATTGTTCATGGTTTTTTTTTTTTTCAGAAATGATAATTCAATTTATACCTCTATGTCGGTTTCTTTGAGGCATGTTTTTCGATCTTTAAGCAGTTAAAAAATATCACAGCCGAAACAGATATATAAATTCCCAAATTATCTCTCTTTGGACGTAATTATACGCATTGCGGTTGAATAGTGACCGCGAGAGTGTTTCGCATTTTTTAGTGTTCTTGTTTGTTAGGTGTTAAATGTCGTTTTCAAGTTTGTTTCATTTTGATCAAGGCAGCCGGTTCACCTATAAATGCTTTCCCAAAGAGTCTTCCTCCATTACTTTGCACAATATTCTTTCCAAGAATTTGGCTGCTTTCCCATAATAACCATTGCTGACATAATTATCAGCGATGCACGGTGCTTCACATATGAAATTGATATATTCAGCAAAAAAAAAAAATGAAAAGATACTGCAAGTTCGAGGTTGTTTTGCCCTGAATATTGGGACCATCATCGAAAGGCAAATTCTGTACAAAAATAATTTACTTACTGGACTTTATGTTGGTACATTGACCTTAGAACAGCAGGTCAGGATTAAAATCTTTACTAAGCAACTGCGAGCTGAACGACCCTAGCCAAAGAGGCCTGCGAGAACATTCTTGGAAAGCAAAATAAAAATGCTGGTACCCACCGTTTTCTCATTTCTTTCTAAATGTATTTTTACCCTCAACTACTTTTTTGAGTAGTTTCATTTTTCATCTTCAAAAAAAAATGTCTACAAACGCTTTCAAACAGTTGGGCATGTCTAGAATTCTATCTTCTAGTAAAGTGTTTAGCAAAGCATAATGATCTAGACACTGTATGACAGCAAAACTTTTTTCCTTTTACAATGGCAGTTCACGCCTCTTCCTATTGAATTCGTTAATGTCTCTTTCTACAAAATGCCGCTACATCCCTATGAATACTCGCATACTTGTCTTACCTCAGTTTTAAGAGTCTCTTTACAGTCTTTTACTTGAAGAACAGCGATAAATCATTTTAACCGGGTAAACTTAGAAGCCAGACAAATAATTAATTACATTTCGTTACTCACACCTAGATTTTATCTTTGACACGACTGCGTCACTGTACACGTTACTATCACAGAGACAGATAGTCGTTCCAAAAAGAGTCAATATTAGTTCTAGTCATATCTAATATAATATACTTTCATCAAATGTGGCCGAGGTCCATGCCATTTTGCATGCTTTGTCCAATTTTTGAAAACTCAGCAAGGGCAATAATTTATATTTCATAAAAACTATGATGCAATACTAGCGTGCTATGTCATGCGTATTATAAAATTTTGACAACATTCTTTCGTTTTGCAGCCTTGAACCAGCAACAAACTGCGTCAAACCGTCTTCCCTTCCGTTGCTTTCAGTCAATGTCAATCATACCATCCACAGTTACATACATGTAAAAGGCTTACCAAAGATTTTTTTAAACTTAATTCTTTATTCCTAAATAAGCACTTAACTCAATCGATCAGATGACTAGTACAGAAAAACAGGGTAAAAATTCAAAGTAGGATGCCTTATGAACAAGGTACCTATTAACGTTGTAAGAAAGCAACATTTATAGAAGAGCTGAATTAACGAAATCCACATTATGGCCTTAAAGATTTAGGGTTACCTTTCACCGCGGTAATATATTTTTTCGACGACTATCCGCTCTTACCTTCCGATTGGACAACGCAAAAAAAGTAAATGGATCTTAAGGTTCTTCAACACAGCAAAATTTTACACCTATCCAAATGAAAGTATGTGCAGAGAACAATTTCAAAGTGGCTTACACAGTGCAATTTTGCTTTGCTAGGGTAGAAAACTTTCTGGGGAAAAGGAGAAAATGCAGGTTACCAGCATTTTCTCCTTTTTCCACAATGTTTTCAAAAGGCTTCTTCCTCAGGGGTTTGTGTGGTAAAGGGTTAAAGTACCTGAATTTGTCAGAATACAAGAAAAATATCAACAACATTTCATTGATTCCGGAGGATCTGGAAAAACTAATTTTCTATCCCAATAACACACCAAGCGAGAAATTTTGGCGCCAAATTTCCAATAATTGCTAACAAGTGCGTATTACTTATGATAAAACTATCACAATGATCGAGTGTCTTCTGAAGCAATTCTTTCAAATCTACACCAAGCCCCTGGATCGAATATTGTAATGTTACATTTTAACCATGCTCTAGTAAAAGGGGGCTTTATGCGTCTTCTCGATGTACTATATCAACCAAGATATCACATAATTATGGATGCATACTAGCCGACCGAATTATAAGATAGACTAGTCCTCTGACGTACAGAAAATTGACTGATATCGAAAAGTATCGACATAGGTCAGACTGTGTGGACTGCGCAGGCTGACCTAGGTCGATATTTTTCGCGGATGCATTAAGCCCGTCAAGGATTGACGTCAGCTTAACACTGCCATGAGAACTCTGCATCAGTGACAGAATTAGACGTCGCTATGTTCGAAGATTTCTTTACATATTAGCCATTTTCTGGCAAAAGGGTGTTTAATGCATCTGTGTCATCACATAATTATGGACCCATAGAGTTCATTTTAAAAACCGACGAAAACATTAGGTAGACCGGTCTCTTGATATGCAGAAAATGGATCGACAGTATCGACTCAGGTCAGCCTGTACGGACTGCGCAAGCTGACCCGGCGGTTACTGTTTGCAGATGCATTAAGCCCCTTTTTCATAGAGTATAGCTCCAATTTACTTTGACCAAAAAGAAATATATTACCGTAAGTTTTCTATCGACTCGGATCTACATTATTATGCATGAAGTGAGGATCGCGAAATCTAAACGACAGCTCTAGTTCTTTTATTATTTCATTATATTATTTGTGGATGTATATGTCTTTTGTAATCGATACAATCACTCATGTCCAAGGATGTTTATCAGCATTCTCGTCTCTGCTCACAATGTTTTCAAAATCGCTTCTTCAGGGTCGTGAAAACAGTGGATGGTATGGCAAAGGATTAAAATGTGTCAGATTTTCCTATGAAAAATCCTTTCTTTCCATTAACGGTAGAAGTACGATTGATGGATGGACATTTTCCACGCTGCTAGATTCTAAATAAAATGATGGATTGCAGCTAGAGTAAAATACTTTCGAATAGATGATTCTTATCTCTACAAGCACAGCTTCCTTCAAACCCATCCGAGTTAAGAATGATTAATTGATAGCATTTATTCCCTGGCATTTTGACGTGTTTATCTTGTGATGTTTTTTTTTTTAATGCTAGATAAATCAAATAAACATTTCAAGCCAACCATTGCAAATACTGAAATTTTCAAAACTATTTTCGATACTTCACTCTCTCGGACAGTAAAGATTCAAGATCAGACTGCACGTTCTGTAAGTCTACTTTTGATCAATCTCTGCGATTCACCGACCTTTTGCGGACAGTGTAGATCAGCATCAGACTGCACAGAATGTGCAGTCTGATCTTGAATCTACACTGTCTGATAAGGATATAATTCTGTCAAAAAAATGTTTGAAATTGCATTATTCGGGTTTCTGCTACAGGCTTCGTGATTAAGTCTGTGGTAAGACACAATGAATGTATTTTTTTTTACAGTATGAATAATGGGATGGTCATTTTGAAACCGGTAACATTCCGTTATGTCAGATATGACGTCATCATAGTGATTTGAAACAAATCATCGAAATCGTCGTGTGGTATAATTTATCAAGTGACATTTCCACAAGTCTTTACAAAGCCGTTGCCAAATCTATAATACCTAAAGAGGCTGTGTAGCCCATGAAGAAAATACTGTAGAATCATTATTTTCATCTACCTTTTGTTACCTTCTTTTACTTTTTTTCAGCTATCGGCTTACTAAATTCCATAATAGCTAAATCATTAAAATGGTGATAGATAAGATTATAAGTGAATATAGATCCCTTCAGAGTTATAGTTGTGTTCTCATTCTTGTGCATCTTTTCTGTTCTACTGGAAAAAAGTACAGCCACAACTCTTATCGATCTCAGGCTTATACCTTGGGCCACTGACTGGGTTAATTAGAGAATAAACGCGGGTTTTCATTAAACATAAACCTTACGTATAAGCAAGTGCTTATTCTTTTACGAAACAATTCCTGTATCGGTTTTAACGAACGCAAAGTAAAAAAAAGCAACATGCCGGCAATGTAAAAATTCTATCCTCTCAGCCAAAATTTTATTTCTCGTTGGCATATGCTTTTAATTAACCCTTTAGCTGCTGAGTGCGACTTACTTACCTTTTGCGGACAGTGTAGATCACGATCAGACTGAATTGAACGTGCAGTCTGATCTTGGATCTACACTGTGTGATAAAGAGAATTTTTCTCCCACACTGAAAGTTTGAAATAACACTATTTGGACTTTGAAGTCTTATTTAAGTTACTTCGCAGGATATAAGTGTTGAAATGGACAAGTCTATAATGTTATCGTCTGTTGAAGAGTTCGCTACGGGAACCCCATGACTACTAAAAAAATGAAGTTTGTTCTTGGCAGGAACTATCGTTAAAAAGCGATAGTTAAGATTATTAGATTTTAAAATACGGCACGTGAACTAAAATACGCTGGCCTTGCACTTCCTAAAAAACTGAATTGTATTCTTTTCAGTCAATGGAACCGATACGACTGTTGCAGTTCGGAAGCTGTAACAAACTATCTAAAGTAGGGTTTTCCAAGATTAGACCATACAGTCTATGTAATCTGATCTTAGTCTACACAGTTCGCAAGAGCATATGAACCATCTTACGGGTGTCAGTCTTTCGATTTGTTCCTAAAGGCTGATAAAGATATAATACAGTGTCACGCAGTTAAGTTTGATTGTAATCGTTTAAGTGGGTTCTTGAATTAGCCATTATTGTTATATAGATGAAAGAGTACTGCAGAAGTAAAGCCATTTAACCCTTTCCCAAATAATCCCTGGTTTTTACGGGTCTGGAATGGTAGCCTTTTGAAAACATTGTGGGAAAAGGAGAAAATGCTAGTAACCAGCATTTTCTCCTTTTCCCACAATGTTTTCTACCCTGCTGGAAACAAATTTCAAATTTTGAGTTATGTTCATTTTGTCGGCTACAAGTGCGTTCATTTTGGACAAGCCTAAAAGTTTGTTGTTTGGTAAAGAGTTAAGCGAGTTCTTAGTGAAATAGCAATAAAAAAAGTACGTAGACTGAAAGGAATATTTACCTTTCACTGACTTTTCATAGAAAAAAAACTGCCCCAAAGCAGTGCTTAGCAACAAAGCACATTTCTTTTCAACGTAAAATCTATTGTGGTTTTTTTTGCTCATTGTATTAGTTTTTGTACTCATCTTCATTCATCAAGCCAGACTTGTGTCTCAAAATCAAATTACCATCATTAAAAATTCTAGCCAATGAAAGTCCCCATAACATTGTAGTATTTAAGGTCTCATGTCCGTGTCTTTCATTTAGAGCAAAGATTAGACTGTATCCTCTGTGAAGCCTGATCTCAATCTACAGTACATGGGTAGCACAAGCTCACTAGTTGCGCAGTCTATGAGTTAAAATAACATACGTATGTCATAAAGCTTACAACTAAAATCATTGACAGCTCATCGATTAAATAAGGCAAAGATCAGACTTCACAGACATGCAAGCTGATCTTTCTCTACTCTCCACAGCAAAGTAGCCTAATCAGGGGTCGAGGTTTGCAGGATATGGGGGAAATACGTGGTAATGCAATTAGACTTGATTGTCACCGTTTCAGCGAATCTCTAGAAATAGCTACTAAAGACGTCAAACATAAATGAATACCAGAAGTAGAAAACTTAATTGGCACGTGAGTTGAAATGGATTCCGTCTTAACGATCATTTGCCCTGATTGTCTTGGGTTTAATAGCATATTCTAGCCTGGATTCAAGCTCGACCAGTGTTTTTTCTTACTATATATTCGGGCTTTTACTTTGTCAAAAATGAGGCTTTTTTGATAAAAGTAACGTCCGAATATAAAGACTTAAAAAATGATCGGACTGGAAACCAAGGCTCACCAGTTTCCCATACAATAAGAGTTTCAGCTAGGAGGCGTGAAACACTGTGGACTCTGAAAATGGGACACACGATATTATTAAAATTATTTTAGAATGCTTGTTCTCGTCAGCGTACTACATGGCAAGCGAACAAACAAACAAAAATAAACACACAATACAAAGATATAAGAATGCACGTTCTCTGTCAAATGATTTTTGATCAGCACTAGGCCTACATACGGCGACACTGGCTAAGTAAGAGCTTATTCTTCATGGTTCGTTTCTCTAATACGAAGTAATCTCATCAGCATTTCAGGTGACAGCCCGGCTAATTGATTCAAGTAGCTGATTAAGCACTCATCGTCATGTTGCGTTTTTTAAGCTAAATAACAGTCAGTTGCTTTTGCGGAGAATGTAGGTCACGAATGTACTGTATTGATATCCTGCGAGATATTACAGGAAGATAACTGCATGCCTATATGTTAAGTAATCTTCGCAAGCCAAGGCTGACGATCCACTACGCTAATCTACCCTTGGCGGATCGAGCTTGATTTTTACATCCCCGCGACACGCATTTTCATTGGTTGCAGCCAGCTCTAACTGCACGAATCAAATAGTTCGTAGCATTTCATTTTTGATAGAAATAGAACAAGGTCGCGACCTTTCGAATAAAAAAAGAGGGTAAACATGCGTACCACCCTGGATGTGTGCACGATATGTAATGATTCATTACCGAAAAAACATAGACGAACAATATTTACTGAAATTTCAGTATGACCAATCAATTATCAGAGATTTTAGGCTATAATCCCAGCACCTAAACATGGAATGTCGAAGTACGTTTGTGGTTATTGCTTCATGTTGAATTATTGTATTCGTAAGCGGTTTGTGGAACGATATTTTTATTGGCTATCAGAAATGAGATGTAAAGGGGAATGAAAACAAGCATCCAATGGGGGGGGGGGGGGGGGGGGGGGTTATTCCGGGAATATCGAAATCGGGCTCGATCCGCCAAGGTAAGATCCACGTAGTGATCGTAACCTTGGCTCGCAAAGGTGATAAGGTGATGTAAAGTATCTTGGCTAGGTTTTTTCTAAGGTACTGCGATACCACTATCTATAGTACTTAAGAGTTATTCGGAACTTGTACTTAATAAGAGCTCAGTAGTTAATTATCCAAGTCTAAAAATTTCTGCTAATGCTTACATGTATCGAATACAACAAGTTTTCATAGCGACAAATAAAATAACACAGTAGATGTCGGTGTAGACTTGCACTTCCGGTTGAACACCATTATAATCACAGGTTTGAGTCTTCCTAAAATGATACCATTCTTAGTTCTTTAACCCTTTCCCAAACAAGCCCTGGTTTTTACATGTCTGCAGTAAAAGTCTTTTGAAAACACCCTGGGAAAAGGAGAAATTGCTCGTAACGAGCAATTTCTCCTTTTCCCAGAGTGTTTTCTAGCTTTTTTGAGAACTTTCTGTCATTTTCTCATAGTCTAAAATTGTCGTCTGCAACCTCTTTCAGTTTGGAAGAGTCCAACATTTATCGTTTGGGAAAGGGTTAATAGACAACAAAGCTTAACCTTCTTCACACTGAGACCACTTGCAGGCCACAAATTAAATGTTACTCTTACATCGAAACTTGTCTTTGACGAGATAACAAACAAAGGGTTTTCTCCCTCTCTCCTTTTCCGATAATGTTTTCAACAGCCATCTTTCTCAAAAAGTATTAAATTTATCCGTGAAATGGGGAATTAAACAAATCTACATCAAATATTCATCCATTACTAATACAAAGCGCCATCGCGTGTCACTGTCACGTGACTTGTTTTCATTGTTCCTATGGTTATTTTAGCAACCCACACTTAAAAGAGAACTAATTAGACATAAAGATAATTGACTTCGTGTTGACTTCATTTTGACTTCATGTTGGCGTGCATCATACAAGTGTCCTTTCATTAAGTTTATGTTGGCCCAATCAATTTTCTGTCATTGGTTCTCTGTCGTTAACTGTCTAAGGAACAGGATCGTTGTATTATCTCCCGCTAGATGGCATTCTACAAATATACATCTATCTTACTTGGGATACAGGACCGGACTACTTTTCTACGCGACGACCGTTACTTTGACTTTCAAAACTAAAATAAACGTTTACTCAATAAAACGCTGCCTAGTGGGATTCATTCAGCCATGATCAGCAGTTTAGCGAAATATAGAGCTAAAACAGGCCTGCTTTCTCCTTAAAAGTCATGATAAGCCATTTTCCCCATTGCTACTTCATAGCGCGTATTACTACAATCCCCCAACTTTTGGGAGAGTGATGCGTCACATCAGACAGGTCTAATCTTCGAAGAATATGACATGCGCAGACAACGGGATCGATGGGGAAAAAAAGGAAATTAAACGTGAAAACGGCCTTTGCATTTTCCATTAAATGTACAGGTAACATGGATGTTAAAGAATGTTAACTTTTAGTGCGAATGTTCTATTGACTTGGATGGTCCTGAGCTTATAATGCCTGAAACACGCGAAACGGAACATTCGGACATTTGCGTAAAATGTCGTAAAAACTGTGTCAAAAACATTTGACGATAATATCCCCTTCTGTAACCGGTTGATCTTTTTTATGATTAACCCTTTCCCAAACGACAAATTTCAGACTCTTCCAAACTCATAGAGTTTGCAGACGATAATTTCAAATTTGATAAAAATGGCAGAAGTTCCCCGAATTGGTAGAAAACACTGTAGGAAAAGGAGAAATTGCTCGTTACGAGCAATTTCTCCTTTTCCCACAGTGTTTTCAAAAGACTTATATTGCAGACATGTGAAAAACAGGGCTTGTTTGGGAAAGGGTTAATGACCAGTCTAAATTTGAAGTAAATATCTTCCGTAAAGACGGAGATATCAGAAAATGAAAACCTTTAGGCTGCTAAGCTCCACTCTCTTACCTTTTGCGAGCAGTGTAGATTAAAGGTGGGTACTTAGAAATTTCACATCACACCAAATCAATATATATATATATCACTGAAATTTATATAAAAAAACAATACAAATCATCAATGATTAAGAATCATAAAATTACCAAAAAAATTTTTTTTGATGGTATTCCCTTAAAAGGCTACGTAGCCTCTTAAGCTATTTTTAGATTTCGCGCCAAAAATAAAAAATGCATTGTGGGAATGTTAAGGGACTGGCACGTGACTAATGACGCTTAAATTCCATTACATAACAAACATGTAATTATTTTTCATAATATCTTCTTCGGACGCAATGTTTGACGCTTCGTCTGTGTGTTTCCAGTGTGTAAATGAGCGAGTTGTTCATGTAAAAATAGAACGTGTTTCCCGTCGATGTCGAACTTGGCCGTAGTAAATCTCTAATTTCTCGTGTTGTCGGATGGTTTTCGACTACTGGGATTTTATGACTGACGATTATAAGGCGTTGGGAGTATAAGGATGATATTTTTGTATTTTTGTAAAATTTTCGTCCCGAATTCTGAAGGGCCACCTTTAAGACCAGACTGCACAAAACGTTCAGTCTGATTTTGGCTGTATACAGCCCGTTAAGGACATGTTATTCCCCATAACAGACCTTTGAAATAATCATATTTGGGTTTTTACTAACAAATTAAAATTTCATTTTAGTTATTTAGCAGGATAAGGGTTAAACCTGCCACGCTGTGACGCAGACAATGGCGACACCGTGGCTTTGCAATCCCATCAACGTATTCGTCGAAAACACCAAAATAAAACAGAAATTCAAATCCTGCAAGTTCAAAGCTGTCTTGCTACAGAATATTCAATCGTATTTTGAGTCTATACAGTCTGCAAAAGAAACTAAAGCCAGCCTAGGAAATAATGCGTTTTAAGGAATTCAAGTTCGGGCACTATATTACAGTTTGTCCGATGATAGCATCTTGACTGCATGTGAGAGCTTGGTGGGAAAAGGAGAGAATACCAGTAAGAAGCAACTTCTCCTATCCCCATAATGTTTTCTATCCTTTCGTAGACAATGCCATTCATTTGAGTCAACTTTGTCTTCTACCAACGCGTTCAATTTTAACACTGTTGTCTGGTAACGTCCTTTACAAAGAGTGCAGACGAAGATCAGCCCTGGCAAAAATAGTTTAACGTTGAAACTGCATTGACAGGTGCTCTGACTATAGCAATAAAACTCGGGAAAACAACCAGCTTTATTTCTGCCGCAGGTTTTATGGTGAATTTGTTAAATGATGTTACTTTTACTGTCAGAACTGCCCTCAAGGCAGAGACAGAAAAACCGAATGACGTTCGTTTTAGTCGATTTTAAGGTCAACAGAGTCTAGAGAGCAAATGTAATTTCGTCCGATTTGATGAGCCTATAGCTATGGGCAGTGTCGTTCAATTAACAGACAGTGATTGCCTTATAAGTGACGTGTTACAAATCCGAACTGGTCACGTTGTATCCACTCTTACATGTATTCTGTACGATTTGTGACGCCTTGCGCCTTGTGCAAAGAAAATAGACGAAAAATAGCCTGGAAGTTTGCTGTTCTCTAAACCAAGAATATGTATGACCATTCACGCCATCTGGGTATTCTGTACATGCATCAACTAGATGAAAACAGATCAAAGACAGTCTGGTTCAGTTGAACTTGATAATTCAAAAATGATTGTATAACAAGGTACATTGACCACTTTTCATACAGAAAATGTTATTAAAGCGAAAAGTCTCAACCCTGGTTAGCCTGCGCAATTCGCACAGTCTGACTAGAGTTGACACTTTTCGCAGTTCCCAGAAGGCCCCCTTTTGCTTGATGGGTACCATTTATATAAGCTGTAGCTGGTATTGTAGCGTGGGATGAAGTATAGGCTGGGAAACAAGGGCCAGAAATAGATATCTCGTATAATATCCGTGTTCATTTTAAAAGAAAAACACCAAATTTAGCAACTGTAATCTCTTTACTCGAACTGAAAACATTTTGTACCTGCACCCTACCAATCGAAATCAACGACTGAATGGAATTTCATTTATTGGCAATGTTGCATGGTGACTGTTGCGAACATACATTTTTTTGAGAATTTTCTGCATGTCCCAGGATAAGTCTACCTGTGGTGGTTGTTAACACTGTTTTCTTCTCCACTGTATGGGCTAAGTAGATCTCTAATCATGTGACGGCTTGCTTGGTATTATGGTTCACGGAGATGTATTAAGCACCCTTTTACCAAAGCATGACCCATATGTAAGTTACCTCGCAAGATTTAAGCCTGTTCCATTCTAATCGCATTGTCCCATCATTGGTTGCTTTTCCCAGAATTATTCAGGCTACGGGATAGAGATATAGGTTATTTACAAACTGAGTTTCATCTTTCAGTTGGAACATTCCGTTCGATCTAATGGCCTGCAACACATGGAAATGGACATTCGGACATTATCGTAAAGTGTAGTGTCGGATCAGCCTTCGCAGTACGCGCAGGCTAATCCGAGACGGCACTTTACGACTACAGTAGAATTTGTGCTACAGTAGCCTTGCGCAATACACAAAAATATATAAAAACGGAGAGTACAGTTTTGGATCAGTCTGCACGAAGTGCACAGGCTGATCCTAGAAGACATTTTACGCGAATGTCCGAATGTTCCGTTTCGCGTGTTTCAGGTATAAGCTCAGGACTATTCAAGTCCATAGAACATTCGCACTAAAAGTTAACATTCTTTAACATCCATGTTACCTGTACATTTTGCTGAATTATAAAGTTAGGGGGATTTACGTGGGGTCATATGAGACAAGTTTCATTTTACGAAGGCTCCCTTAGCCTTTTAAAGGTTACACTTCGACTGGCCCAAATTTAAAGGTGAGCAAGCAAGGAAAAGAAACAGATATGATAGATTTGCTTTATAGGGTTGCTTCTTCAGAAAGATATATCCCTCTTAAGCATGTTGGCGACTGCTTATCCTTTTTCTCTTTTATCTGTTTTCTTTTCCCCCTTTTCTTTTCCCAAAGTTTTCTACAGTGAACGCACGGGATATTTGAATATGAAGCAAATGAGGGTGAAAATCCAGTCCTTTGTTTCCTTAATCCGCTCAACGAAAGCAGCGACCTTACTTAAAATTGCGTAGGGCTTTAAATAACTCTTTACCAAACGACAAAATTTAAGACTGGTCCAATTGAAAGCACTTGCAGACGACAAAATAAACGTAACTAAAAAATTAAAATTTCTTTCCAGCAAGGTAGAAAACATTGTAGGAAAAGGACAAAATGCTGGTTACCAGCATTTTCTCCTTTTCCCACAATGTTTTCAAAAAGCTTCAGTCTCAGGGTCGTAAAAACCAGGGATTGTTTGGTAAATGGTAAAATAACGTTCTATTTCAACGACTTAACTCCGAGGGACTTTATCCAATACAACACAAATATTTCACCGAATCAAGACGGAATTCAATCAATTTTGATACAATATGGACTTCATCGCCATTCTCTCACCAGCGTTCATGACCTATGTACATTGATTCTTCAGGCTTTACCAGACGACAAAATTTTAGACTTGTCCAAATTGAAAGGATCCGCAGACGACACATAAGCTTTAACCCTTGCGCTGCTAAGCGCGATTTGAAGAACTTTTGCGGACAATGTAGATCAAGATTGCACTGCACAGAACGTGCAGTCTGGTCATTGATCTTGAAACTCAAAGAAACGGATGTTGTGTAGAAAAGTAGACCGGTTCTGTGCCAAGAATGCCCAAATTAGATAGACGTGTATTTGTAGAATGCCATCTAGCGGGAGATGATGTTACATGTACTGCATTTTAATCTGCTTTCGAAATTGCTACATCGGTAAGAAAGTTAGAGAACGTTCCAACACGTATATACACAGATAGTCATTTTTTTAAAAAAACAGATAAGCAGCTTCGGGCATCTGTTATTCGTAATTCAGTGCGCAGAACCCACGGATAATTGAGTGGCGCTCTGAAGAAAGAAGGTTAACTCTTTAAAAAAAAAGAGAAAATTTAGACTTGTCCAAACGGAAAGCATTTGCAGACGACAAAATAAAAGTGACTGAAAAATGGAAATTTGTTCTGGAAAGAGTAGAAAACACTGTGGGAAAAGGTTACCAGCATTTTCTCCTTTTTTCACAGTGTTTTCAAAAAGATTCTTTCTCAGGGGCGTCAAAAGTACGGATATTGGGTTAGAGACATCTTCGGAATGCACCATACTATACTGTAATGTACTGCTCTGTACTGCACTATACTGTATTGTACTGTACTGTACTGTCGGTCGATTATTGTCTAGAACTGTCCGATTGTTTAATCATGAAATATACTTTTTTGACGTGCAACAGACTTACCCATTGAAAACAGTTTTGACCCAGGTCGGCCTGTGCAGACTGCGCATGCCGACATAGGTTTATACTTTTGTATTCAAACCTCTTGTCAAAGAGCATGGTTCAATCATAGATGTGTTACTTGTACGAGACTTCGAAAAAAACAATATTAGTTGTACGGTCAGGTGGCAGGGGACTTGGAAACTTGTTCACCGCTGTGGTGAATCATGTCGCCCCCAGCCGAAGGCGAGGTACCAACATGATTCACCACAGCCGTGAACAAGTTTCCAAGTCTCCTCCCACCTGACCGTACAACGAATTTATTATACTGCAAAGTTTTACTCTTTCAAAGCGTGTTAAGCGAAATTTTCCTGTTTTATAATTTCACGAATTGAGTATGCTGACGAAATAGAAATTCCCTCTGAGTGTCCAAATTCAATGAAAACTGACGTCGCTGGAAACTGACGTCACTAAAACGTGCAGTTTGGTGCATAAATGTGCAGTCTGGTGACCGATCGACGCCGCCATTTTGGATGTTGTGTTCCACGTGTAGTGATGTTTACGGGGCATTCAAAAGGGAAAATGGTTTTACGGGGGTTTTGCCAGGGAACATGATATATGTTCCCGGCATGCTAACCAATCAGATCACGAGAAATTTCTTTGCAGTATAATAAACCAACATTAGTCTTTAAAATCTTTACAAGATATCGGAAGTACCGTTCCATGAATAAAATATAAAAGGCAAAATAATTTAAATTTAACTAGGAAAATTCAAACTCCTCTGAACATGTCGGTTAATGGGATAGAATAATCCAGTAGCAAGCAGAAACGTTTATCGGATGCAAAAAGTGTTGACGAATATCAGCCTGTACGGACTGCCAGGCTGACAAAGGTCCATAAACTAAGTTCGCAGATGCTTAATTTTAAACATACTTCGATTGAGAAACAAATTCGTACAACTTATACTAATGTCTCTCGATTCTGCTTCCTGGGAACTACACCAGTACTCGCGCCGAATGTGTGGGCCAATGAAAAATCCCAAAGTTGATACCCGCTCCAGGGTATCGAACTCAGTACCTTTTGGTTACGAGGCCAACGCTCTACCTCACTATTACGGACACCAGATGCTTTGAACCTCCAATTCACAGGGTACGACTCATATATAATTATCGACCTTGACTTTTGAATAAGCCAACCAATCAAATCAAAAGGTTCGTGGAAGAGGCATACAGGAAATTAGAAACACGTTGCAATTAGACAGTACCTGTCACGCAATACCTTCATCGATATTATCGGGATTAGTAAACGTCGATGCCGTGTTGTACAAATTAAAAGAGAGATACTGTTTTCTGTTTTTTCGTCGTCGTTGTCGTTGTTGCATAGTCGGTTTTCCTTTCTTGGAAAGTTGTACCCCCCCACTTCTGGGCCACCAATGCTTACCAACCATGGTTAAGAACGATTTTAGTCCTATTTTCCACAATTTTCTAACTTTGAAAGTAACAGGACTTCTGATTGGCTAAACCATTTGGTTTATCCAATCAGAAGTTGCGTTACTTTCAAATTTGGGTGAAAAAACCTTAGAGAATTAGACTAAGGATATTTCTAAGAATACTTGGTAAATACAGACCCAAGGAAATAACAGCACAAGTCGCTATAAACAATTAACAACAGTGTGTAAAAAGGGGCCTTCTGAAAACTGCTAAAATCGTCAATCCTGGTCAGACTGCGCAAGTTGACACTTTTCGCTTTAATGACATTTTCTGTATGAAAAGTGGTCATTGTACCTTGTTATACAATCATTTTTGAATTATCAACTTAAACTGTCCTGCACTATCGTTGATCTGTTTTCATCTAATTGATTTACAGAATCCCAACATGGTCCCTCTTAGTGTGAGGACTTATGTTATCTTCATGTACTAACCTAATGCGACAAAGCTTGGTAAGCCATGTACATCTGTATGTTCCCAAAAGACAATAAACATATAACGCAATCATACGTAAACGTACTAACCTAACCCTTTACTCCACAGATACTCATTTTGACACATTAACAACACACAGCTTTTGAAAACATTGTGGGAAAAGGAGAAATTGCTCGTAACGAGCAATTTCTCCTTTTCCCACAATGTTTTTCACCCAATCAGATAACTGTTTCCCCATTTGTCCATGTTTTTGACATCATATGTTTATTTGCGGCGGAATTGAAGGAGCCTAAAATTGGCATATGAGGTAAAAGGTTAACATAATGTAGGAATAAGTGGTGTGTAGAATAGAGCACCAACCTTACACATTGAAGGTTTCGGGGTCGAATCTCGTTATACGTGGAGTCATTGCTTGCAACTACTTACGTATTGGCGCCAGTACTCACTGGGCACATTTTTCAGGAAATTGTCACAGAGAATGACAGCTGAAGGAACGTTTTTACACATCAAAATCGATGAAAAATGTCAGAACTCTCGATAGGAGGAGTGATTTTAATTTCAAAATTGAAAATTTTGTAATTATTCTCCACTAAAACCTATGATGTGGGTACTCATTAGAATCATCTCGTCGAGACGATTCTAATGAGTACCCACAGCATATGGTTTAGTGGAGAAATAATGACTTCAGAATAGCAACACTCCCTTTCATCTGGAGCTCTGTAAAATGTATAGGTTTTAGGGTTTTCCAATGTTACATGAATGACAAGGAAAAAGCATTACACCAAATTTTAATACTTCCTGGAAGAAGTTTAGTGACATTATTGATGGTTTATTCAAGGAAGGTACGTGTTCCTTCAGATCTGGCAAAACATTCTAAACACATAATGTTTGCATGCAAAGGATGGTCCATTTTTGTTCTTCAAGTTTAGGAAAAGATTGAAAAAGGTGCAATGTCTAGTTAAAATATACCTTTTCCATCAGTCTTTCCAAAAATTCCAAATTTGGTCAATTGCAGCATTCTTATCCCTTTCCCAAACAATCCCTGGTTTTTACGGGTCTGGAATTGTAGCCTTTTGAAAACATTGTGGGAAAAGGAGAAAATGCTGGTAACCAGCATTTTCTCCTTTTCCCAAAATGTTTTCTACCCTATCATAGACAGAAATCATCTTTTCAGCAAGAGTTGAATTGTCGTCTGCAAATGCTTTCAATTTGGTCTAGTCCAAAAGTTTGTCGTTTAGGAAAGGGTTAAAAGTATACTGTTATATGCTTTAGAGGCTAACACAAATCAAATTGTTACACGTGACCCATCACGCATAAAGGGACCATCTGGGAATTCTGTACATCAATTAGATGAAAACAGATAACCATAGTGCAGGTCAGTTAAAGCGAAAAGTGTCAACCCTGGTCAGCCTGCGCTATTCGCGCAGTCTGACCAGGGTTGACACTTTTCTCAGTTCCCAGAAGGTCCTTTTTCGCGTGATGGATCACAAATGCTTAATGGAACTTCAGGTGCTATTCGTGGATTGTAAAGATCGTGTTCAGACTGTATTTAAGTTAAAAAAAAAGAAATCTGCGTCGAAATTTTAATTTGGCACAAAGGCTCCTCCGTCTTTCTGAAGAGGGAATTTCAATTTCGTCAGCATACTCGATTCGTGAAATTATAAAACAGGAAAATTTCGCTTAACGCTCTTTGAAAGAACTTTTTTTGTAATCGATATCATATCATAACGCGAGCAGGACGATGAACAGTTCCACTGACATATTTTTGTGAATGAATCACAGATAAACGACATAATCTCCTAAATCCGTGGGCAAATAAAAGTCCTTATATGATATAGATCGCTTGTATTTCCTTCCATCGGGAAATGATTGGAGTTTGTGGGTCCCTTGTTCGTCATGATATGGCAAGCAACACTCGAAAAAGGGCATTGGGACATTTGCGTAAAGTGTCATCCCAGATCAGCCCGGGCATTCCGTGCAGGCTGATCGGGGACGCCTCCTTCCGGTCGTGTGTGATTATCTGTTTTACGCAAGTCTATACTGTAGCACAAAATCCAATGATGACGTGCCGTCTCAGATCAGCCTCTAACTGAGAGACAGAAAAATAGAGACAGAGACACACACGGGCGGACGAACGGACGGACGGACGAACAGACAGACAGACGGATAGACAGACGGGCGAACAGAAAAACAGTTAGACACAGAGAGATGGGCACAGAGACACAAAGTGACACAAAGGGACATAGAGAATGTGGGAAAAGCATATACAGTATTCTAAGATTGACAAAGGGTGAGCGAAACGAAGAGAGAGAGAGACAGAGACAGAGAGACACAAAGACAAAGACAAAGAAAGAGGCAAAAAGTGTGGGAAAAGTATAATAGAACAACAATTCAAAGTCCTTTCTAACGTCCTGAGAAAAAAAATCGTTTCGTTGAGGAAGGTGGTTGCCTGCAAATAAACTTCGTACAAACGGGTTCTGCAAAATTTGTTCATGTAGCCATTTTGAGTGAAGGAGTCGATGATCATCTAAACAAGTATCTTTTATAATGATAGAAAATGACACATAATATTAAAACAATGCGGGAGACATTATTTTAGAGATTTGTCGCAATCCAGGGGGTCACTTTATCTCTTCTAACTGACCGGTGGATCAGTCCAAATGACCACAACGATTAGTGCAGTAGATATAAATAATACCCCATTCAGCGCAAGAGGCCAAGTCAGGAGCTAAACAAGCGCACGGTATAAATCAAAGATCAGACTGCACAGAACGTACAGTCTGATCTCTGATCTATACCGTGCGTTTGTTTAGTAAAGCCTACTAAGATAAAGACATTTCTAAAATTACCGTCAATTATATTTTTAGCCGACGGAAGAGGTCATGTGACTTTATTTAGCGCTGAGAGAGATACTACCTTGCTTACGTCCAAGATGTAATAAAACAAGTCATTTAATTGTTTGTTTGTTTGAATAGTATTAAAAACCCGCTTTCATCAATATTTTGATAACGCCACCGTGCAGCCAATTTTATTCAGTTCCAGTAGCACGGGAAAGGAGCTCTCCAGGGCCTAATCCAAGGATTGGGTGACATCTCTTGCGGCGAAATCTCTCACCGGTCTAAAATGTATTGTAAAACTAGGAGAAATGTTGGCAACTATTATATGATACGAATTGAAATTGTCTGCATTTTGACACCCGAAATGTTTACCTCTGGGCCCGTATTCACCTACTATTCTTCAGAGTACCGGTATTCTTAGTCTTGTTCTTCAAGGTTTTCTAAACTTTTGTCAGTAACAGAACTACTGATTGGCTAAACCATTCGGTTTAGCCAATCAGAAATTGTGTTACTTGCAAACCTTGGAGAATAAGACCGAGAATATTCTCAAGAATGGTTGGTGAATATAGGCCCTGGTCTCTTGTGTGACTTTATTGTTGTCGAAACACATTTGATCGGCGAGATTCGAATGAATCATGTTGACTGACTTTCATTACATGTACTTGTGAAACACATTCAAAACTCAAAGCAGAATTCGACCTCATTACAAACTGAATTGATGTTGCGTTACCGAGTGAACTTCCGGGTTCACCATGAACAGATACAAAATGACAATTCATTTAAATCGAATAGCTGTTTATCTGTACTCGCTTGGATAAAATACCTAATTTGTCAGAGAAAAATGTAAATTATTGAATGGATTCTGACAATAACTGATATTATTTTTATCATGGTGGAGCTCTATTAACACTTTTAGCTCCATGGGCGAAAACAGGGGCTTTTAGGGACGGTATTGATCGAGATCAGAAAAAAAAGAACATGCCATATGATCTTAAATCGTTACCGTCCCTTCGTAAGCGTCGAATTCTAAGTTTTAGGAGATCGTACTTTCAGCTATCACGGTAATGTAGGAATATCTTTAACCCATTTAGCACATATTCGATATGTCGTAACCAGCTGTAGGAGAAGGAATTAAATTTGTGAAGCTTGATCTAAATATCATGATGGAGCAAATTAGACCATAAAGTCATGGCATGCTTGTGGACATTGTAGACCCAAGAGGGGACTATGTGTTCTCCTCTTTCTAGAATTTGACCGATTCTCTCCACGTGCCCAGCGGTTCAAGCTGCTCTCTGCAGGGCTTTAAACCCTAGGGTCACAGATTCGAGCCCCACAGCTCGACCAATTGCTCTCCGAGGATTGATGATAGTCATTACAACAGGGTCCGTCACTCTTTCACCGCTGATCTTATTTCAACCATGTTTATTTTAGAAAATAGTCAGGAACTTGAAAAGAAAGAACAGAAATAATTTTGAAAATGGCATTGAAAAACATACAGGTTAGCAAAACCATATGGAGCGCAACACGCGAAAAGGTGCACTCGGACATTTACGTAAAGTGTCGTCCCGGATTAGCCTGCGCAGTCCGCGCAGGCTAATCCGAGACGGCACTTTACGACTACATTACATTTTGTGCTACAGTAGACTTGAGTAAAACAGAAAATCACATAAAATTGGAAAGTGTCGTTTCGGATTAGCCTGTGCGGACTGCATAAGCTGATACGAGACGACACTTTACGCAAATGTCTGAATGACCCTTTTCGTGTGTTGCAAGTGTTACGACAGACCACTCCTTCCTGCATGGTATACTCCCGATTTAAATACAATACCTGGCTACTGCGTCAGGGAGATATCTCTTTGGCTCAGTGGTTAGGGTATTGGCTTTGCGTCCGGGAGTTCGGAGTTCGAATCCCGCTCCGATCCTTATTTCTGCCATGCATTTATTCATTTGTTTCTTTGTTACGGACTTCGTTCGTAAGATGGGGGCTCGTCCGGGATTGGCCATTGAGCCATTAATCCCATTTGTTGTCCAAAAATCGGACTTCCTGCCTAATAAGGCTTTGAGTCATCAATAAATGATGACTTTAAGAGGGGGTGTGTTACGACAGACCACTCCTTCCTGCATGGTATACTCCCGATTTAAATACAATACCTGGCTACTGCGTCAGGGAGATATCTCTTTGGCTCAGTGGTTAGGGTATTGGCTTTGCGTCCGGGAGTTCGGAGTTCGAATCCCGCTCCGATCCTTATTTCTGCCATGCATTTATTCATTTGTTTCTTTGTTACGGACTTCGTTCGTAAGACAAGCCATATCATAGTAATGATTACTGTTATTGATGTTTTATGTAAACCCTTGGCTGTTTCAGCGCTAATTGAAACCTCTAATTCTTTAGACGACTGAAAAAAAATTAAAATAAGATTTTTTTGGTTGGAGATATAAGATCGGACGATATAGATCGAAGCTCAGACTGTGTGTTCTGTCTGATCTTCATCTATACCATCCACAAAAATGGCCCCGGTTATTTAGAATGGCGCCGAGAGAGTTTTTTTTTTTTCTTCTAAAACTGTAAAATGTTAATAAATGTATCCACAAATACTCTGATTTCAAAGTTTTTGATGCCTAATGAAAACAGATAATACCTGAAAGTGTAGATCAAAGATCGGACTTCACGTTCTGAGCAGTCTGGCCTAGATCTATATCAACCGCAAAATACGTATTGAGTGGGACATAGTAGCCGAAGGGTTAAACTGCATGACGTAAATTGTAGTGTTTAACCTCGCCCTATTTTCTGTTGTTGTTGTTCTTTTTTTTTAACAGCAATTTAGTTTTAACCCTCAACCTCTCTATACATTCATACATAATTACAGGATATTTTTTTTATTTAGGTTAAAGATAGAAATTATTTCATCGAGTGAACATCATCGGTAATATTAATTTTTCACGAGTGCATGGAGCAGGATTGTGTGGTAAGGGATTAACCCATTACCATACAATCCCTATTTTTGACGCCCCTGAGAAAGACGCCGTTTGAAAACATTGTGGGAAAAGGAGAAAATGCTGGTAACCAGCATTTTCTCCTTTTCCCACAGTGTTTTCTATTTTTCAATTTTTCAGTCACCTTTATTTTGTCGACTGCAAATGCTTTCAGTTTGGACCATTCTAAAATTTTCTCGTGTGGTAAAGAGTTAAATAAACTGGTCGTATTTGTTCAGCAGCTTTAACCCTTCACCATACAACGCCAATTTTAAACACCCTGACTGGGAAGGCTTTGGAGACCATTTTGGGAAAAATGAGAAAATGCTGATAACCAGCATTTTCTGCTTTTCCCACAATGTTTTCTACACTTCACAGACCACATTTTAAATTTCCAGTCACTTTAATTTAGTCGTCTGCTTTGGATTTGGACAAGCCTAAAATATTGTCGTTTGGTAATGTTAACCCTTGACTCCATAGACACTCATTTCTACGCATTGCTTGTAGGAGCAATATCACCTTTTGTTACAATGTTTTCTATGCTATCAAAAGGCGTCATATACACATAAGAAACACATAAGAAACATCTTCATTCTTGCTCTTATTTAAGGTCAATTAGAGATACGATAGAAATGCCTTATGTGGTAAAGGGTTAAACAAGCTACTTCAAGGGGAACGTGAATCTTGTATCACGGTAAGTTTGTTCAGGCGTAATGCGAAAATGTATCTATTTCATCAAAAAACTGACAAATAATAATTTCGAGATTTTTTGTTGTCGGTTACCCTTAACCCTTTATCACACAATTTCGACTTTTAACGACCCTAAAGGAAAATGCTTTTGAAAACATTGTAGGAAAAGGAGAAAATGCTGATAACCATTATTTTCTCCTTTTCCCTCAATGTTTTCTCAAGTTTAAAAAAACAAAAAACAAATTACAATTTTTCGGTCACATTTATTTTGTCGTCTGCAAATGCTTTCCCATTTTGACAAGTGTAAAATTTTGTCCTTTGGTAAATAGTTAATTCACTGTATTTTAGTCCTTATTTGTGTTTAAATTCTGAAGTATTTTGCCGACATATCCTAGAGATATGGGTGAGAAACAGCTCTGCGTCGACTTCACAATCCCCCGTAAAAAGTTCAAACACAATCCAAATCCCCCCATAAATCAACAGTAAACTTTAATAACACGCCGAGTCGACACATCAAATCTCGCATATAGACGAACATCGTATCAACCCTTTGTCAAACAATTCAAAATTTTAACGATTCTGAGAAGCAGGCTTTTGGAAACGTTGTGGGGAGCAAAAGGAGAAAATGCTGGTAACCAGCATTTTCTCCTTTTTCCCCCACAACGTTTTCTACTCTCTCATGACAAAAAACCAACAGTTTAGCAAACATTTTGAAAAAGTTGTCTACAAATGCTTTCAATGTGGACATGACTGGGTTTTGTGATCTGGAAACGGGTTAAAATGACGCATCTAAATCTTTGAAAGTTGAAATTTGGAAAACATGTCTTTTTGTTTGTTCGTTATTCATTTGCATTGTCTTTTCACGTCTTTTTCTATTTGCATTGTCTTTTCACGTCTTTTTCTCCAATATTTCAGTCATATCGCGACTACCAGGGCACCCATCCAGGCTTTCCTGGAGTTTCTTAAATTTTGCACGACATTCTGTCAAAAGCACTTGCCGCTTTCCAGCATTATCATCGTCGAAACGATCTGTGGCTGTACATTTGTGAATCCTGTCGTACCAACTATCATCAGTCTGATCTTTGACCTACACTGTCCGATAAGAACATATTCAGTTCCCGCCAGAATTAACTTTGAAATAGCAATGTTTGGTATTTTTGTATCGACATAAAAATTTTATTTCACTTATTCAGTAGGATAAGGGTTAAAGGCGTTTCCTCTGTATTAGAAAAAAAACTATAATCTAAGCTCATAGCCTCCTAAATTACGGCCCCGCTCCCTCATTCTCAGCTAGCCGTCTAGGCTCAGGAATCCAAATCCAAGCCCCTAACCCCTTTTTTTATGAAACGCAATTCAAAATATTCATAAAAAGACCCGCCCCCTTAACCCCCCCCCCCCCCACCTCTCCCCCCCACACACACCTATGTCTCACTTTAGTAGGGGAGAAATAACTTTGATTAGCTCTTGCAAGAGTCATATCAAAATAGGTGAAACGTTTTATTTTCGTTTGAAAGTTATTAAACGCTTACCATGTGCACAGAGGCGTGGAGAAGATTATATTCTGATTATGAATGAAGTATAACATATCGGTAACGAGACCGACAAAAATAGAAGAAAACCAACATTCCAGTCAAATGAGTTGTAGTGCACGTGTGTGCGATCGGCACGCGCTAAATTCTATAGACGAGGTGATTTTTTGGTCGGATTGTTTGGCTTGATTTTAGAAACGAACGTGTCTATCGTCGGTTTACTTCAAAAACCTCGTAACTACAGCTTATTACAAGCTGTAGTTACGATGTTTTTAAAGTACACCGACCATATTATTGCTACTGCTCACTTATTTCTGACCTAAGGGATTTACCAGTACCAGGCTGTGGTTCCTGAAAAAAAGACCAATGTCACGTGATAAGCACCGCATCCGGGGATTCAATCAGGATATCCCGATTACAGTTCTAATGCCATACCCTGTAATGAGCGGTTAAAAGGATCTTTAAAGGATGGTCCATGTTTTAAAAATGCGACAGCTTTTCGTGGTTTTAAGATTTTAGGATAGTAGATGTTCAATACGAAATGCTGACGAGGTGTTGCGTTGCGCTGTTTACGTCATGGTACAACTATTGCAGCACTAGTTAATTTGAAGGGGCCACAGGCTAACTGCGCAAAGTCAATAGTGATAAACAGAAGTCAACCACATAAAATATACGCCTTTTACTTCAGGGACCTATGTTGTAAAAACTCCTCATGACAAAGCCATGGAGTTTTTCTAATGAGCCTACTACTCGTACATGTAGAGACGTTTTAGAAGAAGAAAGAAGTTTATTTATACAACTTGGCTTTTATAGAATGATCCTATCTGTTGATTTAAGCTAAAGTGTCCCTTCAGAAATGTCACTGTAAACAAGTTTTCAAAATTAAATGGTAGTAAAGAGACAATGGTACAAAAAACTTTAGGTCTAATCGAAAGTTATCCAAACCCATGACTGTATATATACGAGCGCAAAGTTCAATCATAAAATCGACCTCTTTCACCAACTGAAAATGCAGTCCGTTGAAACTCGAAAGACCTTCGTCTCATTGGCTTGGCCAAATAAACGAAAGGCATAGAGCCAAGATAAGAGCGCTTGACCTGTGCATTCCTACCTTAATCGATTATTTTTAAAGAGCCCCTTTTTTCAAATGTGGTTGCCAAGTTAAACGAAATACATTTTTTCTTACACGCTTTTCGACTAATTACAGCTCATTACAAATAGAATGCATCAGCGAATTAATTTTTTTTTGCCATAATAAAATTCCTCGAAACAATAACGTTACGTAATTCTCCGGATTTCGCATGCAATTTCAATATTAACGTGTATCTAGTTTTCAATGATTCTGGGATATGAATGATTATGAAATCACACTACCAACGTCAAACACGTGAATGAATCATAGTGTTTACGTAATGAGTATGACGTTAAGCTATGCCGAAAAACAAACAATGACTCATACAGAAAAAGAACGAATAAATGTTTTATCTTAAGAATCAAGAAGTTGTTTTGTCTCATGACATCTTCAACGAGTGCATTTTCATCGTTTGAGGAAAAATGGCTTTTTGAAAACATTGTTGGAAAAAGAGAAAGTGCAAGCATTTTCTCCTTTTCGTTTCGAACGTTTTCTATCCTTTCAAAGACGGATTCCTTTTTTCGTCAGGGTCACGAAAACACGAGATTTTTCGGTCAAGGGTTTACTTAATATATACAGACGATATATTTAAGGTTTCACGTACAAGTGGTTCTAAACAGCTGCGAACTCTGGTCTGGAAAATAATTGGTGTATTCTCGTTCAGGTTATTTTGTTTATAAATACATGGCAACACACTGCAGAACAGTTTAGGCCAGCAGTAATGAATACAACATTCAATTTCTTGCCCCACCCTATTCGCCTGTATGTAAGTATAGAGTCTGTCTCCGTGGTCTTGTGGCTTTAGGATGGATCCTATGGAAGTCATGAAAGGTAATTTTGACTCGTGACTAATTAATGAGATAAGACTTACTAGAATAAATTGTGGCTAATGATATCAGAGCGCATCTAAAGAGAGTGTACACAATGCACAAACCTTTTATGAAGAAAAATGTCGGCTATAAGCAGCCATTTTCTGTGAATGTTCTGTGTGTGCCAATACAGACGTCGTTCAAAAGAGGTCACAAATCATAAATCACAAGTCTCTTTAAGTCATTAGTCGCAAGTTTTTTGTGCATGTTTAGTTAGATCTAGCTAGGTTTCTTTGCGGTATCCCACCGTATCCATGCCAAGTCGTTGTAGGAACTTGCGCATAAAAGAAAATTACATAAAAACGGAGAGTGTCTTTTCGAGTTAGCCTACGCAGACTGCGCAGACTGACCCGAGACGACACTTTACGCTAATGGAAAATCGTTTGTAATATAAAATTACAAAGTATTTGCAACTCTTTGCAGGTCCAATATATCTTATAGAGTAATGGGTCAACATACATGTCGTCCACACGATAATACGTTAATCCGATTTATCGGTATACTAAATTATTGTTTGCGTTATTGGTATTTAAATATTCGTACATGTAGTGTTAACTCTTTCATCAATGACGAATGAAGCAGCTTCTGCGGACAGTGTAGGTCAAGATCAGATGCAAAGAACGTGAAGTCTGATCTTGCATCTACAGTGTTGGCTTACCTGATAATTAACTACATCAGTAGCCGTCTCCAATAGCAATAGGCAACTTCTAATAAAACTAGTAAAGAGAGGAGTTCGTCAAGTTAGTAGTAAAAGAGTTAAGCACAGGAGTCCTTGCTGATTTAATTCTATAGACGGCAAATTAAATGTGGCTCAAAGTATAGAATCTGTTTTGGAAAGAATAGAAAAAATTGTGGGAAAAGGAGAAAGTGATGGTTACGACAATGTTTTGAAAAGCTTTTTTTCCTCAGGATAATCAATGTCGAAAATGCAAGATACATGGTTATTATTTCATGCTTTCCGGTAGGATATCGAGAAATAGCAGTGAAAATAATTTTCGACCTTAGACTGGTATACCACCAGTGAAAATACCGATTTTCATGTTCTTGTTGCCTAGGTTTAGTGCGCGTGCCTCGCAACCAGATGGAAATATGACGTCATTTACCTTACATTTCTCGTGCTTGACGTAATATTGTAATGCGTTGCTATACGGGAGGGGTACGCCACGGGGAATAGTGGATAAGAACTGTACTGGATTTTGTTAAAGCTCTTCCTAGAAAGGATTAAAACATGAAATAAATAGAATATTTGTTTTTTTTTTCGGTGAAAGATCGAAAATTATTTCATCTCGTGAACACCATCAGTAATATTTTCACGAGAGGCTGCGCCACCCGTGAAAATATTCCCGATGGTGTCTACTCGATGAATTAATTTCGATCTTTCACAAAAAAAACCCAAATATCCTCTGTATATTTATGGTGGGTTTTGTAGGTGTTGTAGTGCGGATGAGCGTTGCAACTTATTCCAACTGATGTATACATACCAGCAGCTGGTTTGGTGGGAAGCAGAGATCAAACGGACACTGCAAAGTGCAACCTTCGTGCATCCTCATTGATTTATCGCTGAATGTGAATAAGCTGGGTTTTACTAAATATTTCACATTATTTCAAAGTAGAATATACGTTTAATCCCTAAAACACTACCTGGCGCGATTCATTCAGCTATGATCAGCTAGCACATGTAACCTATGCACCATTTATGAAAACAGCCCCTGTAATGCAGAGAAATGACCCTCCCTACAAAATGACCCATGGGTCATTTCACTACGTAGAGGAATGACCCGGGTCATTATTCTACGTAGGGAAATTATCCCAGAGGGTTATTTCTCTACGTATAATAATGACCCGGGTCATTTCTCTGCGTAATGAAATGACTCATGGGTCATTTCTCTATACGTAGTAAAATGACACAAGTGTCATTTTGTAGGAGAGGGTCATTTCTCTGCATTACACCCCTACAAGCCTGGGTAATGGCTTCGGTGCAAGCCCTTCTTTTCCTTAGCTTACGGGATCGGTGTTGCGTCATAGCAGACAGGTCGAATCTTTGAAGGACATTAAATCCACACACAACGAAATATTTCATCGCAAAGTTCCAGCTATTATTATGGTTAAACATACTGCCTTAAGTTGACGATGTTGATCATGACCAGGTTACATAGTATACAGCTAAGCGATGTAAATTAACATTAGAATGCATAGTCTAATATTTACATATTTTCATTAATTTATACATGAAATTGAATGAGACAAGTGCGAGCTAGAACTGATTTCAACATTAGAAAGTTTAAGCTGACGGTGAAGGTAAAGCGAAATTCTCACACGACCTCATGATCCAAGTAAACTGACTGATGGCTTCGTTGGGGTAATGATCCTTTTCGAATGTTAATGTTACCTAAATGGTAACATAAGTAAATAGTGTAGATTTGATTCAGATTGTACGGTTATAGATTTTGCAGCATTCGAAATTCATGGCTAAACCAGTAGACACAAAAACCGTCTTCAGTTACAGTGAAAATGTGCTTTTAATCCATTACCACACAATCCCTACTTTTGACGACCCTGAGAAAGAAACTTATAGAAAGTATTGTGCCAAAAGGACAAAATGCTGGTAAACAGCATTTTCTTCTTTTCCGACAATGTTTTCTACCCTTCACAAAATGAATTTCAAATTTTCAATCACTTTTTTTGTCGTCTGCAATTTTTTTCGATTTTGACAAACCAAAGATTTTGTCGTTTGGTAATGAGTAAAGCTGTCACCAGCATTTCTTCTTTTCCCAAAACTTTACAAGAGCATACCTATATCATCTGGACTATAATTGATACGGCGTCTTCAAAAGCTTCAATTTCGACTAGTCAATGATTTTACTGAGCGAAAGGAACATCACTCTGGCATGTAAAAGCTAATTGTTCATGCATGTTGTTCGTTCGGAGGACTTGTTGAAAAAGATGTTATTCGACACTGACAAAACAGAATCCCTTTAGTCAGGATCCCTTTAGTCATTTCACGACACTCAAAGAACAAGAAGTAAACAATTTCACTGCATATAGGCCCAGGTCTTTGCTTTGAGACTAAGTCGAATATTGAAAAAAGTATAGATCGAAGAACACCACACTATACGACTGAATTTTGATATCCATGTGGATCATTTACACGTGACCTTGTAAACGTGGTTCAAATGGTTAGATTTGTCTGTAAAAAGGTGAAACCAGCGTATTAAGGGGAAAATGCATTTATATGCGATTTTCTGTCTTTGCCAACCATGTTCAAAATGCTATTGTTTAAGAGTTCTTAAAGCCCATGATCTTATGGTATCCGGTTAAAACTTTAATAAGCCATCGTCTGTGAAAAGGATGCTTCATGCATCTGCGAAAAGTATCGACCCAGGTCAGCCCGCGCAGTCCGCGCAGGCTGACCTGGGCCGAAACTTTTGGCTATTGGTCAATTTTCTGAACGCACAAGGACCAGTCTAGTCGATATTAAGTCGGTTATTAAAAGAAAGGCCATTAGGGGTCCAGAAGTATGTGATGGGTTGATCGGTACCATGGTCCTTTTGCCAGAGCATGGCTCTTTTATTTGCAGTAAATACTTCAATACATGATTGTGCCATGCTCTATGAAAAGGGTGTATATTGCATCAGCAAAAAAAGTATCGACCAGTATCAGCCCGTGAAGGCTGGCCCGAGTCGAAACCTTTTGCTATATTGGCCTAGAGGTAAAGGTACCAGTCTAGCTCATGTTTCAGTTGGTTGTGAGACGGAAATGATTTTATGATCCCTTAATCATAATAATGATTTGAAAGGGTTAATGCGTCTCGGGGATGCGTTAATCCCCCTTTTGGAAGAGCGCGGATCTCAAAATCTATTAGGCCTTCATGTGTCATAGATGTATGCGTAATATAGGTAAAGACAATCGTTGTAAATGCAGACTATAGTGCTTATTGAATCAGTAACCCTGGGTAACAGGTTTTTTTTAACTTTCATTATCCAAGTCAGTTTGAACTCACTTTCCTTTAGTCTGTGCGTGTTGTGGGCACAATTGAGGGGTACTTTCTAGACTTGTAGACTTAAGCCAGATTGTCTCTTCTTTGCATCTTAGAAAAATAGAGATTTTTACCATTAACATATACAGTCAACTTACCTTGTAAGCATCAGGAATGTTGACCACCTCTCCCGTATTAGCTACGTATCCAATAATCCCCGTGCCCCACGGGATACGTATCTCTTCCTTGCCATTTGAGAGCTCCTCTAACGAGGCCTCTCCGTTCACGTCAAACAGTTTAGACACAAGATACTGTTCATTCGTTCCTTTTCCTTGCACCAAAAACAGCGAGCATCGGTCTGCATTCAACAGAATACAGCAGTTATTGAGAATCTTATAACACAGACTTGTTACATCCAGATCGTTACATATATCCATCACAAGTTCGTACATTAATTCCTTCTCATCTAATTCTTTTAATTCACTTTTAGACCTGGCGTATAACTTCCCTTGGGAGGGGGAATGTGCCATGGGAGAGGGTCCCAAAAACGTCGGAATGCCCTCCACCGTACTGATCATTGGATTTAAGATCCCCCCTTTCTCAAACTCCTGGGCTGAGATTTTGCGCACGGGTGTGTTGGCTCCCGAGTTATTCTTGGAGTTATTTCGCGAAGCCCCAGGACCGCTGTTACTACTATCTACCTGTAGATTTGTAATAGCATGCGCTATCAACCACCCATCTATCATACTCCGTTTCGCTTTCCGTGCGAAATAATCATGTACAAAATCTGGATGCTCATCCAGCCAGGCCTCGGTCCGATCATACTCCTCCCTCTTGCTCGGGGGGAGGGGATCCTTGTCCTGTCCCTTCTCCGTCATCGTCACATTCCCATCGCTTTTCGGGGACCTCTTAAACAAGACACGGGGTGGGAACGGCCTTCGCGTCCGACCACGTCCGTTGAAGGCCTCCAGTTTGGTAAAGTTTCAAGTGACCGACTAAGTTCTATAGACAACCCATGTAATCCTATACTTCAATAGCCAATTAAGCGTATCGGAGCGAAGCCTTGGATCGATTTTGGAATATTTGTAAACGTAATAAACATATGAATTGTAGTTAACACATGGTTTCTATCCTGTAGGCGGTGCCAGTTCCATAAACCCCGCCTGATATTCGATCCGTATTGGTTAAAAGCATACCTATGTATATATACCAAATATCATATATACAATACCACACCACAGTAATACACACTTCGTTCGCAGCTCGACATTCACACTGTTACACTAAAATATTTCACAATGAACTTCTATCGTAAAACCACAATGAACATCGTACAAATATTTATATACCTCTGTCTTACTTTCACTATAAAACTCGGTTAAGTAGTTGGACGTTCACTGCGGTACCTCTGCACCTATTTTTCCACAGACGAATATCAGTGTATGAATTCACGTACGCAATCCGCAAACCCCCTACATGTATGCATGCATAAAACTTCAGAAAAAAATGTAAACACAACGCCATCTAAGCGTTTTATAAAATAGGCTTTCTTAACTCATTACCTTCCTGAATAAAAATTTACAGCAGACGAATTTTACAAAACTCCCGCGTAAAATGTAAATTACACCCTCGAAGTTAGATTTAATTAAGGAATGCACGTGAAAACGTTGTGGCAAAAAGGAAAAATTGCTTGTTACGAGCAATTTCTCCTTTTTGTCACAATGTTTTCAAGAGTCGTCTGCTGAACAAAATAAAAAGCGCGAGAAGTCGTCTGCCCGTCTAAAAACCATACCTGTTTGCACTATCTTCCTGTTAACTTTGGAGGTTTTTAAACTGAAGTGAAAACAATTTATACGGGCTAGATAGATCGATCTTCTCCACCAAGCTATCTGTAATCCAATGATACTCCGGCCTCTGTTACATACACGTCACACGCCGCTGTTAAAAGAGATAGAGGGAAAAAAGCGAAATAAATATTGAAATAATTTCCCTACAGATCAAAGATTGGGCTTCATGTAGAGCTAATTACCCACTTACTGTAAAATACTACTTTTCACGCCTCCCCAATGTTGTTAGCTTTCGGTAAACACTATGGCAATTTGAACAATTTTTGTTTACAAGACTGAAATGTTTTCCTCTCCCACTATGATTTGTGCTATAGTATGATCAAAGAGGGTTTTAGAAACTGCAGTCGAATTATGTTTCGCCTTCTATGACTTTTGGCCAAAGGGTTTGATATTTTTGGGGTTGAACCTAAATTTCTTCCATCAACATCATTATATTTACGTTTTGAGACCACTATTTTATTATAAGTTTGTCTGAATGAAATAATTAACTCCATTCCCCCTAACCCCCCCCCCCCCCCCTAAAAAAAAGGTCAAAAGTATGAAATCGGATATGTTTATTAAATCATAACGTTATCCTGTCCAAACCCACCGTGTTCAAAGATAACGAAAGGGAAGGCTTTTGCCCAAGATCAAACTGCAGAGAACGCATAGTATGTCTGAATGAAATAATGAACTCCATCACCCCATCCTCCCTTTAAAAAAAAGTCAAAAGTATGAAATCGGATATGTTTATTAAATCATAACGTTATCCTGTCCAAACCCACCGTGTTTAAAGATAACGAATGTGGAGGCTTTTGCCCAAGATCAAACTGCAGGGAATGCATAGCCTGATCTTACACCTACACTTCACTTTTTTGTGCTATACTTTGATCAATGAAGGTTTATAAAAATTGCAGTCGAATTATATGTTTCGCCTCCGAGCATCATAGGATCAAACCTTTGGCTGCTAGGAGTGACTAGCCGACCTTTTGCGGACAGTGTAGATCAAGATCAGACTGCACAGAACGTGCAGTCTGATCTTTGATCTACACTGTCCGATTAATTAGGACATAAATACCCACAAAAATACCTTTAAAATAGCAGAATTTTGATTTTTACTTTCTACTTGAATGTTTCGTTTCACTTATCTAGCAGGATAACGATTAAATATGCTAAAAGAAACAGCTCTTCCTGACGACCTGGGATATGCAGTCCGATCTCAAATCAATACCCTTCGCTTGTTTATCTGTTCCATAAATTTATAAGCCAAAAGGAATTCTCTACATCGTTACGCATTTGCTTGAAATACGCATAGAGGGGCATTCGGACATTTGCGTAAACTGTCGTCTCGGATTAGCCTGCGCAGTCTGCGCAGGCTAATCCTAGACGACAGTTTACGACCACATTAGATTTTGTGCTACAGTAGACTTGCGCAAAATAGAAAATTACATTAAAACGCAGAGAGTTGTCCCTTTTCGCGTTGCAGCCCAATTCGTATAGAAACAAGTGATGCATCAGTTTAAAATAAGAGCATAATATTTTTTAAATACTATAGTGTTATGGTTTGTCAGTAACGTACTTTATTCACAGTATTCCATTTCATAGTATTCCTTTTCAAGGGTAAATAATATAAGAAAAAAGCTCGACTGGTTCAATGTCAAGGTCATGTCTCACAGATGAAATTGGAATGTGCAGACTAAGACCAGGGTGCACGTTGTATGTATTCTGTCCAGTCTGATCGAGATCTACACTGTCCTCATAAAGCATCAGAACCTGAAACCGAATGGTAACTTTGTAATTTCACCTATACAGTACACAACTTTCCCATTTCTGAACAAATGGAATGTTCTATTCATAAAATAGTATTATAGATTTTTCGCAATGAAATCCCTACAAATATGATAAATTAATGACACGTAATTACAAAGCACTGTGAACATAAACAAACGACCTCTTGTCACGCTATGCTATTGTTTTCTGAGAATTTTCAACATTGCGTGAATGTTGTCAGAGTCCAAAACCTTAACCCTTTACCACACAATCCCGACTTTTAACGACCTTGAAAGGAAAGCCTATTGAAAACATTGTGGGAAAAGGAGAAAATGCTGGTAACCAGCATTTTCTCCTTTTCCCACAATGTTTTCTACCCTGCTGGAAACAAATTTCAATTTTTGAGTTTTCTTTATTTTGTCGTCCGCAAGTGCTTTCAATTTGGACCAGTCTAAAATTTTGTTGTTTGGTAAAGTTAAGGGGTTCTCTCCCCTACCCCCCCCCAAACAGCCGGCCACAAAAAAAAATAGTTTACATAACGTTTAAAGCTTATACCATAAAAAAAACCTTTTAGAGAATAGATAGATTCTAAATTTCATAATCCGGAGTCGCAAAACCCGTCGTTTATCAACGATATCGTTATCAGCCCCACTAAATAAACTGTTGCAGACAGTGTAGATCTATGATCAGACGGCAAGTCTGTGCAGCCCTGGAGTTAGATCAAAAGTGTCCGAATCGAGAAAACCACTCCGATTCCAAGACCTTTCAAATCACAACATGGGTTTTTTGCCACTGGTATATTTTTTCAAAATGAAATATTCAACATTTTAACCTTTTACCAAGAAATCACTGTTTTTTATGACCCTGAGATAAAAGCCTTTTGAAAAAACATTGTGGGAAAAGGAGAAAATGCTGGTAATCAGCATTTTCTCCTTTTTCCACAATATTTTCCACCCTGCTGGAAACAAATTCCAATTTTTGAGGTTATTTTGGCGTCTACAAATGCTTTCAATTTGAACAAGTCTAAAATTTTGACGATTGGTAAAGAGTTAAGTATCTAATCAGTCATCTATTAGAAGCCAGTAAACCCTCTTAGCATCCAACGGAACTGCGGTTGTTTTTTATAAGCAATGAATAATAAGATCAAATAAAACGGAATATGCAGTCTCCTCTTAATTTATTTTATCTAGATCTACTTATTCTGATCTAAAATTTACTTTTTTTACAAAATAACATGTAAGGGATTCTGACCACAACTATAAAAATCCTCAGAACCGCAATGTTTCGAAACAATTTTTGCACTGAAATATTCCCATGTCATAAGATAGATCTGAAAGGGTCGACGTTTGATCTCCATCATTATACGTGGAGTCTCATCTATGAACGAAACAAAGTTGGAAGTCTCGGGTTTCAAGTACAGAACACAAGGACGGTGGGAGGCATATTGATATTTCCATTCTTTACAAACAAAAGCAGATATAATTTCTGATTACCTCGCTGTTGTCTTTGATATTTTTACCTTTCCTTTATAAAATTAGTAGTAGAATGATCTTCCAAGGATTTGTAAATTACTATCTGCACCTCATCTGCGACGGATTCGTTATGAATGGGAAAGCTTGGTTCGATTCCTGCAGTTAGAGCACTATAGTGCGTGGAAGTAACTTAACTCATTACCAAACGAGAACATTTTAGGTTTGTCCAAATTGAAAGCATTTGCAGACGACAAAATAAAGGTGACTGAAAAATAGAAATATGTTCTGGAAAGGGTAGAAAACACTGTGGGAAAAGGAGAAAATGCTGGTTACCAGCATTTTCTCCTTTTCCCACAGTGTTTTCAAAAGGCTTCTTTCTCAGGGGCGTCAAAAGTAGGGATTGAGTGGTAATGGGTTAAGTATGTGAAGATATGATTTTTTTTTTAACAAAAAAACCAAAGATCCTTTCTAATTAAATGAAACTGTTTTTTTTTTCAAGTCAATAGTCTAAATCCGATTATAACGATTTTTTAAACCACCTTTCCAACAAAAAAAAACAAGGTATAGGACAGCATGAACACTGATTAGACCGTCCCTTCAGTCTACTCAAGTCTGATCTAAATCTTCACTGTAAGGCCTGACTCTGTTATGCAAAGCAGCTCTACGCTCAGTTGTGTTGGTATAATTATAGACATGATTCGACACTGCCGTGAACAAGTTTCCAAGTCCCCTGCCATCTCACCGTACAACGAATTTATTATATTACGAATTTGGTATATAGACTTTATGTTTCAGGCATGTAATATATTGCAACGGAATATGGAAAAACAACATTTTACTCCCATTGTCTAACATCATACCTTAGCCGTCAGTGTCCAAAATTTGGAACAAGTCTACAGGATCTAGAAATCTTGACTAAATTGAACTGTCGCCGCAGCACAGTTACTAAAATGGTGTCAAAGGGATGTTAAAGGTACGAAATGTCATCATGTTAAACATTTAGATTATTTCACGTTTGAAAGTAACAAGCAGGAAAATAACAACTAAACAAAACACCTTACTATTGTCTCTTCCCTGAGGCCTTCAAATCTCTAATGAAAAAAAGAAGAAAAGACTTTACAAACGTCTGAAAATCCAAGAACAAAATAACAACAACAAATACTCACATTTAATTCAATTCCTGGTGTAGATTACAATCCGTGGCACCCAATAACTTGTATTAGATCCACGAGTCAGTTTTGATATAAACATAAAATCATGCCTTATTCTCCCGTTATAGCTGGCTGAAGAGGAGATTTTTATCTGGTTACAAGTAAATAACGTAAACACGTGTTTTATTCGATATTAATCCTTCTGTTTACCGCGGTCAGTTTCAGGTCTGTTCTGCTGACTGTAAAGAGATCGTTGATCAGGCTGCACAAACGTGCAGTCTAAACATTGATATACACCATCCCTTGTTGATTGGTACGGTTTGGCAAAAAAAACTGTATGGATATTTCTTTCCCTGTAGAAAATGTGTACTTCATAGTTTACCGCTGTCTAAGGGATATAATCCTATGAATCCCAGAGGTACTTAAAGGGCAAATCAACAAGTTTCTGATATGATTAATTTTCAAATCTACATTTAACAAATGGCAACCTGGTAATGTTGTAATTTGAAAAAAGAATTAGTAAAAGTACTTTTTTTCAATTTATATTTTTGCTTATTAGTTTTTCTTGCATCGCTTACCTCCCTTACTTATTGTAGCGCACCTTGATCTGTGACGTCATAGGAGCGTTTGTTTCAATATGGACCTTGTTTAAGATAGTGAAACGAGCGATATTTAAGACGAAGAAATACACGATTCTAGGCCGGTAAGGCCGTACATGTACCACCATATTTTTAATGAAACTAAGTAGTTTCTGATGATGAGGATAAAAGTAAAATTTCGCCCACTAATGACGAAAATAACGATGTTATGCCAGACTTTTGAACAGCGTGTTGTGTATCACGCTTACATGTATTAGGCTAAGGGGCGAACGTCACTAACGGAAATATTCTATAAATGACATTTCTCCGACACTCTAGTTTCATGTCAAATAACCTTTTTCTTGACTTTTACGATTGATGATCGTGAGATGTTAGTTCTAACTATTTGTTGATCCTATATTTGTACCTTGTAAAGAATTCTGTAAACATTGACAGGTACAAAATTTGTTCTCTGATGGGTGAAGGGTTACACAATAAATCGCGATTTTCATGAGAATTTACAAAGTTTTTAAGTCTTCTGTCTCCGGGGTCGTAAAAATTAGGGATTGATTGGTAAAGGGTTAAATATAAATCCCACACATTGGGCACGAGTTCTGGTTAAGTTCACAGGGAGCAGTATCCGAAGAGATTAGTATGAGTTGTATGGACTTGTTTCTCAAGTTTACATGTTTAAATTGTTACCAAACATCAAATTTATTGACTCAACCGAATTGAAAGCAATTACAGTCAACAAATCAAATTTAACTTGCATGTTTGGACTTGTTTTTGATGGGGTAAAAAACATTGTAGTAAAAGGAGAAAAGGAGAAAATGCTGGTCAGCAGCATTCCTCTTTTACCTACAATCTTTTCGAAAGTTTTTCCTATTTTCACAAGGGTCGTAAAAAGAAAAGATTTCTCTCAGTAGCCTGTCTAGAAGAGATAATATGGAGAGGAACAGGGAAATATCCACAAATCAGAAGTGTAAAGATACAATTCAAAAATTCAAAAAGTGATTGTAAGTTGTCAAATCATTTTTAAGAGTGAAATGTCGAAGAGAAGTAGTGTATGGGATAAAAGCTGTAACATGGGTTTACTGTCACAAACAAACATTATAGTGTAAAGGGGTGAGATATGCAAATGTTATGTAACCATTTCCTGTATTGTTTCAACTGGCCGGTGATGGATTAACATTTATGACCATGACTAGGGGTAGCCAGATACTGACTTCACCCTTTACCCTTTACCATACAAACCCTAGGTCTAGTTTCCAGTACCCAAAGAAAGAGTGTTTGAAAAACAGTGTGGGAAGAAAAAGATGTTTACTGTTTAAAGGGCAAATCCTAAATATTTTGACCATACTGTTTTTTGTTCCAATCAGCTGCAAATGTTTTTGGTTCACAATTCTTTTGTTGTCTTCAAATGCTTTCAATTTGAACCAGTCTAAAATTTTTGTGTTTGGTGAATGGTCAGTTGACCCTGTTTTTTACAACCCTGAGATGGAAGCCTTTTGAAAACATTGTGGAAAAGGAAGAAAAAGCTGAAACACTTGAAAGTTAACATCATTTGAACAATCCAGACTTTGGCACTTGCAAAATCTATGTTATGAATTTGGATGAATACGTTATGTTGTTGCCTCTGAAAATATTGTGAGTAAAAGAGAAAATGCTAAGATTTTCTCCTTTTCCCATAGTGTTTTCCATCCTTTCCAAATCAAATTTCATTTCAATTCAATTTTTTTATTACCATTTTTTTTGTCATGTGCAAATTAACCCTTTACCAAACGATCCCTGGTTTTTACAACCCTGAGATGGAAGCCTTTTTAAAACAATGTGGGAAAAGGAGAAAATGCTGGAAACCAACATTTTCTTTTTATCCTATAATGTTTTCTATCCTGGTGGAAACAAATTTCAATTTTTCACTTAGGTTTACTTTGTTCCCTGCAAGCGCTTTTAATTTTGGCCAGTCTAAAATTTTGTCTCTTGGTAAAGGGTTAAATGTTGAAAACATTTGGGAAAAAAAGGGAGAAAACGGCACCAATTTCTCCTTTGTCCAGAATGTAGATCTAGAAAAGGTTAAAATATTACGAAAAACAATTGAAGGAATTACTGACCTTATGTTTGTTTTTCTTTTTGGAGATTGCCGTTGCGGAATGTCTGTCTTATGACCGATCTTATTTCGACTCGGAGTTTCGAACAATGTCGGCACAGCAGCCTAATATTCCTATAACCAACTTCTTTTACGAGTTTTGGGCTTATTAAGAACTGACTGCCCTCGAAGTGTTTCAGACACAATGTGGAATGAACTGATGGCACAAAATCCGCCTTTACTGTCCGGCCCCGGTTTAAATGTTGAATCCATAGTTTCCTCCTTTTTAATTCCTTCGGAAATTTGAACATACTAATTCTATGTGTTCCTGATTCAACGTTTAAGCCATAGGCTGCACAATTTACCATTTTTTCGGCTGAATTCTTTGTTTATACTCAGATATCTGCGTATAATCATCAGCGTTCCTACTAATTTCTACTGACTGTAAACACAGACTTACGCTCCTATGACGTCACACAGGTAGTGAAGATAAGCTAATCAGGGGAAGTAAGCCATGTACCATTTTTGGGGCCGTATATCAGCGTGACAATTCGAGCGTGATTTATGGCGTGTTACAGGGTGGTATTTATGAAAACTGATGAACACGTGTTTACTAACATCATTTGCAGCTGATTGGAGCAAAAAAACAGTATGGTCAAAAAATTTTAGGATTTGCCCTTTAATGTGCGTTGGTATTTTTTGTGTGTGTGTGGCAACAACAACAGGCCAGTGTTAATAATAATACCATTTTTTTAAGTATTTCGAAATAAAGAATCATTCGTGTGCTAGTCCGATTTCAAACATATCTGAATTCAATAGCTTCGGAGAACAGAGTGGTAGCAAAAATAACTAACTCTTTACCAAACGATAAGATTTTAGACTGGTCAAAATTGAAAGCACTTGCAGACGACAAAATAAACACAGTTCAAAATTGAAATTTGTTTCCAGCAGGGTAGAAAACATTGTGGAAAAAGGAGAAAATGCTGGTTACCAGCATTTTCTCCTTTTCCCACACTGTTTTCAAAAGGTTTCTATCTCAGGGTCGTGAAAACAAGGGATTGTTTGGTAAAGGGTTATTAAAAAATCTTTCTCTCACAATTTAAAGCGATCTTTTACCCGGTATAATGTTCTTCTAACAATTTGAAATAATTTTTTATAAGGTGTGAAATACCGATTGCAGTAATGGGTTAGCCCTCTAAAGCACAATAAAAATTTAGACTTACCAGATTGAAATCATTTGCAGACGACTTACACAATATGTGCAAGCAATAGGGTAAGGTCTTATTAGGACAGAAAACATTATGTGAAAGGGAGAAAATGCTGGTGGCAAGATTTATCGCCCTTTTCCACGCTATTTTGAAAAAAAAAAACTATCCTTTTTCAGGGTCGTGAAAATCTGGACTATGTGGTACCTGGTTAATCCTTTAAGAAATAATCCTTAGTTTTAAAGAACCTGCCATAGAAAGCTTTAGAAAACATTGCAGAAAAATTGAAAAAAAAAATCCATTTCTAATATTGGTTGTTGCCATTTGAAGCTAAGGTCATATCACCTCAATCATTTTAATTATCGTCTGAAAATGCTTTAAATTAGAATATTCTTTTTCTTGTTTTCTCCTGGTAACCCGTTAAAAGGGTTTATCGTTCTTTTTCCCCCTCTTTTACCCATCTCAGGCTGACCATATGTCACACCCACAGTTAGTGGCCGTAGTTCTGACCCAGAGCGTCGGGTTCTCAACCATACAGTCCCGAGTTTGATTCCCGGGAGTGAGCGTCAACTTTAGTACTGTACATTAGCCCTTACATTTGGCGCATAGTACTGGATATCAGTTGCAAGAACCTATTTTTCACTCGATGTAAAACAAATATATTTAAGGTAAACTAAACCATACCCACAAGGGAGCCATCTTGGCTTCTTTTGTCTCATTTTTGCATTAACCATATAAAGTTAACCTCTCGGGATTTTGGCGACAACATTAAACTTTTCAGAGTCAAAGATATACAGTGTAGACTCGCCCTTTTACGATGACGGAAAATACAATCCACTGCAACTTAGACGGGTTTTTATCTTGTAGGACTATCAAAATAAGCGGACAATATAGTTCACAGACCATAATGAATGCTCTGTGCAGTCTAGTCTTGATATATTCCATGTGTGAAAATCCGGTTTTTCTCTTGAAAAAGGTTACTCTGTAACAGGCTCTAGGCATCACCATGACTTTGCTGATAGCATAGATCAAAGACGAGACTAAACAGCTTGATGTTGAATCTGTACCGTCTTTTTTTTTATAAAGATGAAAAATTAAAATGGGCCATGCTCTTGTTAAAGGGGGCTTAATGCATCTCCGTGATGCGTGATACCGAGAAAGAATAGTCCTGTACATCCATAAAATCTGTTTTGGATGAAAATATATTGAATCATTAGGTAGACTGGTCCTTTGAGAAACAGAATATTGACCAATAGCGAAAAGTTTCGGCCCGGGTCGGTTTACGCAGTCCGCACAGGCTGACCCGTGTCGATACTTTTCGCAGATGCATTAACTTCTATTTTCACAGAGCATGTCTCAATTTCATGACAATGCTTGAATTTGTTTGTCAGGCAGTGTAATGTCTCATAAGGTATAGATGCACTTTAATAGATTAAGATCGGACGGTATGTTCTATGCAATCTGACCTTTATCTATATTGTCCGAAAAATCATATACAACACATTACATGTTTATTGTAGGACTAAGGGTGCTCTAGGGTCAGGCATGCCGAGCATTGAAAAGTCTAAGACGGGGTCATATCAGAATCTGAAGAAATTGATTATTTTATCGAACAAAATGAAAAGGTTTCAATAACTTCTAATATCAACGCTTGTACTTTCCTCGGCAAATTGATCCGGGTCAATAGCTGGGCACTTCATGCAAGATCTTCTGTCTGTTTAACCCCTTTCTAGTAAGTATTTTACCTTTGGGCGGTATTACTTGCCTTTTTGGAAAGTGAAGAAGGTACTTCAGCTTTACACGTAGCTTAAGGCGGTATTATTTGCTATTGAGGACGGTGAAGATTAAGATAAGCAAGCTGCACAAAAAGTATATTCTCATCTTGAAGGTACACTTTACATTTTAGTTGTAAATATCTGGGTCTTTTCCACGTACTGAGCATATCCTTTCCATATCGATTCTTTTGGCGGTTAAATTGTTTATAAAAGAGGTATACATGCTTAAATAGCGAAAACGTAAATCACCTGCATTTGACAGAGCGATAGCATATAAAGCTTGTATGTATAGGCTAATTTAATACGAAGAAGTACAGAAAACTGTCGCTATGAAGAACGATATGGGCCCAAGGAAAGAAAGATCTGTGATTTTTCCCTCTTTTTCTTTTAATATGCAGGAAACAAAAGAGTCTTTGAAAGACCATAACGAAGTTTTGATTTTTTTTTTTTGTTTCCAGCTAAAGCACGTCATAAAAGAAATTAAGTAATTACAAAATAACACGAACGTTGCTTGCTTTTCAACGTTTCGGAGAGTCAATTTCTTGACCGCAATGCACACTGCACTTCCGACAAATCTTTATCTCACTTCCGACAAGGCTTTATCTCAAAGGGATTTTGTATACAGACAGTTTCTATTGAAATAGAAGTACCTACGGAGAAAATACTTTTTCTTCTCTTGAACTTTCTACGTGAATAATTATGACATAGCGTTGGTTTACTTCAAAAATCTCGTAACTACAGCTTGTTACAAGCTGTAGTTACGAGGTTTTTGAAGAAAACCGACGATATGATCAATATCACACGATGTAACCGATCCATATCAGACAATTCAACCACTAGGAACAATAAATAATCCGATAAGATGATAAATTTAAGTTCTACTAGCATATAGAATAGATGGAAATTGGAGATGTGAGTCCAAATAAAGAATAATTATACAAACGAGTGCTGTAAGTAACAATATTGCAGATACGAACAATGAAAGTGTAACGTTTTATGTAAAATATATATGTACATCTCTTTTTCATCATATATATATTTCTTAATGGTCCCTTTTGCCTTTGAAGATAACATGATCCTGTTCTTATTGTGCTCTATGTAAAATGTTCTAGAGTGCGATTTGTACCCTTATAGCTTATCATCCATATTTAGGCCTGTGGCCCTAACTCTCATATCAAAAGAAGAAAACTTCCGAGATTGACCGAATGGCCATTACGGAAACGTCGATGTAACACGATATTTACCGATAACTTATCGGTGTGTCCACGAACTTTGGATTTGCTGCATTATCTCCCGCTAGATTGCATTCTATAAATATTCATCTGTCTAATTTGGGCATCCTGGGTGCAGAGCCGAACCACTTTCCTACGCGACAACCGTTACTTTGAACTCCATAAAACGCTACCTCGTGCAATTCACTCAGCCATGATCAGCAGTTTAGAGAAATCTGGAGCTATGCAGGTCTCATTTCTCCTCAAACGTATTGATAAAAGCTATTTTCTACATTGCTACTTTATAGAGCGTAATATTACAGTCAGCCCGCTTTCGGGGCTAGTGATGTGTCATGTAAGACAGTCGAATCTTCGAAGAATATGACATGCGCAGACAACGGGATTTGCTGTTCACGTCACAGCATAGACTGGTTACCGCCCCTGATACTACAACGTGTATAGGGGCTTGTAATACACGGTATACAACGGTGGCCAGTTCAGTCACAGCAATGTTTTAGTATTTCAATCGGATAACGGTAACAACCCATGATTACCACATAGTCCCTACAGTTAACGACCCTGAGAAAGAAGCCTTTTGGAAACATTGTTGGAAAAGGAAAAAAATGCTGGATACTACCTTTTCCCACAATGTTTTCAAAAGGATGCTATCTCAGGAACGTAAAAACCAGGGATATTTGGTAAAAGGTTAAATGTATGCAAAAACGCTCCATTGCAGAAAGGAAGAATTTGTCTGCAATTCGAATGTAGATCTCATGTCTGACAGCCCGTTAAATGGACTTTTAAACAGCTCGCTTCTGAATTTCCTGATCAGTAATCTCTCGGTTCTATCAAAGGGCCCGAGGGAACCCAGCGGCATATAGGCACAGAACACTGTATCTATTTTCTCGCAACGCGGTGCTAAATGTTTAACCAGACAGCCCGTTAAATATATACAAACTTAGCAATAAAAGTAACAATTTAATCGAACAGACTCCATAGATCTCCCCGTATCCTGTCTCAAAATTCAGCAGACTGGAGAAAAATGTTTCATACATTACATTCAGCATATCACCTTTTGGTCATGTGGCAGAAAACTTTCGAAAACATTATGGGTAAAGAAGAAATTGCTCGTGACGAGCAATTTCTTCTTTACCCATAATGTTTTCACATAACTTAATCATAGTTAGCATTGGTTCATTACATTTATTCATTTTTGTAAGGATGTTCTGAAAGTTGTTTACTGCAAAATTGATAAAGGAAGTGTCCAGTACCTTGAAACCAAACCAGCTGAATTGCGCTAGCTGGATTTGTTTACGCACTTTGACGTAGAAGCATGTTTACAACTTTCAGTTGCTGAAAAAACTCACAGATTTCTCCTTTTTTGTTATCGTTGTTGTTGATGTGGCTTAGTTTGGAATTCCTGTCTATTTGCCCAATGGAGAAAAGATTTGCAGAGGTACTCGTATGTCCATTTCTAATGGAAAGACGGAGGCAGCATGGACTCGGTCGATTTACGACAGCTATCACAATGTCAAACTGTCGAAAGCATTTCCACCATTCTTTGCGACAGATTTCAGTATAATATCTGCCCCATCACGCAAAAATGGACCATCTGGGAATTCTGTACATCAATAAGATGAAAACAGATCAACGGTAGTGCAGGTTAGTTTAAGTTGATAATTCAAAAATGATTGTATAACAAGGTACAATGACCAATTTTCATACAGGAACTGTCATTGAAGCGAATAGTGTCAACCCTGGCCAGCCTGCACAATTTGCGCAGTCTGACCAGGTTTGACACGTTTTGCAGTTCCCAGAAGGTCCCTTTCTGCGTGATGGGTCACACATTTAAAAGTTCAAGGAAGAAACTAATGTAAACATTCAAAGTCAGTGCTTTTTCAAATATTAGAGAATTAAAGTACTGCCTTTTCGATATTACGATCTGGTCAACTGCATTAATATCGTTATCCTGTGTACAACCAGCAATATAAAACATTGCAAGAATATTTTCAGGACATTGACTCTATAGATGCAGTTTGAATTTTGAAAAAAAAATGTCCATTTTAATAACGCATTTAAATGCGACCTCAAAAACTAAATATTGAAGTAAATGACCTAGGTAGTAAGAGCAGTGAGTATTGCAGGAAAACTGGTGCTACAAAGCATTAAGTATCTTGGTACTTCAAAATTGCTTCACTCCCTTGTTCTTGTAAACATCCGCAAATTTACAGATCTCACCTGCCTTCAGAAATTTGTCAAAAGGAACACAATGTTCATTTTGTTTTGACTGTTTCTTTCTATTTATCTTGTTAGAAAATGTCCACTAATTTTCCTTCAACACTCGAGGACAGACCTAGTGCTTGTAAAAAATGGCAAGCTTTCTAAAAATCATTAACAAACTTCCTGGAAATTGACATTTTGGAACCATTGTCCCTCTCGAGCTATAAAGTTTAATACACATATTGACGATAAATAATTTTACCTGTTTATGATTAAAATTGAAAAATACTTTTTCATGTTGACACTTTATCACTCAATCCTGAGTTTCAGGAAAGAGGATTTTTGAAAACAATGTGGGAAAAGGATAAGATGCGGGTAACAAATATTTCTCCTTTTTCCCACTATGTTTCGTTCCCTCCAACAGGCAAATTTTCAGGGAAATTGAGCATTCTATACGCAGAAATGTCACTTCTATTTGCTTGATTGACACTATCTCAAACGGCAAACTTTTTTTACCAGACTATTAGAGCATTTGCTGACGACAGGTAAAACACAGTTCAAATTATGGTTTCTGTCTTTGACAATGTTGAAAACATTGTGAGAAAAGAAGAAAATGTTGGTTACCAGTTTCTCATTGGAGGGCGTTAAAATTCGAGATAGAGTGAAAAGGGTTGAATCCCATGCTATTGCTTTGAATACAAAAAATGCGCTTTCCATGAAAATTAAGTTCTTTCATATTGATGGGAGAACCATGCACGGAAGCAATTAAATGCAAACAAATCAAGAATTAATTCTATATTTTATTTCACATTGGATTTGATTTCCAGGCTTTGCTTGACATTTATTTTCACATTTCTGTCATGTTTATGGGCCGTTATAATTTTCAATCCACACCATCCTATCCATTTAAAAGCAGGCTGTACTTGGATACAGCGAATTGCAGCACTTTAGTGCTGCTAATCTACGCTTTAAAAGTCGACAAATTTTCAGTCTACCACGTTGTAAGGAATTGCAAACTGGTGCGGATTGCCTTTGGAACAAAATGCTGCGATCTTTCTTTCTACCCACAAAGTTTTCAGAGACAAAGTTGCACAAGGATCTAGATACACAACTGTTTGAGTAGAAATTTGAAGGCTTATAGCAAATTTTTCAAACACGCTAAGGTATGTAGGCGTCGCAAGGCGATACATCACTCACTGCTAAACAATAGCATTTTTGCTAGATAATAAAATTATAGTAATAACCTCTAACCTTCTGCTATACTTTTATCTAAAAATCCAGAACTATGTTGTATGTTTTTACCAATTATAATTATATACTATGGTATACAACAGATTTAAAAAAAAATCATCAAACTGTATTTTTAGCTATTCGATCCAAAGCACGACGGCTCTTGAAAATAACAAATACCCTTCCTGGTTGTCCAACGTGTTCATGTGTAATTACAGACTAGCCCAACAAGAAAAATAATAGACTTGCACGCAGTTTCACCAGAAAATTGTCAAATCAGAAGCAGACAAAAATATATATCTGTCCTCCAACTTTCTCTGATAAAATCAGGAGAGCAGAAGCATACACTGTCAAATTTTGAAATGGGACTATTTTTTACAGACTACGATCCGCAGACAGGAATCAGATCCGAAGAGATGTCACACCTTAAGCAAGAGCTTTGTGATATAAGTACTGGAAGCGTACAAAAGTTCATGCGAAAAATTAAACAAAATAAATATATTCATTCAAATAAGATGCAGAAAATGATGTAATATACGGATATGTCTGACAACGGTAGTCGTATGCTCATTCACATAGAACTTCTGTCTGGTACATGTATATTCAGTTTCCCTGGAGTTCTCGTAAAATAACGGACGGAAGAGAGAGCTTCGGGCTTATAGAAGTATGCGGCATACATATACTTTGAAAGATTCCTCTGCTATGAAAAAGATTCCTTAAGTGCATTTCCAAGTTCGTCTGCGTCTATAGACGTGGTTGACAAATGAGGTCTGAAGCTGTGGCTGATACTGCTAGTGTTGTCACCACGTGACTGATTGTCTCCGGGTCGCACCGACATTGAAGTCACACCTTTCCAGTGATATATTGGCTGCGGCTCCCTGCAAATTAAAGCGCTAAAGGTATCGCGGGAGAAACGAACACCCAAGTGTGAATTTATGATGTCGCTCGATGTCCGTTTTAATTAACCTAGTTTTAGATATGCACTTTTTGGATGATTCTAACTTAAAGACTGCTGAAGGACAGGATATTAAATTTCCACGAGTGCAAATATCAGGAAATTTAGGTAACGAAATATTACAAAGCTAAAAATGTGAAAAAATAGTGTTTTAAAAATTAGGGGAAATAATATGCTATATAGTTTCAATCGATATCTCCATTTATCTCTTATTTTCAAAAGAAAATCAGACAATAAGGCAAAGGCAAATCTCAGTTTCCAAGGTTGCACAGTTATTATTACGTTCAACTTAACACTCAGATATAGACGACACAATTTTGACTTTTCAAAATTAAAAGCATTTGCAAACGACAAATCTAATGAGGCTTAAAAGTGAAACTTGTCATTTGAAGGGAAGAAAACACTGTGGAAAAAAGATGCAGAAAATGCTGATCAGCAACATTTTCTCGTTTTTCCCATAATGCCTTCAAAAGCCCTTTAACTTGTGGTAATTAAAGCTTTGCCTTGGTACAGAGTTAAGCCGCATTCAAAGTAGTTCCAAGCAGAGCTCCAGATAAGAGGGAGTGATAGTAAACCAAAGTCATTATTTCTCTTTGAAACCCATTGTTTTGGGTACTCATTAGAATCGTCTCGATGAGACGATTCTAATGAGTACTCACAACATAGGGTTTGGTGGAGAATAATTAAAACTTTCAATTTTGAAATCAAAATCACTTCCTCTATCTAGAGTCCTGGTTCTATGGCGAACCATACTCTTCAACGTAGTGTGATTGTTGATAATGTTACTATTTGGGTTCTAAGTGCGACTCCAGACTGCAGTTTTGCGAACAATGAAGGCCAAACTTAGACCAGTCTGAGGTTGGTTACCAGCATTTTCTCTTTTTCCAACAATGTGTTCAAAAGGCTTGAGTTTCAAGGTCGTACGATTGTTTGGGAAAGGCTTACACTTCAGTACACGAAAAACCTTTAGACCAGTCCAAATTGAAAACATTTGCAGACGACAATGGAGATCAATACCAGGCGGCACAATACGTGCAGACTGATCTAATCTATACTGTCTGTCTAGATAAAGCACTTTACAAATATCCTCCTTTGCAATTGTGATAAGTTTACCCTTATTCCTAGACTTAAAAACGTATATTGGGTTTATATGGCAGTCTAGGAGTTTACTCCGTACCAAATAGACCCGAGACTTAACAACACGGAAGAAACTTACGTCTGAAAACAATGTGGAAAAAGGAGAAAAAGCTGGTAACCAGCATTTTCTCCTTGTCCCCGCAGTGTTTTCCAACCTCCCCCAAAAATGGTTTCTGTGTTTGAGCCACATTTATTATAAAAAAGGGGAAGGAAGAAAATGACAGCAATAGGAACATTTCAAATACAATATGTATGTGCGTACACTGTAAATTTTGAGAAACACGACACGTGTTTTTAGGGTATTACATACTAAAACACCGGTATTTTTAGAATAAATACTGGTGTTTTGTACGTGTTTTGTACGTGTTTTGGTGTCTTAGTGAGCGTGTTTTATACCATAACACCCGTCGTTTTGTTTGTTGACGATCTTACAGAAGATGGCTTCGGATGCTTATTTCTATTCGAGGCACTGCTTTGTGTAAGTATATTATGTTAAATGTTATCTTGTTAATTATTTAAAAGAATGATGTAGAATAAAAATATATCATATAAAATGGCATAAGTGAGCTGAGCTTCAAATGATTGTTGTCTCGATTACAGTGACTGTTTAAAGGGTTGCCCTCTCTCTGTTAAAAAAACATATAGATACCTCCTCATATACATCGAGCTAGGCGTTAAAAACGCTATAAATGCCTCAGAATCAATGGGCACATTTGGCATCTAAGTTTATCAAACGGGTCACTGTTTTTAACGTGTTGCACTTGTAAAACACGAGGGCGTTTTATTAGAGGTATGCAGTCACTTCTTTTTCTTCTTTAATAATGTCATGTCGAAAGTTTTCCTTTGTCAATATTTTATAATAGGTACCAAAAAATGGTATGGAATACTAAGACTATAGTAAGAAGTGGTAAGATTATTGTACGAAATAGTATTGTAGTAGGAAATGGTTTAAGTTGTGGTACGAAGTGCCTGGTGCGAAAGGATTATGGCACGAAACGTCCGTAATTCTTTTTTTAGCACACTACGGCTTTTATTTTTTTTCTCTCTTTTTTTCAATATTATTTTCAAAACAGCCATTTTCATGAAAGAAATGGTCATTTCGGAACCTATTTTAAATGAAAACTGTAAAATAATAGATTTTAAAGATATATTTATCAAATCATTCTTACTGAGACGCTTATTGACGACTGTAAAATTCACGATGACAAGCGCCTAAGAAAAAGCGGGCCTTTTGCAGACGCTTCTTCCTGGACGGCATATTGAAAATTTCGGACAATAAATTTAAAAAATACTTGTATTTCCACGGTAAATTTGCATTCCTTTGCAATTCAGCATAAATTTCAAACTTATCCCCGTAATCTGAATGTGTATCAGGGTATTTTATATTTTACTGCCAGTTTATTCGTGATGATGTTTCTCCATTTCCAGTTGTCTACTGGAGATGATTGTGGGTGGGATAAAGTGTTTTTTCACACACAATAAAAACCAACAAAACTAGGCTGATAATGATGTTTCATGGTACTGCACATCCTGCATACAAGTTTGTTACATGTTTAGTTAGTGGTGAATTGATTAAAGTAGTATAAAGCATATCATACCCAATACTTTTGGGATTGGTTGGTTCGTTGTATTGGGGTTAAACGCCACTTTAACAGCTAAGGTCATATGGCAGTTGGTGACTCGCATATGTTTCCTGGCTTTTACACACCAGTGCTAACACACCTATCTTTCCAAAGCCAATGACTACTTTTCTCACATATGTCAGTAGAGGTGAGAGGCGAAAATATGCCAGAAAGAAGTTTGGCTCAACCGGGTATCGAACATGTCACGAGTTCACCAGGTCACAAGTCTGACATGCTTTGAACCACCGAGGCGGGGTGGTACTTTTGGGAAGTTTTGATTGCCAATTTTGGGTATTTCCTAAGCTTTCTAAACATCAATGTGACCTGTATGACATCTGTAAAAACAGAAGTGTATAGATGAGTAATCTCTTCACCCCTTTGGCCCTGAAATTGTAACTGCAACACTGAGTTGTTGTGTGTGTGCCTTTTTTGTATATATCTAACACATAGTCTTTTTAAGAATTAGGTTAGCGATGCTATGGCTGTCCAGGGCTTTTTTTCCTTGTATTTTGAGTAGAAACTGACTAGAAATATAAAATTTGTTTTGTGAAGGGTAGAAAACATTGTTGGAAAAGGAGAAAATGCTGGTAACCAGCATTTTCTCATTTTCCCACAATGTTTTCTAAAGGTTTCTTTCTCAGGGGTGTCAAAAGTAGGGATTGTGTGGTAATGGGTTAATCGAAGGAATTAATTTTTTGTAAGCATCATTCAATATTAAATCCATTGACATGTTATATAATTGTCTTTGGTAAAAACTTACAGGTGACAAAAAAAGGTTTTCTTAACACATTCAAGCTCGATTTTTAACAGTAGTGTTAAAAAGGGCTCTAAGCCTATATGTGAAAATTCTGTGAGATATTTGGCCAAAGTTTAAAGATGCCTGTCTACAGCCGGTGAGCAGAAACGCTGTTAAATTTCAAAAAGAATAATAGAATGGTACAGAAATCTGTCCATTGTGTACACAAGGATAAATTACTGACATATAGTGTAAATGAAAAAAGAAACACGGGGGTTTGTGTGAAAAACCAAAAATTGGCCAGAAGAAAACTGGCTGACGATCGAAGCTGTAAACAATGGCGGTGACTCACGGAAATTTATCGTTGGTTTCCGCCTAGAGTCGGATACGGTGTAACTTACATATAGGCCTCGATCTCCGTCTAAAAATAGAGGCTGCAACAGAGAAGCATCCATTTTCCTTTATTTACCGCATCAAGGCCAAGGTCAAATATAGTCACGTTACAGAATGCATGATCATCATACGAATCTACATGTACCCGAGTGTATAACGGATATCGAAAATCTTCGATTCAAAATCCGGAAACGACCAGTCTGTTTACATTGAAGGCCGCAAGTCCGCGAAGTGCATTTTCTATCAGGCGTAATCTAAGCAAATTTGCAACCGTCAGGCACAATATTTGGCATAGATATATAAGAATGACTATATTTTGATAAAATAAAAACAAAATGAGTTAAAACTGGCTTAAAATGAGTATTATTGCCTCTTTAAACAGTTAAAGTTTGAATGTTGAATCTGTTTCACTTGTAAATTAAATTGCTGCCCCTTCTATATACAGTATACGTACACTGCCATTGTTTTATTGATGTACATTGAAGTCTGTCTAATTTCCCAATTGGGCCAAAATCATGCTTGAATTTCCCAAAATGAAAGGCTAAGGCCCCTTTCCAATTTTTGGAAAAAAAGCCCTGCTGTCATCTCATACAATATGTTTTATCGAATGAATACTCTTTAAAATGAAAGTTTAAGGAAGGGAAGACATTTATTCCATATGTCATTGTACTGATATATATTGTCTCAGTCCTATTAGAAATAATACCAAAATGCATTTTTGCTTATGTGTTCATTCTATAGTGTTTCTTTGCGGAAGTACACAAGATATATTGTGCGTCTTCATAATAATGATCCCAACTTCTTCATAGAGAGAGAGATTAAAGCAATAGGCAGGTATGATTAAAATATATTCTGTGCTGTGCTGCTTATATGACTTGGCTGACTGCATCTGATTTCAGATGATGATTGAAATACGTACATCCTTGGTGTGGATCATTTAAATACTTGTGCTGACAGATAGACACAATTGTTTGAAGCAGTGACCTTGTTGAAGCCTGGTGGCAAGGAGGTAAGTTCATGAAGATTTTACTGCATAGTTTGTCATGAGAAAACCTGCTATTTGCACATGTATGTGAAAACGAAGGTGCAGATCAGCTGTGTAGTAACTGTGCAGCCAATCAGTGCCTTTGTTTTTGCCACAATGATAGTACAGGCCATGTACTTTCTTCACCCAAAATTTTAAACATCCCAGATCTACCCATCTTTTGTGGCTGTACAGCCTTGTTTGTGTTTGGCCTGCCTTGAAACCCTGAAGACAGATTTTCTCCCAATGAAGCTCACATCCATACATTGTAAATAACAAAGAAGTTACATGTATGTTTCTGAAATACACAGTATGTAAAAGTTTCTGAATAAGTAATCATATTCCACACTTTCAACAATCTTCCATACAATGTTTGCAATAATATTGATAATAGTAATGATAATGGATATTGCTGTTTCAAGAAAGTAACACGATCCTGAAAATATGGACACAGTCATGGTGTCTAAATAAAGTTGCTGACAGGGATGTTATGCCTCAAAACAAACAAAACATATTCATTCATAATAGTTCTGTAACCCATTACCACACAATCCCTACTTTTGACGCCCCTGAGAAAGAAGCCTTTAGAAAACATTGCAGGAAAGGAGAAAATGCTGGTAACCAGCATTTTCTCCCTTTCCCACAATGTTTTCTACCCTTCACAAAACAAATTTCAAATTTTCAGTCACTTTTATTTTGTCGTCTGCAAATGCTTTCAATTTGAATCAGTCTAAAATATTGTTGTTTGGTAATGGGTTGATTAACCCTTTACCACACAATGACGACTTTTAACGACCCAGAGGAAGAAGCCTTTAGAAAAATGTTGTGGGAAAAGGAGAAAATGCTGGTAACCAGCATTTTCTCCTTTTTCCACAACATTATCTACCCTATCAAAAAATAACTGCATCATTTGAGCCACTATGAAATTATCATCTGTAAATGCTTTCAGTTTGAATAGGTCTGAAATTCTATTGTGTGGTAAAGGGTTAAGAGCATCAAATTTCTAGTGAATGAGCCATGTTTGATAAAAAATCAGATGCATCAAAACTCATCCAAATGCAAACTGGAACCCCATAAAAGGATCAGACAAATTGTGCAGACCCAGATCAGACACTGTATGTTCATGGTCTACTCTTTAGTCTTTCTGCTTACAGAATTTTCCATCACAAATCGAAGAGAAATGAAAAAGTGCACTTGACAATCCTTAAACGACGTAATGACTTATCGAGCTTGTAATAATAGAAGAGTCCTCAGGTACACAATGGGTAAATAGTCTTATTATCCCCCGCCGTAGGAGGAGGGATATAGTTTTAGCGTTGTCCGTCCTTCTGTCCGTCCGTCCGTGTGTCCGTCCCGGCAAATATCTCCAATACCATTGGACGGAATTTCGTGAAACTTTATATACATATACAATGACCCATTCTCCCGAGACATTTTTTTGTTTTTTTGATTCGATGCAAAATGGCCGACTGAGAGCGATTTTAAGTTTCACTTAAGTTACACTTAAGTACACTTTTAATGTTTGGAGTCTTCTCTTCAAAACTCGATTTCTCCACAACCCCTGGACCAAATTGGATAAAACTTCATATATGAACTCCTTGGGGTAAGGCGCCGACGTATCTTTCCCGGATTTTCAATTTGACCCCGTGTCATGGAAAAAAGGGGCTTAATGCAAAATTGCAATTTTTACCAATATCTCATTCAGTTTTTGTCAGAATATCATGAAACTTCATGATTATATTGTTTATGGAAAGTTTTAGCATGTGCCCTTGCTATTTTTAATCTGGGCGTTTTCTAAGTTGACGTTCTGTCATGGAAAAAGGGGGTTTCTTGCAAAATTCCAATTTTTACTAAAATCTTATTCAGTTTTGGTCAAAATTTCATTAAACTTCATGGTTATATTGTTTTTTCCAAGTTTCACCATGTGCTCTTGTTTCTTTATCTATGTGTTTTTCAATTTGACCCTCTGTCATGGAAAAAGGGGGTTTCTTGTATAATGACAAGGAAAAAGGGGCCCTAATGCAAAATTGCAATTTTTACTTATATCTTGTTCAGTTTTTGTCAAAATTTCATGAAATTTCATGGTTCCATCTTTTTCTACAAGTTTCAACATGAGCCCTTTGTTTTTTTCAATCTATTAATTATTAATGCGCAAATATGTCTTTCCTGCTTTCTCAAATTGAGGCTGCATCACGGAAAAAGGCGACTTCATGGAAAAAATTGTTTTTCACTAATATCTCCTTTATCGGTGCTCAAAACTTTGTTAAATTTCAAATCTGAACTTGTTGGAACGTTGCCCAGTACCTCTCTTCCTGTTTCTCAATTTCAGGCTGCGTCTTGGGAAAAGGGGGCTTCATGTAAAAAATTGTTTTATGTAATATTTACTACATGGCTGCTCAAAATTTTATCAAATTTCGAATTTTGAATTATTATTTAAAAATGCCACAAATCACACACCCGTTGTTTTTATTTCAATGATCCAATATTGTCTTATGGGAAAACGGGGCTTAAAGGGGGCTTATTGTCCTCTACAAGTTTGTGTTGGCTATCTCTAAGATAGTAATTGCCTTTTCACTTCAAATTTTGGGGGGCATGAACAGGTTCTTTTAGGATTAACGAAGTGAATTTTTATCAATTTCATATATTTTATGACAAGCACACGTTCGGGGAGCATAACCCGTCTCTGACGGCTCTTGTTTGGTTTTATTTTAACTCATTACAGTTTACTGTTTATTCAAAAAATAGGAAATAGGTGAACAGTGCAGACCCAGATCAGATGCCCCATATATCCCAGCTTCTGATCAGGGTTTACACTCTTTGCAAACAGGAATTTCTGTTAAAATAAAAGTAAAGAAAAAATTAGACCAGACATCCTTTTACTGCCTTGTATTTTAATACAGTATTGCCTTGCATCTCTTAACCCTTTACCAAACAATCCCTGGTTTTAACGACCCTGAGGAAGAAGCCTTCTAAAAACAATGTGGGAAATGGTAACTAACATTTTCTCCTTTTCCCGCAATGTTTTCTATCCTGCAAAAAACAAATTTCAATTTGTGATATACTTTTATTTTGTTGCAAGTGCTTCCAATTTGGACTGGTCTAAAATTTTGTTGTTTGGTAAAGAGTTAAATGGGATGAAGTCAAACAGTGCACGTCCAGATCAGACTTTGCATATACATATATTGCAGCTTCTAATGGGAGTCTGCACTGTATCCTAACAAGAACTTCTAATAAAGATCAAAATTAGATTAAAATTAGACCAGACATCCCTTGATGGAAAATGGACTCCTTGAGTTTATTGTCATGGAGGAATCCATGGCATAAAATTAAATGGTTTCAACCTTTCAGTCAGGACCCATGAATTGACATGTATATTTTCAGGATGTTCAGGAGTCAGAAATTGAAAAGTTCTTGTCCTCTAAACCTATGGCTCCACCTAATCTTGTTGCTGTCGGAATGTTGAATGAAGAAGTTGTCAGTGTGTTCATCGTTGGTGATGATACCAGAATCTCCTTAAAGAGGCAATAACACTCATTTTCAGCCATTTTTAACTCGTTTTGTCTTTATTTTATCAAAATATAATCATTTTTATATCTTCATGCCAAATATTGCGCCTGACGGTTGTAAGGTTGCTTAGATTACGGTCGATAGAAAATGCATTTCGAAGGGATGCTGCCAGTAATGTAAACAGACTCGTCGTTACCGGGTTTTGAATCGAAGATATTCCGTATATCCGTTATACACTCGGGTAGATTCGTATCATAAATATGCATACTGTCACGTGACTCTATTTGACCTTCAACCTGCGTCTAATGAGGTAAACAAAGGAAGATGGAGGCTAGAAAACGTGCACGACTTGTCCGAGTCGGAAAAAAAAAAGAGACGAAAATTGGAACACGGAAGGAAAACTAGCAGAGCGAAAGTTTTTATAGGATCAGCCATCGATCGCTGGAACGAACTGAAAGCGCTAAAAGGCTTTGAAGGCAATACGGAGGTAGCACACTATCTTCTGGACTTGGCCGAGCGTGAAATAAAGTAGGTCACTTGTTTCTTTACGAAAACAAATTTCTCTCAGCTCGTTTCATTTTAGTAAACCTTTTAGTCTTCCTATATAATTTGCGACTGATCTGTGCTGTAGTGTTTCAACGTGCATCCAGGTAAATACATGAAATATTTTAAATCTACTGTACAGTAACTATATTATCTATTCTACGAGCTGCTTGTCTGGCAAATTTCCTGTATCTCGTTTGTCTCTCCGTAATTCCCTCGGTCTTCCTGTAGCTGTAAATTTTAAAATTGTCCCTGTGCCTCTGTCATGTGTGCTCTATCTCTCGAAGGAGACTGAGTCCTGAGTCCGTCAGGACTCCCTTTGGACTCTTCCAAACTGATTAGGAGTTTAGGACCAATGTGGCAGCAATTCAGTCTTGTTATGCCATAACCTTATTTTCCTTATTGATTTATACTGAAGGCATTTGCAGAAAACAAATAATTTAAATGAAATATTTGAAAAACAAATGGTTTTAAGGACAGTTTCTTTTCATTGCATATTTTGCATTTAATTTAAAGACAGATTTATGAATTAATCAGGAAATACTGTGGATATATTTGATCTTTTTCTATATCATGTACACGTATTCCAGGGCAGAATATGAGAAAAGAACAGATGAACCGTCAACATGTACCTCCACGCCATATAGAAGGATGACAAAGTTTACCTCGACATTGAGTGGTATTAGTGAAGGTGAAACAACCAGTACTGCCACAGAGCAGGAAATGTGAGTCATAAACCATTGTTTAAAGCCTTTTCTACACAATACAAAATTTTAACAGCCCTGAGAAAGGAGCTTTTTGAAAACATTAATGGTATAAGAAAAAATCCCTGTTACTAGCATTTTCCATATTCCGATGATGTTAATTACCTTGTAAATGATCACTATCTCTGAGCTGCATTAACTCTTTACCAAACAACAAAATTTGGATTAGTCCAAACTGAAAGTATTTGCAAAGGACAAAATAAATATGAATCAGAAATAGAAATTTGATCTGGAAAGGGTAGAAATCATTATAGGAAAAGGAGAAAATGCTGGTTGCCAGCATTTTCTTCCTTTTCCACAATGTTTTCAAAGGTTTTCTTTCTCAGGGTCGTTAAATAAAAGTCGGGATTTTGTGGAACTGTTGAAATTTTTTCATAAAGGTCACTACTCTGATTTTCAGGTAGCAATGAAAAAAGGAATTGGTGTTTTGATGCCTTGGACAAAAGACATTGTCAATCACTTCTGGTTTGTGTGTAAAATGGCAGAGACTGAAAAACAATTTGTGGTAAGTATATTCATGTATAGTTAAAAAAGACTGCACCCATATGCATACAGTTAAATAGGAATAAGTTGATTGACTTATGCTGCAGGAATCAAACTTATTTTTATCATGTTAACCCATTACCACACAATCCCTACTTTGACGCCCCTGAGAAAGAAGTTTTTAGAAAACATTGTGGGTAAAGGAGAAAATGCTGGTAACCAGCATTTTCTCCTTTTCCCTCAATGTTTTCTACCTTTCACAAAACAAATTTCTAATTTTCAGTCACTTTTGTTTTATTGTCTGCAAATGCTTTGAATTTGGACAAGTCTAAAATTTTGTCGTCTGGTAATGAGTTAAATGCTGCAGAGACACATAGACAACTGAGTATGTTAAATTAAAACATTTGTCTTGATACCTTGGACAAGTTTGAAACTAGGTCGTGTTGGGTCAAAAAGGGTCTTTTATGTCACCAAAACCAAGTTTTTTTTCTTGCATGTGAAAAAGTAAACAACTTAAAGTCAGTGCTTCAATTTCGAGTACTTTCATATTTCTTCTGGTGGAGCCAAATAGGCTTAACTCTTTGCCAGACGACAAAATTGTAGACTGGCCCAAATTTAGAGTATTGGCAGATGACAAAATAAATCACCAAAAAATTGAAATTTGGTTCTAGGAAGGGAAGAAAACATTACGGGAAAAGGAGTAAATGCTGGTTAAGAGCATTTTCTCCTTTTCCCTCAATGGTTTTAACCCATTACCAAACCACAATATTTTTAGACTGGTTCAAATCAAAAGCATTTGCAGACAACAAAATAAAAGTGACTGAAAATTCAAAATTTGTTTTGTGAAGGGTAGAAAACATTGTGGGAAAAGGAGAAAATGCTGGTTACCACCATTTTCTCCTTTTCTCATAATGTTTTCTAAAGGCTACTTTCTCAGGGGCATCAAAAATAGGGATTGTGTGGTCATGGGTTAAAAGGCTTCTTTCACAGGGCCATTTAAAGTAATGATTGTGTAATAAAGCATAAAAAAATGAACTACCCATAAAGTTGAATTATTTTCAACTCATTATATTTGCAGGCTATTGGGACAGGTATAATGCACCACATAATCAACAAGCATGAATGGGTTTTAGGCCACAGGGATTACACCAAGAACCACTGTCTTCATGGAACCCTTCAAGATCAGGAGAGAACACGACCTAGTTTCAAACTTGTGCATCCAGTAAAACATGCATCCACCCTAAAAGACCTTGCCAAAATTGTATTTTACGAGAGACTTTTTAATCAGAAACCCAAGTATCTGAATTTCAGGTAAAATACATAAAGACAAAGCTATCAAAATTTGTATTGGTTAGTCAGTGTTCCACATCATCTCTTCATTTTTTTCATTTGCTTTTTTTGGCTCGTGCACTAATCAATGCCTTGGGTTTTCCTTTTATAAGTATTTTGTACAACATTCTACAAAAGCCACTGGTTGCTTTCCCTCTCAAACATCTTCAAAGCGATGTTAACCCATTACCACACAATCCCTACTTTTGACACCCTGAGAAAGAAGCCTTTAGAAAACATTGTGGGAAAAGGAGAAAATGCTGGTAACCAGCATTTTCTCCTTTTCCCACAGTGTTTTCTACTCTTCTCAGAATAAATTTCTATTTTTTAAACATCTTTATTTTGTCGTCTGCGAATGCTTTGAATTTGGACCAGTCTAAAATTTTCTCGTGTGGTAAAGAGTTAGTAGGAGTGGGATGAAATGTATTGCAGTTACCTCTATCAGACCTTTAACCCTTTCCCAAACGACAAATTTTGGACTCTTCCAAACTGAAAGAGTTTGCAGACGACAATTTTAGATTTTGAGAAAATGGCAGAAAGTTCTCAAAAAGGGTAGAAAACACTGTGGGAAAAGAGAAATGGCTCTTTACGAGCAATTTTTCCTTTTCCCACAGTGGTTTCAAAAGACTTTTACTGCAGACACGTAAAAACCAGCGCTTGTTTGGGAAAGGGTTAAAAAAATGCTGAGGTCAGAATTAATGTATTCAGACTTTATTATTCTTTGCATAGAGGTAAATTTCTTGTCAACTTGTTCCAGGAATACATAGTTCTGTATCCGACAGTCTATGTTAACAACTTTGACAGAGATACCTTTAGAGAAAGTTATGTGGAAAAAAAGGAGAAAATTCTGGTTATCAGTATTTTCTTCCTTTTTCACAACAATTTTGTACCATTTTCCAGTTTGAGCCACAGGAAAACTGTACTGCAGATATTCTCAGTCTGGTTAAGTCTATAACTAGATTCATCTGGAAGGTTTTATGATGAAAAAGGGGCCATAGCCACAGTAATGAACTTGAAATCTTCATTAAATAAACTTTATTCTTTTATTTTCAAGACAATTATTTTTGTAACAACAACACAATTATACATGTATTTACAAAAGGGGCCCATGGCCCTGAAGTGCTCACCAAAGTAAAATGTAATGGATTCTGTTAGGGCCAAAAATGTGACTTTTAGATTGAACATGGTTTTCACAGATTTTTCAATTGACATACATGTACTCTGTAGCTCATTTAAAACTTCTGAAAAATATCATTAACTCATTACCAATAGCAAACAACAAAATCTTAGATTTGTCCAAATTGAAAGCATTTGCAGATGACAAAATAAAAGTGACTGAAAATTTGAAACCTGTTTTGTGAAGGATAGAAAATGTTGTGGGAAAAGGAAAAAATGCTGGTTAACTACATTTTCTCCTTTTTTTTACAATGTTTTTTAAAGGCTTCTTTCTCATGGGCATCAAAAGAAGGGATTGTGTGGTAATGGGCTAAGAACAAAATAATTAATTCCACAATTATCGGACTGAATAGGGTGCATATAGAGTGGACTCCAGGTTTTTCTAATATTTGTTCCAGTAAGGTTCTTTGTGACATGACATAAAACTTGGAAGATCATTTGCTATGGGCTATTTTTCCAAAGCTTTTTCCCTAAGTTCATCTTGTTTTAAATGCCTAATACAAGCCCACCATGTGACTGTGATAAAAACTGAAATTCAAGTCTTTACCATACACCAACAGTTTAGGCTCATCCAAATTTTAAGCATTTGCAGACAAGAAAATAATTGTCATTGAACATTTAAGATTTATTTTAGGAATTGTAAAATACATTGTGGGAAAAGGAGAAAATGCTAATAACCAGCATTTTCTCCTTTTCCACAATGTTTTAAAAAGGCTTTTTTCACAGACTGATGAAAATCAGGGATGGTATGGTAAAGGCTTAATTTACTGTACAGAAGTAAGTTATACCCATACTTCATATACATTTTGATTATATATATACATTTATAGCATTTTTTGTTTGTTTGTTAGGGATGCATTTTTATGAAAAACAATTAAGTGTGTGGTTAGCAGAAGCAGACTTACTGAATTGTACGAACAACAATATACATGCAAATAAGTGCCTCTAGGCATCACTGTACAGGAACATTCCACCCTATCCTTGCTTGTGTTGCAGGATGATTCTGATGTGAGGTAGAATAGAAAGATAAACTTTTCAAAGCATATCACTTTGACAAAAGTCTGCCTTTCAGTTTTACACAAACTCATTTGTCTCAATATTTTAAGTTGCCTTGGGGCTCACTTCTGCATGCTGCTGGTTATAATTCTATCAAAGCCCATCAATTTACTGTACATATTGTAAACAAATAAAAGAAACATTTTCACCTAGTCCCTTACATGTATATGGCATTTTTATGGCATTAACACAGTCCAATATTTGATTGGCTGGTACTGATCTGCATAGTCTCAGAAAACATAATTTTAGTTCAGCATTTCTTTAGATACAAAATGAATTTTAAAAAAGGGCAGCCACTGAAGACCAAAGTAAAAATTATTGCATAAATGGATTTCTCATATCAAATACTTCCTTTTATCTGTACCTTTTAACCCTTTACCCAACAATCCCTGGTTTTTACGACACCAAGATACATGTAGAAACCTTTTGAAAACATTGCCGGAAAAGAAGAAAAAGCTCGTAACCAGCATTTTCTCTTTTTTCTGTAATGTTTACTACCCTGCTGTCAACAAATTCAATTATTGGGTTATGCTTATCTGGCATCTGCAAGTGCTTTCACTTTGGACCAGTCTAAAATTTTGTTGTGTGGTCAAGAGTTAACTCATATGATTGTTTTATTTCACAATTACAGACAAAAATTGAAAAAAGAAATCACATGATCATTATACGTTTTGTTTTGTTGAACCTGCTTGACTTGCATGAAATTTATGTACATATAAAAATTTCTTAAATGTCAGTATTTTCTCATTTTTTTCGACAGCATTTCAATTAGTATTTTTCCTTAGAGTATGAAAGGCTTACTTGTAAACGCTTAACTCTTTACCAAACGACAAAATGTTGGACTAGTCCAAACTGAAAGCATTTGCAAACGACAATAAATGTGAATAAAAAACTGATTTCTGATTATGGAAGGGTAGAAAATATTGTGGGAAAATGAAAAAATGCTGGTTACTAGCATTTTCTCTTTTCCCACAATGTTTACAAAGGCTTCTTTCTTTCAAAAGACGGAATTGTGTGGTAATGGGTTAAACCCTTGCAGGTATGAACCCAAAATATTGTCCATAGGATTTTGTCCCTTTTCTGCCACACTCAACATGATGGAATCGGGACATGATTTGAAGTTCCAAGAGGCCCATGCATCCAAAGAGTGAACTGGTTATATGCATAAAATCAGTTGGCTTTATTTCAGTCATCTCCATCCTCCCCCAGGTCCTCGTCTAGGAAAACCAGAATGTCGCGCCTGAAAAGCCTGCCCATGGCCAGAACTCCCTAGTCTAATATAAGTGTTTCGAATCACTGGAAAAAGAAAAATGCATAAACATCAACCATGCTCTGGCAAAATGTGGCTAAATGCACCTCTGTGATGCATTGTACCAAGCAAGTAACCACATAATATGAGACCCATAAAATTGACTTTGCCTTACAAGTAACCAACTAATTTGTTTACATGGTCCTTTCATATGCATAAATTGACAGATGGTATAAAACTTCTATGTCAAAAAGTTACCTTGTAATTTTGACTAGTTTGGCATGCTTTCTCATTTCCTTTTACAGAAAAGTTATACACAGCAATATTTCTTTGCAACAATGGAAAATATTTTATGGTGAAAATGAATAATAATTACAGGAGATAGGGTTAGGAAACAGTAGTCACCAACATAATTATAAGCTTTTTCCAATTGTTTTCAAAAGCTTTTTTTTTCTTCAAAGTTACTTAAACACAGGACTATATAGTAAGAGGGCCAATGGGTTTTGAAGCTAGACATGGAAAGAAAGTTGAACCATATCCTCTTCTTATAACATGTAACTTGTAGCCTCAACACATTGTTTAACACTTTCCCAAACAATCCCTGGGTTTCACATCCCTGAGAAAGTGGCCTTTTGAAGAAAAAACAATAGGGGTAAAGAAGAAAATGCAGGTAACTAGAATTTTCTCCTTTTCCCACAATGTTTTCTTGCCTCCTAAAATAGTTATCAGTTTTTGAGTCACATTAGTCGTCCGAAAATCCTTCCCATTTGGACAAGTGTAAAATTATGCAGTTTGGTAAAGACTTTAAACGATGGGGTCGCCTCCGGTTCATATTAAATGTCTAAATAATCGTAAATATTGAAAGCAGCTCAGCGCAAACGTCCCATTGTTGACAAGTTTGGCTTAGTGATAGTTCTGCATCGGTAACGGGGTAAGTCACAAATAATCCGGTTCTATTCGACATATGACTGACGTGTCATGCAACGGATTTTTCAATCAACGTTTTCAGTCTGGTTAGAATACAGAAATATAGCTCAAAGTACGTTACAATGAAGGCCTCAAATGTAAAATTAATAATCCAAACAGTCAAAGTAGGTCACGCTCACCAGAACTCGCTCGACATTCATGATTTTGCAAATATTAATCAACTTTTCAGTTGAATAGTTTAAAAATCAGTAAAAACTTATTCGAAGACGTGTATCTTACATAAAAATTTATCATAATCGCGAAAAAACAGTAAAATGACAAAGCTACATGTATGATACTTACCGTAGACGAAGACGCCATTTTCTCTGTCGAATTTCTTCAGGTGGTAGGGGCGTATGCAAATTACATCGTATCCGACTCTAGGCGGAAACCAACGACGATTTTCCGTGACGCATCGCTATTGTTTACCCCTGCTATCGTCAGCCAGTTTTCTTTTGACCAATTTTCGGTTTCTAATATGATTCTACGTGTTTCTTTTTTTCAATTACCTGACATATGTCAGTAATTTATCCATGTTTACTCAAAGGACCGATTTATTTAGATGAAATTTTAACAGCATTTCTGCTTAGCGGCTGTAGCCATGCATCTTTAAAGACTAAGTCACTGAATGAGGCACTATTTCTTTTTTTAGCTTGGTATTATATTACAGATTTGGAGTACACAAGATGCAACTCACAACTGCTAGGTTTTTGCCAGCAACTGGTGCTAAACAACCATTTCAATGCCAGAAATCTACAGCCCTTATTCAATTTCTGAATAAAGTGGAAAAAGCTGTGACTACAGTTAGAGACTATAGTCTATTGTTCTTTAATCCTAGTCAAAGACATTTTAACTTTGTGATTTACCAACTTCTACATTTTGCACATTTTGTGCAAGAAAAATTAGAAATTACTCAACAAATTTTTGTCAGTGCGAACAGTTGATGCAGAGAAATATATAATGTATGGTATTTCTCCTCTGTAAAAGTTAAAGCTAAAATCAAACCAAATTCATTAGGATTGCTCAGACACTTACTACCGCCCCTCATGAGGCTTACATGTTGGAAAATATGGCAGTTCTATGCAGGAGCCTGCAGTTTTAAAAGTCACTAGCAAGATATTTCTAAGTTAATTGAATAGAGGATATTTGGTTTCTTTTGGTGAAAGGTTGAAATTTATCTCGTAGAATGAACACCATTGATAACATTTTCACAAGTGGCTGTGCCACTCATGAAAATATTACCAATGGTATTCACTTGATGAAATAAATTTCAATCTTTCACCAACAACAAATATTCTATTTATTTCATGCTTTTAACCCTTTCTGGGAGGAACTTTATCAAAATCCAGTTATTCCTTGTGGCATACCCCTCCAGCATAGCAACGCATTACAGTATTACTTCAAGGCGCGAGAAATGTAAGGCAAATGATGTAATATTTCCATTAGGTTGTGAGGCACGTGCAATTTACCTAAGCAACAAGAATATGAAAATCGGTATTTTTACTGGTCGTACCCATGTAGTATTGAAAATTATTTCTCTGCTATTTCTCGATACCCTACTGGAAAGCATGAAATAAAGTAAGTTCCTTTACATCAGAAAGTAACATCCTCATATTTTTGTGAATTTTTAAAACTCTGGCTGAAATATGTTACAGATTTTTAGTAGTTTGTTAGTTTTAGGGTTTCAAGTGACTTCTCTGATGAATTGGGGAGGTCAATTCTTTTCATATTTCACATGTAGTGGGGAAACAAATAGTCATGGTTTCTTGTTAGGCAGATAAAAACTGTGGGCCCAGTTGCTCAAAGCTGAACACATCGTTAATTGAAGAGACGTTAGCATTTGTATCATGTAATACAAGAAAAGGTGATTTTTTTAATGAAAAAATGTGTGTAGATTTTTCAATGCAAAGACTGCTCAAATTTTTTCAGCAAAAAATACCAGTACATGTATATGCAATAACATCTTCATTAGAACACTTAAAGAAATGACCCGAAACGAGCTTGTTTAGCTAACAAGGCTTTGAACAACTGGGCCCTGGTTGCTACTGCAACTTATAATTACTATAGACTTATAAGGGGAAAAGTGGAAATTGTTTGTAGAAAATTGTCTTTCCTGTACTCACAGTGCCTTGTTTTGAAGAACAAAAAAATTGTATGATAAACCATTGTAAATTTAGTCCTACTGTCTCCATTACCACACAATCCCTAATTTTGACGACCCTGAGAAGGAGCCTTTAGAAAACATTGTGGGAAACTGAGAAAATGCTAGTAACCAGCAATTTCTCCTTTTCCCACAATGTTTTCTACCCTTCACAAAACAAATTTCAGATTTTCAATCACTTTTATTTTGTCCACGGCAAATGCTTTTGATTTGGACAAAACTAAAATATTGTGGTTTGGTAACGAGTTAATACATGTAACATTCCTCATTGCTACAGATTTAGAACGCATGGTTGTGGTTCTCAAAATCATTTTACTAATTCTGTTGAACACAGTTAAACTTTTTTTTACTTGGTCCATTTCGTTTGTATACTTATTTCTACAACCAAGAAAAATAACAGTGTATATTACCATCATGGTCATTTGTGCGTTCATTTCTTAAATCCTGTAAAAGAATTTTTAACTCATTACCAAACAACAATATTTTAGGCTTGTCCAAATCGAAAGCATAACATAAAACGATAACATAAAAGTGACTGAAAATTTGAATTTTTTTTTGTGAAGGGTAGAAAACTTGAGAAAAGGAGAAAATGCTGGTTACCAGCATTTTCTCCTTTTCCTACAATGTTTTCTAAAGGCTTCTTTCTCAGGGGCGTCAAAAGTAGGGATTGTGTGGTAATGGGCTAAATGACAGTTCTTAAGCTTTTGCCATTGTTTTGTTGAATAAATGTTCTTGAACTCTTTATCACACAATCCCTACTTTGGACGACCCTAAAGAAAACGCCTTCTGAAAACATTGTGGGAAAAGGAGGAAATGGTGGTAAACAGTATTTTCTCCTTTTCCCACAATGTTTTCAACCCTTCACAAAACAAATTTCAAACTTTCAGTCATTTGTATTTTGTCGTCTGCAAATGCTTTGGATTTGGACAAACATAAAATAAGTTAACTCTTTACCACACAATCCCAACCTTTAAGGACCCTGAAAAAGAAAGCCTTTGAAAACATTGTGGAAAAAGGAGAAAATGCTGGTTACCAGCATTTTCTCCTTTTCCCACAAAGTTTTCTACATTCTACATTCTTCCATTTCAAGTTTAGAATTTCCATTTCTTGTTTACGCAATAAAGTCTGTATTTTTGGTCAGATTTACATGAAATTTGCAGAGTTTGTTTATCTTGTCAATAGCTTCAACGCTAGATTTTGAAAAAATTCCTACAAACAGTATGGGAAAAGTAGCCATTTCAAGTTGAAAACTGTCATTTCTTGTTTACACAATAAAGTCCTTATTTTGGTCAGATTTCCTTGTAACTTACACAGTTTGTTTATCTCATCAATAGCTTGAACCGTATTGATTTTGAAAAAAATCCGACAAACAATATGGGAAAAGTAGCCATTTCAAGTTTAAAATTTCCATTTCTTGTTTATGTGATAAAGTCTTCATTTTTGGTCAAATTTTCTTGAAACTTAAAGAGTTTGTTTATCTTATCAATAGCCTCAACCCTATTGATTTTGAAAAAGTTTCAGCAAACAGTATGGGAAAAGTAGCCATTTCAAGTTGAAAACTTTCATTTCTTGTTTACGCGATTAAGTCTTCATTTTTGGTCAGATTTCCCTGAAATGTGCACAGTTTGTTAATCTCATCAATAGCTTGAACCCTTTTGATTTTGAAAAAAATCCGACAAACAGTATGGGAAAAGTAGCCATTTCAAATTGAACAATTTCATTACCTGTTTACAGGATAAAGTATTTATTTGTGATCAGATTTTTATGATTTTTTTTTTCAGCTTGTTTATCCCATCAATTGCTTTTTAACCCTGTTGAGTTTGAAAAAATTCAACAAATAGTAATGGAAAAGTAGCCATTTTGAGTTGAAAATGTCAATTTTTTGTCTTTTTGCTTTTTAATGAATTCCTATGTATGCTTTATTTAAAAGCAAACTCTCTACCAGTAGAGCATATTCAGGCCCTTCAGGACATTTTAGTTTATTCAAATTTATTTTGTTGTCTGCACATGCTTTCGATTTGGACAAGTCCAAAATTTTGTCGTTTGGTAAAGAGTTAATTTGTAAAATGTACTATTTTTAGCATGGAAATGCTAATCATTGAATTGTTATATGTATAAGTTGTTCTATTTTTTTTAGTCATTTGTTGTAATCACCGGTGTGACTTTTATTACTGAAACATAGGGGAATACTAGCAACAGAGACAGCAATGTCTTTTTGTACGGCCGTCAAAGACGGGACGTATTATGGGATCTCACATGGCGTACAGGCAGCCGGGTGGGCGGGTGGTGTCCAGTTCTTAGTCCAAAGCATAACTTTGTTATCTTCAGTCCTATTGACTTGAAACTTTGCATTTGTGTTTGTTGCAATAATACAGAGTGCAGTGTGATAGAACCATAATTATACCTTATGCTGTCTTTAAATTTTTTCTCTTTGATCGTTCTTTTTACTGCATTTTCTGCTTGTCCGGAACATAACTCATTTTTAGTGTGAACATCTTCAAATTTGGCATGCTTGATTGTTGAAAAATTACTGAGTGCAGTGCACAAGAAGCATAACTCTTTCTAGCATGAATTTTGACTTGTTCCCCCTTAGATCTTCACTTTTATAATTTTTCTTGCTTGTCCTTAGCATAATTTTGTTATCTTAAGTGGGAATGACTTGAAATACGGTTTGCTTATTTGTTGCAATATTTGGAAGTGCACTGCACAAGAATTGTAACTCTACCTCATGCTGTCTTTGGATTATTTCCCTTTGATTGTCATTTTAAAAGCATTTAGTGCTTGTCTGGAATATAACTTTGTCATTTCAACTTAGAACAACTTCAAACTCGGTATGCATGTTTGTTGCAATATTACAGAGTACAGTGCGCAAGAACAGTAAATCTGCCTAACGTGGATTTTGAGTAATTCCACTTTGACATTCATTTTTACAGTATTTCTTACTTGTCCAGAAGGCAATTTTGTCACCTCAAGTCAAATTCACTTGAGACTTGGTAAACATGTTTGTTGCACTTATGAAAAATGCAATCCACTAGAGCCGTAACCTTACCTAATATCCTTTTGGAATTATTCCCTATTCATTAATTTTTTTACAGGTTTTCATGCTTCTCTACAAAATAAATTTGTCTTTTCATGTTGGAATGACCTGAAACTTTATATGCATGTTTTCTTAACATTAGAGGAGACATTCATGCCTATTTCAATCACTTACATGATATCTGCTGTACTGCTATTTTCGTCTATCTACCCTTTACAATTATTATTCCCCCTCGACTGGCGGTGGGATGGGCGTATCTTGCGACAATTTGCCACTCTTGCTATATGATATGGAAGAACAGCACAACAAAAATGATTAGTCATGTTGTCCATTTCCATGGTATCCCTGGCAAAACTAAAGTGATTTAGATTTTATTTATATAAATTGCTGGATTACTAATCTGCTGCTTGTGCAGTTATATAAAGTTAGATTTTCAAATTGTTGACTGTTAGTTTGAAGGATAGCAGATCTTATTTGAATCATGTCATGAAAACCTGTCCTGGATTTTGATCAGGTGTGACACAAACCAGGCTGTCCAACCACAGAAAATGGTTAGAAGCTTGAAATCTAAAATTGAGGGTAAACCCATTACCACACAATCCCTACTTTTGACGCCCCCGGGAAAGAAGCCTTTTGAAAACACTGTGGGAAAAGGAGAAAATGCTGGTAACCAGCATTTTCTCCTTTTCCCACAGTGTTTTCTACCCTTCCCAGAACAAATTTCAATTTTTCAGTTGCCTTTATTTTGTCATTTGCAAATGCTTTCAATTTGGACCAGTCTAAAATTTTCTCGTGTGAGTTAAGAGGGGTTGTGATATCAATGTAGCAAAAAACAAAGTCGCATATTAACTGCGTGGTTATCTGTGATTTTGTTTTTACATATGCAAAAACAGGTTTTCTCATGACGAAGCTTATTTTATTAGTATTAAAAGGCTTTAATCATAAGACTGCACAATTGGTCCCAGACCACCAAGATGAGGAAAATCTTACTGACTAAAAGATCAACAGTGCTTTATGTTTCCTGAGAAAAAAATAAAATTAAATACAAATACTTATCTACCTGTTCTCAATTTTCTGTGACAGTTCATGTTAATAGTCGCAACATGAGAAAATGTGTATTCTGGTTTTGTCACCTGGCGATATTCGAATTAGGCTACACAAGTACATATGCTAGCTGCATTTGTTGAAAATGGGTATAATTATGTTACTGACGTCATCATCATATCCATTTTTAAACCTGTTTCTCTCTATGGAGAGTGAGACAAAACTATTATACTATATCAAGCCTGTTCAGTGTAGTATATTTGACGTTGAACTGTAAAACACCTGTTTCGAAATAAAACACCTTAGTCCTGAAAACGCGTAATCGTGTTTAAGAAGTGTAACAGGCTCGAAAACACCTGTTTCCCATTTTCAAACAAAACACTGAAATAGGTGTTTTCACAAAACACTAATGTTTTCATCATGTTTAATTTTAAAACACTGGTGTTTTCTCAAAACACGAACGGGTGTTATAAAAGTGTAACAGAAAAGTGTTTTCTATCGTGTTTGGATTTAAAACACCCGCTTTTACAGTGTAGGATTTACAGCAGAATAGAGGAATAATGTGGGAGATGGGGATCAGAAAGATAAAAGTGGAGATAGTATCATATGCACATGTAGATACATTTTGCAACAATTCTTTACAAGAAAAGAAAATAAGGTAGATGTTGGGGAGGTCGAAATGCGTGTAAAAACCTTACACTTGATTGTTATGCAAAGTTTGATTATCATCAAAGTAAAGTTGTCCGAAGTCGGTTTGGAGATAATCTTGTTAACCATTACCACACAATCCCTACTTTTGACGCCCCTGAGAAAGAAGCCTTTAGAAAACATTGTGGGAAAAGGAGAAAATGCTGGTAACCCTTCACAAAACAAATTTCAAATTTTGAGTCACTTTTATTTTGTCGTCTGCAAATGCTTTCAATTTGGACCAGTCTAAACCATTGTCGTCTGGTAATGGGTTAATAAGATGAGCATGAGTGAAAAATTTTGTTAACACAGATGTGTTATCACTGTTGCAAACAGGGAAAGTGCTCTTATCCAGCAAATTATCCATTTGCCACAGCGCTGACTGGACTCGTGTGCCGCGAGACTGGGGAAATAAAGGATAAAATGTTTAACAAGAATAACAACTTGTGACAGACTGGCAAATAAATACGTAAAAATCCTTACACTTTAATATATGGATGACTAGTGAACGTTGAGTTACAGACGGATTCCGGTGCCAAATGAAGAGCCCGCTCGTCCCGAGCTCCCCATCCGCCACAGTATCAATCTTTGATTGTCCGTTGTGCAAAGGAGATAGTCGTCAACTGTAAGTTGTTTGCAAAAACAAATATTGTCTATATACACCGTTAACATATATGTGGGATACAAACAAGTATCGAAGGCATTAAAAGCACGAACATAATACGGCAAAAGGAAATGTTGCTCACTACGACACAGATATAAATATTATACGCGTTAACCGTACCCGACAGTACCAGGAACGAAAGCACGCTAAGCACGTGCTAGCCCTCGCGCCACTTGATGCGTACGTAGTAGATCAGCGTTTATAGTAGTCGCTGGGATTCGTTATGTACACACAAACAGACGGGACAAGATGTCTTAAAGAGTGGGTTTTAAAGAAATTCAGTGTGAGAAAAACAAACAAGGAGAAGATTTCCAGCATCATAACGGAGGTAAGTAAATTTTATAGACATTTACAAGAATACATTATTCGGTTCCAGGATAACCGAGTGAATAACGGGAGATGCTAATGATCACTTTTTTGTCCCGGTGTGTACACTCGTCGCTCGATGCAGACATAAAATCAGGCTACCAGTTCGGTGCAATCTGATTGCAGTCCACAACGTGTAATAATTCGCTAAAAGTGATCCAAGGGTTGTAAAAAGCTGTGACAGAAAACTATACAGGGAAGCAAGGAGTGCAGATCAAGATCAGACCACGTGTGTGGTCCGATCCTAATCAAAACATACACACAAAGAAATATCCATGGTCACATGAGAAAGGCAAAAAACTGTTATGTAATTTGGTATAAATATGAAAGTTACAGGAGGCATTGAGGGAAAATTGTAATAAGATTTAACATACGAACTTATGCATGACCCTTTTCACAAATACACTCAGCTGTTTAAGTTTTGTGATTGATGTTATCGTAAAACTTGTTTCTATAGACATTTCATTTCGATTTAAATGATTCGTCAGATATTGTTGCCTAATAGTGCGGAAATAGTAGCAGTCAAACAAATAATATTTTTCAGAGCATACTTGATCAGAGTCGCAAAAGGGGCATTTCCTGTCTTCGAGTGGGGTTCCTTCATATTGATCAATTTCGATTGGGAAACGGTGATTGGCGGTTCTAGATTTTAGGAGAGGTAAGTATACTTGCTTTGGTAATATTTTTAGTTAGCTTTCAAATTCATGTATTGCTTTGAAAGTAGTATAGATTTTACCTTTATTAGACAGTTGTAATTGTTCATGCCATTCTTGTTTATATTGGTCTATGAGAATTAGTTTTACCGTTTTGTGTACATTAGTTTGTTGAATTTGAAACTGGTTTTCCCATAAATCTGGCCTACCGACAGATAACAGAATTTTTTATCTTATTCGGCCACTTGAAAGTATTTTGCGTTTGGGAAACCATATATTTACGGGTAAAATTTTTTAAGGAAACATTTTGGATTAGACCAAACTGAAACCATTTGCAGACGACAAAGTTAATTTGCTGTATTGATGGTTTCTATCTTTAACGGGGTAAAAACATTTTTGGAAAAGGAGGAAATTCTGGTTACTAGCATTTTCTCCGTTTCCTTCAATGTTTTAAAATGCTTTTTCTTTCTATGGTTGTTTGAAGTATGGATGAGGTGGTAAAGTATTATAAAAAGGTCAAATATGGCTATATCTGTTACGGTGTTAGATTACATACAGTGCGACAGAATTACTTTTCCCCTCATTTTATGGACTAATATTACGATGTGTATATATACATGAAATATTGATTAGATACCAAGAGTACGAATAAGCTCAGTTAAAGTTTCACCACACAACTCCGAATGTTAACGACTTTAAGGAAGCAGGTATTTGAAAACATTGTGGAGAAAGAAGAATATTTTCAGTTTGGCGAAAATCTTAACTTTTTCGTTGAAGAAACAAAATCAGTACACCCTATATATATAGTCCTTGTGTGTAAGTCAGCGACTGTTCAAAATCAACCAAAAAGGACAGCACCGGGGAAGTGGAGGGAGGGGGAAAGACTCTCTCCAATAGAAAAGGGACGGAAGCAGTATTTAACAATTTATATTTTGAGCTAGAGTCATGTCCCTTAATCCCCCTCCCCGTGCATCACTGGTCTCTTCAACAAATTCAACAAACAAAATGTTGATTGTATGGTATTTAACACCATTTATATCGTGGCGGCCAGTGCACATATCCATGCTTTTCTGGAGTCTCCTTTGCCAGTTTTCAGCTTTCAAAGCCACTAGCAGCTTTCCCACATAACCATAATAACAACGATGAGCGGTGTGGGGGGAGTGGGGAAGGAATGAGTCCACTCGAAATGACTATCATCAGTCCTCGGCAGAAAAATGGCCGAGCCTGGGACTGTACCCACGATCCCTGTTGTGAAGCCCTGCACGCTACTGCCTGAGCTACCGGAGGTCGGCTCAACAAACGAAGACAATATGGTAAAATCCTGGTCCACATCTCATTTTATTTCCAATAAGTTATCATTAAAAAAAAGTAAAAGTAACAATGAATTAACTTAAAGTGACATAAACATGTCAGGTACTACAGACACTAAGTTGATTTGCTATCTACCACTGCCTTAACACATGTTATACTCATTACCAAACGACAATATTTGTCCAAATCGAAAGTACATGTATTTGCAGACGACAAAACGACAAAATAAAAGTGACTTAAATTTTGAAATTTGTTTTGTGAAGGGTAGAAAACAATGTGGGAAAAAGGAGAAAATGCTGGTTACCAGCATTTTCTCCTTTTCCCACACTGTTTTCTAAAGGCTTCTTTCTCAGGGTCGTCAAAAGTAGGGATTGTATGGTAATGAATGAACAAACGGATGATTTTAACCATTCTGCAGCAGATTAATTTTAAGCAAATTTGATGAATAAGTAAAACAAAGAAAACATCATGGAAAATAGTAGAAAACAACCAGCATTTTCTCCTTTTCTCACGATGATTTCTACCCTTAGAAAGATCAATCCTTACATTTGAGTCGCACTGAAATTGTAGTCTGTGACTGTCTTCAATATTTGACGATATTAAGAATTTGTCATGTAGCAAAAAGTTAATTCCGTCACTCATTCTTATCTAGATTTCTGTTCAACGTGTGTATGATTAAATCTGTAAGTTGATGTAAACGGGTTCATTAGGGATACATGTATATGCCTTTACAAGGTACATAAGCATATCCCAACTGAAGTTACTTAGTAGAACCGTAGATTGAGATATGTCAGGAAAGGATATGAAATCTGGGTCCGTATTCACCAACCGTTCTTTAGAACATTCTTAGTCTTATTCTTCAGAATTTTGTCAATGTAAAAGTAACGGAACTTCTGATTGGCTAAACCATTTGGTTTAGCCAATCAGAAGATCTGCTACTTTCACAGTTAAAAATCTTAAAGAACATGACAAAGATTCTTCTTAAGAATGGTTGGTGAATACGGACCCTGGTCTTGGACGCACACTAGTAGTTATATTCCTAAATATTTTGGCAAGAATCTTAATATTTTGTAGGCCTTTTGCTGACTTTTAATGTAACTTCCATTTATCCAGCAGCGTGTGTCTTTTGATAATGAAATATGGCACTCTAGTTTAAGTTGAAAAACGAAAATGCGAATGTACTGAACATCGAGAAAATGAATTACATCATAATGTCGTCTTTAACAAAGTTTCGATCCGTGTCCTCATCCCATAGGTAACTGTAGATATCCAGTTTTTGTTCTGCTTGCCTGAATACCAGACCTCGGCCCAGTAATAATCTTCTCACAAACACAACACATCCTTTCTTTAACACGTTGTCTAATCTAGATTTCATAGACCGCTTTTTCAAATTGTGGTCCAACGTCGCTGAAAATGACTGGGTTGGAGCGGAGAATGTGAACACGACTACTTTCTGACTTCTGGGTCTCGATCTTACAGCGACTTCGTACAGTGCAGCTCCTTGTTTGTCATTTTTAAACAAATTTCCGTTTTTGTACCCCAAACCTGATTGTCTTTTGGTCCAATTCTTTGTGAGGCATTTATTGCAGAAAATTGGTTTCCATGACGACCACGGAAGTTCCCTAAGAGCGAAGTTTGTTTCCGGTACCTTTTCTCGTCGTAGTTTTGCCTGCAAGTAGAAATAAGCTATCTAAAATATTCGGTAATTTTCCTCTAACAGATCTATGAACCAAAAGACATTTTAGCAATATAAATTTAAACGTAATGGTCAATAAAAGATGTTGGTGGCTATCTTGGGCTCTTGTCAACCCGATTCCGGTTCAAACAAATTATCACAAATTTTCAACAGAAGGACCTACTGCAGAATTTAGAGGACTTTAGAAGATACTTTCTTGGTGGTGCTGACACTGAAGTTTAAGATAGCCTGCGACAACTTTCAGTTTTTGACAATTTTAACATTTCAGCTGCCAATCACGAATTACTGACTTTTAGCGGAGGGGGTAGATCAAGATCAGGCTACATAAAACATGTAGTCTGAGTTTGGATCTACACTGTCCGATAAGGAGATACTTGGCCCAAAAAAATGGGTTTTAGTATCGGCGTGAATGTTTCATTTCACTTATTTAGCAAGTTAGTATATCATGTTTGTATCATTCATGGCCAGGAAGAGTTAGGCGCAGTTTTATTTTCACTTCCCTTTGCGGCAATGCACTTTGTTGTACTCTTCAAATCCGACAGAAGACTAGAATGATAATAATTATTTGGCAAACGCTTTATCACACGTATTCAAATTGACAGCATTTGAGGACGACATAATGATTTCTATGCAAATGATACGAGTTGTCCTTAAAAAGGAAGAACCATTGCGATTACCGACATTTTGTCTTTTTCCGACAATGTTTTCCAAAGCTTACCTGTCCATTAACTTTTTACTAAACAACAATATTCTAGGTTTGTCTAAATCGAAAGCATTTGCAGACGACAAAATAAAAGTGACTGAAAAATTGAAATTTGTTTTGTGAAAAGTAGAAAACATTGTGGGAAAAGGAGAAAATGCTGGTCACCAGCATTTTCTCCTTTTCCCACAATGTTTTCTACGGGCTTCTTTCTCAGGGTCGTTAAGAGTAGGGTTTTGTGGTAATGGGTTAAAACTCTCGATTGTGTGGTAAAATGTTTATGCCTACAGTTTAAGTCAAGATTTACCACGTACCTTTTTCATTTCACTTCGGATATGTTTTGTCGTAGCTTTATTCGTTGAAGCAGCTTTCGACGTTTGTTTTACAGAGGTTTTGATTGTTCTCGAGGTTTTGGCAACTTCAGATATCGTTTTCTTGGAGATCTGTTTCCTTTGTCGATTTGTCTTCACAGTTGGCACGTTTGGAATGGAAGTTTTTGTTTGGACTGGTTCAACCTTGTTTATCACCGAGTTAGAGGTTGAGGATGCGTTCGATACGCTCTTTTTTAAGGTAGTGAACACTTTGTTTACGTCACGACTTGGTCCCGCCAGTCTTTCCTTCACTTCTTGTTCATACGCCTATTGAATATAGAGATCTTAATCGTTATAATTGACAGATTAACTCTTTACCAAACGACAAATGTATAGACTGATCCAAATATGTCGTCACATCCAGGCACTAACCATAATGCAACTTGCTGAAACCTTTAGGAAGAGCAAATAATTAGACTGGTCTAGCCTGATTGAAACTATCTGTAGTTGACAGATTAAATGTGACCAAGAAACCGAAATACTTCCATAGAGGTGTCATGGAAAAACGGAAAACGGCTGGTTACCAGCATATCTTCAAGGAGGATATGCTGGTTAGCAGCATTTTCTCTTTATCTTACAATGTTTTCAAACTGAGCCTTCTCTATCAGAAAAAATAGAGCTCTGAAATTTTTTGTTGACCCTTTACCCTTTCCCTTGTTTTTACGACCAAGAGGAAGAAGCCCTCCGAAAATAATCTGGGAAAAGGAGACCAGCATTTTCGTCTTTTCCCACAATTGATGATTTCTGCTCTTCTGTAGTCAAGTTTCAATTTTTGAGTCATGTTTATTTTGTCGTTTACATATGCTTTCGACTTTGAGAGGTCCAAAATGTTGTCGTTTGGTAAAGACTTAACATTATCTCCCGCTAGATGGCATTCTATAAATACTCATCTATCTAATTTGGGCATCCTGGGTACAGAACCGAACCACTTTCCTAGGTAACAACCGTTACATTGAATTTAAAACTAAAATAAACTTTTACTCAATAAAACGCTACCTGATGCGATTCACTCAGGTATGATCAGCAGTTTAGAGAAATCTGGAGCTAAAACAGGCCTGATTTTTCCTCAAACGTATTGATAAAAGACATTTTTCCATTGCTACTTTATAGCGCGTGATACTACAGTCCCCCCGATAGCGGGGAGAGTGATGAGTCATATAAGACAGGTCGAATCTTCGAAGGATATGACATGCTCAGACAACGAAATTTGCTCTGTTCAAGAACGAAATCAAAGTACCTGAAGTGCAGTTTCTCCCTGCTCTCTATAGCATATAGCCATCAGAGTGTCAAATATGTCTTCGAAGTCTTCGATCTTTAAAAAACTTCCACCGCCCGATTTCGCCAACTCTTGGAAGAAATTTCTATCTTCTGCTATGCTTTTTGGTGTTTTACAGTAGATACCGTATAAAGTAACACCCTGTAAAGGACAGGTAAAGTCAGTTAGATTGATCGAAACAGCATTAGACTGACAAATGCATCCATAACCGTATAGCGATGTATTTTTGCATAGATCGTCAGTAAACATAGTATATGGCTTGCAACACGCGAAAAGGGCCATTCGGACATTTGCGTAAAGTGTCGTCTCGGATCAGCCTGCGCAATCCGCGCAGGCTGATCCGAGACGGCACTTTACGACTAAATTAGACTTTGTGTTAATTATGACTTGCGCAAAACAGAAGATTACATAAACACGGAAAGTGTCATTTCTAATTATATCATGCGCAGACTGCGCAGGCCAATCCGATACGACACTTTACGCAGATGTCCGAATGCCCCATTTCGCGTGTTGCAGGCCAGTTTTGAAAACATCGACGAAAATGAGAACAAGCAGTTCGTCGGTTTACTTCAAAAACCTCGTAACTACAGCTTGTTTCAAGCTGTAGAACTTACGAGGTATTTGAAGTAAACCGACGATTGCTCCTCTTTTTAAGTTTTTTTTTAATACAGTACAAAACAAATTTAAAAAATCCAATATGGTATTTTCGTCGTAGGCCTATTTTGATAACCAACATGTTTTTGTTCTGTACTTAGTTGATCAGAAACTATTCCGAACAGTGTAAGATAACGAACGAATCAATATAAATAATCATACCGATTTTACAAATTCTTTCACTTCTTCTCTCCAGTCGATTTTCTTCAAGTTACATTCATCAGCCATTGAGTGAGGTACTGCATCACCAATCAACACAAATACTTTGTTCGTATGGACACTCCAGCTCAGGGTTTCTCTTGCTTCTTTCAGTACATACTCGTAAAACTCCTCCCAGTCCCCGCCGTCCGTAGGCTCGGCTTTCTGTATAAACTTACACAGAGAGGCTATATTGTCAGTAAAGTCTAACTTGATCATCTCGTAGGTAGATTTATTATCATAGTCTTTGTAGTAGAAGTCCCCGTGAGCACAAAGGGCAATACGAATACCAGGGATGTCCGCCTGTAACTTTTGCACCATGCTCTGTAGTCGAGCCTTCACCTGCTCTATATACTGCGTCATTGACATTGTTGTATCGAAAGAGAAACAGATCTCCAAGGGTAGACCTGGTAAAGCCATATCTGTAGATCTTGATATTGTTTTAAATTGTATCCTAAAATGGAAAAAAAAACTTTCTATTATTAACAGTGTCACAGAAACTAATTTAGTATAATTTGCGTTCACGGGTACATCTAGATCTATCTGAATACGTAACACAAACTTTCTACATGCGTTCAATGATGAGTAGGCTATGTGTCTTTATCGGATCATTAAGTATATACTTTTTGTATAGATCTAGGTAAATCTTTACCCTACAACAAAATTGTCTAGTTGTAACGTTAGATTCGTCTTTATTGAAAGCCTTTCAGTCGACAAATATCTAAATGCCGCATTTAAAATTGGTGTAAAATGTCCTTAAAAACACTGTAGGAAAAAGCAGGAAGGCTAGTCAACAGCATTTTCTAAAATTACAATGCTATTAAAGGCCTTCCTCCTCATAGCGATTATAAAAATTTACGCCAGTGCAAAAGTTGACGTGGTGTAGATTCAACATTAAAAAGCAATTTCTGCAAGTTTATGCTTGTCTGATCTGTATATAAAGCTCTACATTTAGATACGTTTATTGCTCTGAAAGGATGTTCAAAGCATTTACCAGGATTGATTAAGAATACATTTATGCCTACACATCAATTGATATGACTATGGAAAATCAGATACAAGGGGGTGACAATACAGATCTAGATCTAGAATATATAGATACATGTTACATAGATAGATCTGTATGAAAAATATGGGAAGATGCATAGAAAAACAAAGAAACTTACTGAGTGTACGTCCGACAATTTTGAAGGTCAAAAATTACGAGAGAGGTTTATTTTTTCCTGTCGATAGAGCCTAGCGTGTATTACTATCGTCTGTATTTGAAATAGGGCCCTTTATATATAGCTATCGCCATAGGCTGAGCGTGTTCATTCCTGACTGTAATAATAGTGTAGCTTTGCTATTTTTAGACCATTACAGATTCAGCTGGTATCCTGCGCGGTACAAATTACATTAGATGTGCAGCTGAATACCAGTCGGAAAATTTTTCTATTTTTAGACTACGTGGGCGGAGAGAGCATGTGCTTAGCTACACGGATGTTTAAGTACGTGCATCTAATCCATTTGTTTCAGTCTTATTTCAGCAATTAAACTTCGTTTGGATGCGGATTAACAAGCATAAGTCCCTACAATTCCTGTATGAAGATTTTTTGATGGCTTGGGAAAAAAGTCGAATGAAATCAACCTAAAGCTATATAGATCTAGATATATCACTTTTTTAAGTAGTCTACTTTGTATCTATAGATCTGTAGGCCTAGATCTACACGATCAACATCAAGTTCAGTAGCAGGCACATCGGCCTTTGCTCGGCTTTTCAAATCTGTGAGAGATAAAATTTGTCCGTTTTTTATCTTAAACAAGCTTATATGTTGCTTGCACTTGTTATCTCTTATTAATGCGAAAAAGACAAACCTGGCTTAGATTTATGCAGCACGAGTGTTTTCGATCTTTTAACAAAAATTCCAAATAGGCCTTAAGATTAGCCCAGACAGTTCTAACAGTCTCTGCCAGGCAGAGCTAGTCTTAACATTGATTTTTGATTTCGGTCGTTTTCTTTACCAAATAGAAAGAAAATCTCTACTTAATTTTATCATTAGTTAAGGAATAGTCAGGATTAAGATAGGTCTAGATCTTCATTGAAATTAGATCTCACTGGACAACTTATGAAACTTGCAGCGACACATTTGAAAACATGGGCTTCCGGCGGAACGGACTCGCTATTTGAAGAAATTATTATAAAAGTTTTTGAGATATGTTGCCATGGCAAAGAGCTTCAAATGGCACCAATTTCTCTCATCATTTATGAAGAGGAATGTGACAGGGTATTTTTGAATTTAAGTCAGCAGATTTTTCAAATATTTTTATTATGACACAGTACTTAACGCTTGACATTGACATTGGCCTTTTTCTGGGTTAGAATCCTGGCACCAACAAAACTCGTTCTATGGTTTGGCGACATAAACTGTAGAAAATTCGCTTGGCAGACACACACGCAGTGGCCAAAAGCCCAAAACTGACTGGATTCCCAAAGTCGGAGTAATATTTATGACGTTCTCCCAACAACTCTTCAAATGTGTCGACAAAAATGTAAAAAGTGGAAGGAAATACACGGATATTTATATTAATTCTTTGTAATATGACCCTTTGCTTTTCTGATTTCAGAAGTTTGTGTTCGAATTATATATATATATATTTTTAACATGGTCAACAGTTATGGTGGTCTTTTATTCATATACACAATGTTTATAAAGTCTTCCTGATGTTAAATTTCAGTCAGTTTTTTTTTTTTTTCTAGCCAGGTTTTCAAATGTCTCCATAAATTTTCAATAATATCACGTCCTTGGCTTTGTAGGGGCTATCGAGAGTCGACTGGAGTTATTTTCTGCCTTCCAAGTATTTGAGGCTCTTGACATATGGTATAATGCATTGTTCACGAAGGAAGTCATGCTCATTTTCTGAAATGCCTAGCTACAGCTGGCCAAAAGTCATTGTTGAGGGTCTGAGTATATAAAAATTACTTTAAACTTTAGGAAACGGCAACACTTTTCCGCGTATTTATTGAACAACCCTCGAAGTTATCAATCTTCACAGTGCAGTTGTTTGTGTCTGATCTACTCACTCCACCAAAGCATAAACAGCTCCAACGCATAAGTCTCGATCAGTTCAATGTATAAAACCTCATGATTTTATCAGGCCTAACTTAGAATGACAAAAATAGTTTGAGAAAGCATTGTACGGGCATACTGGTAGTACTACATAGGGAAGTCAACTAGTTAAACCTTAAGAAAGTAACTACGACTTGTCCTGCTTTTCGTGGACATTGTAGATCAAGGTCAGACTGCGGATAGCATGCATGCAGCCTGGCGTTGGATCTACAATGCTAGTTTAACCTTTCCCGGCACCAAACAATCCTGGTTTTAACAGCCCTGAAGAGGAAAACGCTTGAGTGAATGGAGAAAACGCTGTTATCAAGAAGAAAACATTTGGAAAACGCAGTAAGAAAAGAAGAAAATGGGGATAACCACACGTTCCTTTTTCATAAAGGAAAGGCACATTCAGTAATTCTGTTTGCAGCAGAAGTCCAGTCGCCATGGTACCATACGGTGTTATATTACTATCAATACCCGAGCGAATCATCCGGGTTATTATCTATAGACTGGGACAACGCCAATAAAAGAATGATTCATTTTAAATCTAGAGTGTCTCATTCTGTTTTCGATCACGTCGCCATTTTGATATTCAACTTTAGCCAAATATTACAAGTGTATGGTAGATTAATCCTTCTAAGTCTCTGGAAGAACCAAGTTTCATTTTTTTGTGATAGCTTGGATAGTGTTGTATCAAAGGCCACTTAAATGTTTCTTGATTGTTGTAGGATTGGTTAACCCTTTACCACATGACAAAATTTTAGACATGTACGAATCGAAAGCATTTGCTGATGACAGTTTTAATGTGGCCCATATGAAATGAGTTTTCTTTGAAAGGGAAGAAAAACAGTGGGAAAAGGAGGGTAACCAGCATTTTCTCCTTTTCCCACAATGATTTCAAAAGCTTTCTTTTTCAGTGGGGTTAAAAGTCGTCATTGTGTGGTAAAGGGTTAAAAACTAAAGGAGTGCAAAGATACATGTATGTGTAATTCCTTGTCGTAATTGATGTACGACCCAAAAAGGTTAATTGCCCAAAACAGTCAGGAATTGACAAGTTTGGCTACAAGTTGAGGAAAGTTTACAAAAAAAAAGATGATGTACAGAAACAAACATGTGAAGTGGAGTTCTGACATGATTTTATTAACTTACGAATGACAAAACTAATTCGTGAAAAACATTGTACTACCAGAAATTTGCGAGTAGCATCAAATAGGGACGTCAAATTATTAACCCATAGGAAAGTAAGTATAACTTGTGCTGCATTTCGTGGGCATTGTAGATCAAGATCAGACTGTAGACAGCATACAGCCTGATCTCCGATTTACATTAATAATTAAACTCTTTACCAAACAATTCTAAAGAATTCTAAAGAAAACTTTTGAAAACACTGTGGAAACGCTGGTACCCACATGGAAACATTTGAAAACAACTGTAAGAAAAGGAAAAAATAGTAGTAACCATCATGTTTTCTACCTTTTTAACCCTTTACTCCATAGATACTCATTTCTACGCATTGCTTGTAGGAGCCTTTGGAAAACATTGTGGCAAAAGGTGAAATTGCTCGTCACGAGCAATTTCACCTTTTGTCACAGTGTTTTCTATGCTATCAAAAGGTGTCATATTCACATAAGAAACGCCTTCACCCTTGCTGTTATTTAGGGTCAATTAGAGATACCATAGAAATGCCTCATGGGGTAAAGGGTTAAAAAACAAATTCCATCGTGTGAGCCATATTCTATTTGAAGTCTGCAAACGCTTTGAACTCGGTCGAGTCTATTTTGGTGTCTTTTGGTAAAGAGTTCAAGGATGTTCATGCCAAGACACTTTATGCTGCGTCATGTAGGATATTTATGTCCAGACTGAGAATGACATTCTCGCTAACCAATTCCAAGGGTTTATAATAAGATAATATTATACCTGATCAAAAATTTAATCATTTTTCGTTCAGTCATCCTGAAAACTTTGGACTCCGAAAATAGCCAACAGTGAAGAATTTATTCAATTCTGTAGAGTAGTGGGTAATGCAAAGCTAATTTGATCACTATCTTACCCCAGTCTGGTTCTGCACATTTGAGAACATGTTACTTGTGGTGACATCTTAAGTCTGTATCAATCTTTCTCAATTCAGCATAAGTTCATTAGTGAAAATTTCAAATAAATCTACTCAGTCTCTGATTGGCTGAGAGGAAACATCTCAAGTAAATCAATTATGTATATAGGACAAAACACTATGAATTAAACTCCATTTTTATTCAGTAAATTACCAGTTTCCTTTTTGAAGAACTTTGAAACATGAAATCTCACTAAAACATTGTCAATGTCTAGCAGGATTTAGCATTTTAAAAATTTTCAAAAAAGTAATAGGCCAGTAATAGGACAAAAGATCGACTTGGATTTAATTCATAGTGTTGAATCTCGAAAATTGAAAGTAAGATCTTGTTCAAATGATTTATAAAGTAACTCTGGATACTATAGTATATCGAAGAAAACAAAAGGACAGATCTTTGCCACTGTAACGTAACTGTTGGAAAAGGGATTAAGATAGTTATTTATGAAAGAAATGATTATTATATGAGTGTTCTTTTGAAACTTGATGTACTAATATGACAATTTACAATCTTTTATGATATGCAGAAAAACACAGAATTGAAACATTTGCTCATCTTTTCATTTAAACTTCAATTTTTCATTACCAGCCTCTCTTTCTCTCTCACCCTCTCTCTCTTCCTAATCAATCATTATTTCAGAATTTTACAACTAAAAAGTTTAATATATAAATTTTCATATGTTTTCACCCATTCTCAATCTTTTGCTAGACATAAATGAATCATTAATTAATCTCAACAATTCTAGCCAAGTAAAAATGAATGCAAGATCTCATAACATAATGAAAACACACTCAATCAACAAAAACAAAATTTCATTCAAAATTTCCTGCTGTACTGAATTTTGTGTATCTGCAGCCATCTATTCTTTCACACATGAAGAGCTAACAGAGATATTGCTGGCAATTAGCAATTTCTCTAGTTGCCAAGATATTTTCACTTGCATTAATGTATCAAACCTACTACTATGTTTGTAATCCTTATTTCACCAAGTTTTTCACTTCAGAACCATTCTCTGCAAATTTATTTTGGGAGGTCACAAGTCAAATAACTCACTGTCAATAAATTTTGGTTTCATCCGAAGTACTAGCATTAGCAGTCAACAATGGTATAGTGGCCAAAATGAAAATATCTATGTAAGAGAATTGAAAAAGTTGTGGGAAAAGAAAAAAGTGCAGGTTACCAGCATTTTCTCCTTTTCATATGAACTTTTCAAAAGCCTTCTTTCTCACGATTGCTTAATTCTTTACCACATGAGAAAATTTTAGACTGGTCTAAATTGGAAGCAATTGCAAACAACAAAATAAATATGACTGAAATGTTGAAATTTGGTCTCGGAAGGGTAGAAAACATTGTGGGAAAAGGAGAAAATGCTGGTTACCAGCATTTTCTCCTTTTCCCACAATGTTTTCAAAAGGTCTCTTTCTCAGGGTCGTCAAAAGTAGGAATTGTGTGGTAATGGGTTGAACACTGAATATTTTACTAGCTGTTCATAGTGCATTTCAGCCTGTAGCATATGTCCAAATTTAATAAATCAGCCTGGTTTACCACATCCAACATAATTAACGATAATAAAGATCCAAACTCACTCTCCAGGTTTTTTGTTCCTGTCCACTTACGAGTAAGAATATATTAACCCTTTCCCAAACAAGCCCTGGTTTTTAACTGTCTGCAGTAAAAGTCTTTTGAAAACACTATAGGAAAAGGAGAAATTGTTCGTAACGAGCAATTTCTCCTTTTCCCACAGTGTTTTCAACCTTTTTTTTTTTTTGGAGAACTTTCTGCCATTTTCTCCAAATCTAAAAATGTCGCCTGCAAACTCTTGCGTTTTGGAAAGGTCCAAAATTTGTGGTTTGGGAAAGGGTTAAGCTCTCAAAAAGATTTCCTCTGTGAAGTACTATATGGCCTGTAACACACAAAAAAGCAGGTTTTGGACATTTGCGTAAAGCATCATCTCAGATTAGCCTGTGCAGTTCACGCAGACTGATCCGAGACCGCACTTTAAGCAAACTCTTTATATTTTCCTACAGCAGACTTGCTTGAAACAGAAAATCACACACAATGGGAAAGTGTCATCTAGGATCAGCCAGCATGAACTGTGCAGGCTGATCCGAGACAACACTCAATGCAAATATCCGAATGCCCTTTTTCATGTGTTATAGGCCATATAAAAAGAATTTTCTGGCCAAGAACTGAAAGTGCCATCAGCTAGATCATAGAGCTTGACACTATAGCAACACATACTCCTTCACTGCATTTAGATAAAACTTCATGTAGTTAAAACAATACTGTTATGACCATGTTATGACATGATTAATACAGAACATCTTATAACTTCAGGATATTTTCTTGCAATATATATCTTCAAACTAGTTTACATTTACCTCATTACCAAACCACAAAATTTCAGGCTTGTCTAACATACCAAATTTCGGATTATTACCATCAGTTTGAAAGTTTCAGGTTAGATAATAAATTATTTACCAGGATAAGGGTTACATGAAACAAAGATGAGAGTAAAACGAAAATGAAACAACAATTTCATGGAAAATATATAATCTCCTGCCACTGGCAGAAAATTATCATAAACTTAGTCAATCTATACAGACTAAAAAAATTTACACTTTCATTAACATTAATTTCTTTACCCTTTGCAAAACTACCTGATGTTTTCTGAAGGCTTTTTGCTCTGGGTAATCAAAACCAGTATTGTGTGGAAGGGGTTCATTCTTGCAAGAAATCCAACTCGGATAAAAACTACAACCATAAAACTCCTTTTTATCCATACAGCTTAAAACTTTCAAAAACACTGTTGCCAATGGAGAAATGCCAAATCTGTATATCTGATTCATGCACAAGTTTTGAGAATATCTGAATATTCACGTCATGAAAAAAAAAGATGTGCTTCACATACAAACTTAAAGTTTACCCTGCCGATCTGTGGTACATGTACAGCTTCTCTCAAACAGCGCTGTTTGTGAAATTAAGTGAACCAAACACACTTTCAGATTCATGGCATCTTATATATTACAGCAGTGAACACACATACAAACCACACAATACATTGATCAGTAATGTGAGGTGAAAAATATGAATTTTTTTCATTGTCATTCTTGATTGTTTTCAATTAATACCTTCTGAAACCAATTTGCATTTAGATAATTTGAAAACAATATTTTTACAAAAAAGTATAACTCGTATTAATTAAAGTTCAATAAATAGGTTATAAAAATTATGGTAAATGGAATAATTCCTTGTAGGAAAACATTGTAGGAAAAGGAAAAAATGCTGTTAACATGCATTTTCTCTTTTTCCCACAATGTTTTCTACCCTACCAAAGAAAAAATATGCAATTTAAGCCACACTGAAAATAATGTCTGCAAATCCTTTCAATTTGGACAATGCTAAAAATGTGTTGTCTGTAGAGGGTTTCTGTAAAGAAAAACTAATTACTTGTGCATTCTACTTGAGGTATGAAACTCTATCAACATTTACAGCTAAAAAAAAAAGAAATCTTTCCCTTTTACAAGAGAACATCAACAAAACATCATACATATTCAATGTACCCTTTCATAAACAAAGTTAGAGAATAAATAAAACCTACATGCCAGTATACACAGCAAACTATTGTTTCTACTCTAACTTTATCCTGCTAAAAATTCTCTTCAATACCATATAAAAAAATCCCAATAGATAATTCCTTGGTATTACTTTTAACCCATTACCACACAATCCCTACTTTTGACGCCCCTGAGAAAGAAGCCTTTTGAAAACACTGTGGGAAAAGGAGAAAATGCTGGTAACCAGCATTTTCTCCTTTTCCCACAGTGTTTTCTACCCTTCCCAGAAGAAATTTCAATTTTTCAGTCACCTTTAATTTGTCGTCTGCAAATGCTTTCAATTTGGGCCAGTCTAAATTTTTCTCGTGTGGTAATGGGTTAAGTAGCAGTAGTCTGTATTATAACAAGTTGACCTTAGTTAACCTTATACCATATGATATAATTTTTAGACTACTCCAAACTAAATAATTTGCAGGTGACTTATCCGATGTGTTTAATGTTCTAGACTTTATCTTCGAAAAAGTAGAAAATATTGTGGGAAAAGGAGAAAAACTGGTTACAAGCATATTTCTCCTTTTCCCCATGTGTTTTCAAACGCATTTGGGTAGTTGAAATAGCCTATTGTTTGGTACAGGTTATCATTGTTTGTATAGTTTTTGACCCATCAAAAACTACTAAAAATTTGGAAAGGAATAAAACTTCATTATTCAACAGAAAGCAAAACATTCAGAGTATGATAGAAATTGTAAGAAGTAATTACTTTCCCAAAATGTTTATTCAAAACCATAAGCTGTCAAGGCTAGGTAACTTATCTGAGCATTAACTCTTTACCAAACAACAAAATTTGAACTAGTCCAAAATTGAAAGCATTTGCAAATGATAAAATGAATGTGAATCAGATATTGAAATTTGTTTTGTGGCAGGTAGAAAACATTGTGGGAAAAGGAGAAAATGCTGCTTACCAGCATTTTCTCCTTTTCCCACAATGTTTTCTAAAGGCTTCTTTCTTAGAGTCATCAAAAGTAGGGATTGTGTGGTAATGGGTTAAAAGGAAAACACTATTTTTTTTAACAAGCAAATATGCTTTCCTATCAGTATGTTTTCTTTGTGCACCATCATGCTTCTAATTCCAAGAATAAAAAACTACACTAAGCAGCAACCTATAACCCCAAACACATGCTTTGGTATAGAAGACCTATATAGACCTTTCCAAAATGACAAATTTTAGCTTCTTCCAAAATGACAAATTTTAGCTTCTTCCAAAGTCAAAACATCTGTAAACAAAACATTTGGAGCAATTGTGGTCAAGTTCTCTGATAGGGTAGAAAAAATGTGGGAAAAGGAATTTTCTCCTTTCTGTAGAACATTTGCCTAAGTTTCGTCCTCAAAGTTGTTAAATCTTGGAATTATTTGGTAAAGGATTAAACCATAAAGCACAAATATGTCTTGACTTCAAGGGCAGCTATTCTTTGACACCTGAAACCAAACATCTGAAATTTAGGTGGCTGAAATAATGAGTTTTGTCTTAGAATGGGTAGTAAACATTGTGGGAATAGGAGATTACCAGCATTTACTCCTTTTCCAACAATGTTTTCCTAAGATTTCTTCAAGTGGAACGTATCTCTGAATGACTAAAAAAAAATGTGGGAAAAGCAGAAAATGCTCGTTACCTGCATTTTCTCCTTTTCCCTCAACGTTTTCCAAATACTTCATTGTTGAAGTCTTTAAAATTTGGGACTCTGCAGTAAAGGGTATAATCATAGATGTTCTTCCTCCTTTTCCTACAATGTTTTCCAAATACTTCTTCATTAGGGTCTTTAAAACAACTCGGGACTGCGTAGCAAAGGGTGTATAAATGTAAGAAGTTTCAATACAATGGCAGAGGAACTGAAGAAGGAGTTTGCAACACAAATATACCTGTATACAGACTGACAGATGGATAGACATACCTCGGAATAGATTCAATTTGCAGAAATATAAATAAGTGCCTCATTTAGCAGGATAACACCTAGACATTTGACCAACAACAATTAGTAGAGGCTATATATCTGACCAACAACACCACTCATTCTAGGGTTAAATGAATGCTTTTTCTTTAACCCTTTACCACACAATGAAAACTTTTGACGACCCTTGGAAACAAGCCTTGAAAACATTGTGGGAAAAGGAGAAAATGCTGGTAACCAGCATTTTCTCCTTTTCCAACAATGTTTTCTATCCTATCAATAAACAGTTGCACCATTTGAGCCATATTGAAATTGTAATCAGCAAACGCTTTCAACTTGAGAAGGGCTAAAATTTTGCCATCTTGTAAAGGATTAACTCTTTATCAAGCAAAATTCCTGAACTAAACTAAATTCAAAGCATCTGTAGATGAGACATAAATATATTTCAAATGACATTCTGTCTATGATAGAAAAGGTACATTGTGGTTTAAAAGAGATATGCTGGTTACCTGGATTATCTCCTTTTCCCACAATGTTTTCAAAATCCGTCTTCTAGATCATTAAAACTTAAGGTTGGGAGGCAAAGGGTTAAAGAGCAAAATAAAATGATTCATCATAGTTACACACTAATAAATTCTTAAGTCCTAAAAAAAAAACACAATTCAACAGTCAGACATTTGAAAAATTACATATATTTGGCCTTCAATGTTTACAACACTAATTTCGTGAGTAATCTCTAATCTAAGATAACAGTTTAACCTTTAGCTTGGAAGGCATTACTTCAGTTGCTTAAGCAGATAATGTCAAGCAAGATCAGACATCACAGAGCATGCATGCTGATCTTGGATCTACACTATCTGACGCTGAGATATTCTGATGATGATAGCCTCAAACTTGCAAGATTGGGTATTTCTTAGAGACTGATTTGACCATTTCATCTGTTTGGCGATCTTAAAGGTTAATTGTATATTAGTTAGCCATAGATTTGTTGATGTTATGGATAAAGTTGACTCAACATGGAGGGGTTGAGAGGCCATTCATTATTCGTTGCCATAATTCTTTTCGACATGATTTTGTCCTTCGTAAACTCTGTAGAAGATCGTTAAACTGAGCCACACCCCCTTGTGTGAGATAAAAAGCATTCCTAGCACTACATATTGTGCTCACAAAATCATCATAATCTGACACGCTGATATGGTGTATACGCTGATGGGCACACTGTATATACCTGAAACAAGAAAAATAAAGTAGTATACAAGCTTTCTATAGACACCTTTTCCAAAGGACTAACTTTAACTCTTTCCCAAACGACAAAATTTTGAACTGGTCCAAATTGAAAGCATTTGCAGATGACAAATGTGACCCAAAAAATGAAATTTGATTTGGGATGGGTTAAAAACAATGTAGTAAAAGGAGAAAATGCTGGTTACCAGCATTTTCTCCTTATAATGTTTTCAAAAAATTCCTTTTTTCAGGGTCGTTAAAAGTCGGCATTGTGTGGTAAAAGGTTAAACTGTTCCAACATAAAACATTTGCAGATCACACATTTCAAATTGCTAGAAAGGAGGTGTAACTTCTACTATAGGATAGAAAACGTTATGCGGGACTGTGGAGAAAATGCTGGTTATTGGTATTCTTTCCTTATCCTACACTGTTCTTGAAAGTCTTCCTGCTCAGGGTATTAAAAACTTCTTTGTGTGGTAAAATGATTAATAAATTATAAATAAAACTTCATAAAACCTTGCTTCCAACTGAGAATATTGTGGGCAAAGGTATAACTGTTTGTAGAGACTAAACAAAAAGGCTAGCAGTAGCCTACCAAAAAGGACTTCATTAATTTTTTGTTCTTAATTTCTGACAACTGGCTTTAAAAAATAAAATGCTGCAAAAAACTAAGAGCCAACAATATGCACACAAGTGCATACATCTCTGAGATATATGAGAATTGCACAACAGCTCTCCAAATAAATCCTAAAAGCCCCTTTCACAATTATTGTTGCCTGTCTGGCCAGTGTAATTCAAGATCAGAATTCAAAAACATGCAAACTGATCTTAGAGCTACACGTTCCGTTTTGCTTAGACATTATGGACAAAAGCAACATTAAAACAGTGATTGCCTTGTTCTTATTTCCAGCCTTAAAGTGTCTGTTCAGTTCATCTCCAATCAAAGGCTTAAGGATTATTATTTAAATTAACTCTTTATAAGATGACAAAATTTTAGACTGTTTCAAATTGAAAACATTTGCAGATAACAAAAAAAAGAGACTCAAAATTTGAAATTTGTTTTTGGAAGGGTAGAAAACTTTGTGGGAAAAGGAGAAAATGCTGATTACCAATCATTTTCTCCTCTCCCCCCTCCCCCAATGTTTTCAAAAGACTTCTTTCTCAGAGTTGTGAAAACCAGGGGTTGATTGGTAAAGAGTTAACCTGAATCATCAATGTGTATTTAGTATGCTTTATATATCCCACCTTCAAGTGTCCTTCAGCCATAATTATCCATGTTGAACATCAAGTAACTTAAGTTTCTCTCAATATATTAGAGGACAAAGAGACTATGAAAATCAATGAACTTTCTTGCATAAAAACTACTTGACTAGATAAAAAAAATACACACAAAAAAAATACATGAATGCTTATTACTATAAAATACTTTGTTCTCTTCCATTATGAAAAAGTAATATTTATTCAATATCTACAGCAAATAGGTTGTAAATATTATTTTTTAAGATAAAAATATTCAATATGAATTAAGGTTCCATACATCAACTTATTTTAAAACACTGATTAAAAGCAGAATCTGCTTGTTAGCAATTTGTCTTATTTGCTGCATTGTATTTGTCTGCAGAAGGTGAGAAATTCAAGAATACTTACATCTGAAGACATTTCAAAACTAATGGATGGAGTATATTAGATCGTAAATGGCTTTGTACAGCAATGGGATTGTTCCTGGCTAAAGCATTCGCTGCCTCAATGGCAATGTCATGTAACAGGAATGGACTGACAACAGCATTTACAACATTGGCTGTAAACTGCTGTAGGTAACTGGTGCCTGAAAATAGCCCACATTATATCTTATAGACAAAAGTACATGTATGTACAATAGATCTTTGTAGACATCGAAGACCTTAATTGAAGATTATAAAGTTTTCAACATCAAAGAATTCAACCTGCACCATTCTGACAACCACTTAGAAGGCTAGTCTTCAAATTCAAAATTAGATTGAAAGAAGAATGCCTTATCAATAGAAGCTCGGGCTACTATGTTAAAGGAGACCACTCCTTCATGCATGGCTTCGTCCCAATTTAAATACAATACCCGACAGCAGTGTTCGGGAGATACCTTTATAGCTCAGTGGTCTTCGTATTGGTCTTTTAAACTTAAAAAAAGAGAGAATATTTTGTCTGCACAGGTTCGAATCCCGCCAGATGCCGTTTGTATTTCAGCTATGCATTTGTTGTGAACTTTCACGTTTGTATGAACTACTTGAATTTTATGACAAGATAAGCAATAACACTTAAAAAGGAAGAAAATGAGGCATTTACCTTCACCCTCTGCTGCACAATGCCGACTTTTAACGATCCTGAGTAAGAAACCTCATAAAAACACTGTGGTAAAAGAAGAAAATGCTGGTATCCCCAATGTTTTCTGTCTTATCAAAGAAAAATTGAACCATTTAAGCCACATTGAAATTGTTCTCTGCAAATGGTTTCACTTTGGACAAGGCTAAAATTTGTTTGTGTAGTAATGGGTAAATAAAATTTTAAAAGAGAAATAATAAAATAAAACCAGGGTCTGAAATTTCAAGAATACCCATTATACTCACCAAGTTTCATTGAGAGGCCAAGTAACCACTTAACATCTTCACAATTTGGAGGATTTCTGGCATATTTGGACTGAGGTCGCTCATCGTGTACCCTCCTGGCTAAAGTTTCCATGGCTAACATTCCAACCCTGAATGCCGCATGCAGATAGTTTGCCTGTGTCACATTCAGACTATGATTTGTACCAGAGTTGTAGGATGCATTCATGTCATCACCAGGCCCTGGGGGTAGGGGTAGCTGGGGTTGATGGGGTGGAGGTGGAGGTTGAAGTCCCTGAATAGATGCTACCTGGCAATTTTGACTAGGGAGTACCTGGACACCCTGATTTGGTCCAAGTTGTCTAAAATGTGTCCCAGATGTACAAACAGCCTGTGGAAGATTGTTAAATGGGATGGGATTTTGATACGTTAAAGTGGCTACATATGGATGAATTGGCTGGTGTGGGTGCATGGGAATAGACTGTGAATAAGGTGGTACAAATGGCTGAATCTGTTGAACAATGTTATATGTTGGTTGTACATATGTCTGTTGATGAGGTAGTTGATGAGGGTGATGTGGACTAGGTTGTGGCACAGGGGGAAGAGGGAAAGGTAATACCACAGCCTGTGTGGCTATCTGCCCATTATGGGACAAAATCTGTGTGGCAGATACTGTGACCTGATTGGCACCATTTGGTGGAGTGTTGCTATGAAAGGGTAACACTGAAACATTGGCTGCAGGGCTTGAGGTGCCTGCTGAATGAGGAGAAACTGTAGCATCAGGTGGTTTCACAGACGGGGATGAAGGAGATCTATTATTTTCTCTGTTATGTCTTGGATGACTATCATGAGAATCTGACGATGCAGCCTCTTCTGACAATTCATACCACCTCTTGGCCACATGGAAAAGTACTTCAGGATAAACCCCCATCCCTTTTGCAGCACTTTCCACTGCCAAACAAGCCTTCTCTAACATGTCTTTACTCTGCTCTTTGCACTGAATTATTGCTCTTTGTATTTCAGCAGGATTGAGGGCCTGAGAATGGGGTAGACATGAGAGAGCTAGTTGGGCTGCTGCTTTTACTATGTTGTGGTCTCTTCCTCTGGAAGCCCTGTCAGCTAATGTAGCAACCTCAGTTGGAGTCAAATGACCCTCCCATGTGTCAATAAGAATGTTTATTGCTGCACTGCCAATCTCCATGGCTTGACCTGTAAAAATGTACATTTAATCCTTTAACTCATTACCAAACGAAAATATTTTAGGCTTGTCCAAATTGAAATCATTTGGAGACGACAAAATAAAAGTGACTGAAAATTTGAAATTTGTTTTGTGGAGGGTAGAAAGCATGTTGGGAAAAGGAGAAAATGCTGGTTACGAACATTTTCTCCTTTTCCTACAACATTTTCTAAAGGCTTCTTTCTCAGGGTTGTCAAAAGTAGGGATTGTGTGGAAATGAGTTAACTCTTTATCTGATTTCTGTTTATTCTTTATTACAATATAATAACACATTAAAGGCACAGTAAAGGCCAAATTATCAAATCAGTTGTCATAATACATTTTAATTATGCTATTTAACTCTTCACCAAATGACAATATTTTAGGCTTGTCAAAATCGAAAGCATTTGCAGGCAACAAAATAAAAGTGATTGAAAAAAATTGAAATTTGTTTTGTGAAGGGTAGAAAACATTGTGGAAAAAGGAGAAAATGCTGGTTACCAGCATTTTCTCCTTTTTCACACAATGTTTTCTATAGGCTTCTTTCTCAGGGTCGTCAAAAGTAGGGAATGTGTGGTAATGGGTTAATGGGTTAATAGTATGGAAAATATTGTGGAGAAGACAGTCTGCTATCATATGATCAGGCTAGATGGTAGTAGTGGGCAGAGAAAAGAATTCTAAAATCAGGGAAAAAGTAAATGACAGACACAGGTATCAATTACCTGGCTGGTTTTAACCTAGTTTTGAAATTAATTTCTCTGTTAGCAACCAACATTTTGGCCATTTTTGACCGGTATTACAATGACAGATTGTCATCTTCGCAACAATGTCAATACTTTTAACTCTTTATTCCATAGATACTCATTTCTACGCACTGCTTGTATGAGCCTTTGGAAAACATAGTGGCAAAAGGTGAAATTGCTCGTGATGAGCAATTTCACCTTTTACCACAATGTTTTCTATGCTATCAAAACATGTCATACACACATAAGAAACAGCTTCATCCTTGCTGTTGTTAAGGGTCAATTAGAGATACCACAGAAATGCCTTATAGGGTAAATGGTTCAATGGTATGATATAAATTCAAATGTATTTAAACATCCACCTTTTCTACCTTTGACCTTTATTACTTTTAACTGTAAGAAAAAATTCCATATTCCAATAAGTGTTATTCTAATCAAATAGTTCAGAGAAAAATACCATACCAGTAATCCAGGCAACATGAGATGAATAGGTCCTTGAGAGCCAGTTTGGTGCCACACAGTTCTGAAGGCCAAGAGCATACAAGCCTATCTGGAAAGAGCATAGCTGTAGATTTCTGTGAGGACCTGTATGCTGATTGTTGTCTGTTGGCTGTATAAACTGGGATGTTGAACTGCTCCCACCAGCTTTATTCAAAACCATTTTAGCAAGTTCCCACATCCAATGGGCTGAAGCCTCACTAGGCTGATTAGGAACAGTGGGCATCATTCTGCTTTTTCCTTTGAATCTGTATAATAAATGTTAACTGAGCATGTTTAAAAGGTGTGGTTATATGCTTGTTTAATGATCAATCATTCGTTGGACATGACCACAAAAGTATTTAAAACTACTTCAAGTGATCACACAAACATGTACAGCATTTTACATGCCTACAGATGGCACAGTTAAAAAGGAGCTATAGCTTGCAATGTCCAATTTTCCAACTTTGTTTTCCTGAAAGTAATTCCATAAGAATACTTCTATTTTGTTTCATTTGTCCTCTTTAGATTGTGCTGGAATATAAAGACGAGTATAGAAATGGATTCACTCTTTTCCAAATACCAAAACTGAGCAGTCTTTCTACACTTGTCACATTAATTTCTTGTCAGCCTCTCTATCTGAGTTAACTTGTACCTAACCATCTAATAGTTATTTCTGAAAGAAACCCAGACACCAAAACATTCCTACTTTCTCTATGAGTTCAGTACTCTAACTGCTCTTTGAAGGTCCTTGCATTTTCTTTTAATAAGTAAGGTCACAGACAACTGGAGAAACTAAGACAATATTTAGACATGTATAGAAAAAAAGACTTATCAAGAATGATATGTGACAAAAAAACAGTCATGGTAGAAATTTAATGGGACGATGTTTGGTAAAAACAATTATACCTTATTCCTTTCATATTTGGAGTGGAACTGCGGGAATCCATGACAAACTGTGATGTAGCAGCAATTCTATTGTTCATCTGACTTTGTGGACTGAAACAAATCAAAATGTCCATCACTATGTACCAAGTCTTTTTAACTCTTTACCACATGATAAAATTTTAGACTAGTTCAAATTAAAAGCATTTGCAGACGACAAAATAAAGGTGACTAAAAAATTAACATTTGTTCTGGGAAGGGTAGAAAATACTGTGGGAAAGGAGAAAATGCTGGTTACCAGCATTTTCTCCTTTTCCTACAGTGTTTTCAAAAGGCTTCTTTCTCAGGGGCGTCAAAAGTAGGGATTGTATGGTAATGAGTTAAAGTAAAAATATGAATACACCTATCCAGTTGTAATGCCTCAAATTTCAGTAATTTCCTTACTTCAATATAACCTGAACGATCATATAATGAGGTATCATGACCAATCAACTTTTTTTGTGAACAGCTCAAAAGAAATGTGGGAAAAATCTTCACAATTGTTCAGTTCTGCAGTCTATGATTTCTCCTTTTATAGATTTAGTCTTGCAAACATTGATCCTTTGCTTAACCCTTTACCACACAATCCCGATCTTTAACGACCCTGAGAAAGAAAGCTTTTGAAAACTTTGTGGAAAAGGGAGAAAATGCTGGTAACCAGCATTTTCTCCTTTTCCCACAATGTTTTCTACCCATCCTATGACGAATTTCAAATTTTGTGTCACATTATTTTTGTCATCTGCAAACACTTCCAATTTAGACCATTCTCAAATTTTGTTGTTTGGTAAAGGGTTAAAGTATTATATGCTAGTTTCATTACATAGCTGCGAGGCTTTGGCTTTGAACCAAGAAAATTCAAACACTCTTTTCCTTGTATTAACCTGACTCACTATGTTTTTAATTACCTTTCATCTCTAAACTTTGCCCGCAAATCAGCCTTATCCCCTGAGCTGCTTGACCCTAAAGAATCACTGTCCCCACTGGACCCACTGTCACTACCTGGCCCTTGGTGCTTACTCCAGATTCGTCGCACAAGAGTTGGTGAATTATCACTTGAAGTTGTTTCAGGGGCACTACTATCTATTGCAGCCATGCCTGAAATTTATTTATAAATTTTCATTTTGCAATATTTTATCAGAATCATTTTTAAATCAAATATCAACACCAATTGTATCAACTTTGTGACCAACATTCGGGGCATGTACTGGTGAAGTTTCCAGGAAGCAGAATCAACTGAGATTAGTAATAACTTGCAAGAACTTCTTTCTCAATTCATGTAAAATTAATATGTTAAAACTGATTTCAATATCTGGCTAAACAGTCAAAGAAATTTATAACTTCATAACATAAATTTTATTTTTAAATGATGAACAAAATACATGCATTCAGATATACTTTAAAGAAACAGAGTCTAGGATAGTGAAAATCATTTAGCCATTTTACAAGGTCAAATACTATATGAACTAGTCTTGCGGATCTGCCTCCCACTAGCATTTAGAATATCTGTCTCACTGTCATGACTGAAGCTGTCTAAACCATTTTTTCTGCTCTATGGGCAAATTTCATGAAATTTTTCCGAAGTAATGCAGCCAAACTATAACTGAATCTGTTATGATGTCCAAAGTATCTTATATTCATCAGCTACAACAAATGAATAAGTATACTAAAAGAAATAAGCTGGGAACATACAATTACATTATCCTCTGTTATTACAGAGGGCAGACAAAAAGACCGATGTATTTGACATTCTAAAAAATCTGGTCCTATCCAGACAAAGAATTTGCCAAATAAGCCCTTGTTTTAATGATCCTATAGAGTTTTGTTGAAAGCGAAAAAATGAAAATGCTGCATACCATAATCCTTTTTCTATAATGTTTTCTCCACTTTTCAAAAAAAAAGTCCATCATTTAAGCGACATCTAATTTGATGTCAGCACATGCTATCACTATGGAACAATATGAAATCTTGCAATATGGTAGGGTGTTAAAAATCTTCATCCTAGCCCCCTAAAGAACAGTTTTAATCATGTGATCTCATTTGATATTGCAAAAAATACATACACATATATACAGGAGGTACATAAAGAAACATTGACTTATCTCTTAACCATATGACAAAATTTTAGACATATACAATTTGAAAGCACATCCTGATCATAACTTAAATATAGGTAATATAACAGGATTCTTTATTGAAATTAAACACTGTACCAGACGACAAAATTTTAGACTGGTTCATATCGAAAGACGTGCAGACAAAATGAACGTATCTCAAAAATTCAAATTTGTTTCCAGCAGGGTAAAAACATTGTGGGAAAAGGAGAAAATGCTGGTAACCAGCATTTTCTCCTTTTCTCACAATGTTTTCAAAAGGCTTCTATCTGAGGGTCATAAAAACTAGGGATTGTTTGGTAAAGGGTTAAAATATCAATCTCTTTTGTAAAGGGTTATGAAGGTTTTTACCTTGCGATGGTTTCTTCTTCATGCCCATACACCTGAGTTTGGCTTCTAAAGCTTTATAGTCATCACTCTCTTCTTCAACATTTGAACTATCAGTGTCTCTGCTAGATAAAGATAAAAGGTCAATTTTGCCTGTTGTGTTGGCTATTTATTAAATTAACGGAACAGTTATTTTCTCTCTTTTATGTTTATTCAAGGTCATATCTCATATAGGCTAGCATAAAATCTTATCTCTTAAATCTATCATTAGTTGTAGCTCTACGCTTTATCTCACTAAATCAATGTCTAACATAAAGAACAGGCACAAAAAAAAGAGCAGAGCTAATCTAGGATAAGAGGTTTCAGTTAAAAAAAAAAGCAAGGCATGATGACAACAAGTGCTAATATCTCTAAAAATTAATGTTCATCTTATTACGGGAGACCACCCCTTCATGCATGGCTTCATTTTGATTTAAATACAATACCTAACAACTATGTTAGGGAGAATTCTCTTCAGCTCAGTGGTTAAGGTGTTGGCTTTTTGTCTGGCATTTTAGGTTCTAATCCTGCCCAGTCCCTGCATTTCTGCTATGCATTTGTTCATTTTTTTTTCTTTTTTACAAACTTTTTTCGTAAGATGGGGGCTAGTCAGAGATTGGCCATTGAGCCATTAAAACCATTTGTTGTCCAAAAGCAGACTTTCTGCTTAATAAGACTTTGAGTTGACAATAAATAGCAACTCTAAGAGAGGATGTGTTACAGGAGAACACCCGTTCATGCATGGCTTCAGCCCTTCTTAAATATAATACCTTACAACTGCATTATGGAGGAATTTCTTTTGTTCAGTGGTTATGGTGTCCTGCCAAGTCCCTGTATTTTAGCTACGTATTTGTTGATTTGTTTCTTTTTACAGACTTTGTTCATAAGAATATCATAACCAAACCAAAGAACTACGAGGCCAGAAATGAAAATTTAAAATCAGTGAAATGAATGCAATGACCTCCATCTGTGCGAGACCATCAACACCACAAAATTCTGTTTTTAACCTAGCCTTTTACAAAGCTATGATAATTTCAAAAACTCAGAAATCTATGGCTGGGTCATGGCTATATACATACCTCTGAGGATATCTAAGCATATATGAAGTTTTCGGCCTTGCACCAGCAGCTAGATTTGATGCTCCAGCCATCTGTTTAGATGCAGAACCACCTTCATCATGTCTAAAATCCATACGCTGATCAGTCAGCCCAATTTCATCCAACTCTGAGGCTCTAGTTCCATGAAGGGATCTCTGTGATCCATGTTTAGGATATGATGTAGAAGATGTACCCCCATTTGTTTCTGTATTACTGTGATGATGTGTAGATGAGGATGGTGCATGACTACTTGAATGTCTGGGAGACAAGTATGTGACCAGGCTTGGAGCTTTATACTGAGGATGTACTTCTTTATCAAGCAATTTATCCATAACCTGTTGTACAAAGATGTAAAGTAATACTGAAACTAAATACATGTACAGGTGAAAGATAATTGTTTTTCATAATTACTTTTAATGTTTAGTGTATTCTTTATTCTTACCTGTCTTGGCAAGTCTTTCCCAACAATATTGCAGCAGTTTTGATTGCTTGTAGAGCAATAAGAACTGCAGCAACACTATTTTCTGAGAAAAATGTGATGAGTTACATTTGTATATGAATGAGCTGATGAAGGTACTTCCCCCAGTTCAAAACCACTGGGTGAATCTTTTTTTGATAATCAAAACTCACTTGACTTAACCCCTTACCACACAATCCCTACTTTTGATGCCCCTGAGAAAGAAGCATTTAGAAATATTGTGGGAAAAGGAGAAAAAGCTTGTAACCAGCATTTTCTCCTTTTTCCCATAATGTTTTCTACCCTTCACAAAACAAATTTCAGACACTTTTATTTTCATGAGTATTAAAGTGAAAAGGTTTTTTGAAGATTTGACTGAGTGACCTAGTAATTGACCCAATTACAAACTGGTCCAAGAAATCACCAAGAGAAACATTCCGACCAAGTTTCATGAGTACTGAACTGAAAAAGAGGCTTCTAGAAAGTACACAAAGTTTTTAAAAACTTGACCAAGTGGCCTAGTTTTTTATCCAACATGACCCCTTCTACGAACTTGTCTGAGATATTATCAAAACAAACATTCTGACCAATTTTACAGAGATTTGGACTGAAAATGTGGCCTCTAAAAAAAGCATACATAAGGTTTTTCTCGGACATGACCTAGTGACCTAGTTTTCTACCTAGATGTAACATCACTTATTTTTGAACTTGTGTGGTATATGATCAAGGCAAACATTCTGACTAACTTAAAAGAATATTGGATAGAGTGTACACAAGGTTTTTCTAAGATTTGACCAAGTGACCTAGTTATTGACCAGACATGAACGATTATCAAACTCATGCAAAATATCATCAAGACATACATTTTGCCCGGTTTTTAAATTTTTTGGACTAAAAATGTGGCCTCCATAAGGTACACAAGGTTTTTCTATGACTTGACCTAGTGACTTGGTTTTTAACTTCACATGTCCCATTTTCACAGTAGTCCCATGTATCATCAAGACAAACATTCTGACAAATATTCTGACCAAAATTCATGAGAATCTGATTGAAAATGTGGCCTCTAGAATGTACATAAAGTAAAAGTTGAGGCACAACACAATCACAAAAGCTCACCATGAGCACTTCATGATCAAGTAAGCTAACAAGAATGAAACTGGTTTCCCAAATTACAAAATTATTACCTTGCTAAGTTTGACAATGTCGTCTTTGTAATGAAGAAGCATAGCCATAGCTAATTCTCCCCGCTGTTTTCTCGTGCTTTCACACAGAAGTGGATGTTCAGCTTCTGACACATTGGCCTTTAAACCTAATCATGTAAAATAAGCTCTATGCAATGCTTTTCTCTAAAATGTGCTTCCAATGCACCCCCTTAACACTTTACAACACAAAGACGACTTTTGACTACCCAGAGGAAGAAGCCTTTTGAATACATTGTGGGAAAAGGAGAAAATGCTGGTAACCAGCATTTTCTCCTTTTCCCACAAAGTTTTCTACTCTATTAAAGGAAAATTGTTTCATATGAGCCACTATGAAATTGCCGCCTGCAAATGCTTTCAACTTGATTAGGTCTAAAATTTTGCTATGTGGTAAATAGGTTAAGTCTAGGAGCATCAAAAGCAGGAAATATAAATCTTCAAATGAGCACACTGGTAGAAACATCTAAATGCTGATCTGGTGGAAATATCTAACAATGTAGTAGACAGCGCAGATCCAAAAATCAGGGCCCGTATTCACCAACCATTCTCAAGAACGTTCTTGGTCTTATTCTTCAAGATTTCCTGACTGTGAAAGTAACAGAACGTCTGATTGGCTAAACCATCCGGTTTAGCCAATCAGACGTTCTGTTACTTTCACATTGGCAAAATTCTGAAGAATAAGCCTAAGAATATTCTCAAGAATGGTTGGTGAATACAGGCCCAGGACTCGTATTCAAAACCATTATTATTTCTTGGTCTCCAGAAGTGTCCGAGTTCAAAATTAACCCTATTTCTGACTGCATGAACCAATTGATTTAACTAATCTGAATAAGCCAATCAACAATTTTGCTTCTTTCTAAAAGTTAGAATAAGAAAAACAATGGGATTGGTTGCAGATGGAATGTTCTGTGATATCTGATATTCATCATACTGGTTGTTGGTGAAATCTTAAGTGTTGATACACTTTTTACTCCATCAGGAAAATCATTCATGCAGTGTAAGATGACCAGGGACAAAAAAAAAGAAGTTCAAAATAATTCTTAATTCATATTGGCATATCGGCATATCTAATTTTTGAGTGATTTTTTTCTTAAATAATCATGTTAACAGACAACGAACTACAAACATGTCACTGAGAAGTGACTTATGCCCCTAAATATAATACAACCTTTATGTGCAAACTGTGAACATGAACAATGAACATGGACACAACTCTTACAATCTGTGACCTTGATCTTTGACCTAAGGACAAGGTTCTTTCACATGGCACATCATTTACATGTTGTTGATAATTCTGCAACTTTATATACTGAAATTTATGAGAGTTAAAAAACGCTATAGGCTGGATACAAACAGTATTCCCTCAACACCAAATTTAACCTTGCTCTGACCTTGACCTTTTACCCAAAGATGAAACTCTTGCACATGACACATTGTCTGCAAATGGCTAACATGTCTTTTAGGCTGTAATGAGGTTTGAGAAAAGAGTTACAGCTCAGACACAAAATACAGAGAATTGATCCTGTCATGATCTTGACCTTTGACCTAAGGATATGGTTCTTGCACAAGAAATATCATCTTTATGTGGCCCTGAGTGGGGGTTGTCTAGGAATTATTTTTGTTTAAAATTTTCAGCTGTAACTTCTGTTCTTACCAAGAGCTGCAACACATCCTTCAAAACCTAGTTTTTCATCTCCAGGTAGTTTACATAGTTGACGACATGTTGATCCTGGTAAAGATGACACAACCAGGCATGCTGAAATAAGAAAATGAAATTACTTAATTATGTGCAAGTCAATGGATAAGTTATTCAGAATTTCTAGTCAATCTATGTCTGTTTCTTGATTACAGACAGCACTTTCTGTTATCTTATCATACTACCTATATATATAACAATGCATAATGCTGGTTCTCTAGATCTACAATTTACATTTTTACTTAAACAAATACTTAAACAATGCAGTCTTATTTAACTTGGGCATTTGGGTATACATTATATCAAATAATTCTTAAAACTATGATGGATTTCTTTTCTAAGACAAAAAACTGATAGATCTAAGTAATCAGTTGACTATCAAGAGGTGGTTTAAAGGAAAGTTAACAGTATTGTACACATTAATTAAGCAATATGTGGTAATATTTAGTATATGTTTGATTATCAGTCTAAATTATAAAAGTCCTGTAAAATTACTAGGATCTATAAACTTATCACTGTCAAACCATTAAATTTCATTTTCAAGTTTATTCATACTTCCTAGACATAAGGCGTCGAATATAAAGCTTGCAAGTGTAAGAGGCAAAAGAGCATCTCCTCTAGTTTTAATGTTCCCATCTTTCAGTTGCTCAGCCCTCTCCCTTAAAACATTGAGCTCTGCAGGTCCAAGTGGAATTCTCTTCAACAGTCCAAGTAGCTCCGTCTCCTGATATGCTAGTTTAACCTGCATTTAAAATATGTTAACATTGACCATGACATCTTTCCATTTATATTGCAGTGACCAGAGTATGTATCCTTGCTTTTCCCAAATTCCTTTTCCTAGTACTTCACACAGAAATTTTGTGATAGCCTATGGTTGCTTACCCATAAGTATCTCTGAAACATTATTTAGCATTGAGAGAGGTTTTAAGCCCTGTGCACTGTACAGATTGGGCTACCTGGCCTGGCTCGAAGGTAGAAACTAATGCTTTTCATAAACTGATAAAATTTCAAAATAAATATTCTAAACAATTCAAGTAGTATGAAATACCTTTCCACATTATTCAGCTTTGTTTGAAATCTTCCTGGGGAAGTAAGTGTTTCATACTTTGAATTAAATTAAATGTTGCAATTAATATTTATAATTCTTGGCAAACAGAAAACATGACAGGATTTTAGACCAGCCAAAATTGAAAGCATTTGCAGACGACAAAATAAATGTGAATCAAAAATTGAAATTTGATCTGGAAAGGGTAGAAAAGATTGTGGAAAAAGGAGAAAATGCTGGTTTCCAGCATTTTCTCCTTTTCCCACAATGTTTTCAAAGGCTTTCTTCCTCAGGATCGTTAAAAGTTGGGATTGTGTGGTAAAGGGCTATATTAGGTTCACAAGACAAAAATACGAGTTCACAGACAGAGAATCTGAATCTTTTTCCTCACCTCCAAAGCTTTGCATGAGGCAGGGGGTCTTGGCATCTCTAAAACAAACATGCCAACTTTAAAAGCTAAGTGCCACATTTCCATTTCCTCCAACAACACACTGCATAGAAAGGCAGCCTTTGACAATGTTGCACTTGCTAACAGGGTTATATTTGTCAGTGCCTTCTTTTTCTTCCCTGAAAATGAAATATATTAAACTCTTCTAAATTTTGTCTGCATTTCTGTAGCACAAGTTATCTATATTGCTTGTACTTTAAAAAGAATATCAAAAGCAACTGAAAATATGATCAAAAGAAAAACTGCAATATAATATAACACTTTACCAAATGACAAAATTTTAGACTTATGAAAATCTAAAGCTGTTGTAAATGACAAATAATTGTGGTGCTAATAAATGTTGTTTTTTTTCTTTGGTAAACATCATTTTCTCCTTTACCCAAAATGTTTTCAAAATCTTTGTTTTTATTTAAGGGTCATTAAAACTCGAGATTGTTTGGTAAAGGATTAATACAATAGCTATTTGTCAATTTTTTATCCATCTGCAATGCCATGAATGTTTTGAAATAATAACAAACGACAGATACAATTCTACCTACAGGTAGCAGCCAGAAATCAATGTGCACAGTAAAAGTGTTATAGATGGCAGAATGATTCAATGGTGTGATACCTTTAACATTCGGCACAGCTGCACAATCAGCTAGAAGGTCTGGAGGGTTGCTAAGTAGCTCCTCAGCCAGTTGCTGGGCCAACTTACATGCTTCTTTCGTGTGACCATGGGCATGTAAAGCCTCTGCTCTGGCACAGAGTACCTGTATGCGGAAACAATTTTTGTTGCATATTATGTGTAGTCCAGGGCCTGTATTCACCTATCATTCTTGAGAATAGTCTTGGTCTTATTCTCCAGAATTTTCTACATTTGCAAGTAACACTACCTCTGATTGGCTAAAGCAAATGGTTTAGCCAATCAGAAGTTGTATTACTTATACATGTAGGAAATTCTGGAGAATAAGATAAAGAACATTCTTAGGAATGGTTGGTAAATACGGGCCCAGGTATAGGTATTTTCACTTTGAACAGTATTAAAAATATTCCATAATTTCTTGCAAAACCATATGTTGTTGATTTTCAATAGTAATACCATGATGAGACTTTCTACTTAATCATATAGGAGAACTGAGAAAGATAAAAAGTTTAAGAGAGCAGATATCTTCCATACACGCACGTGCATAGCAAAGAATTCATAATTCCATGATCAACTGTACCAAGAAGTTAGTTCAAACTATCAACGACTCTGTTTAATCAGAGAGACTGCATGAAGCATGTATGAGTTGAATGAACTTCCAATATATAAAGTAAAGATTTGATTATTTTCAAAAAGCAAGTAATAATAATTCAAGACAGTTTCACATAGCTGTAATTTTGTAAGCTTACCTCTTGTTTATTTTCTAAAGCTCTTACACCAGCAAAGCAATTTGGCTCTTCACTAACTTTCTCTTTTCGTTTTTTCTCAAGCTCTGTTGCCTTTACTCTGTCATGAAAATAAATGGAATATTCATCGCCTGATACCTGAGACTCTGATGAATGCTCTGCCTGCTGATCTGCAGGTCCTGAAGCATCTGCAGTAATAGCAACTGATGGTTTGACATCTTGATTACTTTGTACACTTGCTCCTAAATCCATGTAACTGTCAACATCAAAGTTTAGATCACTTGATCTGTCTGTATGACAAGAATGAACAATGTGTTTTGATTCTAAATTACAAATGGAAAACACACCAAATGATTCATGTTCTTCCAATGAATTGCTTCTAGAGTTTGGTTCCTTCATTTCTGATCCTGAATCAGAGTCCCTGAATAAGGAACTACCTCTCTCTGGTTCACAAAACCCTTCAGATCCTGAGCTGAGGGCACCATCATTGTTATGATATCCATGTCTACTAGGGTGCCTATGACGCTTATTTTTTATGTCCTGTGGTGAATGGTGTTCTTGCAAAATGTTTGCTGCTTGAGCCAGTGTAGTCATGTCATCTGTACTAATCAAGTTTTCAGAACAAATGGTCATAGGCTGAATCCTTGAGGGTTTCTTTGCATCTGGATCAAGGTTCCTGTTAAATTTATATCTTAAACACATTTGTTGTGAATCTGAGAATGTCACCCCTGGTATTTGATAGTCATCCCAAAACAATAAACATGACTCAACAGCCACTTTAAACCCTGGAAAACCTTCAATCTCTGACTTTTTCAATAAACCACCTGCTGTTCCAGAGTTTGTCAGTCTTGCCTTTTTCACTTTTTCTATTGTTGACAAATGCCATTCTTTAAATTTGGTACACAAATCATCTTTCTGAATTGGGCTCAACTTTGGATTGAGAGCAGCTAGTCTCCATAATGCAACTATTTCATCACAAAGACTGGACGCAGCATGTTGTGTGATGCTGGCACTGCTATTACCCCCTGACCGTGTGCTTATCTGGTTGTTGGAGTTGGTGGAAAGTTTGGTTGTAAACCACCAAATCAGTATCTACAAATATAAAAAAAGAAACAACATATGCATAAATTGAATAAACAAAGAAAATAACTCTTTTCCCTGACTTTTTCCAATCAATTCATTGGCACAAATAATAATTGCGAAGTTTGGAAAGTTTGAAATGTGCAGTGTAAGTGATATTCTGCATCACGAACTATTACAATTCAGGCATAAATAAAAACTTTTAGGATTGGAAAGGATCAAATTTCTTAATGATAAAAAACATAATATCTCACATATATAAATGTATATGCCTCTATTGCAATTCAGTTCATTATCTAGTTTCCATATAGACTGCATAGAGACTGTGCATCTAAAACCAACCTTTTTAGAAACAAAGCAATCTACATATTCCAAAGGCAACTTTAGGTTGTTTTGTAGACCATGCAAACTGATATTAGACAACATAGAACATTCATTTTCAAAATGTTTGATAATTATAACTTAGTGACATATTCATGTCCAGTCTTAATTTTTTATAGCCAGGCTTTTCAAATTTTTCAAAGTTTTTTGTTTATTCAAACAGATGATCACAACAGTTTCCATTATCACTGTAACCATCATGCTCATTAGTTATTCGAAAAAGTGTGCATCCAACATTTCATAACTGATCTTGCCAAACTTACAGATGAGCAGCAAGGTTTAAATGGGGTATTTACTGTCAGCAAAATGAAGCCGAGAGTACTTAAATCAAGTAGAAAATATGAAAGTCTTACGAACAAAGTCTTTACGAAGAAACAAATAAATGCATAGCTCAAATGCAAACCACATCTAGCGGGATTCCAACCCTTGAAGGGACAAATACATGTAACCTTGTTTTTCAAGGATTAAGAGGCCATAACCACTGAGCCAAAGAGACATCAAAGTGAATGCAAAAGAAGCAACCAAAGATATTTGCTTCAAAAATGTTAGCCATCTTGCTTGAAAAATTACCTGTTCACACTGCAGAACTTCATCAGTGATTATTTCTAGAAGAGGGATGGCATTATGGTCACTACGTCTGAACATCTCTCTTGCAATAGACAGTAAATTCCACATGCCCTCTGGCTCTCTCCCTCGAAGTGGACGCAACAAACTTTGCCACTCAGCAGCTGCTGGAGGGGCCGTTTGTGTAAGAAAATTTACATCACTGAAAAAAAAAAAAAAAAAGGAACATACAGTGAAACTTTCATTACTTTTCATTTCAAATAAGGACCTAGAAACTACCCATTCCATTCAGTCATCAGTTCTTTTATTCAAACTTTGTCAACTTATACATGATCTAACATCAAATAAAACTTAATCAAACAGGTCCAGAAAAAAAGGTTTTTATTTGGCTATATATAACTCTTTCTCAAGAATCACACATGTACACATGTTATGATTAGATCTCACTGCCTTGAAAGAAGTGTACATTAAGGATGAAAACAGGTCTGATGGTGATGTTTATCTACTTAATTTCAAATCCCATAATGCAACAGTTTTTAACTGTACCATGCTCATCAATTTGGACAGTTTAAATGACATGTATTGAAAGAAAGGACAGGAATACCATGCTTTGATAAATGACCTCCCAAAATGTTCACATGATTTAGCAAAACCATAATCTGAAAGTGTATTAGATGAGAATATTTGTTTGGTTTGTACAGAGGTTTAACATAAAACACATCATCTTTATGCGGTTAACCATTTTGCATAATCATATCTAAATTCATTCATAATTAAAAAAGAAACCTGCCTAGATATAAACACAACCCTAAAATTTTCTCTTCTTAATAATATTTGACCTGACCTTTGACCTACTGATTTGATTCTCATGTGTGACACATTGTTTTCATGTGGTTGACTGTTGTACAAAGTTACAATGGAATTCATTGATAAATAAAGGATGTTTCAGCTGGGACATAAACAAAACCCAATAAAAACACATTTGTATTGTGACCTTAACCTTTAACCTACAGGCATGATTCAACACACCAATTTATATGATTAACATTTGTGCTAAGTCATTCTGAAATAAGGAAAAGGGGAAAAAAGTTAGGGCACTGACACAAGATAGCCATTTGGTCATGTCTTGACCACCTCTGATTTATAATCACACACTGTCTTTGTGTGACAATTCTACAAAGTTGTATTGTAATTCATACATACTTTTTTTAATAAAGTTACATGCTGGACAAGACCATAGCCCAAAGTTTCTACTTTGACTTTGATTTGACCTTGACTTGTTACCTAATGATCTCTGTATGTGGTTAAAAACCCTGCAAAACTACATTGAAATTCATTCACAATTAAAAGGTTTACCGGGCAGACACAAATACTATCCCCAAAACATCTGACTTTGCTGTTACCTTGACTTTTAACCTACAGACATGACTCTTTAGCATGACAAATCCTTACAAATAAAACTGTACAATGAACTACTAAAACTGAGCAATGACCTACTTCTCCGTAATGATAAAAAACCAAAATAGTGTGCCTCTAAGATATCAAAGCTCCAGATAGAGGGAGTGATTCTGATTTCAAAATTAAGAATAATAATCATTCAACTAAACCCTATGTTGTTGGTACTCATTAGAATTGTCTCGTTGAGACAATTCTAATGAGTACCCACAACATAGGGTTTGGAAGAGAAATAAAGGATTTAGAATACCATCACTCTTCCTTATCTGGAGCTCTGAGATATTGCTAATAAACGAGTATAACTACCTGAAGACTACTGGAGATGGGACACAGAATTTGACGAGGGTTTTCTTCACATTTTCATGCAAGGTTGCTTCATCAAGGTACCATGATGTTTCCTCACTTGCACTAGGGCCTGCTGTAGGGTCAGGAGCCCCCTGATACTTGTTCATTTCATTCTCTTGTGAAGAAAGTAACTCATCAAGTAATCTTTGAGCTGTTGGAAGAATCTGTAAATAATACACACGTAGCATTGTCATTTCAAGCATTTAACTATTATCTTATTCTTGATGTAACTACAAAGCACACAACTAATAATTTACTCTAGGCAAATTTGTAGAAATATTGCAATAAGAATTGAACAATATTAGTCCATGAGGAAAATGGAAATATGTCAGGTTATTCCTCAGAACAAACCATCAAAACACATGTAATAAGAATTTTTAGATTCTCTCTCAACTCTTTACCAAACAACAAAATTTAAGACTGGTCGAAATTGAAAGCACTTGCAGACCATAAAATGAATATAAAAGTAACTCAAAAATTAAAGTTAGTTTTTAACAGGGTAGAAAATGTTGTGGGAAAAGGAGACAATGCTGGTTACCAGCATTTTCTCCTTTCCACACAATGTTTCCAAAAGTATTCTATCTAAGGGTTGTAAAAATCAGGGATTGTTTGGTAAAAGTTTAAATGAAATTTTACATGTGTCATGCTCTGTGAGAGGGTATTTGATGCATCTGCTAAAAGAATTGACCCATGTCAGCCTGCATGTCTAAGAACCATTTTACTTTATGACTCATTTGGTTTTAAGAAAGAATAGATTTCATGGATCAAGGCTTATGAGTTGACTTGCTCGGTATGAATCATTAGAGATGCATTAACCCTTTCCCACACAACGACGACTTTTGACGATCCTTGAAAAGAAACCTTTTGAAAACATTGTGGGAAAAGGAGAAAATGCTGGTAACCAGCATTTTCTCCTTTTCCCACAATGTTTTCTTCCCTATCAATAAACAATTGCACCATTTGAGTCACAATGAAACGGTCATCTGCAAATGCTTTCAATTTGTACAGGGCCAACATTTTGTCGTCTGGTAAAGGGTTAAATCTCCTTTTGCCAAAACATGGCTCACATGTATTTTACACACATTCTCATCATTTGTCATCATAAAATAGGAACTGCGTAGTACTGGGAAGAGCAAACAAAACCACTGATGGATGCAAAAGGAGTCAGACCTGCCGCCACCAACTTCCAAGAGATTTTTTTTTTCAAAAAACCCTTTGACAAAAAGTCCCATGTTGAAATCAACATACAGAAGACTACTGGTAACCAGAATTTTCTTGAAAAATAAATATAAATTTTTGAGTCACATCTTTGTCATCGGCAAATGCTTTCAATATGGACACATCTAACAGTTTTTGGTTTGGTAGAGTTCAGGGTTACAGTGGACATATTTACATGTTTTGCACCAGTGTTCTTAAATAAAGTTTCACCTGTTGTGGAAGTTCACTAATGAGATACTGTGCAAACTTTTGAAGTTGATCTCTGTGTAATCTTGATAAACTCTCTGATACTGGTGCTCTCTGGATAACAGACTCTGGCTGTAACAAAATTAATGTAATACAAAATTAATGTAATCATAACATTTCTGTAGGTACTTACATTTCTTTTTTGTTTTCTTCAATCAGTTACATAAACTAGAAAAAATATCAGACTAGACAATTTTTCTATCCTCTTTACCACACAATCAATAGTTTTAACAATCATGGAATAGAAGGATTTTCAAAACATTGTGGGTAAAGGAGAAAATGATGGAAACCAGCATTTTCTCCATTTCCCACTATTTTCTCCACCCTATTAAAGACAGCAATCATCATTTGAGTCACAATTAGTTTGTGGTCTGCTAATGCTTTCAGTGTGGTATAGTCCAAAATTTTGTCCTGTGGTTAAGGATTAAAATGTATAATTAACCCTTTATCAGACAATGACAACTTTCAACAACCCTGACAGAGCTGGCTTTAGAAAACATTGTGGGAAAAGGAGAAAATGCTGGTTACCAGCAATTTCTCCTTTTCCCACAATGTTTTCTACCCTATCAAAGAAAAATAATTTCATAGCAGCCACAATGAAACTGTCATCAGCAAATGCTTTCAATTCGGACAGGTCTAAAATCTTGTTGTGTGGTAAAGAGTTAATGTAACAATATAATTACATCTCTTTTACAGATGAATTGAAAATCTCAACTAGACAAAAACAGAATTTAAATAAAGTTGACCATTAACTTTCTCCCACTGCTATCCTAACACTAATTTTTGTACTAACCAAACAAATGTCCCACTAACCTGATGAATTCTGAAGAGACAAACAGCAACCACATGAGAACACCAATACGCATGACTTCCACAGGAACAATTACAAGATGAGATTCTTCTGCGGTCAAACATGATGGCAACATTGAAAATTCCTTTGCCCTGACCCATACTTTGTGGTGACTCGACAGTTGCACTAAGATGAAAACCTGGATAACAATTACAAAGACTCATAATAGTTGGCACCTTTTCTTCATTTATGTAAACAAACATCTGCATCAAAATAGCCATCCAATGATTAATTTCCTCATATACAATGACAAGTTAAAAGACAATAGTGATAATGAAACAGGAATCCAGCAGTAGCAGTTTTCTGATTTTCAGGTAAAACTGTCTCTTTGTTTTTGCTTAACTCATTACCAAACGACAAAATTTTAGGATTGTCCAAATCGAAAGCATTTGCAGACAACACAATAAAAGTGAATGAAAAATTGAAATTTGTCTTGTGAAGGGTAGAAAACATTGTGGGAAAAAGATATAATGCTGGTTACCAGCATTTTCTCCTTTTCCCACAATATTTTCTAAAGGCTTCTTTCTCAAGGGTATCAAAAGTAGGGATTGTGTGGTAAAGGATTAATTTGTAAACTCATCTTTGACTTTCTCTCTCAATATCATTTCTGTCACTATGGAAAGAGGTGAGGGCAGCCTTTCTCTTACCTGCAAGTGCAAAAACTTACGCCAATTATTTGGAATTGTATATACACACATTGGATCCGTGCTTCACCCAAAGGTATGAGCTGGCATGAAGTTATTCACTCATAATGCAGTTAAGTAAAACTTGTTTTCATATGTGATGCTTGCTTATCCAAAGTTCATATGCAAATATATATCATGCATATGCAGTTTAGTGAACAACTGCCCAGATATTGAACGAATGCCAATATTCATATTAAGAGTTTTTACTACCTTTCTGTGCTAGAAAAAAGTTCAAACTTGTTTTTTCTTTCTTGTGTGTTTTGTGGCTTTCAAACAGTATGCAGTTGTATTAAGTTCACAGCCACCAACTTATTTTGTCTTTCCTTGGTTTCAGCAAAAGATGGGTTAGACTGCACAGCAGTGGGATAGAATACATTTCATCTTAGGGTGTAATATCTAATATGAAATAGCTGTTCACATGCATGTACTTCATAAGGATGATTCAAAACTTGGGTTATGAAATTATCTAACCCAAAGAGAATTCTACGGCATGCTCACCTATTTGAAGGACATCCTTTACAGCTTTACTCTTGTATAAATGATCACCTTTGGAAAATTCCTCAGCACTACCATTTGCAAGGCAGGAATACAGTCTGAATATAAATTAAATTGAAACACAATGTATGTATGAACATGTGTTTACATCAAGAGGGCAAAGAGTGTAAGATCACATCTTTGTTTCTGTAGAAATATATTCAATATATCTATGACAAAAATAACTAATTATGATAACTAATGTATGTACATGTATGAGGCTTTATAATTAGGAGTGGGTCGGGGGGCTTCTTTGGTTTTCCTCTCCAACTTTGAGCTCTCTGTATGTGTCCTCTATCTGTGTATCTGTCTTCCATACTTTGGAACCATCCATAATTCAATGTACTGTATTGCTAAATATGGCAATCCTAGAATTCTGGTTTGGATGAGAAGATTTTTAAAGATTTTCAAAATTGTTCAGTTTTGTTGGAACCAGAATGTTCACACAAATCAAATTCTTTCATGTAATTCTAAAAAGAACCACAGTTGGACACTCTGTGATGTTCAACCAAAATTTGATGAGCAGTTCCAGAGATGTCTGAATAAAAAGTTAATGGACTGATGCACACACAGATACAGAAGACACCGAAGATGGCATAAGCTTGCCCACCTTCTGTCTGTGGAGATAAAAAGAGTAAATGGTTAAAAAAAAAGCAGCTGCTTTTTATTTCTTTCCAGCATTGATTTAAAAAGCTATCTACTGCTGGCAATAAGAAAACCTATGGTCCTAAATTAGTTCAAGTACATCAGCACATGCACCAAGTTTTGCAGCTTTATGTAATACCCTTTATTTACCTAATGTCTTCTTCACTGTCAGGGAAACTCCAAAATGTGATCCGCAGCTGGAGTGGTTCTGGTATAGGCTGTGAGTATTTCTCAACTACTTCAAATGGTATATTACATGCAACAGTCTGTGATGCCAGTTCTACCAGAGACAATACCTTTCCATCTGAAATAAAAAAAAAATCCATTTTTACAAAAAGCACTAACCTGAGTACTGTCATCTAAGGCTAATAAAGCTGCAGAGATCCTGATGGTGATGATGGAAAACTTTAACCCTTTACTCCATAGTTACTCATTTCTACGAACTGCTTGCAGGAGCCTTTGGAAAACATTGTGGCAAAAGGTGAAATTGCTCGTGATGAGCAATTTCACCTTTTGTCACAATGTTTTCTAAGCTATCAAAAGGTGTCATATACACATTAGAAACAGCTTCATCCTTGCTATTATTTAGGGTCAGTTAGAATAACATAGAAATGCCTTATGGGGTACAGGGTTAATATGAGAATAAGACATTAGTGACCTACATATTTTTTTTTGACCAGCCATGACCCAGTTTCAAACTTATCTCAGATATCAAGACAAAGATTCTGATCAAATTTCAAGAGTATAAGGCTAAAAATGGACTGCACACACATTTTTCTTTTTTTAAGATTTGGCCTAGTGACATACCTTTAGACCCAGCATGACCTGAATTACAATTTTGTGAGAAATAATCAAGACAAACACTGGAAAAACTAGTTTCTTCAGTACCAGGCTAAAAATATGGCCTCTAGAAAACATAGGTTTTTCCAAGATTCTCCTCAGTGACCTACCTTTTGACCAGACATGTCCCAATTTCAAACTTATCTGAGATATCAAGAAGACGAACATTCTGATCAAGTTCCACAAGTATCAGGCTGAAAATGTGGCCTTTTAAACTGCACATAATGTTTTTTTAAGTTTTCTAAGCCAGGTGACCTGCATGTACTTTCCGGCCCCCCATGACCTAACTTCAAACATGTCTTAAGACATCATTAAGAAAAACACTTTGACCTAGTTTCAGGAGTATCAAGCTAAAATGTGACTTCTACAGTGCACACAAGGTTTTTCTAAGATTTTGTCCTGTGACAGTGTGATCATATTTTTGACCAAATATGACCAAATTTCATTCTTGTCCAAAATATAATCAACACAAAGTTTAACACTCTGACCTAGTTTCAGAATTATTAGGCTAAAAATGTTGCCGTAGAGTGCATGTAAGGTTTTTCTATGATTTGGCCAAGTGACCTAGTTTACCACCAAATTCGACACATTTTCGAACTCTTTCAAGATATCGACAAGAGAAACATTCTGATCAAGTTTCAAGAGTATCAGGCTTTAATGTACCCTCTACAGTGCCCACAAGGTTATCCTAAGATTTGGCCCGGTGACCTACTTTTTGACCCAATACGATCCAATTTCAAACTTGTCCAAAATTTTATCAAGACAAACATATCGACCAAGTTTCATGACTCGCTGACAAAAAATGTGGCCTCTAGAGTGCACATAAGGTACATGTAAATGTTGACAACTTCATAACAGTCAACACATGATTGACGCTGGACATAGCATAAGCACTAAAGCTCACCTTGAGCACTTCATGCTCAAATGAGCTAGAAAAATATAGGTCAATGAAAACAATGATCAAATCAAATGGAATCTATTAAATTAATACTCCAATTACTTATCGGATGAACATGTACAGTGTAATACAAGAAAGACATGGTGTCTTCATTCTGGCTCGTTGATTTCAAGTTCATCTCTTGTTCCTTCACAATCTTAAATTTCATTTAACATCATACCATACTTAAGAGAGGAACAGGGTTCTAACAGCTGCTGATATGTTCAGAGTCAAGTAGTCAAGTATATAGGTATGTCCTATAACTGCTAGAAGGTTAATGGTTTGATTTGCTACTAAAACACAAAGAGTCAGTGACCTTTTTGTAAAATATAGGTGAATGACCAAGCAATGATTCACCCTTATATCCTAGACTGGTCTTGCAATTTGGTTGTACAGAGCAAATACATGTATCTTTAGAGAAAAAAGAAAGTGCAACATAACTTCAGATGCCTTGCACACTTCATTATTTCCTTAAATTATAAGAGATCAAGATCAGATTAAAAAACAATACATGATCTGATCTACCATCTGATCCTGCTCTGTCCAACATCCTTTGAAAACTCAATTCATAAGCCTAATTATCTTCAAAACTGCATTAATTACTGAAAAAGCCTCAACAGTTGACATAAGATTTTAATTTCATTTGCTTGAGGGGTGGAAGGTCAACATTTTCATTTACCATTAATAAAGTCACTATGCCCGAAAAGCCTTGCTGACCTGGTTTTTCCATCAAATGTATACAGTAGTAAATCTGCAGTACAGTTATTTCTCACCTAACCCTTTATCACACAATCTCATGTTTTAATAAGCATGTCTTACTGCAGATTTTCTGTCAAACAAATATAGGACTGCTATTACAAAAACAAGAGGGCCATGATGGCCCTGGACCACACACCTGAGTCTCAGTCAATAGGCGAAATTCAGTCCATGAGTATAATTCAATTTCTGACCAGTTGTCAGGTCAATTGAGCTTAAATTCTGGCCTCTAGTGTATTCACAAGGAATTTCCGTAAGTTGACCTAGTGACCTAATTTATCACCCAACCTGACCCGATTTTAAACACATTAGAAAATTTATCAAGACAAACATTCTGAGCAGTTTTCAAGTAAGTAGAGCAACAAATATGGCCTTTAGAGTGCCCAGAAGGTATTTCTTAAATTTGACCAAAAAGACCTAGTTTTTGACCCCAGGTGACCCAATTTCAAACTCATCTGATATTTCATCAAGACAACATTCTGGCTAATTTTCAATTGAGCAAGAAATGTGCCCTAAATATATTTCTTCAATTTGACATAGTGACCTAGATTATGAACCCAGTTGACCCAATTTTTAACTGTTCCCATATTTCAAAACAGCCCACTTTTTTGTTATTAATCGAAACCCATTCATTGAAGAACCGTCATTTGGATCACACAGTTAGTGTTATAAAAATCACTTATTTAATTCTATAGAATTTACTTATAACATGAATTCTGATCATGTAAATAGAGTGAGATGGCTACAGATTTATTGAAATGTGTACAGAGATGTATTCTTTCTAGAATGTTTGGAGCAGTTGTTATCAACATAGTGATTTGTGCATCGGTATAACTGCAGTAAAAAGACTGTTTGAAAGCAAACCACACCATGTATATTTTCAGGTGAATTCTTGTTGATCATGAGAAAATAACAGGGGTGGGGGAAGGGGGGCAAGACAAATGTACTCACAATGAAAAAGTAATTTGTACTTCAAAAGTGGGTCGTTTTGGTACCTATAACATTGGGCCGTTTCAGTAAAGTGGGCTGTTTTTGACTGGTCCATTTTGGAAGTGGGCCGTTTTTGACAATAATCCGAGGCAGATAGGCCTCGGCAGTGTTGGACAAAGCAATCAGATTTCTTATCACTATTTGCACGATAAGAATGTTGATTTGTTCAATGAGTTTGAGCAAAATTGGAAAAGTACCAATAAGTAGTCCTGTCCTGAACCAGCAGTTTGTTAAAATAACCTTTTGCCTGTACAGATAACTGTCCCCAAAGGCGATTGTACTTTTTGACTGGTCATCTCTGGGCACAGAGACGATCAAGACAAAATCAGATGAAACCTGTGCACAGATTTTTGTGCACAAGTTTGAACTCTCATAATTTTGCAAATAGAGCACTAAACTAGGATTTAAACATACCTGTTGATTGCGTATTTAATGACCCTTCATTTGAAATACAAGTATTTCCAATTTAAACACTTAAAATAGAGAAAACCACGCATTTCAACTGTTACTCAAGTAGTTTATGTTCCCCAATACTCACAAAATGCCTGCTACACACGATAGATTTTGCCAGTATTTTTCAGAGATTTTAAAAACAACTTCTGCAAGCTCTTTATGTAATGAAAGGTTTATTAACCCTTTACCAAACAATCCCTGGTTTTTACGACCCTAAGATATAAGCCTTTTGAAAACATTGTGGGAAAAGGAGAAAATGCTGGTAACCAGCATTTTCTCCTTTTCCCACAAAGTTTTCTACCCTGCTAGAAACAAATTTCATTTCTCGAGTTAAAGCGTATTTTGTCATCTGCAAGTGCTTTCAACGTGGACCAGTCTAAAATTCTGTTGTTTGGTAAAGGGTTAATTTGTCTTTGGTCATGTTTATGACTGAAAGTCAGATGCATTTTGCTGCAATACAGATTAAACCGACGAAACAGAAAGTTAGTATAGTGCTCCATCTTTGCAACCGCAAAATTCAATATGGACTTGAGATGGTAGAGTTCCCAATAAATGCCCAAATATAATAAATATCACTGTGGCGTCTTTTTATTGAGACTACCTTACCTGCACCGAGCTATTTGTGAATGTCAGTGCTATGTTTTATCAGGTGAACTACCTCAAAAAATTTATCTCCAACTTAGTTTAAAACATTTCTGCATATATTACAGAATGTCTGAGGGTCCAAGTTTGCCATTACCACAACAGAAACAGATTTCAACCATAGCCTACCACTTTGTTTCTGAAATCCTGGACTTGTTTGGCCACCATTTTGACGTTTCCAACCTCTCCAGTTATTGTTAAGACTCTCAGGTTCGCTCAACCAAGAACACACAGATTCCTCTTCAAAATTTTCGCTGTCATCAAATGAAAACCGATCACCGTCGTTGTTCCAGTCGAATAACAGATCCATGGCATAAATTTTTGCCAAAATTGATGCGTTCAAATCAAATCAGTTGAAGCAACTCCAAGCAGACGGCCTGAAACAGACTTCAAATATGCTAATTTTCAGGAACATTTTCACCCTTTAAAAACTTGTATTGTTCGATTGGGTTGATTGAAAATAAATCTGAGTTAAAATTCTATGAGAGAGTCATTAGTTTTAGGAGAAAAATGTATTAATATGTGTCTTTGTTCAGAGTCCATTCTGATCGTCACAACAATAACAAACCCACTCGACAAGTTCCGTCAACGTTCGGATGAAATCGGCTGGACTTTTCTCGTATTTTATCGTTTGAAGTCACGTTTACTTTCTCTTTGAAACTTCCGGTAGGAAATAAGGTAGATATCGAGTGAACACATTAGAGAAAATCTGAGATATTCACTGTCATCGTTTAGTTTTCACGAAAGAATATCTCGCGGAGGCATTTAGAAATATTTACAATATGCAATTAAATGGTCATTTTCCTGATAAAATGTCTTGGAGTGGCATATTTACTAGATTGAAAATGCCTTGATGGATTCAATGTTGTGTACAAAACCCCTCGTATTGCCTGTTACTAGACGATATTCCCTTAGTTTCATTCTTATTTACAGGATGGCTCCAAGAAAAGGAAAGGCACCAAAGCAAGAGGAACAGATTACTCTAGGACCTCAAGTTAAAGAGGGAGAAAATGTTTTTGGAGTTGCCCACATCTTTGCCAGCTTCAATGACACTTTTGTCCATGTTACAGACTTGTCTGGAAAGTATGTGGCATCAAAATTAATTTTTATGTCTAAATTTATCTAATTTTACTTGATAAACAAAGTAAATTCATTCATTCAGCACCAGTGTCCAAAAAATTGCAATTGCACACAAATGTATTCTATTTATAGAACAAGTGTACCCAGTAACTGGCCGAGAGCAAGTGACATTATCAGATCTTTGTTAAGGGAAATACAAGGGCTAACAGCTTAGGATACCCGTATATGGGCAACTTCAAAAAAAATGAAGCTTTTTCTATAACATAGGATTTTGTTAATTCAAAACACAAAATTCGTATCTTTTTAATCTTATCATGTGTAGATTGTGGTTTTCCATAATCCTGCCAAGTTTCATTACTCTAACATTACATGTTCTAGAGTTATGGATCAAAATGTATCAGAAAAAGTAACAAGTGTAACACTTTTAGTGTGACATTTTTAAAGTACCCTGTTCTTCATTTGTTAATCTTGCTTACAGTTGTGAGTATATATTGTCAAGATTCACAGTATGTGTACTAAGGTATATTATTTTTAAGCTGACTTCATTTCCACCCACTTTGGAATAGTTGGAACAAATGTCTCAATATTTATATACACCCACTCCTTGAGCTTAAGAGAGCACAATTTTTCATGTGTTCTGATTTTCTAAAGCTACTATTGAGAATAGATGAAATTTAAGATTCTGGGTATGTTTTTTTTATAAACAGCAATGTATTAGAAACAATAAAAAAATGTGTTTTCAACAGACAAATACAACACCTGCTGTATAGCCTGGCTTGATCAAAATGACCTAAAAATGTCACAAGTGTAACATTTGATGTTTCAGACATCAGTATTTCTTTAATCTTTGAATAACATATAATTATTTGCTATTTTCCTGATCCAGGAAGTCAAAAGATGGCAGTGATGTCAATTTTATTGAAATGAGTGAGCAGCGGACCTCACCAGCAGGTCTCAACTGATGTCACAAGTGTAACACATTTTGAGCATGTATAACATACACATGTACAGGGCTAATTTAAATACTTACATTGCTTAAATAGTCATTGTACTACTTATGAAGCATCGCAGTTCTTTCATCATGCATAGTTATAGAGATTTTAGAACTTCTGTGAAAGAAATTTTAATAGATCTATAAAACTTAGATATAGCAGGAAAATGGCATCAGATATCTGTTTTATTTTACATATTCATTTCAGTTTTTTCAGTCAGATATAATGTTTAATTATTTATGTACCTAAAACTCAAAAGATTACAATTAATTTCAAAGGAAATCTGGTGGTTTTTATCAAAATCAGTAAGATGCCCTAAAGTGTTACACTTGTGACAAAAACCATACATTTCAAGAATTAATCATTATAAATTTCTTAATTCCACAGCTAGTTAAAGAAACTGAAAAATGAACTTCAGACTTGTTGTTAAGTTACAATATAAAGGTAAATCCTTTGCCAATACATGTGAAAAGAAATCTTCAAGCTTCATAGCATGTGTAAGAAAGTGTTGAGAGAGACTTAAAACTGACCCAAGACTAAAGCAGAAGTAAAACATTAAGAAGGCTGTAATAAAAACAAGAACTGTGAATAGAAAGTAAAACAGCAGAGAATAAAGGATCCATCATTTGATATAGAGGTTACTTCAAAAAGAAGGCAATGACAAAAGTCTTTCCTAGAAGAAAACTCCAAAAAATTGCCAAGCAAAAGAGACAGTGTGTTGATTGGAGGCATTCCAGTTGTTAAACGGCATCTACTTTATTCAAAGCTTAAACTCTACAAGTAATTTATACAGGCCAATCCTGACTTTCACAGAAAATTCATCACTTTTTTGAAATTGATCCCAAAGAATTATAAAAGCTTACATCTCACTTGCAGAAGGGTGTTAACAAAAATCTTGAACAAAAATTAGGAGCCCTCAACAAGTTTGCTCAAAGTAAGAACATGCCAGAAAACTGAAAACTACTTCAAGAAACTCATCGAATATGATTGTATGCCCATTTGATGATTTCCCCTTTCATATTGTGTGTTGAGAGAAAAAGTACATGTAGTTGGTTTGTCACAGATTCCATTTTTCGATGACCCTGAGAATGAAGCCTTTGGAAAACATTGTGGGAAAAGGAGAAAATGCTGGTCACACTTATTAAAAATACTGTCTGCAAAGGCTTTCAATTTTGACAAGTTTAAAATGTTGTCTTTTGGTAAAGGGTTAAATCTCTTTCACTCCTCTAAAAAGAGAGAAAATGGTGGTATACAGCATTTTATCCTTTTCCACCCAATGTTTTCTACCCTATCAATGCTCAATTCTACAATTTTACACACCTTAAATGTGTTGTAAGCAGTTTCTTTTTGAGGAGGCCAACAATTTTGTTGCATGGTAAAGAACTTGAAAATAAAAACCAGGTACTGAAGTAAAATAAAAGTAAAATTTTTTGTCATAATTGTAATTACTACTTTCGTCACAAGTGTAACATATAAGGTACCTTTAATTCTAGCCTAAAGATTATGGCAGGGGCTTTAAACTTATAACAGGTTGTTTTATTATGATTTGATAGTTTATAACTGTTTGCAGAATGAGAGATTCTACCCCTTTCATGAGTCATTTGTGAAAAAAGTAAAACAATATTGCCAATTTAGATAAGAATAGCTTCCCTTATCATTTTTCTTTAATATTCTTCCTAAAGTTGAAAGGTTACTTGCAAATTGCTCTTTAATCATTTGTGATTACCAAAAGATTCTAAATGTGAAAAGAATTTGGTATTAGAATGCAAATTCTGAACAAAAACCCTTAGTTTTGAAAGTGTCACAAGTGTAACATTTTTTTCTGAATAATGTCATGTTTTTGACACAGATCTAACAACCCTGATATTCATCGTAATCAATTAAAATTTTACATATGCTTTGCCAATACATTCATTGATACTAACATATATGTTTTTTCACTTTAGCTTGCCCATTTTCCCAGTGAGAAAAACTTTTGGATGTGTCGAATGAAAATATATGGCTCAAATACTAAAAAAAATCCTATAAGAAAGAAATAAATAGAAATGTGTGAGAAAAAATGTGTTAAAATGGTGCCCTAAACACTTCCCCCTAAAGCTAAAATAAAAAGATTGACATTTTTCTTAATGCCTGTGTGTAGTATCAATTCTTTTGTGAACTAACAAATTGAAAGAAATTGATGAAAAAATTATTAAAACATTGATTTTGGTAAAGTTCTACATTTTTTTTGTGTGTAGAAGCGCTTGTTCCTTGAACTTGGATGTCTCCTAGTGAAAAAAATAGAAAAACAGGCATGATAAAACTGGTTTGAAATTTGACCCCCAATGTCACACTTTTGCTTCATTTTTTTTGAAGTTGCCCATATGATGATCAAGTTGGTGTAGGCTGGTTTCAGTGTTTAGGAATTGTTCAGTATTCAAAATTGATAAGAATTTGACGGTTGGCCATGTTATTTGATTACCTGTTACTATCACCAATAATAGCACTTTCCTTGTTTTTAGTCACCAGCATTAAAATTTAATCGCCAGTGTTTGATTTTGGATGGTAACGTCAACCTAGAATTTATTACCCTGAATCTGAAGTATTTTGCTGATGTTAATTTTGTGATTGTTTCTCCTTAAAGATGCCTATCTACAGCCGGTGAGCAGAAACGCTGTTAATTTCAAAAAGAAAATTAGTATGGTACAGAAATCTGTCCTTTGTGTACACAAGGATAAATTACTGACATATATCATGTAAATGAAAAAAGAAACACGGGGGTTTGTGTGAAAAACCGAAAATTGGCCAGAAGAAAACTGGCTGACGATCGAAGCTGTAAACAATGGCGGTGACTCACGGAAATTTATCATTGGTTTCCGCCTAGAGTCGGATACGGTGTAACTTACATATAGGCCACGATCTCCGTCTAAAAATAGAGGCTGCAATGGAGAAACATCCATTTTCCTTTATTTACCGCGTCAAGGCCAAGGTCAAATATAGTCACGTTACAGAATGCATGATCATCATACGAATCTACCCGAGTGTATAACGGATATCGAAAATCTTCGATTCAAAATCCGGAAACGACCAGTCTGTTTACATTGAAGGCCGCAAGTCCGCGAAATGCATTTTCTATCAGGCGTAATCTAAGCAACCTTGCAACCGTCAGGCGCAATATTTGGCATAGATATATAAGAGTGACTATTTTTTGATAAAGTAAAAACAAAATGAGTTAAAACTGGCTTAAAAATGAGTATTATTATCTCTTTAATACCATCTGGAAATTTCAAAATCTTACCTACAGTGTTGTTACTAGGTGGAAAATACCCCTTGGGTAAAATCGTATGGGACATTCTGTAAAACGGGGACAAAGACCACTCCAAATAAATTTCACTTAATGCCTGTAAAGTATACCTGTATCCATATCACTGCAAGCCTCGTTGCAAACAAATGGTTCGATACTGGTTTGATAGTTTGGTTTGGTTATTTCAGTTAATTTATCATTGCTACGGGTTGCCCAACTGAGCGACGCCCCAAGAAGGTGGTTAATTGTTAGGGGCGATAGTGTAAGGATACAGGTCGAAACCACTGAGAGTTTCGCCTGGTTCTTTATAGAGCTGGGGCGATATCATCGATGCATCGGTGCATCATGATATTTTTGCTGGCGATAGTATATCGCGATACTTACTCATTGTATCGATACTTGGCGATACATTTACGTCGTGTGCACAGTGTGTGTGATCATGTTTAAGTGTACATGATTCGTGTATGAAATAGAAAAAAATACGCACAATTTGTCTCTGCTATACAAACAAGAACATACAAACAACTCGCCCTAGAAACAATGAAATTCATAAAACTTTGCAATTCGGGGAATAATTTGCAGCGAAATGTTTAGTCACTCGCTCTTGCCTAGGGTTTTCCCGGTTTTAAATATAGATGCTAATTCGGAACACTTTAAGGTTATCATATTTTGTTCGTGCCCAAAAAGTTGAGGCTGTTTTGATCAGTTTGCCTCCTTAACATTTTTGTCACAAGGACTGTAAGATAAAATAAAGCATTCATTGACAAGGTCATTTGATTTACCGGACGAATATAAGCTGCAATTTTATTATTTGCTAGCGAAAGATAGCTCAGTTTGAAATGTCTTTGTTCTTTCTAAGTAACAAATGAATGAGTTGCGGATCGGCAACCGTCTTCCGAAGTTGACAATAGTGCGAGTTTTGACGCTGAGAAATTTGAAATGACGTCTTTTACGCTGAAAGTATCTGCCTAATTGTCAATCTGACGCATTAAGTTATGATCTAGAGCTTCATATAACCTAGCTTTCATGCATCCAGCAGAAATATGGGCTAAACACGATCAGTATAAGATGCAAAGGGCACGCGCATGATCAGGAAGCTGGCGAGTCATTTATGACAACGTAATATAGGTGTTAATACTCTTATCTAGTGTAAAGTGACAGATTTTAAAGTTACCTGCTATTCAAAATGGCAAACTGATGTTAAATAATGTAGTAATACTTCTCCAAAAATTAATTGTCACGAAAAAATAGATCGCCAAAAAGCCGTGAAAACCCATGACACTACAATGATCAGCGTGGCATCGGCCGATTAGAGGGACTTCAAACTATCTTCACATTTTTAATAATGAAGTTAAACAGTGAATTTACAAAAAACTATGAATAAAACAATAAGTTTGGGGCTAAAATTCTGTTCATGAGTGAAAAAAATTGTTGTTGGGGGGGGGGGGGATGGTCGGCGAATGCTTGAAATAGGTCTAATTTTTTTTTAAAACTGGCTTGGAAATTAAAATTAGAGGACCAAAATGAATGATATTAAATAAAGCAAAAACTCTAAATGGTATTGCATTGCCGTTGATTTTTGAAGTACAAAACACAACATCCTCATAAACTTAATATCATGTAGATAAATTGTCTTACCTGCTTGTTTTAGCAAACATTTGGATTGATTTTGCCAAAAATGTTTGCACAGTTTAAGGAAAGGTTCCTAAAGTTTTTGAAGAGCTTAATATACATGTAAGTGTGAACATGTAGATCTATCTATAAAATCTTGTTTGTGCATATGGCATGAAAACAGTCTCTCTTTTAATAGGCTGTCATTAAGTATATCTGGATCAATTAAGTAGCGTGATATCGTATCGTATCGCCTGCCTGATATCGTGATAGTATCGTGATACATTTTTCTTGGCGATACCCAGCTCTAGTTCTTTAACGTGCACGGCGTAAAGCACTGTCACAGGGGACCTCGGTTTAATGTCTCATCCGAAAGACTATTAGTAACTTTTAGTTGGCCAGCCGGGGATTCAAACCCACAACCTGTAGTGACCCGAAACATTGTGTTCATGAGTCCTACACTCTACCTACTGAGCTATATCGGCTGATGGTTCGATAGTTTCGAACCTGACAGATACCCATTGGAATTGTTCATCTGTAATCATGTAAATTGCCAGGCTGGTCTCACTATTTTCAATTTTTTTGTGTGGACTTTCAGTAAGATTTATTTTGAGGAGTTCTACTTTTGATACTGTTGTTGATGTTGGTCAAATTTGCTCACTTACTTATGAAGAAATTCCTAGCTGACAAGGTTTACATGCTGAATGATATACTTTGCGTAACAAAATATTGGAAACTGCTAGGCAACAAGAAAATGCTAGTTCCCAGTATTTTCTCCTTTTCTTGCAATGTTTTCAGGAGTCTTATTTCCAAGGGTTGTTAAAACTAGCGATTGTGTAGTATTAACCCTTAGGCTGCTAAGTGTGACTGGCTGACCTTTTGCAGAAGTTGAAGATAAAGGTCAGACTGCACAGAACCTGCAGTCTGATCTTGGATCTACACTGTTCGATAAGGAGATACTAGTTTATTCATATAAATGCAAGTGTTAGCACATAACTAGAGCAGACACTTTTTTAGCTCACCTGAGCACAACGTGCTCAAGGGGAGCTTTTAGGATCACCCGGTGTCCGTCGTCCGTCGTGCGTCGTCCGTCGTGCGTCGTCAACAATTCTTTAAACATCAACTCCTCCTAAACTGCTGGGCGGATTTGGACCAAACTTGGCAGGAATGTTCCTTGGGAGGTCCTCTTTAAAAATTGTTCACAGAATTTGATTCCATCAAAAACTCTGGTTGCCATGGCAACCAAATGGAATTTTTTAGCAAATTCTTTAAAAATCTTCTCCTCTGAAACCACTGGTCGGATTTTGAAATAATTTCACAGATATGTTCCTTGGGTGACCCTTTGCAAAAATTGTTCGTGAAATTTTGATTCGTCAAAAAATGTGGCTCTGGTGAATGGGGGCTTCTTGCACTATACAGAAATGAAGGAATTCTTTAAAAATCTTCTCCTCTGAAACCGCTGGTCGGATTTTGAAATAATTTCACAGATATGTTCCTTGGGTGACCCTTTTCAAAAATTGTTCGTGAAATTTTGATCCGTCAAAAATTGTGGCTCTGGTGAATGGGGGCTACTTGCATTATATGGAAATTAAGAAATTCTTAAAAAATCTTCTTCTCTGAAACCGCTGGTCAGATTTTGAAATAATTTCACAGACTTGTTCCTTGGGTGACCCTTTTCAAAAAGTGTTTGCGAAATTTTGATTGGTCAAGAAACATGGCTCTGGTGAATGGGGGCTTCTTGCACTATACAGAAATGAAGAAATTCTTAAAAATTCTTCTTCTCTGAAACAGCTGGTTAGATTTTGAAATAATTTCACAGACTTGTTCCATGGGTTACCCTTTTCAAAAATTGTTCGCGAAATTTTGATTGGTCAAGAAACATGGCTCTGGTGAATGGGGGCTACTTGCACTATACAGAAATGAAGAAATTCTTGAAAATTCTTCTTCTCTGAAATGGCTGGACAGATTTTGAAATAATTTCACAGAGATGTTCCTTGGGTGACCCTTTTCTAAAATTGTTCGTGAAATTTTGATTGGCCAAGAAACATGGCTCTAGTGAATGGGGGCTACTTGCATTATATGGAAATTAAGAAATTCTTGAAAATTCTTCTTCTCTGAAACCTGTGGTCAGATTTTAAAATAATCTGACAGAGATGTTCCTTGCGTGACCCTTTCCAAAAGCTGTACATATAATTTTGATCCCTCAAGAAACATGGCTCTTGTGAATGGGGGCTACTTGCACTATACAGACATGATGAAATTCTTTAAAATTCTCTTTCTCTGAAACCCCTGGTCAGATTTTGAAATAATTTCAGAGAGATGTTCCCTTGGTGACCCTTTTCAAAACTTGTTCGTAAATTTTGATCCATCAAGAAACATGGCTCTCGTGGATGGGGGCTACTTGCTCTTTTACAGAAATGAAGAATTCTTAAAAATTCTTCTTTTGGAAACTGATGGTCAGATTTCGAAATGACTTTTACAGGTGACCTTTTGAAAATTGCTAGGCAAAATTATAAATTTGATTCCAATGTTTCAATACCTCAAACAAAAAAAAAATAGACTATGGTCATCTCAAAAATTCAGGTGAGCGATCCAGGGCCATCTTGGCCCTCTTGTTTTGTTATCTTAAACCAGTACCTTTTTTTTTAAAACCATGCATCCAAAACAGACATTACCCTTTACTTTCTGCTCAGTTTAAAACCCTTTACTCCATAGATACTCAATTCTACAAGCAATTTCACCTTTTGTCACAATGTTCTCTATGCTATCAAAAGGTTTCATATACACACAAGAAATGGTTTCATCCTTGCTGTTATTAAGGGTCAATTAGAGATACCACAGAAATGCCTTATGGGGTAAAGGGTTAAACTTCTGCTATCTTATTTTCAATCAATCTATGTCTTAACATTGAATCAAATGACCATACTTTAGACTGGTCCAAATTGAAAGCATAAATTGCAGACGACATAATAAACATAACTCAAAATTGAAATTTGTTTCTAGCAGGGTAGAAAACATTGTGGAAAATGGAGAAAATGCTGGTTACCAGCATTTTCTCCTTTTCCTGCAGTGTTTTCAAAAGGCTTCTATTTCAGGGTCGTAAAAACCAGGGATTATTTCGGAAAGGGTTAAACATTGAATGGCATTGATAATACGTGTTACATATATTCATAACTTGGAAGGTCTGCACAATATTTTATTTGAAGAGCTCATGAGTTGTACTTTGTTTTGTAGAGAAACAATCTCGAGGGTAACAGGTGGTATGAAGGTGAAGGCCGACAGAGATGAAGCTTCTCCATATGCGGCTATGTTAGCAGCTCAGGATGTTGCTGAAAAATGCAAACTTCTCGGGATCACTGCCCTTCATATTAAACTTAGGGCAACAGGAGGAAATAGGTGGGATTGGTGTAATATACTTTTTGTAACACATTTTTATACGCCCGTCGAAGACGGGACGTATTATGGGATCACCCGGGGCGGGCGGGCGTCCGGGCGGGCGGGCGGCGTCCAGTTCTTTGTCCGGAGCATATCTCCAAAACTATACAAGCTAGGGTTATGAAATTTCATGGGTGGATAGATCTCATCGAGGCGGAGTGCAGTGCACAGGAATCATAACTCTTGCTCGCTTAATTTTTGAGTTATTGCCCTTTGTTGTTTTTCATACTTAAATTTTGTCCGGAGCATATCTCCAAAACTATACTAGCTAGGGTTATGAAATTTCATGGGTGGATAGATCTCATCGATGGGGAGTGCAGTGCACAGGAATCATAACTCTTGCTTGCTTAATTTTTGAGTTATTGCCCTTTGTTGTTTTTCATACTTGAATTTTGTCCGGAGCATATCTCCAAAACTATACTACCTAGGGTTATGAAATTTCATGGGTGGATAGATCTTATTGAGGGGGAGTGCAGTGCACAGGAATCATAACTCTTGCTTGCTTAATTTTTGAGTTATTGCACTTTGTTGTTTTTCATACTTGAATTTTGTCCGGAGCATATCTCCAAAACTATACTAGCTACGGTTATGAAATTTTATGGGTGGATAGATCTCATCGAGGGAGAGTGCAGTACACAAGAATCATAACTCTTGCTTGCTTAATTTTTGAGTTATTGCCCTTTGTTTTTTTTTCATACTTGAATTCTGTCCGGAGCATATCTTCAGAACTATAGTAGCTAGGGTTATGAAATTTCATAGGTGGATAGATCTTATTGAGGGGGAGTGCAGTGCACAAGAATCATAACTCTTGCTCGCTTAATTTTTCAGTTATTGCCCTTTGTCGTTTTTTATACTTGAATTTTGTCCGTTGAATATCTCCAAAACTATACTAGCTAGGGTTATGAAATTTCATGGGTGGATAGATCTCACCGAGGCAGAGTGCAGTGCACAGGAATCATAACTCTTGCTTGCTTAATTTTTGAGTTATTGCCCTTTGTTGTTTTTCATACTTGATTTTTGTCCGAAGCATATCTCCAATACTATACTACCTAGGGTTATGAAATTTCATGGGTGGATAGATCTCATCGATGGGGAGTGCAGTGCACACAAATCACAACTCTTGCCTGCTTAATTTTTGAGTTATTGCTCTTTGTTGTTTTTCATACTTGAATTTTGTCCGGAGCATATCTTCAGAACTATAGTATCTAGGGTTATGAAATTTCATGGGTGGATAGATCTCACTGAGGGCGAGTGCAGTGCACAAGAATCATGACTCTTGCTATCTTAATTTTTCAGTTATTGCCCTTTGTCATTTTTTATACTTGAATTTTGTCTGGTGAATATCTCCAAAACTATACTAGCTAGGGTTATGAAATTTCATGGGTGGATAGATCTCATCAAGGGGGAGTGCAGTGCATAGGAATCATAACTCTTGCTTGCTTAACTTTTGAGTTATTGCCCTTTGTTGTTTTTCATACTTGAATTTTGTCCGGACCATATCTCTAAAACTATACTAGCTAGGGTTATGAAATTTCATGGGTGGATAGATCTCATCAAGTGGGAGTGCAGTGCATAGAAATCACAACTCTTGCTTGCTTAATTTTTGAGTTATTGCCCTTTGTTGTTTTTCATACTTGAATTTTGTCCGGTGCATGCCCCAGCTTTACAACTTGGGGTAAGACGGGCGTATCTTGCGACAATTTGCCGCTCTTGTTTTATATTGAATTTCATTAGAAAAAGTTAAACATCATGGATTGTAATATGACGCTTAACCCTTTACCAAACAACAAAATTTTAGACTTGTCCAAGTTGAAATCATTTGCAGACGACAAAATAAACACGATTAAAAAATTGGAACTTGACTTTACCACGGCAGAAAACATTGTGGGAAAAGGAGAAAATGCTGGTTAGCAGCATTTACTCCTTTTCCCACAATGTTTTCAGAAGGCTTCTTCCTCAGGGTCGTAAAAACCAGGGATTGTTTGGTAAAGGGTTAATTGTTTTAAGTTTCTGAAATACTAAACCTTGATGTAGATTTTCTTCGCTTTCGGATATTTTTCTTGCATCCCCTAATTGTTATTTTTGCCTCGCACAATACCTACTATAGTTATAGCCAAAATATCAAGAGAGACAGAGCCAGCTCAACAGTACTACATGTACCAATAGATCATAGCATTTAGGGAAAACAGAGAAGAATTGTTAGTCTGCAAACTTTGTGGTGAAGCCAATTGAAAAGTATATTTTTGAGTAAAGGAGAGAGTTGCAATAGTATCAACACAGTCCACTTTTGAACACTAAATTTTACCCCAACCTAGCCCTTTCCCAAACTTTTCGACTAGACCAACTTGAAAGCATTTGCAGACTACAATTCTTGCTGAAAAGATTATTTCTGTCTATGATAGGGTAGAAAACATTGTGGGAAAAGGAGAAAATGCTGGTTACCAGCATTTTCTCCGTTTCCCACAATGTTTTCAAAAGTCTACTTTTCCAGACCTATAAAAACCCGGACAGGGTTAAACTCGTTCCACCAAGCTTTGAAAAGGAGTGGACACACTACTTATGAAGGAATATTGTTCTACAAACAATATTCATAAAAGAAGGTGGTATGCACAAACTTCCTTGATTCATATGTTTGTATACTATGCGTTTATATACTCCTGTTTCAGAACCAAGACCCCTGGACCTGGTGCCCAATCTGCTTTGAGAGCTTTAGCCAGATCAGGGATGAAAATTGGAAGAATAGGTAAACGTTTTAATTATTAAATGATTTTCATAAAACTAATAATTTATACAGCTGGTTACAAAAGGTGTTTGGTATACCTGGAAAAATGTTGTTACATACTGATAATGTATGATGTCAATTACCTTTAGTCTGAAGGGTTGCTCCTATGCTATTTTTTTGACACATCAGTCCCTTCTTAAATGTTAAACTACCAGGGGTAAATAACATCTCTATATGAAGCAGTTTTTCATGAAGAAATTCCAATGTTGTTGTTGTGCATATCATATATGTTTGTCTGCTTGTTAACCTCTGTGTGTCTTCAATTGACAATAGTTAACGGAAACTTGATATTAGGTGCCCAGAATTTATGCTGTCAAGGAAACTTCTAAAAAAGTGGATTCCTTAGCAAAAGTGTAGTTTATCAACTTTTGATAGTGTAATATAAAAGCACTATAATTATGGCCTGCAACACACAGAAAGGGACATTGGGACATTTGCTTAACTCTTTACCAAACAACAAAATTTTAGACTGGTCCAAATTGAAAGCATTTGCAGTCGACACAATAAACGTGACTCAAAAATGGAAGTTTGATTTTGGAAGGGTAGAAAACATTGTGGGAAAGAAGAAAATGCTGGTTACCAGCATTTTCGCCTTTTCCCACAATGTTTTCAGAGGGCTTCAATCACAGGGTCCTAAAACCAGGGATTGTTTTGGAAAGGGTTAAATTATCATCCCAGATCAGCCTGTGCAGTCTGTGCATGAGGAAATGGCAACCAGCATTTTCGCCTTTTCTCACAATGTTTTCTAGCATCCCAGAACAACTTTGGATTGTGGAGCCATGTCAATTTTGTCGTCTGCAAATGCCTTCAATTTTGACCAGTCATAAATTGGGGGGGGGGGGGGGGGGGTATACTAGAATCGGCTCGTCTATCAGTGTGTCTGTCAGAGCACTGGTGTGTATATTAAGTCGCATTCAGTGACAGCTCTAGTTTAATTTGTTTTGAACTGGTATATGTAGACGGTACAAATGTTTTAGAGTACAAGATGGTATTGTAGAGGATGAATCAATTTTATTTTTTTTAAACAGCTAGGATCTGATCATGGATCAGCTTTGCCACAGTTTTGTCAAATGAATTGACAAAGCAGCCTGATAAGGAAATATTTGGTTTTTATGCATTGACAGAAAATGTAATTCTTTCCTAGCCTGTGTAGGTTAATCGTTAACCTGGTTCCCAAAGGCTAGGAGAAAAAGGCTTTTGCAAACAATATTGTCAAGCCAGACAATACTAGTAACCAGATTTATCTTCTTTTTCTACAATGTTTTCTATCCATTCAAAGACAAGTCCAACATGTGAACAAAAACTGATTCCTCATCTGTCCATAAGTCTTAAATTATGTTGTCTTGTAACGAATTAAGTGTTTATGTAACATTCAGATCAATTCCAACTTGTTTCAGGGGTGTTCATTTGTTATATTGAAGAGTTTTAAGATTGAGCTGTTTGTTAGGTGCAGTCTGATCTTAATCTCTACTGTCCACAAAAAGAACCGGCTGATGCTTCAGGATACTTTTGTCTGATTTACCTCTACCACATTATGCTAAATTTTACCAACTGTAACAGGTAACAGAGCAGTTTTTTGAAAAGATGGTGGAAAAGAGTAAAATGCTAGGTACCAGCCATCTCTCTTTTGCCCAACAAAGTTTTGTAACTTTTTTGAGTGAAGAATTTTAATTTATAAGGCAAATTCAATTTACCATCTGCATATGCTTTCCTTTTGAACCCGTCTAAAATTTTCTTGGTCAATAGAGTTTAAAAAAAATCTAATTTTTTTACTTTTTTCCCAGAGGATGTAACCCCCATCCCATCTGACAGCAACAGAAGAAAGGGTGGACGTCGTGGTCGCCGATTGTAAATTCTGAAGTATTTACATTGTACTTGATTTAAAAGAAAAAAAAAATGTGAATTCATTTGTTTATATTCATTATCTCCCATTTGATATAGATATTTTCAAGTTAGACATTGCGAGATGCAATTTTGAAAACAGGATTACAGAGAAATTTGCGTGTCGCTGGCAAAAGCTTTTATTGCAGCAAGGCTTTTGATATCAAAGGCAGCTTTGAAAACTTTCATTTGAGACGTGACACCAAATTCAGCTGTACTTCTGTACTAGACGGCAAATATGTAGAGTAGACTTGTATGAATGGAAGCCTTTGCGGACGAGAAATCCTATCCAGTATGAGTAGCTAGGTCTTTGATGGGGAAAAAACATGGATCGGTGCAGACTGGGAGAAAAGGAGAAAATGTTAAATACCAGCACTTACGTCTTCTTCTACAATGTTTTCAAATGCCTTTTTTCTGCAGGATCTTTAAAACATGATACTGTTTGGTACAGGTTTTAAAGACGATACTTAACAGTCAAATTATTTTTGACAAAATGAATAATGCTCATCAATGAGCCGAAAGATCAGCAATATTATAATCAGACAGTCAGACATAAGTTATGCATCACCAGAACAAATTCAGTCATAGTTTTCTTAATGGATAACCTTTAATTTAGTATATCTTCAAGCTATGTACGCACCCACTAGACATGTAACAGGCTGCTTTATAATTATGAGCCAAATGAAAGGATGGCTACGAGAAAACTCCGAAGCCCAGAAATGGCAAATTGTGGGCATGAGTAATGCTGGTCTAAGCACATGGGCTATTGCTGGTCAGTTTTGGTGATGCTTGACTTATGTCTGACTCTATAATTATAATGATATAGGATATTCAAGATTTCATCAAGAAACTGAAAGGCTATCTGCGGTCCATGAACGTGTATCTAGACAACCAGCGAACCGATGTCTGAAATATCCTAGACCAAAGCTGCAAAGATTATTTTGCTACTTTGTATTGGATAGTTCTGAAAATACCTTGGCTTATAGATCTACGTTATTTTTGAGTTGCCCTCGTATGTCCTATACAATTTCCTCATGCTATATATACTACTCAAAATTTGCTAGGGATCACTCTAAAAGATTCACTCTAAATATATATGTAGCATGTATCATGTATGGTTTTACAGTAAGTTACAATTCCACACTGAGCAATAGAATGGATGGAAATGGGTCTTTAAGCCTTTACCTCACAATGCCGACTGTTAAAGACACTGAGAAAAAAGCCTTTGGAAAACATTGTTGGAAGAGGAGAAAATCCTGGATATCAGTATTTTATCCTTTTCCAACAACGTTTCCTAACCTATTACAGACAGCATAGTGCACGTTGCATTTAGTTTTTGCTCAGCAAATGGTTTCAACTTGGACAAATCTAGAGTTTTACAGTATGGGAAAGAGTTTATGCAAAACTATTGTAACTTATAAACCCATACAGAAATATGTAAGTGATCCCTATCAAAGTTTGAACAGTATATTACATGCTATATAATACTTTACTGTGTACAAAAGCTAGGGGGGATGCATACTCAAAATAACTATTCTTAAAATTGGCAGGAAATAACATTGCTAAAGGCTTGCATTTGACCCGCCAAATTGTTATTTTTTGTTGCAATTGGGCCTAAAATAAAGATCATGGCAACAACTTAATTATTCGCACTCTTCCTTTGTCACACAAGCACTAGGCTTGGTCTATGAAGAACTTCTGCAGTGACGACAGATAGTTTAGAAGACAGATAGGTTTTCATAATGTTGTATAAAACCACCAACATGCATAAACTCTTTACCATACTGTAAAACTCTAGATTTGTCCAAGTTGAAAGCATTTGCTGACCAATTACTAAATGCAACGTGCACTATGCTGTCTGTAATAGGTTAGAAAACAATATGTTGGAAAAGGGGCATGCATACTCTCTGCTCATTGGTTGGTTGACTGGTGTCAGAAATGCACGGTTAGGGTTTTCATAATGTTGGATAAAACCACCAACAGCAGTTAAGTCTTTACCACACGAGAAAATTTTAGACTGGTCCAAATTGAAAGCATTTGCAGACGACAAAAAGGTGACTGGAAAATTGAAATTTGTTCTGGGAAGGGTAGAAAACAATGTGGGGAAAGGAGAAAATGCTGGTAACCAGCATTTTCTCCTTTTCCCACAGTGTTTTCAAGAGGCTTCTTTCTCAGGGGCGTCAAAAGTAGGGATTGTATGGTAATGGGTTAAAGAAGGCACACTATAAAAATTCAAAGTAAAAGTTGTCCCGTAGAAAAGTAGTCCAGGGCCCGTATTCACCAACCATTCTTAAGAACGTTCTTGTTCTTATTCTTCAGAATTTTGTCCATGTGAAAGTAACAGAACTTCTGATTGGCTAAACCAAATGGTTTAGCCAATCAGAAGTTCTGTTACTTTCACAGTCAGAAAAATTTGAAGAATAAGACAAAGAATATTCTTAAGAATGGTTGGTGAATACGGGCCCTGTTCTGTAACCAGAATGCCCAAATTAGTCAGATTTGTATTTGTAGAATGCCATCTGGCGGGAGTTAATGCTCACGAAGGGAACCCATGAGTCACAATTTTCAATCGAAATCTTTTTTGAAACTCACAAGTATGGTAGAAAAAAAAAAGCAAGCTTTTTACCAAACAATCTTGTGTTTTAAGAATCTGAAGATCTGGGCTTTCCGAAAACATCGAAGGAAAAGGAGAAATACGAGTAATGAACATTTTCTCCTTTCCCGAAATCGTTGTCTACACTCTTTACACAAATTCTATAATTTAAGCCACATTTGTCGTCTGCAAATGATTTCTATGTTGACAGTCTAAACGTTTGTCGTCTAAATGGGACTTAACCCTTTGGCTGACTCATTGATCGATTGCAGACAGTGAAGATAAAGATCAGACGGCAGATCAGACATAGTTTTAATAGCGATTAAAAAAGCGTCTAAACATTTTGAAAAGCAATGAATATTCCGGTTCTATGCATTTTCTTCTTTACTTACACAGTCTTTGTCGGTTAAAAGACATTTCTTTATGATTACTTCATCCAGTTTTACATGATCGCCTGGAACAACTTTTTATTCTATACAAGTCTGATTTTTTGTCTTGTGGAAGAGAGTTAAGAACGACATCATTACAGTCTATCGAAGATGAAAGAACAATCCAAGAGGTGTGTGAAGGCCGTACTTAGAACAACTATTAACCAAGCAAGTGCGATTAACGAAAAAAAAAATACGGCCTTCTCTCGCTTGCGATTTTAAAGACACTATTGCCTTCTTTCGCAGATAAAGAAACGTTTCAGGTGGCAATCCAAGTCGTTCATCCTACCATTAGGAAAGTACTCCGTGCAATGCTCGTGTCCCCCAGCGTTGTTGGGTTCCCCCTTGTTCCACCAGCGTCTGTCCAGATACCCAAAGTTTCTCCATCCGTACCACACGTAATGGCCGTGCTGCATGATGTCAGTTCCACCGATCCAGTATCGATCTGTTTATGGATCAAGTAATCGAATGGTGAACAATTTATACTTAAACGATAATACTGTGCCATTTGCATTTGAACAAAGACCCGATATAAAAACGTGGTATAATTTCTAAAGAATATTGAGTAGATCTACGTGTATTTGTGAAGCTCTGTAAAAAGGTTTAACCCATTACCACACAATCCCTACTTTTGACAACCCTGAGAAAGGAGCCTTTAGAAAGCATTGTGGGAAAAGAAGAAAATGCTGGTAACCAGCATTTTCTACTTTTCCCACAATGTTTTCTACTATCCACAAAACAAATTTCAAATTTTCAGTCAGTTTTATTTTGTCGTCTGCAAATGTTTTCGATTTGGACAAACCTAAAATATTGTCGTTTGGTAATGAGTTAATGTATCACCATGATGCAAAAAAACCGAGCACGTCCTCAAATAAATATGGATGACAAAATTCATATTGTATGACAACCAACTTAAGCGTTTGGTAGATTGCCCCTTTTGTATACAGAAAACTGTCCAGTACCACAGAAAAAAGTTTCGCCCAAGGTCAGCCCATGCGGATAGCGCAACGCAATAACTGTGAAGCAGATTTCCATCAAACCCGATGGAAAAACTCAGTACGAAGAAAAGATGTGCATATTATGATTTGCTTACGTTTGGATCATTTTTCAACCAGTTATGGCCCTTTGATAAATTTTTTGGTCCGAGCTATTTCTCAATAACTGCAGGAAGGATTTTGATCAAGTGTTAATATCAAGCAAAGATGTGCATATCACACTTTTTTGTTGATTTATTATAATTTAATGATTTTATGCCCCTTTGTTTCAAATCAAATTATGATCATGGTAACTCTAATCATTTACTGGATTCATTCAAACTTTTTAGAAATCTACAATAGAAATTACAGATGTGTCCATTATAGTATCATTGTGGTTGGGTGATGTTAACTTAGTTATGGCCCATTGGTGTATTTAATAGTCAATCTTTAGTTTAGTTTAAACATATTTTATTGCCATTTGTATACATAGTTTTCATTATAGCAAAGACAGTATTCATCCAAATAAGGCAAAAGGGTCTGGCCACAAGTTCTCACCACTTATCTTCGGCAGTTCCCTTTTGTTTAGCGTACACAGAATAAGGTCTTCAATAATACCAGAAATATCAAAAAAGAAAGCCATACAATAAATAAATTTCGGGCTAGTATGTAGGAAAGACAGTGTCTTTCCGGTCATGAACGGAAACAACATGCATACAAATGAAAATTCGGTCAACCTTTCTCTGCGGTATTTTTTCAAGTTCTACTGTAAAGACATTGGTCAAATTTTAAACAGCAAGCAGTTTGCTCATTTAACTGTCAATAATATGTTTGTATGATTTTCTAATGAGTCATCAATTTTTTTTCACCTAGTCTTGTCTCTCGAAGAATTCCTCATTAGCCAAATCTTTTTTTTAAACTGTGTATATGTTACAGCCAATCTATGAAATTAGCCATTTCATGAAATGGCTGAGACATTTTAGCTATTTCATGAAATAGTTAAACCAGTCAGCCATTTCATGAAATGGCTGTTCACATTTTAGCTATTTCATGTAATGGCTGAAATTCTGATGTCAATATTACATAGATTGTCTGATGCATTTTCAGCCAATCTGTGTAAAATATATAGAGTTTATTTCAATTGGTAAATGAGTTTATTAATGAATTGATTCATTACTTGATTAGAAAACTGATGATTTTGTTGTTTTTGTAATTGATTCCTTTTAGCTTTATTTAGTTCTTTACTTAGAATCAAATGTTACTTTGTTTGATTGCTTGATTGATTTTCTTATCAAGAATTCTCTAATTAAAGTAAACTTTAATGTAACGGATCAAAAGATTCTCTGTAGTATGAACTCTTAATGTGTGAAAACATCCAAATGTGATTACATGTAGTTACTTATCCAATTATTGGTTACTTTGATCACAGGTGATGTTATAGAAACTATCTTTGTGTTATTAATTGCCTTGGCCATTATCAACTTAAAGACTAATTTTTAACAATTTCTGATTATGCTTTAATCATTGTTTCCAAACTGACTGATTTTAGCAATGTAATTATTTTCTCTGATATAAAAAGACCACACTCAAAAATTCCTTGTTTAGTTTGTTACATCATCGCTATCAAGAGGGATCAGACAACAGTTGAACTCGAATTCAGAGAAGCTTTGTTTCAGAAGTAAACTACCAATGTGTTCACCTTCCGCTCCCTCGTCACGTGCGTTCATTGACAAAACATAACCTTTTCCCAAAGAATTTAAAATATGTGCTGGATACAAAACATGAAAAAAGCTTAGTTGCCGGAATTAAACGATTTTATTCCTTAAACACAAGCCCGCATTTTATCTTTTGCAAAAAAAAAAATGTAAAGGAAAAAGAGAAATTGCTTGTAATAAGTGATTTCCCCTTTCCTCACAATGTTTTATATATTTATATCTCTTGTTATTTATTGTAAAGACACTACCAATTGTTGTCTGTAATCGCCTTGAATTTGGACCAGTCTAAAATTTTGTTGTCTGGTAATGGGTTAATGCCCACCTAATTTGTCTTTGACTAGTTTCTTCCTTTTGACAAATATACAATTTTGTCTTCTAGTAAAGGGTTGAATATTTTAGTCACTTTCAAATTTGTCGTGTCTGAAGCCAAGCAATACCAACAAAAGATCTATAGTGAAGAATATTTGCTTTTTTGTAAAAATCATCCACAAAAATTAGACTATCAGCAAAATCAATGTACGCACGTAATATGTTCAAAATAAGTAATACGTATATAATTTTGAGTTTCAGCCATTTTGGCTAGAGCAAATTTCTAGCCATTTCATGAAACGTCTGAAATATTTTAATCATTTCATGAAATGGCCTAATGAATTAGCCATTTCACGAAATGGCTAAAATTTTCAGCCATTTCATGAAATGGCTGATTTCACAGATTGGCGCTGTAACATATAAGTGCCTTCCCGTGTATACAAGTAACTTTCCGAATTATTGTCTAAGTTCTATTTTTATGCCAACTTATATATTCAGCATAAAGGCCAGGATCAATTTAGATAAAGTAGACTATACCATTCTACGGACACAGGCTTGGGGCTCTTGAGTTTAACTCATTACCAAACGACAAAATCTTTGGTTGGTCCAAATTGAAAGCATTTGCAGACGACAAAATTAAAGTGGCTGAAAATTGGAAATTTGTTTTGTGAAGGGTAGAAGACATTGTGGGGAAAGGAAAAAAATGCTGGTTACCAGCATTTTCTGCTTTTCCCACATTGTTTTCTAGAGGCTTCCTTTTCAGGGGGGTCAAAAGTAGGCATTGTGTGGTAATGGGTTAAGGCTGAATCTTTGAAAGCATTTAACCTTTTCCCAAACGACAAATTTTGGACTGTTCCAAACCCAAAGAGTTTGCAGACGACAATTTTAGATTTGGACAAAATGGCAAAAAGTTCTTAAAAAGGGTAGAAAACACTGTGGGAAAAGGAGAAATTGCTCGTTACGAGCAATTTCTCCTTTTCCCAGTGTTTTCAAAAGACTTTTACCGCAGACACGTAAAAACCAGGGCTTGTTTGGGAAAGGGTTAAGGTACTAGTAACTTGTTGAAGCAGTATGTTACTTACTTTTGCCCCTCCTCAGTACTTGGCTCTTCAGAAATTCGTTTTCCTCTGAGTCAGCAATATGAGAAAGCCATCCTCCTTTACCATCTTTCGTCACAACGATTGCGCAGACAGACTAGAAATCACGTGGAAATGTAAATGAAGCTTTCTTGAAAATATGTTATTTTGTTAGGGAGAAAAAAGAGCAAGCTAAATTATAGAGACCACGTTACTTACATAGAATTTATGTAACTGCAGTATACGAATAATCATTTTCAGCCGAGTTGAACATGTAGGAAAGGCTTCATCAAATATGTCAAATCCTGTGCTAGTAGTTTACTCTCTCTCTCTCTCTCTCCCCTCTCTCTCTCTATTAAACATACATAAAAAGACCGTTGCCTGTGCTTGTCAATATATTCTTCGAAAATTTGACCCGTCATCTATATGACGCGTCGCCATCCTGTAAAGGATAAATATCTAAATATCGTCGGTTTACTTCAAAAACCTTGTAACTACAGCTTGAAACAAGCTGTACTTACGAGTTTTTTTTATGTAAACCGACGATATGTGTACACTGAAACTTGCCACAAAAAAGGAAGCAATGGAGAAAATGGCAATAAACAGTGCCTCTTTGAAATAAATCTAGCCTGTTTTTTTTTTTCTCCAGATTTTCTAACAAATCTAATTATTTCAAAGGGGAAAAATGATTTTTTTTAACACATACTGTTGTTTTACTGCATAGCTTTAAATACAGGTTCTAAATATAGACTTTCAGGAAGTCAAGATTTGTGCAGGGCTTTACGGTAGATTTATCAATCAGAAATGTCTGAACTTATACCGAAGCTATTTCCCAAGCCTGTAGGGGCTGTTTTATAAATAACTGGTGCACAGGTTACATGCTAGCTAACCATGGCTAGACGAATCGTTCCATGTAGCTTTTTAATGAGTAAACATTCTTTTTTGAAATTCGAAGTAGCGGTTGTCGTTTAGAAAAGTAGTCTGATCCTGTGCCAAGAATGCTCAAAACCAAATAGGTTTGTACTAAAAAAGATGCCACCTAGCGGGAGATAATTAAAAAGGGAGACAACGCTGAAAAAAAGAAAGTCTCATACATACAGTTTACAATCAACTAGCGAAAAGTCAAAAATTTAATTACCATCGCTTCAAACCAAGTCAGACGGTCTTTGCTGAAAAGGTAACACTTGTTTCGAAAGTATACTAGTCCGTTCCCACAAGGATCGCAAGACACACATGGCTTCTCGTCTGTTTCCAGTGGAATGTCCATTTCGTCTCAAAATTAAATTAATATCACAAGTATTTTGTGATCCATCACGCAAAAGGGACCTCCTGGAAACTTCAAAAGTGTCAATCCTGGTCAGACTGCGCGAGTTATGCAGGCTGACCAGGGTTGACACTTTTCGCTTTATTGATATTTTATGTATTAGAATTGGTCATTGTACCTTGTTACACAATCCTGAATACAATTGAATTATCAACGTACCTGCATTATCGACGAACTGTTTTTATCTAAGTAACGTACAGAATTCCAAGATGGTCCCTGTTTGCGTGATGGGTCACATTTAATTTGTACTCAAAAAATGATTCCACCAAGAAGGAGTTGTACAGTCGATCTCAATATTGGCCGGTGTAATGCAGAGAAATGACCCTCCCCTACAAAATGACCCGGGTCATAATTCTACGTAGAGAAATGACCCTAGAAGTCATTTTACTACGTAGAGGAATGACCCGGGTCATTATTCTACGTATAGAAATGATCCTATGGGATCATTTCTCTACATAGGAAAATGACTCGGGTCATTCCTTTACGTAGTAAAATGACTTCTAGGGTCATTTCTCTACGTAGAGAAATGACCCATGGGCCATTTTGTAGGAGGGTCATTTCTCTGCATTACACCGGCAAACAAACAAATGTCACTTCAAATTATGTTTATGGAATGACTATTGTTCACATGATCCGTCAGTTGAAAGATCTACACATATTACATGTATGTAGTGCTTTGCACTGCCTTTTTTAACATGTACTAGGTCTTATTACAGCAACAGCTCGGTTATTCACGCTTGCTCTGAATGTCACCAGTACTCTAAAGTGTCCTCCTTAAGGGCACTTCTATAGAAAAACTCAGAGCATAGAAGCAGAATGAAAACCGTGAGCCCAGGTTACGAATTGAGACACTCTGGTAGCCATGCCCCCCAAAAATAAAGACTGTAACTCAAAGAGTCTCATATTTGTACGCCTGCTTGGGCCGTACATTAGAATATTTTGCAAAGGAAAAAGAGATCTATTCGGTTGGTGTATATATATATATAGTATAAGTCAAAGATTGATCTTAACAACAACAACAACAACAAAAAGAACAGAGAAAGAAAGAGCCTTACCTACGAGACGACAAGTTACCACGGCAATAAACAGGCATACAGGTAGTAGACCCAAAATACCCATAGTCTGACTGTCAGAGATCAGGATCTGCTCTACTGCTAAATAAGTGAAATGAATGTTTTAGGCCGATAGTAAAATCCCAAATTTTGCTATTTCAAATGTAGCTTTAGGGAAAAGAATGTTGATCTCTACCGCTAAATCGTTTACGTTTAACCCTTTCCCAAACGAAGAAACAAACAAAACAAAGAAAACAGCGTAATCTCTTTGTTCCGATCACAGATCTCTTAATTCTCCGTGTTCATTAAAAGAAAAAAAAAACGAAAATATTAAACTTTTCTACAGAACATATAAAAACATCTAACGGGACGTGCATGGTGTAATTTTGTCCAATCGCCTTATTGTTTAGATTCCACTTCTGCTATTGGATGCCATCTTGGAAATACAAGTGAAATTCCTATCAAGTGTGCACGCGGGCGCTATCGAGCGCTGCAGCGGGCGCCCGCGTTCAGAACGAAAGCGCTTGAGAGCGCTCGAAGCAGTCGCTCTGTTGAACGCACCTCTGGTGTGATTCGACCCCATGGCGGACAAGGTCCACGTTGTTCAAAGATAAAAGACCAAAACCATAACCACTGAGCCAAAGACATATCTCTTAAGCTCAGTGATTATGGTTTTGGTTTTTCGATCAGGCGTTCTAGATTTGAATCCTGCCAGGTCCTATTATTTCTGCAAAGCATTTGTTCATTTGTCTGTTTAATTGTTTGTTACGGACTTTAATTGTTCGTAAGTATGCCATTTCTGATTTGCTAAACCAATTCAGACTTTGTGTTGCTTTTTAACTTTGGAATTAGATTCTGACTGTCTTGTCTGTCTGTCTCTCCCTCTCTCTCTATTTCTTGTGTATTATAATTAGTTGTGCGAACACTTGTAAACTCATTATATTGTAGGGGGAGGGTCAATTTCTAAGTTGTTATAACTTGTGACCCAACCCCGGGCCATTTCCATGTGAATTTGAGGGAAAATAAATATGTTTAAACTATAAACTAACTAATTCAGACTTTGTGTTGCTTTTTAACTTTTGAAAAAGAGTAAGAATACTAATATTTGAGTTACGTTTTGAGTAAAGGGGTCCTAAAAATCTGAAAAAAAAGTTTCGAACCTTGTCAGCAAGCACAGATGCAAAGGGTGACCGAAGCCAAAGTTTTTGGCTATTAGTGAATTTTGTAGATGTCAAAGGACCAGTCTACCCATTGATCCAGTCGGTTGTTATTTGCAAAATAGAGTTTAAGGTTTGAAAATTATGTGGGTAGGACTACTTGCTCATGAAATCCAGATGACTGTCTTGGTGGAGTCATTTAATTTGGAGTGTCCGACAGGTTTAGACACTGTTACTGATTAAAACCAAGTCAGACTTTAAGGAAGTTAGGTATATGAGATGTAATAGTAATTTTATTAACTTTAATGATAATAGTGATTAAGCTGAAAGTATAGGAAGAATCCTCGGTATTCGGAGCAAAATCTTCGTTGAGCAAAATCCTCGGTGAGTAAGTCCTTGGTGATCGTTCGTTTCGTTTCACAGAGAGCAAGTCTTCGCTGAATCGATGACGTCATAACAGAACAAATGAAATCAACATTCAGCATATCCGGGTAATGGCAGCCATTATATCCCTTGGCTGTAACTGGTGGAGTGATATGTGTCAGATCGGTACATTCATCGCCCGGAAATACGCCTGGCTCCCATCACCCGGGTATGCCGAATGTAGATCTCATATGCTCTGTTATGACGTCATCGATTCAGCGAAGACTTGCTCTCAGTGAAACGAAACGAACGGTAACTTCATCATCAAGGATTTGCTCACCGAGGATTTTGTTTAACGATGATTTTGCTCCGAATACCGAGGATTCCTCCTATACTTTTGGCACTTCTGGCCTAGAAAATCAAACTATAACCAAAACATTACCGTAACAGACTTGTTCCTCGTCGTGTGCATAAACCAGAACTGATAGGACCAGCTGAATACATCCGTGTTTAAACAGGATTAAGGATATTATTGTTGTTGTACAAAGTGTTCTGGGAAACGTTAATTGCATTTTCAAACTCATTAAAATTGGCCTGCAACGTGCGAAAAGGGGCATTTGGGCATCTGTATAAAAGGTCGCCCCGTATCATTCTTCAACGACACTTTTCGGTTTTATGTAATTTTGCGCAACTCTACTGTAGGAGACAAAATCTAATGCAGTCTTAAAGTATCGTCTCGGATCAGCCTGCGCGGATTGCGCAGGCTGATCCGAGAGGATACTTTAAGTAGATGTCGAAATGCCCTTTTGCGCATGTTGCACGCCTTATACGGATATTAATTAGGCAGTTGTGCAAAACTTCAGCTCTGTACTTGAGACCAGTTTATACGATTTGAAAGCATTTATTTGTGACAACATACATTTCAAATGACGGGATGAGAATTTTGATAAGGGCAGAAAAACATTGTGTGTAGAAGATAAAACACATTTCTCCTTTTGCCTCAATGTATTCAAAAGCTTTTCGCCCCAGTTTTGTTAAGAACGAGATCGTTTAGTAATGATCGACTTCACACAAGGAAGTAAAATACAGTTAAATCAATTTAGTTGATCAAGCTTGCTGCAGGATATGTTGAGTCCTTGCTATGCTAAAGAGGCCGGGGCATGGCTGCAAGATCCACAAGGCGGAGGCCAGAGGTACGATCGTTACACGAAGAGCTAGGTTTGTCGAGGAAGCGTCCTTGTACAATACCCTTCAAAGCCCTTGTCTGGTGCTGTTGCATTATCTCCCACTAGATGGCATTCTACAAATACATAAACATGTATCTATTTTCAGCATCCAGGGTACGGAACCGGACTACTTTACTACGCGACAACCGTTACTTTGAATGTCAAACTAAAAGAAATGTTTACTCCATAAAACGCTACTTGGTGCGATTCACTCAGCTATGATCAGCAGTTTAGAGAAATCTGGAGCTAAAACAGGCCTGATTTCTCTTCAAACGTATTAACAAAAGCCATTTTCTCCATTGCTACCGTATAGCGTGTAATATTACAATCCAACAGCCAACATATTCGGGATGGGGGTGGGGGGAGGGGGAGTAATGCGTCATACAAGACAGGTCGAATCTTCGAAGAATATCACATGCGCAGACAACGAGTGCTGTTCAGACCCAAGACAGACATGGATAACCGGACTGCCACTTTTAAAACTGAAATTAAGTTGACAGCTCCTTGCAACACCATTCAATGCCAAACTAGAGCGTATATTGATAGATTTCATTTCGTAAGGCCATTCACTGTAAATTGAACTCGTTTCTCTCGAAACTTTAACATGTAAGCAGTATGGAAAGCATGCGGAATACGGAGAACAGTATTGCTTTGACAAGAAACTGTTCCTGTTTCTTTGATGTTTCTGAAGTTCTCCACCGTATAGTATACAATGGTGTATATTTACACAAACGGGCAAACAAAGTAGAACTTATCATGCTTATGCTGGTTATCAATAACTCTTTACGGAACAATACCTAGTTTTACCGCCCCTTGGAAAAACACCTTTTGAAAAAAATTGTGGAAAAAAGAGAAAATGCTAGTAGCCAGCATTTTCTCCTTTTCCCACAATGTTTTCTACCCTGCTGGAGACTAATGCCAAATTTGCGTTCATTTTGTCGTCTGCGAGTGCTTTCAATTTGGACTAGTGTAAATTTTTCGTCGTTTGGTAAACCCTTCATGCGAAAACAAATTTGTCAGTTTAGTGGACAGTCTAAATCAAGATCAAACTGCACAAAAGGTGCGGTCTTATCCTGAATCTACACTGCTGAATTATATCACAGCCTGACCAAAACAATCCTACTGTGCAATATCTTTGGCTGTTTGTCCTACATGATAAAGTCCTCTATTTCACTAATTTTCAATTCAGCATTGGATGGGTCAGACTTAGACCTGTAAAAGGAAGCGTTATGCATTTCTGTGATGTTGTAACTGCACCATAGAAATGCATAAAGCTTCCTTTAGCCGGAGAGTATACCAAGCAACTCATTATTATCTAAACCGACTCTTTCAGTTACACCGCGGCCGTCGTGCGTTATTGGATTCCTTTTACGAGTAACGTTATTTCGTACATTTTTTTTTCCAAGCCAGGAGAACACCAAACACACAAAAGTCAAGAGATGTACTTCAAAGTATTACCTCGTGAACCAAATTTTGTTAACTTTTTTGACAAATATGAGACACTTGTCCTTTTATTTCTTTGGCAACCTTTTAGAAATAGCGATAGGCTCCTGTGTGGCTCAGTGGTTAAAGAAAGGACTTGTGACCTTGAGGCCCTGGGTTCGTGCCTCGCTAGCTCCATTGGGTTTTTCACAGGAATACCCTTAGGCAAGACACTTCAGAGCCCCGTCTAGTTCGGATGAAACCCGGGAAAACATAAAAATGTGAGGTGCCACCGTGATATGACTGAATTATTTTGAAAGCGGCGTGAAACATCATTTAAACAAACAAAAGAAGTTGACTTTTTTATCGGCCATGTTTCATCAGTTCAGTCGCTTTTAAATTGAAGTCGGCCTGAAATTTGTTGTTTGGTAGAGAGCTTATTTTAACGATGGGAAAAATAACTCGCATCTGCAAGGCAAGTAATTAGACATAAAGAACAGATTTGATTTGCAGTGATTGTTCCGCTTTAATCTCGAACTAAAGAAGTCTGAGCATAGATCTTTTTTTTATAATATAAATTAACATTTCAGTTTGATTCTACTGAGCTTTTAAAGTTCGATCAAAAGTAAATAATGAAACATACTGTACTTGACTTGCATGATAACAAGCTTTCAAATCATGATATAAAATTGATTCGACAGCTAGAACCGACTTAATGAGATACAAGTATATTCGAAGATTCTATTTTGAAAGTTTTGTCACAGCCAACCACAAATTTTCATACACGGTGGGGTAATTGATTACAGGATTGTTCCCCTTTAATACTCTTCTTCTCCTTCATCCTCATTCTCCCCTTCAGCGGAGTCCACTCCAACTTCTTCATAATCTTTTTCGAGAGCAGCAAGATCTTCTCGTGCCTCAGAAAACTCGCCTTCTTCCATACCTTCTCCGACGTACCAATGGACAAATGCTCTCTTGGCATACATCAGATCAAACTTGTGATCAAGCCTGGCCCAAGCTTCAGCTATGGCAGTTGTGTTGCTCAGCATGCATACGGCTCTCTGGACTTTAGCAAGATCCCCACCAGGCACAACAGTAGGTGGTTGATAGTTGATACCGACCTTGAAACCGGTTGGGCACCAATCAACGAACTGGATGGTCCTCTTGGTCTTGATGGTTGCAATGGCGGCGTTGACATCCTTTGGTACCACATCACCTCGGTACAGCATACAGCAAGCCATGTATTTACCGTGACGTGGGTCACATTTAACGAGCTGATTGGCTGGTTCAAAACAGGCGTTAGTGATTTCAGCGACTGTTAGTTGTTCGTGGTAGGCTTTCTCAGCAGAAACGACAGGTGCGTAAGTAGCCAGTGGGAAATGAATCCTTGGGTAAGGAACCAAGTTGGTTTGGAATTCAGTAAGGTCAACATTCAAAGCTCCATCGAATCTCAGTGAAGCGGTAATGGAGGAGACGATTTGACCTATCAATCTGTTCAAGTTGGTATACGTTGGTCTCTCAATGTCCAGGTTACGTCGGCAAATATCGTATATCGCCTCGTTATCAACCATGAAAGCGCAGTCCGAGTGTTCCAAAGTAGTATGGGTGGTCAAGATCGAGTTGTAAGGCTCGACGACAGCAGTTGCTACCTGTGGTGCTGGATAGACGGAAAATTCGAGCTTGGATTTCTTCCCGTAATCCACGCTGAGTCTCTCCATCAAAAGGGAGGTAAATCCAGATCCGGTTCCGCCCCCAAAAGAATGGAAGATGAGGAATCCTTGAAGTCCAGTACATTGGTCCGCCAGTTTCCTAATTCTATCGAGTACTAGATCTACTATCTCTTTGCCGATGGTGTAGTGACCACGAGCATAGTTATTGGCGGCGTCTTCCTTTCCGGTAATCAGTTGTTCTGGGTGAAACAGCTGACGGTAAGTTCCTGTTCGGACCTCATCTGAAAAATTATGAAACACCCTCTACATCATTTCCTTGATAAAGCACTCTTGCAAAAATTTACCCCATCCTGCTAAACAGCTAAAATGAAACCTTTAAGCTAATAGTTCAACCCAAATTTTGCTATTTCAAAGGCATTATTTTGGTGGGAACACTATCTTCATATTAAGACAATCCAAGATCAGACTACACATTCTAAGCAGTCTGATCTTGATCGACAATGTCCGCGAAAAGTTCAGCAAGTCGGGCTCAGCAACCAACGGGTTAAGTATTGTAATTTTTTTGTTCCAACTAAACGGTATAAGAGACGAGCGTGTGTCCTTTGCCTGAGGTAGCATGACTGGGTTCTGGGTTTATATAAATCTTCGAAATAACACGTATGCCGAGGTGTTTCTTGCTAAATGAGTTCACAATAACCTATGTTGCCGGCACTCATTAAATCTTTCTCATCGAAAACATTCTAATGAGTACCCACAATATTTATGTAAGTATAGGTTCAGTGCTAAAAGAATAAAGATTTTAGGTTAAAATTTTGTTGGCACCCTCCCCTATCTAGACTTGTAAGACTAATAGTACGAACGTTTTTTGCATCTCATGGAAACCTTGCTTCAATGCTTACGGCGATGAAATCGTAACGGTCTGGGTTGATTCCCATTAGGTGTTGGTCATGTGGAAAATGTCAGCGTAGAGCCAAAGCCTAGCACTTAGGGACACCCTCCCACCAACAAAAGATTTTAACAAGCGTGCTGTCGCTATGCAACTCAAAAATGCTGTAAGTAGCAAACACACCATTTGAAAAGACGAGTCAACCTCGCGATTGGTCGAGGTTCTACTGTAATTGAAGAAACGGATAAATGATAAAACCGCAAGTCTGAGGGCGTAGATCGATATCGGCGCCCTGAACATTACACGCGTTGCATAACAACGACAAAATAGCATCACGCTATCGTCTGACTCATTCCCGCTTGAATTTTCTTAATGGTCGTCTGCAAAGCACGAGGCTGTCTGCTACATGGCGTCACTGCGATCAATAGACTGCAGTAAATACATCACTTGCAAATAACAAGAGTTTTCCGATTTGTAAAGTCCATGGCATTGTGCAATACCTTTAACTCTTTACCAAACGACAAAATTTTACACTGGTCCAAAATCAAAGCACTTGCAGACGATAAAATAAACCTGACTCAAGAAAATGGAATTTGTTTCCAGCAGGGTTGAAAACATTGTGAGAACAGGAGAAAATGCTGGTTACCCACATTTCTTCCTTCTCCCACAGTGTTTTCAAAAGGCTATTTAAGGGTGTAAAAACCAGAGAGTATCTGGTAAAGCGTTAAACTTATGAATAATAAGTCTTTGAAGGAGTAGTCATACAAATTACTTCAATAAAAAAAGACCTAATGCAATAATGATTCAAACTGTTTCCATAGCAACGGCATATTGATTCGATGGTACCGGACGGGATAAATATTTATCATACGTCCCAAGTTTAGACTCATCAATACTGGGAGCATTTGCAGACGACAAGTTCAATATAGCAAAGCAGATCGGATATGTCTTTGAAAGGTCAAAACCATGTTGGCTTATTCTGGTACTGTTATTAACTCTTTTTAACTCTGAATAAATACAATTGACCTCTTCCATTTGTGAGAGAAACAAATATACCTGTCTCTATTGCAAGGTTGCTTTGACTGAATTTGTAACAGCACAACGGACTGTAAGATACAAGATCAGACTGCACGTTTTATGAAGTCTGATCTTGATCTACACTGTTCGCAAAAGCAGCTCCAGATGGATGAAGCATATTAAGGGTTGACTTTATACAGAAAATATTTCATAAAAGTACACCAAAATAGTTTTACCGACAACAGTTGGTTCCAAGTCTATGAACACAGCACGTGGTACATGTTTTCCGGCTCCAGTCTCACTGAAGAAAGTATTGAAGGAATCGTCTCCACCTCCAATGGTTTTATCACTTGGCATTTGGCCATCGGGCTGGATCCCGTGTTCAAGGCAGTATAGCTCCCAACAGGCATTGCCCATTTGGACTCCGGCTTGGCCGATATGGATGGAAATACACTCACGCTGAAATACACAACAGATATACACGTAAAAGAAACTCATGAAATGAATGTGAGATAAGTTTGAATGTTTTAACCAGTCAATGTTGTGCTACTTTGAAATTAAGAAGAAAAAAAACTTGGACAAAAAAAAAATACTGTTCAGAGTTGTTGGTGAAGGGACCCTGGTTACAGTCATGCACTTTTAGCAAACCCATTAATGCTTAGGCATATGTACGAAGAGTTTACTTCTAATTAGCCATGGTGAAAATTAGAAATAATTGTGAGAGACTGGAAGGTAGGTTTTTAATTCAATTTCGATCAGAAGAGTAGTTTTTTCGCCCAGAATAATCATCTGGTTTGTCCGTGACAAATGCGAAAGCGAGGGGTCATGGAACTAGCGGCTGTTTTTAGCCGCGAAAATAAGTGTAGGGTCAGGAAACAAAAGAACAAATGGCATGGCAATGTGCTAATTTAGATACCATCCCCCGAATTGGTGTCAAGTTTCAGTTTAGCTTGACATTTTCAGGCTAGGGTTTGCATCTCGTGAATTTTGGAAATATGGGCTAAAATGGCGTATTTTGTCATTGATTTCCCGGACCATGCCACTTCCCTTTATTGATAACTAATTTCACTATAGTCACTATGATTTATTGATAAAATCTGAAGAACTGGGTTTGTGCTGTTGCATTTAAGTGCACTACATAATTTCAGGCTAATTATACAGACCTTTCTTTGAGAAAGTTCTGTTTGGTCTACTGTCGATCAAGACGAGGTTAGCTGAAAACCTTGTTCTGCTACCTTATAAGCCGTTAGTCGGCAGAAAAACAAAATTCCCACTATCCATGTCCTAACTCGAAAAACTATTAAAAATATAGTCGCGCGCTTCTGCGCGGCGACTAATGAAGTCACATATATAGTGCACATTCCTTTGTTGACCTTTTATTGTTGCCATGACCTTTTGGCTTTTACACTATTTTTTTATGTGAGAGCAGGAAGGAAACAATCGTAGGCCTACTTCATCATTTATAACAATCTCAAGTTCCAACCTTACCGCATTGTCGTCGGTTTACTTCAAAAACCTCGTAACTACAGCTTATAACAAGCTGTAGTTACGAGGTTTTTGAAGTAAACCGACGATATGCTAAATACATGTCCTTTTGAGAAAGGCATAGATCAAAGACTCCACACAACGTGAAGTCTGATCTTGGATCTACCCTGTCTGATAAGGAAGTTTCTTTCAAAAGAAACCTACTTTGAAATATAGAAAAAGAAATGGGTTAATAGTATCAGCTTGCAAGTTTCATTTTGATTTAATTACCAGGATAGGGGTTAAAGACGTAGTTGGAAAAGAAGCTAATGCTGCAACCCGTATGTTGTTTTTTACCGTCCATGTTTCTACACTACTATATAGACATATTCCAACATTTTTATCAAATTGAAATTCGTCGTCTGCAAATTCTTCCAAATTGGGCGAGTCAAAAGTTTTGCCGTGCGGTAAAGAGTTCAGCATCCTTTATTTAACCCTTTATTACAAAATCCCGAGTTTTAGTTGAGCTCTTTACCAAACGACAAAATTTTCGACTAGTCCGAATTGAAAGCACTTGCAGACGACAAAGTAAATGATAATCAAAAATTAACACTCGACTTTGGAAGAATAGAAAATACTGTGGGAAAAGGAGAAAATGCTGGTTACCAGCATTTTCTCCTTTTCCCACAATGTTTTCAAAGGTTTTCTTTCTCAGGGTCGTTAAAAGTCGGGATTGTGTGCCAGTGGTAACAACGATTACAACGATTGAGAAACAAGTTCATGCAACTTATGTCAAACCTTAACACAATTTGCGACAAATATTAAAGTTATTGATATCGAACTGAAAATTTAATGTTAGATTTTAGCAGGATAAGGGTTAATCTCTCTATTCTGCTTCCCGGAAACTACACCAGTACTCGCGCCGAATGTGTGGGCCAATGAAATATCCCCAAAGTTGACAGCCGCTCCCAGGTATCGAACCGGAGTTACGAGGCCGACGCTTTACACCGCATTCACGGACACCGCACTATCCCGAACTAAAGCAGTTGAAAGCGCCGTAAACACCATTTGAAAAATCATTCAATTGATGCCCCAGCCGGGTTGCTCTGTGGTGAGCGTGTAGGACTCGTGACCTGGTGGTTGCATGTTGCATGTGCCGGTTGAGGCAGTCTTTCTTTCAGGCATATTTTTGCATCTCACCTCTGCTGAAGAATGTGAGAAATGTAGTCGGTGGCTTTGGAAAGAAAGTTGTGTTAGCACTGGTCTGAGAAAGCCAGGAAACATACATGTATGTGCTTCAGCGACCGCCATGATATGACCTTAACTGTTAAAGTGGCATTAAACTCCAATAAAACCAACCAACCATTCAATTGACCTCAATGTTTTCCATTGTGATCTACCGAGGAAGGATGAATTCATCAGAATTTTTTTTTCAATTACATGCCTCATGTTCTTCACACACAAAAAAAACGTGTATTGTATAAATTGGGCCTACTCATGTTAATCCCATCTGAGAGAACAGCGTACAGTTCTTCCGAGCACCAACAACATGGGCTTCTATGAAAGCAAAGCTGAAGTTGTTAGTAATGAAAAATAAGACCCGTCTGCTTCATGCAGTCAATGTATAATGATATAAGACTGCGCAAAAGTGCAGTCAACTTCTGAATCGTCCCGTTCTTTATGAAATAAGTTGCCACTAGTAAAATCATACTAAAACCACTGACAGAGAAGAGAGTAGTACAGATATAGATCAGCCGGAGTCTTGGTTCACGCATACATATAAATTCATACAGATTGTCGCAAAAACAAAACTAGAGTTTGAACTTAAAATGTACTCGATGAAAGACAAAGACACGCCATGTGGTCGTGTTGTGTCTAGATAAAAGGAGAATACTTTAGTAATAATGCTGTATTTTCGCATATATATTGCTATACTGCAAAGTCATTAATAAAACCTGTCAAAATGAAATTATGAGTGATCTTATTATTGGTAAGATTTAGGTAAAAACATGTCCAAATAAAAACTACGCAGATTAAAAAAGAGCAGAATGTAACGCACTTACCATTTTTATCGTTATACAAGTTCTCGCTCACTTCGCACAAGCAGCTGTGTGAGACCGAAATGAATGCATGCCTGTGTAAAATGCCGATTTAATATTACTCATGTACTTCGCTGTTTCCCCGCTTTTGTCATTACGTCATACGTTAATGCAGTATGTTTGAGGAACAATGGTGATGGAGCCAGCCAACACAGTGATTCATACTTCAATCAATGAAAGAGGCTTGGCGCAAAGCTGTGGTTCTGAGCCAGACACGACCCTTTATCCCTGAAGTTTTCCCCGTTATTTCTGTATACGTGCACTTCATCAATATTCAGAATTTGTAATAGTTTGCTTCTAGTCTCAAATGCAAGACAGGCCATCTGATTGGCCCAGACCTTCTGTCACAATCTAAAGAAGGCTATTTTGAAATGAGAATCAGAATTCAGATAAGAATGTTGGCTGTATAAAGACCAAGTCCAAAGAGAAAGCAGTCTAGTTTAATGCAGGGTACCTACTAAAATATCAACCGTTCTGTAAAGTCGCTTTTGGTTAGATCTAGTTATAAGAATTAGGTCTATGAATTATATACAGGCCCAATGGCTCTGAAACAATTATAGCGGCATCAGATCTTATAAAACTTAAAAAGAGAATGATTAAGAAATGGGCCGACCTCACATCCCCATATTCGAGAAAATTGAAGGGGTCAGGGTTAACAAAAGACTGCACGGTTTGATCATTTTATACGTTCTCACCACTAGCTATTAGAACTTGTAACATTTTGCCAAACAACCCCTGGTGTTTACGACCCAGAGGAAGAAGCCTTCTGAAAACATTGTGGGAAAAGGAGAAAATGCTGGTAACCAGCATTTTCTCCTTTTCCCACAATGTTTTTACTCTTCTAAAGTCAAACTTCAATTTTTGAGTCACTTTTTTTTTGTTGTCTGTAAGTGCTTTTAAATTGGACCACTCTAAAAATTTTGTTTGGTGAAGGGTTAAATCATTACCAAGCGCTTCTTTGCATATTTTAGTGTAGTTAAGAAACAACTCTTTCTGAATTATACTAGTAAGATGGCGCAAAAAATTGCTTTTTTGTCTGCAATATTGATTGCTTCAGACGTTTCCCAGAACCGTGAAGCGTAAACCCTTTGAGAGCCCTCTATAAACATGGAGGAATGATCGTTAAGTATGCATCATAATTTTACCCTTGTTGCGGTGAGCCCGCATTCATATTCTTATATAGACGATATAGATCAAGATCAGACTGCACAGAATGAGCAATCTAATGTTGGATCTACAGTGTCCGTGTCCATGCCAGGTAGTCGAACACAAACAGCATTAAAATTGCAATTTTAGATACTGATTAACTCTTTAGCAAACGACAAAATTTTAGACGGGTCCGACCATAAAGTATTTGCAGACGACAAAATAAACGTGGCTCAAAATTTGAAATTTGTTTTGAGAAAGGTAGAAAACATTGTGGGAAAAGGAGAAAATGCTACAGCATTTTCTCCTTTTCTCACAATGTTTTCAAAAGACTTCTTTCCCAGGGGTGTTAAAAGGCGGGATTGTATGGTAAAGTATTACGAGTGTTCATTTCCACTATAATCTAGAAATTGAAGGGTAAATTTTCACCATGTGTATCAGAGAACAATTTGTGTAGAACTTGGATAAACGCTTCACCTCCAGCAGACGAATTTTTCCGTCATGAAGCGCAGGTTGTAGAACTCTGTAGCAAAACATTTGTGGTGAAAGGAGAACTTGCTCGAAATGAGGATTTTCTCCGTTTACATAAAGGCTTTTACCCACACTCATAATTATATTTCTTGTTACTTCATTTCACTTATTCATAACTTACCGTAATGTTTAATGTAAGTCTTCTACCAAGTTTCCAGGCAGTAGATATCCGTCCCATAGGCTTTTGTTAATTGTTCAAAGTTCGACAAAACCCTTTCCTGTTGTATATATGCATGTACCTATCGAAGTTCTCATTCAGCACAGGATTATATCAAAAAAGTCCCGACCCTGATAACGATAGCCTATGAAAAACTTGTTGGAAAAGGAGAAAATGCTGGTAACCAGCATTTTCTCCTTTTCCTACAATGTTTTCTACCATCTCAAAGGCATATCCTATCATTTGAGCGACGTTTAATTTGTCCGTTCCAAATCCTTTTCATTTGTAGTAGTCTAGCAGTCCAAAACTTCAGCAGGGCTACTTGATGAGCAGTACGATTTTGGTTCCACTGACCGAAGGCCAGCGAGCTCGTGGCCTCATGTCCGTTGTGCCCGTGCCTTTACTTTTATTTCAAACATCTTCTTCTCTGAAACTATCCATCCAATTTTCCAAACATTACAGGAATTGTCATACCATAATCCCTTTCATACTTTCAAAAAAGAATTTGATTCCTTTGAAAAACTATCGTTGCCATGACAAGAAAACTAAATAAAGAAAGTGAAAATCCTAGGAAAATCTTCTTGTGCGAAGCCCTAAGGCCTACAGCTACCACATTTGGCATGTAGCTTCACGTAGTAAACCTTTACCGAGTTTCTTCAAACTATAGCCCTGGGGTGAAAATTGGCCCCACCATGGGAGTCACAAGATTTACCAAGGCTTATATAATGAAAACTTTTGAAAACATCTTCTTGTTCTAAATCATAACACTTCGGGCTACCTAATTCGGCAAGTGGCTTCATTAAATAGACCTCTACTAATGTTCTTGAAACTATATTCCTGGGGTCAAAGTTGGCCCCTCCCGGGCGTTACAAGTTTTACATTGGCCTGTATAGTGGAAACCTTTTGCTCCTAACCATAAGTCCCAGGGCTATCAAATTTTGCCTTTAGCTTAATCTAGTGGACCTCTACCAAGTTAGCCCATATTATAGCCCCGGGACAAAATTCGACTTAGCAAAAGCAGTAACAAGTTTTAGATGGGCCTACGAAGTGAAAACTTTCAAAACCTTCTCGTTCCAAACCGTAAGATCCAGGGTCACCTAATTTTGCATGTTTATCAAATTATAGCTTTAGGGTCAAATATGGCTATATCTCAGTCTCAACTTTTACATAATTAAGTTTATTTGTTGAAAAGTTTAAAGATGTATTTGCTCTTGGCGTTATGACTACATGGCCTAGACCTGTATCATCTAGCATGTGGACCTCAAACAACGTTCAAGTAACCATAGCTCTGTTATCAAAAATTGCATCCCCTGTGGTCACAACTTCATATTGGCTTTTGTGAAGAAAACTTGATATTTTGTTGTAAAAGGGTTAAAAGGGTTGTAAGCTTTCATATTGGTTTACCTCCATCTGTTTGCCGATATAAATATGTTAAGTAGTATTTTTACATGTATTTCTTCATCTTTGCAAGCCAAGGGTGACGATCCACTTCGCTACTCTACCCTTGGCGGATCGAGCTTAATTTTGACATTCCCCCGATACGCATGTTCATTGGTTGCAGCTAGCTCTAACTGCACGAATGAAATCGCTCGGAGCATTTCTTTTGTGATAAAAATAGAACAAGGTCGCGACCTTTCGAATAAAAATAGAAGGTAAACATGCATACCTCCTTGGATGTGTGCAGGATCTGCAATTATTTATTACCGAAAAAACACAGACGAACAATATTTACAGAAAGTTTCAGTGTGACCAATCAATTATCTGAGGTTTTAGGCTATATTCCAGCACCTGACGATGGAATATCGAAGTACGTTTGTGTGTTGTATTCATAAGCGGTTTGTAAAACGATCTTTCATTGGCTATCAGAAATATGAGGTAAATGGGGGTATTATGCAGCATCCAACAGGGGGCGTATCATGGGAATATCGAAATCGGGGTCGATAAGCCAAGGAAAGATCCACTTAGTTGTAACCTTGTCTCGCGAAAATGGTATTTCCTAAACGGTGAAAAATCCCTAGCACGTTTCTGATTGCATTTTTCATATGTGACCCATCATGCAAAAAGGGACCTTCAGGGAACTGCTAGAAGTGTCGACTCTGGTCAGAATGCGCGGGTGCGCAGGCTGACCAGAATCGACACTTTTCGTTTTTTGGACAGGTCTAAAATTTTGTAGTTTGGTAGAGTTAAAATCCATTTTGTCTGTCAACCGAAAGACTCGAGGGGAACAGTGGTCCTTTGACAGAAAGTTGATCGGCAGCAAAGAGTTTCGGTCAAGGTCAGCCTGCGCAATCCGCGCAGGCTGACCTTGGTCGATACTCTTTGCAGATGCATTAATCTTCCGTTCATGGATCAAATAACGTGACTAGAACTTTAACGGATAACTCTATGACGATTCATCACCGGTTAACTTTGAATTGTGTAGGTCATTTTGGATCAACAAAGAACTCTTTCAAAGGACACACGGTTGAATCAAAGGGAAAATGTTGTCATGTACGGATATCACATATATTGGTGTAGAAAGACGAACTGTTCATTTACAAGCAGAAGCTCATTTTACCACATTATTCACAATATTTCAACTGCGTGGACGGAAAAAGGTTTTATTTACAAGCAACAGCTCATTTTACCACAGTACTTCAACTGCAGGGACGAAAAATCTGTATAACTACCAGTAAGAGATAAGGACTTGGAAATCCCTGTCCAGAACAAAGGAAAAATCGATGCTCGACATGCAATATTTTGCAGGAAACGAATGCATGTCTAGAGATTACAGTCATCGATTTTTATCAGACATCCATATAAGGCTTTCTTGATGAGTAACCCAACTACATGTACTTTAATAACACGGTATGCTTCCTTTTCTTCTTGATCTCAAAAAAGCATAATACAAAAAAATACCCATTAGCTAGTTGAGAGAGAGAAAGAGATGGAGCAAGCGAGCGAGAGAGAGCGCCTTTGTAAAATGACTAAGGAAAAGTATTCAATACTGACTTATATTCACCGGACAACTTTCTGCTGCATGCACCATTTATAAAGTAGTTATGATTTTTCGCTCCAAGAGTTAAACACCATTTGCAAATATTCCAAGCAAAGGAGAGTTGCTTGCTACTTTTTAACGAAAGCATTGAAACATTGTGTAGAGCTTGATTTTTTTGTCCATGAATAATTCGTAACTAGATGAATAAACAGACAAATTAAGTAAATTGAATTTGTTATTTATTTCATAAAAGTTGATTATGATATGATTACATGATGTTTGATGGATTAACATACAAATAAACCTACTGTCAAACTTTAACAAATTTAAAGGCGCTACAACATTGTAAATACTACAAAGCACAAAGTATACATATCAAAGACTATTTAAAAAAGGTCTGACTCTCGTATTATATCATATTTTGCATTAACTGACCATATAAATCTTAACCACGTTGCAAAAAATTAGACTACTTCAACTTGAAGATTACTGTGGTTACAAAACATTTGTGTGTCAAATAGTAAGACTTTTTTTTTTAAATGCTTTTGAAAAGAGTAACGATATAACAAAATGCCAACATTTCGACCTTTATCGATAGTGTTTCCAAATATTCTCTTCTATCAGCTTATTAACCCTTTCACTATACATGCTTCCTTTGCGGCCAGTGTAGATCAAGATCAGGCTGCACAAAATGTGCAGCCTGATCTTTGATCTACACTGTCTGCTTTGCTGTAGAGAAAAGCAACCATAAAATTGTAATTACTTGGGTCTTATATCTAGTATTAAAACTTTTGTTGCATTTATTTCTGATGCTTTAAGCCATTACCAAACGACAATATTTTAGACTGGTCCAAATTGAAAGCATTTGCAGACGCCAAAATAAAATTTGAAATTTGTTTTGTGAAGGGTAGAAAACATTGTGGCAAAAGGAGAAAGTGCTGGTTACCAGCTTTTTCTCCTTTTCCTACAATGTTTTCTAAAGGCTTCTTTCTCAGGGGCATCAAAAGTAGGGATTGTGTGGTAATGGGTTAAGAGTTAAAACCTGTTTGGTAGCCCTTTAGGCAGGACAAAATTAGCACACAACAGAGCAAGGGAGACCATTCTTATGTTACTTTGTATAAGTTCCAACACTAAGTTGAAGATGGAAGAAATGGACTGAAAAATTGTATTTGTTTCTCAAAGAATGTATGAACATTTTGATAAACTTCAGGATAAACACCCTTTCTTCCTTAATAAGGGTAAAAAATAATAGTTTTATGCTTTATCACACACCAAATTTTACACATGTCTAAAATAAAAAACATCTGCAGATGACAAATGTCACTCAACTGTTGATATTGGTCTTGAACAAGGTAGAGAACATTGTGGAACAAGAGCCTCAAATTGTCGCAAGATACGCCCGTCTTACCCCAAGTTGTAAAGCTGGGGCATGCACCGGACAAAATTCAAGTATGAAAAACAACAAAAGGCAATAACTCAAAAATAAAGCAAGCAAGAGTTGTGATTCCTGTGTACTGCACTCCCCATGGATGAGATCTATCCACCCATGAAATTTCATAACCCTAGCTTGTATAGTTTTGGAGATATGCTCTGTACAAAAATCAAGTATGAAAAACGACAAAGGGCAATAACTCAAAAATTAAGCAAGCAAGAGTTATGATTCTTGTGCAATGCACACACCCTCGGTAAGATCTATCCAGCCATGAAATTTCATAACCCTAGCTAGTATAGTTTTGGAGATATGCTCCGGACATAATTCAAGTATGAAAAACAACAATGGGCAATAACTCAAAAATAAGCGAGCAAGAGTTATGATTCCTGTGCACTGCACTCTCCCTCAATGAGATCTATCCACCCATAAAATTTCATAACCCTAGCTAGTATAGTTTTGGAGATATGCTCCGGACAAAATTCAAGTATGAAAAATGACAAAGGGCAATAACTCAAAAATCAAGCAAGCAAGAGTTATGATTCCTGTGCACTGCACTCCCCCTCGTTGAGATCTATCCACCCATGAAATTTCATAACCCTAGCTACTATAGTTTTGAAGATATGCTCCGGACAAAATTCAAGTATGAAAAACGACAAAGGGCAATAACTCAAAAATTAAGCAAGCAAGAGTTATGATTCTTGTGCACTGCACTCCCCGTCAATGAGATCTATCCACCCATGAAATTTCATAACCCTAGCTAGTATAGTTTTGGAGATATGCTCCGGACAAAATTCAAGTATGAAAAACAACAAAGGGCAATAACTCAAAAATTAAGCCAGCAAGAGTTATGATTCTTATGCACTGCACTCCCCGTCAATGAGATCTTTCCACCCATGAAAATTCATAACCCTAGCTAGTATAGTTTTGGAGATATGCTCCGGACAAAATTCAAGTATGAAAAACAACAAAGGGCAATAACTCAAAAATTAAGCGAGCAAGAGTTATGATTCTTGTGCACTGCACTCCCCCTTGATGAGATCTATCCAGCCATGAAATTTCATAACCCTAGCTACTATAGTCTTGGAGATATGCTCCGGACAAAATTCAAGTATGAAAAACAACAAAGGGCAATAACTCAAAAATTAAGCCAGCAAGAGTTATGATTCTTGTGCACTGCACTCCCCCTCTATGAGATGTATCCACCCATGAAATTTCATAACCCTAGCTAGTATAGTTTTGGAGATATGCTCCGGACAAAGAACTGGACGCCGCCCGCCCGCCCGCCCGCCATGGGTGATCCCATAATACGTCCCGTCTTCGACGGGCGTATAAAAAGGACAAAAACCTTGTTGCCAACATTTTCTCTTTTTCAACACTGTTTTCAAATGCCTTCCTGACTAGGATCGATAAAACTCAAGATTGTATGGTAAAGGGTCCATCAAGGACAAAAGGTTTCTTTTTTTTTTTAAATCCAGCAACCGTACAAACTTCTGTATTCTGATATGGCTAGTCAAGGATAAATGGTGTTTTGGTGGTCTAGCAATTTTATACTCTGGAATATATATCTGAAAACATTCACAATTGCATACTGAAACACATTAGTGGTTAAACTGACCAATTTTGACTGATTTAAAATTGGAAGAATGCTGCAAACAAGAAAGACAAGAAGTACAGGGATATAAAATGCATAAAATTTTCATCATTTGATGCATACAATGAGTAAGTCCATAGTATTACAAGCAATTTAAGTGGCTTGAATTGCACAAAAAATATTAAGTATGACTTATACTAACCAACAGTCTTTGTAAAAGAAGGTAAAAAAATATCAAAGATAAAATTAGCTATAAATGATATACGACTTGCAACATGCAAAAAGAGCCATTCAGACATTTGCTTCAAGTATCGTCTCAGAAAAGCCTGAGCGGACCCGATACAGCAGTTTACATCAACAGTAAACTTTGTTCTTCAGTAGAATTATGCTAAAGACAAAGCTACATAAAAACTCAGAGCTGTTTCCGATTAGCCTGCGTGGACAATGTAGGCTGATCCAGGGTGACACTTTACACATATGTCCAAATGACTCTTTCGCATGTTGTAGTCCATATCTGTACATGGAAGACAATGGCAGACTCACAGATGATAAATCATACAAAAAAGAGAGATATGAACATACTAAAAACTGGCATATTACGGGATGTTCATGCCTCTACAGAAATTTTGGCCATCATACATTTTGGACAGCTTTTAATGACATAACAATGACACAAAAGAATGTGAGCTGGTCTTTTTATAAAAACAGATATTGAATGATTGATTGCATGGTGTTTAACGCCATTTTCAACATTATTGTACGTGTATTTGATATTGCAGCAGCCAGTGCACCAATCCATGCTTTCCTGGAGTCTATTTTACCAATACTCCGCACAATTTTCTTTCCAAGTCACTGGCTGCACGATTTCTTTTATGTGAATACACCTGACAGAAAGATATTGCATAATTGTTAACCATTGACAGGCAGATAACAGAAAATGAACATTTTCACAGCTGGTTTGCTAGAAAACTTTGTTTTAACTTTTGTTTTGACACTGTAGGTCCAAGAACAGTTTGATTTTGATCAACAATATCTGCAAATAAGTGTTTGAGTTAATGTAGGCATATAACGGATTTCAATTATGAAACATTTATTTGGACAAATATTTGGCAAAACACTTCAGTTTTCTTTGATTTTTCTTTTTTTACATGAAACAAAATTAAACATAAAGGCAAAGTTTCATGTCAAACAATAACTAAAATATCTTTTTTAAATTCTAAAATCAAGAAAATATACATCTAAACAATTGAGACTGTCTGCTTCACAGGTAACTGATCTTACAATCTTGAATTAGACAGCTACACAGTTTTCTTTGATTTTTTAGGCTTAAAAACAAGCCCAATCATAATAAAGACAGCTATAACTATATGCGGTATACAATAAATGTTTCTCCAGTATCCTATGGTATTATCCAAGGACAAAAGTAAAAATCCCATACAATTAAAATCAAACCCTCTCATCTTGAAAAACCAACATGCCCAGTCAAAAACATATCTCTGTGAGGCTGAAGTGTCTGTTCTAAATGCGGCAATCAAAAGATCCTCTGCTACCAGTATAAAAGGTACGGTTAGAAAACTAAGGTAGTAACCTGGATGAATACCATGCCAAAATGCGCTAACTCCCATTGTTATAGCAACCCTGTAATGACAAGGAAACCAAATTAAATTTCTACACACATGGACTTATTTCTATCTGAAAAAAAATTTGCAATAACCTTTTACCAAAGGACAAAAATTTGGACTGGTCCAAATTGAAAGCACTTGCAGACGGCAAAATAAACGAAACTCAAAAATAGAAATTTGTTTCAATCAGGGTTGAAAATTTTGTAGGAAAAGGAGAAAATGCTAGTTACCAAAAGGCTTCTATCTCAGGGTCGTAAAAACCAGGTATTGTTTGGTAAAGGATTAAATGACTTTGAAGTTGATTTTGTAAAAATGCTATGCTTTAACCCTTTACCTCATAAGGCATTTCTATGGTATCTGTAATTGACCCTAAATAACGGCAAGGATGAAGCCATTTCTTATGTGGATATGACACCTTTTGATAGCATAGAAAACATTGTGACAAAAGGTGAAATTGCTTGTCATGAGCAATTTCACCTTTTGCCACGATGTTTTCCAAAGACTCCTACAAGCAATGCTTAGAAATGATTATCTATGGAGTAAAGGGTTAACAAAAGGGGTTTAACCCTTTACCACAAAATTCAGATTTTTAACAATCCCGAGACATAAACCTTTGAAAACATTTGGGAAAAAGAAGAAAATGCTGGTAACTAGCATTTTCTCCTTTTTCGCACGTTTTTTTTTACCTTGCTGGCAACAAATTTCAATTTTTGAGTGACATTTCTTTTGTCGTCTGTATGTGCTTTCAATTTAGATCAGTCTTAAATGTTGCTGTCTGGTAGAGAGTTAATGCATATCTGTGATGTATTTTACCATGCTAGTATTGATTCACGTAATGATGGATCCAGAAAATGACCACAAATTGTCAACAATGCTTAGCTGCATAAACCAACAGATCAAGAAAGATGGTATTACCAAGCTTTGAAAGGACTTAGTCCCCTGACTTTGAAATAGACATACCTTTATTCAGCCAAATTTCAATGCCCCAACATTTGAAGTAGATGGTCTAAAGTGCAAAATAAGACTAAATCTGCATTAACATGAATGTAACACAAGTCACTAGTTTTTGATAGAATTAAAATAAGCCCATTAAGTAATAACAGAGTACACCTTTAACGCGTTTGAAGTCCAAACTAGATATGGTAAAGTCTAACAACAGATTGGAATATCGTATTAATAAAAAAATTAACTCAAATGCCAACTTATATCAGATACTTTATCTCAAAAGCAAGATATGTTAGATATCATGTATACCTCATAGCACCATAACTTCTTGGCAGTCTGCGATGAATATAGGCAGCCAACCAGAACTGAACACTCATGTTCCAACTTCTCAACCCATCTCTAGTGGTAGGTGCAAGCTCACAGCCCCAGATATGTAAGTTATGTATTGTTTCAAAATCATACTCGACAGATTTGGGATCTTTCCTCTTACTGAAAAATATGCAGGATCCTTAAAAACGTATATGTGCAATGCTCTGGCAAAAGGGAGCTTTATGCATCTCCATGATCCATCATCCCAAGTAAGCCATCATATTCTTATTGATCTATTTCTTTTTAACAACAAACTTCATCATAAGGTAGACTGGTGCTTGGCAATGTAGAAAATGGACCAATAGGAAAAGGTTTTGGCCCAGGTCAGCCTGCGCAGTCCGCGCAGGCTGACCTGGGCCAAAACTTTTTGCTATTGTGCATGGTTCATATGTGTAATAACAGTTTAACTTGCCTGACTGTATACAAGAAAATAAAATTTCAGATTTGTTCAAATTGAAAGCAGTTGCGGACAGCAGCTTAAATGTGGTTCAAATGATACCATTTGCCTTTGAAATGGTAGATAACATTGTGGGAAAAAGAGAACTGGTTACTAGCCTTTTCACCCATACAAAGAAAAAATTAATACAATTATTTGAGTCACATTTGAATGATTGTCTGCAAGTGATTCCAAATAGAGCATGTCTACGATTGCCAACATATATCTGCAGAAGAAAAATTTTGTAGCGGTAAACGAAAAATGCTCAATTTCTGGCAACAACTTGTATTCTTGCTCCTTTTGCAACTAAATTTAGTTTTTTGTTGTTTTCTTAAATTTCTCACCTGTATTAACTAAAATTAGTCTATCTTGTAAGAGTTTAATCATGAACATGTACATAATTATATTTTACAGACAATGTTTATGACCACCACAAATTACAAACAATTACACAGATGCAAGGTTGGCAAAAAGCCGGTCAATATGAGTACTGACCGGGCCGGCGGTTTTAACCGGTTAAAACCGGTCAATACTGGTCGATTGGTGGTCAATTGAAGTGGTTGATTGGGTCGATTGAATCACTGACTTAGATACCTGTCCTGTTTCTAAGTAAGTCTTAAAAGCTCTCCTAAATCCTGTACTGAGATATATTACATTATTATCATCAGTATCATAGTTTTTATCAGTAAGGTCCCTTTTTTTATTTGATTACTGCTGGTCAACTTAAGATGTTGTTTGGATTGACCTCCCTCTTCGAACTTACATGCAGGTCAGTTCTTTTCAACCAAAGAACTTAAGAAGTTTTATTTATCATCATTCCTTATAGGTTAGATATCTATTTGTAGTACTGCATCTTTTCTCTTCCTGACTACCACCACAAATATACTTAGGTTTTAGATTATTTAAAAGTTCAAAGTTAGCATAAAAAAGCAGCTAATTTGAAACTTTGATCTAAAATTGAAGAAAAAGTGTCACCCATGTGTAAACCATTGTGAAATTTACCTGTCACTAATCTATAGGCATATTGAGTACCCATAAAGAGGCTGTGACTGATTAACAAAACAATAGTTAGGGATACATCAATGTCAGAAGCATATTAAGTGTCTACCTACACCCTTACATTGTTGTCAAAACACATTAAAAGGTGTAAAAGTTGCCCCTTTCTATCCCAATGGGTGTGGCTTAAATTACAAAAAGGACCAATCATGTATCCCTATTTGGGGTAGAATACTTGTCACCAGGCCTTATTCATAAAGTGTGAAATACTGACTTATATGCAATCAAGTTAATATCTTATCATCACACAGTTACTTAACTCATTACCACACGACAAAATTTTAGACTGGTTCAAATTGAAAGCATTTGCAGACGACAAAATAAAACTGACTGAAAAACTGAAATGTTCTGGGAAGGGTAGAAAACACTGTAGGAAAAGGAGAAAATGCTGGTTACCAGCATTTTCTCCTTTTCCTGCAGTGTTTTCAAAAGGCTTCTTTCTCAGGGGCATCAAAAGTAGAGATTGTGTGGTAATGGGTTAACTCTTTACCAAATGAAAAACTTATAGAAAGTTCCAAATTGGAAGCATTTGCAGACAACAAAATATAAGTATAAACTGAAAATTTGAAATTTGTTTTGTGAAGGGTAGAAAACATTGTGGGAAAAGGAGAAAATGCTGGTTACCAGCATTTTCTCCTTTCCCACAACTTTTTCAAAAGGCTTCTTTCTCAGGGTCGTTAAAAGTCAGGATTGTGTGGTAAAGACTTAAGTAGCCTTGGCAGGGACAAAACATTCTTTCCACTAAAGTCAACTCTCATATTGGTGAATTCAACCAACCTTGGAACCAACATAGGAAAAAAACCCACAAAAAATATCCACTAAATAGCATGACTATCCACTTAAAATGCATCTGACCAGTAAAATTTCCAAATGACCTCTACAAATATCCAATCGACCAGTATTGACCAGTATTGACCACTTTGGGAGTATTGACCGGGGCGGTTTTAACCGGTTAAAACCACCCCTGGTTTCGACCGCCCAACCTTGCACAGATGGGAGAAAATGGGAATACATGTACTTTACTTTTCACAAAGACTTTATCATCAGAGGCCTTTTGAAAACATTGTGTGAAAAGGAGGAAATACTAGTAACCAGCATTTTCTACTTATCCCTAAATGTTTTCTACCCTTCCCAAAATAAACTTCAGTTTTTAAATCACTTTAATTTTGTTGTCTGCTTATGCTTTCAATTTGGAGCAGTCTAGAATTTTTTCATTTGGTAAAGTGTTAAATACATTGACCTGGCTAGATGAAGGCACCTTACCCTCTTGCATGATAATGAAATGTAACATTTACCTGTCTTCAAAGGCTATCAAATCTGATGGCCCTTCTCCACACTTTGGCTTTGAATGTATGGGGTATGCTCCAAGCCCAGCTGTCATGCACATGAGCTCAGAAAAGATCCATGCAATGTACATTCTTGCTCTAAACACCATGAACATTGGTAACATGTAGAACAGCCTGAACCACAGAGGATCATTTGAAAATTGGTCTGACGAGACATACTGAAAGTTGATTACATACAAAGTTCAATTAACTCTTTACCAAACAGCAACATTTTAGACTGGTCCAAATTCAAAGCACTTGCAAACGACAAAATAAATGTAATTAAAAAACATGAAATTTGTTTCCAGTAGGGTAGAAAACGTGGGAAAGGGAGAAAATGCTGGTTACCAGCATTTTCTCCTTTTCCTTCAATGTTTTCAAAAGGCTTCTATCTCAGGGGCATAAAAACCAGGGATTGTTTGGTAACGGATTAAAGACAAAGTTAACTTAATTGCAATCCACAGAGCTGCAAATAAACCCATTGGGCATTCATATCCTAGAAATAAGACCTTAACAAGAACACATTTACTTTCTAGAAATAAGACCCTAACGAGAACACATCTACATCTTAGAAATAAGACCCTAACAAGGACACATTCATAATCTAGAAATGAGACCCTTGTAAGAACAATATTAACATTGGCCTTGTCCAGAATGTCTTGGTAAAGCTGACAGTGAGGATCAAAGTCTAATCTCGATCTACACTGCAAAAAAAGATGACCAAGAGGTGCAAAGTGCTTTAAGGGCTAAAAATGTTTGGATTGTGCGTGTGTGTGTGTGTTGGGGGGGGGGGGGGGTCATACTTATTAACCATTCTAGATTTGGTTTTTATTGTTAGAAATTACTCGGATCTCAATATACTGTCAGGAGAACTTTACATGTGATGTGTGAGAGGTAGACAGGGCAGGCAAACGTTGGACAAGAATGGTACGAAATTTTCAAAAAAATCTTTAATGTTTCATCTAGTAAATTTCCAGGTCTGTCTTTTAAAACTGTCTTGCAGACACATTGTCTTGCAATAATTCTTAAGAAAAAGAAGACAACAAGCAATCAGTTTTCTTTAAAATCCTTACGTGAATGTTGAAGAAGTATGACGTAATAAGATACACAGCTGCTATCACAGGTAACTGTTTGACTCTTTCTATAGCATATTTGTAAATAGGAATGTTAGCCTCTTCATGAATGTCCAGCATATCATAGTATGTTCTAAATTTGAAGTATGGACCTGGAAAGAGACAGGAATGTATACACTTGCAGCAACAACAGCACAATTCTGTAATCAGACTAAGACTCCAAATAATAGAATACCGTAGGTCTAACAGATGATATTGTAACAGCTTTCAACATTTATCAAATAATTTCAACTCCTGAGAAGAACCCATTTAAAAAACATTACAAGAAAATGAGAGCGAGAGAAAATAGGTGCAACTAGTATTTTTTTTTATATCCAAACAATGCTTTCTGTCCTTTTGAAACCAAATCCAATACTTTGAGCTTGGTTTTTGTTGTTTGCATATGCAAATAACAAAACTTTGGACTTGTCAAAATTGATAGCATTTGCAGACGACAGAATGGAAATGATAAAAAAATTGAAACTTGACTTTGGAAGAGTAGAAAATATTGTGGGAAGAGGAGAAAACGCTGGTTACCAACATTTTCTCCTTTTCCGACAATATTTTCTACTCTTCCAAAGTCAAGTTTCTATTTTTTACACAACAATTAAAAAACCCCAAGGAGAAAGCTTTAGAACATATTGTAAGAAAAGGAGAAAATAACACTTACAACCATTTTCTCTGTTTCCACAATGTTTTCAAAAGGCTTCTTTCCAAGGGTCGTCAAAAGATGTCAGTGTGTGGCAAAGTGTTAAACCAGGTAATTACAGTTAGTATAAAAATCTCTTCTTTGTTTTTAAAGAGACTATGAAAAACTTCCATTTAAAAATTAAAAATCCCAAGATGAATTTGTCACCTGTAAATAAGCCCACATAACAGAGAGAGTAATGAATAATATCTAGCGATGATGGTCGTAGCAAATGTTGCTTTTTCACAGCAAATTCTTCCTCGGACTCTGTGTCCCTTTTCTTTGTACACATGGTATCATGAACTTCAAATGCAACTCCAACCATCTGAAATAGATTAGAAGGAGTGTGAAAGATATTCTTGACTATACAAATTGGATCTTCCTTCTTAAAGGAAACTTATAAAACAAGAGGAGTCCAAATTTGAAAGTGGCTTAGCAGACTACCCAATTCAAATAGGCATGTCATTCATTAATAAGCACAAATTAGTAAGACTAAGGCGGAATATCTAAAACAAGTATAAAATGCTTGCAATCCAAACCAAACTGTTGCATGAAAAGGTGATTAGAAAAGCATCAACCTTTAACCACACTTCCAGAGTTTTAACGATCCCCAAGATGAAAGGTTTACAAAGTATTGTGGAATTAGGAGAATACTGTTAACCAACATATTATCCTTATTCCATGCTCTTTTCTACTTTTTCATAGCTAAATCTCACAATTCCAACTACATATATATCATTGCCTTCTGAACATGCTCCAAATTAGAAAAAAAGAGTAAGGGAAATAGACTTAACCCATTACCACACAATCCCTACTTTTGATGCCCCTGAGAAAGAAGCCTTTTGAAAACACTGTGGGAAAAGGAGAAAATGCTGGTAACCAGCATTTTCTCCTTTTCCCACAGTGTTTTCTACCCTTCCCAGAACAAATTTCAATTTTTCAGTCACCTTTATTTTGTCATCTGCAAATGCTTTCAATTTGGACCGGTCTAAAATTATGTCGTGTGTTAACTATTCCTCAAGCATGCTTTAATCTACAGTATAGTGCCAGCAAATAGGCAAAAAAAAAAGATACTGACAGCACCAAAGCTGTTATGAAGATAATGAGCAATACAACTTTTAAAAGCATAAAATTCAGTCTAATTGAGACTAGAATTACATTTCATCGAGCTAGAGGGCAAAAAAAATGAACCAAAAAGTTCATACCCTGAGTGCATTAAAGAGTTGCAAAGCATTTGTGACTGGATGAGGCTTAGATAGGCCAAAAAGGTGAGCTGCTCTGAAAAAAGCAAGGTAGCCAAAACACCAAGCAAAACTTGCCAAATGACACCATCTGAAATGTAGAAAATAGTTAAATCTGTTACCCCTTTACCAATCAATCCTTAGATTTTACGACCCTGAGATCCATACTTAGATATGTAAGTGATCCCTATCAAACGGTGAGTAGTATAGATGATAAAAAATATACCTTGCAGGTATGTTACAATAAGCTATCATATTACTGTGGTTTTCAATCAAAACTGAACAAGCAGTGAGATAACTCAGACACTTTAAGAGTGAAACATTAACACACTTACATATATCTTAACACTCTGCTGTATTCTCCTAATACCACTATGTTTTCTTCCCTTCTCAAAACAAATTTCATATTTTCAGTCAATTCTATTTTGACGTCTCAGGTGCTTTCAATTTGGACCAGCCTAAAATTTTGTAATTTGATATCTATATAGAGTTAATTGACCAAGTTGATGCTCAGGAGAAGTAGTGTCACCATTCATCTTCAGGTAGTCGCACAAGATCGAAGGGTGCAATATATTGTTATCATTTAACCCGATACCACACAATCCCTACTTTTGACGCCCCTGAGAAAGAAGCCTTTTGAAAACATTGTGGGAAAAGGAGAAAATGCTGGTAACCAGCATTTTCTCCTTTTCCCACAATGTTTTCTACCCTTCACAAAACAAATTTCAAATTTTGGGTCACTTTTATTTTGTCGTCTGCAAATGCTTTCGATTTGGACAAACCCAAAATTTTGTTGTGTGGTAATGAGTTAATATGCATGATTCAAGCAGAGATTATGGTTTATCTTATACAGTCTACAGGTATTCAAAATTGATCTTTTGAGTAAATAAAAAGGTCTATGCATGAAATACAATTAACTAGGCCTCTCGAAAACAGGTTCAACCTTAGACTGCCAAATTCCTGTGCCTAAACTAAAAGCATAGACATCATTGCTGGAAAATGAGTGGACAATAGACCTTTTTCTCACAATGTTTCCCAAACTCTGTGTGACAACCCTACTGTACACTGTACCTTGGTCCGAGTACGGAAATCAGGATGCAGTTTCCAACGGTCACGATAAGAGGATGGATAGCTTCAAAACCACAGGACAGAGCAATTATAGAAGAGCCTATCAAGGTGGATATGAGTTGTTTCTGCATTCTCCCTTTTCCATGTCGGATAAGCGGTCCAGATGCAACTGAAACCAACAGTAACACAGCGTAGACGACATCGTCCGACATTGCAGGATAATAATCAAGTATTCCGCATGAGATTTTAACAACTACCGAAAAGGAAGATATCTGGTGCAAAGGATTATTTTAACCGGAGAGATTTATATACTACTACTAGTGAACTTTATACATTTTCACGCCAGAATAAGGACTTTCTGATTAAAGTATATTTTCTGTAACTTAGTTTTAGCTCCCTGCCTATGGTCCATGAGACATGTAACGAATTCGAAAAACCTGAAAATGGTCAAATCGGGAACACCAATGGCCAGACAGACCTGTGCGCTGTTCTTGAACATATCTAGGTGGCAGAATACCTTTTTATACATCGTGTATTATATAAAAGAGTAAGTCATTTTTTTTCACAGAAAGACGTTGGTTACCAAAGGTTATCGCAAAGATGGTAAAACGTGAATCAACCCAATCTGATCTGATATAGTATTAACTTTAAATACACGAGTTATTTCCCTTCAACCATGCCCTTTTCCCGTGTTCTCTCCTCTCTTCCTAAATGCGCTCTCTCTCTTCCTTTATCTCTAAGAAAAAAAAAACTATAAAATTCGACCCAGACCAAATAACCAAATAACTCACCCCCTTTTCCCGTGTTCTCTCCTCTCTTCCTAAATGCGCTCTCTCTCTATTCGTCTATCTCTCTAAGAAAAAAAAAAAAACAAAAAAAACTATAAAATTCGACCCGACCCCCTGCCTGTAACAAACAATACACCATGGAAGAAGACCTTTTGATCATGTTGTTTTAATAAGTTTAAACATATTTTATTCATCAGTATAACAATTAGTAACAAACGTTGCCAAGCAATTTTGAAAAAGGTCACCTGTAAGTCATTTCAGAATCTGTCACCACCCCAACAATCACCACAGCAATGATTTTGATGAATCAGAAATCTGCGAATAAATTTTTGGATAGATCTCCCTAGGACAACTTCTTGACAGTGACTAAAACCTAAGTTGAACAAGAGCACCACATGCAGGTGGATAAAAAGTTCCCTAACAATTTTTGAAAAGGGTCACCCTTTGAACATTTCTGTGAAATTATTTCGAAATCTGACCAGCCCTACCAGGGAAGAAGAATTAAGAAATTCCTCTTCATGTCCCTGTAGTGCAAATAGCCCACAGCCATCAGAGCCATTTTCTTGACATATCACCATTATGTGAACAATTTTTGAAAAGAGTCACCCAAAAACATTGCTGTGAAATGATTTCAAAATCTGACTAGCGGTTTAAGAAAAGAAGAATTTTTAAGAATTTCTTCATGTTCATATAGTGTAAATAGCCCACAGCCATCAGAGCCATGTTTCTTGATGGATCTAAATTTCACGATCGTGTTTTGAAAAGAGTCACCCAAGGAACATTTCTGTGAAAATAAAAATCTGACCAGATTTTAGAAATTTCCATTTGGTTGTCATGGCAACCAGATTTTTTGATGTAAATAGATTCTGTGAACGATTATTAAAGAAGATCTCCCAAGGAACATTCCACCCAAATTTGGACAAAATTTGCCTAGCATTTTAGGAGGAGTTGATGTTTAAAAATTGATGACGACGCACGCAGAACGACGGACGACTTACACCGGGTAATCCTAAAAGCTCCCCTTGAGCAAGATTGTGCTCAGGTGGGCTAAAAGAAGAAAGAAACAAACAAAAAATGTAGTCATAGTATTTATTTGTTTCAGACAACAATGCGATACAGGAGCATTTACAAATCAGTGCAAAGAAAATCAACAAACGACACATGACAATATCAAAATATAAACGATTGTACAGACAAGAAGATTACATATACATGTACTTTTATAAACGAGCATATATAATGAACAAGATTAACATTACTTAACTCTTTACCACACGACAAAATTTTGGACCAGTCCAAGTTGAAAGCATTTGCAGATGACAAAATAAATGTGAGTCAAAAATTGAAATTTGATTTGGAAAGAGTAGAAAACATTGCGGGAAAAGGAGAAAATGCTGGTTACCAGCATTTTCTCCTTTTCCCACAATGTTTTCTAAAGCCTTCTTTCTCAGGGGTGTCAAAAGTAGGGATTGTGTTGTAATGGGTTAAGTATGTAGTATAAAATTTATATCTGGCTGGTTTCTTCCATTTGAGAATCAAATATAATATTATTATGATCATATCGATGAATTCAGGTGGCCTTTCAGTCCATCAACACTTTTTTCCACTGCTGGTACATGTGCCCTACTTTTCGGACAGAATATTTGTGTATTTATACAGTATTTTTTAATAACCATGTATGTTTTCGAGCATGTTAATTTGCAGAAGAGCTTATTTGGCAAGAAGGTGTTTGTAATCAAAGTTACTTTTTTGTTGGATCGAATGTTTCTGTTTTATTCATTAGTCTGTCAGAGCACCCCTCATAGACTGAATCTGCAACGTCAGAGTCTTGGATTAACGTAGTGGACACGTAGTAGAAAACAGATATTTCCACTTTATTTAATACTTTCCGGTAGAATATCGAGAATTGGCAGTGAAAGTATTTTTCGATCTTACACTGATACCACCACTGAAAATACTGATTTTCAGGTTCTTGTTGCCTAGGTAAATTGCGCGTGCCTAACAACTAGATGGGAAATATGACGTCATATATATACCTTACATTTCACGCGCTTGACTTAACGTTGCTATGCGGGATGGGTACGCCACGGGAAATAAGGGAAAAGAACTGTACTGAATTTTGATAGAGCTCCTCCCAGAAAGGGTTAAAAGCATAAAATAAATAGAATATTTGTTTTTTTTTTCGGTGTATGCGCCACTCGTGAAAATATTACCGATGGTGTCCACTCGATGAAATAAATTTCGATCTTACACCGAAAAAAACAAATATCCTCTATATATTATTCTCCTACAAAATTTGCTAAGATTAAAAATGAGTATTATTGTACTACTGTCACCGAGTCACTTTTTCCTTTTTGTCCTTCTAGAATTATCATTTATAAATCTAAAACCACTATATTCTCATTACAAATGGATATGATAATTACCTCCCTTTTCTGGAAACTAACAAAAGTATCAACAAATAATTTCAAAAGAGACATCAAACGAATTTTCGGTTGGTTAAAAATGTGCAAAAGTATAATATCTGCATAAATCCGTCTTTACTAACTGTCAAGAAAATTTATGACATGCTGCACTACAGGTATTACGGGTCCACAACCTTAAGTAGGAATTACTTGTGACAGGAATCTTAAATTACTTTCTCCACATACAAATTTCAGTGACAAAATTTTAGTTCTGTCCAAAAGAAAGTATTTGCAGACAATATCAGTGTGGCTTAAATGGTGGGATTTTTGTTTGATAGGATAGAAAACATTGTGGGAAATGAAGAAAATGCTGGTTACCAGCATTTTCTTATTTTCTCACAATGTTTTCAAAAGGCTTCATTCTCAGGGTCGTTAAAAGTCGGCATTGTGTGGTAATGGGTTAAAAAATACTTTATGTAGATCTGTAAAGCAACGCGAATATCATGTTTGAATACATGTGACAAGAGAGCGACAAAAAGGACTCTTTTTCTCCTTTGTCCTAAATGCTTTCAAAAGACGTGGGCTGCAAGACGAAGCTATCGACTGCAGAAAGTTATAAGATAATAAATATCACAAACAATAAACATACATTTCAGTACATAACAAAATACGCTGCAGCCAATTCATCTTTACACTTAATCAAGTGTACAGGTTTACACAAATTCAAACATACTAATATATTTGTGACCCGTCATGCAAAAAGGGACCTTCTGGGAATTGCGAAAAGTGTCGACCTGGTCAGCCTGCGCGGAAGCGCAGGCTGACAAGGGTCGACACTTGTCGCTCTTATGATTATTTTCTGTATGAAAAATGGTCATTGCACCTTACTGTACAGTCAGTTGTGAATTATCAACTAAAATTGACCTGCACTATCTTTGATCTGTTTACAACTGATGTACGATATTCCCAGATAGTCCATTTTCGTCTGACGGGTCACATATGATCCATGCTCTTGCAAAAGGGGGATTAATGAGTACTCAAGATTTATTGTAATATACCAACAAATTATTATAGATATCTAAGATTATTATGGGTCCATTCATGAGATCCACTTTAAAAAAAAAACCTGACTGAATCATGAATTTAAGTAGTCATTGGACATGCAGATAGAACTAAGAGCAAAAGGCTGCGCACCGAGTCACCTTACGCCATATGACCTGAATCGATACCTTTTTCAGGTGTATTTACCTCTTTTTCACAGAGTATGGCTGGTTTGGACTATGAAGCATTCAATTTTCTTTGTTTCATAACTTGACATAGTCAGGCAAACTATTGTAATTAAAGAATTCAAAATCATTTTGATATAACTTTTGCAAAGCCAGTATGTTTTGTTTTGGAAGGCTGGAATACGCTTTAATTAAAGCCTGCCTTCTCAGCTGTTTTGTATCTTCTCGTGTCATGTTGAATTTATCTCGAACTTTCATGATTTCGTTGTAGAAAATATTGACGTTCAGGTTCAATGTCGTCTCCAGTGCTTTCGGGAATGTTTCTGTAGCAGGAATGTAACCGTTTAACATAAACGCAATCCACATACGTTTACAGATGCCCAGGACACTAGTGCAGCGTTTATGAAGTTTAAGTATTTCAAAATTGTATTTAATCTCATCCATAATGTCGAAATGAGGATGTTTTGTAGTCTCAATACTCTTTAATATTTCTGTCATTTGTTTTTCTCGGAGTACATAGGTCAAATCATCCAGAAATGTTTCCTGTTTTGCGATCAGATCGGGTTTGTAAACACATGGATCACATATATCTGAAACCGGTAACCAGTGTTTGTCCTGAAATATATTTGCCATATCGTGCCCATTGCGTATGACATATTCTATAAATTCTGGAAAGGTTACGTCATATCCACATCTCATTGACTCCGGGGTTGCCATTGGTCGAACTAACCGCACAATTTGCCTACCTTTCGTCTGCCAAAAATCTGGCAACAATAGCTTATCGATATACGCCGACCATAGTCTCGTATATGGATCTCGAACAGTCATTATTCTCCAAGATTGTTGAATAAAAGCAGAATCCTGCTCCATATAAAACCGTACATATTTATCCTTTTCCTTGTAATGAACCTCGTGTTTAGTGATGCTCATTGGATTTCCAGTCGACCATTTCTGACCGGCTAAAAATTTGAATATTCGAAGCCAGGTTGTACATCCCGCTTTCGGGATGACGCAGAAAGACACGTTGATATTTTTGTTACCGCTTAATTCCCATACAGATCCTCGTCTTTTTTTGGTAGAACGACACATTTCTTGCACAAGAAGTCGTCTTTTATCGAGAACTGTTCTTGGATCGGTCTTTGTTTTTTCTACTCCAGAATTACGTATTCTCCGCTTTTCAACAGTATCCTGCAACTTATAAATTACAGAGGGTAGGTAACGTATTCAAGATTCGAGCTGACAAACCATTTTAGATTCAGATCTAATTCTAAACCCTTTGACGAGGCTAATAAGCGCGACTCAAAAACCTTTATCAGGACACGGTACATAAGATCAGACTGCACAGAACGTGCAGTCTGATCTTGGATCTACCCTGTCCGATCAGTATAATCTTTTCCAGGAAACGTTCCTTTGAAAAAGCAAACTATGCACTTTTTTCTATTGACTTGAAAGCATACCATTTCACTTATCAACCCTTTACTCCATAGATGCTCTTTTCTACGCATTGCTTGTAGGAGCCTTTGGAAAACATTGTGGCAAAAGGTGAAATTGCTCATGACGAGCAATTTCACCTTTTGTCACTATGTTTTCTATGGTATCAAAAGGTGTCATATACATATAAAAACAGCTTCATCCTTGCTGTTAATTAGGGTCAATTAGAGATACCATAGAAATGCGTTATGTGGTAAAGGGTTAACAGGATAAGAGTTAATTCTAATTTTAGGCATCTTATCCGCTGTGCAGTTGCGGACTTTTGATCTATCTATCAATCCATCCCTCCGTCCCTCCCTGTCCCTCCCTGTCTCCTTCCTTCCCTCCCTCCATACTCCCCTCGCCCCCTCCCTCGCTCTCTCCCTCCCTCCTTCCATCCATCCATCCATCCATCCCTCTGCATCTCCTTCCTACCCTCCCTTCATACTCTCCACGCTCGCTTCCTCCCTTTCCACATCCATCCATCCATCCATCCATCCATCCATCAGTAAACCAATTCACCATTCACTAAGCCATTTGACCTTTCATTTAGCTGATATAGCTGATAATAACAAACCTTGAGCGAATTCTCTCGATCAGTCTCTATCAAAACTCTGTACTCTGCAAGAAAGAGAGAGAAAAAGTATATGTCAGCTAAAGAATAGAATGATGCATGATGGGTAAAACTTAACCCTTAACCAAACAATCCCTGCTTTTTACGACCCTGAGCTAGAAGCCTTTTGAAAACATTATGGGAAAAGAAGAAAATGCTGGTCTCCACTTCTCACAATGTTTACTACCCTGCTGGAAACAAATTTAATTTTTTTTAATATTTTTTTTTTTTGTCGTCGGCAACTGCTTTCAATCTGGACCTGTCTTTAGACCCTTTAACCCTCTGGGGTATTTCTCTATGTAGAATGATAATGATCCGGGTCATTCCTCTACGCAAAGAAATGACCCATGGGTCAGTCCTCTACGTAGAAAAATGACCCATGGATCATTTTGTAGGGGAGGGTCATTTTTTAGCATTACACCGGCTACCGCTTCCGGGTGTCAAACTCGGGACCGTAAGATTATGAGACCGACACTCTACCTCATGACTGTGGTGCTGAGAAAACATGTATCATATTTATAGAATTATGTATCCCTAGTAACCCCAGAGGTTTTTATACGCACGAGAGAGTCTTAACTTACATTAACCCTTTCCCAAACAATCCCTGGTTTTTACGGGTCTGGAATGGTAGCCTTTTGAAAACATTATGGGAAAAGGAGAAAATGCTGGTAACCAGCATTTTCTCCTTTTCCCACAATGTTTTCTACCCTATCATAGACAGACATAATCTTTTCAGCAAGAGTTGAATTGTCGTCTGCAAATGCTTTCAATTTGGTCTGGTCCAAAAGTTTGTCGTGTTGGAAAGGGTTAATAGCTAACATGCATGCATCTATATTGACGCTTATTTCGTTTCATTTGTTCTGCCAATGCTAGGTTAGTGATCTGAAGCACCTTGCAAATAGTCACCCTGTGTGACGATTGTGAAACGATTTCAGGATTTCTTGACTGAAACGTCTTTCACATAGAGCAGATGAAAACAAACTCGGGATCTACTGTTTTTTCTTTCTTACTGTGAGAGAAGGTTGTTATATGATTTAATTAGCTTGCTGGGTAATGAAATGATTAATAATGCATACAAACCAGAGAACCACTCGCGTTTCTCAAGTGTAGGAATTATTTAACTTACAAACGTCCAATATGTAACTTTGAAAAAGAGGTAATTGAACTACCAAACTGATAAAGTAATCAAAATTCTAGTTTCTTGGATTTCCTATTTGTTTGGGTGACAAGCAGGCGGCCCTCAGAATCAGTAGTAACGTTATTTCTACTCGTTCTTAATTTCAAGATTAACATCAAAGAGTGTAAGGCTTGCAACACGCGAAAAAGGGACTTTCGGACATTTGCGTAAAGTGTCATTTCGGATCAGCCTGCGCAGTCCGCGCAGGCTAATCCGAGACGGCACTTTACGACTACATTAGAGTTTGTGCTACAGTAGACCTGTGCAAAACAGAACATTACATTAAAACAGTTTTACAAATATTAAAATTCGCAGCAAACACATAGCTGAAATATAAACCGCATCTGGTGGGCTTTGAACCAATGCGGAGAAATATCCTCGTTTTTCAAGGTTTAAAAGAGCAAGTCATGCACTGTATAATAGTGGCTTGGTGTATCTGCAAAGAGTATCGATCCAAGTCAGCCTGCGAAGTCGGCACAGACTGATAAAAATCGAAAGTTGTTGCTATCGCTAAAGTTCCTACATGTCCAAGGACCACACTATCGCTTGGTTCAGTTGGTCAAAATACATAATTATGTGATGCCTTCCGTGGACTAATGCACTGCCAAGTTGCACTTTATCACCTGTTAACAGAGCTTCTCCTGGTTGCTGCAGTGCTACTGAACACTAAAAGCGCTGATCTTTAAAGAGGCCCTAATACTAATTTTCAGCCAGTTTTAACTCATTTTGTCTTTATTTTATCAAAATATGGCCATTCTTATAGCTTTATAGCTATATTGCGACTGACGGTTGCAAGATTGCTTAGATTACGGACAACAGAATATGCGTTTCGATGAGTTGCGGTCTTCAATGTAAACAGACATGTCGTTTCCGATTTTTTGAGTCGAAGATTTTTCGATAACCGTTATAAACTTGGGTAGATTCGTAAGATGATCACGCATTCTGTCACGTGACTATATTTGACCTTTGCCCTGCGCCTGATGCGGTAAATAAAAGAAAATGGATGCTTCTCTGTTGCAGCCTCGATTTTCAGGCGTTGGTCTCGGCCTATGTAAATTACACCGTATCCGACTCCCGGCGGAAACCAACGATAAATTTTCATGACGCACCGCCGTTGTTTACAGCTTCGATCGTCAGCCAGATTTCGTCTTACCAATGTTCGGTTTCTAATACAAATCTCCTTGTTTCTCAAGTTTTTTTTTTTTCAATTACACCATATATGTCAGTAATTTATCCATTTTTACACAAAGGACTGATTTCTGTACCATTCTAAATTGTTTGAAATTTAACAGCGTTTTTGCTCACCGACAGTAAACGGGCATCTTTAAAGAAATATCTTAAGAAGGGTTTATTTGTATAACTGTGCTGCTGTTTCAAGGTATCCGGGTCACATGTATAATTGATCATAAAACAGTCAAGAGCCTGTGATATCATACAATATTATTGACAATACTGTGCGGCAAAAGAGTGTTAAAATAATTTGGCAATAGAGGGGCATCTAAAAAGTTTATCATTTTGAAAACCCTGAAGATACTAAAGACATCATCCCATAGGAAGGGGTAAGTATAATTCCCAAACCCAGACACACACTTTCAAGAGTGCTTCAGTTCTATTACTGCAATAGACCACTTTTTAATATCTTTTCATAGTTTCTCCGGGCTCTGGTATTGCAATATCTTCTTGAAGACATTCTCACGTGACCAATGCCGTAATTAAAGATCGGAAATGAACTTCTTGATTACAAACCTAATGTTTAACAATTTCAGCGCAAGAGAAAGAAGAAATTCGGCTTTATCCAACTGCCAGAAATGCAATCCGCTTAAAAATAAAAAGATGTTCAAGTATCTTTGGTCTAATTAAGATATTTGGTGAAACACGTAGAAAGGAACAAAGTACAAGTGTTTGTGATTCTGATTTTCTTTTAACTTAGTATTACACAACATGTCCACTTTTGATCCCAACAAAAGCATGCCCTACGGCAATATACCGCAAAGTTTTAGCCTATATATAATTCTTAAGAAACCACAGACGTCGTCATGAATAAGTGAAATGTCGGCGTAACTATTGAAACTATTTTGAAAGTGGCTTAGAATATACCTTACAGATAGAGATGACCGTGTGTTACTGTGTATAGATGGTTCGAAAAGTTTAAGTATGAATGTTCGTACAGTGACATATAGGAAGATATAGAGGATATTTTTTTACGATGAAAGATCAAAAATCATTTCATCGAGTGAACATCATCGGCGCAGCCACGGGTGAAAATATCACCGATTGTGTTCACGAGATGAAATGAATTTCGATCTTTCACCGCTTCAAACCTTTTCTAGGGGGGAGCTTGATCAAAATCCAGTACAGTTCTTTTCGTTTATTTTCAATGGCATAACCCATCCGCATAGCAACGCATTACATTATTTCGTCAAGCGCGAGGAATGCAAGGTAAATTACGTATATTTCCATCATGTGTCCGTATTCACCGTTTGGTTTTGCCAATCAGGTGTTGTGTTATTTTCAAATTTAGAAAATCTTGAAGAATAAGACTGAGAATATGCTTAACAATTGTGTATGAATACGGCCCCTGTTGTGAAGCACACGAATTTTACCTATGTAACTGGTACACTGAGAGGGGCGGGGGAAGGGGATCTGTTTCTGCCTTTAACAGTAATAATATAAAAATCGGTATCTTCACTGCTAGTAACCATGAAATATCAAAAACAAATTTCACCGAAATTTCTCGATAACCTACTGGAAAGCATGAAATAAGGATAAGTACATGAGCATCAAACAATACAAGGAAAAAAATAAATAAACAAATAAGGAACTGTGATCACCAACCATTCTTGTCAATATTCTGTTTTCTAATTCTCAAGAGCTTTGAAAATTTAAAAGTAAAAGTAATTTCTGATGGGTTAAACGAAATGAATTAGCCAATCAGAAATTGCGTTACTGTATGAATCTGTGAATTATGACACCGAGCGCAATATAGAGTGGTTGCTGAATACGGTCCCAGATATATCTACTTACTCTCTGACCACAAAAATAGCAAAAACAACAGTGATAGGAAAACCACAAACGACACAAGCAGGTTAAAGCATCTATCTTTCCTTCTTTTCATAATTATATATCTTGAGATCGCGACGCACAAACAAAATATCCTTAAAAGATCTTTATAAAAATTATGTCCTTCAGTTTTTCGTGAAATTCAATTTTAATACATAGTGTCTTTCTTTGCCAATAAGCAATTATTCTGACATAATAATAATACTCGCATAGCTTCAAGCAAATACCTTATAAGCAAAATAGTAGCTTAAAGGAATAATTGCTCGCTGTAGTGTAAATGATCGGTTTCGTTTCTATTTTAAGTATGCCATATGTTTACCCTTTCCTCAGCAAATATGACATAAGATACTTGTTGCCAACAATCCGATCTCATATTTGCCCGACTAACTCTACTTTTTTCAACATAGTCTCAAAAGAAGGCCCCAAGATCCTAGGCACTTTTTACACTATATTTATCCATTTGACATATGTAACACACAAAGGGTTAACCCGATTTTGACTGGAATATTGAACGGTTGAAATATAGATGCCGAATATTCTAATTTGAAGGCCGTTTTGTTCAGAATATCTTTCTCAAAGTCGGACAGTGTAGATTCAAGATCAGACTGCATGTTATGTGCAGTCTCAACTTGATCTACGCTATCTGCAATATCATCTAACTTTACTTCAAGTGCTCCAAAAAATTCTGTTGCAATAAACAAATACTTTTATGATGTAACCTTCCTGAAAACTTGTATATCACTGTGCCTTTTTCTTTGATTTGTGTATAAAGTTTTTTTTTTCAAACAATTTTTTTACATAAAGAAATTAAGTCCTTTTTTTTCCCTACAGATTTCGAGAAACTCTACCAAAGATTTGAATGGCTTTCCAAGCGAAGTGATCGATTTTGTTCAGATAACGATGTAGAAACAGCATGAAGGGTTTTAGTGTTTCTTGCTATTAATTATTCAATGACTATCGAAAATCATTGGGCCTTATGTTAACTTGGGGATATTTTCGTCTGTCCGAGTGCATGTAAGATTTGGGCATTCTTGCCTAAAATAGGGTCTTTACGCGGAAAAGATGTGTTCTGTATTGGCTTGAGTTATCCTGATTAACCTTTTACTAAATGACAAAATTGGACTAAAACAAAGTGAAAGCATTTGAAGGCGATAAATGGAGTATTCATATTCTGAATTTACGTCTCTGATCATGTCTGCTAGGGCAAATAAATATGGGAATAGGAGAAAAGGCTGTTACTAGTATTGTTTCCTTTTCAAAGGCCTTTTCTGTCAGGGTCATTAAAACTCGACATTGTGAGGCAAAAGAATAAACTCAATCTCAGCTGCTTGGTTTTTTTTTTGGATTACGGCGTCTTTCACTTATGGCCTGCAACATTCGAAAAGGGGCTTTGGGACATTTGTGTAAAGTGTCGTCTCGGATCAGCTTGCGCAATCCACGTAGACTGAGCAGAGACGGCAACATCCGTTTTATGCAATTTTGTGTAAGTCTAATGAATAACAGAATCTAATGTAGTCGTAAAGTGACGTCTTGGATTAGCCTGCGTGGACTGCCTGTTGGGCTCGATATATTTTTTTTTCTACATATTCTCACAAGAAGGCTCCAACATCCTGAGCCCTTTTTACTCTATGCTTTTGACATATGCAACACTCGAAGGGTTGACCCGATCTTGACTGGAACAGTGAACGGTTGAAATATATATGCTGAATATTCTGGTTTTAGGGTTGTTTACATGGTGGGGTTTGTCTTTGATAGAGTCCAAAATATTGAGAAAAACGAGAAATGGTGCACACCTGCATTTTATCCTTTTTTCACAATATTTCTTCGTAGTTTAACGAGACTGAGCGGTGCGACATACTAAACGACAACTTCCGTTTTCATGTTAATTTCCGTTTTGCGCAATTGTAATGAAGAACAAAATCTAATGTAATCGTAAAGTACCATCTCTGATCAGCCTTCGCGGACTGTGCAGGCTGATCCGAGACGACACTTTACACAAATGTCAGAATGTCCATTTTGGAGCGTTGTAAGCTTTATATCACGGTGGCAAGTTTACCTGTCCTCTACGGTCTCATTTACTAGAACTATGCACATTACTTTTCTCATTGGCAACTTTCCCCTTACAAACATCATGAAAATAATTTAACTGAATGAATCAATCAATTAATCAACGATGTTACGGGACATCACTCCTTCCTTACTGGTTAGGTTCCCCGTACAAAATCAAAACCTGACAACTACGTCAGAAAGAATTCTCTTTGTCTCAGTGGTTATGGTATTGGTCTTTTAAACTATAAAAAAAACGAGGGTATTTGTCCCTAAAAGGGTTCGAATCCCGGCAGATGCGGTTTGTTTTTGAGCCATGCATTTATTTGTTTGTTCTTTACTGACTTTGTTCGTAAGAATGAATGAAAAAAAATGGTGAGTGAGTGAGTGAGTGAGTGAGTGAGTGAGTGAGTGAGTGAGGGAGGGAGGGAGGGAGGGAGGGAAGGAGGGAGGGCGAGAGGGAGGGAAAGAGCGAGTAAGCCAGGGAGTGAGCGATCGACCAAGCCTTGTAGAAAATCTCTTTGTTGTAATTCCCCGCGTAAATACTGGAGGGTGCTTAATCAGTTGAACGAATGTTCTGTTAAGAAAGGCATCAAGATTTAGGAAATCCTTCAGTACCAGACAGTTTAGATCAAAGATCAGATAACACTTTCTGTATAGTCTGATCGTGATCTACAATATCTCCCAAGGCGTATGTTGTCGTGTTTAACCCATTGCCACACAATTCCTTCTTTTGACGACCCTAAGAAAGAGGCCTTTAGAAAACATTGCGGGAAAAGGAGAAAATGCTGGTAACCAGCATTTTCTCCTGTTCCCACAATGTTTTCTACTCTTCACAAAACAAATTTCAAATTTTCAGTCACTTTTATTTTGTCGTCTGCAAATACTTTCAATTTGGACAAGCTTAAAATATTATCGTTTGGTAATGAGTTAATACAGCTAATCGGTTGATTGATTTACACCTATCCTGCTAAAGAACTAACATGAAAATTTACAGTCGATAGCAAAAATCCAGATTTTGCTGTTTCATAGGAATTTTTGGGATAAAGGTCTTCTTATCGGTCAATGTAGATCCAAGATAAGACAACACATTCAGTGAAGTCTGATTTTGATCTACACTGTCCGTAAAAGATCAGTGAGTCGCGCTCAGCACCCTATAGCTGAATATATTATATGGCCGGCAACACGTGAAAAGGGACATTTGGACATCTGCGTAAAGTGTCGTCTCGGATCAGCCTGCGCAATCCGCGCAGGCTAATCCGAGACGGCACTTTCCGTTTTAATGCCATTTTCTGTTTTGCGCATGTCTACTGTAGCACAAAATCTACTGTAGACGTAAAGTGCCGTCTCGGATTAGCCTGCGCGGACTGCGCAGGCTGATCCGAGACGACACTTTACGCAGATGTCCGAATGTCCCTTTTTGCGTGTTGCACACCAAAATTATAACAAGATCTTCGTACGTTATTTCTTTCAGTTTGTGGATCCGGGAAGGGAAACTACTCTATCACTTTCTGCAACACTTTCTAGTATGTTATCTTCCTTGATATAATGCTCCCAGGGCCCGTATTCAACAACCATTCTTGAGAATATTCTTAGTCTCATTCCCCAAGAATTTCCAAATTTGAAAGTAACAGAACTTCTGATTGGCTAAACCAAATGGTTTAGCCAATGAGAAGGTGTGTTACTTTCAAATTTAGAAAATTCTGGAGACTGAGACCAAGAACGTTCTTAAGAAGGGTTGGTGAATACGAGCCCCGCGGAGCTCTGAAGCTGGTTATCTCTTTACCAACCAACAGAATTTTGGACATGTCCAAATTGAAAGCTATGTTTTCAAAAGGCTTCTTTCAGAGACTCGTGAAAACCTGTTGTTGTTTGGTAAAGCATTATATGACTTGCAACATGCGAAAAAGGGCATTCGGACATTTGCGTAAAGTGTCGTCTCCGATCAGCCTGCACAGTCCGCGCATGCTATTCTGAAGCGACACTTTCCGTTTTTAATCTAATTTTCTGTTTTGCGCAAGTCTACCGTAGCACAAAATCTAATGTAGTCGTAAAGTGGCGTCTCGGGTCAGCCTGCGCGGACTGCGCAGGCTGACCCGAGACGACACTTTACGCTAATGTCCGAATGTCCCCTTTCGCGTGTTGCAAGCCATATAGTGTCAACGCCGGTTTCAACATTATTTCAGGCACATTACGACGGCCATTGAACCAAACAATGCTTCCATAGTGTTTCTTTTACAATTCGTCGGTTTACTTCGAAAACCTCGTAACTACAGCTTGTAACAAGATGTGGTTACGAGATTTTCGAAGTGAACCGACGAATTGCATCGCATAATGTTCTTCCCAGGCCACTGGCTGCAGGCCTACCATGATAACCAATTTCCGATACATTAATTCATGCTTTCCGGAAGGATATCGAGAAATAGCAGTGAAATACTTTTCAATATTCCACGGGTACAACCGGTGAAAATATCGATTTTTTATTTTCTAGTTACCTAGGTAAATTGCGCGCTACTCACAACCAGATGGAAATATGAAGTCATTAACATTACATTTCTCGTGCTTGACGTAATTTATTGCAATGCGTTAAACAAAAAGTTTTGTCCTATATTAATTTTTGAAAATGCCACAAAGGAGAAACCTACAGTTGCTTGAATTATTAAATAGTGTTTGACGTCATTCTCTGTAGTGACGTGCTCAAAGACAAAGCAATGCCTCGGGTAGGCAACGAACCCTTGACCATCGGTTACCAGTCGCACACTTTAACCATTCCTCCATGCAATACGCCTTTTTCGCAACCTTTTCGGGACACTAGAGAAAGTTATACGCATGTTATGGAGTAACGACATTTTAGTCACTCAGGAAATATTTTTCTTTTCATTTTATCTATCTGTTACACATCATTACTATATAAAAATGTTTGAGGCCCGCGGGCGAATCGTGTTACCATTTTATAGTTACTGCGATTTTTATCATATTAAAAAGGGTCACAAAATAGACTTGGGCTATTTCCAAGGTCATCACAATATGTTTACAAATTTTAAACCTCGGTGGAAGGAGAGATCTATTAAAATCAATTTTGAACTTACTTGGGTAATTGTTAAATGCACATTTTAACGATATAGACCTGACCCCCTCCCCCCTCCCCCCCCCCCCCCTCCCGCGCACACACACCAACCATCCACTGCAACTCAGAATGTATATCTTACTGGCTTGACAAAAAAAGCGGACAGTATAGAACAAAGATCAGACTGCACAAAACATGCAGTCTGACCTTTGTTTTATACCGTCCGCAAACCCTTCTGATTTGGTTGATGTACTTCACCATCATGACCGTTTTGTTTTTAAATTTCGTGTTTTGACGAATGTACATTCCAGACATGACATCTGACACGAGTCCCTCTTTTGTTACGGTGATTGAGCGTAACTGCTTTCCGTTGTGGCATTTGTACACAATCGAATCAATCGACTTAAACTACAAACAACTGTAGGTTGAAACTACTATCTAAAACATTATTATTATTTGAGAGAAAGTATACAATCGTTTTCTTTCTCGTAAATCTATTTCTGCTTCTTTTGCAGACCAGTGTGAATGTCAAGATCAGAACTAATTCATTTCGAACCGGGAAGAGCAAAAGTGTTGGCAGACCTTGCTTGTTACATTTCCCGTCATTGACTACTTTAGGAAATCTGGAAAGACTTTTAAACATGGACCTTACGTACGATAGTAAAGTTTAAGGCAGTAGAAAATAATGAGTTTTATGTAAAGCATCAAATGGTCGGTACTGGAGAGAGAAACCATCGATTGTCTCCTTGATCTGAAAGTAGAAAACTTCTTCTCCCCTTGCTGAAATTGGATTTGTTTCCCAGTTGTAACACTGTTTTTTCCCCCTTCGTTCTGTTAGAAACTCACTCGTACAGTGCTGTCAACTAAGGGGTTGAACTATATGAAATATAGTGTATAGCTTTGTTCAAAGCACTACAGACATAAGTCATTCTCTCCGACATACGTGCTCAAAAATTGTAACATGTCATTATTATCGTTGCAGAGATTCCTCAAAGATGCCATTACAGTATATTGGAAAAAACAGCCTAAGCCTACATGTCCAAAGTACTTTCTTTTTACGTCTGTTTGCTTTGTTTCATTTTTTTCTGTATCCTTATTGTTCTGTAGACAAATATATGCGTAGCACTGTAAAGCACAACTTAAATTATGTTAACCATATCTTTTGACTTTGCTAAAGTGCTACACACATAAATTGTATAAAGTAGGTCCTATTACCGTCTTTCATACTCACTAGATCTCGTATTATTTCATGTTTATAAACGATACTTTTTGTGACTATGTACAACTGTGTGCTTGTCTTGTAATAAACTTCTGTTCTGTTCAGCTCAAAATAATTGTTTAGACTCTATTTATCTGGGAAAGCAGCCGTGGCTTTGACTTAGTAACATACGTGGTTTTGGTAAATAAACACCAAAAACGCATGAACTTGTATTCGTGCTGCGTGATTTGACGTTAGCAACCTAAAGAAAAGGCCTGTTGAAAACACGGTGGGAAAAGGAGAAAATGCTGATATTCAGCATTTTCTCCTTTTCCCACTATGTTTGCCATCCTGTTAAGAAACTGCATTATAAAATTTCTGGTATGCAGATGCTATGAATATGGAAGAGGCTTCAATTTTGTCATTTGGTAAAGAGTTAAGAAACCTGAACTTGTCCTTGGCTTAAAGAAAAATAAAACATAGTACACTGAACATATAAAGTTAATTTTATGCATGATGTGCTATTTAACGATACAGAGTGTTCCAAATTATAGATGTAAGCTGATACTGTCCACTCGAGGGTCAAGCGGGGCAGTTTCTCACGCCTATTTATCATTTACATCTAGAACAACAAGACTATGTACAACAGAAATATGTGTATTACTTACAGCGAAATTCAAGAGAATTTTTAGAAATAATGTCACATATGTAGCTTTAGAAATGTGCACTCTGATCATTCTTTGCCCTCAAATAAATGCAAATCTATCAGCAGTTTGGAAGTCACATGACTTTCTTGGAAAAGTAAATTGTGTTTAGATCAGGCCCAGCCTGATGTTTACCATAGTCCTGGGACCGTATTCACCAACCGTTCTTAAGAATGTTGTTGGTCTCAGTCTCGAAAATTTTCTAAATTGAAAAACAACACAACTTCTGATTGGCTAAACTGTTTGGTTTAGCCAATTAGTAGTTGTGTTATACTCAAATTTAAAAAAAAAACATTGGATAATATATGACTTAGAATATTCTTAAGAATGATTGGTGAATACTGGCCCAGGTAAAAGTTTGTTGTCCAGATTTTATTCATTTTTTTTTTCTGACAGAAATAAATCACATGATGACTTTTACAAACACATAGGGAAGAAATAATAATGTTTGTTTAAAAAAAAAAAGTCCATCATCGCAACATCAAGGTACATGTACTTCATCAAACAAAGTAACTAACCTTTTTCGAAACAAACCCGTGTTTTAAAGGCCATGACGATGGCGGCCTTCGAAGGTACACGTACACGTTTATCAATTATTATTATGATAAAAGGGAAAATGCTGGTTAATGTCTTTTCCAAATAGCCTATATTTGTTACCTTTTCATTTCTTTTATAATTATCATTTTAGCCAAATTTAATTTGTCGCCTGCATTTCTTTTTCGAATTTGACCAGTCTAAAATTTTGTCGTTTTAAATAGTAAAGCGGAGTGTACTGATTAACCAAACCGTCTAATATATGAAATGCCACTAACTTATACCGATGGCAAACTGAAAAGCATCTTCTCTGCAACTGTTTTCGATTTAGAGTAACGTTAGTCTACAAATTTTGTCGTGTTATAAAGAGTTAACCCTTTCCCATACGGCAAATTTTGGACCAGACCAAACTGAAAGCATTTTGCAGGTGACAAATCATCAGTTGCTAAAAAGATGATTTTTCGATATAGGGTAGAAAACATTGTGGGAAAAGGAGAAAATGCTGGTTACCAGCATTTTCTCCTTTTTCCCACAATGTTTTCAAAAGGCTTCTATTCCTGACCCGTAAAAACCAGGGATTGTTTGGGAAAGGGTTAAACTAAGGTAGGTAAAGCGTTATACTTTATTGTGATGGGTTCAGTGAGGCTGAACTCTACAATAACCACGTGTGTCAACCACAAAACAATATTTACTCTACTCCTACATTTAACTCGTTACCTCCTTCAATAAATTTGAAACCGGCAACTGAAGTGTCCTTCATAAAAATCACAACAATAGAGGATTTTGTACAATCTACTTGTACGAATAACTTTAGTAAAATTGTACTTAGAGGAGAAATTGCTCGTACCTACCCATATTCTATTTACATAACGTTTTCAAAAGAAGTCTGCTGCGAACCGGAAAAGTAAAAGTTAGCAAATGGTGATGTGTTACCTTTGTAAACTCCTATAAATTTTCTGTTCTACAGTTTTGACACGGTAGATTACCGCTTGACATCCTTTGGTCCGAGAGGTTGAAGAGCGTGTCCGTCACAATCAGCCTCGAAAGTTGACGTGACGAATGGACAGGCGTGTATCGTTATTATTCACTTATCAGCTTCATTTGTTATTCATGTCTTTGGTAAGAACACTTCTGCTGGAAAATGTTGGTCCAGATTGACTCTATACACATTAATATTGATACTTATATTGGCCGAGTGTCTATACAAAGCAAATTCAAAGCACTTTCATGTACTTACCTGACCAAGAAATATTCAGAATCCTCCCACTCAAAACCTCTTTACGACACCACATTAAGTGTGGCATAGCAGGTAGGTATATTCCAACATTATGGTAGGAAGCGTAGTATAGGAAAACCTGTTAATCAGCATTTTCTCTTTTCCTGACTATGTTTCCTACTTGCAATTTCTCATTTACCGACAATGTTTTCAGTGCCGTTTCCTTTCATGTCGATAAAAGCAGGATTTGGTAAGACTTAAACTTGGTATCGGCAGAACAGCTACATCTGTACAATGGACTGTCGTTGTTCGTAAGCTTTTCTAGAGTAGAAAGAAATAAAGTCATTTTACTGGACAAAGTTTTTGACTCGGACTATCAATAAGTTTTACCCTCAGGGCTCAATCTTGGACACAATGTCTTGAAATAATTTTTTACAGATCTAGGTAATAAAATCTTGACATGGGGTTAATTTACGGACTCGACACTTTTGTCACTTGTAGTAGTTTACGTGTCTAGATGACAGCTGCTGTCCGCTGACCTTTGAGCCTGAACAATACCATGTTGCACTTTTGTAGTGATGGGGATTGGGGTAGTAAGGTTGGGCGGTGGAAGATCTTTGATCAGTCACATGATGCTATCGGGTAAGAGTGAACAAGGACTTTTTCAACCAAGAAAGATACTGCATCCTTTTGATATCAGAATCCGAGCATTCCCCCACCCCCTGCACTTTATTTACAGCGTAGCCGAATGTGTTGGCTTTGGTTCTACCTTTTAGTACTACTAACAACTGAACAAGTAGAACTTTGTGATTGGGAAAGAAACACATACATGTTTATTATAAGGGTCCCTGTCTATCTGCGGGTAAACTTACGCCATCTAGCATTCTGTTGACATTTCTTGTTTGAAAATATCAGATATCAAACTACAAGAACTTTCCTTAACACTTAAAGCGCTGCATAAATGAGTTAAACCTTTTCAAATAGGAAAAGCAGCCCTAATATTGTTATTTCAAGATTATTTCAGCCATAACATGCAATAAGGTTGCGGACAATGTAGATCTAAGATCAGACTGCACGTTCTGTGAAATCTGATCTTGATCTGCACTGTTCGCAAAACCAAGTTAAGTTGGTTCCAGCACTTTAAGGGTTTACCAAAACTAGTTCTCATGTTTTGGAATTCCGCTAAGATTTGTTTGGTTTGAAATTATGACAAGGCATGCAAATGAAATGAAGTAATTACTTGACAGCTACAAGTGGGTACAGACCTTGCTTTTTTGTCTAAAAAATACATAAATAAAGAATTATTCCGTCAGGCCTAAACGTGCTACTCTGATGATAAACTTGGTCTTCTTTTAAGTATGTCTGATAGAAGCCTGCAAGGTAAAGGTTTATAATAAGCCATGAAGTGCATCTGCAAAACGTTTCTACCCTGATCAGTCTGCGCAGACGGCGCAGGCAGACCTAGATCGAAACTTTTTGAGGTTGGTTAATTTCCTACCCGTCCAAGGACCATTCTACCTCATGATTCTATCGATTGTTGAACAAAATGGGTTCTGTGGATCCATGGCAATGAGACAACTTGGTTGGTGTACTTCATCAGTTGAGAGAGAACCACTCTTAAAGAAAGTCGGCAGCCAAGGTACATAGAGACAAGTGATAACTTCAATTTTACCAAACAAACCAGTCTTATTAAAAACATTTAAAGTCGAACAATTAAATCAAAGATTTTTTAAAGGACAACACACTTCCTTAAAATGAATAAAAATAAAAAGCAGGAAAAGATACTTATCAGCATTGTATACCTTTTCATGCCCCCCCCCCAACTCCCCGAAAAAAGAAAAGGTATACAGTTCTCTTCAACTCTTTGTTGGGAACAGTAAATCGTTTTGAATTTCTAAAATGTTTTCGATCTTTATTCTATTCCTGTAAATAAAGAAATAAGTCATTCTCAATAAGTGTTATATCTATTATGCCGATTTGAGTAAGTTCATATCCACCGCGGCGACAACGCATTCACTCGTGTTGTACGGGTTTAATAGGTGCTATTCTAGGACTCTTTAACCCTTTCCCAAACGATAAATTTTAGACTCTTCCAAACTCAAAGACTTTGCAGACGACAATTTCAAATTTGATAAAAATGGCAGAAAGTTCTCTAATTGGGTAGAAAACACTGTGGGAAAAGGAGAAATTGCTCGTTACGAGCAATTTCTCCTTTTCCCACAGTGTTTTCAAAAGACATGTACTGCAGACACGTAAAAACCAGGGCTTGTTTGGGAAAGGGTTAAAATACTTGATTCATTATGATTTATTAAACACATCCATCAAAAAATACCTTTCTTTTCAAGTTCAAATAATTTGCATTACTTCCTTTAGACGTCTTTCTGTATCCGTTAGAACAGAGTATTTCTTTATTTCGCTCAAAAGGTGGGAGTATAACGGCGCTCATGAATGATCGGAGTTATCTCTTGTACCCTATATATCGTCTCATATCAGGGATATAAATATTTTTATATTTTCATTTACTTTTTGCATTTATGTTCGTAAATCGTTTTTACCAAACACCCCCATGCTTCTATGACCCTATGGAAGAAAGGTCTATATAACATTGTGGGAAAAGAAAAAGAAAAAAAACGCTCCTTACATTCCCATCGTCGGAAAGACATGCAAATGGTGGTTTGCAAATGTTTTCAATTTGGACATAAAATTATCAAAATTTTTGTCCTCTAGTAAAGCCTAACCCTTTATCGCTTAGTGCCGATTTTTAACGACTCTGGGATAGAAGTCGTCCAACAAGCAGGTTTGGAGCCCTCCTATATATATGATATTTATAGACGCTCTTGAGGTCTGCGAAGTCATGTTTATTTTGATCTCGACGTTATAAGACTAGATTTATCGAAGGTATTTGAAAAAGATCGTTCAGGTTAATTGAGATTTATCGCATTCCTTGTAAATTATCCTCTAAATACAAACCCTTAACTCCTTACCAGACGACAAAATTTTAGCCCTGTACAAATTGAAAACATTCGCAGACGACAATTTCAATGTGGCTCAAATCGTGCAATTGTTTATTGACAGGGAAGAAAACATTGTGGGAAAAGGAGAAAATGCTGGTTACCAGCATTTTCTCCTTTTCGCACAATGTTTTCAAAAAGGCTTCTTTCCAAGAGTCATCAAAAGTCGTCGTTGTGTGGGAAAGGGGTAAAAATCAACCCTGTATTCAACGTAAGTTCTAGACGATTCTATTATATATATGAAGACGACTGTTTCCTTCTTGAAGCAGATCGCTTTACATACAAGCTGGCCAAGGAATAGATTATCCCTCACAGTGTTTGAAGAGACATGTATTCCATCCATGCGATGGCAAAAGGGGGCTAAATGCGTCTTAGTATACCAAAATTATGGATCCATCAAATCCAATCTGTCTATATAATAATCAGCTGAGTTATGTGGTAGACTGGTCCTTTGACACGAAGAAAATTTACCATTACATAAAAGTATCAACACAAATCAGCCTGCTCTTACTGAGCAAGGCTGATCTAGCTCGGTACTTACTGCAGAAGCCCCCTTTTCACAGAGCATCGCTTAATAATACTCTGATCACTAAAAAGGAGATCAAACCGTTGTCTATCTGTAAATAACAGGACTGGTTTGAAATGTCTTTATCTTTTCTGAGGAGTGTTTTTAACTCTTTACTAAACAATCCCTGGGTTCACGATGTTGTGAAAGAAACCTTTTAAAAACAATGTAGGAAAAGGAGAAAATGCTGGTAACCAGCATTTTCTCCTTTTTCCACAATGTTTTCTTCCCTTCCCAGAAAAAGTTTCAAACTTTGAGTCACTTTAATATTGTCGTCTGTAAATGCTTTGAATTTGGAACAGTCTGAAATTTTGTCGTCTGGAAAATGGTTAAACATAAACTATGTCAAGTACAAAGACTGCTATCGTTAGTGACGAGAAGAATTCCACTAACAAGGTTTGTTGTCTACGTTGTATACGATTGTGCGAAGGATTTTTGTTGGACTAAGTTTTCATTTTCGAAAGTTTCTTGAAAATCGAAACAATCTCGGTCCATATTCACCAACCATTCTTAAGAACGTTCTTTTGTCTTATTCTTCAAGATTTTCTGACAGTGAAAGTAACAGATCTTCTGATTGGCTAAACCATATGGTTTTATATGTCTTTTTGTTAATTTCTTTGCGGAAAGAAAATAATAGGCTGTTTTAGTTTTCAGTACATTGATTTTTATCTATTAGGCAACTTAAAAAATCAACATTGTGTCTAAACCCATCTCTGAAAAGATGTCGACGCTGAATGTTGAAATTAACACGGGTAGAGTTTCATTTCAGAACAAAAATGTACACTGACATATGTCACTGGCCATACAATGAACGGGAATATAATAGCATCAATCCTTAATTAATCCTTTATGGTTTCAGTTTGCGTTTCGTGATAGAATAGATCATAATCAGACATCACTGAACATGCAGACCGACCTCGCCTCTACATTTTCTGTTGTTTCCTGAGATGACCTATAGAATAAACCTGTTATGTAAAATTGTTTACCACACAACAAAATTTTAGGCCCATCCAAACTGAGAGCATTTGCAGACAACAATTTCAGGAGTGTAGGACAATTGCCCCTGCGGACAATTGCCCCTGGGACAATTGCCCCTGTGGACAATTGCCCCTGCGGACGATTCCCCCTGCGGACAATTGCCCCTGCGGACAATTCCCCCTGATTCATTATTTTTTTACTTTAATTGATGTTATTTTTTTTCAAATTGTAACTTACATTTGATTTTGTAGAGAAGGCTGTAATTAGCAGTTTTGTTAAGGAATACTGTAACTAATCACTACCATATTCATGATCAAAGGATATCAATGCAAATTCTAGTTCAAAGGATTATCATAACTATAATTAATTTATTCAATTAAAAATTTAAGTCAGTAGATCTATTAAAGTAAAGTTTTTAATATCAATTGAAATTAATTTGTTTTATTTCTAAAGAAACAAAGATACGCTTGTTATTTCTATGTTAGAGCTAACATTTTGCACATCTTATATAAAAAATCATTAAGAAAGTGCTATGAAATGCTATGAAAAAAAGTCAAATAAAAAAAAGGTCAACTTTTTAGTCTAATTAACATCAATTTTGAAGATATTTAAAAATCAAACGGAAAATCTATATGAAAAATGCCATAAAACAGACTTATTTCAAAGAACAAAAAACACATGTTACATTGTTAAAATAAGACTAAATTTTTCAAAATAATAATGAAATTGCTATAAATTTAAAGATTAAAGCAAACAGAAATATTTCCGATTAAAATAAAAACCATTTTTAAGCTTTTTAAAAATCAGGGGGAAATGTCCAGGTGAACAAATTTTGCAGGGAGAAATGACCGCAGGGGCAATTGTCCGCAGGGGCAATTGTCCCAGGGGCAATTGTCCGCAGGGGCAATTGTCCGTACCCCCAATTTCAGTACGGCTAATATAGTAAAATTTATTTTTGATAGAGTAGAAAACATTGAGAGAAAAGGAGAAAATGCTGGTTACCAGCATTTTCTCCTTTTCTCTCAATGTTTTCAAAAGGCTTCTTCCTCGGGCTCGTGAAAACCAGGGATTGTTTGGGAAAGGGTTAACCCATTACCACACAATCCCTACTTTTGACGCCCCTAAGAAAGAAGCTTTTTGAAAACACTATGGGAAAAGGAGAAAATGCTTATAACCAGCATTTTCTCCTTTTCCCATAGTGTTTTCTATCGTTCCCAGAACAAATTTCCATTTTTTTGTCACATTATTTTGTTGTCTGCAATTGCTTTCAATTTGGACCAGTCTAAAATTTTCTCGTGTGTTAAAGGGTTAATAAGGAACATGGTACAACTTCTATATTTCACTAAGTTAACCATTTACCACACAATCCCGAGTGTTTAAAGACCCTGAGGAAAAAGCTCCTGAAGACACTGTAACGAAAAAGAAAATACTTCATACCAGTCTTTTTTCCGGGTATTATTTTAGGTATTATTTTACGCTTTCAAAGACGCATCTACCTTTAAAACCTTATTTATTTTTTTGTCTGCATTTTCTTTTGATTTGAACAAGTCTAAAGATTTGCCGTTTGGTAAATGGTTCACGCAGAAAGAGTTTGGCCAGGGACGATTTTGGCCCGAATTCGGACCATTTTGGTGTTAATTCGGACCATTTTGGCCCGAATTCGGACCATAGCCGTTTTCTATGGTCCGAAGCTCGACTGTAGAGTGGATTTCTAGTTTTTGTTTTCGTTGCAAAAAGAGTGGATGTCAAAGATCAGAGTCTGCAAGCACATGTATCTCCTTTGTTTGATGGATTGGTCTGAATGAAGCACCTTTGAACTTGTGATACATTACACCTGTTTATTTCCTATAAAATGTGCGTTCAGTAATTAATTCGACAGCCTGGAGGTTAAATAACTTTGTACAAAAGTGCTCAAGACTCCATAAATAAGGAAATATACATGGAAATGAACCATTGTTTGCTATATACAAATATTGCCTGATCCTTTCACGGTCTTTTGTTTTGTGTGGATACTTTTTGGTAATAGTAAATTTTCTTTATGTGCAAGTACTGCTGTAGTTCCCTGGAAGTAGAATCGAGAGAGATTTGTATAAGTTGCCAGAACTTGTTTCTAAATCAATGTAAAATAAATACGTTTAAACTAAGCTTAGCATTTCTCCTTATCCCATGATGTTTTCAGAAGGCTTCTTCCTCTGCGTCGTACTTAAAAGCAGGATTTGATTGGTAAAGGGTATTATCGGCTTCCACTGAATTTGAGGCACTTCGGATGCCACTGAGCTACCTGGACTGGGCACATGGCATCCCAAAAAATAGCACCTATCTCTCCAAAATAAAAAAACTTTGCAATGCAAAAGCATCTTTTTTAATAAACCTGATGTGAAGGGAGAACTAAGTGTGGTAAACACTGGGGTAGGGTTTTACAAATAATGACAACAAAAGAACAAGGTATTATCAAATTTAACATCGTAGGTTTGTGTGCGCACTAAAACAAGGTCAACTTTAAAACTGTGTCATTTAAAGATCTTTGAAGGGACTAATTTAGAAGAATTTAAATACCTTTTGCGATTCTTTTGAAATACTTTAGGTTCTTTAATCCCAAAATGGCGTGTTTGTAAATATTTATAGACGATGATCAGAGCGAAACGGCCTTTTTTTGTTTCGCTCTTTTTCTTTAACACTTTACTAAACATTCCCTGTTTAAAAAGACACTGAGGACTTTCATAAGACTACTGAAAAGGTGTGGGGAAAAAAAGAGAAAATGCTGGTAATCATTGTTTTTCTCATGTCAATACCAATCGAACCTCGTTTAATTTGTCGTCTGCAAGTACCCCGAATTTAGACAAGTCTATAAATGTGTAGATTGTAAAATAGTGAACTGAATTTTGTACATTTACGTATATGCATCAATTTCTTCATTGGTTACTTTATATGCCCGTCTGTGTCTCTGTTTCGGAAGATCAATGGTTTATCCCCGTTTTCCACTCTTTTCTTCATGCACACGTCAGATTAAGACACTGCGCCAAGAAGAGAAACTCTAATAACTAAAATAAATGTTGGCAATTTTAAGTATAGTTTTACAGCTTATTTTTTTCCGTCAGCGACTGGAATTTTGACGGACTCTAACGCAATGTGAGAATGATGATACAGAGCCCTAGATAGAGGGAGTGAATTTGATTTCACAATTCAAAATATTCATTATTCTCAACTAAACCCTATGTTGTGGGTATTCATCAGAATCGTCTCATTGAGACGATTCTAATGAGTACCCACAACATAGGGTTTTGAAGACAAATAAAGGATTTAGGATACCATTACTCCCTCTTATCTGGAGCTCTGATTTTTATAGTATCAGTAACTGCAGATGGTATGAATCAATTTAGCCTTCATTTTGACTTCCGGATGGTTGAGTTTTGACCTGTACTTGGTCTTTAATACTAGCATACTATTTATCAATGAAAACCCTTATTTACGAATCCGCTAAAACTCCTTTTGAAAACTTTATTCCGGTCAGAGACAATGATTATTGTTCGTTGCCTTGAAATATCTTGTAGGCCTACTCTTTAACGTCAAATTACACATATATCATTTGACATTGCAAACGCTTTGAACTTGGAAAATACTGGCATCTCAAGACTTTAACAGCAAATTGCTAAACCCTGGGCTCAGATCAGATGCCGAAATGGCTATCACCCATTCTATATGACCTTCAGCACACGGAAAGGGGCATTCGGACATTTGCGTAAAGTGTCGTCTCGGATCAACCCATGCAGTCCCCGCAGACTGATCTGAGACGGCACTTTCCGTTCTTATGTTATTTTCTGTTTTGGGCAAGTGTACTGTGGGACGAAATCTAAAGAAGTCGTAAAGTGTCGTCTCGGATTAGCCTGCGCGGACTGCGCAGGCTGATCCGAGACTACACTTTACGCAAATGTTCGAATGCCCCTTTTTGAGTCTTGCAGGCCATATACTGTAGTTCTCTCCTCGAAATAAAGATACCTGATCGAAACGCGAACTAGATTAATGAACTAAGAACGGTCTTTCCTCATATATCTACTCATTAATGTAAAACAAAATTAGAGGGCGCCCATCTCTAGTTACTGATTTTTAAAGTACCATTAACATTCCACAAATTTAATTTAACCCTTGGGTAGGTGAGGGCGACACAAAGCACGTTGTCGGACGTGGAAAATTAACCCAACGAGGACTCTGATCTGGGTCTAAATTGTCTGGTTCCACTAGTTAAGCCAATGAGGTTGAGTTTTAGGAGATTGCACTTTGACTTGCCGAAAGAAATTGAGCTTATATTAATATCAAAAGCTAAACCCTTGTTTTGCTTGAAAACGAAGATCCTAGTTCGGTTTTCACAAAACATTCTCTAGGCTATATAACTTCTTTTGGCCCATTATCAATAATTTTTTTAGTTTGAATGTATCAAAATATCTCCTTATCGGACTGTGTGTATCCAAGATCAGACTGCACGTTCTGTGCAGTCTGATCTTGAATATACACTGTCCGCAAAAGATCAGAGAGTCACGCTTAGCAGCCTAAGGGTTAAGGCTTTGTTTTCTCATTTTTAACAGCTGGCTTAATTATAAGGTAGACTGGGCCTTGGACATACAGACAATTGACCAATAGCGAAAAGTTTTGGCCCAGGTCAGCCTGCGCGGAATGACAGGCTGACCTGGATCGATACTTTTCGCAGATGCATTAAGCCCCCTTTTCACAGAGCATGGCTCATATAATTTTTCGAATTTCTTATTGAAAAAAACGTCTATTGAAATCGATAGTGTCACGATAGGCTGCATGACTTGGCCGGAGGCCTGGGGGTGATTTCTAACACGCCAGCCCTCCATTACGTACAGTTTGGCTTTTTGACATCCAAATTATCAGATCGTAAATTAATACATTACCCGCTCCTGACAGGGAACAGACGGACACTCGCCCCCGGGGGTGGCCAGGTCATCGGGTGAGAAACCATTCACCTGTCAATATACAGAATGTCTTATCCAAATACATTACTAAGTCTTATTAATCAGATATTGCCACATTTTTAAGCCTCTTTTTTTGAAATATTTTCAGTCATAAGTGTATTTTTTTGTTCATTTCGGTTTTCTTTTTTGTTTTCCTAGGGCTCAGTATTAATTTCAAATCTTACCATTGCCTTGGATTATGTTTAGCAGCTTTTTTAACGCGACGTAGAGCAAGATCAGACTGCAAAGAAGCCTTTCTCATCCTGTTTGGTTGAGGGTTAAGCCAGGAAGGAGAGTCAGCGTTCAAATATTTCCTTGAAACTGGACGTACCGAATTTCTTTAAATCTCTATTTCAAGCGACCCTCAGAGGGAAAGCTTCTGATGGAGAAGGAGAAAATGCTGATAACCAGCATTTTCTCCTTTTCCAAAAAAATGTTTTCTTCCCTTTCACAAATAAGTTCTTTATTTGGTGCAAAAGGCCATAGGTTGTCTGCATATGCTTTCAGTACGGATGAGTAAAAAAAAAAACGTTGTAGGAAAAACAATAAGAAGAAAATGATTGTTACTTGCATTTTCTCTTTTCACACGATGTTTTGAAGATTTTTTCCCCACAGGAGTAGCTAAAATTCTGACCATGATGGTGAGGTATTACCTGTGGCTCATAATTATGTCGGGATATGTGCCTGCTGGCAACTAGAATTTTCTCTTTGTCCCACAAAGTTTCCAGAAGTTGTTTTAGGCCGTTACAAAGTTGTTGTGTTTTGCAGACTTTCAACGAAAGTTTAATGACCTAAAAACGCACAGGAAGTTACAAGTTCCTCCATAAAATAGGGCAATAAAATAAGCGTACTGATACAATGAAAACGTCAGGGAGTGTGTGACTGACACTTGGACTACAAGATGAATCCAATGGAAATTTAAAATTTTAAAAACGACTGAATAACTAATAATATACAAATATCTAAATATGTAGCTTTTTAGTCCAACGCATATCGTACATAGTAGATTCAATAATATAATGCACCTCTTGTGCAGTCTGATCGAAAGCTACACTTTTTGCTAGGGAACTTTGAGTTGCCTCTATAAATACCAAGTCAAAGGCCTTCGACTCTTCTAAATTTCACAAGGATTTAAATACCAGTTAGTGCGTCCTCAAGGCTTTCTATATTTGTCTCCGTTTGTCTTTTTTTTTCAAAATCTTATATATCACTTATTTTTTGTTTGTATGTAGATCTATTTATTCATATGACTTCTGTTTCTTTTGTTATTGTTGCTTAATAACCCTCTAACAAACAATCCTGAGTTTTAACGGTCCTGGAGAAAAGGCCTTTGAAAACATTGTAGGAAAAGGAGAAAATGCTGGTCACCAGCATTTTCTCCTTTTCCTACAATGTTTTCTATCATGTTACAGACAAATACCATCATTTGAGCCACATTGGAATTGTCGTCTGCAAAATGCTTTCAGTTTGGGACAAGTCTAAATTTATGTCGTGTGGTAAAGAGTTAAGAAGAAACCGACAGTCATTGCTGTATCGATACTGTGGATATTTTTGTTTTGATGAGGGTGCTTATTATGTAGTGATTAACCCATAACTACAAAATCCCTACTTTTGACGCCCCTGAGAAAGAAGCAATTAGAAAACATTGTGGGAAAAGGAGAAAATGCTGGTAACAAGCATTTTCTCCTTTTTCCACAATGTTTTCTATCCTTCACAAAATAATTCTCAAATTTTTAGTCACTTTTCTTTTGTCGTCTGCAAATGCTTTCGATTTGGACAAACCGAAAATTCTGTTGTTTGGTAATGAGTTAATACGGGTATATTCTAAACGCCTTCCTAAAATATTCTTAAATTGCATAATCGGAGCTCACTTTTTGAATTATCATTAACAAAATAAGATCAGCACCGCCCCCACAAATTTGAAACCTTCAGGCGTAACAGCTCATCCTTTATTCATAATCGTGTCGCCAAAAATATTTCTGGCACCCAATGACCTGTAAATGACCATGAAAACACATTTTGTTTGATTTCTGTTTGTGTGAAATTGACAAGATTATGTGTACACTTCCGAAATGCGTGAATAATATGTACGAAAAATATTGACTAAGCTATCTGAAAATCACCATCTCTAGTTTTGTACCATCAGTTAAATGAAACTTGTAACTATAAAAAGTATCTTGATGTTTTGCCCTACTACTTAAGAATATATGTCTGCAGATTTAGGACATCTTCGCACTCGTTGCGAATTCAGACTGATCGATTTAGCCGAATTAGAATTCCAAGAAATGAGAGAATTTGCAGAGTATGTAACGTAGGAGAAATAGAAGATGAGTATCACTTTATTTTGAAATGTCCGTACTATGATTGTCTTCGTAGAAAGTACTTGAAAAAAAATATATTATGTACGACCAAATATGTTTAAATTGGTCGAACTATTGAATTCTAATAAAAAAATGTGAGTTATTTAAATTAGCGTTGTACTTAAAGTTAGCATTAATAGAGAGAACAAACTTTTTTCACTCAGATAATGCAGTTGATAGTTAGTTCATCTACACCTCTATGAAACCACAATTGCCATTTTATAGAAATAACCTTCTTTTCTTCTTCTTCTTCCACTTTCAAGATTTCCAGAAATTATTATTTTTACTTATGTAATCCACAGCTACATTTATGTTTCATGGTTTCTTTAAAATGACCTTGATATTGTACTATATATGACATGTGAAGTTTGTGACTATGTACATCGTACTTGTCAATAAAGAATCTATCTATCTATCTATCTGAAAAAAATAAAATCCATTATTTGTCTGTGTTAGCAATTAGGCTGTTGAGCGCAATTCAATGCGATTTTTAGCGGTAGGGATATCAAGATCAGACAGCATTAACATTATTAGTTATACGCTTCTTATTATCACAAGACTGCACATTTATGCACCAAACTGCACGTTTTAGTGACCTCAGTTTCAAATGACGTCTGTTTTAATTGAATTGGGGCACTGCCTTCGGCTCGGGGTGACATGATTCACCATAGCCGTGAACAAGTTTCCAAGTCCCCTGCCACCTGAACGTACAACATATATTATTATACAGCAAAGAAATTTCTCGTGATCTGATTGGTTAACATGCCGGGAACATATATCATGTTCCCTGGCAAAAACCACGTAAAACAAGTTTTCCTTTTGAGTGCTCCGTCAACATATTGGGATATTTTTATTCGCAATTAAACCTAAATAACCTATATATATGCTGTACAAGACTATTCTTGGAGTGGACTCTGTCGTTTTCGGAAAAAAGAATCTAAAATCTACGAGAAAATTTGCCAGGACACCCTATCTTTTGTTTACCTTTTACCCTTTTTATAAAAAAAAAAGAAAATGTTTTTGGCCGACATTTGGGCCGTAAAAGCTTAGATCATGGTGTAGTCTGACTGAAAAAAGTACTTTATGTAGCAATTAAATGTACTAAATAGTATTGCACGATATCTAGTCTGGTTCAGCAGGACCTCAGTTCAGAATAACTATAGTATATCAATATTATTGTACATGCATTTTCGAAAATTTTAATCATATTATGTACGTATCCTAGCTGATAGATCAGGGTCCGTATTCAACAACCATTCTTAAGAAAATTCTTAGTCTTATTCTTCAGAATTTTGTCAATGTGAAAGTAACAGAACTTCTCTGATTGGCTAAATTAGAAGATCTGTTATTTTCACAGGCGTGAAATCTTGAAGAATAGGACCAAGAACGTTCTTAATAATGGTTGGTGAATAAGTGCCCTGGGTCTGTATTCACCAACCATTCTTAAGAACGGTCTTTGTCTTATTCTTCAAGATTTCCTGACTGTGAAAGTATCAGGACTCTGTTACTTTCACATTAACAAGTTTTTGAAGAATAAGACCAAGAATGGTTTTAAGAATAGTAGGTGAATACAGACCCTGGTCACATTAGGTGGTCAAAAGAGTGTAAATTTGACAACAACTATAATACCAATGGCTAAAACAGCTGCTACTAGCAAAATAAAGGACGGGTATACAATACATGTACGTACGTCATTGTAGCAATATTATGTCATTTATCTCTAAAGAATGTAATCTTGTTACAACAACAAATAAAATTCCATGAATTGGGTTTAAACCTATTGTGATTACGAAGTGCGAAGATGCCTCTAATAACGCTTTGTCCAATGCCAAAATTTTAGACAGTCCTTATTGAAAGCTTTTGATGACGACAAATTAAATAGGGCTAGAAAAAATGTTTTTCATCTGAAAGGTTAGAAGCAAAGTGACAAAGAAGATTATCCTGGAGACCAGCATTTTTTCCCTTTTCCAAGATGTTTTCAAAACGTCTAGCTGAAGGTCCTATAGAACTTGTTTGTACCTTATAGGGCCAAGAATTACGCTTTGAGTGCCTGAAACAAATTTTATATGCAGTTATACCATGTTTTATTTTCGTTAAAACACAATCATACTAGTATGTCAGAGTTTTTTACAGTCCGACTCTGTTCTTGGTCTACATATAAGCGGCAGACGCCAAGGCTTGGCAAACAGTAAGTGATACATACTGACCGACCAAGTTAAATTCAGAAAACATCATACGTTTGTTATTGACGAACAGTTTTCGATTACCTAACAACAACAACTGTTCTCTTGTTTGCATATGAGCACTGTCTTCTTTTTGTCACAATGTTTCTAAAATTGATCAGCTGCAAGATGAAAGGGTTTCGGTGGGCAATAACATAAATTTACATCTTCGTCCTTAAACACTACACCCTAATTTCCTGATCTTGTAAACATACAAGATCTATATCGACTCTTTTAAAGCCACAGAATGCATTAAAATAATGCAGTAAAAGTCAAAAGAAATGTTCAAGGGTTTGGTAAGAGGAATGAATTCTGTTTCATTATCTAACAGTAATTTTTGAAAAAGTTTTAGCTGGAGCCGAGAACCGAAGTCACATTCTCCTGGGAACTAAGGCCTGAGTGTTCCTTTTGGCTACCCGCCCTCAGCTAGGATTAAGGGAGACAGAAATATTTTATAAGAGGATTACAATAATCTTGCCAAAATATTTTCAATGTAAAGTGGCAGTTTACACTGACAGTGTATTGAACCTCTGTAAAAATACGGTCACTTTTCAATTTAAAACCGTCCCAATACCTAGAGAATTCTAGATGAAATTCGTTTTGTTTCAGAAAATTCGCTTGAGGCTGTGTTTCACTATGGTGACAACCAAATTATGTATGTCTTTGATATGTTTGGCCCTGCTGGAACTCTGCATCGCTTTTTCCAAGGACACCCCATTGACCAGAAAGCCAAAACAACAAGGAGGACCAAAACTGAATATTGCGTTGTTTGTTAAAGCATTTTTTCCGATAATTAGGTTACAAGCCTTTTCAGAGCCACTGATGAAAACGGGGCCTACGCATAGATTAAGATCATACTGCGCATAAAATGCAGCCTGATCTTGGATTTATAGCATCAGCTTGTTTAGTAATTAAGCTCCCTTCTCACAGTGCATGACTCATTTAATGAGTATCATTCGATGTTATGTTCCGGTGTAATGCAGAAAATGAACCTTTCCTACAAATTGTCCCATGGGTCATTTCTCTACGCAGAGGAATGACCCGGGTCATTATTCTTCGTAGATAAATGACCCCAGAGGGTCATTTCTCTACGTAGAATATTGACCCGGGGCATTCCTTTAAGGAGAGAAATGATTTCTGGGGTCATTTCTCTAAGTAGAAAAATGACCCGGGTCATTTTTAGGGGAGGGTCATTTCTCTGCATTACACCGGTTTCGGAGGAGGTAGAGTTTATTACATGTACTTGGAGGTGGAACAATTGGCGTCATGACACAGTTCAATGGTGTTTAATGAAGCCTTGTCTTTCAAATAAATTGGACATATACCCAAAATAGAATTCTGAGTTATGGAGAATATAAAGAGGAATCGCTATGCCTTATATAGCCTAATTTTGGTCAAATTTATTTTAGAGAGTACAAAAATAGGGCAGGGAGGTTTGCGAGCCAAAGGTCTGAATACCCTGTTTGAAAAAAAAATCATTCAAATTTCCCGTCACGTTTTCAGTTTTGCATCTGTAAAAACAGAGCATTTTCTCCTTTTCCCACAACATTTTCTACCCTTTTTGAGATACCTTTATTTTGTCTTTCAATTTGGATCAGTCTAAAATTTTGTAGTTTAGTAAAGGGTTAATATTTTGCCCCTGACATATTTTTTTTTGTCTCGTTACACATGCATAATCATTATTGTTCCATATCTTACTACATGTATATCTAGCTTACGCCCGGCATTATGTGAGTCACTTTTTCTTTTGTGTATATATATAGAAGTCATGGCCATGCGCGAAAGGCGAGGCCAATTTGATCAATATCGTGTTTCCACTCGCTGGGGGACATATTACCTCCCTGTTGGGACACGACAATCTAAAAACAAAAGGAAATAATGTATAACATTACAGAAAAGAAGACCTTGGCACTCGTTCTAGTTTATAATCAATTTACAAGACACCTAAACATACATACCCTAAAAGGGCCAAACAATTGACCTAAAGGCAACAAGTATATATATATTAGGTTTACAATTCAGAAATATGTGACGATCCAAATTCGGAAAGTCTACTCTTGATCCAAGTTGTCCACAGAAAGTACATACCTACAGTGTTTTTAAAAGGCCTCTCCTACAGGGTTATTAAACATCAGGATTGTATGCAAAAGGGTAATTAAAATGCCTATTTTCAACTATGTCGACTTAACAAAAATAAAACAGTACTGGAAAGACTGGCTAGTCATAGCTGTGATGCTGGTGGCTTGTGAGGGAGGAATGGAGGGAGGAAGGGGCTAGTAGTGGAGGCAAGAGCGCTATCTATACAGACTCGGAATGAGAAAAGTAGTTCCCCTTCCTATGATTGATAGCATTATTTCATGAGTATTTTGTGTCTCCTAGCGTTTTGCATGCAAATTAAGGTGTTAGGAAGCTGTTTGGGTGAAATGGCAATGGTTTTTTTTATGGTGTTTTTCAAGTGGTTTGGGGTGTTTAGATGTGTTTTTCTACATTATCCATCCGCCTGGTAGACATTTTGAACCAAGTCATATCAAAGCTAGGTAAGCAGATTAATTTCAAATCTAGAGCTATTTCTATGTAGCTTAATTCTAACGTCCATTGTTTGTTTGATTGGTCTGCACAGCTTTTCAACGTGCATGTTATTACATGTATATTCACATATCAAAAGAACACACGCGTCTGTTCAATGATCTATAGGAACTAGTTTTCTTGAAACGAAAGACTGATTCGCCTTCATGCGGCTTTAGTCTGACGATTGTAATAAGAAGGTGATACCTAACAGGCCATCGCCTTCTCCGAGTAAGTGAATCACAACGTTTTGCGATTTGATGAAGTTATTATATTTCAATTGGAAAAGAGGAAAACATTAAATAAACACACGAAGGGCAACTTTCACTGCTTTTCTAAACAGTATCATACTGCAGAAAAAATATACAATCAGATTGTATCACGACTTGCAACACTCGAAAAGCGACATTCCGACATTTGCGCAGGCTTATCGGAAACGACGCTTTCCGTTTTTATGTTTTTTTTTTCTGTTTTGCGCAAGTCTATACTGTAGGACAAAATCATTTTAGACTGGTCTACATTTGAAGCATTTGCAGATGACAAAATTCATGTCTCTCAAAAACTGAATTTTGTTTTTGGAAGGGAATAAAACACGGTGAGAAAAGGCGAAAATGCTGGTTACTAGCATTTTCTCCTTTTCCAACAATGTTTTCAGAAGACTTCTTTCAAGGTCGTGACCAACAGGGATTGTTTGGTGAAGGGTTAACCCTCTGGACGCTAGATAGTTTAAGTCAATTAGCTATAAGGAGATATTTGAATGTGCAAGCTCTTACGTAAGAACCTTCTCAAAAATATCCTTCAGCGCTGGTCAAAGATCAGACAGCACGTTCGGTAGTCTAATCTTGATCCACACAACTTGTAAAATCGCCGTCAAGCGCGAAAAGGATTCAAGTCAAGGAAGAAACAAAAGAAATATAATAAACACAATAAACGTTTAATTGTTTTGTTTTGGAAAAGATCGATCTTTATCGCTGTTTTACTGTCTGTCGAAAGGTGACACCCAGATATGGGGCTTTGATCGTCGCAGTGTGGGGGGTACAAATGACCGAAATTTCTATAATAGTTTATGTCAATTAGTTTTTTTTTTCGATTGAATCGTAAATAGTTTTCCCTTCCGCTCGTATTTTACTTAGCGAGTTTTCATTATGTTTTCAGAAACAGTGCTTTGAGTGGGGAACCGCTGACAAAGTTTCTTCGTACTTTCTGGATACCATATCATGCAGTGCTCTCTCTCTCTCTCTCTCTCTCTCTCTCTCTCTCTCTCTCTCTGAATGATAAAAAAAACACCTTTAATTTAATCTCGGTGATCTAGATTTATTATACGATTTATTACTGTGCGACATCTTGTCCTTGTTTCTCACCACAATAAACAAATTTACAACTATGATAAGTAACATATGTTTTCATGTACAGTTTCACTGTACGTGACTTTGAGTATAAAAAATATCCGCATTTTTATACTGAAACATTACATAAAGAAATATTTTGCCAGTTTCTGGCGTGCGTTCATTTCCAGGTAATCTTTAATCATTTCTTATCAAAAGTTTCCAGAACATCCGTCTGCGTCCTCCAAAAATTCTTTTTCTTGCCAAGTGAATAAAAACCGTATTTTTCCCATGGTGTAACTTGACCAGTTTTAACTACAAAAGTAGATCATCTAGTGGTAGTTGTGTATACGAGGGTAGACAGTATTGATCAAAGACCAGTCTATGCATTCTGTGAAGTCTGACCTTGCCCCACGCCGTCTTCAAATGCTATTTAAGTCACCACTGGAATCGAAAGAAAGATCCTGCTAAATATTTAACTCATTACCAAATGACAAAATTTTAGACTGGTCCAATTTGAAAGCATTTGCAGACGACAAAATAAAGATGACTGAAAATTTGAAATTTGCTCTGGGAAGGGTAGAAAACACTGTGGGAAAAGGAGAAAATGCTGGTTACCAGCATTTTCTCCTTTTCCCACAGTGTTTTCAAAAGGCTTCTTTCTCAGGGGCGTCAAAAGTAGGGATTGTGTGGTAATGGGTTAAGAAAACATTTTGCTCTTGTAAAAAAAAACTAGAGTTCAATCGTACCTCACAACGAAGTGGAAGACTCATCTGTAGATAAGCATTCAGATGCTCTCTGCACTCTGACCTTGATCTACGCCATCTTCAAACATATCGTCGGTTAATTTCAAAAAGAGTTTCCCGGCTTCCATATGTACAGCAACAAAACGAGACCCAGTATTAGAAAAAAAAAAACAACAAAATATATCTTAGAAAGGATAGACGGCGTCAGCCAGCAAACGTGAAGAGGCCCTTAAAAAAGTCTACATTTTTAACCACGAGGGCCCTTAGAATAAACATGTCTCCTTTTTTTTTTACCAATTGCAAGTTTCTATTTATTCATTTGTAGTCAGTATCAAAATTTAGGTCAAAAGTTAGATCATTCTGCTACGCCAAAAACAGTTTATTTCACAGATTCTGAAAATAAGATATGCGCCTGTTCTTCATTCGACAGTCCTAGAAGGCCGTAGGAGGTTCTAAAGTAATTTCTTTTAACCGTGTTTTCCCGCTACATGAAAAAAATTAAACAGAAAAGGTGTTAGTAAAGTATAGAGATAATTGGCTTGCAACATGGAAAAAGAGGCATTCGAAAATCTTCGTTAAATGTCGTCTCGGATCAGCCTGCGCAGTCCTCGCAGTCCGTGCAGCCTAATTCGAGACGGCACTTTACGACTACATTGGATGTCTTTTCCTTCAGAAGACTTGCACAAAACAGACAATTACACAAAAACGGAAATTGTCGTTCGGATTTGCCGCATAGACTGCGTAGGGACATACGACATATTGAGTATAAGGGTTTTTTTAGAGAAACTATGCGAGGTCCTTATCATAAAAGTGCACTGCAGATTTGAACCCGCTAAACAGATGTATCAAAACGTATTTGGGTAACTCTGTAACAGATGCCAAAGTTGTAGACTCTTCCATTTGTTGATCAAAAGTTAACATTGTTTCGATTTGTACTTCAGTGGATGTCAAAACTTTGAGTGAAAAGTAGAAAATGCTGGTTACCAGCATTTTCTACTCTCCCCCACGACATTTTGAAAAGTTCTTTTAAAACTAAGCGTCGTGAAAAACACGGGATGTGTTTTTTTTTTAATTTGGTTAATCACGACTTACAGTACTTCCGATCTCAGATCGTTATACAGCCGATAAATTGTGGAGGGTTTCCGCTCTAACCATGAAACGTTAATGAGGACTTTGTGGTCAAACTTTTTAAGTTACGACCACAAAATTTTATCTTTTCCAAAAATAAGGGGGGGGGGGGGGAAAGATAGATGTCTCTTAAAAAGCCAACCTGGTCCTCCCTGCAATTTTAAGTTTAGTGCTTGCCTACAGCCTAAAGCAAACTGCAGGTTCTGTGTAGTTAGACCCTCAACTCTAACTGCCACATAGCTTTGAATTGCAGTTTGCAGCTTAGGTCTAAATTGTCCTGAGACACAACAAAACTTGTACCAATATTCAATAAGCGTTCAAAGCATTAAACAAATATTGAATTTTAAGATGACGACCTGACCGTTTGATGGGCTAGGGCATTCAGTCCTATCGTGTCAGTTGACCAGTCTTGAAATTTGCGATAGCTGGTGAAAACAGACTATGACTGTCCTCTTTCAGTATTTTGTTATATCTAAATTATCCGCCCATGTCGTTTTCCTTCGCTGTCAATCAGTGCGAAAAAACCTTTGTCACTCTGTTTTGCGTGAAGCTGTTTTCATGAAACCACACGAAGTAAACAATATTAATAACAATAGGAGCAGCCTTACAATGTGGCTTGCAACATGCGAGAAGGAGCGTTCGGATGTTTACGTAAAGTGTCCCCACAAGGTAATCCGAGACGGCTTTTTTATTCCTCTACATTAGATTTTGATGTTCCGTAGCCTTGCTTAAACAGAAAATTGCACAAAACGTAAAGTGCCGTCTCGGATTAGCCTGCGCGGACTGCGCAGGCTAATCCGAGACGACACTTTACGCAAATGTCCGAATGCCCCTTTTCGCGTGTTGTAAGCCATACCATACCGGTGAAAGGAGAAAAGTTGAAAAGCGACAAACTTGAATGATGTGGCATTTAGCAGCCTCCAAATAAACGTCATAACTTGTCAGTCGAATTTAACGCGTCTCTTGTCTGATAACTCACATTGCGTGTTTTTGCTACGTGCCCTACAATTTACAGTCTTCATTGTAATTTCCGGACTTTTATTTTAATGTCAGTCATTATCATTTCCAACATGTAGCCTAATGCACTTTAAATATGTTTTCTGCAATTGCTTTCAACATAAGTTAGCCTACGGACTTTGTCTTTTGTTGATCAGTTACATTACAATTTCCAATCTTTGATATTGCTATGCAAAACAGTGTTATTTAATATAAATGTAAATCGGCTGTAAAACGTCCCTCTGAATAGAATATAAAATCCTGTATAATCATCTATAGTTCGGGTCCTACATTATGATCAAAGAGCGGACTGCAATTTCTCAATAGCCTGATCTTGTCCTGCGGAGCTCGTAATTTAGATTTTGTGCGTATTGTCGACTGGTAGAAAATTTTGTTCTTTATCAACCCGATTTCAAATAGTCAGTGGAATAAATATGATTTGTAAAAAAGTATTGTTTAAAAAATCAAAGGGAGAAGGCAATTGTCAGATTGTACTGAAGCAAAGAACAATGGTTATAAACGATTTCAATAATAAAAAAAAACAATATAAACTAGCCTTGACAGCATGATACTCTGCCCATCTTTTCAGTGTGAGAAAATGTAACGAACTAACTTTTCCAGTCTAAGGGTTTCCTATTTTCCTTTTAACTCATTACCAAACGACAATATTTTAGGCTTATCCAATTCGAAAGCATTTGCAGACGACAAAATAAAAGTGACTGAAAATTTGAAATTTGTTTTGTGAAGGGCAGAAAACATTGTGGGAAAAGGAGAAAATGCTGGTTACCAGCATTTTCTCCTTTTCCCACAAAGTTTTCAAGGGGTCTCTTTCTCAGGGTCATCAAAAGTAGAGATTGTGTGGTGATGGGTTAAAGTATTGGAAATGAAGACACGGAAGCAGAGAATAGACTTAATTACAGGTTACCTTTTATCTTAGTTTAAATTCCGATGACAATGGCCACTCAATCATACTTTTAATCAGATACGCCCTGATTATATTACCTTCCGTAGAGGATTCTTGTTTGTGCTACAGCAGAACATATATGGCTTGCAATTCGCGAAGAGGGGCATACGGACATTTGCGTAAAGTGCCGTCTTGCAGCGCAGGCTAATCCGAGACGGCACTTTACGACTTCATTAGATGTTGTGCAACAGTAGAATTGCTCAAAACAGGAATTTACATAGAAACGGAAAGTACCGTCACGAGTTAGCTGCATACGGGTTACGCAGGCTGATCCGAGACGACAATTTACGCAAACGTCCGAATGCCCCTTTTTGTGTGTTGCAGGCCAATTATTGAAAAACATCCTAGAAAAGGACAGAAGTTTTCGCAATGAGCTCCTTTTCTCTCAAAAGTACCAAACTTCAATGATTTATTTATTATGGAATATCAGTATTTTACAAGTTCTTTTCAACTGCTCCATTAAGCCTTTACCATACAATCCCGAGTTTTAATGACCTTGATGAAGAGGACTTAAAAAACATTGGATGAAAAAGGAGAACACTTCAATAACCAGTATTTTCTGCTATTTCCCATAATGTTGTCTACATTTTGAAAAAAAAAAACAATTTCCACCTCTTAAGGCATATCAAATTTGTCATTTGCGAATACTTTGGAAGTGAAGTTCAAAACTTGTCTGTTTGTAGGTCAAAACAATACAAATACAGCTTTGACACCAGTGTATGTTGACACGTGCTAGAAACGAATGGACCTGTCATGGCTGTTATCATAACGCAGGTCTATGATTGGTGGAAACAGACACCTTTAAAAACAGGTTTGACAAAGACAGATATTGTTCACCAACAGCAGTTTCTTATTTAGCTCTTTTTCCTAAAAAATAAACTCCACACGGAAGGTTTGTTCATGAGAAACCGTCGCCACTGCTATAATCACGCAAGCTGCTGCTTATTTTTGAGTGATGTGTTAACTTTTATAGACCATAGACGACAGAAGAAGCTTTGGTGTACGATGTAGATTAAGACCATACTGCACAGAACGTGTGTTCTGGGTGCATATTCACCAACCATTCTTAAGAACGTTCTCAGTCTTATTCTCCAGAATTTTCTACACTTATAAGTAACACAACCTCTGATTGGCTAAACCGAATGGTTTAGCCAATCAGATGTTGTGCTACTTACGAATTTAGAAAACCTTGGAGAATAAGACTTTTCTAAAGAATGGTTGGTGAATACGGACCGTGATCTTTTATCTACAATGTTAACTGCTATATTCTAGATTATGAACGAACCGTGTTTTAATCTTTATGTCGGAAATGCATTTATGGCCATTAAGAGAAAATGATATATATTTAGTTGTGAATGAGTTCATGTTACGATGACTTGCAGCTACCGAAAGATGGGTCCTTGTGTCATTTACATGAAGATTACTACATAATATAGCCTGCAACACACGAAAAGGGGCATTCGGACAAGTTTTTTTCTCAAAATAAGAAGTCGATGACACATGAGATTAGCTTACCGAATCCCCCAATCATATGGATTGTTGAGGTTTACTTATTATCAATTTGAGACATCTTATTTATATTAATGCATCCATTGCTTCCGGTTGGATACTGTTCTAACATTATGACTTCCTTACAAAAGAAGCCAGAAGACCTAAGCATCAATGTTTTCAAATACATGTAGTTTATTAGCTTTTGATTTCAATATATTTTGTTACATGTAAACAAACAAGTAAATAACGCCTCCGCGTAGAAAATACTTTACTTGGCGGTCATTTGACCTTCTTTCCGCGTTTTCAAGTCGCATGATCTTGTCCAGCGGTCTCCGTTCTCTTTTTTAACGTATTTTTTTTTTTTAATTTATTTCTTTTACTCAGATGTATTAGCTTAATGAAAACTTACAATTATTTGATATGTCATATACATCCATGGCAAATGAACATAACAAATCTTTTCTGAAATTCGCCACACACAAATATCAACGTCTATTTCCTTTTGTTATTTTTATTTCGCTTTAATTACAAAACCATATAACGAAACAGAATGTGTATCACAACAATTTCGCTAGAAAAATGGACTATGACTTAGCCAGCAAATGCTTTGGCAGTCTGTCTTTGTAACTTATCACTGTTAGAGAGATCTAATGACCTCTCCAATTAAGTAGCAAGGTTAAAGTCATGCTACAAATAATTGTTAACCCTTTCCCACATGACAAAATTTTAGACTGGTCCAAATTGAAAGCATTTGCAGACGACAAAATAAAGGTGACTGAAAAATTGAAATTTGTTCTGGGAAGGGTAGAAAACACTGTTGGAAAAGGAGAAAATGTTGGTTACCAGCATTTTCTCCTTTTCCCACAGTGTTTTCAAAAGGCCTCTTTCTCAGGGGCGTCAAAAGTAGGGATTGTGTGGTAATAAATTAAGCAGGGTTAAAGCCACACTACAAGCAAATGTTAATTTACAGTTGGAAGTAAAACTACCTTATACTACGACTTCAAAGCTCCTCTTTCCGGATCTAACCGTTTCGGAACGTGCAAATACAATATCAGACGGTTCTGCAAGTTTTCTGCAGTCTGATCTTGATCTAGATTGTCCGCAATAGCGCGCTGAAGTGGCGCATATAGCAGCCAAATGGTAAAAATATATGTCATAGTTCAGGGCATTACTTTTCTTGACCAGGCTTTCTCTACTTGTATTTGTTTTAGGATCATAAATACCAAATTCGTTCTTAAAATTCAGGTAAATAAGTTAGATGTAAATAAAACACTCTATCATCTATAAAGACGGAAAATTAATACACTTTAAAGAAATATTTTACCCTTACGACAACAAGTAGGAATTCTGTAACTTCTATAGGAAATGGCGACCTAGATCAGATTGCACGAAATATTCGAACAAGAGGAAAATGATCTTCACTAGCATCTTTTCCTAATCTAACAGTTTTTCGCTTGAATTTAAGTATTGAAAGCAGGATTTATGCTGATGACTCATATCTTACATGTTTTCAAAGTTTGTTAAATCTTCAGCAGACGTCAAACGTTTGATTGTATGGTGATTAGCGCCATTTTCATCCCCATGGGGTCCCGGGGGTTTTTATTGTATAGAATAGGACCTCGGCCTTTCTCTATGGCATGTCGTAGAAGGCGACTAAAATTAGAGACAAACGGCTGCTTTCCTCGTAATTCGTAGGATTGCAGCAGGCTGGGTAGTTCTTATTCCAAATCCTATATTTTTTTCTCAATGTAAATAGGGTTTGGAATGGGAATCAATTGGCCTGTGGGACCCCGTGTGGTTTAATCGGGGGTATAAGAATAAACCACTGCAGTCCCGCGATCGTCACATCTGCCATTTCATCTGGCGGAACAAAAGTGACAGCATGCATGTCGTAAAAGGCGACAAAAGGGGCATCATTTTGTGTTTCATCCATTCCTCATTTATCATGTTTGTCTTGTGTTGTTCTACATGTATGTTATTTTCACCTAACATTATTGTAAGTGTGCCCAATATGACCCAAGTTGTCGACGGGCCTTAAAACACTATTCATTCATTCAGCGCCATTTTCAACATGTATACTCCCCACAATTTTCTTTCCAAGCCACTGGCTGCTTTCCCTCATAACCATCGTCAAAATATAGATCAGTGATGAGAGAGGAATGAATTCTGTCACAATGACTATCATCAATCCTCTGAAAGAAACTGGGGGAGCCGGACATCGAGCCCGCGACCCTCTGTTCTTGGGTCCTGTAAGCTACCGACAGTGCTTATAATAGCTTAAAATCGAGATTTATTTGGTAAAGGGTTTAGAAGGAATGTAAACTTGATAAACTTTGCCAACTTATAGTAATCTCTTTGTGACAAACATTTTTGTGGATTTCATAGCACGGGTAGACTGTTGTGGTCATGATATTTCCGATAATGTTGGCCGGGAAAGGACACAGGGTCCAGTCATAACTATGATGAATAAGGACATTTTGGGTTATTTGCACTTAGATAGGAGCCCTGCTCTGTGAAAAGAGGGTTTAATGTATTTGTTAAAAAGTATCGACACAGGTGAGGCTGACGAGTGTTTAAACCCTTTGCCATTGGTCGATAAATCTAAGGGTGTGAGAGAAGCCCCTCAGTATAAGTTAGATCAAAATCTCCCGCCATCTGTCACCATCCTCTGGCAACATACATATACATATTTCTGACTCACCTTTATTTTTATGATAGATAACCTGTGTATAAAACCTTAACCTGCTAAATAACTAAATGTGAAACTTTCAAGCCGAGGGTAAATGTATTTCAAAGAGTTTTTTTTTTTTCCAGAAAGAAAATACATCGGACTGTTAGATTCAAGATCAGACTGCACTTTCTGTGCAGTCTGATCTTTATCTACACTGTCTGCAAAAGCTCCATGAGTCTCTCTTCGCAGCCTAAGGGTTAAATGAAGAAAAAATATACCTACCTATAACTGCGTCAGCTGTTTTTATTGTTTATTTGCACAAGATGTCGAAGAAGATTTACTAAATGACTTGTCCGGTCTGTATACGGCTTTCAACTGTATTTAATTCATATCACGACGACATTTCAATTTGGCATGTTTTTCCTGGGTCTTAAAAATATAAAGATGAAACTCTGCAGTCTTGCCTAAGGACACTCCCATAGGAGAAGCAAGTATCAAACTTTTATAACTCGGATTTAAATTCAAGGTCCTAACCATATAACATGTTGTCCGGTGGTCACTGAGTCAGTGATTAAACGCTGAATTTTGGCTGGACGGAACTGAGTCAGCAAATTTTTAATTTTTTTTTCACAACAAAATTTAGGAATTTTTCAGAGAATAAACTGGTTAGCAAAGTACATGTAGCTGTCCATTGGTCCTAATCTTTAATTATATGATGGGTTTGGGCATCAGTGGGGACCAGAGAAGAGTTTCTTACCCATCATCCTTGAGGGTTGTGCTACCATCATTCCCCCCAAGTGTATGAGCTCTTGATGATATGAAGTGCAACACGCGAAAAGGGTCATTCGGACATTTCCGTAAAGTGTCGTCTCGGATCAGCGTTTGCAGTCCACATAGGATAATCCGAAACGAAACTTTCCGATTTTATGTGATTTTCTGTTTTACGCAAGTCTACTGTAGCACAAAATCTAATGTAGTCGTAAAGTGCCGTCTCGGATTAGCCTGCGCGGACTGCGCAGGCTAATCCGGGACGACATTTTACGCAAATGTCCGAATGCACCTTTTCGCGTGTTGCACTCCATATAGGGCAAGCATGGCTCGTGTTTTTCCGGTCAATATTATGCTTCTCAAGTTATGCTTCTCACGAAAAGTAAGGTACTCGATGCGAGGACATTCCAGTGAAGAACTGGCATGAAATTGCAATATAAAAATCTGAATCTTTTTAAGCCCATTGCGTTTACTAGTATTTGACGATTGACAGTGATAGCTGAACTAAAAAGCTTGGGTTCCCGTGTTCATGGTTGAAGGACCGCAAGTGATGAATTAAAAAGAGAAGAAAAAAGTGCGGGGGAGAAAGGTTAATGTCATTTTTGAATGAGTGCGTGATGGTTGGGATTGGTTTGATAAATTTTATGTTGACAAACATTATAAATAATTCAGTCGAACATTGTTTGCTTGTATTTACCTTTAAACTTCGATATTGATGAGTAGGATGATGACTTAACTCTTTACCAAACGACAAAATTTTAGACTGGTTCAAATTGAAAGCACTTGCAGACGACAAAATAAACGTAACTCAAAAGTTGAAATTTGTTTCCAGCAGAATATAAAACACTGTGGGAAATGGAGAAAATACTAGTCACCAGCATTTTCTCCTTTTCCAACAATGTTTTCAATAGGCTTCCATCTCAGGGTCGTAAATTGTTTGGCCTGTCCAAACTGGAAGCATTAGCAGACGACAGAATTTGATAACAAGTGGCTCCAGATTGTGTGGATAGCTACAACATGATCGTCGGAAATTTTGCTAACTATCAAAACAAAGGGACAAATTCACTTGTGAATATAATCTAAATAAAGATATAACCACGGATAGACATTTTTGAATAATAAATGGAATTTGAGATTTTTTTTTTATGTTTGAACTAACGGACTTTCCTTCATAGAAATTCCGTTAAAGACGGCCTACCCCGTTACCGGATAAAACGAGCAATTTGTTTTTTTTTTTCCCACAATGTTTTGTTCTTTTTAAGAAATATTTCCTCTAATTTGAGCCGCGTTTCGCTTGTCGCCTGCAAGAATGTGAGTTTTTTGTGTGATAAAGATGACCCCATACATACATACATACATACATACATACATACATGTCTCTTTTTGCGTGTTTTTACTACTGTCTTTTTAGTACTGTCTTCCACAATAAAAAGAATCCCCAGTTTAATTTCTCATATCTCACGTTACACCTCAATTTATTTACAGTATAAATAAACTCTCACTGTATATTACTGACACGAAGATAGCATTACGTATCACCTCCAACCACCTGCCTCAGTATCTTATAATACCCTTATCTTTAAACTGAGCTTCAACTCTTCCACTACAAAAAAACAACCTTGGCAGTAAATATAGTTCCACTGAATTATGGAAAGACGGTTTGGCCTTAATCTTAAATAAAATAGTGGACAGTGTAGATCAAAGATCAGACTGCACGTTCTGTGCAGTCTGATCTTGATCTACATTGTCCACAAGAACTACTGTAAGGAAAGAGTTATAAGCGCCCATCACGTCTTTAGATGCTTTTGAAGCCAGTTTAGATCAAGATCAGACTGCACAAAACGTGCAGTCTGATCTGTGACCGACAGTGTCTGTTTCGGTGAGACATTGTGGACGATAGCAACCTTGTTAATGCTCTTGTTAGGCTTTTTTCTCACATGGATAATTATTTTATTATGTTGTATGGGTTTGGGGATTTTTTTGTGCTCTAAAGGCGAGACCTTTGTGCGCCGATTCCACAGACTTGACATCTTTGAACAGTTCAGAAGTAATGCACAAATAAGTGCGCTTTCGAGACTGCTGTTGTTAGAAATAGCTAAGCAAAGCCGACCGAGTAGATCAAAAATCAGACTGCACGTTTTGTACAGTCTGATCGTGATCTACACTGACCTTAAAGATACTTGTATAGTTATTAAGAAAGGCACTTTAACCTATTACCACACAATCCCTACTTTTGACACCCCTGGAAAAGAAGCCTTTTGAAAACATTGTGGGAAAAGGAGAAAATGCTGGTAACCAGCATTTTCTCCTTTTTCCACAATGTTTTCTATCCCCCACAAAACAAATTTCAAATTTTCATTCACTTTTATTTTGTCGTATGCAAATGCTTTCGATTTGGACAATCCGGAAATATTGTCGTTTGGTAATGAGTTAAGGCTTATCTCTGTCTGACAGACATGTATATAGACAAAAAAAACTTGAAATAAGGATAATGAGGTGAAATAAAAGAATATTGGTAAATTATTGACCCCGAGGGCTGATCGATATGATCAGTTATAAGCTTTATAATTTATTAAGTTAGGGGTAAGACTTACATTGTATTTTTGCACTATTTTTCAACATGCTTCCCATCCTGCGGAACATTCCTGCTTTGGTTTACCTTGTACGTTTCTTGGCTCCGATCTACATAAAATAGTGTGGCCTTTGTATGTGAAATCTGATTTCCGATTTCTTCCGAATACCTCTGGTTGTATAAGTTTAATTTTTTTATGAAACATGCTAAGCTGTGAAAGAATTTGTAAAGTTTTGAATTTGAAGGGATCCAGATGTTGAATGTGGGATAATAAACGAAAAACAACCGAATATTCTATTAGATAACTCTATCATGGTTTTCAAAATATACAGGACTATTATAACCTTATTGAAGACCACATACTGATTTCAGAAAATATTATTTCATCATCGCGTTGTAGGAAGATAAAAACTTTTAATGATAAAATGCACGGAGGATGCGTCGAACATACATGTACATAAATCTAAGCTTTTGGAACTTATTATTCCTGCAGATTTAGGTCATAATCAGACTGATTTTTACAGGCAAGTTCGACCGAACAACAGGTTGCAGAAAAAAAATATCAACGAATCAACACTAATTAATTATTAGAATGAAAATACAGATATCCTAGGGTAGAGTTGTGGCCCTTGGAAAATGCCGAGCTTTCGAGTGACTTTTTATCGTTTCCACTAATCGTATTGACTTCTGGGTCCTTTTAATTATAGATATACCACGTCTGATCCCGATCTGCATCATTCATCATTCTCCATTCTAAATACGACATGCACTGATGGTTTTTTTTCTGTATAAGCCTAAAGCCAACTACTTAATGAATGAATGAATAAATTTGAACCTCACATTGAGAGAACTCAAGCGCAATACAGCTATGAGTCACTTACCGTAAATACCGGGAGAGGGTAGATAAATGTCATTTTGGGGCTTTTTATGCTGAATCGCGAAAATGATTTGAATAAAAAACATTTATCTATAATCTGTGAATCCTATCTGCCGTAACAAGTCAAACGTAATTCACCATCAAGGCTATAAATTTAATTTCACACACCATTTAGGTGGAATTCAATATAGCTCCGATGAGTCTTAGCAGGGTCTGATATGAGTCTACATTGGACCTTAGTATACTGTTTGCTGTATTCCCTTAACTGTTTTCATAGACAAACATCGATAAATTCATAATCAAACTCATCAGATTTTATTTTTATAGATGTGCGTACAAAAAGACAGTAGGATGACCTCGTTTGAATAAAGATCTTTTTACCTTCTAAATTATAGTCTTGTTTTCCGGAGGGTTCAATTAAGTTTTCTACCTAACGTCTGGATTTCGACCAAAAGAGGCGTCTACATAGCGCAAGGGACTAAAATTTATGAAGGAATCTTATCTTCCAAGGAGATTTAGATTGATCGAATGATTTCGTTTTAACTCTTTACCAGACGAGAAAATTTTAGACTGGTCCAAATTTAAAGCATTTGCAGACGACAAAATAAAAGTGACTGAAAATTTGAAAATTGTTTAGTGAAGAGTAGAAAACATTGTGGGGAAAGGAGAAAATGCTGGTTACCAGCATTTTCTCCTTTTCCCACAATGTTTTCTAAAGGCTTCTTTCTCAGGGGTGTCAAAAGTAGGGATTGTGTGGTCATGGGTTAATTAAACGAACGCTAACACCCCAAAGCAATTAGTCTTTTTTTTAACAAAATCAATTTAAGTGTCGGTATCTTTTCATGCGGCAAAATAATAATATTTCGTGTTAACCCCAAGAAATATAGATACCGACATTCAGAATCCCAGAGAGCCCAGCAGGGTTAGAGCGAAAACAACCTGTAAGGATCAGCTTCTAGATCTAAAATCTCCTTATAGGAAGGTATTACTATAATCTTCATGTTGTCCATCATGACGCACACACGTGTAAAATATTTTGTACATTCAGACCAGGGTCCGTATTCACGAACCGTTCTTGAGACTGTTCTTGGTCTTGTTCTACAATGTCTTCTCCATATGAAAGTAACACAACATTTGATTGGCTAAACCAAATGGTTTAGCCAATCAGATGTTGTGTTACTTTCAAATTTAGAAAAAGGCTTGGGAATAGGACTAAGAACAGTTTTAAGAATGGTTGTTGAATATGGATCCAGGAGTTCAAGAGATATGGAGCGGACGCTACGAAATAGCATATGACATTTGACCCTTTACTGAGACCTTGGCGTTAGAGCTTCGGCTCTGCAACTTCTGTCCTGCATCATCATTTTATCCAGATGCACACATTATGTGGAAGTATTTATAATACATGAACAGGGTACCAGGAGGTTTGGAGCAGAGACGATTTAAAAACACGTGACCTTTGTTCCCCCTTCTGTGACCCTGGCTTTTTAGACTGTAGTCTCTGAAATCTCTACTTTGCACATCATCTCATTAAGGTGCACACAAAATAGTATGTAAAACATTTTTAAAAGTGCACAAAAAAGTTCTTGAGCTACTAAATGGATATGAAATTGCTGATGTAGTGACAAACAAACGGGAGGCACAGACGAATAGGGGCTTACCATAATATGTATACCCATAGGGCGTACAAAAAATGAATGTTAACTTTTTATCATATAAAAAAGGAAATAAATTTGTAAAAAAAAAAGACTTCGACGGTATATTGTGATTCGTGATTTCTGTCATCAAGCGGGTTCCTGCGATTTAAGGGGAAGTCCACTCTTTAGGGTAGCGATATTCGGCACTTGGACATATCAGTAATGGATGTGGTATAACAGCCTTGGGAGTGATCAACGAATCATTCGAGATGTGCAGAATGCCACAGGGTCGTTAAAACAATGCATTGTTTGGTAACTTACATGTAGAGCAAATACTAAGGACCATATAGGGTAAAGTCTGTTTGTCTGTTCTATTCTGAGATTTTTTGGCCGTATTTCCCCCTCTCCCTCTGTCTCTTTTTTTCTTTCACTCTTTTTTTTTTCTCCGCCCTCTTTGTGTGTGTTTCTCCCCCGCCACCGCCCCCCGCCCCCTCACCCTCTCTCTCGTTTCCTCCACCACTCCTTTCAGAATTCACGTAGTTACAATGTACTCAGAGAAGAAAGGGTTCTCCTATTAAGGATAGTACAATCGTTATCTCATACAGTCGTAAATTTGTTAAATTACACCGGTTCCCGGTATTTTATATCTCATTTTTTCTACTTTTTCTTCTTTCCAGTTTTTTCTTGCTGAGATACGAGCGGGATTACGTGAATACAAGCGCAGTAGAGTAGAGTTGGATGTAAAGTCTTTTTTTGTCGATCATCTTCTGGACAACTTCTTCCTTCTCGCTTTTTTTATCTTATGATAAAGAATTTGGCCCGGTTCCTCGAAATCCTATTTTCCTCAAACTCAAACCCCGCTAATGGACTTTTTTTTTCCACCTTTCAAGTTTAGTAAGCTATTCGAGACGCATCTCACGAAAAATAACATATTTTAGTAGAGTTCTGAAATCCTCAGCTGACACAATGTTTAGGACTCAACTCAGCAAGATAGTAATTGACTTTAAAAGTCTGTTATCTGAGTTTATTTTCCAAAATTGTGTCTGAAAAGTTCCATTAACTCGGTATTCAAGAACACTACAGTTACAGACTTAAATTGTCGTCACAGTATTTTGAGATCCATAAAAATCTATATTATATAACAGACTTGTCCAGACTGAAAGTATGAGTAGAAAACATTTTAGGAAAAGGAGAAAATGCTGGTTACCAGCATTTTCTCCTTTTCCCACAATTTTTTTCAAACGGCTTCTATCTCAGGGTCGGGTCGTAAAAAACAGGGATTGTTTGGTAAAAGGTCAATGTGCAGAGATTGACCGAAAGCAAAAGGAAAAATGCTTAGGTCAGTTTGAGGGAGCTGCACAGGCTGACCTGAATCGACACATTTTTTTCAAATTGGTTATGCCACTATTTCACAGAGCATGACTCAAATTTATTTGAAACAACATGGTATAAATGAGGCATGCTCTGTGAAAAGGGGGCCTAATGCATCTGCGAAAAGTATCGACTTATGTCAGCCTGCGCAGTCCGCGCAGGCTGACATGAGCCGAAACTTTTCGCTATCGGTCAACTTTCTGTATGCTCAAGGACCAGTCTATCTAATGATTAAGTTGCATGTTAAAAGTAGTGGATATTACGGATCCATAAATATAATATATGCCACGGCTTGCTTGGTATCGAGGCTCACGGGATACATTAAGCCATCTTTTTTAGATCATGGCCCAAATCTTGTAACATGACGGTAGCCGGGTAGAAATTTTAACGTGAATGTGATGATCAAGGGTAATTTGAAATATCACATATCAATGCAAAAGGTTGACTTAAACATTATTTATGACACTTTGTTGAATTCTCTGTCGTCTTATCGTTGCTTGCATGAACCGGGTGCAAACGTATTAACTCTTTACCAGACAAAAAAATAGACTTGTCATCTTTAAAAATATAGGCGGACTTGTAGACGCCAAATGAAATGTTTCAATGTTTCTATACATACAATTAAAAGTATAAATTTTTGAGACAGCTAAAAGTTTAAATTTTTGAGCTGGTACAAAACATTGTGGGGAAATTGCTGGCTACCAAAATTTTATTCTTTTCTGCAATGTTTTCATTACAAAAAAAAAACTGTAAAAATGTTGCATGTATGATAAAGGGTTGAACCTATATCTGTGGTACCGAGACCCAGTTTCTGTCAAACACGGTCGTATTGACAAAAAGGAATAAGATGTTCTAAATACGCACGAGCCGTAAATATTCATCTTAAGTTCTTTAAGTTATGATTCCATTTTCGTTTGAAATGCTTTTTAGTGCGTTTTCGATAGTTTGATTCGCATTACGGCAGCAGAAAAAGCGTCGCAGTTTGTGGAAAGCACAAAAAGACCAGGATAACGTCTCTTTACTTGAAAAACCTCTAACTACAGCTTGTAACAAGCTGTAGTTACGATGTTTTCGAAGAAAAACGACGATAAAAGTTTGAAAGAACTTTTTGTTGCTCACTTCGGAAAAGGTTTGAAAGGTGTGTTATGGAAAATACATTACATATGAGCCAAGCCTGTGACAGGGGAAAGGGGGGAGGAAGAGTTATTTAATGCATCTGCAAAAAGAATCGATTCAGGTCACCCTGCGCATTTCGCGCAGGGTGACCTGAACCGAAACGTTTTGCTATCTGTCAATTTTCTTGTCCAAGGACCGGATAATCTCATAATTCGGTCGGTTGTTACACGAGACAGACCATATGGATCCATGATCATACGAGTGCTTGTTTGGAAACATACATTACGGGGATACATTAGGCCCCTCTTTGTCACAACATGCCTGATACCATGAGAAATGTCTTAACCCTTATCTTGCTGAATAACTAAAATGAAATTTTCGATTCCATGGTAAAATCCAAATATTGCTATTTCAAAGTTATCATTCAGGGAAAAGTACCTCCTTATCGGACAGTATAGATCCAAGATCAGACTGCACGTTCTGTGCAGTCTGATCTTGATCTATACTGTACGCAACAGCTCAGTGAATAGCCCTCAGCAGCGTTAACGTTAATATTTAGAGATCTCTCTTCCTTGTCATTAATTTTAAGAATAAAATCTTTTTATGTCTAAAGTATCTATGAAATTTAGTTTGAGCATGCGTGTGTTTGTATTAGGAAGATTTATTATGTCATTTATTCGTGACGAAAACTGTTATTTTAGAAGTCATAAATCTTATTCTGGTATTTATACCATGTTTCAGTGTTTTGTATATTTCACGGCAATTTAGCCCAAACCTTTATTACTAGACTGAAAATGTAAAACTCTTAATTTTTATGTATCTTCTCTTTCACATGCAAAAAGTATTATGTGGAAAATCAATTGGGGCAAAATTATGAAAAAGAAACTTTTTAACCTTTGAGCTGCTAAATATGTATAAAAAAAGATTTACAGGCAGTACTGAAAAATCATTATAAATTAAAAAAAGTAGTTGATCGTCGCAGAAATCTTACTGTATCGGACAGTGTAGATACAAGATCAGACTGCACGTTCTGTGCAGTCTGATCTTGATCTGCAATGTCCGCAACAGCCAACAAAATTGCGCTTAGCAGTCTGAGTATAAAAAAAAAATTGCTTGATGTCTGTTTTGGACACTATGTTTTCCAACTTTCTTGCTAAAGATTTACCATTTGAAGATATAATTACATATAATAATACGATGCACACATTTAAATACAGTTTTATCTGACATACTAGTACCTTTAAAAGATCAACCTTCTAAAATTTCACAGGGTCTATGCGTGGTAAGTTTGATTGATGGTTTTGGTATTGGAGAAAGAGCGTTGAAGACAAAAATGACACTTCAGACATTGATTCTAATGGCAAACCTTGTATAACACATAACACGTGCTCCTTTATTGATCCGCCAATCCTCATACCACTTCTTGGTATTTATCAAAAACAAGTCCAGCAATGCAAAGGCAACGTTTTTATGAAGGGAGACCAGCTCAGGCTCACTGTACGCTGTGCGATAGACGAAAATCGAAATACAGTCATGTATTCGAGGTTTTGGTATTGACTGGAAAAAATAATCATTTCGTTATTTCAGCAGTTTTACCCACCAAAAAATTGCGTAATTTAACAAACTTGCGGAAGAAACCTTTGAACATTGTTACAAAAGGAGAACATGCTGGTAATCAGCTCTTCAAGACTCTGTTTCCAACAACGCTTTCAATACTTTTATCGAACGTCTGTTCATCTTTACCATATCAATTTGAGTTGTTGTTTTTAGGTGTTTTCGATTCGTAAGTCTAAAAGTCGTCGTTTTGGAAAGGGTTAAAAATTCTCAGGCTGTTGAGCGCTACTTACTGATTCTTTGTGGACGATGTAGATCATGATCAGTCTGCACAGAACGTAAAATCTGATCTTTGATCTACCCTGTCCGATAAGGGTATATTTTCTAAAAAGAAAAAGAAATTTGTTCAATTTGGGTACTTACAAGTGGCTTAACCCATTACCAAACAATCCCGACTTTTAATGACCCTGACAAAAGAAGCCTTTTGAAAACATTGTGGGAAAAGGAGAAAATGCTGGTTATCAGCATTTTCTCCTTTTCCTACAATATTTTCTACCTTTCCCAAATCAAATTTCTATTTTTGATTCCCATTTATTTTGTCGTCTATAAATGCTTTCGATATGGGCTTATCCAAAATTTTGTCGTTTGGTAAGGGGTTAAAAGTTTCATTTCATTTATCTAGTAAGGATAAGTGTGAAGGGTATAATTCCATGTCTCATGTCTAATAGCTCATTTGGAAAAAAGACTTCCAGAGAAAAACCGGTTCTACATCACGTAAAGAACCAACCCTAAACATTCTGAGCGCTACCTTTAACCAATTACCACACGATCCCTACTTTTTACAACAGTGCGAAAAGAAGCCTTTAGAAAACATTGAGGGAAAAGGAGAAAATGCTGGTAACCCGCATTTTCTCCTTTTCCCACAATGTTCTACATCCTCCCAAAATCAAAAATCGATTTTTGATTCAGCATTGTCGTCTGCAAATGCTTTCAATTTGGACCAATCCAAACTTTTGTCGTTTGGTAAAGAGTTAGGGCAATACTTATGTAGAACGGTGTAGCCAAAAATCCATAGATAGAGCAGTCTGATCCTTAATCTAGACCTGATATCTTCTGAATTACATGTAACATTGCAAAAGCAGCGCTTTATCTCGCCCACAATGTTTAGACTGAATATTTTTTCTTCTGGTTGCGGTTTGTTTCTGCGAGGTATTGGGTTAGTAAATTGCACAAGAAAATTCAGTTTCGCAGCGTCTTATGTTGCCAAAGGCTGCATCGTTTTCTGAGCAGTTTAGTCTTCGATCGGTTCTATTTCTGGTCTCTTTTTTAATTATACGCTACCGTCGGGGGAAAAACTAACTGAACAGAACGTAACAATTATGTTGCCTCATTTATTTCGCCTTCAGTGTGTTTTAAGAGAATATGATACAGTATACAAGTATGCGGGCAGTGTAAGTTTTAAACTTTATACGAAAATCATATTATACTTGTCTAAGTTCAAATCATTTGCAGATTACGGTTTAGAAGGGACTAAAATAATGGAATGTATCTTTGATACGATAGAAAACATTGAGTGAAAAGGAGAAAATAAAGGTTACCAGCATTTTCTACTTTTCCCACGGATTGTATCTCGGATTCTTTAAATAATCGTATGAGATAGGCATAACTACTTTTTTCCTGATGTTCACTTTGATTAAAAAAGTCCAGTTAGGACTGAAAAGGGGGGAGGGCGGGCGCAACATAACTGCCTGTTATACGCGTAAGAAACTTCAATGCAGTCATCTGTTGCTGATAAGACTTTTCGCAGAAATTACGGGGTCTGCATATTTTGGAAATTAGAGAAGATATAATGTGCAGTCTCATTCTGATCTAGAATGCAGCACAATCAGGCGAATTTTGCGAACAGTTTGGTTTTTCTGGCAAGGGCAATTTCATGAATGCTGCCCTGCCCCTGGACAAGGCACTGTGAGTCCTAGCCAATAAGTAAAAGAGATACCACGTAATGACACGAACACGTGCACTGTGGGTATTTATAAGCCTTATTGATTGATTGCCAGTGTGGCGTGTAACGCTTTTTTAAACTTTTTTCCTTTATATCACGGCGGCCACGGTTCACCTACCCAATCTTTTCCTATAATAGTTTCGGCTTTTACCAGTACATCGCACTATTTTCTTTCCAAGCCACTGACTGCTTTCCCACACAACCATCGTCGAAACGATGATCAGTCTGAGAGAGAAATGAATCCTGTCGCAAAGACAATCGTCTATCCTCAGAAAGAAATTAGTCGAGCCGGGTATCGAATCAGCGACCCTTGTTCTTGAGTCCTGTACACTAGCAATTGCGCGACGCTGCTCGGCGGGTATTAGCCTGAAACATGTCTGAAAGCATACCGTTCAAAACATCCTTGAAACATTTCCAAAAACAGGAATGTTGTATGCAGCTGCTGTACGTCTTTCTCTGCAGGTTTCTGAGATAAATTGCAGCAATATCTATTTATAGACTATTATCGGCTGGATCTAGACAGAACCAATATGAGGACAACATAACTTGACACGTTGAACATAGCAGATAAGCGCTATCTCACTAGATAAAGCACAATCCGTGTTATTTCCATATCTCCCATTTTGCCAGAATATTGCCTTATTTACTTGAACCCTTTACTAAACATTCCTGATTTTTACGGCCTTGAGAAACAAGCCTTTTGAAAACATTATGGTAACCAGCATTTTCTCCTTTATATAAATTGTTTTCTTCGCTTCCAACAGGATATTATGAGTCATATTATTTTTTCTTTTCGTCTGCAAAGGCTTTCAGTTTGGACAAGTCCAAAATTTTATCGGTTGGGAAAGAGTTAAATCCTTATGCAACCAACTGGCCGGGTTGAAAGCATTCGTAGGCAACAAACACAAATGAGCTAATGTTTTTTTTTTTTAAATACAGTAAGTATCTAGTAGCCAGCATTTCTCCTATTTCCACAATGTTTTCAAAAGTTTTCTTCGCTAAGGTCGTAATCAATGAGTAGAAGTCGCGTTCATCGGCAGATCAAGTATGGATTACTCGAGTCTCAGCCGAATCCGTACGTTTTTGCGGCGATGATTTCAAGACGATGTTACATGAATCCTATTCGGGTGCTCTATTAATATATATTCTGCACCGCTTTCTATTAAATGTTTCTTTCAGACCAAGGAGATCCTCTTATGGTCGGTTTACTTCGAAAGCCTCGTAACTACAGCTTGTTATAAGCTGTAGTAACGATGTTTTTGCAGTAAACCGACGATATGCACTTATGAGATTCACCAGCACCAGGTTTGAGGACAGCAATGCCTTTGCGCAGTGACACTTCTGTTCCACAGGCAGCAGTTAACCCTTTCCCAAACGACACATTTTGGACTCTTCCAAACTGAAAGAGTTTGCAGACGACAATTTTAGATTTGAGAAAATGGCATAAAGTTCTCGAAAAGGGTAGAAAACACTGTGGGAAAAGGAGAAATTGCTCGTTACGAGCAATTTCTCCTTCCCACAGTGTTTTTAAAAGAATTTTACTGCAGACACGTAAAAACCAGGGCTTGTTTGGGAAAGGGTTAATGCAATCACAGATCTACTGTGTGAAATCGTTGGAAGGTTGTTGAATTGTGAAAAATACTGCAGCCAGTTTACTCTTGACTTTGAGTGCAAAAGATTTTATTTTTGACATGTCTAAACATAAATTGTCTGTTTCAAACATTTGTGGTTTTAGAACAGAAACAGCTCTACTTATCTGTCATATTCTTTAAAACAAACTTATTCTCTTATTCTCAATCAGTTCACTACAAAAACAATGTCAGATAGGAGATGAAATATTTGCCCCTTTTCCAAATTTATTTCAAGAACAGTCTTCCACACAGTCGTTTAAACACAGTATTGTTCGGTAAAGAGTTGAAATTGGACATAAAAAAGGCATCAACAACAGAAAGAATTTACATTAATTTCTAAATTTATTGTATCATTTCAAATACTCATTATTCAAATAAATATAATTTTGTGAAGCTTTCAACATGGTAAGAAGAAAATAATCAACAGAAATATCTCAGAATTATTAACTGGCACTGGAATCGAGTGGATTAACAGTAGAATCAAATATACATTAGCACATTAACAACAAAACTTAACGCTTTACTAAACAATTCCTGGTTTTTATGACCCAGAAAAAATAGCCTTCTGAAAACATTGTGGGAAAAGGAGAAAAAGGCTGGTAACCATCATTTTCTCCTTTTCCCACAAAGTTTTCTACTCTTCTAAAGTCAAGTTTAAATTTTTGCCTCATGTTTATTTTGCTGTCTGTTAATGCTTTTTTCAATTGGACAAGTCTAAAATGTTGTTGTTTGGTAAAGAGTTAACTCAATACCAAACGACAAAATTTAGATTTGTCCAAATAGAACACATTTGCAGACGACAAAATAAAAGTGACTGAAAATTTGACATTTGCTTTGTGAAGGGTAGAAAACATTGAGGGAAAAGGAGAAAATGCTGGTTACCAGCATTTTCTCCTTTTCCCACAATGTTTTCTACAGGCTTCTTTCTCAGGGGCGTCAAAAGTAGGGAATGTGTGGTAATGGGTTAAAGCAGCTAGATGGTTAACAGGTACAATTTCTATACCTTTTTATGAATGAACATGCTCCAGCAAAAGGGGACTTAATGCCTCATGGCGATGCATTATACCAAGTAAGCTATCAAATTGAGATGGATTAATAAAATTCATTTTATCCATCAACAGGCTGAATTCTGGTCTTTCAACATGCAGAAAATTGCTCATAATCAATCATGTTTGACCACTGTCAGCCTGGGTGGACTACACTGTTTGACATGGGTATATACTTTTTGCAGATGCTGTTAGACACACCTTTTCTAAAAGCAAGACTTAAATCTGCTTTGAACACATAAAACTTTTGGGGGATAAAGATTTTATCTTCATTCAAAACTAGTTCTTCCTGGTCTAATGACCCTAAAAATATGCATTTTACCTTCTTTGTTAAGACAATAAAGAAGAAATTTGTTTTTGAACGTTATGCCAGACAGTATTTTGACATACCAATACAAAATAATGGTGACCTAGAATGAAAAGTGAACAAAATGGAACATTCTACTTATGAACCTTGATGTGTCAATTGCTTTTACTTAGCTGCCAACAATAAACATACAAAATAAATGCATTTTTCTTACTAACAAAATAATACTGAAAAAAAAAACTAAAACTGCAGTATGGGGTGTTGTGTTTCAATGTATATTTATTTCAAACTTGTTTCCAATGGCAAAACGAGTCTGATCTTTATCTTTATTGTCATCTGAAACAATGCAGCTTAACTGTTTACCACACAATCCTGATGAAGAAGACTTAAAAAATCTTTCGATAAGAGTAAAAAATGCTGGTAACCAGCATTTTCACCTTTTTCCATGAAAAATTATGTTTTCCAACCGTTTAGATATAAATTTCAGTTTTTGAGTCAAATTTATTTTGCTCTATGCAAAAACTTTCAGTTTGGACAAGTCTTAAATTTTGGTGTTTGGTAAAAAGTTATGTTTCAAATAGACGGAAAATAAAATTACAGTCGTTTGACCATTTTCAACCACTCATTTAACATGTAATATATTATTGGTGCAGTGAGTTTTGTAGGTGCGATATTCTAGGTTAAAATATCCTCTTGACTCTTTCTCACTCCAAAACAAAACAAAAGTAACAAAATAAACATGAACATGGCTAAAAATAAAAATTTCTGTCTTTTAATAAAGTTGAAAACTTTGTGCGAAAAGGAGAAAATGCTGATTACCAGCACATTCTTCTTTTTGTGAAATATTTTCCAAGCAATTTTTCTTGAGGGTCATTAACACTCTGGATTATGTGATAAAGGGTTAAATAGCACATATGGACAAATCTTTTTATCTGTTTATCAGAAAAATACAATATTTACTGATCACCAACCACTTGAATTAAATTTCCAAAGGACAAATCAAAATAACCTTGTAAAACATTTAGTTTCATAAAACAGATGTTTGGTTTTACACATGAAATTTAGCATGTTAGCTTTGTGGTTGGGAATTTCTCATGTAAACAATTTTTCCTTTGCCATAGTATTTTTAAGACCTGAAATTTACTGAAATACTGAAAGAAATATTGTCTATCGGTGGTAGTACTAAAGATATAAAGTTAAAAAACAATGTACCATTATCAAAAATCTGCATAAGTAACAATGCATCTGAACCCATGTGCACCCAAGGCAAAAACCAGATTTCCACTTGATTACCAGGCAGACTGGTAATAGCTAAATAACTCCATTAATTATTCATGGACCCCTTTCCTCTAACAAACCCTTTCTTAAGAAAACTTTTGTTTAAAATACATAAAGACAAAAAGGTCAGTTTCCCACTGTTCATCGATAATTTTTCTACTTGTAATTTCAGTCCATTATTTCTGTACTTGTGTAAGGTCTACTTACGGCTAAAAATGTTGATGTACAAAGAGAAACACATGAAAACATGGAAAACATGTCTTTTAATGGTTTTGAAAAATAAAGTCAAAAACAGATTGATTGAATTCTATTTTACCCCATATTTCACATTATTCAAATAAATATGGTTATATCTCAGTGTCAGTTCATGTATTCTAGGTTTAGGAGTTCTAGGCTGGGCATAGCATTGCCAAAGATCATTTTTTCCAGAAAACAAAAGCCCTGCATATGGTTTGAAAAGGAGCTGATTCCAAATAAAAGTTGTAACATAACTGTTTTTTATTTATGCATTAATAAATCTACTTCTTACTAAACAGTCCCCTGTTTAATGACCAATAGGAAAAAGCCACAGAGAACATTTTGGAAGAGGCAAAAACCCTTGTGAACAGCAATTTCTCCATTTCTAACAGCGTTTCCTGCATACAAATCCAATCAGCATGAGCCAAATTATCTTTAGAAAAAAATTGAAAATTCCCATGTACCGAAAAAGATAAAGAGTGGTAAAAATCAATGCCATTGAGGTAAGTTCAGTTTTCTGAGTAATGAAGAAAGGTTGCAAACCTTAGCTCTGATGGTAACTTTTGGTTGTCTGTAAATATTTAATCACACTAGTAGATTGCATTATACAGTTTAAAAATAACTTGACCTTCTTATAGAGTTGTTGTTGCATAGCACATCCAATGTGGGTGTATATAATTATCTTAATCTTCAGACTGCCAATCACAGTTTGTGCTGCTTTTGTTGATAGTGTAGATCAAGATCAGACCTCATAGATTGTGCAGTCTGATCATGGATCTATTTTAGCAAGTGTAGTCTGCTCTTTAACTTATTCTTGAATTACAGAAGAGTCCGTTTTTCTTTATTTAGAGCTCAATAGCCTCTTAAAACTTAAATCCTCAATTTTATCCCAATAATCCTGATTGCATAGGCAAATACCAGTAACTAGAACTGCACCTTAAGTATTTTCTAAGATGATTTTGTAATTCTAAATGTAAATATATGTCCATGATACAACATAGCTCCAGATAGAGGGGGTGATTTTGATTTCAAAGTTGAAAGTATTAATTTTTCTCCTCTAAAACCCTAATTGATGAGTAATCATTACAATTGTCTCATTGCGGCAATTTTAATGAGTGTCCACAACATAGGATTTCAAAGAGAAATAATGGATTTAGAATACCATCACTCCCTATTATCTGGAGCTCTGATTACAAATAAAAGTTTTTGTACAGAATCACACAATTATTACTTTGTTACCTTTACACAAAATTTTACATCTGCTTGTTCATTTTCAAATGATCTGCATACAATAATATTGAAATTGAAAATTGAAATTTTGTTTTGGGTAGGTGAAAAACATTGTGGAAGAAAATATTATGCCAGCTACCAGCATTTTCTTGTTTTCCCACTATGTATTAACCCTTAACTCATTACCAAATGACATTTTTTTAGGCTTGCGCAAATCGAAAGCATAAGCAGACGATCAAAAAAAAAGTGACTGAAAATTTGAAATTTGTTATGTGAAGGGTAGAAAACATTGTGGGAAAAGGAGAAAATGCTGGTTACCAGCATTTTCTCCTTTTCCCACAATGTTTTCTAAAGGCTTCTTTCTCAGGGGGGTCAAAAGTAGGGATTGTGTGGTAATGGGTTAACCAAATGATCCCAGATTTTTACAGCCCTGAGATGGAAGCCTTCTAATAGCATAGTGAGAAAAGGAAAAAATGCTGGTAACCTACATTTTCTCCTTTCACCACAATATATTTTATGTTTATTTTGTCATCTGCAAGTGCTTTCAATTTGGGCCAGTCTGAAGTTCTTTTCATTTGGTAAAGCATTGATTTTTTTTTATTCTTGTTATTAAAACTCATACGTAATAATGGTTTTAGGGAAAATATTTTCAAATCCCTTGCCACCAGTACCCTACCAAGAACCATGGGTCCATCACACAAGAATACAATGGTATATAATTTAGAGCCCATTGTTTTATCGTTATCTTATCCTGGCAGGCATTAACTATATCTAACTGGCTGTCAAATGAAAATTACTGTTTCATCATCTACCAGGTACCACCAATGAACATTACTATTTATAATTATCATAGTCAATTCATTTACAGTGTAATTGTCCAAACAGTTGTTGGAAACATCTGCCTTGCCGTCAAAATCATTATCCTTTTATGCGAAACCCCTAGCACCCTTTGGTTTAACTCTTTACCACACGAGAAAATTTTAGACTGGTCCTAATTGAAAGCATTTGCAGGCGACAAAATAAAAGTGACTGAAAATTTGAATTTTTTTTTGTGAAGGGTAGAAAACATTGTGGGAAAAGGAGAAAATGCTGGTTACCAGCATTTTCTCCTTTTCCCACAATGTTTTCTAAAGGCTTCTTTCTCAGGGGCGTCAAAAGTAGGGATTGTGTGGTAATGGGTTAATTACTTTTGCACACAGTTTGTGAAAGAGATTGGGATTTAGACCCTTTGATTCATGTCCTAGCCTTGAAATATAAATATGATACCAACCAACATAGAATCAGATCTAATACCCTATTCAAAATGCAAGATAGGGGGGCAACTCTTGAAGTATTTTAGGAAAAGGAGAATTATGGTCTATCCAGGAATTTCTTTTTCAACCAAAACATTTTCAACCCTTTCAAAGACAAATCCAGTTATTTTGTTCTTGACCATTATTATTTTTGTTTGGTGACTAGCCAAAGGAACTTTGAAAAGAAATGTTCCACAAAGGTTAAACTCAATATGTACTCATTACGTCCTTATAACCTTGTAACTTCTGGATTTGTCTTTGGAAGCGTTGAAGATGTTTTCAAAAATAGGTGGGAAAAAGGAGAAAGGTTTGTAACGAGGGTTTTCTCTATATTCCATAATAGTTTCTACCCTATCACAGACAAATTTTATAATCTAAGACTGGGTCACATTTAACCTTACTTTTGATGACCCTGAGAGAGAGGCCTTCAGAAAACATAGTGGGATAAGGAAAATGCTGGTTACCAGCATTTTATCCTTTTCCCACAATGTTTTCTATCCTTCACAAAACAAATTCCAAATTTTCAGTCACTTTCATCTTGTTGTCTGCAGATGCTTTCGATTTTGACCAGCCTAAAATTTGGTAATGGGTTAAAATCAGTCTGTGGTATGCTTTAAATCTGGACGAGTTTAAAATTTGTTATTGCAATGGCACAAAATTAACCACCCATTCAACCCATTAGGTCTAAAAATTAAGATTCTTTTCCCAACATTACTTTCACAGTCAGGTACCTTAGATTTTCATCCCTCAAAAATAATTTTGTATGAGAAAATCTCAAAAATGTCAGTAAAGGTATTGGCTTGGACTAATGTTAACCCTTTACTTCATAGATACTCATTCCTATGTATTGCTCGTAGGAGCCTTTGGAAAACATTGTGGCAAAAGGTGAAATTGCTCGTCACGAGCAATTTCACCTTTTGTCACAATGTTTTCTATGCTATCAAAAGGTGTCATGTACACCTAAGAAATGGCTTCATCCTTGCTGTTATTTAGGGTCAATTAGAGATACCATAAAAATGTCTTATGGGGTAAACGGTTAAGTAGGTTACACCTTTACCACATGATCCCTAGTTTAATTACAATGCTGAGAAAAGGGGTTTTAGAAACTGAGTTAAAAATGGAGAAAATGCTGGTAACTATCATTTTTTCAGTTTCCTACAATGTTTTCTAACTGTTTAGAAACAAATTATATTATTTAATTTTTTTAAATTTTATGTCTGTAAACTGATCAGAATGGACAAGTCTGAAACATTGCTGAGCCGTAAAGAGTTGATAAGATAATAAGATTATCAATATCCTATTGTAAATGTAAAACAACACTTATCTTCAGAGTAACAACTTAAAACATATATTAACGGTACGTTTTACTAGATGACAAGATTTTAGCCTTGTCCAAATTGGAAGCATTTGCAGATGACAATTTTAGTGTGGCTAAAATGATGTAATTTTTATTTGACAGAGTAGAAAACATTGAGGGAAAAGGAGAAAATGCTGGTTACCAGCAATTTTTCCTTTTCCCACAATGTTTTCAAAGGCTTTTTTCACAGGGTCATTTAAAGTCGGGATTGTGTGGTAAAGGGTTAAACACAGGCTGTTTGGTAAATTGGTAAATGGCTAGGGATTTCTATGATCATGACATTCCTTGTAGACCTTCAGTCAAACATCCTGTGGAGTATAACTTGTTACCCCACAGCAAAGATGTAGAACTGTCCAATTTCGGAAGCATTTGCTAATGAAAATTAAGTTAACTGTGGCTCAAATGGTGGTATTCGTCTTTGATAGGGTGGAAAACATTGTGGGAAAAGGAGAAAATGCTGGTAGACAGCATTCTCTCCTTTTTCCACAATGTTTTTCAAAAAGCCTCTGTCATTAAAAGTTTAAACCTTGATATTGTGTGGCAAAAAGGGTAATCAACTCAAGCTGGAGCTATACTGTCAGAATGATTGAAAAACTAACACTTTTCTTTCTCTCTTTTTTCAGTCTTGGATAAGTTCTGCATAAAGTAATCCATTTCTAATCCATTTCTTAAATCACAAAAATGGAAAACAAAACTGATTTTTTTAAACATTTTAGAAAAGGGACAAAATACTGTAAATCGACATTTTGTCATATTCAAACAATGTTTTCAACCATTTCAAAGACAAAAATAATCCTCAGAGGTACATTGAATTTATTCACTGCAATTTTTTTCAAATTGGTCACATCCTAAGATGTCTTTGTTTGTTAAAGAAATAACTGAATTATAAATCCATACAGACGGAAAAAAAAACATGTAGTATTCCATGGAGTCATAAGCATGAGCTTCTCCTTGAGACAGTGGCATCATTAAGACCAGGATGCACACACTTGCAACCTGATTTGGATCTTCAACGTCCAACGTTCCATGAAATCAGGGATATAAGATCCCTGATGAAATACATGTAATAAGGTGCAACAGCCATAAAAGTATGAAATTCTGGCTTTTGTTTTATCATATAAACATGTAGACTCTATTCTATGTCCATTTTTTTTTTGCCTTGGCACTCTGAGAGTACCGAGTACTGACACTGAGCATTGAAACTCTCTCCTCTTCCAAGTCTGGCTCCATTTGCTATCTTCTTTTCCATTCCTTACAGTGCACTATCTTCCATTCCTGTTGCACGCTGACAGCAAGTCTTGTCAGAAACCTCTTTCTTTTCAAGAGTTACGTTAGTCATCTAATCTTACATTCTGTATGGATGTGATCCAAGAATATGGCACATGTGAAAGACTGAATTCCCATGTAAATGCACAGTTTTTTTCATCTTTTCTTTTTTCCTTTCTTTTTCTTTAATATTAATGAGCTCATCTTTTCCAAAGCTTCATCAAGTCCTTCTCCAGTCACTCCACATGTTGGTTCAACATGCCATAGCTGACATGCTGGTAGTTCATGTAAAGATAACATTTTCTCTATTTCTGAAATATCCATTGAGCCTGGTAAATCCTGTTTATTTGCTAACACAACAAACGGTAGCCCTGGATTATCTGGACTTCTGATAATTTTGACAAGCTCAATTTTAGCCTCCTCCATTCTTTCTTTATCTGTACTGTCAACAACAAATATAATTCCATCCACTTTTCGGCTGTAAGATTTCCACAGTGGTCGTGTTTTATCATTGCCACAGAAATCCCATACTGTGAATACTGTTCCTCGTGAAGGTCCAGTGTCAACTGTAATCTTTTCACAATTAAACCCTATGGTGGGTTTCGTGTCCATGTACTGTCGGAACTTCAGCCTATACAAACAAGTGGTTTTACCTGCTGTATCCAAACCAAGTAATGCTATCTGAGTCGATGTACTACCTCCCATTGTTCATGGCAAGTTCATCGTGGATGAATTACAACAAATACACGTCTACTTTCAACTGAACTGTTCTGACAGTTAACTGTTAAATTCTGTTCAGGACTTTTAAGATAAGGGTTTGGGAACCAAAAAATGTGTAAGCAAAAATCTTTTTTTTACCACTTAATCATATAAGTTTATGATAATTTTCTTGATAAGAAATGTCCAGGACGCTAAATTTATGAAATATGATAATATCAATAAAATACGTGTCTAAAATACACCTGGAGAACGTCAGAACAGGAGAGTCAGGTCCATAATAAATTCAAAATAACACAATTAACGTTCCTCGGGAGAAATTTTACAATCGGAATATACCTCACAAGTCGGCACTTTCATAATTCATAATTGAACAATACACTAATTCAGTCACCTTTTTCGGAGGTAATCAAATGCACTACGAATACACTACTAACAAGTAAATAACGTGTCCTATCTATCAGAAATTCTTCGGTGTGAAATGTAGAACACAACAAAACCGTTGACGATACAATACCGGCTATATTTAGACACGGTATTTCCGATAGTCCTGCCCCCTATGGACAGGTAAACTTATTAATTGAATGGAAGGGAAGTAATCCTAAGCGCGTATATTTTTCACACATTTCGGTATTTGACAGACGAAGGCTTACATGAACGAGTATGTTTTAACTTGATTTAATTGCAGTTACCGAAATCTGAATGGTTCTTAATTAGCTATTTCCAAGGCCAAACCTAGGTTTGAGGGAATTACTCAAATGTCGTAATGATGCAAATTTATACATTCAGTACTTAGTCAAAGTATGTTTGGCATCCTTAAAAAATCTGCCATTCAGAGAGAGAGAGAGAGAGAGTAAAGCTCAAATCATGTATACTCAACATAAATTCCTTTACCTATGACTCTAAAGCTGCTTTAAAGGCAACTCTCTGACCCATTGTGGAGAGTGTAGATCAAGATCAGACTGTACAGAACGTACAGTCTGATCTTAGATATACACCGTCCACGAAAAGATGTTATTTCGCCCAAACATATCTTTGAAATTCTACATATTAAATTTAATACCGTAATACCGAAAGGAAAATAGCATTTTAGTTATTCAGTTGGAAAATAGTTTACTCATTACCAAACAACAAAATTTTAGGTTTGTCCAAATCAAAAATAGTAGTTGCAGAAGACAAAATAAAAGTAATTGAAAATTCGTGATTTGTTTTGTGAATAGCAGAAAACATTGTGGGAAAAGGAGAAAATGCTGGTTATCAGCATTTTCTCCTTTTCCCACAATGTTTTCTAAAGGCTTCTTTCTCAGAGGCGTCAAAACTAGAGATTGTGTGGTAATGGGTTAACTGTTCACCGCACGATACAGTTTCAGCTTTTGAAAGCCATAATTGCTTACAACAGAATAAAACTTACTCAAACATTTAAATTTGGTATTGAAAGAGTACAAAACATTGTGGGAAAAGGAGGATTTGCAGGTTGCCAGCATTTGATAATTTTACTTTGAACAATGTTTTTCTTCGTATATATTTAATTGTAGGCATTGTGCCGTAACGTCTTGTGCAGGAAATCATACCAAAAACTTACTCTCCAACCCCTCATTGAACGACAGAGTTTTAGATCGCTCAAAACTCACAGAATTTGCAGTCGATAAAATTTATAAACGTGACTAGACATCTGAAACTCATTTTGGGGGAGAATGAAAAGAAAAAACACTGTGGGTAATGTAGAAAAAATGTCGAAAATTCTTTCATCCCTCAACGTTTTAAAAAGGCTCTTGAAATTTCTCCATGGTCGCGAAAACACGAGTGATTGTGTGGCCCCTTGGTAAATATGACATAGAACTTCCAAGTTTTTACGGCAATGAAGAGAAGAGTTTTCAGACCATATCTTTACCACACAAATAGGCCTATGTTTTTTTATGTCTAAAAGAATATCGAATTCATGTTGCAAACTTTAATTTTACTCGAGATTTATCAGATTTATTTTTGTGACAGCTACTGGCAGTTTGACTGATTGTACATGTAACATAGTCATGTACTCACAATTACATGTATATCCATTCTTTTAAATGGCGTAAATTTAATCCACATGCAAATTGCTCTAAGCCTCTTTGTAGCAGGGCTCCGCCATGGCAAACCAGCGCCACAAATATTTTTCTTATAATGGGAAACAACTTCTACACCTTCAAATAGTAGTAGCGTAGTTATTTCCCTTGACACATAACCAGTAGAATGATTATACTCTGCCAAACCGTGGACAGTCATCTGATACTCGCGTTTGACAGCGACAGCACTTGGTCGTATTAACTCTTTATCAAACAACTTTTTTACGACCCTTAGATAGAGAGCTTTTGAAAACATTGTGGAAAAAAGAGAAAATGCTGGTAACCAGCATTTTCTCCTTTTCCCATCATGAATGTTTTCTACCCTGTTGGAAACAAGTTTCAATTTTGGAGTTGCTTCATTTTGTCCTCTTCAAGTGCTTTCAATTTGGACCACTCTTAAATTTTGTAAAAGAAATATTGCCATCTTTGGCTCATAGAGAACAGTTCGAACTTGGTCTATTGCGATCTATATTTCGATAATGGTGCTTACTAATTCTTTGTTTTCAATTTATTCTTCTCTCCTGAATCTGGAATATCTACATCAAATGATGTATACGGAAAAAGAAATCGAATCCTATTTCCGTCAAATTTCGAGTATCATCCCTTTACTAGCTTTCACCCCGTCACCCCGTCTCTTTGCAATCTCCGAGCAGAGTTGTCGTTCGTTACCTCACATACATCTCTGCGATGGGCTAAATGACAAGAATCTTGTCAAACCGAGGAAAAGATGTTTTGTTACTGTTTAGCTGTTTCATGCGTAAAATTGTAAGTTAGACAAAGGAAATATGATTCTGGATACATTATAGGTGCGTTCAAACTGATGAATTTACCTGTATAAAATGGAACTAATTTTTTCGAGCCTCTTCACTTTTCAGAATCTTACGCCGATTTTAACAAAAATGGCTGCACCCATGAATGATGACAACTGATTTGACACACCGCTGGATCTAAGTTTGTACGATTAAAAATCAAGTTATCGTCCTTTAAAGATATTCAGGCTTTTCAGAAAATCCCTCTTTTGTTCATTTCCTATCACTAAGTCTGATTGGTCCCATGCTGTTTGAACAGCACACGAAACAATCGATATTGGTCTTTCTTTTACCGGCGTTTGTGTAGCCATTTTGAGTTATGGTCATGTGACAAAAATATGACGTAATGACGGGCTACTTTCTGAGCCCACTACAGAGGTAAATGTAATGATCCGGAGTGCAAGAGAGTGGTCTCTTTGTTGAGAGGACAATGTTTCCCGGCTTGGATTTGCTCGTTATGAAAAAGGGCCCCAGTATGAAGAAAAAAATCATATTGTAGGAAAAAAATGTGGCTAACGTCTATTCTGCATCCATTAACGATTTGTATACTGTAAAAATTCTCTTTATTGTATTTCACCTTTCAGTAAAAAAAGCTAATTTGCTATTTGTAGGTGAAATATGTGTATGCAAGTAGAATCAAATCGTGTAAGTGACGGTTCGTGCTTTTTTCTAAGAGCCTTTAAAACACGAGAAGTCCGGTGTATTATTTTATCAAACCTCGCCTGACTCCTTTTTAAAAAAAGCCAACTTGTACATATGTATAAGTGGTGGAGATCAACAATCTAGAAACATTAACTGACAAACAAATATTTTACCTGGCAGAGTTATCTTGATTAGCATGAATAATGGAGATTTAACCGCGCACTGACGCAATGGCAGCTAATAGCCTGGATACTGAAATGATAATACTAGTCACAGTACTTTGATTATGGTAATAATGACGATCACTCTCTTGCACTCCGGATCATTCACAGATTGAATGACGATATGAAGTTCAAGAAGCCTTTGCATCTACCTTTGCTTTCCCGATGTTTAACTGGTAACCCGCTGTAACCGTCTGCAAGAATATTATTTCAAGGCCACCGACCAATTTCATTGGAGCGATGCTCCATGAAAAGAGGGCATCTGCGAAATGTTTCAACTGTTGGTCAATTTTTGTGTATGTACAAGAACCAGTTTACCTTAAGATTAAGTCGGCATTTTTTATGGTGGTTGTTATGGGTCAATAGGTATGTAATGAGTTTTTCGGTATGATAGATTACGGAGACATATTAAGTCTCCCCCCTTCCCCTCCCCATTGCCCAAAGGATGGCACATAGATTTAAACAATCAAAACGTAATAGTACTACTTCTGTAAAACACAATAGTTAACAATGGCTGATGCAGTGCCTTTTTAGTTTTGTATGCATTCCTTAAGCGGAGTATTTGATAAAATCTCAGTTAACGCTTTACCAAACAACGACAGTTTAGCCTTATCCAAATTGAAAGCACTTGCAGACACACACAAAAAAAAAAGAAAAAAACGTGATTAAAAAATTGAAAATTGACTTTTGAAGAGTGGGAAACATTGTGGGAAAAGGAGAAAATGCTGGTAACCAGCATTTTCTCCTTTTCCCAAAATGTTTTCAGACAGCTTCTTCCTCTGAGTGATTAAAACCAAGGATTGTTCGGTAAAGGACAAAGAGGAATGAAGCATCATGAACTTTTTCAAACCATGGCCCTGTACACATATTTTGATTACCTTCCGAAATCTTAACCACATCATTTGAGTAACATTTAATTTGGGTATATGCATTTTTTTTTTTTTAAACAGACAAGCATAATTCTTTTTCTCGTCCAACAAAGAGTACAATCCGACAGCAGTAAGCTTGCTTGTACACGGGAGGAAGCCTTCAAATACGTTACATTCACTGTACAGGTCAGGATCCTGGAAGCAAAGGTAAACCGATGCATATTTCTGGTACACTTTTGTTATGATTACCTTGATTGATGGTCAAGTCATGGCTACTGGCCAAAATAGTTCAAATAACTGTCTGGCCTCTCGTCCCTTACCTTACATGTAACCGATAATGGTCTGAAATATATATTTTTACTGTAAAACTCTGAAAACATGTATTTACGTAAAGAATAACTTATCGATAATAAGTCAACACGAACTACGGATTTTTATACCGGTATGCAACTTCAGTGTTGCAAAACAGGAGAAAATACTGGTGTTTTCAACCATAGTTTACTGCAAGAATGAAAATATGTTCTTCACGAAGATGGTGAGTAACCCAAAAGACATAGCGTGCGATTAAATGTGATTTTGCAGACAATGTAAGATCAGACTGTACAGAACGTGTGGTCAGATCTTGCCTCTAGCCAGTCTAAGAAGACGAAATTATTTGGTAGATTTTTTTTAATTGGAGTATTCCGGGTTGATGGATTTAAGTGAAAGTCGACGATATTATGAATTGCCCAAATTAGACTGAACTAAATTTATGTTGCCTCATCAGGTGCTCGACAAATTTATACTAAAATACAACAAATGTCCTAGAACTGTCGATATGCCCGAAAAGAAACGTTCCCTTACGTGTTTGTTCAGCACTTTTTATACAAAGATGTAAAGTTAAAATTCACACAAGTCCTTTTTTTTTCTCACCGAAATACCTCATAGTTTAAGAGAAAAGGGAATACAGTATAGACTTTGAGAGTCGTATAACAACCTGACCGTTTCACATGGCCTTCAGACAAAAATGAAGGATAATTTTGACCTGGCAAGGCTCACTTAGCATTTCACATCGGATCTCACGAGTGCTGTTACCCACTGCATCAATAATTCTCGCACGGAGGACGCTTAATGGTGAATTTACAGGTTCAGGAAAACGGTCTAGAAAACCTTCAGCGTTTCGAGTTGTCTTTTCGGATTATTGTTCGGTATATCCATTGTCATACGGTGAGTACTATTACATGCTCAATTGTTAGCCACACGCTTAAACTTTAGACTTGCCTGATTTGCAAAAAAAAAAATGGAGAACAGACCACTATTTCAGCGTGACTCTTATTTTGGGACTTTCCGAGCATAAAATCATTGATGGAAAACGTTCCAGAAATGTTTGCAAAATCTTCGTTCTTGAGGAGCTTTGATCTTGAAACGCGGGTATTCTTTTTTTTTTTTTTTTTTGCGGGGGGGGGGAGGGGTTGAGAGAGTTAACAGTTACAGTAGTGTTACTATTTTGTGTAATGACGGGTTTTCTCCGACAGTGTCCGTATGGTAGATTGTGTGTTCTTGCCACTAACAACATGCTTGTTTTTTTTTTTTGCTCAACTGTATGAGTTCGGCCGGGTGCCCAACGAATCAACCAACCCAACCTGACGCACCTATAATGCCATCAATGAACGAGAGAGTTAACCGATTCACAGACTGACTGATCGGTCAATGCATCCATCCATGCACCCATTCATACACTTAGCTACCCACCCAAACAAACATCCGTCCGTCTGTCCGTCCTTACGAGCCCGACATAGTGGGGTTAGGGGACTGTACATTTAATCTCTATGGGGTTCATTCCGTCCATCTGGTAGGTATGGGGTTAGGGCTAGGGCTAGTGGGTTAAAAAAGGTGTTCTTGTGGGGTTGTTTGGGTTACATTGAATAAAGAGCAATTTGACCTCACAAGGTCCGTCTCGTAAGACCGTCCGTCCGTCCGTCAGTCAGTCTTTCTGAACGCCTTACCTTTCATAAAAAGAATTACTGACGCGGTCTATTCGACTATATATGTTTACCTCAGTTTTCCAATGTTCATGTCATAATTAGACAGGTTAAGCTCAGGTTGCCAGAAATCCGTCCCCAGGTCTTCGCGTCCGTAGTTTGACATTTCAGCCTGCATGGCCTTGTTTGACAGATTTATTGCTGAAACCGTAGAAAACGTTGTGGGAAAAGGAGAAAATGTCGGTTACCAGCATTTTCTCCTTTTCCACAATGTTTTCTACCCTGCAGGAAACATATTTCAATTTTTGAGTTACTTATATCTTGTCTTCTGCTATAGTGCTTTTAATTTGGACCGGTCTAAAATTTTGTTGTTTGGTAAAGAACTGACTAGAACCTTCTAGACTTGTCGGATTTCCATACAGGATTTCCATACAGTTTCAGCTTTAGAAACGACTGCATGGTGAAAGCACCTTTTTATCTTACCCATAACTCTATGAAAACGGGGTTTAATGCATCTGCAAAGAAAGTATCGACCGGTGTAAGCCTGTGAAATCCGTCAGAATGACATGGGTAAAAAACTGACTTGTGCAATTGGTCAATTTGCTGCATGTCCAAGGATCATTCTACACTAGGATTCAGTCGATTGTATTAAAAAAATGAATTTTATGGATCCAGCATTATGTGATGACTTACTTAGTGTAATGTATCAGAGGGACATTATCTCCCGCTAAGTGGCTTTCTACAAATACACATCCAAACTCCGAGCAGAGTTGTCGTTCGTTACTCCCACCATACATCCAGAGTGCAAGAGAGTGATACACATCTATCTAATTTGGGCATTTTGGGCATTCTGGGTACAGAAGCGGACTAATTTTTCAAAACAACAAACGTATCTTTCAATTTCAAAATCAAGTAAACGTTCACTCAATAAAACGCTACTTGGTGCAATTCATTCAGCTATGATCGGCTAGCATGTTACCTATTCATCGGCCATTTATTAGAACAGCCCGAACATGCTTAGGTAAAAGGCTGATACATGTAGCTTTGGTATAAGCACTACTTTTCCCAAGTATTCGGGGGATGGGTGATGCGTCATAGCAGACAGGTCGAATCTTCGAAGAATATGACATGCGCTGACAACGATCAGAGGGGTGCATTACATGCCCTGTTTTTCCGGAACATGGCTCAAAGCCGTGCTCTGGCAAAAGTGGGCTTACTCCATCTTTATGATGCAGTATAGTAAGCACACCATCACCTTAATATCGATCCATAAAAGTCACTTTGTCTGACACCTGTTGAATCATGAGGTAGACTGATCTTCCGTGAAAATTGACCAAGGGCGAAAAGTTTCGGCCAAGGTCAGCCTGCGCGGACTGCGCAGGCTGACCTTGGTCGATACTTTTCGCAGATGCATTAAGCCCCTTTTTTCAAAGAGCACAACTCAAATTTATACACGCCATAATATTTGATGTGCTTTATAAATGAGCAGGAACGTTGTAAAAGCAGGGTTATTGGATATAAAAACGTTAGATGTTACACCTGGCGAGAAACTTTCTTTCAAAGGTGTAATTGTTTCTGACATAACGTTTTCATTATGTTTACTTTTAATTATTAACACCGAGCTACTGTTACAAAGCAACAGAAGACAGCGATTCACTTAATTGTTCTTAACAGAAACGTTTTTCTGACGAGGAGATCTTGATCCGTGTTTTACCCCCCATCCTGTTTAGTAAGTGAAATGAATAATTCAAACATACAGTGAGAACCCAAATTTTGCTATCCAAAAGTTATTTGTGGGGGAAAGATTTCTTCTCATCGAACAATGTGGATCCAAGATCAGACTGTACGTTGTCTAGAGTCTGATCTTGATCTACACTGTCCGCAAAAGATCATTGAGCCGCACATAGCAGCCTAAAGGTCAATGAACAGTGTAGATATTAGATCAGACTGCACGATCTGTCCTGGTTTCACCAGTGCTTTGCACAACGACACTCCCAACAAGATCCTAGTACTTCCAGTGAGGGTCGAGCCTGAGTCCTCCAGGTTACAAGTCCCACGGTTTATCAGTGTACCATGCAAAGCCTCTAATCCTTATTTAATACAGAAGGGTATTTTTTCATTCGGTTTTATTTTCTAGTTTGTTAAATGGAATAAGTCCGATCACAGCTTATGGAGAAACGAATTAAGAATCACTTTATTCTGCATTTACAGCATAATATAACAGAAGAATTCCCAGTGAGACATTAGCTTTTGTTCTGAGCTGAATCGATATTTTGTCGGATGCTGTCTTGAATAGAATCTAGGGAGTGCCAAAATAATAAATTCTGCAGATTGTCTTTTGCTTTTGTTGAGTAATATATAGTAACGCTGCGTCAGTGTCAGTTTTCTCCTGGTGGTGTAGGCAGGTTCGTATTGTTCTGCTGGAACAAATTCTCTCTAATATTGGATCTACTGTATGGAATTGTGGCTTTGTCTCAAGTGCTTGCTGAAGTAATGGAATTTCGACCTCTGTGGTTAGGGTAATGATTCCAAGTGTGTCCTGTCTGAGAAATAATACTGTGGTCAAACTGGAGACACTCTAGGAAATTTTTGCTCTTATTCTTATATCTTATCTTCTCATAGCTAAGTTGAGACTAAATGAAACAATACAAAAAGGATTATAATTTTGAAAGAAAGTAACGATTTTGAAAAGGATCGAAACATGGCGGCAAAACAGCAGTTAATTGTTGTAAGAGTTTTTTTTTCTCTTACTTCGACGTTTTCAAAAACGCTGATAGGGATGCAACAAGAATCGTGTTTGTGCGGCATTTTGTCAACTGTGATTTTCAACAAAGTATATTCTACACCAATGACTTTGGGTATACTGCGCGTTTAGATCATCTAATACTGAAAGTCTCGACTGATCAAGTACGAGTAAGATCTAGAAATTATAAGCATCTTACAATACCTCAATGATGCAGCCAAAGTCGTTAAACGTGTGTATTTCTTTTTCTCTTGTCAAAGACTTGGCTGCATGATTGTCGTGCATAAGTATATGATTTTGCCCAAAGAAAATATGTGTTATGTAGCAGTTATAACTGCCCATACAACTGATCAAACTGCTCTTCTAGTATTTTATACATGGCTATAACTTTACCGCAAATAACCGTATATATTCCAGTAACTTTATTTATATTGCATTTCATTAGTTTCAGAAATACCTAGCAACGTAACGACTTGACCGGAAAAGGAAACTCAAAATGGCGGACATTTCTGTGATGGAAGAAAAATGGAGGAACTTTTTCAAGCTTCTTGACATAGATAAAGACGGGAAACTGTCTGCAAAAGATCGAGACTTTTGTAACGCAGCGTTTGCAAAACTACCGTGTGTCAATTCGGATTCTGTTAGAAGTGACCTTGATCTATTTTGGAGCAATGTCATGTTTCTTGGTGGTACACCAGATTGGAGCAAGGAACTGAATGAGGATGACTTCGTTAAGATGTTTACAGAAGCATTTAAATCAGATAAAACAAAGTTTTCAAACACTGTTAAAACTGCACTTAAGCATTTAATAAATGCAGCAGACTTTAACCAGGATAAAGTCTTTACGTTTGACAAATTCTTCCAATTTCACGTCTGCTTTAATTTACCGGTTGAAATCATCGTCAAGACAACTTTCAATTTCATCGCACCCAAAGCAGACGGCACATGCTCGTTTGACGATGTGTATAACTTTTATGCGGAACTGTTTATAGGTGAAGATGTTGCTAAGTTTGAAGATTTAAAGAATGCGTACAAAGCACTTGGACTGATGTAAAACTCAAAATAGTTTTTAATTATATACAGAGCTGTTTGTAAAAGCGTATTTCTTTGTGCAGTGATACGTTGCCTCGGAATTTATCGCATGTTAATTGTAAGTGTTTGTTCATATGCAAGAGCTTTAACTAGTACTATTGTGTAAAGTAAAATTAAATATGGATAGTAAACATATCTACTACTGATAGCCTTACCGGTACTTTTTTATGAGTATAAATTTATACAATTTTTCTGTGAGAGCCTCTGCACAACAGTGTCAGTTATGGATGTTGGTATGTCTTGACGTATCGAATCGGTGGGACTTGGGAGAAGCTGTGACAACTGCCTTCTTAAATCTTAGCATACTTACACTGTATTCACAGTTTCACACCCTGATGAATCGGGATCAACCTGCAATTTCCCTGAATATTTCAGAGTGCCAAAACCCATGCTGGTTTCAAATGCGCAGCGAATCGTGACAGCACCTGGGCGATACTGGCTTTACCATGGTGTACCCCAACGTCTTCTTTGGTGCACAAATGATCAATTAGAAAATCATCGTAGGAGCAACATATTATGTACCTCTAAATGCACATCGTTGGACTCTGTTGACCACTTCGGTAATAAGTGGGGAAAACAGGGGCTGAACCAAAATCCACACTGACTGCAGTGAAGTTCCCAAGTTACATACTCTGATACTCAAGGTGATGCCTCATTATCTCAACGGAAAGAGCCAAGAGTATTTACAAAAATGTCATTACTGGATATTTACTAATGGAATGCTTGAAGAACACAACTTTTCTGTTTTCAAAGTTACCACGATAACCCGTTAAAGTTATTACCCTGTGAAAAGGAAATAGATAACAATTATCATAGGCTATCATATTTATCTAATCCTCAGTTTACTTTAGAAGATTCTTTGAGTTTATCTTAAACAAGAAGTATCTTTGAAGCTTTTTCTGTGGATCAATACTAAGAGAAATAAAGTAAAGTGAAATCTGTTGGTTAAGTCTTTCCCACAATCCCGAGTTTAAATGAAGCTATAGATATAGGTTTTTGAAACACTTACAGGAAAATGAGAACAACATTTTCTCATTTTCCCGTAAGGGTTTCTACACTGTCACAGACAGATAGTATCATCTCAGCTGATTTCGTTATGTCGTCTGCAAATGCTTTCAATATCATCCTGTCTTAGATTTTGTCGCTTGGTAAAGTTAAATTACCAATTAGCACAGAAAAGCGATTACCGCATATCATATTCATTTGCCATGGTGTGAGTAAGCGCTCCGGGTAGGGACGCTTGTAAACCCGTGTAACAAATACGCCCGCAAAAAAGTCTGCAGGGATTCGGTAGAATTAGCATGTTTGCGATATTAGCATATTCTACAATTTGCTCATTCAGCAATATCAACAGCAAGAAGTATTGAGGTCAAAACTCAGCGTAGCCAGCTACACCAAGGTCCTAAAAATTCTTATTACAGTCTAGTAGGACAAAATTTTATGACGCTGTGCGCTATGTACATAGATGATGTACACGTGGCATATGCATGAAGTATCATTCATCAGATATGAATTGTGTGTTTAATATTGTGATAAACACAAATGACTAGAAGTATTTAGAAACGAACTCCTATTCGACACAAATAATATGAATTTATCTCCCTTTACAAATCAAAAGACAAATTCGTATTCAGTTCCCATGCACATAACATAAACCATCAAAGTATCAAAATGATCACATGCTGTATCAACATGGTTCGTAATTCGAATAAATAAATATATTGCACATTCACTCCAGGTCTGTATCAGAGGATCGAACAAACGTCCGCGAACACGTGACATCTTTATGGCTCATTTTCTGTAAAATAAAAAGGGATAGAATACATAAAAAATACTATCTTCGTGAAGAGCTACCTTCTTCTGAATTTTGAGATTATAAAAACGGTAATACGTAAAACGGTAATACGTAAAGAACATGGTGCCAGAAAAGTTTAACTCACTATTTCCTGAAACAAATTTGAAGCTAACAACTTTGAAAACATTATTGTAAAGTACTAGTATTAATCAATTAATATTAATTAATTAATTTCACCATAGACGAAAACAGTGACCTTCGCGGACGGCATAGATCAAGATCAGCATTAATAATAATAATAGCATCATAGGAAAGAAGGATAAACTGCTATAACGACTTCAACAGTAGTCTGCTACAAAACCGTGGCCAAATTAGCTCTTCACCAAAGGACAAGACTTTGGACTCATCCAAAACGAAAGTATTTGCAGACAAGATTTCAAAGTTGGCATCAAAAACTTGAAATTGTCTATAAAAATAATAGAAGAAAACGTTTTGGGAAAAGGAGAAAATGCTGGTGACCAGCATTTTCTCCCTTTCCCATAATGTTTTCAAAAGCCTTATTTCTCAAGATAGTCATAGATCAGCATAGGATTGAATCATAAAAGAAGCAAGTTGATTCTGGTATCTTAGAAATTCGAGTGTAATCTATAATATTGGTTATCAATTCATTTGTAACACTGCAGACTGTACATTTGTTTTCTATCTTTTGCAATTTGTCAACGTCGCAAAGTCTCTTGCTCTACTTGCAGGCATGAGAAAAAGGTTCTCATCTTATGTTATAATAATTGACATTTTCTCGAACAATGAAATAAACTTTTCAAGCCTCCCCCCCCCCCTCAAAAAAAAATGTCAAAAACACGTGCTGTTTAAAAAAATACCGTTTCTGAGTGCCCCCCCCCCCAAAAAAAAAAATCTGTCAAAAACATGTTCTGTTTAAAAAGAGCCGTTTCTGAGTGGCTTTGACAAAACTATCTAAGAAAAGTATAAAGTGTAGAACAAATGCAGAAAGTACCTTTGGCGCAGTCTGTATTTGATCTACAGAGAACACAACAGAAACATCAATTGCACAGAAAAAGACATTTCAAGGTTAGATAAGGTTACGCTCTTTTTCGACCCTGAAGATTAAACCTAAACATACTGATCCACCAAAAATTTTAAACCTTATTCCTATTCTTTCCTTTTTTTGTTAATGAGTATGCTGATTAGCTACCTGTATCATATGTTCTCCGACGAGTCTTCGTTCGATAATCTGTGTAAGACCCGAGTCTACCCGTACACATTCAATCACAAGAGCGCCATCTTTCCATGAGGCTCTCGCCTGTAAGAAACAAAAGAGCTATACAATCGCCGAAAAGGGTATAAAGCATCTGCATGATGCACCAATATCAAGCAAGTCATACCGTAATTATGGATCCACAAGATCCATTTAGTCTGACAACTGGCTAATTCTGGAGGTAGAGTGGCCCTTGGTCATACAGAAACCGTAAAAATAGCAAAAGGTTTCGGCTTTTGTCAGCCTGCGAGCGCCTAAGACTGGTCGATACTTTTTGCAGATGCAATAAAGCATCTTTCAAAAAAGTATTTCTTAAACATTGTCAGTTGAGATAAAGCCCGGTAACGTTAGCCGTTTACCAGAGTTTTAGACCCGACTAGATTGCAAGCATTTGTAGCCGAGAAAATTGATCTAGCTCGATATATAAGGTTTCTGTCTTTGCAATGGCAGAGAGCGGTGGGAAAAGGACATAATGCTGGTAACCAAGATTTTCTCCTTTTCAAATTATGTTTTCAACAGCTGTCTTCTTCGTTCGAGCCTGAGATTATTTGTGAAAGGAAAAAAATAATCTCAAAAATGTTTATCTCTCAGAGGCAGCCCTTTCGGCTTCTCTAAGACTTTTGATTAAAAAGAAATGGCAAAATCAGATGGTATTCGTATTCAGCAATTTCTTCTTTGTCCATGTACTTAATTTAATAAATTGATTATTCATGTTTTTAAGGGTGTTGTCAACGCTAGCTTTTCTGAATGTTTCTTTTTTTACTAGTATGTAATGGGTACGTGAAAGCGATAAAAAAATGCGCAGGGCGAGTAACGGTCGACGAAATGTAGGTGCCATGGTAAAAAGTAATCCTTTTACACCAATCCAGTATAAAGTTTTGTATTTTGTCTACTATTTTCAATATTTATTTATATCTGAAATTAACGAGTGGCACCGAGTAACCAGTTAAAAATGAATTGGTCTCTTTTTAGTGCTCGAACTTCCCGAATTTTACTACGGTATAACTAGGTTCATGTTGGTCAAAATTTACATGTATTTGTGTTCATTCCGGACCTGTAGTTTACGATTAATGCCCAAGTACATGTAATTCATCAGTTAGTGTACATAAACGAGTGTATGTATCTGAACAATACCTTTGAACATCTTCCAGCTCGAATCTCAAATGTTTCATTCAGTCGAAACTGTAACTTTATGTAACGACTTCCGGAGCAGCTCATCTCCAGATGTATGACGTCATCTGTGACTTTGATCTTCTGCCATATTTTCTTCTTGGCTGTGGACTGTCTCTCACATTTACCAACTCCTGTCTAATGAATGTGCTTATACAGACGTGATTTTATGGATGCTTGAATCTAGATCTAGATCTATATGTGCTGGACAAAATACTGAGAGAGATGCAGTCTATGAATGTACATGTACATATAAGTATATGCTGCTATAACTGTTTAATCAACATTTAAATGAGTTGTGGTTCATGCTTTGTTTTCCTCTACACGAGAGTCGAACTCTTCCATTGCAAAAACCCATCACTACCGTATCGGTAGTTTTACAACTTGATTTACTATAGATATACTGAATCAAAGACCACAATGAGTTGTTGGACCTTTTGTACCCACTTACGTCAGAATATTGTGCAATTAAAAACAGAGATTTACAAACTACATTTATTAATACCTGAAATATTCCTGTTAAAAAAATGCGTCGCTCACGGATAATCTATCACAAAGGACAGAAGAAAAAATCTAGGGTTCCACACAGTTTGAAATACGATTTCAAATACAGTATGACGACGTAATGCTGACGTAACTCACAAGCAGACTATGTATATATTCATTTGCATTTGATTGGTCAAAATTTTACGATGTAGTATTCATCCGCTATTCATGAAACAACTTCAGTTATTGGCCCATAGACCATTATTTGATTTATCTTGTTTACCGTTTTGAATAAAATGTCAATAATATAATGTGTTCTATTTTTGTCTTTGTAGGTATATTATAAAAGGAACATTATGCTGTAGTAACTTTCCCGGAGCTAGTATTTGCTTCTGGCCGCACAAGAAAATTTTGACTGCTTACGCGATATCAAATTTTCTCACGCTGCTCGAATCAAATACAAGTCATTACATTATAATATTCGGTATGTATTAACGTCGAAGCTGGAATGTATTTTCATAAAAAGTCCGTATATCTTCTAAATTAACATTTGTCTTACCCAGTGCAGTAAGGTAGTTGTCTATGTTGTCACTGGAAATCGCCAACCACATACCTTGTAAATTCTGAGCTACATTTTCTACCATCGTTTCTGACTTATTCTTTTAGATCATCTTTTTTTTCTATGTATGTAGATCTATGTGTAACAGTATCTTATTGGTCCCCTTAGATTTTGTTTATAAGATTGTTACGTAATCCAGTACATGTTGTCTTTTTACTTTGAACGTACATTTTTCGCGATATCGGTGTTACTCTGCATGGCTCGCCTTCTTTGTTCATGTTGTTCTTTATATAGCATTTGTGTAAACCCGTCTGGATAGTGCCCTAGATCATACTTTTCCTTCAGTATCTGTGTAATCCTGTCGACCTACTTCCAATAAATGCCTTTTTAAGTATCTCTGAAACCTTTTCTGACTATTGGCCCTCTTCTTTGGATGTTCTAAGCAGTATTTACAAATATAATTATGATCCAGGACACATGATGTCGCTGATGAACTTTGCTAACTCTTCTTATGTTGCTAAGTTATTACTGTTGAATTTTAGAAGCCAGCGCCTTTTTGGACGGAAGTTGTGTTTATACTTCCTGCTTCATGAAAGTCCGTACCGGTAGGCGTATGTCAACTTCGATTGAAATCTGAAGTTTAAACAACAAGCACTAGTAGATAAGCGTATTACTTTCTTGTAACATCTTTTGAATAAGCGTATTCTACGCCGTGACTCGATCCGCTTGATCTGACTCGTACAAGTGCAAAAGAGTTAGTGAATCTCAATTATTTATAGGAAGCTATACTTACAATTTTGTAATGTTCCGAAACTTAAGAAAAAAAAAAAACGATTATGATCACGGATCAAACGGTAAAGAAACTGTCAGTAAAGAATATACAAAAGTAGGGGGATAAACATGTTTCAATGGTATATCCTCAATGAACTATGTAGCCTCTTCCTCAGTGAAATATGTAGCATCTTAAAGTATGTATTTGAAGATTTCGAGTGCATGGATTCGTATTTAAAAGTGACATCAATCCCTTTGAAAAATTCTGTGTTTCTAGTTGATAAAAGACCACACATTGTATAATTATATCGACAGAGGGTTTGACATTTTCAGTCTCGATTTCGATAATGAGCATATTACCTGTTCAGATCGGGAGAAATTTCTTTGCATTATAGTTATACACATTCTGTGCAGTATGAGCTTCAGGTGGTCGTGTTGCAAAAACTACATGTATTTGCAAACGTCGTTCTTGGTTATTGTAGAACAGTCAAACTTCAAAAGTCACACCAAATTTTCGTGTGTAATGCTGTTACAAAACAAACTGAAACTACGGACGGACAGGTTCTATGACAGCCGATATAAAACTGAATTACCGTTGAAAACGATATTAAATTTAACAGATAGAACAAATACATGTACAACTAATAAACCACCCCCTTGAATATGTTATAGTTCCTACCTCTGTTCTTCACAGCATCTTACGTCCTTCTGTTGTGTTCCATTTAATAGTTCAATATATATACTACTCGAACACAACCGACATAACACTGATTTGAAGGTTGTCATATCCCTTTATCATACAATGTCGAGTTTTAACGACCTCGAGGAAGAATGCTTTTGAAAAGATTGTGGAGAAAGGAGAAATTATAGGAAACCAATAACATTTTCTCCCTTTCGAAGAAAGTTTGCACAGTATTTCGCCTGCAAATATTTTCAGACTGGACCAGATCCAGTAAAAAACTTTGTCGTCTGAAGAAGTGTTAACTCTTTACCAGACGACAAAAATTCGACAAAATTGAAAGATTTGGCAGACGACAAATAAATCTACCTTTAATGATGACATTTGTCTATCAAAAGTTAGAAAAAATAGTGGGAAAAGCATTAAATGCCAGCTACTTGCATTTCGCCCGTTTCCCAAGCCGTTTTCAAAAGTCTTCTCTTATGTGTTCGCCCAAAACTTGGGGATTTTGAAGTGAAGAGTTAAATAAAGTCCGATATAATGTCCGGGTCATCTCACTAGCTTATCTTTTCTATCCAGTGTCCCCATTTAACCTGAACGCTTTACCAAACGACAAAATTTTAGACTTGTCTTAATTGAAAGCATTTGCAGACGACAAAATGAATGTGGCTTAAAAATTAAAACTTTACTTTAGAAGAATAGAAAACATTGTGAAAAAAGGAGAAAATGTTGGTTCCCACAATGTTTTCAGAAGGCTTCTTCCTCTGGGTCGTAAAAACCAGGGATTGTTTGGTAAATAGTTAACAAATTACAAATCAGTAATATCTTGTCTTACAACAGACGATAGCATCAGAAGACACCGTCAAAAATAGAGAAATTGCTCTGATACCAAACCCAGATTCAGCTTTTTGTAGGGTGAAAAAAACAATTTTCACGTACTTTAACCCACAGGCACTCGGTTTCCTTGTCTTTTACTTTTGTACCTTATTTCTTCTATTCCTGCATATCTTAAATACTAGAAGGTTTCGCAGCGGCCATGTTTTAAAGCAACGGAAGTACTTGACCAGGATTCGACTTACACTGACTCCCGAATCGTCATTAACATGCTGGCAAATACTGGTACCAGGATAATGTAAACAAGACGTTCTATCTTAAGAATAGAAAAACATTTCACTTCCGTTGCTTTAAAACATGGCCGCTGCAAAACCTTCCAGTATTTAAGATCAGCAGAAATAGAAGAGGTAAGGCACAAAAGTAAAAGACAAAGAAACCAAGTGCCTATGGTTTAACCCTGTACCACAAAATTCATAGTTTTAACGACCCTTAGGAATAAATCCTTTGGAGGAAAAAAAGAATGTAGGATGTGTCATAGTAAAGGTAGTCTAAAACGGTCCTGGAAAAGGAAAGAATACTAGTCATCTGCAGTTTCTCCTCAGTCAACACCTTTCGAGACTGCCTTTTCTTTAACGAATTCAAATACGTGTATTTGAGCTACATTTGAACTGCTGTCTACAAATGCTTTCAAGTAGGAAAGTCTACATTTAAAATCTTTGTCCCGATTTAAATGTTTACCCATTACGTCAAAAATAAGACTTAACCCTTTCCCAAACGACAAATTTTTGGACTAGACCAAATTGAAAGCATTTGCAGACGACAATTCAACTCTTGCTGAAAAGATGATTTCTGTCTGTGATAGGGTAGAAAACGTTGTGGAAAAAGGAGAAAATGCTGGTTACCAGCATTTTCTCCTTTTCCCACAATGTTTTCAAAAGGCTACTATTTCAGACCCGTAAAAACCAGGGATTGTTTGGGAAAGGGTTAAGGTAGTGGACCCGTAATACTTCTAGTGCAGCATGGCATAAAATTTCTTGATAATTGACATAAAACAGATTTATACAGATACAATGTTTATACAGATACATCTTTAACCAACCAGAAATTCCTTTGATGTCCGTCTTGAAATTATTCGTTGATACTTTTGCTAATTTTCAGAAAAGGGAGGTAATTATCATCTGAATTTGTAATGAGAATATAGTGGTTTTCAGATTTATAAATGATAATTCTTGGAAGGGAAAAAAGGAAAAAGGAGCTCGGTGAAAGTAGTGCAACAATACTCATTTTTAATCTTAGCAAATTTTGTAGGATAATATTATAGTGGAAATAGCTGTTTTCTATTACGGGTCCACTATGTTAACGTCTCTGCGGATGACGGCTTCCCAATACATTGTCGTCAAAGGAAAAGATGCTTTAAAAGAAGCAGTTGCCCCTTTTCCACAATGTCTCCTCTCCTGGGTAAAACGACATTGACAGTCGAATCTTGGATCTTCAAAGTATTGTCGAAATCAATAATATTTAGTTTTGTCAAATCCCTTAATTGGAAAAGTAGAAACGAAAGAACTTAATTTGTCTATAATTTACAACACTATCTGGACCAATAGGAGTGAGACTTTTGAAAACAAGTGGGAAAAGGAGAAACAGCTGGTATTAAGCAGTCTTTTTCCTTTACTCAAAATATTTTCTACCCTTTGCAAAAAGTAAGTTCATCGTTTGATCCGCGCTTTTCTTTTCGTTTGCTAAAACTAAAAAAAAAAAAAATTCTCCTTCCATTTATTCAGTAACCAACAAGTAACTTCTTAAAGCCTTATTTCAATTTTACTTCAGTTTTACCTCAAGTAAGAAACTTTCTTGATTTATATCAATTTTGTATCAGAATTAGTAAATGAATGAATTAGTGATTGAATGCTGTTTTATGGCGCATCGACAGTATTCGTATCATTAAGTGTAAAACGCAAGATACGTGCACTATCAGCCTGGAGCAGTTTCTGGTTTAGATTTTCATTAAATCGAATCTTTTAATTACGCATTCAGCATGATCATCATCATTATCGTCGTCATCACCTTTGCCATTGTCAAAATCGAAAGCATTTGCAGACGACAAAAGAAAAGTGACTGAAAATTTGAAATTTCTCTTGTGAAGTATAGAAAATATTGTGAGAAAATGCTGGTCACCTTCTGTGCAGACTGATCTTGATCTACAGTGCCTGCAAAAAGTCAGAGAGTCGCGCTTAGCATTTGATACATAAAAAAAAAAACTAATGTTATAACGCCATCAAGAGAATAGTTTTGATATTAAGACTTTGGAAGTTGCAAATGAGCATACCCAATCAATTATCTTTTACTGATAACAATGCACGCAGTGTTTCGAAACGTGTATCTGGACCGGGTGATAATCTAGGGTTACAAAATGTTCTGGCTTCTGACTTGTTCTATAAATCGACCCCTGGATTACCTTTTAAATTCAGATGGGTAAACAAATAAACGATACGGTCTTGCGTAGTCACAATCAAATTAATTCTCCCGCTGCTTAACTCTTTACCACACGACAAAATTTTAGACTGGTTCAAATTGAAAGCATTTGCAAGCAGACAACAAAATAAAGGTGACTGAAAAACTGAAATTTGTTCTGGGAAGAATAGAAAACCCTGTGGGAAAAGGAGAAAATGCTTGTTACCAGCATTTTCTCCTTTTTCCTACAGTGTTTTCAAAAGGCTTCCTTCTCAGGGGCGTCAAAAGTAGGGATTGTGTGGTAATGGGTTAGCTTAAATCTTTAACTGAAGACAAAATTTGAAATTGGTTCAAGCTGAAAGCATTTGCTGACATATCAAATGTGTCTCAAATGACAAAATTTATTCTTGATAGGGTAGAAAACATTGTGGGAAAAGGAGAAAATGCTGGTTTCCAGCATTTTCTCCTTTTTCCACATGTATTTTCAAAATCTCTCTTGTAAAGGTCGTTAAGAGTCCGTTTTGTGTACTAAATGATTAATCAGTTCGATCTTTTTTCCGAGGTCTATAAGTAGAGTTCTATAATAGGCCTACTTTCATAACGTGATTATGGTCCAAGTTGGAAGCATCAGGTGGTGGACGGCGTGTATATAAGATCTGACAGCATGCTCAGTCCAGTCTGAGGTTGATCTATGACACTATTAAACAAGAGGGCCAAGATGGCCCTGGATCGCTCACCTGAATTTTTGAGATGACCATAGTCTATTTTTTTTTTTTTTTTAGGTATTCAAACATTGGAACCAAATTTATAATTTTGCCAAGCAATTTTCAAAAGGTCACCTGTAAAAATCATTTCGAAATCTGACCATCAGTTTCAAAAAGAAGAGTTTTTAAGAATTCTTCATTTCTGTATAAGAGCAAGTAGCCCCCATCCATGAGAGCCATGTTTCTTGATGGATCAGAATTTACAAACAAGTTTTGAAAAGGGTCACCCAAGGAACATCTCTCTGAAATAATTTCAAAATCTGACCAGGGGTTTCAGAGAAAGAGAATTTTAAAGAATTTCATCATGTCCATATAGTGCAAGTAGCCCCCATTCACAAGACCATGTTTCTTGATGGATCAAAATTATATGTACAGCTTTTGGAAAGGGTCCCACAAGGAACATCTCTGTCAAATTATTTTAAAATCTGACCACAGGTTTCAGAGAAGAAGAATTTTCAAGAATTTCTTCATTTCCATATAGTGCAAGTAGCCCCCATTCACTAGAGCCATGTTTCTTGGCCAATCAAAATTTTGCGAACAATTTTAGAAAAGGGTCACCCAAGGAACATCTCTGTGAAATTATTTCAAAATCTGTCTAGCCATTTCAGAGAAGAAGAATTTTCAAGAATTTCTTCAATTTTATATAGTGCAAGTAGCCCCCATTCACCAGAGCCATGTTTCTTGACCAATCAAAATTTCGCTAACAATTTTTGAAAAGGGTAACCCAAGGAACAAGTCTGTGAAATTATTTCAAAATCTAATCAGCGGTTTCTGAGAAGAAGAATTTTTAAGAATTTCTTCATTTCTGTATAGTGCAAGAAGCCCCCATTCACCAGAGCCATGTTTCTTGACAGATCAAAATTTCGCGAACAATTTTTGAAAAGGGTCATCCAAGGAACATTTCTGTGAAATTATTTCAAAATCTAATCAGCGGTTTCTGAGAAGAAGAATTTTTAAGAATTTCTTCATTTCTGTATAGTGCAAGAAGCCCCCATTCACCAGAGCCATGTTTCTTGACAGATCAAAATTTCGCGAACAATTTTTGAAAAGGGTCATCCAAGGAACATTTCTGTGAAATTATTTTAAAATCTGACCAGCGGTTACAGAGAAGAAGAATTTTTAAGAATTTCTTCATTTCTGTACAGTGCAAGAAGCCCCCATTCACCAGAGCCATGTTTCTTGACGGATCAAAATTTCACGAACAATTTTTGAAAAGGGTCACCTAAGGAACATCTGTATGAAATTATTTTAAAATCTGGCCAGCGGTTTCAGAGAAGAAGAATTTTTAAGAATTTCATCATTTCTGTACAGTGCAAGAAGCCCCCATTCACCAGAGCCATGTTTCTTGACGGATCAAAATTTCGCGAACAATTTTTGAAAAGGGTCACCCAAGGAACATCTGTGTGAAATTATTTTAAAATCTGGCCAGCGGTTTCAGAGAAGAAGATTTTTAAAGAATTTGCTAAAAAATTCCATTTCGTTGCCATGGCAACCAGAGTTTTTGACGGAATCAAATTCTGTGAATAATTTTTAAAGAGGACCTCCCAAGGAACATTCCAGCCAAGTTTGGTCCAAATCCGCCCTGCGGTTTAGGAGGAGTTGATGTTTAAAGAATTGTTGACGACGCACGACGCACGACGCACTGACGCACGACGCACGACGGACGACGCACGACGGACGACGGACACCGGGTGATCCTAAAAGCTCCCCTTGAGCACGTTGTGCTCAGGTGAGCTAAAAATGATAGTAATTCATTTTGAGAGAATGAGTAAAAGATTGAAATCACCGTATAATAATAAATCTGTGTTCTAGAAAACGGCCGAATCCGCTAAGAACTATACAAATAACCTAATTACTTCGTACGACCCCTGTAAGTAAGATTTTTTTTTAAGTATTTTTGAATAAGAAACAACTGCTTGTCCCGAGCAATAATTATTGCTAGTCTCATCTCAGGCTATTTTACTCCTCCCCCCCCTTACCCCACCCCCATTCATATACACACACACCATTTCAGGTTCTTTTTTCATTTTATCTTTTGAACCCTTTCCCAAACAATCCCTGGTGTTTACGGGTCTAGAATAGTAGCCTTTTGAAAACATTGTGGGAAAAGGAGAAAATGCTGGTAACCAGTATTTTCTCATTTTCCCACCATGTTTTCTACTCTATCATAGAAATTATCCTTTCAGCAAGAGTTGAATTGTCATCTGCAAATGCTTTCAATATGGTCTAGTCCAAAAGTTTGTCGTTTGGGAAAGGGTTAAAGAACACCATCCATATACACACACCGTTTCAGTTTTTTTTTTTTCTTCATTTTATATTTTTAAAGGATACCTGCGTGTCCGTCCATGTTTTGTCCATTCACTAGTTCACATGCACTAGTTGAGGGTTGTCAAAAATAGCTCTTGGGGCAATGTCTAACATGTAGTTGTACTGCCTCTGAGCTATCTAGAGAAAGTCATACCTTTTCACTTGTAAAACGGGCTTTCATTCCGTAAATCACGGAGACAGCTCACTTCTTCATATATTTCTTGGATTTAATATGCGCTAGCCTGAGAATCGGCAGTCTTGCAGAAGGATACTCCTATGACACGATCAGTATCAGAGCAAACCTATTTGAAGGTTGTCTAAATACATTCCTTTTGAAACTGCTAGTCATATTACGGCAACTTGTTAGTTTTTACATGGTCTTCATCGGTGTCAGGATGGAACTCTAAGTACTGCATTTCCTTGCAAAAGGAATACTTACCGTGGCGAGCAATGCAGCATAAACAGAACGTGGATTTTATGGCAACAACCTGCTGCATTAACAAATGAAAGGCGCCTGTGGTAGATATTGATGAAATATCTTGTGATTCAAAGTCGAGATCTGAAGGTCATCTGAATCTGCCATGTCGCACTTGTAGAGGCCCGAACTTACATGAATAAATAACATGACACTAATTATTCTTCATCACTTGTATTTATAGATCAGTTAAATACTAGTACAGAACGTATACAGAATACATTAGGCCATATACTTAACTGTACTCCTGACAAATAAACTTTTGCACTAGACAGCTCTGGTATAATATTAAACAAAACATGAATTTTGAAAAAAGAAAATGACAGTAAATTACAAAATGACAGTAAATGACATTTAAGAGATTTTGAACTATACTCTCTGTCAGTCGAGATCTAGACCAATTTAGAATTAGATCCGCAAAAAACCTGTCTGCGTTATGTTTTTTCCACCTGCTGCCTTCAGCACATAGAGAATACATGTATGTAAATAGAGATGTAGTATGGTTTAAAGTTAAAGTTCTTGCAACAGTAGTTTAATTATTCGTGAGGCCGCCAAATACAACTACGAGAGCGTTCATTGACAATGTAGATCACGATCGGACAGTGCAAGAAGCAGTTTAATCGTAGATCTACTCTGACCCTTGCTAATGTGATGCAAGTTGTTCTGGCAACTTGAAGAAACATGGAAGTTGCAATGATTAGGCTATTTCTATGGCCGAAGTTTTTGTGTTTATTTACAACCTGGCAGTCTGTACATATACATGCATATACACATACATATAGATTTTAGAAATACATGTAGATACATAAACACCATTATCCATTATTGAAAAAAAAAGACCAAAATTATTTGCAAACTAGTATTTCATATCACAGAAATTTTTCTTTCAACCATTACACATGCTTCAGCACACACCAACTACATGTATTTGACTATTTTCAACCTGAGATACATGTATGCTATACTGAAGTTCTACTTTCAGTTGCAGTTTCTGCAAAATATCCATTCAAAGTGATTGTTCATATACATAAATATCATTCAAAATGTATTTTAGAAAAAGTATTTAATAAAAACACTCTCCTGTTTATGAATAATAAACAAATGGCAACAGGCAAATCCAAGCATGCTAATTTTATACAAACTGTATAGTTCTTTTCTTTTTCTGGCCCAACATGGCAGTGCCTTTAGTAGCTTAACATAAACAGTTGGCCAAATATCATATAAATGTGAGACTTGTTTCATTTTTTGCAGGCGACTTTTGAATGCATCGTAGGGAAACTGGATTTTTACAAGCAATTAATAATTTACATATGTATTTAATATTTTCAAGGAAAGACGTTTCTTTCAACCATAATACTTTCCTGTGTATCATTTTATTTCATGTGTACCTGGGTCTGTATTCACCAACCATTCTTTAAAACATTTTCAGCCTTATTCTCTAGAATGCTCTATATTTGAAAGTAACACCATTTGGTTTAGCCAATCAGACGTTATTACATTCATATTAAAAAAATCTTAGAGAATAGGACTGACAATGTTCTGCAGAATTGTCGGTGAATATAAATCCGTGGTTACTATTTAAAGTTTTAATGGTTTAAGTAATAGAATAAGCTATCAACAACTAAATTGGTCACAATTTCTTTTATTTCATAAAATAGCAAATACTTGGTTAGTAAAATTTGTTAATACTGACATTTATTTTCTGACATGGAGTGCTTTATAATACTCTAAAAAATAATACTAAAACATATATAATTTTAATAAACATATATTCTTTCAAATAAGTTCTTACTCTATCAGAAACAAGCTTATAAAACATCTTATCTTTTATGATCTGTTTAACAAATTATCTATTAATCTCTGCATATGAATGAAACACATCAATAATTGACAAAAGGTATTTAATTCATATGATTAAACAAATGTTGGCATTTCTTTTTCAATCCTGCCCAATATTGTTTTAGCTCTTTACATTTTTGAATAGTCCAAATCGAAAGCATTTGCAGACGACAAAATAAATGTGAAAGAAAAACCATTTGGGAAAGGGTAGGAAACACTGTGGGAAAAGGAGAAAATGTGTTTACTTCAATCTTTCTCTCACAACCCTAATTTCTCAAGGTTGTTTAAAATCTGGATTTTGTGGTAAAGGTTTAAAGTATTCCTAAAAACGAAGGCAGGTAAAGGAAAACACCACGGTCTTTATTCCCAAAAGTGACAGGTAATGAAGGAATTAATGAAAATAGAATGTGGCTGTAGTAAAGTTGCATGTACCCACATTCTATTTCTTATCCCTTACAGCACCTGTCACAATTATAGTTGCCTCTATGATCATACAGAACGTGCACCTAAATCTTTGATGTAGACTGTCTGCTTTTCTACTCATTCTGCACAATAACAACCTTGAAATTCCAATAATTTGGATCTTATATTATTTCTATACTGAAAATATCCATTTGGTTTATAAGCCACTGTATGAGTTAGTTCTTGCAATTGTATTTTCCATTCATAACAGAGAATTTTGATTTAGCAATTAATTGCTTATTTAAAGATTTAAAAAAAAAAAAAAAGAAAGAAAAAAAAAAAAAGCCAATCATGTTGGGGCTATTTAAAAAGTAATACTGGCAAAATAAGAAAAAAAACATGAATAACAGAAAAAACAAAAAGTTTGATATCACCCAAGGTAGCAGATTTTGATATGATGCAATGATATAGATATGGAAAATTAATTTTGATTTTCTTTTTGTTTTGTTTGTCCTAATGTAAAGAAATTTGACACTAACTGAAATTAGTGTAAATTGGATTAGCTCCCAAAGGATTAAATGCTTTTATAACCGATTTACTGTTTCTGCTGGTTTAATTAGCTGTGTACTGTCAAAGTAAAAGAGACATTTAAGATGGGTAAAAATGATTTTACAGGTGATTTTTCCTTTATCTCAATATTTTCAATGGGTTTAGATAACAAAGTCTTTCCTTTAGACATCTCCTCTATTTTTATGGCCACATTTTAGGCATTCAACATAAAAAGCGAAGATTACAAAAAATAATACTGCTCATAACAAACAATCGAACTTGTTTAACCTTTTATCATGCAATCCTCACTTTTAACAACTCTAAGAAAGAAAGTTTTTGGAAACATTGTGGAACAAAGGGAAAATTCTAGTTACCATCATTTTCTCTTGTTCCCCACAATGTTTTCTTACCTTTCCAATTCATATTTCGGTTTTTGAGTCAAGTTTATTTTGTCATCTTTGAATATTTTCAACTTGGACCGGTCTTAAATTTGGTCATTTGGTAAAGGAGAGACAACCTCCAGAAACAAAGTACTTAAAACAGTAGCTGTTGTTGTTGTTTTCCTATGAAATACAACTGTAGTTAAATGCTGCTGTACTATTGTTTACTTGCATAAGTAAGAAATGAGAGCTGACTTTCATGTCTATCACCCTGCACAAATGCCAGCCTAACACTTGCTATATACCACATTATGGCAAAATGGACATTTCATTTATAGAAGTACATGTACTAGTTCCTTCTTGTCAGATAGTTTCTCATGGAAATATTTATGTGACTAAATAAAACACTCCCCTTCTTGTTTGATATATTTTTGTATATGAACATAAATTGTAAATATTTCTTTTTCATCATTTGATAAGAGTATCAGATACTGCTATTTATAGAGAAACAATTCCGCACGAACTGCAGTAAGGAATTTGTAACAAATACATAGCAATACAAAAAACACAAAATTTAAGTCTTTACAATTTTTTATCTCAGTGTAAAAATTAAAACATCAACAAACAAAATTAACAGAAATTTCAAGGTTTTCTGGGATCAAAACTAGCCAGATTATAAATCATATCACAGAATGCTACATAATTTACATCATCTTTACCACCTATTTTGACATCAAACTGTTGCCATAGCAACTCATAATCTTGCTGACTCACTAAACCACCTAACTCTAGCTCTGTAAGTACTCTTCTAAACTGTGACCTTGACACTGTGCCATTGTGAACTCTATCATAATCTTCGAACAATGGGAAAAGCTGCATTTGATGTTTTCTGACCTGTAAAGAGAGTTACATACTGTATTAGTTTAAACAGATTTGTATTTCAATGATTGTGAAATAGAGTTTATTTCATCAGCTTGTGGTTAATATAGGGAATTATTTCATGCTTTCCGGTAGGATATCGAGAAATAGCAGTGAAAATATTTTTTGATCTTACACTGGTACCAGCAGTGAAAATACCGATTTTCATGTGCTTGTTGCCTAGGTAAATTGCACGTGCCTAACAACCAGATGTGAAATATGATGTCATTTACCTTAGATTTCTTGCGCATGACGTAATATTGTAATGAGTTGCTATGCGGGAGGGGTGCGCAACAGGGAATAACGGAAAAGAACTGTGATGGATTTTGATAAAGCTCCTCTAAGAAAGGGTTAAAGGCATGAACTAAATAGAATACTTGTTTTTTTTCGGTGAAAGATCTAAATCTATTTGATCTCTTGAACACCACTGGTAATATTTTCACTCGTGGCTGTACCACTCATGAAAATATTACCAATGGTGTCCACTCGATGAAATAAATTTTGATCTTTCACCAAAAAAAACAAATATCCCCTATATATTTGCCAAAAAGGGAAAGGTAAGCAAAACTAATGAGTGCCAGAAGGCACAAGTTATTTTTCGCAGATGAAATAAATTGCCGCACAGCAATTTGTAATCTGGTCCAAATTGACTGCATTATTGCATTTTAATCAAATAACAGTTTTTGTTTGTGAAAAGGTATAAAACTTTGTGGAAAAAGGAGAAAATACTGGTTACCAGCATTTTCTCCTTTTCCCACAAAGTTTTCAAAAAGCTTTCCATCAGCGTCATTAAAATTGAGATCCTGTGATAAAGAATTAATTACTTAAATACTGAGTAAACTGTAATGGATAAACCTTACAGAATTTAGGGGTGTTTTGGTCAGAAAAGCTCAGAAAATTTTAAACAATGCCAAACACATTTTGTGTCCTCTGATTTAATATATTCTGTCTGTAGAAGCATCAAATGGTTGCCAATAGCGAGTGCAATAACAAAGTGTTAACAATATACAGAGTTAAAACATACCTTTTCACTCAGTCTTTCAATACAAGCATAGAATTTATTGTTCTGGTCCTCTTGCAGTTTGTTCATTTTCCATTCCTCTGGAGGTTTAAACTGGATCACATTTTCTAGGGGAGTTTTCTCTAGCTCTTTTGTGGTGAAGATGGACTCCACTTCATCACAAAACTTCAGGTAATCAACATAATCTATGTCCTGCAGCGACTGATATCTGAATAATGAATATGTGTATATGGATATGATACAATTCAGGGGCTGCAAAATTGGTTAGTCATTATTACTGGTCTCATTTCATCAAATAAACAAAATTAAATTTGCTAGACATCTGCAGGGCAAACCATTCTTAAAAACATTCTTAATCATATTCTTTAGAATTTCGTCATTGTGAAAGTAACAGAACTTCTGATTGGCTCAACCAAATGGTTTAGCCAAACAGAAGTTCTGTTACTTTCACTGTCAGAAAATCTTACAGAATAAGACAAAGAACTTTCATAAGAATGGTTGGTGAATACAGGCCCTGTGCTCTTATATACATGTATATAAAGCATTAATTCTTTAGAATTAATGTTTGTTGACCAAACAATCCTGAGTTTTGTCAACCCTATGATAAAATCATCAGAAAACATTGTGGAACAAAGGAGAAACTGCTGGTAACAAGTACTTGCTCCTTTTTTCATGTTTTCTTCTTTTGAAAAACAAATTGAAACAAATTGCAATTTTGCAGCACATTAATTTGTGATCTGCTAATGGTTGTTATTTGGATAATGCTAAAATTTTGTTGTTTGGTAAAGAGTTAAGTCTGGTTTTACCACTCATGCATTTAACCAATTATCTCTTGATAAAAACTTGCAGAATATAACTTTGGAAACAACCTTGTAAAATAGTCGGAAAAAAAAGGGAAAGATTAAATGCATACACAGATAAAAAAAAAAACATGAGGCAAACTGAGCTATTCCTCCTTTGTCACAATGCTTTCAATAGTTGTCACCTACATGAGCATCCACTGAACTTTGTGAGTACCACTTAGCATAGAAGTTGCCATAGGAAAGTTGCTGTTTCAGTGCAAAATAAAAAAAAGAGCCATAACTGTGTCAATAAATTTTGAGGATTACCCATCCTTTAATTTGACACGGGTTCATATTTTGATGGTTGACCACTAACCAGAGTTGTTTACAGAAAACATCTTCATTAGAGACTGATAGACCAGAAAAGGTTTTCATACCACTATCAGCGCTGACATCAATTCTTTGCCAGTACCTGGAAGTTTTCTGTGATGACCAGCCAAGATAAAAATATTGGATGTTGCAGTCGATGGACCAGGACTAGATTTTTTTTTCTCTATGATGTTTTTCTTTTTGTCAAAATTGCTGATAGTCAAGACCCATGATCTGACTACAGGAACTGTGCAATCTTATCTAATTCTTGATCTACCTGTATACAATTTATCCTTGCATCATTTGTTATGCTTGAAGCTATATATACATAAAACTTAAGCATCATTTAACTTATCTCACCTGTCCTCAAGAATGGAGACCTCTGATTCCCTCAGTTCGAATTGACAGAGATCCAATGCCCTGCGGAATGAGGTCTTTAACATTCTTCCTGATCTTAATTTGTCATAGTCGCGCATAAACTCAAGCACCCGAATTCTTTCTCTGCTGACCTATTACGATAAATATGTCAACCTTAAAAAGTTCTATGTCCAAATCAATGATATAGATATTTTCACTAAGCAATACATACTTCCCTTGAATATTGACATTTCCATGGCTATTTTTCTTTTGTAAGAGCATCTTTGAATGTTCTGTACGTAAAGTTTATACAAAAAAATTGAAGCCATCTGGGCCCGTATTCACCAACCATTCTTAAAAACATTCTTAAGTCTTATTCTTCAAAATTTCATCATTGTGAAAGTAACAGAACTTCCGATTGGCTAAACCATTTGGTTTAGCCAATCAGAAGTTCTGTTACTTTCACTGTCAGAAAATCTTGAAGAATAAGACAAAGAACGTTCTTAAGAATGGTTGGTGAATACAGGCCCAGCTGATCTTGATCTTAAATTGTGTGAAATCAATGAATTAGCATATACATGTAGCCTCATAGGAATTACTCCTATCACTACAGAGGTTAGAATTAGACTTACATGTATGTGATTATGTGAAAGAGATGAGAGTCATTTGCACAAAATGAAAATGTTTCCTTAAATAAAAACATTACATCACCATTATATTGTCAGAAACTGTCTACAGTGGACACCTAAACATGTGTATTTGTATTAGAAATTTTGAATCAAAATTAAATCTAGAAAGATTGTTTTATGAAGCTAGTTATTTTAACAATGCACACAGAGTGAAATGTCATCAAACAAATACCTTAGTCTTGACTTTCAACAACACACTTTCCAAATCTCTTTGTGCGTTCAGTTCAGGCAGCATTTTCCTATGGTTTGTTTTCCTTATATCTTCAAGCCTTTTTTCATACATGAACTTAGGTGGAGCTTCTGGCTGAAGCTCTGATAAGAAGGCTATGTAGTTGAAGCCAGTATCATTACAGAACTTAGCCTCGAGAGCAATCATCTCTGGTTCAGTGCAGTGTAGTTCCAACATTGTCAAGCACTGGCGGAACTGGGATTTAGTCACATGACCATTGTTATGCCTGAAAATTTAATAAGCATTACTTAATAAACAATTCATAATATTTAAATCTTCAGTAAAATTTGGGGTATATATTGTATGATATTCAGTACATTCTGACTAATATGGCCTTGATACTGCAGTGTCATAAATATATACTTTCTGGATTAAATCAATTTTCTGTAAAACCACAAAGGCCTTTGCATGACATTAATTTCTACTCTACGTCTTACAATCTAATTCTCGTTTGTATCATTTATAACTGTAGAAATTGAGTTGTAGAGCTAAACACTAATAGCCTTTTTTTTAGTTCTGTCTTAAGTTTCATATCTGGTCTGTAAGAAGATATATGTCAAGAGGATTTTGGATAATACCTAGGGTTGTATTCATCATTCATTCTGAATTCAAAGATAAGTAATTTGATTGACTGAGATGCTTTATCTCAGTCAATGAGATGGCCAGTATTCCAGCAAAATTTTAAAGTACTTTGTGGTTTATACTGATTGCAGTTGTAATTAAATCAAAGCTATACCTATCAAAATCTTGGAAAACAGGCTTAGCTAAGACTCTTCGCTGATTGGCTCGCTGTCTCAATCTATCCATAGTTTCTTCAAATAAAGCTAAGTGATCACCAGAGGCGTTACTCCAGTCCACAGTCCCAGGTTTAGGCACACGAAAGATCTCTTGTGGAGGAACTTGCAAGTCTGGAACTTTCTCCAAGTTGGGCTGAGTAAACACTGTAAGCAAGTTTTCAAGAATATGCTTCAGACTAAGAAATACTTTTATAACCAAAAAATAAATGAATGATTAAATGAATAAACAGAAGGGAAAACAATGACACCTAAACCTAATCAAACTTGACAGTTTACTTGATACAGGACTTTCAGACTCAATTACATGTAAAGGATTTAACCCTTTCCCAAACAATTCCTGGTTTATACGGGTCTGGAATAGAAGCCTTTTGAAAATATTGTGGGAATAGGAGAAAATGCTGGTAACCAGCATTTTCTCCTTTTTCCACAATGTTTTCTACCCTATTATAATAGAAAAATCATCTTTTTAGCAACTGTTAATTGGTCATCTGCAAACTGCTGTGAATTTGGTCTAGTCCAAAATTTGCCATTTGGGAAAGGGTTAAAAAACAAGAACAAGTACCGAGAACAATGTTTTCAGAAAAGATATACAATAAATGAAATATATTTTACGTTAGCAGTCAGTTCTTCTCATTCATTTTTTTCAAAAATCACATTACTTAAAAGCTGCCTTTGTTAGAGGCTACAAGGCCCTAGAAAAAAGAATTATTTATCACAGCTTGAAGACTGTTAAAACTCCTGCTTATCTCAACACCGTAGCATATCATTACGTTCATGAAAAGAAGCAATTTTTAACCCATCCAAAATATGATCCTGCAATCTGCCAGAAAGAAAAATAAAATGGTCAGAAAGGAAAACTAGATCAAGGTCAAACATAGAAAAACTGATCACCTGTCTCAACATCAGTTAAAAATTTTGTCCACAAAACTTGATCATCTTTCTGTGGATTTGTATACACATCCATGAGGATTTTAAAGTGGGCTTCCTGAAGATCATGTTGCCCTAGTTTACTGAGCCCAAGTGTGGCCAAACCTCTTCGAAACTGGGCTTTGCTGATTGATCCACTCCTGAGGGGGTCATAATCTTGGAAGAACTCATTCACCTGCACATGATAACGATTTCAAAAAATGCTAATTTATCTCACTTGAAAAAAGATTGTCCCAGTCTCAATATCAGCAGAAATGTTGTATAATTCCTTCAGATATTCTGGCCAAAGAAAGGGATTGCAGTTACTCAGTTTTGAAATCTTTTACCAAAAATTGGAGTTCATGTCATCAATTAAAAAGCCAAAGATTATGAGACTATGGGACTTTTTTTTGTTCAATTATTTCAGGTTTTAATAAGCTGATCAATATGTAAAAAAAAAAAAGTGGTATAGCACAAAATCAAACTAAATACAAACCCGAAGTCTGTTTGTGAGAACAATATGTCTGATTCTGGCCATCAAGTCCTCATAGCTAACATTACTGTCAGCTGAAGTGACCAGTTTCTCTTTGACAGGCTCATTAGTTCTTCCTTTCTGACTCAAGTCAGCATCATCCATTGTATGACCAACAAATTCTGTAAGATAAAATGAACAAAAGAATGTTTAACCCTTTACCAAACAACAAACTTTTGGACTGGCCCAAAATCAAAGCATCTGCAGACAACAAATGAAATCTTGTTAATATGATGATTTCTTACTGATAGGGTAGAAAATATTGTGGGAAAAGGAGAAAATGCTGGTTACCAGCATTTTCTCCTTTCCAAACAATGTTTTATAGGCTTCTTTCTCAGGGTCGTTAATAGTCGGAATTGTGTGGTAAAGAGTTACGCACAACTTTATTAGTTTTTATCGACAATATAGATCAAAATGTGAGAGCATTTGCCATCCTCATAGATACAGGTTAGAATGCATCGAATACAGATTTGGTCTGATCTTGATCTACACTGTCTTCTACTTTGTAGAATATTCTGGCCAAAAGACACCATTGTGACACAAAGATACATCAGTATATTTTCCTGATAGAGAAATTCCATTTCATTCATTCAACACTTTAACCCTTTACTAAAGAATTCCTGGTTTTTATAACCCTGAGATAGAAGCCTTTTGAAAACATTGTGGAAAAAAGGAGAAAATGCTGGTAACCAGCATTTTCTCCTTTTTCCCACAATGTTTTCGACTCTGCTGTAAACAAATTTTAACTTTTGAGTTACGTTTATTTTGTCGTCTGTAAGTGCTTTCAATTTGGACCAGTCTAAAAGTTTGTCGTTTGGTAAAAAGTTAAGCACAACTTACAAATGGTACAAGTCTTGAACTTGTGTTAGAGGACAATTATCTATATCTAATCTCTTTACCAGGGTCAATTAAAATACTATTTTTTGTGGGAGGGGTATTTTTCAAAAATGTGATGTAGAAGAACCTGTGTTGATCTCACAAAGAATAATACCTTGGTCAACTGCTTGGACAAATGCTGGGTAGTTGACATCCCCTGTTGCTGGATCTTCAAATTTTCTTAGCAACAATTTCAGGTCCTCAGGAGCAACATTTAAAGAAAGAAAATGAAGAATTCTTCCAAACTGGGTGGGTGTCACAACTCTTGTGTATGCCTTACCCTGTAAAACATGGATAATTTGATATTCAAAAATCTAAAATGTCATGTTTTTATCTGTTACTCTATAGCAGGGAAACCATATGGAATAGAAAGAAACACTATGACTAGACTTCAAACAAAGCAAGAAAATGGACATGGTAGCTAATGTTGATAAAGATATCTACTGTATATGCCTTGAAATATTCAAACATGAGGGATATGGTATTATTTATGGACCTAATTTTTCTTCTTTTTTATCACATGTACATGCACTTAAATAACCTAGCTTTCTAATTTCAATCTTTTTAATTTGAAACTCAATATAAACATCATTTATTGGTAATTAAATTTACTACTTGGCTGAAAAATCTTTGAATCCATGGGCACTCTTACAAGATCCAGCAATGATGGGCTCTGTCTGATGGTACTACACCAGTGCCCTGTTCACCCTACCATAACCGATCATAAAGTCTGTGTTCAGATGTTAGATCATTTCCATGAAAACTATAACTCTTTACCACACAATTCCAAAAGTTTTTATAAATAATGTGGTATATGTAGAATTTTTTTACTTATTTCTACCATGATTTTTACTATGTGACAAATCCCAGTAATTGAGCAAGTCAACTTGATCTGCAAATGTTTTTAATTTGGTTGTGTCTCCAATTATGGCACCTGATAAAGAGATGATTACTAACCCTGTCATAATCTTTGAAGTATGGATACATCATTAGTCTTCTACGTCTAACATTGTCACCAATTTCACTCAGGATTTCACTAAGTCTTTGCTCCTCTGATGAATCCAGACTTTTCAGTCCCTGGAAAAGAGTAAGATGTCCAGATATAATTCACACTGTGCTTGTATGATGCCTATCTTCATTGTAATTAATTATAATTCTAAATGAAAAATCTGTAGTATATTATAGAAAAAATATTTTCTTGCAAAGGAATATTCTTTATTACCAAAAAATCCCTGGTTTTTACAACCCTGAGATAGAGGCCCTTAGAAAAAATTTTGAGAAAAGGAAAAAATGCTGGTGAGCAGCATTTTCTCCCTTTCCAACAATGTTCTCAACTCCAGAGGAAAGAAGTTCCAATTGTTGAGTTATGTTTATTTTGTTGTATGCAAGTTATTTCAATTGGACCAGTCTAAATTCTTGTTTTTTGGTAAAGAGTCAAAATGAATGTTAGATGGCCATTTGTAAAGCAAAAGAAATCATTTACAAGACTGTGAACACAGCGCAACAAATTATTAAGCTTTTAACACACAATGCTATGCTTTTATAACTGTGAGGAAAAAGGCTTGTGAAAACATTGTGGGAGAAGGAGAAAACTCTGGTAACCAGTATTTTCTCCCTTTTTCTACAAAATATTTACCACAGTTTTAAAGACAGTTTAGTCCATTGAGAAACAGTTCACCTGATATCCAAATTAAAATGATAATACTTGATTCTTCATCATATAATTAACTGAATAATAGACTGGTTCATGTTGGAAGCATTTCTAGATTACAAAATAGGTGTTGCCCAAGTAACTGCCTTATGAGAAAAGGAGACAATGCTGTTTTTGCCATTTTCTTCTTATCCTACAATGTTTTCAAAAGCCATTTTCCCGACGGTTACTTAAACATGTGATTGTATAATTAATTTTCTCCCACAATTATAAACTTTATCAAAAATACTCAATTTATATGACAGGAACTATGTTAAAAATATCTAAGCTATACACTTGGAACCAATTCATGAGTGCATCATATGCCTTGCAACACACAAACAAGAGGGCCAAGATGGTCCTGGTTCGCTCACCTAAATTTTTGAGGGGACAATAGCCAATTTTTTCACAATATAAACAACCATTTCAGAGAAGAATAATTTTTAAGAATTTCTTCATGTCTGTATAGTGTAAATAGCCCACAGCCATCAGAGCCATGTTTCTTGATGGATCAAAATATTTCAAGCAATTTTTGAAAAGGGTCAACTAAGATACATTTCTGCGAAATTATTTCAGAACCTGATCAGCCGTTTCAGAGAAGAATTTTAAAAAATTCCTTCATGGCCAAATAGTGCAAGTAGCCCCCATTCACCAGAGCCATGTTTATTGACGAATCAAACTTTCATGTACACCTTTTGAAAAGGGTCACCCAAGGAACATCTTTGTGAAATAATTTCAAAATCTGACCAGCGGTTTCAGAGAAGAAGAGTTTTTAAGAATATCTTCATTTCCCTATAGTGCAAGTAGCCCCCAATCACCAAAGCCACATTTTTGGACGAATCAAAATTTCGCACACAGTGTTTGAAAAGGGTCATCCAAGGAACATCTCTGTGACATTATTTCAAATTCTGACCAGCGGTTTCAGAGAAGAAGAATTTTAAAGAATCTGAGCAGCCGTTTCAGAGAAGAAGAATTTTTTAGAATTCCTTTATTTCTGTATAGTGCAAGAAGCCACCATTCACCAGAGCCATGTTTCTTGACGAATCAAATTTTCACAAACAATTTTTGAAAAGGGTCACCCAAGGAACATCTCTGTGAAATTATTTTTGAATCTGACCAGTGGTTTCAGAGGAGAAGATTTTTAAAAAATTTCCTAGAAAATTCCATTTGGTTGCCATGGCAACCAGAGCTTTTGAAGGAATCAAATTCTGTGAACAATTTTTAAAGAGGACCTCCCAAGGAACAATCCAGCCAAGTTTGGTCCAAATTGGCCCAGTGGTTTAGGAGGAGTTGATGTTTAAAGAATTGTTGACGACGCACAACAGACGATGCACGGCGGACGACTGACACCCAGTGATCCTAAAAGCTCCCCTTGAGCACGTTGTGCTCAGGTGAGCTAAAAAGGGCATTAAAACATATGTATAAAATGATGCCTCGGATAAGCCTACACAGAATGCACATGCTAATCCGAAATGACACTTTCTGTTTTTATTAAATTTTCTGCTTAGGCCAAGTCCACTGTAGCACAAAATCTAATGTAGTCGTAAAATACCATCACAGATCAGCCTGCACAAACTGCGCAAGCTGATCTTAGATGACATTTTATGCAAATGTCTGGATGCCCTTTTTTGCGTGTTGAAAGCCATATAATTATGGTCATGTTTAGAATTTCAAAAGCAGACAGTGTGGCCTCTAGAGTGTACACAAGAGTCATTATCATTATAAACACTGCAAACTCACTCGAGAAAGAGCTCCTGATACAGGTCTTGTCACATTCTGTAATGGTTTCTTCTCTAAATCAGGAATGGTGAAAGCTGAAATTTATACCAAAGTAAGCTGTCTGTATTTAGTCTATATATAGAACATATTTTCAATATTTTGTAAATTACATGTATGTTTCATGTTTTCTTGGAAATCAGAGCTACATAAAAGCTGTAAGTAAGCTTCTATAACCAATGAGTTTAAAAATGATCTCCTACCTAACCGAAAATTCTGAATATCATGGAATTCATGTAACCCCAATAACACATTGACACACTGATAAGATGAAAAAAAAAACAAACATATGACTACTGTAATACATGTTTCGCACCTGATCACTCTCCCATCTTGAGCTGAGTGTCAAGAACTACTGTACTATTTCATCTTAGATCCAATGAATGAAAATAATTTATTTCAAACTTTTACCATTCATTTCCAAATTTTAATGACCTGGGACAAAGGCTTTAGAAAACATTATTCAAAATGGAGAAAATGCTTGTATATATGTCATCTCCACAGGCTTTCAACTTGGACAATAAAGAGATAAACTAAAAGTTCAAACGTGATTCCAGGAACATAGATAAAAATGTTTATGCTGATTAAAAAGTATCCAGGAAGAGGAAAAAAATAAAGCTATTCGATCAATTGTTTGTGTTGCACTTTACATTGAACGATGCGAAGGCAACAGGGTCCTTAACCCTTTACCAAACAATCCCTGGTTTTTACGACCCTGAACTAGCAGACCTTTGAAAACATTGTGGGAAAAGGAGAAAATGCTGGTAACCAGCATTTTCTCCTTTTCCCACAATGTTTTCTATCCTGCAGGAAAGAAATTTCAATTTTTGAGTTATGTTTATTTTGTCGTCTGCAAAAGCTTTCAATTTGGACAAGTCTACAATTTTGTCGTTTGTTAAAGAGTTAATATATCTCTGTGATGCATGATACCAGGAAAGCCATCACATGATTTTACATCCATAAATTCCATTTTGTGTAAGGACAATCTGAATTGAGGTAAACTGGTCCTTTGACTTGCAGAAAATTTCCCTATAGCAAATATATTAGCCTTGGTCAGCCTGTGCAAACTGGGTAGGCTGACTTGGATCGATACTTTTTGCAGATGCATTAAGCCCCCTTTTTCAAAAAACATGGCTCATTCTTTCTCATCAGAACAAAAAAATGTTGTTAATTTCTTACAATTTAAATTCTGATATCTTAAATGTAATAGTAATTTGTGTAACTAGTATTACCACATACATTATGGAAGAGATTTTTGAAAAAATACCTTATCAGAAAAGAACATTCCTGTTTTGAAGAGCAGAAAATAGAATTGCAAACAGGAAGAAAATGCTCGTAACAGGCAATTGCTCCCTCTCAAAGCTGATAGTGCCTATGAGTGTAAACTTGTATTTGGTTGGATATGGGTATAATACCTTTATCCTTTAAGTAACTATGAGACACCTGCGGCAAAAATTATTGAATGAAATTAATTGAAAAGATGCTTAGAATAATCTTGTGTTTGAGCATACCATTTTCCATCATGTCACAAAATTCCTTATACTGAACTCTACCATCGGGTTGTCTGTAGTACTCCACAACTTTCTGAATCTCTGCACGCGAAAGCTGAGCCTCCTTTCCAACAGCAAGAGCCAGTCCACAAACAAACTGGTTTTCTGTTATAATACCACTTCTCAGCTTGTCATGATCTCTGAAGAATTCTGGAGTCCTGATGCCATTCTTGAAAACAGCAACCCTTATCTTGTCAAAAATAATGTTAAGGGAGGGGTCTGTGGTTACCTGTATAGTCAGACAGATACATGTGCATGAGTTTTAGTAGCATACTGATGTAGGTAGGTTTACATTATGCACACTGTAAGTCTAGAACACAAAAGGACCTTATAAAACTAAATATAAAACTGAATATAATTAAGGGATCTTTAAACATGTAGTTGAGAACACAGATATTACATGTATCCCAATAAGTTTATTTGGTGCTCTAAGAGTTAAAGTGTCATCTAGCTACATGTAGTTCAACCAATTAAAAGCATTAATAATGTAATGTTTATGATGCTCCTTTTCATATTTTGACATTGATTGTGCAATATATCCTAAAAAACTTTTAGTTGCAGTCTTGGATAGTTTATCTGTAATAATCTCATTACTTACAATTGCAGGAACACTGTCAACTTGGGTGTAGGGTGAGATGATCAATTCTTTGTCTTTTGCCATCTGTTCACCAATGGCTACTATATCATGGTGCAAATTTAGATAGTTAAGAAGCCCTGGGCGATCAGGGTCCCTATATTTGTTAACAAGAAGATTCATGTCTCCTTCACTGACATCTGGGGGACCAGGAAAACTCCGATAAAACTGGAAGGATAAAGATATATTGAATAAACTTTTGCAAAGAATTTGGAAATAACAGACTATGATGTACATGTATATAGAGGAGCATGCAATGTTTGAAGAGCCCATTACAAAGTTTTCAAATGGGTTGCTACAGCTTCTATGATAATTGTCTTAAGATTCAAAGATAAAGAGCCAAACAATTCCAAATTTCAACAATACTGAGAAAGACAGTTGATAAAAGCCATGAAAACATTGCTCTTAAACAGTATTACCTCCTTTAACCTTTAAAAGACAAATGGTGTGTTTTCAACAACATTCAATGTATTGTCTGCAAAGACTTTCAATTTGGAAAAGTCTAGATTGGATTGTCTAGGAAATTATGGCCTGAATTCACCAACCATTCTTGTGAAATATTCTTAGTCTTATTTTCCAAGGTTTTCTAAATTTGTAAGTAACACAACTTCTGATTGGCTAAACCAAACGGTTTAGCCAATCAGAAGTTGTGTTACTTAAAAATGTAGAAAATTCTGGAGAATAAGACAAAGAATGTTCTTAAGAATGGTTGGTGAATATGGGCCTATGTCACATTTGCACTAAATCACAGCTATTATACTGCTTAAAGACTAATTATTTGTCTCTGAACTTATTAAACAAATCTCACTATGCTTTTATCATGACCAATATCTTGTAAACTTGGGGATATATTTACCAACAGTTCCAAATTCAAGTCTAGTTTTAAATTTAATGACAACCAAAAAAGCCTTGGCGATGTTTATGGTACAACTGGAAAAAACAAAGCAGAATAATGTAAGTATACATTTATACAGGCTCTAGCTGTTCTCATTTCTACAAACCTGGCTTTCTGTCACAACTCCCATGTGATGTCTATCAAAGTCTTCATAGCAAGTTCTAAGATTTATTCCATGATACATATAAAACTGTTCCATATGTTTCAAAAGTTGCAAAACTTTTCTCTCTGATGCTGGACTCAAAGGTCGAACAGTCCTCATAGTTCCAAGGCTGCAATGAATAAAAACTTGTATAGCATACTGACATTTTCCTGTTGTGTAACTTATTACCTCTCACACTAAATCAAACACACAATTTACAAGTACAATGTGTAAGTGACATGAAAAAAATATATTTAATGGACAGGAAAAGTTTTACTTTGTATGAATTGGAAAACATTGTGGAGGTTACAAGCTCTGAGGCCACATACTGTGGGTTCTTATGCCTATTATGGGCTAAATGACTTAAACTGTCATAGCACTTTCAAATATTTATTTATTCAAGGGCATATGTGAGACATAACTAAATCTTGGCAAACCCCATGTCAATAACTTGAGACATTCAGGTATTTAGGATTGAGGTATGAAACAAAATCTGTGTACAGATGACTTTAATGAGTATTCACAGCTCCATAGATGAAATTTTATAAAAACTTCAAACATTGTGAGAAAATCAAAAACATCCTTTAACTTAATGTGCATCTCTGTAAGATCAAATTCTTCCTCGACCTGTACTTACAATTCTGGTGCTTCTTTTCTCTGATTTAAAGGATCTCTTCTTAAATCCCTAGGGTCAAAGCCTTGATCGATTTCATCACAGAATAGTTTGTAGTTGATTTCTCCAGTGTTTTTAAGATCATATTTTGACTTAACCAAATTTTCTTGTTCTGGTGTCAATTGTATTCCAAGGGTTTGCCACAAGCATCTTGAAAACTGTGGTCCTAAATGAAGGATAAAGTTGTGTGAAAAAAGTTCTTTATGTATAGAACTCAATACCATTTCTTGCATGTGTCTTGAGACTTCAGAAAAGATGCAAGTTATCTTAGATGTTTTCAGTGCAACAATATAACATGACTGCGATAAAAACAGCTTTTCTTTCTTGTTAACTTAAAGGTGGGTATCTAGAATTTTCACATCCCACCAAATTAAAAAATATATATATCACTGACTTTTTTATGAAAAAACAATACAAATCATCAATAATTAAGAATTACAAAAAAAAAAAATATGGTATTCCCTTAAAAGGCTATGTGTATATAGCCTCTTAAGCTATTTTAAGGCTTTTTTGAATGCTGTTCGAAAAAACTTGAGAAGACAGTACTAAATATATATCAAACATTTAATTTCATGAACATATTAACCAGAAGGATTAATCTAAAAAAAATCTAGAATTAAATACCTGTAACAAATCCAGAACGTAACTTATCAAAGTCTTGAAAAAATTCAGTCACTCTGATTCTCTTTGTCTGAGCAAGAGTTCTGATAGAGTTATGGAAGTTGTCCAGGGCCGCTGTTGAGGCCATGTTTCACCGAATTCCAACCTAAAGAATAAAAATGATTTTGTATATATTAAATCATATGATCCCGCAGAGATATAAATGTATTTTCTAACATCTATATACCTTAAGTAACCAGGGTCAATATGATATTTTTATGCATGCCACTAAAGCATAATGTCTACCCTTTATTATCTAGCTTTGTTTAGCCCTTTCAAAACTGATGAAGAATTTTGCTGGTGGCAGTAATCACTTGGAAGTGTAATTGTATTTGTAGCTTTAGAAAAGTCATGCAATTGCCAGCCCCCCCCCCCCTCCCCCCCCCAAAAAAAAAATCAAAAACATAGATTAACTCTTATCCTGCTGAATAACTAAAATGAAATTTTCAATTTGATAGTAAAAACCAAAAAATTGTTATTTCAAAGGTATGTTGTAGGGAATAAAATCTCCAGATCGGACAGTGTAGAACACAGATTAGACTGCACATTCTGTGCAGTCTGATCTTGATCTACTCTGTCCGCAAAACATCTGTGAGTCACGAAAAGCAGCCAAAGGGTTAATCAATATTTTACTAGACACCAACATTTTAGACTAGTCCAAATTCAAAGCATTTGCAGACACCAAAATAGATGTGACAGAAAAATTTAAAACTTTCTATGGGAAGGGTAGGAAATATTGTAGGAGAAGTTGAAAATGCTGACAATCTTTTTGCAAGGCTTCTTTCTCAGGGTGGTCCAGATTTGTTTAGAAAAGGGTTAAGGCAACAGACGCCCAAGTGCTGTAATAACCTTCCTGATAACAAGACCATCCAAATGTGAAAAGAATACATCTGGCTTAATATGCCATCTTTACTATAGTTGCATGCAAGATTTTAGTTTTAATTCTAATCATTACAAACAGTGCATACAAATTTACCCCGTTGTTGGTTGAATTTCATTTCTCTCTTTTGCTATCCTGAATGTTATGAGGACAAAAAAAATCTATAGCAATAGTCAGCAGCATGAACATCAAGCATACCAGGTACTTCGGTGGTAAAAGTATATGACCTGTAAGCCAGGGGTCCTGGATTTTAATCCTGTACTGGCCCCAATTTCTTCCCAAAGAATTTACTTTAACCCGATACCACACAATCCCTACTTTTTACCAACCTGAGAAAGAAGCCTTTAGAAAACATTATGGGAAAAGGAGAAAGTGCTGGTAACCAGCATTTTCTCCTTTTCCCACAATGTTTTCTACCCTTCATATAACAAATTTCAAATTTTTCATCACTTTATTTCGTCATCTGCAAATGCTTTCAATTTGGACAAGTCTAAAATTTTGTCATTTGGTAATGAGTTAATAATGTCAGTAGATCTTGCAAGAACAATTTAAGCAACTTATAAATGCGCATTAAGAGAGATTGTTCTTTGAATCATGATCGAGGTAAAGAATGTAATGACAATTGTAAGAATGTCCACCAAGCAGTGCAGGTAGTTCAGTGGTACATACACTCTAGTGTTAACTTTGGGGATGGATGTTTAAATCCCGTGTAAGCTGCAATTTTTCCCAATTGCGGAATCTACTTAAATATGACAGTCAAAACAAAAGATTTGAACTACATCTGAAGTCTACAGTAAAAAAGAAGGTATGTGAAAATAATGTATTCAATATCTTTATGGGTATATCATCATAAGGATACCAATAGCTTAAAAAAAGAAAATGAGTTAAAACGGCAGCTCTTTGCCAGGCATGCAGTGTTTACCTATCGTTTCTACATCCATAAAAATAAACGAAAGCGTTATGAGAAAGAGCAATGATTGACACTTTAACATCTAAAGTGCTTAATCGAACCCTATTCTTTACGAAAAATTATCAATTCATGACATAAAGGAACTTAGGGGGGACAAATAACAAAATTTTCACTACCGTCAATGTTTTCTTGCTAACTGTTCTTGATGTTGAAATGTTGCCTGGATACGACCCATTTCCGGTCCAGTACTTCCGATTGTTGTTGTTGTCGCAGTGACGGTATAAAACACGGCAAATTCGTGTTCCGGCTAAGCTATTTTGGGTTGGTTCACACAACTTGCTTATTAACCATTCCTTTGTGCTTTGGTAGATTAGTGTTCCGTTCTGACAAGCTGGTGTATATTTTTAGCAAGAGACAATCACTTTCACATATTATCTTCATAATGAGTGTTACCGAAAGTTTTTTTTAGATAAGACGAGGTTCCTAAAATAAAACAGCAGTCATACACTATTTTGACAGGCCCAAAAAGTGCATGACAATAATTACTGAATAATAAAAGAAACAATTAATACTCAAGTTCAATGCAATGTACAAGTATTGTGAATTTTTTTTTTTAAGTTCTAAATAAGAAGGCTCGACGTAATTTTAGAGAATGTTTTCAAAATCAATTGAAAAAAAGTCTAGAAATATTCCAAAAAATTAAATTGCATCTGTAAAATTCTAGCCTTTTGATATATTTGTTTTTGAATGACTCAAAATGAACGAATATACTGATATTTCTTTTTACATAGCCAGCTATGCAGAGAGTCAAACCATCCACCCATCCATCGATCCATCCATCCATCATCCAGACAGCTATGCAGAGAGTCAAACAGACGGTCAGATAATCCGTCCACCCATCCATCGATCAATTCATCCATCCATCCATCCATTCATCCATCCATCCATCCATCCACACACCCACCAATCCATCCGACCGTCCGTCCGTCCGTCCGTCCGTCCGTCCATCCATCCATCCATCCTTCCTTCCTTCCTTCCTTCCTTCCTTCCTTCCTTCCTTCCTTCCTTCCTTCCTTCCTTCCTCCCTCCCTTCCTCCCTTCTTTCCTTCCAAACAGACATCCCTCAAGGATTTTACAAGTAACATATTAATTTTGTCCCCTTTTCTTTTTTTTTTCTATAAATGGTCGTCATAATGCTTATCAGACAGCTCCACAATCCATATTGCCTTCATCGATTTACTCAGTGTATTGAGTCTAGAACTTACGCTGTTTAATCTATCTGAGAAGGATACATATGATTTCAGCCAGATTAGTTTACTAGCATGTTTCAATGTTCAAGTTAATGATTTATTCGGTAATCTCTCTTCAGTGCTTTACATATTTAGATTTTAATCCTTACTCGTTTCAAAGCTTTCACTGTTTCCAACCCTAGACAAATATGAAAAAAGAGTTTTTTTCAACTTAAAGAGCATGAATAAACTCACACGATTTACATTGACCGTTTTTCCTACAATAATTGCCACGATTACATCAAAGAATATTGAAACATTATTATCTTTTTTTATCTGCAATGTAAAATAAGAATGAAATAAAAATCGTCAATCGGAAGAACTCCCAGAGTGGGCAGGGTTAATCGTTCAACATGTCAACTGTTAAACTAATCGCAGAGCGTCCTTAGTTACCGTATAGTAGCCTTTACCAGTGTAATTGGCTGGGTATAGCTAACTATCTCGTAAACTTTAAATACATTTTTATCGCAATTTAAAGGTCAGGAAATCCCAATATTCTGAAGACTATTACTAGTAAGTGTCTGGATTTCATTCAGTTTAAGAGGATATTATTTTCACTTCACATTGAAGCAGTGAATTATAAGAAACAAACTAAGGTAAGAAATAATTCACATTAATTCTCTGTCTTGTCTATTGTTTCTTCTATCCTCACCACAACCTCTCTTCTGGCCCCTATTTGTGTTGTTTAAATCTTTACAATTCCATGAGAAGATGTTTGAAACCATAGTGAGAATAAGAAAATGCTGGTAAATAGTATTTTCTCATTTTCCTGCGGTTTTTCCTACCTTTTCAGGGACAAACCCCACCATTTGAGCTACTTCTCCTTTGTCATCATAGCAAGTGCTTTGAATTTGAACAAGTCTGACATTAAGTTTTGATCGATCGGTTAAGACTTATTATTATCATTATTATTATTTTTAATTTCTGGTGGAAAATATTCTATGAATGTAACATACTACTAGATGCAGTACTTTTACAGCCACTCTTTTGATTGTTTGTCGTCTATAAAACTAACTACCACCTAAATAGAATTTGCGGCAGACATCTATAAATTTATACGTCCTTATAAAATGAGGATAGTCAACGTGAGTTAAGGTTTGGTACATGAGTACTAATGAAAACCATGTTGCAAAAGTAGATATTTTCTTTACTGAACAATACCTCCTTCTGTCAACATATTTATAAACGAATTTTGTTGTAAGGCACAATTTTAAGTCATTTGCATGTGATGATGTATAAGATCTTTCTGTGCTAAATATATATATATAAGAGTCAATGCTCTGTATTGGGGAGGGGGGTAGGGGGAGGGGGGCTTAATGCATTTGCATAAAGCATCTACTCATGTCAGCCTGCGCGGACTGCGCAGGCCGACATGAGTAGATGCTTTTTGCTTGTTGTAGTCTTCTGCATATGAGGTACGTTCTGGAAGAAGGAGATTTATTGTATTTCTGTGATATATGTTAGTAAACGTATCGTCACATAATTATAGATCTATAAAATCCTTGTTGTCAAACAACTGACCGGATCATGTGGTAGACTGGTCATTTTACCCCGAGTTCGACATCCGGGAGCAGTTGTTAACTTTGTGATTCTTCATTGGCCCACATATTTTGGCACGAGTATCGGTGTAGTTCCCAGGAAATAAAATCGAAAGAGAATTTATAAATACAAGTTGTAAGAACTTTTTTCTCAAATAATGTAAATAAAAATGTGTCTAAACTAACGGAAAAGCATGAGTTTTGGGGGGAAATGTACCGGTTTAAATGGAACTAAACCAAGGACTTTAAAATCTGTAAACCTGGGATCGATGGAGTAGAGTTAATTCATGTCCATTCTATTTGAGCCATGCCCTGATAAATGGAGGTTTTATTCATATAGGCCATGCACTGTGAAAAGGGGGCTTAATGCATCTGCGAAAAGTATCGGCCAAGGTCAGCCTGCGCAGTCCGCGCAGGCTGACCTGTGTCGAAACTTTTCGCTATCGGTCATTTTTTTTATATGTTCAAGAAACAGTCCACCCCCATGATTAAATCGATTGTTTTAAAAAGTGGCCATTATGGACCCTTAAACTGTATACATGTGTTGGCTTGCTTTGTATGATGGATTATGAAGATACTTTAAGTCCCCTTTTGTCAGAGCATGGCTCATTTATAAGTGCGATGCATCACGCCAAGCAAAACATCACAGTATCACTGAACCATAAAGTCCATTTTGTCTTACAAGCATCTTAATCTTGAGGTAGAATGGTTCTTTGACAAGGAAAGAATGTTTAAATTGCGAAAGCGTACAACCTCTGTCAGCCGACAGGAATGCGCTGGTTCACATGAAATAAAACTTCATGCAGATGAATTAACCCTTAGGCTGCCAAGCACGACCCGCTGACTCTTTGCGGACAATGTAGATCAAGATCAGACTGAACAGAACGTGCAGTCTGATCTATGATCTGCACTGTCCGATATGGGTTATATTTTTCCATTCCAAATTACGTTTAGAACAACAAATTTTAGGTTTTCACTATCGGCTTAAAAATTTTATTAACTCATTACCAGACGACAAAATTTTAGACTTGTCCAAATTAAAATCATTTGCTGACGACAAAATAAGAATGACTGAAAATTTGAAATTTGTTTTGTGAAAGATAGAAAACATTGAGGGAAAGGGAGAAAATGCTGGTTACCAGCATTTTCTCCTTTTCCCACAATGTTTTCTAAAGGCTTCGTTCTCAGGGGCGTCAAAAGTAGGGATTGTGTGCTTATACCCTTTGTCACAGAGCATGGCACGTTTATTTTCAGCTTCAGGTATTGGAATGAATGGATGTTTTGTTCAATCTAAACCTTTGTCATCTATTATGTATAGCTCTGTATCACCATAGAATGTCATTGACATCTTTTAGAGCGGTACCATATACCCACCTATAGATCCAATAAGCCAGACCTGTTACTTCGTTATTCAATGCTATTAGGAACTTTCAGGAAATTAACGGTTCTTGTGATGGAGGTACTACAGTGATTGTTGACCTAGAATTATTGCTTTCTTGGTGTTAAATGTCGTTTTCAAAAGTACGTTAATTCATTACCTGACGACAAAATTTTAGGTTTGTCCAAATCGATTACAAGCATTTGCTGACGACAAAACAAAAGTGGCTGAAAATTTGAAATTTGTTTTGTAAAGGGCAGAAAACATTGTGGAAAAAGGAGAAAATGCTGGTTACCAGCATTTTCTCCTTTTCCGACAATGTTTTCAAAAGTCTTCTATCTCATCGTCGTAAAAACCAGGGATTGTTTGGTAAAAGGTTAAATGCCGTTTTCAAAAGTATAGTTCATTATATCGCCGCTGTCGAGGCACCTATCCACGCATTCTAGATAGAGCTGTGTTCTTTCGCCATTGACCGCTAGGGATCAAGATGACCTTAGGAAGGTCCGTGGCTTTAGAAAAGTGTATATGTACGATATTATTGTGGTTCTCTCGATAAAAAAAAAATGTACTTGAATAGACTCTGGTAGTTTTCTGAGAAACATAATTGACATATTAAAACATCCTGTATAAGTAAACTATCTTAAAATAGGCTTTTTTCCCAACAGTATCGTTAGACTTACTTTAGTTCATATAATATGGTATAAGAAGATTACGGTTGTATTGGACAAGTTCATAAATTTAAATCCCCAGTGACAACAGATTTTTGTCGATTATCGAAGATCTCCTAGTTTTTTGCAACCCAATATATACACATATATACGTATTACAATAGGTTTTAACCGGGATTACAGATTGTGTGTATTGGTTTATAGTTTTAATTCTTACCCGTTTTACGAAAATATAAACGACACTCAAAACACTATTCGAGTAAATCAACTTCAACGATTTCAAATAAATTTGGAATGCGTAGGCTCTGTTACTAAAGTGACTTTTTTTTTTTTACAAAACATATGATATACAAACCCTTAAAAGAAACATGGAATAGTAAAACATGTTTTCTGGGTGAAGAACAGAGTTCCTAATTAGAACCCATTTTTTGTCGTGGAATGAGTTAGCGTATTTCACCTTCGACAAAACAGTACGACGTATAAAGGTCCCCAAGACATAGAGCTTTTTAAAACATTGCAGGCAAAACGAGGAAAATGCTTGTGACCAACATATTTTCCTTTTTCCCACAATACTTTCTATGCTTTGAAAGAGAAATTCTATCCTTTGAGACACAGTTGATCGGTCGTCTGCAAATGTTTTCGATTTTGGATTTGTTTTAACCCGTAGTCTACTAAGCGCGACACAACAGGCCTTTTAGTACAACGTAGATCAAGATCAGACTGCACAGAACGAGCAGTCTAATGTTGAATCTACACTGTCCGATATGGGAATATCTTACCTTCTAAAATAGAAAATTTTGGGTGTTTACTATCAGCTTGAGAGTTTAATTTCACTTATTCAGCAGGACGATGGTTACAATTTGTCGTTTGGTAAAGAGTTTACCCATTACCGAACAATCCCTAGTTTTCACGACCCTGGGTAAAAAAAAAACCTTTTAAAAACATTGTTGAAAAAGGAGAAAATGCTGGTAAACAAGCGTTTTCTCCTTTTTCCACAATGTTCTCTACCCTCAGTGCTGTCCAGAAGCAAATTTCAATTTTTCAGGTACGTTTAATTAGTCGTCTGCAAGTGCTTCCAATTTGAAATTTTGTCGTTAGGTAAAGAGTTTCATGGACCTCCTGGACCGAATTTGCAGAAGACGACTCTGAATTAGGATAATCAGCGTGGAGTTTGGAAACAAAGATGCACGTTCACATTGCAATGAGAATTTTGCCAGCATTTCTCCTCAACTCTTTACAAGACAAAATCTTAGACTTGTCCAAACTCAAAGCATTTCCAGACAACAGTATAAACGTGCCTCAAATGATGAAATTTGCCTCTGATAGGATAGAAAACATGGTGGGAAAAGGAGAAAATGCTGGTTACCAGCATTTTCTCCTTTTCCCACAATGTTTTCAAAAGGCTTCTTCCTCATGGATGTTAAAACTCGGGATTGTGTGGTAAAGAGTTAACCCCATCTTTTATAAAAACGGGCCGTCCGCTGTCAGACAAAAATCGTCGTCTGCAGGAGGAAATGGTGACGTAAAAGATATAGAGGAAAGATAATCTATACTCTGTATTGTACAAGGGATAATTTGACCGAATACTGTAATCTAAACTTTTTCATAATTTCATAGAGGTGCATGAATTGTCGGATAGTCGTATATTTTATCATGGTTGCGACAAAAGAATATACACATTTTCAAGACATAATTATTTTAACCATTTACCAAACAATGCAGATTTTTAACAACTCCAAGGAGGAGGACTTTCTTAACACAGTGTTGGAAAAGGAGAAAATGCTGGTAAACTAGCATTTTCTCTACTTTCCCACAATTATTTTCTACTCTTTCGTGGACAATACCTATCTTTTGAATCATGATTGATTTATCGTCCACGCTTTTATATATGGCTTGCAAGACGCGAAAAGCTGAATTTGGACATTTGTGTAAAGTGTCGTCTCGGGCGATCCGTCTGCGCAGACAGTGCAGGTTAATCCGAAACGGCACTTTCCGTTTTCATTTAATTTTCTGTTTTGCAAGTTTAATGTAACACAAAATCTAATGTAGTCTTAAAGTGCATCTCGGATTAGCCGTCGCGGTCTGCGCAGACAGATCACCCGAAATGACACTTGAATATTCCCCTTTTCGCGTCTTACAAGCCATATAAAGGCGATTGTCTCTCTCTCCTTTTGTTGGGGAGAGAGCGAGAACATGAGAGAGAAATGAAAGACACACACCCCCCCCCCCCCCCCACACACACACACACACTGATTCAGAAGAGAAGATGTGGCAAAAAACAGGCGATCAGAAAGACAGCTTGCAGATTAGAGCGAGTGACGGACAAGATTGATTGATTTTTGATGACAGAACACAATCTGTTATTACCAAACATGCATTATTAGATGCATTATAAATTATGCATGAGCATGTCGTTTGTACATAATAGTTGTGTTTATATTGAGGTTAAATTGAGTGTTTGATTTTGTCACATCGGTAATAAGTCTATGAATGTATTTTAATGTAACTTCATACGGACCCCACATCGTACGATCAAGGATAATCTTATAGGACTGACCATGCAAGTCGATGGTGTATGGATCTAAGATCTAAGATCAAGCTACATGGTCTGTGCATTCTGATTAGAATCTATACCATTCACAGTGGCCCCTGTTTTCATTCTTTGTCGCTGAAAGGTTAAACAAATTTTGAATTTGTTCCTGATAGTTTTGTCATTTGTGTTATAGCAGAAGGAAAAGGTTTTTATCTTTGAATAGGGTAAATAAATGTCTAAACACGAATGACAAATCGTTAGAATATCCAATAGTATGTAACCAATGCAGAAAATATATCACTAAAAAACGCTAAATCCAATAAAGTTTAGCTAACACATTAATTCTGTAAAAATCAACAACCAATAGATAAAGAAGGCAGTAGAATAACCCTTTATCACACAACACCAACTTTTAACGACCCTGAGAAAGAAGCCTTCTGAAAACATTGAGGGAAAAGGAGAATATGCTGGTAACCAGCATTTTCTCCTTTTCCCATAATGTTTTCTACCTTTCCAAAATTAAATTTCAATTTTTGAGCCACATTTACTTTGTCTTCTGCAAAATTAAATCTTTCAATTTGGACCAGTATAAAATTTTGAAAAAGAGTTAAGATAGAACGTTATAGTTCTGTACCAAACGACAGAATCGTAGAGAGGGCCAAACTGAAAGAATTTGGCTGACGACAAATAAAACTTGGCTCAAATGATACAAAAGTTTTTTCCTTGGAAGGGTATAAAACGTCGTGGAAAGTGGAAAAGAACGGTTTGTTATTTTCTTCTTTGCCCAAGATGTTTTTTTAAAAGCGTCTTCCTCAGAATCGTTAAATACGGCATTGTATGAAAAACTGTTTAAAAAAAAACTCTTCGAGCGCCAAGCATATTTCACGTTCCTCTTTCGATAGTGGCGATCAAGATCAGACCTTGTCAGGTATTTAAAGTGATACTCTTATCAAATTACTCGCGTAGTATTTTGGTCGATTTATTACTGATGACAGTATTGTCCATTTCATTAACCCATTACCAAACGACAATATTTTAGACTGGTCCAAATTGAAAGCATTTGCAGACGACAAGATAAAATTGACTGAAAATTTGAAATTTGTTTTGTGAAGGGTAGAAAACATTGTGGGAAAAGGAGAAAATGCTGGTTGCCAGCATTTTCTCCTTTTCCCATAATGTTTTCTAAAGGCTTCTTTCTTCGGGGCGTCAAAAGTAGGGATTGTGTGGTAATGGGTTAAACCTGGAGTTTCAAAGGTTAATCTGTTAGCCAGAGGGATTCAAATGGATATTTATTATTTCAAACAACTCGTGTAAGCATGCACGTTGAAGTACACGCACTGCCAATCTATATTCTCTTGAGCATATATTTATACAGTAGGCAACTCCAACTGTTGATTCAAGATCAAGCTGCTGCTCTGTTGGGGCAACCCCACCTTGGATTTACTCTGTTGGCAAAGATATTTGCAATTCCTCTAAACCCTGTCTTCAGATCAATTTCATTACCTCAGCCAGCATAATGACAATTTATGTGAGCTTAGGTTGGACTTTCTTGCCCGATCTCGTTCATCGCCTTTCATACTGATGTTCCAGTCTTACATTCCAAAGCTTGTCAACTGATTGGCCGAGATATCTTTGAAATACTAAGTTTGGGGTATTATATCGGCTTAAAAGTTCCATTTAAAATATCTAACAGGATAAAGGGTAAGCAAGACACTGTGCAGAGCCGAGGATCTTAAGGTAATCAACAATAATCATACAAATAATTTAGATGTCTCTAGAATATGTACCGTTGATAGCCGCCGGGAAAAAGAAAACATTCAAACAAGCCTTTAGATCTATGACACGTTTGCCCCTATCCTAGCTATCGAGACAAGCACACTTACCGGTTTCCCTATCTAAAGTATTACAGAAGCAAAATATAGTAGTTTAAGAAGGACCATTATAATGATAAATGTAAATATTGACCTAGCTGTTGTGAACCATTATAATTTTATGTTATTTCAACCTTTATCTTATTCAACCTTGTGCCGAAAAGGATATTGAATCTTTCTTTTCGCTGAAAATAACCGAAATACACGTATCGCGTTTTTTTCCTCTGGAGAACAAATGGTCTAGAATATCTAAAAAATATCAGACAGAATAAGAGACAGGATCGGGCTACATGTTATGTGCAAACTAGGTCCGTATTCCACAACCATAAGGCTTAAATGTGATTAAGAATGGTTGGTCAATAGGGATCCTGCAGGCTAATCTAGCTGCTACGTTGTCAGCAAATTGAAAGTGTTGCTTAACGTTTAAACCTGTTATCAAGCAATCTCAAGTTATGTAATGACCATGATTCCACAGTTGGTGCGATTTCCGATTTATAAACAAGATTCACCATCAGATTGACTGAAATGTGTTGTAGCAATCAATCAGTGTCATAGTTCTTAAGTTTAGAATTAGAACTTTACTTAGAATGTTTTATAAAATATGGCCCCAAACCCCTTTTTGCAGGATAGAAATTGTTCGTGCACCGCTAAAACATACTCACTTTCTTTCAACAACAAAATTGAGTAGAACTATTCCTCTGCAGAATTATTGTGTTACCATATCATTGACGAACACACTCTCTTGCACTCCGGATCCTTACATTCACCTCTGTAATGGGCTCAGAAAGTAGCCCGTCATTACGTCATATTTTTGTCACATGACCATAACTCAAAATGGCTACACAAACGCCGGTGAAAGAAAGACCAATATTGATTGTTTCGTGTGCTGTTCAAACAGCATGGGACCAACCAGACTTAGTGAAACGAAATGAACAAAAGATGCATTTTCTGAAAAGCCTAAATATCTTTAAAGGACGATTACTTGATTTGTAATCGTACAAACTTAGTTCCAGCGGTGTGTCAAATCAGTTGTCATCATTCATGGGCGCAGCCATTTTTGTTAAAATCGGCGTAAGATTCTGAAAAGTGAAGAGGCTCGAAAAAAATAGTTCCATTTTATACAGGTAAATGCATCAGTTTGAACGCACCTATAATGTATCCAGAATCATATTTCCTTTGTCTAACTTTCAATTTTTCATATGGAATAGTTAAACAGTAGCAAAACATCTTTTCCTCGGTTTGACAAGATTCTTGTCATTTAGCCCATCGCAGAGATGTATGTGAGGTAACGAACGACAACTCTGCTCGGAGATTCTGACGCACATAGACTTTCATGCCTGGAAACACATGTCCATTTAGGTATACTATATATTGGTTATGTTGATTGAAATATGTTGCATAGCTGCAGTTGAATTTAACCTCTTTTTAAAGGCCAGCTGCAATAAATCACACCATTTCCATTCAGAAAAAAATTTGCAGCAGACAAGCTAGATTAGAGGATATCCGGTAGGCATTAATGTATAATACTAGATACGTGTAAAACATTGTGGAAAACGGAGAAACTATCTATTAACGACCACTTTCTTTATCTGCTTGATAATATATAAAAAAAAGAATATTCCACTGCACGCGGAAAAAAGGTTGTCTGCAGGAGATGTTTTGGTAAATGCAGTTGACATGTCGGAAGTGGGTGTGAGGAAATCTAAATACCTTGAGTAGCTCATCGTTGTCGTCTTCTGATAAGGTTGTCAAGTTTCGTTTATATATTCCTCACTCAATAAGCCAACAAGGATATGCTCTGGTAGCATTTTTTTATCTAATAATAATTAGCAGAAGATTTCTACGAAAACCCCGCTGGGATAAGAACATTGCTTGTATGACTTCATTGCTATATTTTACTTTACTAATGTAGAATAATTCAAAAAGGGAAAGAGTTCTGACAATACGGCGTAAAAAAAGAATGTGCAAATGTTGTAAGAGAGTTTCCTTCATATATTTTGAAGTCCTTGGCCAGTCGTTATGATGCCGTGTCGGGCATAAAGTGTTAGTTATTCCCTTGTGAATCCTATATGCAGTCTTTTCATTTAACCCTTTCCCAAACAATCCCTGGTTTTTACGGGTCAGGAATAGAAGCCTTTTGAAAACATTGTGGGAAAAGGAGAAAATGCTGGTAACCAGCATTTTCTCCTTTTCCCACAATGTTTACTAGCCTATCATATTGAAAAATAATCTTTTTAGCAACTGTTAATTTGTCATCTGCAAAATGCTTTCAATTTGGTCTGGTCCAAAATTTGTCGTTTTGGAAAGGGTTAAAAATGTTTCGTAAAAAAAAACGAGTTTTAAAACTGCCCGTACAGGGCGATTTTGGTGTTCACTTTCCAATCGAAAAGAGAAGAACCAGATGAGACTGCAGTTTTTTTTTTAAATCAAAGGTCTATGTAGGCTATTCTGATCATTAGTTATAATGTAAACTGCCAAATAAATAAAATGAAAATTCACATCAGCTCATAAACAGTTAATAAGGGAACGGGGAGGCGGTGGTAAATACTATAATAATGGAGTGCAACACGCGAAAAGGTGCATTCGGACATTTGCGTAAAGTGTCGTCCCGGATTAGCCTGCGCAGTCCGCACAGGCTAATCCGAGACGGCACTTTACGACTACATTAGAATTTGTGCTACAGTAGACTTGAGTAAAGCAGAAAATCACATAAAATGGGAAAGTGTCGTTTCGGATTAGCCTGTGCGGAGTGCACACGCTGATCCGAGACGACACTTTACGCAAATGTCCGAATGACCCTTTTCGCGTGTTGCACTCCATATAAGCGTTAAAAATTTATCATAATATCATATATCACTCCTAAATATTTGAAAGCTAATTTTTTCTCTTTAGTGAAAGGGGCTTACTTTTGTTGTTTATTTTCTCCGTCCAAATAATTGAATAGGAAACCCGTCAAAAGTTAATATGTCTGTATTGAGGAAAACTTCGTCTGCGCTAACAACTTTGACAAGTATTGACACAGGATATCAGCGCGATATACACGGTTCTTTTGACGTCGACAGAAAAAAAAAACTTTTTCAATAGGTATTTTGATTTATTTGATTTATATTCATCGGTGTGAGGTGACTTTTACATGAGAAAACGATCCCTGTTATCCCAACCGATTTTTTCAGTTATGTGAGAACTTTCGTATTTTCATGTATTTCAAAGTAAGCTTCGGGAGCATTTTATTTGCATGTTTTAATTGACACTTACAACTCTCAATAAAAGAAACGGATATTTCCACTAAATGGTAAAGAAAACCCTAGATATTTCGGTGTCAAAGTTAATTTTACCGGAAAGAAAATACCGTATTGGACAATGTAGATCAAAGAACAGACTTCACGTTCTGTGCAGTCTGATCTTGATCTACACTGTCCGTAAAACGCTAACTGAGTGGCACATTTACAAGCCGAAAGGTTAAGAGGGTGACTAACAGAGGAAAGAAAATGAGGAGAAGAAGAGGAAGGGGGAATTTAACCCTTTACAACACAATGGCGACTTTTAACGAACCTGAGGAAGAAACCTTTTGAAGACATGGTGGGAAAAGGAGAAAATGCTCGTAACCAGCATTTTCTCCTTTTCCCAGAAAGTGTTCTTCCCTTCCCTATCAAACTTGTACCATTTGTTAAAATGGGGAATAGCACGACGAAAAAATAATTTCGCAGCTGCCGTTTGTTTCAAGAAATCTTTCAGAATTCATGAAATTGTCGTTTGCAAATGCTTTCAATTTGGATAGGTTTAAGAATTTTCCGTGTTGTAACGGGTTAAAATTCGTCCTATCGCAGTAGGCACTTTTTTATGGTATACGTTACAGTTTCTTTGAATAGAAAAATGTTTTGAATTCGAGAGGGAGGGATTAATTATTACTGAATGATTTGAAAAGCCCAGTAAAATGTATTCAGTATTAACTCTAAAGAACGCATGACGTGAGGTGAATGTATCGACAATATTTACACATTTTGTGAAAGTTTTTTTTTTTTCTTTTCGATAAATTTTCCAGTGGATTTGAGACGTGCTCTGCGAAAAGGGCGCTGATGTTGAAAAAAAAAATCGACCGATGTCAGCGAATCTTTCCTACAAGTCAATTTTCTTGCATATCAAAGGATCTGTCTACCTCATGATAAGGTTGGTTCCATGATAACATGACTACTTGCTTAGTAAAATGGATCATGGAGATTCATTAAAGGCCTTCTTGCCAGAATATAGTTAATTTATTTCATGTTTTTTTTTTTAATTCTTTCATTATTTTTTTTTTTCAAATTAATTTTTCATTGGATCAATGTTAACCCTTTACCGCACACAATCCCGAATTTTAACCATTCTGAGTAAGAAGCCTTTTGAAAACATTGCGGGAAAAGGAGAAAATGCTAGTAACCAGCATTTTCTCCTTTTCCGACAATGTTTTTTAAAGGGTCATCAAACGTAGGGATTGTTTGGTAATGGGTTAAAGATTGAATACAGTGACCACTGATTAGCCCCATCCTTCCCCACTCTTCCGCGCCACTCTCTTTCCCTCTTTCCCCCTCCACCTCCCCCCCCCCCACCCCCAACACACACACACCTCTCTCTTTCTCTACGTGTCTGATTCTGCGTTTCCTAGTCAGCGCGTCTCAGTCGGTATCTCTGTCTTTGCATACAAGAATAACAGTCGAGACATGTACGTTTTTCCATTGTCGACTAAAAAGCATTTGAAGATTCAGCGAAGCATAGAAGTTACAGACTTATATTGAAATTCCATTACAACTCGCATTGTGTTGATTGTGATTTCATTATACAGGCTTTTGTAACGGGTCTTTTCTATTCTATCGATTTGAGACCATTTCGATTGTCTGACTCGAGTCTATTGGCTGTTTGATTACTTTTTGTTTAAATCAATTTTAAAGTTTTCAAAGCTCGGATCGGTTTTCAACGGTAAAAGCAATTTATTTTGGATTTCATTGTACATACCTTCTAAAGTAAACAGACCCTAATTTTTGTGGATTGTTTCCACGCCTCAATACTTTGCCATTGACATGATAAATTTGAAGAAAGGTAGAAGTGAAGAATGATGTAACAGACGGAGGGACGGAGTGACTGCATGACGATTGCGCGGGTGGGCGGGGGGAGGGGGCGGATGGACGGACGGACATAATTGAAAGAAAGGATACATTACATGGTGTTCTATTTGGAATAATCGTAAAGGCCAAGTAGCGACCAAAATGAATTAATGTGTTTTTCAAAAATGAATTTAAATCATACTATTTATTTAAAAATATGAAAATTAAAGACGACAATTTCATAATGTACGGTCTCTGCAAGTAACCAGCATTACTGGTTATCATTTTTTTCTCCTTTTATATATCACAATGTTTTCTACCTTTCACAAAGCAAATTTCAATTTTTCAGTCACTTTTATTTTGTCGTATGCAAATGCTTTCGATTTTGACAAGCCTGAAATTTTGTCAATGGGTAATGAGTTAATAGCATTTTCTGAATTCCCAAGTATCTCACATTTTGCTTGGCTACACCAAATGAACCATGCTCTGTAGAAATGGGTCTTTAAACCATTTTCAAAAAGTATCGACCCAGGTCAGTCTGACCTGTCTCAAAGCATTTTGCTACTTGTCAATTTCTGCATCACAAAGGAACACTCTACCCCATGGTTTAGTTGATTGCCAGACACATTGCCGGATTTCATGGGTCAAAAATCATTTTAAGACTTACTTTAAATAATGGTTATCTGAGATGCAATGAATCCTTTTTATGCACAGAGCACGGCTCAAATGGTCAGGCCAATCAGAAATTAAGCAGTTTTCTTTAATTAAAAGAAGACTTAGAATGCAATTTAGAGTAGATGTCGAATAAGGGAATTGATAAAGGAATCCCATAGTTCTTGCCTTTTTTAACCCTTTCCCAAACGACAAACTTTTGGACTAGACCAAATTAAAAGCATTTGCAGACGACAATTCAACTCTTGCTGAAAAGATGATTTCTGTCTAGGATAGGATAGAAAACATTGTGGGAAAAGGAGAAAATGCTGGTAACCAGCATTTTCTCCTTTTCCTACAATGTTTTCAAGAGGTTACTATTCCAGACCCATAAAAACCAGGGATTATTTGGGAAAGGGTCAAGCGACTGGGCTTTTGCGACTGGTTGTAACTGATTGCAGGGTTTGCATGATTAAAATCGGAATTTTATTCGACCGAACTCTTTCAGCGATCTACAAATCATTTCATAGTAACTATAGCGTTTACAAGTGCGATTCCTCCGATATTGGAAGGGGATTTTGGCCAAAGACTGGAATAAGCACGATGATTGTGCTGATCACAGATCAAAGTCTACATTTTGTGAGGTCTGATCTTGACTACACCGCCAAAAAAGGCAGCCAAGGTTACTAAAGTTACCGAAGCGATAACAATCAATCCAAATATTTGCTTCTTGCCTGTAGCCATGCGCCAGCGTCAATACAAAACCAAAACATGTACGGATGTATCGACTTTCTCTTGAAAACATTGAAGATATATATTTTTTTTTTCCAAACTGTGCACGTACTTGACCATTCTTGGTTTTATTCTCGAATTTTCTAGATTCAAATGGTTTAGCCAATCAGAGATTGTGTTACTTTCTAAATGTAGAACTGGAATTGAGGTTGGGGGACTGAATAGCAATGTTCAAAGGAAACTAGCAAGGGAATAAATCCCTTCGCTTTGACTTTCAACAAACAAAGAAAAACGTTCTGATTGATCAGGAATTTAAATCGACAATCTCTGAAAAACTGACCAAGCTCATCACCGTTTAACCACCTGTAGGCTCGGCATATTTGATAGATTTTTTTCATATACGAGTACATTGTAAATAATTATATATATATGTACATGCAATACGAGTGGGTCTCCCCTGTCAGATAAGTTTATCTGATTTGAACACTGGGTTACTCGATTCGAATCTTTGTGCCAAGGGCGTATTAATTTAGAGGTGCACTTTAGCGGATGCATACATACCCTGATAGAAAAAGTATCGTAAGCGTTTGCAAAGTTCACTGTATTTAAAGTGTAAAACAATATATATACTGTCGACTTGAAATTTTATTCTAGTCATTTAACATGATAAGTGTTATTTTGCAGGCTAAGGGTTGAAATGGAAACTATTACAGTAACGCACATTAGCCTCTGACTTAACCATTTAACAAAAGGCAACAAAGATCACATTTATATAAAGCTCGCTTCGAATATGAGATTTAGAATAACACTATGCATGTCATAGTAGTTAATCTTGATATAAAATCGCAAAAAAAAAATGTTGACCTAGACAGTTTATGAATCGGTTCATCTAACCCTTAGAATGTTGAATAGATCAGATATACGCTTCAAGTCACTAGGGAAGACCTAAATCCATAATGGTGACGGAACTGCCTTGTCCAGAGTATCAAAATAGAAAACATGGGACTTCGTTCGTTCACGATCAGGCTTGACTGTGTAGATCCAAGATCAGACCTTGGGTTGGACGTAGTGTTATCTAAATCTGCACTATCCGCAAAACCATCTATATTATCTATTTCTGTGCTAAGAGTCGAGGAGCAAACCTTTGTTTTAAGAACAATGCTATCTGGTTTAATGATTATTGGACATGAATTCTGATATGTTACGCACAAACCGCCATTCCTTTCGGCGCTCTGGGCTTCACAAATGGCTTTTGCAAGAGACGCAGATCAACACCAGCGTTCAGTCTGATCTTGTATTTGGGTCCTTTGCTGATTGGTTCTAATGCAATGAAGTAAAATATCACTCAAGATGCAGTGGAACTGTATATAAGATCTCGAAATAACAGAAAATTGGTTTTCAAACAAAACGAAAGATTAACTCTTTTCCAAACAGTATAAAGAACTAGTATAAGACATTGGGCTTAAGGGCAGATATCTAAACGCCAAATGAAATACATGTACATGTATTGACACAAGTAGTCCAAGGTTTCTGACAGGATAGGAAACATTGTGGCAAAAAGGAGAAAAAGGTGGTATGTAGCATTTTACTTCTTTTTCCAATGATAAATTCAAAAGCTTCTTGTATTCAGGGTCGTTGAAATGTTTTAACTATAATTTGGTAAAGGTTTAGAAGCTATATGTGTGGTGGTTTATTGAAAAACTATAACCTTTCTGTATGCTCTCTTTACAAAGTCATTCTACCTTGCCAAGAGAGCACACACATATACATTCAGCATTGCAAATTAAGTCAAGGTCTTTTGTGGTACAGTCTGTAGCATACAGGATTTTAGGTTCGTGGGCCGCTGGTTCCTATGAATTCTATGCTCTACCAAACTGTAGTTACGAGTTTTTTTAACCGTTTACGACCCTGATTTAGAGGCCTTTTGAAAACATTGTGGAAAAAGGAGAAAATGCTGGTAACCAGCATTTTCTCCTTTTCCTATAATGTTTTTTACCCTGTTAGAAACAAATTTCAATTTTGGAGGTACGTTTACATTATCTCCCGCTAGATGGCATTCTATAAATACTCATCTATCTGATTTGGGCATCTTGGGTACAGAACCGAACCACTTTCCTACGCGACATCCGTTACTTTGAATTTCAAATTAAAATAAAGGCTACCTCATGCAATTCACTCAGCTATGATCAGCTGTCTAGAGAAATCTGGAGCTAAAGCAGGTCTCACTTCTCTTCAAACGTATTGACAAAAGCTATTTTCTACATTACTACTTTATAGAGCGTACATTACTACTTTATAGAGCGTAATATTACAGTCAGCCCGCTTTTGGGGCTAGTGATGCGTCATATGAGACAGTCGAATCTTCGAAGAATATGACATGCGCAGACAACGGGTACGTTTATTTTGTCGTCTACAAAGGCTTTCAATTTAGACTAGTATAAAATTTTGTTGTTTGGTAAAGGGTTAAGTAAACCGACGATATGTGGAATTGCTATAGACAACATTTACACATTGACTTTATGGCCAAAGACAAACATTCAGTTATTCAATAATAACACTTCGACCGATAACCTACTTCTTACCTCTCCTGAGATTTCGTTGGTAGCGTGCAGGACCTGAGAACACGGGTCCAGGGTTCGATCCCTGGCTATGACCCCTGGCTCGGCCAGTTTCTTTCCATGGTTTGCTCATAGTCAATGGCTCATGCCGACAGGAATCATTCCTCTCCCACCGCTGACCATTGTTTCGAAGATGATCATGTGGGAAAGCAGTGGTTTGAAAAAAAAAGAAAATTGTGCTCGTAAGTACTGGCAAAAGAAACTCCAGGAACGCAGGGATAGGTGTAGTGGCCGTCGCAATATAACTGAAATAAAGTTGAATAGTCGTTAATACCATACAATCACTGAGATATGCGAGTGCTGGGTCAAGACTTTGCAATGCCTTACCGAAGGATAATCCCATGAGACCAGTATCGCTGGCAGGGATCGAACAAATTCCAACATGAAATCCATGAAAGACCTCAACAAAAGACCAAGAAGTTTTGCAGTGCAACGTTTTTGAAAAAAAAACCTCCTCAACATTCAGTAAGTGGGGTATAAAACGCTTGTCAAGTAACGTGTGTTGTTGCATAATTTCAAACAGATCGAATTTATTGTTTACCTAATACGCAATTTTACGATCAATTTTGTGAAATTGGCAAGTGTTCCTGTCCTTCATGTCTAACCTTTTCTCCGACACCATGTGATTTCTTTTAATCTAAACCATTAGCACACGACAATTTCGATAATGATACAATTGAGCTAATGTTCTTTGATAAGATAGAACATATTTTGGGAAAATTATAGTTTGTTCATATAGCAAGTAATTCTTTTCCCAGAATAATTTTCGATAGCCAATTTTACATGTACACCAGGTGTTTTTTTTTTCTGATATCGTTTATCAATAAAAACCCTTTACCACACAACTCCTGGTTTCTAGAACCCAGAGGAAGAAGCCTTCGGAAAACATTGTGGGAAAAGGAGAAAATGCTGGTAACCAGCATTTTCTCCTTTTCCCACTGTGTTTTCTACCCTTCTAAAGTCAAGTGTCATTTTTTTTAGTCAAGTTTATTTTGTGCAATTCTAAAATTTTGTCGTATGTGCGCAGGCTGATCCGAGACGACATTTTACGCAAATGTTCGAATATCCCTTTTGCGTGTTACAGGCCATTTATATTATTTAACCCTTTCCCAAACAAGCCCTTGTTTTTACGTGTCTGCAGTACAAGTCTTTTGAAAACACTGTGGAAAAAGGAGAAATTGCTCGTAACGAGCAATTTCTCCTTTTCCCACAGTGTTTTCTACCCTTTTTGAGAACTTTCTGCCATTTTCTCCAAATCTAAAATTGTCGTCTGCAAACTCTTTCCGTTTTGAAGGGTCTAAAAGTAATTGTTTGGGAAAGGGTTAATGTTCTCAGTTCTTGTCTTGTGTTGTGGAAATAAAACAGAACGATGGACGAGTATCGAACACTTGACCTGTGTATATGATAAATTTTGTTATGTATCCCAAGTGCTTAGATAAACTTGAGTGGTTTGATAAAAAAAAAAAACATTTTTTTTTTATCTAAAGGTACACATTTTAAGACGATCTTTAACCCACCGATGCCTACTTTTTGATAATTTTTAGCGCACACCAAAGTGCAATGTAGACTGTTAATAGTGCTAGGATTACTTTCATATAAAGTCTCCCTAACTCTTATACTATGTCCTTGGACCTAGGATCTTAGCATTATCTGAGGAATTTGTAGATTAAGATCAGGCTGCACAGAACATGTCTGGTACTTTAGTTTGTATTTCTACCAAAAAGTATTGTCACTCGCACTTTTACCTTAAACCCGTTTGAAAAGGTATAAATTAAAAATTCAAATGTGGAGAGGTTAATGGAGTGTATACCAAAATAAGGTTGCAGAGTATGTACATTCCGGTCTTGAGCTACAGAGGTTTGCTCTCGGGAAAATTAATGATTGCCAATAAAAAATGTACAATACGTATTTATCTTTTCTTTGAAGAAATCCAGAAAAGAAGCCATGCAATTTTTCAAACAACTGTCTGCATTTCAACCACTTTCAAATGGTCGTCTGCCGAAGTGCGTATAAAGGACTTTTATTGTTTGGTAAAGACTTAACCCTTTCCCAAACAATCCCTGGTTTTTACGACTCAGAGGGAGGAGCCTTCTGAAAACATTGTGGGAAAAGGAGAAAATGTGGGTAACCAGCTTTACCCACAACGCTTTATACTCTTCTAAAGCCAAGTTTCAATTTGTCTGCAAATGTTTTCTAAAATTTTGTCATTTGGTAGGCCTACTCTATAGTTAAAGTAAACTCTTTCACCGCCAGACATATAAACTCGGCCTTTTCCGATGACTGAGTCTACGAGACCAAGACAGATATTTAACTTTAAAAGCATAACGAAACCAACAGTATGGATTCAAGATTAGACTGCACGTTCTGTGCAGCCTGATCTTGATCTGTGTCGTCTGAAAAAGCCCCTATTTTTGTCCAGGCGGCACTAAAAGAGTAAAAATGGCGGGTTTTGATAAAAATGTATACATAAGGATAAGAACGAACTGTATGACTTCGATTATCTATGTATAAGGTATTTGTGTGTTTAAAGAGCTGCCTTTTGTGTTATTCTTTATTTACTCATTACCAAACAACAAAATTTATGGCTTGTCCAAATCGAAGGCATTTACAGATGACAAAATAAAAGTGACTGAAAATTTGAAATTTGTTTTGTGAAGGGTAGAAAACACTGTGGGAAAAGGAGAAAATGCTGGTTACCAGCATTTTCTCCTTTTTCCACAATGTTTTCTAAAGGCTTCCTTCTCAGGGTCGTCAGAAGTAGGGATTGTGTGGAAATGGGTTAAAGTATTTAATTGTTTGGTACCTAACATCATTTTTCAACAATATTTTAGATTAAAAACAAAATTGGTAAAGAGCATTTCCTCTTCTCTTGTAATGTTTTCATTGTCTTCCATATCAGAGTTTTTAATGTTGTAGCTGCTGAACGTAACTCACTGACCTTTTGTGGACAGTGTAAATCAAGATCAGACTGCACAGAACGTTCAGTCTGATCTTTGATCTACAGTCTCCGATAAACAGATATTACTCCTCTAAAAGTAACCATGAAAGAGCAACTTTTGAGTTTTTACTTAACGACTAGCGCAGTCTGCGCAGGCTGATCTAAGACGGCACTTTACGACTACGTTAGATTTTGTTCTACAGTAGATTTACGAGTGCTAAATAGAAAATAACTGAAAACGGAAAGTGTCGTCTCGCATCAGAATGCGCGGACTGCGCAGGCTGATCCTAGGCGACACTTTACGCATATGTCCAAGTGCCCCTTTCAACGTATTTCAAGCTATATATATCTTATTCAGTAGGATAAGGGTTAATGAATTTAATAATGATCGTGTGTTAATAACTTTATGTCGAAAGAGATTCTGGAATAAAAAAACATCAAAACTGGGCCCGTATTCACCAACATTCTTGAGAATATTCTTATTCTTATTCTCCAAGGTTTTCTACATTTGTAAGTAACACAACTTCTGATTGGCTAAACCATTCGGTTTAGCCAATCAAAAGTTGTGTTACTTACAAATGTAGAAAACTCTGAAGAATAAGACAAAGAACTTTCTTAAGAATGGCTGGTGAATACAGGCCCAGGATCTTTACAGATATGCCAGCGTAAAGTATGGGTTATTTTATTACTGATATAGCAACTGAACTTACTTTTTCGTTTTGTAGTTACGTTCGTGAGCTTTTCAAAAGTTGCATCTCAACAACCCTAGATATTGAAAAAAAAAAGTGAAGGACATGATCCCCGGGTTAACAGGTTGACATCGAGTCATCTCGATTTTCGATTATCGATTAAGAATCAATATCTTTATCAATAAAAACTTTGTACGGATGTTTTAGCACCTCACCTTTTTCTCTATCCGACCTCAAATACTTAAAAAAGTTTCGGTTTTCAATAAATAATTGAGAGCTTCTCTAGAAGGGGGAGGGGGAGATATAATGCCTTTTTGTAACCCATTGTATCAACCAAGTCGTAAAAGAATTACCAGCTGAACCAAAAGGTAGAACGATCCTTTTGCACGAAGAATTTTCATTTTTAGCAAAATGTACTGAGCCAGGTCAACCTGCGCACACTGTGCAGCTTTCCGTAGGTTTACAGGTATAAATGATTGGAAACTATAATCTAAAATTGAATTCTTTTCCAACTTGTCCCTTGCAAAACAGTTTGACAATAAAATACACGAACAGTTCTCTGGAAAAAGGGGTTTTATGTGTTTCTGCGATGCTTTATACCAAGCAAGTCATCATATAGTTATTGATCCATGAGTTATGAGGTAGAATGGCCCTTGTGCAATCACAGAGAACATGTATACAAAAAAAAAAAGTATAGATCCATGTCAACTGCTGACCCGGTTCGCTACTTTTTGAAAATCCCTTAAACCTCCTTTTGCGACAACACCACTGTTATAAGGACCGCAACACGCGAAAAGGGGACATTCGGACATTTGCGTAAAATGTCGTCTCGGATGAACCTGCACAATCCGCGCAGGGCAATCCGAATCGACACTTTTCGTTTCTATGCAATTTATTGTTTTCGCAAGTGTAGCACAAAATCTAGGGTAGTCGTCGAGTGCTGTCTCGGATCATCCTGCTCGGATTGCGCAGGCTGATCCGAGACGACATTTTACGCGAATGTTCGAATCCCTTTGCTCGCGTGTTGCGGCCCAATTATTATACGAGTATGATTTTAAGCCGGAGAATATTTTGTCAAAGAAAGAGCCTTTTTTTCCTTCACCCTTACCAAAATATAATTCAACATTGCACTTTACATATAGTAACGAGATTTCAGTTTGTTCACAACAATATACAAGACATAAAACTCATTGAAGGTCAAAGAAGCATAAAGACTAGACCGTTTGGAAAGTTAATTTCCTACCTCCAGTTTCTTCCCCCAAAAGCTGAGACTGATATTTATAGGAAAGATTTGCCCAAAGTCCTTCTCAATGACAAAACCTTTATAGGAAGGAAGGTTTTATACATCTATTCAAAGAGATAGATCTTTTCAACCAGACAAAATATTAATACACAAATGAATTGATAGGACATTTAGAGTTCTCTTAGATACGAGAAATGCAGTCTAACAAAAAATACTCAGGGAACATAGACTGACCTTCTGGATTTAGACAAATTTTCGATGTATAAAATAAATGATGCAGTTGGAATTTATCTCATAGAAAGTAGCTCTAGCAGTCTGAAATGAGGATGTTATGTTTGTTGTATTATTTCGACAAGCCCGAACAGTGAGGTTTTTTTATGTATTTTTATGGCGGATAGAATATGGGGGTTGGTGCTTGATATTATTTTGTGATGGATTCAGGGTTGGTTATGTCAATTCATCTGTGAGGACTGGGTAACTTATTGCATACGGCTTTCAACACGGGAAAAGGGGCATTCGGACATTTGCGTAAAGTGTCGTCTCGGATCAGTCCGCGCAGGCTGTTCCGAAGCGACACTTTACGACTACATTAGATTTTGTGCTACAGAAGAACTGCGTAAAACAGAAAATAACCTAAAAACGGGGAGTGTCGTCTCGGGTCAGCTTGCGCAGACTGCACAGGTTGATCCAGGATGATATTTCACGCAAATGTACGAATCTGCGCAGGCTGATCTGAATAGAAATACAAAGTAAAATGCTCACATAATTATAGATCCATTAAATCTATTTTTGCCTAACAACCTATCGTGAAGTAGATTGGTTCTTTAATGCAGAAAATTTACCTACAGCGAAGAATTCCGACCCTTTTCGGCTTGTGCGGGCTGTGCAAGCTGACATGAATCGATTCTTTTTGCAGATTCGTTAACTCCCCTGATAGAGCATCCCTCTTATCGTCGGTTTACTTCAAAAACCCCGTAACTACAGCTTGTGACAAGCTGTAGTTACGAGGTTTTTGAAGTAAACCGACTATTTGTATCTTGTTTCAATAACTTTAAAACTGACTATTTGTATCTTGTTTCAATAACTTTAAAACTTGCCTGCTCTAAGACGAAAGTTGTCGTTTGCGGCAGGTAACTATGAAATCTGTAAAAATGCGTTTCTTCAATACCGTCAGTGCTTTGATTACAATGTTATTTTTTTCCAGAATGACGGAAATATTTCGGCCTACAAACGGAGAGCTGCTGGCCAGAACTCCGCTGGGAGAGGGCTATGCTCAACCTGTTGACGCTTTCAAAAAGTCGACTAACAGCCGACCGTCCACTCAGGGTGGCTACAGATTCGGACAATTGAGCCAAAACTCATTTTTTACCCGACACAATCCACACCCAGTCAGAGTTAAGCATTTAAAAGGTAAGCTCGAATCTTCAATAGATGAATACATGTACTCCTCTTTTGGCTCATTTTAGGTCTTATAATTAACTTCCCAGGGCGGGGATCGAAGCTATAACTACTACGTCTAAGGTGAACGCTTAAGCCGCTCGCTTCAAAAGCTAGTTCTACCAAACAGTCTGACTGAGCATAGAACCTGGTCTTATGGCTCAAATGCTCAACAGATTTACACGTGAAAAAATGTTTAGAAATCTTCCCATCTCATTTTTTTTTTTTTTTTTTTTTGTTATAGATCTAGATTCTTATAAAGTTTGTTCAAATTATGAAGCCTTAGGTTAAAAAAAGACTTTTCCTTCCTCAACAACATTTTTTTTGACGTGAAATTGTACAGCACTCAAGCCACCATCTTTGCAAGCCAAGGCTGACGATACACTACGCTTCTCTACCCTTGGCAAATCGAGCTTGATTTTTACATTCCCCCCGATACGCTTTTTCATTAGATGCAGCCAGCTTGAACTGCTACGAATGAAATCGCTGGTAGCATTTCATCTTTGATAAAAATAGAACAAGGTTGCTACCTTTCAAATAAAAGGTAAACATGGAAACCAACATGGATGTCTGCTTATCGCTTCATGTGTATTAGTAAGCGGTTTGTAAAACGATATTTCATTAGCTTTTAGAAATATGATGTAAAGGGGGTAATAACCAACATCCAATAGAGGGCGTATCGCAGGAATCTCGAAATAGGGCTCAATCAGCCATGGTAAGATCCACGTAGGGATCGTAACCTTGGCTCGCGAAAATGTCAAGCCACTGGGATGCTTCGTAGATTGTAAGTTCGGTCTCAAGCTGGAAAACATTCGATACAACACTCGCAGATAAAACTTAAATCCAGTGTCCATGTAGATCTGTTTACCCGCGAGCAAAAAAGCGATGTTTGTATTTTAACTCTGTCACTGCCATTGTTGTCCGGGATAGATTTTGCAGATGGCGTAGATCAAGATCTACTCTGCCTGCTTTCTGATGGTAATCCTCAACCAAAAGCAGATTCAATCGTCGCTATTTTTTCGAAGTTTCATGAAGTACTAAGTCTTATAATATTTCAATTTACTCAAAACTATAAAGTACCCTCCAACCTGGCGGTAATGATTATGTGTTTATATATGTATTTATATCAATTTCGTAATATTTGCACAAACCGTCTCTTACAATATAGACTTCCATATATGGCTTGCAACACGAAAAGGGACATTCGGACATCTGCGTAAAGTGTCGTCTCGGATCAGCCTGCGCAGTCCGCGCAGGCTAATCCGAGACGGCACTTTCCGTTTTAATGCCATTTTCTGTTTTGCGCATGTCTACTGTAGCACAAAATCTAATGTAGTCGTAAAGTGCCGTCTCGGATTAGCCTGCGCGGACTGCGCAGGCTGATCCGAGACGACACTTTACGCAGATGTCCGAATGTCCCTTTTCGCGTGTTGCACACCATATATTCTATTTACTGCGATAACCCTTAACAACCAATATGTTTTAGAAGCGACCTGAGTTCTCTATTGATTAACGAATACATGAGATGCTCTCTGGTAAAAGCGGTGTTAATGCATCTCGGTAATATCAAACTAGTCATCACGTAATTATGGAATCTTAAGATCCATTTTGTCTCAGGTCCAAGTTCCAACTGAATAAACAGGTAGAATGGTCCTTGAACATACAGAAAATATACCAAAAGCAAAAAGTTTCAACACATGTCAACATGCGTTGACTGCGCATGCTGACAGTTTTTGGCAGATGCATTAGGCCTCCTTTTCACAGAGCCTTGGTCACAAAACTAATCCTGAGCCCGTATTCACTAACCATTCTTAAGAACTTTCATTTGTCTTGTTCCCCAGAATTTTTTTTATATTTGAAAGTAACCCAACTTCTGATTTGCTAAACCATTTGGCTTTAGCCAATCAGAAGATGGAAATACTTTCAAACTTTGAATACCTTGCAGAATAATACTAAGAATATTCTCAAGAATGGTTGGTGAATACGGACCCTGATCTCAGTGACTTCATATATACTCGGTTTCGGAGATTTTCCTTCCATATATACGTACGTGCATGGGAGATGTTGATCTATGTGAAGGGATTTTATCGAACTGCTAGAGAACATTTTTGAACAGTTCCATGAAACTGCTCATGACCCGTCAATGTTTAAAAAATGTTGAGTGGTATGTATGGAAGCAAAAATTGGAATTTGTGCATTTTGCTGGATATTTTTTGGATATTTTGACCAATTTAAGCCTGACATGTCAATATTTGGGCAAGAAAAACGTCGATTTCATTTATCCTACTCGTACAGTTCTGGATGCTTTTGATTTAGAAGTAGTCTTCGTTTGGCACAGCGCTGAATGGAGAAGGGAATAAATGGGAATTGTAGCCACTCCAAGATATTTGAGAATAGATCTTACAAGGTGGCGAACAGTGTAGATCAAGGATGATCACACATCGTGCAGTGTGATCTTGATCTTCACTTCCGTATATGCATCTTTTAAAATCTCCCCGTTGTAAATTTATAAGAGTTAAAATCGTTATGGTATATTTGCATACTTAATGTTTCGTGTACTTATAGATGTGGGTTTAAAGGGTCATTCAGTGAATATGTAAATAAGAAGCCATTTAACGCAGACAAAATCGCTTTGTATGTTTGCCCTCTTTCTCACCTCATTTTGTCTCGAACTGAAGATTAAATCTTTAAAAGGCTTCCGTTCCACCTGTAATCCGTCCCCCTAAACTCTTTGCAACACAGACATTTATAGACCATTTTGAAAACATTGTGGGAAAAGGAGAAATGCTGGTAACCAAAATGTTCTCCATTTCCCACAGCGTTTTCTCCCCTATCAAGGACAAATATTTGCATTTTGGCCATCTCCAATAGTTTTGCTGCAAATGCTTTCAATTGGGACCATTCTGAAATTTTGTCGTCTGGAAAAAGTTAAATAGCTAGCTGTAGGCCTGTTCACCAACATTTCTTGAGAATATTCTAAGTCTTATTCTCAAAGGATTTCTTAAAATTTGTAAGTAACACAACTTCTGATAGGCCAAACCGAATTGTTTAGCCAATCAGAAGTTACTGTATGTTACTTACAAATGTAGAAAAATCTGGAGAATTAGACAAAGAATGTTCTTGAGAATGGTTGGCGAATACGTGCCCTGCTGTGATTTCGTAGGTCTGCATGCAGAGCTAGCTGATGTAGCAGATCTTAAGACTTGTAAGCGAAATATCTCAGGTCATTTGATGGGTGATGTTCCATTCCCGCGTCTGGCCAGCAAAAATTAGGCCTACTACGTTACACGTCTTTCGGATGAGACGATAAACCTAGGTCCCATGTGACGGTGTGATACAACGAACACGTTAAAGAACCAAACGAAATTAAGCACAGGGTCAGTCCTGTATTAAACCTAATAGATTTCTTGGGATGTCGCCCATATGAGCAAGTGGTGGCACGACAAATAAAAGAAATTCAGACCATGGGTGTATACAGACTGATTCATTGGGTAGCGTTTTATGCTACTTTCAACGCCATCTCGTCCACATAAATGCGACAGGTCACTAATCGATTCGTGAACGTTCTAGGTTTCACCAGCAGTTGGCTGGAGATCTGAAAGGTCTTATCCAAGAACATTTCCAGGAAAAACCCATTTTTTCCACCGGGGCTAGAACATGAAGACTTCAGATTGCCAGTCTTATGCTTTTCCGCCGAGCCACGCAGGACTTTTCTGTGTAAAGAAGAAAATTCAATTTTTTGTACCGTTAATATGAAGACATACGAAGGAATAGACGATAGGATAGATAGACTTTGCTGCTTTATAATACTTTCATTAGAAGATGAGTTTTTGGAGTTTTTGTGTTACGTGCTTGTTTCCAACGGTTTTCCATTACAGGTTTGCTAGATGTTCCTATCTGCGCTGTGAACGATGATGGGTATTTCGCAAATCCTCGGTATTCACTACAATTTCCGCCCAGTAATTTTGACCAGAAGTTACTCAGTAGTAGGATTCCTGTGAACGCTATTAACGTTAACTCTTCCTTACACCCAATCAACACAGTGACAGGCCTTCAGTATTTTACTGGTCTACGGAATTACCCGTTCAGAGAACGTGCTATACCAAGAGTTGGCCTGGGTAAGTCAAAAGTATTGTTCATTGCCTAATGCGGTTTGCTACGAGTTTAATAAATTTTTACCTCAAAGACCATCGAGTGTCAGATTCTTTTTATCACATGACTGTATGACAAGAATTATAGTCCAAAATGTGTTAAACAAGAGGCATACATGTATCATGTGTAATGAAATTTACATGAAGCCTGTGCACTTACTTTGACAGGTACATTACGAACGCAAATGGTTCAGAAGAAAGTTGCATAATATTGATTTTTGTTAAAGTCTAACAGTGATTAAATGAACAACTTTATCATGACAATAACTTTGACCGCTAATTTCCGTCAGAAACCTAGAGCAGCAATGTTTTAGAAATGAAACGTATAATTACAGTGTGCTGACCAAAAACAGCACTATTTTCTTATCTCACACATGTGTGAGACAAGAAAATTCGTAGTGGGTGTATCACATTGAAAACAAGGAGAGTTATGTGATAAAAGAAGATATGTCTTCCTCCAAAAATACCTTTGAAATAGCAAAAGTCAACTTTTTACTGTTGGCTTGAAGTTTCCTTCATTTTGTTCAGCAGGAAAGGGTCAAACCACTTTAATATGTACCGCATCAGGGTGATACCCGTGGTGTACCTTGCCTCGGAAGTTACTTCTTGATCACCATAAGGAGAAAAGAAGGTGCCTTTCGAAGTTTGGATACAACTAGTTATAAAACCTGTAACACCTTTGACCGCAAATCTATCGAAATATTGAATTACAGCACAATTAAAATATGCATGACCGTTTCCTTCAAAAGAGCATAATCTTTAGAAGATTCCTCGCATTTGTTTGAATGTCCTTTTTCAATGGATGTATGGTATTGTACTCTTGTGTGCCCGTGTTATCTTGTATACGTGTCATTTTCTGTTCCTCTAAATGACTCATATAATATACAACTACATATAAAAAAATGAACTAAATACAGAGGAAAAAAAAACGTTCGTTACATTTTATTTCTTTATATCAGTGAAAGAAGCTTTACGTGGTAAGAGTTTACATGTATCAACGCTAGATGTATGCTAGATTCCCTTTGCTAGGAGAGTTGCGTGTTTTAAAATCGTGCTTCTATTTTTCTTATCGCGCTTTTTCAAAAGACATTAATTGGATTCCTTGCGTTAAACCTGATATTGATCATAAAATTGAAGATGATTTCTCTATGCATTCACGTTTTCCTTTTACATTAAAAACTTAGAACTATACATGCAGTTTGAATGTATAAGGGTCGTTCATATCCTTTGATTTTCCAACATATAAATATATCGTATATTACAGTTATGTAAATGTATTTAGGTCATTATTATAAAATAAAAATTCTTACAATAGCAGTTTTCCTCTTACTACAGAAAAATCAAAGTACCTCTTTTAAATTACTAGTTCCTGTTACCGAAGCATGGAGGGATGAGCTTAAAGCACTAACAGATGCTATCAAAGACTATCAACCGCCCCAGGAGCAACAACAGAAACCTTTAGAGAGACCCAAAACTCAGTATTCGGAAACGACTGGAAGATTGATCCCACCGCCATCACGTGCTATGTCACGTGGTAATTCCCGTCAGGCATCTCGACAAGGAAGTCGTGGTGGTAACAGAAACTTTCAGCACATAGCCGAGGATCCAGATATGGAAACAGAGGTTAGTAATACTTTTTTTTTTCTTTCACTAAAAATATGTGAGTTGAAAACATTATTACATTGTTGTTTACTTTTTTAAATCAAATTCTCTACATACATGTAATTTAAGAAGACGAGACGTAATATTTTGCCATCAGCGTTAAAAAGGAAAATAGTTGTTTATTTACCAGGATGAGAGATACTGCTGAGAATTTCTGTCACAATTTGGTTTTAAATAATATATACATGTATATTGCTTTGTCATTCCACCTTTTTTTTGAAGCATACCACGCATATTGCAATTTATACACGAAATTAGACATTATGTACATACAGTCAGATCTTAATCTGAATTCCCTAAAAAGAGTAATATATTCATGAGTTATACTTAAGACACAATGGCTTACCCTTTCCGAAGCAAAACCAGGGTTTCACGACCATAAAAAAGAAGGCTTTTGAAAACATTGAGAGAAAAGGAGAACATGCTGGTAACCAGAATCTTCTCGTTTTTCCACAGTGTTTTCTACCCATCCCAAAACATATTTCAATTTTTGAGTAATGTTAATCTTATCATCTGTAAATGCTTTCAGTTTGGACTTGTCTAAATTTTTTTTGTTTGGCAAAAGGTTCAAGAATATTTACTTATTTCCAGGTGTTGATGATGCTATGTCAAATCCTACAAACAGAGGACATCAATGCTGTGAAAGCATGGTTATGCTCTGCACCTGACAGGGGTATAAATACTACTTATAAACCTTCATCCTGCCAAATAACTAAAATCAAATTTTCAATTCGATATAAATAACCTAAATATTGCTCTTTCAAAGTTATGTTTTGGGGAATAATATCTCCTTATCAGATAGTAGACTGCATATTCTGTGCAGTCTGATTTTGATCTACATGGTCTGCAAAAGGTCAGTGAGTCATACTTATCAGCCAAAGGGTTAATGATATCTACCCCTTTACATGTACCGGTAAGTGCCCAAGGGCCGGGCATAGTAAATATTGTTTTTATAGCAAATGTAGATGATGACCAGATTGTACATACAAGTTGTCTGATCTTGGATCTACCTTGTTAGACAGTTAATCTCTGGGACATTTCTGATATTGATCTCTTGGATTTGCAAGAAATTAAATTTTAGTCTGTAACTCTTTACAAGAGAATTTGTAGACTCATCAAAAATGAATTACAAACCATTTTCAGAGAGCAAACTGAAGTGTCTTAGATGAATGGAACATTCTTTGAGCACATAGAAAACAGTCAGAGAAAAGCAGAATGGTTACCAGCACTTTCTCTTCTTTCAATTCAAGCAGTTATTGCTCCATTCCGATACTGTTTTTCATAGTGTTATAGAAATGAAAAATTATCTTTTCCATCAAAATATTTATTCTATAAAATATCAAATAGTTTTTTGTTTTTTTTTAAATAGTAGGAACAGCTGACGGAAAGGAACAAATGTGTTTTGTAAGCAATATGAAACTGAGATGAGAGAAAGAGCAATTGCGTGTTTTCCAAGAAAGTTGAGGATCGATTGCCGTCCTCCTTTCGAGGGTATAAAAACTGTATTTGTACCACAAAAGGTTTCATGCTGAAATGAAGTGGTGGACATTTTTTCTTTGTTTTAGAGAAGACCATGGTAATGGACATGATTAGGTCTGCGCTAAGCAGTAAAGATGACTATTACAAAAGGGACTTTCAACCAGAATTTCTAGAAAATGGGACTGTAACTAAGCTTCCCCCAATAAATGAGAACAAAGATGGGCAGCCAAAAACAATTAATAGGTAATTGTTTTTCGTGTGATCTTTAGTCCTCTATACAGCCCAAGTCAAGGACCTATATTCCCCAACCATCCTAAATTTCATTTCTAAATCTTTACCAAACAACAAAATTTTAGACTTGTCCAAATTGAAAGCATATGCAGATGACAAAATAAACATGATTGAAACATTGAAACTTGACTTTAGAAGAGTAGAACACGTTGTGGGAAAAAGAGAAAATGCTGGTTACTAGCATTTTCTCCTTTTCCCATGTTTCCCACATTGTTTCTGGAAGGCTCCTTCCTCTCGGTTGTAAAAACCAGGCATTGCTTGGTAAAGAGTTAGTCTAATTTTAGGTTTTAAAAGTAATACAGTTGCTGATTGGCGGAACAGTTTGGTTAGGATAATTTAACGATACAGGTCAATTAATGTGCCTGTGAAGAAAAAACTCCTCCTACAGTTTTCATTGAACAAGTCCAAACTTGCCTCAATGAATCTCTATGATGTGTCGTTGTGCATGCGAGTCTTAAAGTTTGGATCTCTTCACCCTTTACCACACGATCCCGACTTTTAACGACCCTGAGATAGAAGCCTTTTGAAAACATTGTGGGAAAAGGAGAAAATGCTGGTAACCAGCATTTTCTCCTTTTCCCACTATGTTTTCTATACTCCCAAAATCAAAAATTAATTTTTGATTCATATTTATTTTGTCGTCTGCAAATGCATTCGATTTGGAGTTGTCCAAGATTTAGTCATTTGGTAAAGAGTTAAGGCATTCTCAATTTTAACCCATTTCATTGACGAGCCCCTTTGAGTGTATACATATGCACCACTCTGCGAACTCTTGTTTTATAAAACTTTTCCCCCCAAAATCATTTAACTCTTTACCAATACATAGAATTTTAAGACAAGCTCAAATAGAAAGTCTAAAAATGCAGACAATAAATTCACCAGAATTTTCTCTTTTTCCTGCAATGTTTTCATGCAGTGTCTTCCTCAGGATCATAAGTTGTTAATGTATGGTAAAGGGTTGAAGTACATGTAAATTCAATACATGAAGTATGAAAAAATATGTAATATTGTTTTGACAAAGATAGAAATCTGTGTATTTCAGACTGACTGTTAGTTCTGATGGAAAGGAGAAAATAGAAACCTGGAGTCAGGAGCCAGAAGTCACTGTACAACAACCAGTTGGTAAGTAAATTCTATAGTTTCTTTTCCTCTGTTGTTATCTGTCAAAAGCATATAAGGGCGACTTTTATAAATATCATCTAGCAGGAAAATTGATGTAAACTATCATTTTTTAAATTTTCTGATGTTTTCTATCCTTTTAACCCTTTACCAAACAATCCAAGGAATCAAACTCAGGACCTTATAGTTGTATGGCCAACAATCTACTTCAGCACCACCACACTATTTTATTATCTACATTAAATTTTGGAATGCAAATAATATCAGCACTTCCCCAGAGGACAAATATTTAGGCTAAGGAATACAGTTATTTCAGAAAACAGTTCAAATGTGGCATAATCATGGAATTAATGCTTCTTACCAGCATTTTCTTTGTTCCCCACCATGTTTTTAACTCTTTATTACACAATCCCGAGCTTTAACAACCATGAGAAAGAAGCCTTTTCAAAACATTGTAGGAAAAGGAGAAAATGCTGTAACCAGCATTTTCTCCTTTTCCCACAATGTTTTTCTACAATTTCCAAAAGGATTTTCAATTTTTAATTCACATTCATTTTGTTGTCTTCAAATGCTTTCAATTTGGACAAGTCTGTAATTTTGTTATTTGGTAAAGAGTTAAAAATCTGTTTTCTTTAGAGATGTTAGAACTTGGGATTGTCTGGTAAAAATAAACTGTATAATTCGATTCCATTCCAGATCAGTTTACTCACTTCCCTGACATGTAGCTACTGTTAAACAGTATGATAATAAGGTCTGTTCATAGAGTAGGGTTTTAACTGAAATGGTTTGAACTGGTTGTTTTGCTTGCATTCAATTCTTCATAGCATGTAACTCATTCCATTCTATCACAATATTTAGCCTTGTCCCTGTACTGATTTGAAATCATTTATTTATCTCTGAATAATCAACCTTTTAATAATATTCTCATTTAATCATTAAGTATTAAATTTCAAGGCCAACTACGATTTTGAAAGTTGTGTGTTTGAGTCCCAGTAATGGATATCATTTTTTCAGCTATCCTTTTGGGGGGGGGGGGGGGATGTGGGGGTAGGGGGTTACAGCAATAATAATTGATTCACTTAACAGTTTAATGATTAATCACTGTTTTTTTCTTTTGCTCTTTACCACGCATCAGAATTTTAGACTTGCCCAAATTGAAAGTACAAGCAGACAAAAAAATAAACCAGATTGAAAAATTGAAACTTGACCTAAGAAGAGTAGGAAACATTGTGGTAAAAGGAGAAAATGCTGGTTACCAGCATTTTCTCCTTTTTCCACAATGTTTTCAAAAGGTTTCTTCCTCTGGGTCATAAAAACCAGAGGCTGTTTGGTAAAGGGTACTTGTGTGTATAGATTACATGTGTATTTCAAATACTTTTCTATTTCAAAAGTATAAATATTGGAAATGTATGGTTCCAATTTGGCTGAATTATGTTTGGATATGTTTCTTGCTTCCACATGGCAAATAACATATTATTAAATATACTTCAAGAGTAAAGTTGTTATGACAATTTCATCAATTGTGTGTTTTACAAAATAGGCGTAATTTAGAGCATTATAACTTCAATTAGCCTCTGCACCTCTTTTTAACATAAGATATTCTTTTTTTTAAAAAAGATGAAGTTTCTGTTTTTTCAAATATATTGAACCACAATTTCATGTTGAGTCATAAAATTTTCTATTTAATTACATAGAGTATCTTCCTAGTTTGCTATAAGGTCGGTCCAAGTTGGTAGACTTCTCAACCCCTGGAGTTTTCTTTACAAATTTACAATGAATTAATTCAAGATATTTGCTTTGATGGTTTACTCTTATACTTGCGCTGTAATTAAAAACTGAGCCAACTAAAATGTCAGAGACTGCATCCATCCTCAACATAAGAAGAGCTGATTGAAAAAAAATAAGCAGTTTAAGCAATGATGATAGGGAATGTTTTGAGATCCATTTTTGAAATAAAATTCAACTCCCGTTTCTGGAAAAGTACATACCTATGTGCATGTATTTAACTCATTACCAAAATGACAAAATTTTAGACTGGTCCAAATTTAAAGCGCTTGAAGACAACAAAATAGATTTAAGTCAAAAATTAAAATTGGTTTCCAGCAGGTTAGAAAACATTGTGGGAAAAAGAGAAAATGCTGGTTATCAGCATTTTCTCCTTTTCCTTCAGTGTTTTCAAAAGGTTTCTGTTTCATGGTTGTAAAAACCAGAGATTGTTTGGTAAAGGGTTAAAGCTATTGATAAGGTCTAAGACTGTAACATTATGAATTAACATAATGGAAGAATATCTGCCTTTCTCAAAAATCATTTTCCCATTGTTTTTATTCATCTTTAAATTCCAAAAGGTGCAGCTTGTATGCACGTCATCAAATAATGACTGTAATGCTTGCGGTGAATGTGCAAACAGTGCAGCATCATCAGCAAACAATAACAGGAGTATTTCCATGGCAACAGGTCATTAATATCACTTTTCATATTTGAAAGTATACCTAACAATGGTCACCTTATTTTACACCTATATTTGGTTTCATAAAGAAAGATATTCCATAACTGATTCAGACACAAGATTTACTAGCACCATGCATGTCTTTAAATAATCTGCCTTTACTAATTCCTGAATAAAACATGGCAATCAATTTTTTCAAAGTTTTCAAAATCTATAAATATGCAACACACTAAGTCTTTTTTGGTAAGGCTAAATGTTTTTTTTTGTATGAAAGTGAGTAGAATAAATATACAGGATACTGTAGATTTTCCTTTCTGAAATCTGAATTGATTTTCAATAATTCTTTTTTAAGTTCTGCCCATTTTGAGTAAAGGTTAAGGAGTAACTGAGAACAGATTTTAAAGAACTATTTATTTGTGTTTATTAGTCTTATGTCTAAAGTTTTTTCAGGGTTGTTCGTTTTGCACCCTTTAAGAATAAGAACCACTTCTCCCAAGACTTGGGGTATTCACCATTCAGAAACTATTTTAAGCATAGGATAAAAGGGGCAGTCACTTTGAAAGTGTGTTGCATACTTCAGCCACAACATTATCTATACCATAACTTTTGTTATCATATTGCTTGGATACAGCTGTGATTTCATTGCCAGAATCCGTCATTTATAATTGGGTCTGGGCGAGTCTAAAACTGTTGCATAATAAAGGGTTAATGGGTCTTTGTTGTGTACAATAGCAAGAAAGTTGTTGCAGAGGGCCCATTTTACCTTAACCCTTTCCCAAACAATCCCTGATGTTTACGACTCTGAGATAGAAGCCTTTTGAAAACATTGTGAGAAAAGGAAAAAATGCTGGTAACCAGCATTTTCTCCTTTTCCCACAATGCTTTTTACCCTTTCCAAATCAAATTTCATTATTTGATTCACATTTATTTGTCACTTACTTTCAATTTTGGACTGGTCCAAAATGTTTCCGTTTGGTAAAGAGTTCAACCATCTTTTCACAAAGCCTGACCAAAATATGTCATCCTGTTTTCTACACTGTATTGTAAGCAAAATATGAACATACCATAGGTTTACTTCTTGACTACATATCAAAATTTTAGACTTGTCCAAATAGAAAGCATTATTACATGATAAATTACTATCAGAAAGGTTGGAAAGCAATGCTGGAAAAGGAGATCAAACGATCTTTTTTGGGTTATCAAACATTCCAAGTTCATTAAATTGTGGCTATTTCGTTATGAATATATTTGACAATTTACAGATCAATTCCGTCCATCAACATCTGAAGCATTTAAACGCCCACCAAGCAGACCACTAACCCAACAAAATGGCCGAGTTCCAACTCCAAAGGCACAATCCATGACAGATGAACAGCCTGTACTTCGCTTAACAAAGTCTGCACAGGGAAACAGACCAGTTCCTGAACCAGTTGCCCCTGCCACAGTTGAACAAACAGAACAAATTTCACAAGCAGAAATTTAACAAAAAAGCTAAAAAGTAGATGAAACAATATATAGAAATAGTAAAAAATATCTGCTTATTTGTCCTAACAACATTGATCCTTGGGTTACAATTCAGAGAACCAACGGATGGTAATCCCTGTAAAAATCACACTAATCTGTTGAAAAATGCTGTTGATTAGCTCTCTCTTTTCAGCTGCCTATACTTACCCACTTAGCAGTTTACTTAAGTCATTACTGTTCAGGTTTCAAATACTTTGGAAAAAGATATATGGAGAGGAAAATGTTTAATTTGAATGATATGTGAAAATTAGTAGATGGAAAAAGTAAGTCCTTTTTTCATGTTAAAATAAATGGTAGAATTACATATAAAACATGAAAATAGGTTGTAATGAGCTAATTAATATGCATTCCAATTATGTTTCATCTTGAAAGTGGTTTCTGATTTAATCTCATAGTTTAATCAGAATATGCAACATAGGCAGTGAATAGAATCAATAATTAATAATGACAAAATAAGTTTCCAATAGGCACAAACAGTATTAGACTAATTCTATTTTAACTTTTTTATGTTTGTTTATAATGACTGTGATCTTCTCTTGCTTTCGATACTTAACCCTTTACTCCATAGATACTCATTTCTATGCATTGCTTGTAGGAGCCTTTGGAAAAAATTGTGGCGAAAGGTGAAATTGCTCGTGACGAGCAATTTCACCTTTTGCCACAATGTTTTCTGTGCTATCAAAAGGTGTCATATACACATATGAAATGGCTTCATCCTTGCTGTTATTTAGGGTCAATTAGAGATAATATAGAAATGCCTCATGGGGTAAAGGGTTAAATTGTTTTCTGGACAATCTGCTTTTGAAATCTGATTTTCTGGCTCCCATATTTTCATAGATCTTTGAGCCTATAATCTGGTTTCAGAAAAAGCAAATTGTCCAATTGTATGAATGACAATTTGTGAGAGTTCCATTACCCCAACATCAGAATGTTGTGTGTATTAAAAGTTTTTACAAAATGTTATGGTTAGTAAACGTCAATTCATTTAGCCACACTGTTTTCAAATGTAATCTAAAACCTCTAATGAAGCTGATTCTTGATATTCTACCGATATACTGTAAAATTTTCAAAGTCACTTGCAGCAAGATTCATAACCTTTTCCCACATGGCAGAATTTTAGACCTATCCGAATTGGAAGCATTTGCAGACAAAAATGTCATAGTGGCTGAAATGACACATTTTCTTTTTGATAGGGTAGCCAAGAGACATTGTGGGAAAAGGAGAAAATGCTAGTTTCCATGGTCGTTAAAAGTCGTCATTGTGTGGTAAAGGGTGAAAGAAGTAGTTAAATCTACATCAATTTTAAATGGTGAAATATCTATAGACTTAATATGACTTAACTGACTACATTTTGATTTTTTTGCTTGAGGAATAGTATTTGATATCTTGGCAAAAAAGACAGTTTGACCATCAGTTTTCCTATTCAGAACTTACCAACTACAATTTATTTGGAATTACTTTTGGTCTGCTTGCCTTAGATGAAATATCATGGATTTAACCCTTCTCAAGTTATAAATTTAGACTCTTCTAAATGAAAGAAGCGACGCATGACAATTTTGAAATTATTAAAAATTCTCTGAATTGGTACAAAACATTGTGGGAAAAGAAGGAAATGCCAATTACCAGCATTTTCTCCTCTCCCAAAGATGTTTTTTCAAAAGCCTTTCAAAGAGTTGATAAAACACAAGAAGATTGTTTGGTAAAGTGTTGAAATCCTAAAATGAGAATGTACAAGGAGAATGCTCATGAAAGGAGTTACAAGACAGATAAGTTAAGAAATTGCCTTGATGGCCAAAGTTATTTGTGTGTATGATAGTATGATTGTTTTCTGTTTTTTTGTCATTGTTACCAAGATAAAATGTTAAGATGACAACTTTTATTTATTTTCATATACAATATACATTTAATTGTAAAATAGGAGTTGCTGTATTTGTGTTATGTTTTTGTTTATCTAATCATTATTGTGATATTTTTCAATATCTGTTTACTTTTTCAACTTCTGTGATATCAATGTACACATAATCACCTACATACTATCTTTGTTATTTACCTTTAAAATCTTCCTGGAAAAATGTGGATAAGTGACATAAATATTGGGTCTGATGGAGTGGATGGTCTTCTTAAATTTCTTGAAATCACAAGTGTTTCAGTGTTAACCCTTTTCCAAACAATCCCTGGTTTTTACCGGTCTGGAAAAGTAGCCTTTTGAAAACATTGTGGGAAAAGGAGAAAATGCTGGTAACCAGCATTTTCTCCTTTTCCCACAATGTTTTCTACCCTATCCTAGACAGAAATCATCTTTTCAGAAAGAGTTGAATTGTCGTCTGCAAATGCTTTCAATTTGGTCTAGTACAAAAGTTTGTTGTGTGGGAAAGAGTTAAGACCCTAAAGTGGGCTGTTAACTTGATATGACTCCAAATGTGGAAATAGGAGCATCAAATGCTATTCAGGAGTAATCAAAATGAGGTATGGTGGATTCATTTTGATACAGTTTGCAGCATAAGGTTCAACTAAGAAAGATATAATCATTTCTCAATCAGCTAGACCAAATCATGACTGTAAGAATGGCTTAGTCTTTCTTATTCTTTACCCTCTTACAAAACACACAAACAAATGAAGACTTTGTCAAAATTGAAAGCTTTCACAGACAACAAGATATCTCTGACTCAAAAATTTATATTTGCTATTAGAAGGAGAGAAAACAATACCAGTATTATCATGGTTACCAGCATTTTATTTCTTTCTCACAATGTTGCAAAAGCTTTTATCTGTACAGAAAGATCTTGATAGACAGTTTCCAAAAGGGTCATAAATTTTTGCCTGGCATTCTACGGGCAATGCTTTGTAAAATTTCAAAGTATCTTTCATGTATCACATGTTTATGATCAAGCATTGAAATATTCAATAAAGTCATTATACTAAGCTTCTGTCCTCTGTCCTTCTGCATTTTTACCCATGATTTCCTCTGAGAATTAATCATTCATGCACAGTATCATTTGAAAGGTTACATGTAGAAGGTCACTGAAAAAGGTCACTGACATTAAACTTTTACAAGACAACAAAATTTTATGCCTGTACAAATTGAAAGCATTTGCAGTTGACCACTTGAAATGTGGCTCAAACGGTGCAATTGTTTCGTGATAGAATAGAAAACATTGTGGGAAAAGGAGAAAATGCTGGCTACCAGCATTTTCTCCTTTTTTCCACAATGTTTTCAAAAGGCTTCTTTCCAAAGCTTGTCAAAAGTCATTCTTGTGTGGTAAAGGGCCAACTACATACAAAATTTCAGACCTATCTATATTAAAAATAAGCCATTTTCTGGGAAAAGACTGTTCAATGAATTCCTGTGATGCATTACACAGATCAAGTCATCACATGATGATGGATAAAAAAAAATTCATTGGGTCAACAGACTGAATCATGAGGTAGACTGATCTTTTTACATGCAGATAACTGACCCAAAGCAAAATGTTTTGACTGTGCAAGTTTACATAGGCTGGTACTTTTTGAAATGTATTAAGCCGCCTGTTCCAGATTAGGGTCAATTTGCACTCAAAAACTAAAATGTGCCTCAATTGAATTTATAGAGAGACCTACTAACAGACAGACAAATATTTATGAAAAAGACAAAATTCTGATAATCAGCATTTTTAAATTTCTCATAATGTTTTCAAAAACACTGGATTATTTGGTCTAAGGTTAGGATGAAAAGAAAAGAAATCTGATTGGCTGTATCAAAAGTCAGTGTTTATAAACTATTAAAACACCCAATCCCTTTCTACAAAGCTGACAACTATGGAAAAAAAGTCTTCCTCTTCATGTCCCTGTAGAAATACTTAATGATTTTAACAACAAGGGACTTTTGCAGATGGCACAGATCAAGATCAGATTAAACAGAACTAACTAATCTTAATTCCATACCATCAGCTTGTTTGGGTGTGCCTACAAGCTAAAAATGTCTATGAGTTTCAGTAGATTGTATTTTTAAAAATTTAAAGAGACTATGGTTTTATTCTTCACAAGAGCTGAAAAATAAGAATGTAATGTTTTACAGTAAAAGCTATGTAAACAAATCTTAGACAAAAAATCTGTTAACTTTCCTTCAGTATATCATCTTTAGTGTCAATGGTGGAGCCTTCATTGATAGATTTAGATGTATCATTTGTACTATCATGTTGTTTATTGTTGCAATCACTTTTATTGTCATTAGCCACTGTTGTGCAGACCTGAGTAGATGTATGATCTGCACTAACACTAGGATGGTCACCTGTAGCACCATCTTTTTCTACTGGTCTGACTGATGAATCTTTGTCCACTGGCACATCATCTTTATAATTTACATCAACAGTGGAACTTCTTTCAGTCCTTTCACTATTCTCAATATCCACCGTGTTGTTATCCATTTTATTGCTGCCTCCATCATGGTTCTCTACAGGGTCTGTAACACCTTCAACAGCATTATCATTTGTTTCAGCATAACTCTTTGGAATAGCTCCTTTCCTTTGGGGTAGCACTGTATAGAATGCTTTCTGCCAATCTCTAGATTCTGTATAGCGTAGAAGTATTTCAAATACTGAAAGTTGAGAAAACAAAAAGCATAAACATTTATCCAATGTTTATTCAGACAACCAATAGTCTGAATTACAATTCACCTGGATTTCTTCACTTACCATGCAGCTCTACAAAGCAAGGATATACATGTTTAACAGCAACAATCAACAGCATGTCTTGTATTGAGGCTTTGATCTTGTAGGCTGGTGTCTTAATCTTGTCTTCTGCACATTACCTTGTCAAGGTGAACTCGTGAGTAAAATATTTTTAACTACTCGGGCCAGGGGTCCAACATATATGGAGCAGGCAATACTTATCTAAGGTACCTACTTCCAGGAGCATGACATAATATATCGCTTATCACCAAATGACAAAGTTTTATTGGACATATCCAAATTCTTAGCATCTGCAGACAACAAAATGACTGTGACTGTGAAAACTGATGTATGTTTAAGGAGGGGTAGAAAAGGGCTACCAGCATTTTCTCCTATTTCAACTATGTACTCAGAAGGCTTTGTCCTCAGGATCATGAAAACCAGGGATTGTTTGATAAAGGGTTAAGACATAAATATAAGTAATGGTGATTATGTTTCCTATCTTTTTACTTATTAATTCCTGAAAGCAATGTGCAGTAGAAAAATCTGTTTAGAAGCATCTTATGACAGGCATTTACTCCTTTTCCCACAATGTTTTTAAGGGCTTTCTTCTTCAAAGTCTTTAAATCTAGGGATTGTATGATAAAGGTTATAAATTTTAACTAACATGTCGAAAAAAACTTGAAATAATTGGGGGAATGTCAAAAAAAGAAAATGCTGGAATCAGCATTTCTGTTGATCCTATAATCCTTTCTACCCATCCAAACACAAATTCATTAACTTCAGTCACATATATTTTGTCATCTGGAATATTATGCTTTGAATAAGCCTTTAGCTCTTTACCAAACGACAAAATTTCAGACTTGTCCAAACTGAAAGCATAATTATATAGACGACAAAATGAACACGACTGAAAAATTGAAACTTGGCTTTAGAAGAGTACAAAACAACAAGGGAAAAGGGGAAAATGCTAGTTACCAGCATTTTCTCCTTCTTCCACATTGTTTTCAGAAGGCTTCCTCCTCTGGGTTGTGAAAATCAGGGATTGTATGGTAAATGGTTACTGTTGACATCTAGTAAAAAATGTGAGTATTACAAAGTCTTCATAACAAAGATTGTAAAACAGAAATATAATTTACCATGGTTGATTGTCAACACCTTCCTGGTCTTCATATCAATATATTCAGATATAGGTAACTGCGCATGATTCAATCCCTTCTCCTCCGCCATTTTGTAACAAAGACCCTGGTAAATGTAGATATTCAAGTTAAGAACATTTTCCAAGTCATTCTACAGATTTTGTGATTAAAGACTTATTGAAGACTCTACCAAATTACAAATAATATACACTTGAATAACTCTTAACCCTTTACCACGCAATCCCAACTTTTAACGAATCTGAGAGAGAAGCCTATAGAAAACATTGTGGAAAAAGGAGAAAATGCTGGTAACCAGCATTTTCTCCTTTTACCACTATGTTTTCTACCCTTCCCCACAAAAAATTAAATTTTTCAACCACTTTTGTCATCTGCTTATGCTTTCAACTTTAGAATAGTCTAAAACTTTGTTGTTTGGTAAAGATTTGGTTAAGATGGTGAGTACATTACAGCTTATCTACACTGACATATTTCAAGTTTACTTACATTTTATTTCTGTACTTCTGCTACAAAACCTACCTTATGATGGTTATGATCAACAAGACCTCCAATTATATAGACATGATTATCATCTAAATCTTGTAACACATTTGGTGATTCACTGGATAAATACACGATGGAAGACTTATCAAACATGCTGTCAAATGACTCTGAGTGGAAATAAATCTGTATAAAAAACAAGGAAAGAGGATAAACCAAACTGTATCAAAGTGAAGGCCAAAGAAAGTAGTCTAAACATAAAGAACAGTAAATAATCAAGTTGATAAATACATGTAGGTGAAAGGACTAAATTGATGCTAATCTATATATGTAACTGCATTTTTTTCCCAAATACATATACATCATGCTCTGATCCAGATATCTTTCTCGGGGGGGGGGGGGGGGTGTTCTGAAAACATCTTATTATATGATACTTTGATTTCCGGATTTCAGTGGATGTAAGCCGTTTACAAGAAAAGTCAACGTTTCCAGTTCTAACCATAAGGAGGTCTTCACATTTAGAACATTTTTTTTTTAAATTCATGACTGTATTTTACATAAATGCTGTGCAATATCAAACCAGTATCATTTCATGAATCCGATAACCACATTTTTACCAAAATTCCAGAGGGGGGAGGGGGGTCCGGACCCCCGGTCCCCCACTCTGGATTTGCCCATGTACATGTATTTCACAAAATTCTTGACCATATAAATCTAAGACTAGATGGCATGTTCTATACCATCTGATCTTGATTTATACTGTCCACAGGCAGTCTGATCTCAACCTTGTAATACTTACATTCATTTGGCAACAATATAGACTTTGGCCCTTTACATACAATCCTGTCTTATTTTGTCGTCTGCAAATGCTTTCAATTTGAGAAAGTCAAAATTTTTTTTAAACAGATTCATTTTTATTGATACATGATTATTAGAAAACGAAATGGATGGTGCAGCATAAGTTATACTTACATCCCATCCCCTGTAGTCTCCAAGGCTTTCCAATCTTTCCTTGGTTTTGTTGCTCACACCACAACAATAAAACTGTAAAAAAATATTGACAGTACAGGATGGACAAAAACATGCAACTTTTTACCAAACTTTAACATGTAAGACTAGTCCAAACTACATGTATCTGAAAGCATTTGTAGACAACAAATAATTAGTGTGGCTTTAACATTCCATATTTTTTTTTTTTTGAAGGTTAGAAAACATTGTGGCAAAAGCAATGAAATACTGGTTACCGACATTTTCCCCCCTTTTCCACAATGTTTTAAAAAGTCTTCTTCTTTAGTGTTGTTAAACCTGAAGATTGTGAAACTGTGATGATGTGAAACAGTCTACTGATCAATGTCTTACAATGTTGTCAAAGGCTGTCACTGTAAGGCTGTATAAAGTCACTGTCACATATGTTGTAATGTGTTAAGAAAAAGGTATACAGGAAAGTAAAGGACAAGTGACTGTGTTAAACCTGTCCCCAATTATAACATCTTCATGGAGGAAAGCTGTAAACACAAAAATAACCTTTTACTACATAATCCTGGGTTTAAATGACCCAGACAGAGAAAGCTTATGAAAGCATGGTAGGAAAATAAAAAAAATGTGGTAATCAGCATTTCCTCCTCTTCTCACAACAATTTCTAACCTTTCATATGCAGATTTCAGCTTTTGTGTTACAATCATTTTTTGTCTGCAAATGCTTTCAATTTCGGCAATCCTTACAGGTGGCCCTTCAGATTTTGGGACGAAAATTTTACAAAAGTGCAAAACTAGAGGCGCTTGAGCGCCTGTATCGCTCCACAGGCCTGATTTTTCTGTAACGGTGAAGAGAAGTTTTTGACAATTACCATTCATTCCTGCATTTTAGGTCACTGAAAAAAAAAGAAAGCTATGAAAAACATTGCGAGAAAAGAAGAAAATAATGGTAACCTGCATTTTCTTAGTTTTCCACAATAATTTCTACCCTTTTTGATACAAGTTTTACTAATTTGAAGATATATTATGTTGTCTGCAACATCTTTCAATTATGACCAGTTATAAAAAATTTGTCTTCTGGTTATAGTTAAAGAGGGTCTTGTCACAAACCATTTTGGGTGGGGAAACATCAAAATAAGAAAACATGTATTGTAGCAATTGTTTTGTTGAAGTTGCAGGATCAGTCTGATTGGATAACAAATGCCTTATAAAAACAGTAAAGCTCTCCCACTTTGAACTAGGTCATCAGTGGGTCAACTAACCTTTACCGGAACTAATAAAAGTGCAGAGGGTCTCTTGTTTTATATGAAAAGGACTATAGATTATGTAAAGCAACCCTCTTTAACCCTTCACCAATTGAAAAAATTTGGGACTTACCAAACTGAAAATATTTGCAGACAACAAATTAAACATTGATGAAATGATGATTTCTCTCTTTGATACAGTAGAAAACACAGAGGGAAAAGGAGAAAATGCTGATTACCAGCATTTTCTCCTTTTCCTAGAGTGTTTTCCAAAGACTTCTTCTTTCGGGTCGTTAAAAGTTGGGATTGTGTGGTAGAGACTTACCACCAAAGGAACTTACCTACAATACAACAATGAAATCCAACGAATAACTTAATTGAAAGAAGAAATTTTTCAAAGATTTTTAAAGGTTTTTTACTTTGGTTGCCATGGCGACCAGAATTCTTCATGGAACACAATTATTTAAAGAAATTTGAAAGAGGACCACCTAAGGAACATTCCTGTGAAATTTGGTAAAAATCAAATGAATAGTTTCTGAGGAGAAGTTTTTTAAAGAAAAAGTTTACGGACGCACGCACGGACGAATGGACGGACGCACGACGGACACAAAGCCATGACAATAGCTGGCTGGCCTCCAGCCAGTGGAGCTAAAAATCATCCTTATACTCCCAAAGCCTTTTAATTTTCATTCATAAAACCCCAGTAGTCGAAAACCGTCCGACAACACGAGAAATTAGAGATTTACTACAGTCCAGGTTGACACCAATGGGAGACACGTTCTACTTTTAGATGATCAATTCGCTCACTTCCTTACAGGGATACACAGAAAAAGCTTCAAACATAGCGTCAGAAGAAGACATGATGGAAAATAATTATTACATGTTTGTTATGATAGGGAATTGAAGCGTTATGAGTGACATGCCAGTCACGTGACATTCCCACAATGCTTTATTGATTTTTGGCGCGAAAATACCTTAAGAGGCTACGTAGCCTTTTAAGGGAATACCATCAAAAATTTTTTTTTGTAATTTTATGAATCTTAATTATTGATGATTTGTATTATTTTTTCATATGAATTTCAGTGATATATATTTTTTTTAAATTTGGTGAGATGTAAAAATTCTAAATACCCACCTTTAAATTTTGTTTGTTATTAAAGAGTTAAAGAAACCCTTATCATCTGCAAATGTTTTCCATTTAGACAAGTCTAAAATTTTGCTGACTAGTACAAAGATAATTGTGCAGAGAAACTACAACAGTAACAAACCCCAGTAATTGCCTATATCGTTACCTTCTGAAATAGAGTTGAACCAAACTACTTTGCAAACATCCTTTGTTAAAAAACTTTGCAAACATCCTTTGTTAAAAAACACAAGTATTCCACATGAATTAAACATCTTGGAATTGTGTGACAAGCCATTCATCCTGATGCAGTAATGCTCTCACCATTTACCATATACATAATTCCAAGTTTTAAAGGCCCGTAGAAAAAGCCTTTTGAAAACATAATTGAAAAAGGAGAAAATGGTGGTAATTACATGAAGCATTTCATCCTTTTCCAACAATGTTTTCTACCACTCCAAAAGCAATCTAATCATTAGATCAACATCTAATTCTTCTTTCTGCAAATGCTTTCAATTTGGACAAGTCCAAATTTTTGCTGTTAAGTTAAGATAGACAGAGGTCATCCACAGGTTGAAATTTGTAAACCCTTCACCAAACAATCACAAGTTTTAACAACTCTGTTGGGGAACACTCTTCAAAGTGATAATGTTTATTATCCTTACCTGCATTGGACTCTGTGCTCTTCTGTTTGCAGAATAACTGAACTGTATTTGTTTCACAAGCATCTTTATATCCTAAAAGTGAAATTCATAATCTTATCTCTAAAGCTTGTACCTACATGTATCTCTTCAGCAGAAGACAAAATTCAAGACTAGACAAATTAAAAGAGGTCCAAGCAATAGGAGTTGTCTTTGAAAGGGTAGAAAATATTGCAGGAAAAGCCCAAAACATGAAATTCTACTTTCCCACAATAGTTTTGAAACCATTTTCCTCAGGGTCACTAAACCTCACGAATAATTTTTTATGTGTTAACCCTTTACCAAATCATATCAAGTTTCAACGACCCTGAAGAAGAAGCCTTGAAAACATTGAGGGAAAAGCAGAAAATGCTGGAAATCTCCTTTTTACCACAATGCTTTCTACTCCATTTAAGATACATTCTGTAATTCATGTCACATTTCATTTGTCTTTTACAAATTTATGCTTTTAACTTGGACAAGTGTACATTTTTGCTGAGTGGTTATGGCTTAACTCTTTACCACACAATCCGGACTTTTAACGACACTGAAATAGAAGCCTTTTGAAAACATTGTGGGAAAAGGAGAAAATGCTGGTAACCAGCATTTTCTCCTTTTCCCACAATGTTTTCTACCCTTCCCAAACCAAATTTTGATTTTTGAGCCACATTTGTTTTGTCGTCTGCAAGTGCTTTCAATCTGGACCAGTCTATAAATTTGTCGTTTGGTAAAGGGTTAACTCTTTACCAAACAGCAAAATTTCTGACTCTTCAAAATTGAGAGCATTTGCAGACGACAAAATTAAACTGACTGAAAATTTGAAATTGGTTTTGTGAAGGGTACCAGCATTTCCTCTTTTCCCAACAATGTTTTCAAAAGGCTTCTATCTCAGGGTCATAAAAACCAGGGATTGTTTGGTAAAGGGTTAAAGTGTTTTAAAAAAGAAAGAGTATAAATAAAATGTATGCAATCTTGTAAATGTCTCTCTTCCATTTCAGTAAGATAAGCCTAAGTTTTCACAAAAAGCAATGTTAGAAAAATGAAGTATTATTGTTAAAAACAATTTTCTGAAAAATCTGAAGGATATTTTTATTCCTTTTTGCATAGATCAATCACAGCATTTCAAAAACTTTATCTTCTAAGTGACTCTCTAACAAATAAAATTACCTTATCAGCCATGTAGTTGTCAAAATCACAATCAATCACAACTTTTGTCTTACAACTTGAATTCTTCATTTTATTTTTACTGAGTTGTTTTCTTGATGGACCCAGCTCTTCTCCTCTTTCTCGACATGCTCTTTTGCGGGCTTTCTGGCGCTCCTTTTCCACTTTCCTAGTTAAAAAAGGCATAATACACTAACCATGTTAATATGCTGTCTTAAGTGGTTAACAACAAAACTAGGAAGTTTTTCTAAAAAGTGAAACTAACACAACTTAGAAAATCAGTTGTGGTGGCACTATGATAATAATCTACAAACACTTCTCCACCCTTTGTCTGAGATGGGAGAAATTGCTGGTTAACAAAAACTGGGTCCCAAAAACTGTTTCTTCATTCATTTAACCTTTTACCACACAATCTTGTGTTTTAAATGCCACACAGAAGAAGACTTTTGAACACATTGTCAAAAAGAAGAAAATGCTGGCAACCAGCAGCATTTTCTCCTTTTCCCATATTGTTTTTGACCACTCCAAAAATAAATTCTTCTATCACATTTGTTTTGACATCTGCAAAATCAATGCTTTCAACTTGGAAAAGTCCACAACTTCGTTTGACAGATTTAAAAAAACAATTTTCTTCATACCTTTTCTGGGATTTGACTAGGAGCCATTTCTCTTTTTTCTTCATCTTTTTAAGTTGAGATTTTGTCATTGATGGAGTTTCTTCTTTAGGCCCTTCATCTGATTCCAAATCTTTTCTTTCTTCATTTTCATTATTCTGTTCCATTTCTCTGAAAAATAGTAATGTCAGCAAGTACTGTATGCAATCTAGTAAAACAGGTAATGCCAACAAATACATAAAGTTTCTAAACCCAAATCAAGGCAAGGAAATCAATAAACTTCAATTACATACGTAATCATAAATAACTTGTAGCTTTCATTACTTATGCATGCACCAGACAATTTGCCACAAAGAACCTTTGTCAAAAAAGAGCTTGCAACTTTGTAAGCCCTTCACCACACTTTTCTGACTTTGAATGACCCTGAGAAAGAAAGCTTGCAAAATGGTATTTGTCATTAAAAGGGTTGAAAAATTGTTCAGGAAAAAAAGATGTGGAGGAAAGAAAAAAAAATGACTGAGTTTCCAAAGCCTTCTCAATCAAGTCCTAAAAACAAAAAAATTATATGTCAATGATCACACAATTTTTAGGCTACAATGAATAGATAGAACAAATAAATACAATACTGGTTTGAAATGTTTTATTCTTTAAACTGCGGAAGAGTCGAAACCCCTTGGGAGCGAAACTGTTCATGACCAATTATTTAAGTAGCGAAACCTCCGTAACAAACTATCTATAGAAGTATCTGGCAAGTGTTTTTTTTTAAAGAAAAAGTGGACTTTCTAATTTCTCATTCTTTATGTTTTGAGTGAAGAAAACTTTACCACGTATATTGACTTCTCACAAATAGATCTAGTTATCCACGTTTTCTTGCTGGGAAATGAAACTACGGTGTTTGGTCGATTATGATAACTTTAGTACTTTGAAACGATTCACACCACTTCTTTTTCGCTACATGATTAATAAGATGAAAATAACTTTTCTTAGTCAGAGTCTGTTATTTTTATGCGAAAAACAAACCCGAATCTGAAAAAAAATGTAAAGACAGGTTTTTTATTGATCTACAATTAAGGTTACAAAAATAATATCAGTTTTTGAGTTACATTTATTTTTGTCGTCTGCAATTTCTTTCAATTTGGAACAGTGTGAAAGTTTGTTGTTTGGTAAAGACTCAACACAGGGTTGACTGTACATGAACTATAAATGAAGATTCAAAATGTATGGATCCAGAAAGGGACTGCATTTTTATCCAACAAACATTTAAAATTATTGCTTGTTTCAAACCTTGACCTATTTCTTTTTTTCAAGAGCTCTTGTCAATACTGTAGGGCAAAATCGTTAACCTTTACGACAGGAATTTGACATTCTATAAGCAAAACAAATGATAAAGTATGAAAAAAAATCCACTATATGTTTGTTTATAATATATGTTGGGATATCCTTTTTTTTTTACATATTTTATAGTCTATAAATTTATTATAGAATGTCAAATTCCTGTGCCTTTACACAACAATCCTAGCTTTTGATTACCATAAAAACTTTGAAAACATTGTGGTAAATGGAGAAAATGCTAATGACCAGCCTTTTCTCCTTTTCCCTCACTGTTTTCTATCCTTTAAAGATCAAAGTTTCAATTTATGAGTCCCATTTACTTGTCATCTGCAAATGTTTTCAATTTCGATATGTCAAAAGTTTGTCATCTGGTGAAGAACTTATGTGTTTTCCATGAATTTCAGATGCCTTAGATGATGAAAGGGTGAAAGATGAGGTTATTAAGTTCTATCAGTGTAGTGCAACAAAGTGCCAGTAGATTTATTGGAGCCACTACACGCTGTCTCCCACAGTTAACCCACGTAAGATATGTTTCTGCCAGACCTGCTTTATGGGATTATGAGACAGAGAAAAAAACTTTCAGGTTGAAAGCCCCTGAATACTACAACTTTGCCAGGGATGCCATTGATGTCTGGGCTGCAAAGGAAAAAGTATTACATTCTTAGTTTCATAATGATGCATGTACACATTACCACGTACAGTTCCTACTTTTGACAACCCTGAGAAAGAAGCTTTTAGCAAACATTGTGGGACAAGGCGAAAATGCTGGTAACCAGCATTTTCTCCTTTTCCCACAATGTTTTCTTCCCTTACCAAAGGAAATTTCAAATTTTCAGTCACTTTCATTATGTTGTCTGCAAATACTTTTGATTTGAACAAGCATAAAACATTGTCGTTAGGTAATGATCGAGTCATTGTCATATGTATAACTTTTGGTCAAAGACAAATAATTTTTTAAATTTTGGTCCATTTACCAGTACTTTGTACTAAATGACAAACTGTTACACTTCAGTTTGAAAGCATTTGGAGATGAGAAAGTAAGCATGACTAAAAAAATTGAAGTTTGACTTTTAAATGACTCTGATGTATGTCTGATCATGTTACTTTTCCATAAAACTTAAAAAGATAAAGTGAGCTTGCAGGTGATGTTGCCCTTTTTGGAAATGCCACAAAAAGATGTATTTTTGCAAGATTAGCCCATCTTCTTTGCTAATGGCTCGCCAGCTATTTTCTTACTTGTTTCAAACCTTGACCTATTTCTTTCTTTCAAGAGCTCTTGTCAATAGGGCAAAATCATTAACCTTTACCTCAGTGATGAATCACATTGAAAGTTTAAGCGTATGATAGAAGAATAGACTAACCTGCAAATGATCATGAGTTCATTGAAATCAATGACATAGCAATATGTTACCATCAGCAATATTCGGCTAGTTGGTAGTCAGTGACTTACAGCATAACAGCTTTGTCATGTCTGACTACATGTTGGGACAAAATAATTACATTTTGTAGACCTAAGTATTCGGACACACAAAAAAAAAATTTTTTCATTGTCCCAAAATTTAAGCAAGATACAGTTAATTGTGTTTACCAAACAATTTTCTCTTTACCAAAGAATTCCAAGTTTCAATGATTCTTTTGGAAACAGCTTGCAAGATACTGTGGGAAAAGGAAAAGATGCTGGTAACAAGCATTTTGTCCATTGACCATAATGTTTTTTGTCCTATCAGAGAAATTAATTTCATTTAATCCAATTTTATTATTGTTGGCTATTGGTGTTTTGAATTTGGAAGAGGCAAAACTTTCATATGGGAAAGTCTTAACACTTAAATGCTGGTAACCAGCATTTTCTTCCGTTCCTACAATGTTTTTTTTTTTATCTTTTACAAACAGATCCCATTACTTGTGCCACATTTACTATGTCCTTTGGTTTCACTGGTAAAAGGTAGACAATATTGTGGATAGAGGAAGAGAAATATTCAATACCAGTATTTTTTCCCTTTCCAAACTATTTTAAAAAGCTGTATTTCTGAGTTTCTGAGGGCATTGTTTGGTGATGGTGTGAATTACTGAAAACCAAAGAATATGCAAAAAATCTTAGTGTTTGATTCCAAAATTGTTGTAGGCAGGTGAAAGAGGTGATACCCCAGCATTTTGGTGGATAAATGATGCAGGAAAAGAACAGAAATGGTCTTTTCAAGATCTCTCAAATCTCTCTAAAAGGCAAGTACAACCTGCTTTCTTACCTGAAAGTGACATGCAGTCTTAATGACCAAAGCTGTGATCCATCCATCCATGGATCCATCCATCCATCCATGGATCCATGCAACCATCCATCCATCCATGCATGCATCCATCCATGCATCCATCCATTCATGGATCCATTCATGGATCCATGCATCCATCCATCCATCCATGGATCCATGCAACCATCTATCCATCCATCCATCCATCCATCCATCCATCCATCCAATCATCCATCCACTTATCCATCCATCCCACCCCACCCCACGTTGTTTTCAAAAGCCTTCTTCTTTTGAGGCAGTTACAGTTTGGGGTTGATTGGAAAAGGGTTAACTAGTAAATGCCATTGATTACAATTAACAACAATCTATGAATGTATTTGTTTCCAGCAGTGCTGGTGAATAGAAATTGGCTTTTCTATGAAACTGTATTTCAGCTGTGCTCTGGGAAAAGGAGCTAGAAAGCATCTCCATGATCCATTATACCATGCAAGTAGTCTATAATCATAGATCCCTAAAACCATTCTGTCTTACGAACATCTGCAAAATAAGGCAAACTTATCCATTGAAATGTAGAAAATTGATCAATAAGAAAAAAACATTAATTTTGAGCCTTGCTTTGTGAAAGGGGTTTTAATGCATTTGCTAAAAGTATCAGCCCAGGTCAGCCAGTCAGGACTGCACCGGCTGACCTGGGCCAAAACTTTTAGCTATTGGTCAATTTTCTGTTTGTTAACCCTTTACCACATGGCATAATTTCAGACCTATCCAAATTGAAAGCATTTGCAGACAACAATTTCAAAGTGGCTCAAATGGTGCAATTTTGCTTTGATAAGGTAGAAAATATTGTGGGAAAAGGAGGAAGTGCTGGTTACTAGCATTTTCTCCTTTTCCCACAATGTTTTCAAAAGGCATCTTCCTCAGGGTCTTTAAAAGTCGTCATTGTGTGGTAAAGGGTTAAAAGACAATTTTACCACATGATTAAGTCGGTTATTTAAAAAAGTGGCTATTATGGATCCACCATTATGTTATAACCTGTCAGATTTAATGTACCAAGAAGATGCATTAAGCCCCCTTTTGCCAGAGCATTGCTCATTTGATCCAGCTCAACCTGCACAGACTACAAAAGCTGACCTGGGCCAAAAGTTTTTGTAGATTCTTGATACCTCCTTTTTCACAAAGCATGACTCATTCATATATTTACAGAGTAGCCAACATACTGACTGGGCCCTGCAAACTTAAACCTGGGGATAAGATTATTGTCATTCTTCCAAGGGTACCAGAATGGTGGCTTATCAACATTGCAGCTATTAGAGCAGGTAAATTCTCTAGGTAACTGTTTAACAAACAGCAAAATTTTATACTTGTCCAAATCAAAAGCACTTGCATACTACAAAATAAATGTAACTCAAAAATGGAAATTTGTTTTGAGCAAGGTAGAAAACATTGTGGGAATAGGAGAAAATGTTGGTAACTAGCATTTTCTTCTATTCCCACAGTATTTTCAAAAGGCTTCTATCTTGGGTTTGGTATCGTTTGGTAAATGATTAACTCTTAACTAAACTACAAAATTTTCAACATTTGCAGATGCCAAATCAAATACAATATTGCTCAAATAAAGTTATTTGCGGAAAGATAGCCAAAAATATTTTAAGAAAAAGAGAATACCTTTTCAAATCCCTTCTCCGCAAGGGTTGCTAACTCATTACCTCACAAGAAAATTTTAGACTGGTCGAAATTGAAAGCATTTGCAGACGAAAAAATAAAAGTGACTGAAAATTTGAAATTTGTTTTCTGAAGGGTAGAAAACGTGGGAAAAGGAGAAAATGCTGGTTACCAGCATTTTCTCCTTTTCCCACAATGTTTTCTAAAGGCCTCTTTCTCATGGGGGTCAAAAGTAGGGATTGTGTGGTAATGAGTGAAAAGCTCTAGATTGTGTGATAAAAACTTAAAGATAAATACACAGGATGCAATCCTATGACATAGCCAAATATTGTTTAGACTCTGTTTTGTCTTGAAACCAGGCATTCCCTTGCAAATGGTGTGTTTGTGTGAGAAAAGTCCCAGGAATATACAGACAGGTGTGCTAGCCACTGTTATGTATAACCTCTTTGTACAGGTCAAAAACATTTTACAAAGAAAGAATTTGCTTTTCTTACCCACAGGTATCATTCTGAGCCCAGGAACAACTTTACTCAGAACCAATGATATTTGTTATCGACTGAATGCATCTCATGCAAAATGCATCATCACCAACAATGCATGTGCAGATAATGTTGATGAGGTATGATCACATGCATTTTTCATACAAATTGAAAGAGATTGCATGATGAATAGGAATGCAGTTCTAAATCTTTCTTCTTCTTTTTTCATGGAGGAAAATTAGATAACTACCATTATCAGCTGCATGTACTATACATGTGTATGATTTCATTGCAAACATTTTTAGCTTGCCTGTTTTGAAGAAAACTATATGTTATTTTCAATGCCCTGGTGTCTTATCATTTTCATCTGTGTCTGACTCATTTTCTGCTGCATAAGTACAAAAACTTTGACAAATTTATTATAACAATCGAAATACATGTATTTGTGACACAGTTATGCCCTTTTTTGACTAAGAACTTTCACTGATAAGCACCTGTAGCCAAACATTTTCACCCACATGTGCCCTTGTTAGAAGCTGTTGTTAGAATAGTTGGGCTTGCAAGAAATAAGTAATGGCAGAGCTTTTTTAATTTTTTTAACCTTTTACCAAGCAATCCTTGGTTTTCATGACCCAGGAAGAGAAAACATTTTGAGAGAAGGAGAAAATGCTAATAACCACAATAAACTTTTCCTGGTATTAGGTTACTTTAGTTAGCCTTTGTTTGGTGTCATTGTAGGTTGTCAAAGATTGTCCATCCCTTGAAACTAAGGTTGTTGTTGGGGAAAAAAGGTATGTTCCTTATGTAACATCAATCTAAATTGCACTTGACAGAGGTCAGTTAGCTTCTGTTTTGGCTCTGTGATTATCCCATGTGTTCATGTGTGTTTACTCTGACTTCTATGTCCAACATTTTTCTCTGAAACATGGCAATCAGTTTTAACCAAACTTAGGAAAAAATCTGGAACTTTGCAAGTATTTTAGCCAAAGTTAAAAAAAATATCCTTCCATGGTCCTGTTCATAATTTTTTTCAAAGAAATAAATCCCGTCGAAAATTGTAATAGCTGCAAAACTAAAGCATGTTGAAGATCTTCAACACACAAAACACAAATTCCAAATCATATGTAGCTTAAGGATCCTTTGGTGGGTTTTTTTTTTTCAATACTAAGCATTGTCAAAAAAAAAGCAATTTGTCAGCTTTTATTTCTCTGTTCCTAACAAGCTACAGTTAACTCTTTACCACACAAGAAAATTTTAGACTGGTCCAAATTGAAAGCATTAAATTTTGCAGCCTACAAAATAAATGTCCCTAACAATTGAAATTTACCTGGAGAAGGATAGAAAAGATTGTGGGAAAAGGAGAAAATGCTGGTTACCAGCATTTTCTCCTTTTCTCACAATATTTTCAAAAGGCTTCTTTCTCGGGCGTCAGAAGTCGGGATTGTGTGGTAACGGGTTAACCTTATACTGACCACACGAAAACGGCTCCTGTTTTTCATGACATTTGTACCCATTTATTTTTCTTGATTATAATTTGCGGGGCATATTCTATGATCATAGAATAGGTGTATAACTGTTTAATATGACACCAAATTACATGTTTTTTTAACTCGGCACTAGTACTGTAAACATTCTCCTATCGGTTGGTTTTAAAGTTTTCATGCAAATTTTGCTGAGATTTTATAACAGGTGGTTTTATATACTAGATTAAGATACTGATTTCAGTATGATGGAAATTACATGTAGGTTTGAAAAGAGAGCGTACCGTAAAATTTGGGCAAAGCTTGCCAGCAGGTCAAATTATATTCTTGATAAGGTGGAATTTCATGCTTTCTTCTGATTCATAAGATTGCTTTACAAGAGCTTTGGAAAAGATAACTTGATATTTGTGAAGTGCTGTATTTATCCTTAGGACTGGTTGGTTAAACTTTGAAGAGCATATGTCTGCGAGTCAAGATGAATTTCAGGTAAGAGATTTCAGAACACTTTCTATGAGCCGGGCTCTAACAAATGGGAGTTTGATGCATCTCTTCGCTGCATTATACCAGCAAGTCGTCATATAATTATGACTTTGACTCTTTATAATATCTCTGTCACTATTGAAGATATCTACTTCTAACTTAACCCTTTCCCAAATGACAAACTTTTGGACTAGACCAAATTGAAAGCATTTGCAGACGACAATTCAACTCTTGCTGAAAAGATGATTTCTGTCTATGATAGGGTAGAAAACATTTTGGGAAAAGGAGAAAATGCTGGTTACCAGCATTTTCTCCTTTTCCCACAATGTTTTCTAAAGGCTACTATTCTAGACCCATTAAAAAAAACCAGGGATTGTTTGGGAAAGGGTTATGATAGTTGCTAACTATCAAGAGGGGAACCAATACATCAGGAGCAGGTAACCATCAAAATATTTTTGACACAAGAATGTCCCTTTTTCAACTCAGAATTTCAAAACCTCTGACATTTTATGATATCTGTCATTACTCTAGGTATTTACTAATTGTCGCCTGTGGTTGCCAATGTTGACAACATCTTCAGAAGATTGTTAATGTTGTTGAAGGGGATAATGCAAGATACAGAACAAAACACATCAGTAACCAGGTTATTCTTGGTTCTTTTTTGTGCGCATGGTATAGAACCAACACATGTGACATAGGTTAAACATCTATGACTTTTTTAAACATACACAAACTGTTCCAAGACTTGACTGCTTAAATCTCATCCTCTACCAGCTGTATGGGTCTGATTTTGCTTGTGTTATATATATATAGAGCCACAGACAAATAAACTTTAAATATATAAACACATCTATGTGATTGGAGTACTTCTTTTAATACCCCCACAATAGAATGTTTTCGGGGATATACTGGAATCAGCCTGTCTGCCTGTGAGTCCGTCCGTGTGTCAGTCCATCCGTGTGTACGTCTGTGTACAAAATACTAGTAATTTTGTGTCGCAAACTCCTTCTACATTTTTCCTTCAATTGTATCGAAACTTTGCACATATATTGATCATACCGTATATTGTAGATTTGCAAGACGGAATTTTTAAGTGTCAACTCTTCCGGGTTGAGGAATTATCTCCCCTTGAACTTGGGAAGAGAAGAAAATGGTGTTTACCAGCATATCTTTTTCCACTTTGTTTTCTAGCTAATTGAAGAAAATGCCCTCATTTGACTCACAAGTTACTTGTTGCCTAGAAATACTTTCAATTTGGACCGGTCTTAACTAAAGTTTGTCATGTGATGCAAAGTGAATCAATTTTACTTTTTCATAGACCTACAACTCAAAGTTTGATGAGCCAATGACAGTTTTCTTCACGAGTGGAACAACAGGTTCTCCCAAAATGGCAGAACATACTCACAGTAGTTATGGGCTTGGACATTTGATCACTGCAAAGTAATCAATCACAATTGTTTGTATTTGACCTCTTTTCTAAAGAACCGCTGTCAGTGAGGATTTTATGATATTATATTTCATGTGTCTATTTCTAGAAATTTTATGGGTAAAGAAATTATGTATTTTAAGCTGGGAGGGATTATTTCCCCATTACAGTGAATAATTTCTTGACTTGAGATCGCTAGTTTTAAAAGTGGCATTCGTTGACAAAATAATCAGATGAAATATGATATATAATTTATTTCATCAGCTTGTGGTTAATATGGGGAAATATTTGCCTCAAAAGGGAAAGGCCCGCGAAAATAACTCGTGCCTTACGGCACTCATTATTTTCGCATACCTTTCCCTTTTTCAGCAAACATTTCCCCATATTAACCACAGGCTGATGAAATAAACTCTAAATCTTGACTGGAAAATCATTTAATTAACTAAACAGGCATTAAAAGTATGGACTTATTCACAAAAGGTCATCAATATAGGCTATTCCTAAAATTATGCCCTCCTCAACAAATAGTTTTGAGACATATCAAAATCATCTTGTTTGTCTGCCTAAAGTTTTGCTTGTACATGCACAACTATTAACATCAAACTGAAGATGTTAAAAGCCCGTATTTTGAATCTCCAACTTGTTGAAAAATTATTACCCTTTTAACCACGACATTTTGTGTAATGCACATTTTTTAGCAACTGCCTCCCTCATCAAAGCACTCTGCTATGGAGTGACGGTTGTAGTTTGTTATACATAGTACATTTTTAACCCTTTACCACTCAAGCCTGTGTTTCAATCACCATGGGACGAAACCTTTTAAAATATTTTGGGAAAAGGAGAAAATGCTGGGAAACAGCATTTTCTCCTTTTCCCACAATGTTTTTTACCCTTTCCAAAAGCAGATTTCAGTTTTTGAGTGGCATTCATTTAGTTGTCTACAAATGTGTTGAATTTGGACTAGTCTAAAATTTTGTTGTTTGGTAAAAGCTTATCTTTTTACGCTATTTTTTTTAGATATTTTCTAGATTTGAAGCCTACAGATGTACTTTGGAATTTGTCTGATACTGGCTGGGCTAAGTGTGCCTGGAGTAGTTTATTTGCTCCTTGGATTGCTGGAGCATGTGTCTTTGCACAAGATTCTGCCAAGTTTGATCCTGAATTGACCTTGAAGGTAATTATCTTCTTACTAAAGTTAAGTCTATGTTATAGGTTGTTTTGAGCTACAAAAATTTTCACTCTGGTTTACCTTATCTTTGAGTCACTTAAAAAAGTAGATAATTTATTGAATAATTTAGATATTTAAAAGAGTTTGAACTTAGTATTTTTGGGTCATGATACAAAATCAGTTTTGATCTGCTCATGAGGTTAGAGCAAATTAGTTCTTGTACAGTTACCCCCATCTCTTTCTTTTGAAAGGCCTGGACCTTGAAGTAAAGTCATGACTAGTACAGCTTGTTACACAGGGTTTTAGTTAGGATCCAGAATCCAGGATTCCCCTTTCCCTTCTGCCATATATAACTGTCATTGCAAGAGGATATATCTCTCTTAACCTCTCTTCAGCAACCTTAAACACTGTTTAAAAGAAATATATATAGAAAAGCAGCTAGTGGCTTGGAAAGAGTTTTGCAATAACCATTAGCATTTCATTAAGCACTGCAACAGCTAATATGGTTGTACTTCTTTTTGGCTTGAACAGATTTTATTACAATTGTTTTCTTATACATAGTCCGGCCATTGTGATATTGTATGATATTTTTTCTTGCACTGCAATATTTGAGCAGATTTTAGATAAGTATCCAGTCAGCCATTTCTGCGCAGCACCAACAGCTATTCGATTTATGGTGAAAACAAAGATGTCCGAGTACAGATTTCCTTCTCTGGCTCGATGTTTAAGTGCTGGAGAACCAGTGGTACTACATGATTGTCTCTGAGGAAATTGGATTAAATAACCCCCTTAATAACCCCCTAACCGTTTATAGATAGAGCGCAACTATTTTGCAGAGATTCACATAAATCTGCTTAACCCTTTACCACAAAAAAAAAAAAAAACCAGACTTGCTCACTTAAAAGCGTTTTAAGACATTAATCAAACATGGCTTGGTAGGGTAGAAAACATTGTGGGAAAAGGAGAAAATGCTGGTTACCAGCATTTTCTCCATTTCCCACATTGTTTTCAAAAGGCATCTTTCTCAGGGTAACTAAAAGTCGAGGTTGTGTGGTAAAGGGTTATCCCTTTATTTTGACACTATACCAGGCAACAAGAATTAAGGCTTGTCCATACTGAAAGTCCTTTCAGAGGAAAAATTACAAGATTCAAATTTTCAGTCACTTTCAATTTGTCGTCTGCAAATGCTTTCAATTTGGACAAGCCTAGAATATTGTCGTTTTGTAAAGAGTTAAGACATGTGAAATATGATAGCATCTAGTCACAGCAAAGGAAGAGACTTTCAATCCCATATCCAGTTATTACAAATACATGTAGTTTCTTTTGCTGCTTTTGTTACACATAGACCAATAATGCAAGAGCATCGTTATGAAGGAAATGGATAAAGAAAAATGCCATCATTAATCTAATAATCCATAATCTAATTAACCCTTTCCCAAACGGCAAATTTTGGATCAGACCAAATTGAAAGCATTTTGCAGATGACAAATTAACAGTTGCTAAAATGTAATTTTTCTATATGATAGAGTAGAAAACATTGTGGGAAAAGGAGAAAATGCTGGTTACCAGCATTTTCTCCTTTTCCCACAATGTTTTCAAAAGGCTTCTATTCCTGACCCGTAAAAACCAGGGATTGTTTGGGAAAAGGTTAAATGATACTCTGTGAAAAGAGAGTTTCATCTCCATGATCCATTTTACCAAGCAAGTCATCACATAATCAGAGACTAGTAAAATCTATTTTGTCTAACAACCTGCCAAATCCAGAAGCAGAATGGTCTTTTGACCTGCAGAAAATTTACAAATAGTAGAACATATCAACCCATGTCAGCCTATGTGGACTGACTAGGTCAACACTTTTTGCAGATGCATAAAGCCTCCTTGTTACAAAACATAGAACATTTGTAATATTACATGGCTTGTTCACAGTGTGTGACTAGTATGCTGTTGTATATAGGGGAAAGGATGAATCTCATTCTCTTGCAATATGTCAACTCCATACATATTCAAATAGATTTTTCCAGAAATGTAACCTCCATGCACACCTTAGATATACTCTAGATTGTCTATATACCATGAAAAAAAGGTGAAAGAACTCAGTGTAAGTGCAGTAAGCCCTGATGCAGAACTCTCAACACAGGGGATGTAAAACTAATTTGAATTTAGTTATCATTGTAATACCAAGACTGTTTATTTCTTTACTGAACAACAAAATTTTAGACATGTCTAAATTGAAAGCATTTAGGATGAGAAATCATACATTTCTGAAATGACAGTAGTTATCTGTGATGCAGTATAAATGATTGTGACAAAAGAGAAAAAGGCTGGTTACCAGCAATTTCTTCATTTCTCATAATATTTTCAAAAGACTGCCTCCTCAGGGTCACTATAACTTGGAATTGTGTGGTGAAGGATTGATGTCTGAGGTAGAGATAAGAAGCTCCACAAACAGCATAAAAAGACCTCTGTAAAGTACAGGTGGGCAAAAATCAACATTGAATTCACCTTTGACCACACAATCCCCAGTTTCAATGCCCCTGAAGTCGATTACTTGTGACATATTATGGAAAAAAAAAGAGAATTTACTGGAAAGCAGCAATTTCCATCCTTGGATACCCCGGGGTCTCCCTATTTGCTATGCTACATCGACCCCTGGGACAATTGACTAATAAAACTTTGAATCAGTCGCCGAAAATCGATATGAAACGTCATAGCGTACACTCCACTCGCCCATCACAAAATGATGATGGAACCAATGAAAAGCCAGCATTCGGCCAGCGGTAAAGCAAGGGAAACTCAATTAATTGTCCCAGGGTGTCGATGTAGCGTAGCAAATAGGGAGACCCCGGGGTATCCGAGGATGAGCAATTTCTAAACTGCCTTAAGGTTCATGTAAAGTGTTTATTTTGCTTAATTTCATACGTCAATAATTCTGTAATTATTAAAATTTGTCCAGGAAAACCATATATCAAATTAAAGCTCTGGATGAGTACAAGCTGTTTTACATAATTATACCTACTGGCCTTGCATAATAAAACTAAAACATTGCAGAAAAAGATGACATCGTTTAAAACCTACAAAATAATAATGACATAACAAAATTGCTTAAGTTTTGGAGAAAACATAGGCTATGGTACATACCAGGTACTGCTACTACCAAAAATCCTATAGTTTCTTTAAAAAGGCACATATTTAAGTCAGAAAGCTTGACATTTTTCCCTTATTGAATTGTCAACCATGTTTGACCTACTTTGTTTTAGTAACAGGTATGGTGTCTCCACAGGATCAAAATGTACAAGTGGTTGTGTGTAATAAACTTTCATTAGTATTACCTGAACAAATTGACATGAAATAAATGACCTCAATTACCATATATTACACGCTTGATTTATTGTTCTAACTTGGCTCCGGCTAATGTCGTCTGCATGCGGAACTATGTGCATGTTTCTAAACTCTTTATGCTGCTAATAGATTTACCGGGTATAGTGTTTTCAAAGAATACTTGAAATACCTGAAATAACCATTATATTGTTGGTTTAAATTGGTAATACATGGTGGGTGACTTAGATCTATGATGTGCTTTCTGTGCAGCCTGATTTTAATTTATGCCATCCGCAAAACCTTTTTATTTTGACTAAGGCGCAGTAAGGGTCAAACCCGACATTTACCGATAACAGTTTCCGTACAGTCCGGTTATACCCGATGGTTTAAATATTCACGTTTTAATTACTCTTTGCATAAAGGTCAATTTCAGGTCAATTTATTCCAGTAATAATTTTAGATAAAAAAAGAATAAAAATGACCTGTACAAGTGAAATTTCCATGTCCACTTACAAACCCTTTCTCAAAAACAGCACCCCACTACCCCATCACACACACAAACAGAACAATGAAAAAAATGCTTATGTCAAAAATTGATTCTAAATCCTATCTACCAGACTGGTGACACCTTAATCCTATCTACCAGACTGGTGACACCTTTTGTAACTGCTGTTTTTGAGAAAGGGTTTGGACGTAGACATGGAAATTTCACTTGTACAGGTCATTTTTATTTGTTTTATTATCTAAAATTACTAATGAAAGTTTATCATGCACAACCACTTGTACATTTTGATCCTGTGGAGACACCATACCTGTTACTAAAACAAAGTAGGTCAAACATGGTTGACAATTCAATAAGGGAAAAATGTCAAGCTTTCTGACTTAAACATGTGCCTTTTTAAAGAAACTATAGGATTTTTGGTAGTAGCAGTACCTGGTATGTACCATAGCCTATGTTTTCTCCAAAACTTAAGCAATTTTGTTATGTCATTATTATTTTGTAGGTTTTAAACGATGTCATCTTTTTCTGCAATGTTTTAGTTTTATTATGCAAGGCCAGTAGGTATAATTATGTAAAACAGCTTGTACTCATCCAGAGCTTTAATTTGATATATGGTTTTCCCGGACAAATTTTAATAATTACAGAATTATTGACGTATGAAATTAAGCAAAATAAACACTTTACATGAACCTTAAAGGTTTTCAATCCTTTCATAGATGAACCTCCTCAATTAAGCCACATCTAATGTGTTGTTTGCAAATACTTTGAATTAAAGATGAAGTTAAAATTTTGTTGTCTGGTAACTAGTCTATACTTGATGAAAATTTTCTTATTCTGACCAGTCTGTCCATATCGCATGAACTTTCAAAAATGGTCTACTCTAAGAGCAAAAAGCGTTCGAAGGCATTAATTGATGAAATCAGATAATTACTAAAGTATAGGATATGCTTCTTTTGCTTTTTCAATTTTTAGCTTGAATGTAACTGACTTTGATTCTTAATTTGATGCAAAATGGACATTACTGTGAATCATTCCAGATAATGAGAAACATACCTATTTCTGTATTCTGTGCCCCTCCCACCGCTATACGACTGATGCATGTTGAAAATCAGTTTCACAGCCTAAGAAATACGGCTTTACATAGATCTGTTTGTGGGGGTGAACCTGTGGTAAGAGGCTTCAGACTAACTGTGACTTGCTTTGAGAATGTATAGAGTTTAGAATACTAACACTACAAGGAAGAAAACGGTCTTTTTTTTCAAGCTATCAGAATAAGACAGATTTTCAATCATTGTCCACCTCATCTGGTGTTGTTTGCGCATTTCATTTTCTTCTAAGATTCGACCTGTCTGCTTTGCATCTCCGACCTCATATACTAGGGAAGAGTAGGGAAAAGTAGCAAGCCTGTAGGGGCTGTTTGAAAAAATGGGCTGTTTAAAAAATGGCTTGTGCACAGGTTACATGCAAGATTTTGGCTGAATAAATTGCACCAGGTAGCGCTTTATTGAGTAAACATTTCTTTTCTTTTAGTTTGAAATTGAAAGTAACAGTTGTCACATAGAAAAGTAGTCTGATTCTGTACCCAGGATGCCCAAATTAGATAGATGTGTATTTGTAGAATGTCATCTAGTGAAAGATTATGGCTCATCTAAAAGAAAGAAAAAAAAATGTCTGCAGTACATGCACTGATAGACAAGAACAGAGATAATATGTCAGGTAAATATGAATTCGTTTCAGAGATAGGAAAAAAAAGTGATAAACTTTTCAGTATTTTACCCTTTAGGGCTGGACTTACATAAAGTTGCATTTATTGATGATGTAAATCAAGAGTAGTCTGCACATAAAGTGTCTTCTTCATTGTGATATACATGTACTGTGGTCAAGACAATCTTGAAACAGAAACATTTAGACAGTTTTCCAGAATAAAAAGTATGCTTTCTGAATTCCATAGCACAAGGGTTAATACATACAACCTTCCTTTTTAGAGACGTTAAAACTAACGAGACGTTAGGATTGTTGTGGTGGGTACTAACTTAATTTGACCACACTATTTGTCACAATTGCTATCTCACTATGGTTATTTCATAATGGCTGTCTCACTATGGCTATCCCACAATGGTTATCTCATTATAGCTGTCTCACAATGGATTCTCACTATGGCTTTCTCACTATGGCTGTCTCACTATGGCTATCTCACAATGGTTATCTCACTATAGCTGTCTCAAAATGGATACTCATGATGGCTATCTCACAATGGCTTCCTCACAATGACTTCCTCACAATTGCTCTCTCACCATGGCTATCTCACTATGGCTATCTCACTATCTTTACTATATATTCATTGTACAATGAGTATAATATATACTTGGGTGCATATTAAACTATGGGTATCTCATTATGGGAAGCTCACAACGAATCCTTTATAGCATAAATCCTTTACCAAATGACAAATTGCTAGACTTCTCCAAACTGAAAACTTACAGACAACAAAATTTATGCAACTGAATAGCTTAATTTTAGTTTGGAGGGTAGAAGACAATGTTGGAAAAGGAGGAAATGGTGGAAGTAAAAAGCATCTTCTCCTTTTCTACAATGCTTGCAAATAGATCTACCATCTTTTTAGAGCCACTAAAAGTCAGATATGTTTTGGTAAATAGTAGATAAGTCAATTTGAACTTTGTTATCTGCATGTACATGCACATTTATTTGTATAAGTACAAAAAAACTTGGTGAAAATCAATTCTTTACCACACAATGCTGAGTTTTAATGATCTTGAGAGGGTAGGATTTGAAACTATTTCTTGGAAAAGAAATAAGTTTTGTTTCCTTTCAAAGACAAATCAAACCATTTGAGCCATACTGACTTTGTTTTCTTTAAATCCTTTCAAAATGGCCAAACTTTAAATTTTGTCATCTGGTAAAGGGTTTGTTGAGGTATTAGCTAGTAGCATTGCAATTTGTGTCTACTTTTTTCTTCTACTAACTTTTTACTTATCCTGCAAAGGTTACATTTTTGCTTGTGGTGAAAAGGAACACCCTCCTTTTGTTTCCAAGATATTTTTCTTTATTGTATACCAGCAGAGAAATTGAGAAATCAGCATTTTCTGTATTGTACATGCAGTCTTTTGATTTATTTACTCTGCACCAGGTGTCAAAGTTTAGACTTGTCCATATTTAGAGCATTTGCTGGCAACAAATGAAAATTTGCTTACAAAATGGTATTTATCATTGAAAGGGTAGAAAAAATTGTATAGGAAAGGTACAAATATAGAACGTAGGGCTGTTTTGCAAAGGTTAAACCCTTTACCAAACAATCCCTGGTTGTTACGACCCTGAGATAGAAGCCTTTTGAAAACATTGTGGGAAAAGGAGAAAATGATGGTAACAAATTTCAGTTGTCGTCTGCAAATGCAACTAAGAATTTGTACTGCATGAAAGCATGGTAGAAAATTTGAGATATTGTTGTGAGCAGTTTCTCTGTTTCAATATTCAAACTGCTGCTCTTTTTTTTATTGCTTTTTTCATGTGTATGTACTTTTTTCTTTCATTAACATGTATTTTTTTTCTTGCAAATTACTTTTGTCTCTTAAGTTTTTGATTGGCTTCTTTCAGGATCCACCTGGTATGTAGTTATACAAGGGTTGGGGTTTTTTTTTTGTTAAATAGATGATTGACATAAATATCATTCTGTAACCATGAAGTGTTGCCTATGTTTACAATTAATTTGTATTATTTTAGTTGCAAAGTGCAAGACATACCTATTTTGATGAGCGATTGTTAACCCTTTGGCTGCTTATCGCATCTCACTGACGTTTTGCGGACAGCATAGATCAAGATCAGACTGCACAGACTTGCAGTCTGATCTTGGATCTACGCTGTCTGATCTAGAGATATTTTTCCCAGAAACATACTTTTAAATAACAATTTTTGAGTTTTTACTATCAAATTGAAAATTTCATCTTAGTTACTTCGCAGGATAAGGGTTAATGAAGTGTATTAATTTTAGTTTTCCTTAAGTTTTCAATTAGATGCCTAACTTACAAAATATTAAAACATCAGTGGTAAGCTTTGGTAAATACTGTGAAGGCAGCTTGAACCCTTTAACATGCAGTCCCATGTTTTAACAGTCTTTGGTGATAAAGCTTTTTGGAAATTTTGTGAGAAGAAGAGAAAATGCTGTTCATCAGGATTTTCTTCCTGTCCCAGAATGTTTGCTTTCTTTTCCAAGACAAATTTCAAAATTAGTCACATGTAATTTGCTATCTGCAATAAGGTTTAAATTTAGATGAGAGTTAACTCTTTTGCTGACAACAAAAAATTAGACTGGTCCAAATTTAAAGCATTTGCAGGCGACAATTTCACTGTGGCTCAAATGGTGCAATTGTTTATTTATAGGATAGCAAACATTGTGGGAAAGGAGAAAATGCTTTGAAAGGGCAGAAAACATTCTTGGGACAGGAGAAAATCCTTGTTACAAGCATTATCTTCAATCCACAAGTTTTTTTTTCAGAGCCATCTTTTTTAGGGTTGATCACCAATCAATCCTTTGTTTTAACTATACTGAGAGAAAGGCTTCTGAGAACAAAAAGTTAAAAAGAGAAAGTTATAGTTATTAGTAGTTTCTCCTTTCCTGTCATATTCTCAATCATAAAAATAGAAACATTTATAATTTCAGCCTCATTTCATTTTTTTTACTGCATGCAGTTTTAAATTGGACTTGTCTAAAATTTGAGTCATGAGCTAACTGTCATAATTTTTTCTTTCCCCCAGAACCCGGAACTACTAGATGAATGGATGGCAGGGACTGGATTAAAGCTTATGGAAGGATATGGTCAAACTGAAACTGTAAGATGTATATTTTGAAAATATTTTACATCTGGGTGAAATATCAAATACAAAAATTCATCTGCTGGTGATAAGGCATGTGAAGATGAATTCTTGTATTAACTGTTTTAACTTCTTTGTACTTTATAGTAAGTACATGTTTGAATGATGAAGATTTGATTGTAATTGAATTCTCTCACATTTCATTACTGCGATTCGGCATTGCTTGCAATGTACATGTGGTACATACATTTCTATGTTTGAATTTGACTTGCCTAAGCATTAAAGTGCTCAGGGAGAGCTTTTAGGTGAGTCTTGGCATGTCCATTATACATATCACATATGGCTTGAAAGATTGAATTAGTCCCTGAAGGGGTGGAAAACATTGTGGAAATAGGAGAGAATCCTGGTCAAAACTGAAAGTATTAGTAGACAAAAATTTTAACCTTTCTCAAATACTGAAATTTGCCTACTGAAAGGTAGAAAACACTTTGGGAAAGGAGAAAATGAGTTTTACTAGCATTTTCTAATTTTCCCGAAAGGTTTTTTCAAACCTTCTTCTCCAAGGGTAATATAGCTTTGGATTGTTTGGTAAAGGAATAACTCTTTGCCAAAAGATGAAATTATAGATGGGTCCAAATTGAAAACATTTGCAGACAACTAAATAGAGTGACTGAAAAATTGATATCTGTTCAGGGAAGGGTAGAAAACATTGTGGGGAAAGGAGAAAATGCTGCTTACCAGCATTTTCTCCTGTTCCCACAATGTTTTCAAAAGGCATCTTTTGATATCAGGATCATGTGTTAAAGTTATAAGTAAGTAGGATTAATTCAAACAAATTATCATATGAAGAAGACAAGCAAAAATAATCACAATGTCTATATCTATCCTGAGAATGAGGTTTAATGCATCTTCAGATAGTGTCAACTCAGTTTAGCCTGTGCAATTCATGCAGGCTAACTTGGATGGATACTTTTCCTTTTGGTAATTTTATATATACATGTATATATCAAGGACCATTCTACCTCATGTTTCACTCTATTTTTTCCACTTTTCCTAGAGATTGGCTCCTAATATTATGCTTATGTAATATTTCTTTATCTTTTTTTACAGACATTTCTATGTGGAACATATGATAGCATAGAACAAAGGCCTGGGTCCATGGGAAAAGCAGCTCCAGGATATGACTTGGAGGTAAATGAAAATAAGCAATTCACTATGAAAAGGCAGCTTGACAATATTATAAGATTGGTCCAAGGTCTAAACATGTGCAGATGCTACATGAAATGCAGTTCAAATGATTGGATTTGTTTCTTGAAAATACAAGATATTGTTGGATAGGAAGAAAATGCTGGTCACCAGCATTTTCTCCTTTTCAAAAGTCAACTTTCCCTGGTTCATTGTATGGTAATGAATTAATGCATTTGCTTAAAGGATCAACCCATATCATTGTGTGCAATCAACACAACATGTCATGCTCAAAATCTATTCCTTTTGGTAAATTTTCTATGTGTCAAAGGACCATTTCACCTGCAGATTGAGTTGATTATTAGGCTTAATTGATTTTTTTTTGTTCCATAAAATTTATGTGATGACTTGCTCAGTAAAATGCATCAGGTAGATGCATTTTCCATTAGTAGCCCTCCCCTCTTACCAGGACATGTCTTACATGATTATCTTGTCAGCTTCACATGTTGCAAGCATGACAACATGACAAAGTTGCCACATGAGCAGTTCAGGCCTATAGTGCATAGATCTATGTTTCATTTCAGATTTTTACAGACCAAATTTTATGTGTCAATTTGCAGTTTTCAATGTTATTTCAGCCATACTAGGATTATTTGATAAAGGATTAACCCATTACCACATAGCACAGAATTTTAGACCTATCCAAATTGGAAGGATTTGCTGACAACAATTTCAAAGTGGCTGAAATGTTGCAATTTTGCTTTGATTGGGCAAGCCTAAAATATCATCATTTGGTAATGAGTCAAAGAATGACTCCAAATGATGTAACTAAATACCTTGCACGCTGTTTCTTGACAAATCTTTGATGCTATTCTTTATATCAGGTTTGTTTAACATCAATGGAATAATGAGGTAGAATGGCCTTTTGATATGCAGAAAATTACTCAACAATACTAGTTTAGAAATATTTATCTGCTCAAGTAATATTTTGAAACAAACAGAAGTGCATGAAATATGATTCTGTAAAAGATAGCTTTTAATTTGAAAAAAAAAACAAGTCTACTTTTTTTCTACTTTTGATAAAGACCTGCCCTCTATGCAGAAGTTTTATAGATTAGTTTAACCCTCTACCCCATGAGGCATTTCTATGGTATCTCTAATTGACCCTAAATAACAGCAAGGATGAAGCCGTTTCTTATGTGTGCATATGATAGCATAGAAAACATTGTGACAAAAGGTGAAATTGCTCATCATGAAATTGCTTGCCACAATGTTTTCCAAAGGCTCCTACAAGCAATGCGTAGAGATGAGTATCTATGGTAAAAGGTTAAAATCGTTTTCAAATCTATGTTTAATGATGTTTACACTAAATCATTATATATTTTAGCTAATTGTGCCTTCTGTGATTTAGTCTGCAATTTACCATGAACAACTTTTAACTTAGAACTGCTTTCTATTTTATAAACAAGATTGTTGACACTGAGGGTAATGCTCTACCTAGAGGCACTGAGGGAGAAGTAGCTATCAGATGTAAACCTGAAAGGCCATGTGGTCTGTTTACAAGATACATTGTGAGTAGAAATTGAGTCATGTCTGTCTCATTTTCTTATTTTACTAACCCATAGAACAAAAAAAAAAAACTTTTTTGTTTAACTCTTTTCCAAACAACAAAATTTTGGACTAGTCCAAATTGAAAGCATATGTAGACGACAAAAGAAATGACTCAAAAATTGGAATTTGATTTTGCAAGGGTAGAAAACACTGTTGGAAAAGGAGAAAATGCTGGTTACCAGCATTTTCTCCTTTTCCCACAGTGTTTTCAAAAGGCTTCCATCTCAGGGTCGTAATAACCAGGAATAGTCTGGTAAAGGGTTAATCATTTCCCACAGCATTACTACATTTCAAATACCAACATACTTAATATAATTAATGCATCATGCAAATGCATGAAAGTCTCTTGTACCAGGGTATGACTCAAGACATTAAATTACAGGATTGTTCATCATAAGATGAAATCAAACAGTTGTGTAAGACTTATCAATTTGAAGTCTGTTGATTTCAGGATGATGAGTTGCGGATGCAGAAGTCATTCGTTGGGGATTTTTACCTGACAGGGGATCGTGCCATAATGGACGAGGAAGGATATATCTGGTTTGTTGGAAGATCTGATGATGTCATTGTTAGTTCTGGGTTAGTTGATTTTGAGCTTTAATTTTGTGACCTTTCTCACACAGTTAGTATCTGTCAATTGAGATAGGGTGAAAACCAACAAAAATGTATGAATATGGAATATATGCAAGTGGTCTGAATGGCTGCCATAGTGAGCTCACAAAAAATGAGTGTAATAGAATAAGAGCCTTCAGGCATTAAAATAAGGGAACAACACTGGCTAATGAGAGGATGAGTAAAATTGTTATAAAATATATTGAAAATATTCGGGAATATTTACACTTTATGTGTAAAGAAATAAATCATTAATTTATCTATGTTGCATCATTGTAATTTGCATTACAGATACAGGATTGGTCCTTTTGAAGTGGAAAGTGCATTGTTAGAACATCCAGCTGTGTTAGAATCGGCCGTTGTTAGTAGTCCTGATGCTACTAGAGGAGAAGTGAGTGATCTACTTGTTTCTCACAACCATTTATGCTCACTTGTAGTCTGTCTGTCACTTGCAGAAAAACATGGTACAGTCACAGTCCTGTCATCTATCTTTTGTAGTTTTAGGGAAATGGCTCTACAGCCATGTCTTGATACTTTCAAAGATAATGGTTTTGCTCATTTTTCCCCCTTATTATAGATGTAAAATATGGGCTTTGTCTCTGAGTATGCTATGAAATTTGATGAACAAATTTGTTAGGGTTGTTTTAAGTTTTGAATCATCCATTTTTCCATGAATCAATATTATCCTTAAACCTTTCTGTTTTTGTATCTGTCTTAAATTGCAGTATATGTTTCTGCCTTTCAAGAATTTATTATATTTTCACTCTCAGATTGTCGCAGCCTTTGTCACATTGACCGAAGGCTATAAGGGTGCAGACAGACATGAGTTGATTCACCAATTACAAGAACACTGTAAACAAGTCACAGCACCTTATAAATATCCACGAAAGGTAGTGTGCTCCTGTCTTCTGATTTTAACCAATGAGGAATTTTATTTCCCTCTTTGTATGCACTGAATGGAAATTTTACTGCCACAGAAATAATCCATTTATGTGTGTCTGCTGCTATTTGCTTTGGAAACCATGTTTGGAAAAGGAAAAAAAATTGCTTGTCACTTGCAATTTCTCCATTTTACACATTACTTTGAATCCTGTTGAAAAGTCATATTCTCATTTCCTATAACCTTCTGTCAAACAATGAAGAGTCTAAACAATCTCTTAGAACCAAGCATCTGACAAAATTATAGTTGTTTTGTATAATAAGTTGAAAACTAGATGTTACTATAAATCCATCCATCTGTACTTTATACAGATTGAATTTATGGACAGCCTTCCTAAAACTGTGAGTGGTAAAATCAGAAGAGTTGAACTGAGGAACAAGGAATGGGGGAGATTAGAGACAGACTAGCAGATTGACCCATACGATCAGCTGTGTGCCTTGTTTAATATGTTTTTGTGAAATCTCGTCTTCCAACTCTTAAGTGCAGTTATTACTCAAACTTTATATCTATGTAAAATGTTGATTACGTGGTAAAAACACACTACTGGTTGTGCCATTTGATATTTTAAACTGTACTGGCTCGCGACCAGTGGCGACCAAGTACCAGTGGCGGCCATTTCTATGATATCGCGTTTGTGTGTACATAAGCATATCAAAGCTGTTGGTCATATTAAAAAAGAAGAAACGGTGTGTTAAATAACCAATAAAAGTTGATATTTGACGCAGTGTAGGTAAAAATATAAACATGTATCCCCTGTTACCCACCATGTGTCAAACTAGAGGCGCTTGAGCGCCTGTATCGCTCCACAGGCCTGATTTTTCTGTAACGGTGAAGAGAAGTTTTTAACAATTACCATTCATTCCTGCATTTTAGGTCACTAAAGAAAAAAAAGCTATGAAAAACATTGTGAGAAAAGAAGAAAATAATAGTAACCTGCATTTTCCTAGTTTAACACAATAATTTCTACCCTTTTTGATACAAGTTTTACTAAATTGAAGATTTATCATGTTGTCTGCAACATCTTTCATTTATGACCAGTTATAAAAATACCGTCTTCTGGTCATAGTTAACTCATTACCAAATGACAACATTTTAGGGTTGTCCAAATGGAAAGCATTTGCAGATGAAAAAATAAAAGTGACTGAAAATTTGAAAGTTTTGTGAAGGGTAGATAACATTGTGGGAAAAGGAGAAAATGCTGGTTACCAGCATTTTCTCCTTTTCCCACAATGTTTTCTAAAGTCTTCTTTGTCAGGGACGTCAAAAGTAGGGACTGTGTGGTAATGGGTTAAAAAGGGTCTTGTTACAAACCATTTTGGGTGGGGAAACATCAAAATATAGAAAATATGTAATGTGGCAATTGTTTTATTGAAGTTGCAGGTTCAGTTTGATTGGATAACAAAATGCCCGTTGTCTGCGCATGTCATATTCTTCGAAGATTTGACTGTCTTATATGACGCATCACTACTAGCCCTGAAAGCGGGCTGACTGTAATATTACGCTCTATAAAGTAGCAGTGTTGAAAAAAGCTTTTACGTATCAATATGTTTGAGGAGAAATGAGACCTGCTTTAGCAACAGATTTCTCTAAACTGGTGATCATAGTTGAGTGAATTGCATGAGGTAGCGTTTTATTGGGTAAACCTTTTTTTGTTTTAAATTCAAAGTAATGGTTGTCACGTAGGAAAGTGGTTCGGTTCTGTACCCAGGATGCCCATATCAGATAGATGAGTATTTATAGAATGCCATCTAGCGGGAGATAATGACAAAATGCCTTATCACATAAGTAAAGCCCTGTCCTTCTTTGTATTAGGTCACCAGTAGGTCAACAAATCTTTACCAAAACTAATCAAAATGCAGAGGTTCTCTTGTTTTATATGAAAAGGATTATAGATTATGTAAAGCAACCATCTGTAACTCTTTAGCAAACGACAAAATTTGGGATGTGACCAAACTGAAAGCATTTGCAGACAACAAATTAAACATTGATGAAATGATGATTTCTCTCTTTGATAGAGTAGAAAACACTGAGGGAAAAGGAGAAAATGCAGTATTTTCTCCTTTTCCACAAGTGTTTTCCAAAGACTTCTTCTTTAGGGTCATTAAAAGTCAGGATTGTATGGTAAAGACTTACCACCATAAGAACTAACCTGCAATACAAAAATGAAATCAAAACGAATAGTTTGAGAGAAGAAATTTTTCAAAGATTTTACTTTATACCATAAAAGGAAAATTAGTCTCCCATAAAAGCCATGTTTTTTGACAGATCTTTTTTTTTTTTACGGAATTCTGTAGACCTCTATCTAAGGAACATTCCTGCAAAAAAATAATGCTATCCAATAAGCGGTTTGGGAGGAGAAGATTTTTAAAGGTTTTTTACTTTGGTTGCCATGGCAACCAGAATTATTCATGGAACACAATTATTTGAAGGAATTTGAAAGAGGACCACCTAAGGAACATTCCTGTGAAATTTGGTAAAAATCCAGTCAAGAGTTTCTGAGGAGAAGTTTTTTAAGGAAAAAGTTTACGGACGCACATCCGGACGGACAGACGCACGACGGACACAACGCCATGACAATAGCTCGCTGGCCTTCGGCCAGTGGAGCTAAAAAATCACTTCCGGGGGACTGACCTCTCTCATTTCTATTGTCGATTTAAGCCTCAAATAATCCAAAAGAACAAAGTTTCAGTATCAAAAATGCGACATGTACGATGATTTTTCACTTACCTCATTGATTAGTCCATTATTTATGTGTTAAAAGTATTATATCCAAAATATAAACGAGAGTCACAAATCACACTATGCTTGCAGAAGGCAAGCATTAAATGACGTCATGCAGAGGCATAGCTATCCAGTTCAGTCAGTAACTATATTCTTTTTCATAATCCTCATCATTGCTTACCAGGTTTCCCTTGGATGGTGCTCAGACAAAAATGATATTTATAAATGAGTACTATTCTAGATTATCATATAAGTTTCATTTGTTATTATTTTATATTTTGATTTAGATCTAATTAAAAAACAAGAGGACCATGATGGTCCTCTATCGCTCACCTGAGTATATTTGTAACTTATATGGTTTATCAAGGGCAGGCTATTAATTCTTTTCCAATAAGGCATACCCTGGGGTTTGTCACAAAAATATGTTTACAGATTTTCTTCTTTGTCTTTGGCCAGTGGAGCTAAAAGCTGCTGCTTATCATCAATTTTTCTCTTCTCAGTGTCTTGTTCCCTTTTTGACTTGTAGTTTAGCCATTACCAGACGACAAAATTTTAGACCGATCCAAATTGAAACAAATTGCAGACGACATTTTAAAATGTATCTAAAATGAAAAATAAGTGATCTATATGGTAGAAAAGATTGTGTGAAAGGAGAAATTGCTTGTTACAAACAATTTCTCCTTTTTAGATGGAATTGATTTTAAAAGATTTCCTTCTATGATTCTATGTGAAATAGTGTGCACCAGGGCACAGAGCCAAAATATGACCCCAAGGGGATAATTTTAATTATTTTTATAAAGGGTCACTAGATGATGCTACATGCAAAATATGAATGCTCTGGCCTTTATAGTTTGTCACATGTAGATTTTTAAAAGATTTCCTTCTTTGTTTCTATGTAAAATAGGGTGCGCCCAGGCAGAGCCCAATTATGACCGCAGAGGGATAATTCTAGCAATTTTGGTAGAAGATTATCAGATTTTGCTACATAGCAAATATGAATGCTCTAGCCATTACGGTTTGTCAGAAAAAGATCTATTTAAGGTTTCCTTCTTTGTTTCTATGTAAAATAGGGTGTGCCCGGGCAAAGCCCAAATATGACCCAAGGGGAATAATTTTAATAATTTTGGTAAGGGGTCACCCAATAATGCTTCAAACAAAATATGAATGCCCTCCGCCTTATGGTTTGTAACAAGAAGATTTTTAAAGATTGTAAAATAGGGTGCGACCGGGCAGAGCCCAAATATGACCGCAGAAGGATAATTTCAACAATTTTGGTAGAAGATCATCAGTTAATGCTACACACTAAATAGGAATGTTCTAGCCATTATGATTTGTCACCAGAAGAAGTTTTAAATATTTCCTTCTAAATTTCTATGCAAAATAGAGTGCGCCCGGGCAAAGCCCAAATTTGATACCATGGGAATGATTTTAACAATTTTGGTAAGGGGTCACCCAATGATGTTTCAAACAAAAAATGAATGCTCCCAACCTTATGTTTTGTCACAAGAAGATTTTTAAAGATTTTAAAATAGGGTGCACCCGTGCAGAGCCCAAATATGACAGCAGAAGAATAATTTTAACAATTTTGGTAGAGGATCATCAGAAAATGCTACATACCAAATATGAATGCTCTAGCCATTATGGTTTGTCAGAAGAAGACTTTTTAAAGCTTTCCTTCTTTGTTTCTATGTAAAATAGGGTGTGCCCGGGCAAAGCCCAAATATGACCCCAGTGGAATAATTTTAACAATTTTGGTAAAGGGTCACCCAATGATGCTTCAAACAAAATATGAATGCTCCCGGCCTTATGGTTTGTCACAAGAAGATTTTTAAAGATTTTTTCCATTTTCAGCCATTTTTTTGCCATGGCAACCAGAGTTTTTGTTGGAATTAAATTCTTTTAACAATTTTTGTAGAGCTTCACCCAAGGAACATTCCTGCCAAGTTTTATCAAGATTGGCCTTCTGGCTTTGGAGGAGAAGATTTTTAAAGAAATTGTTAACGGACCATTTGAGCCCCACTGAAATTGTCGTCTGCAAATGCTTTCAATTTGGACAGAGCTAAAATTTTGTCGTCTGGTAAAGGGTTAATAAAGAGATTAATATGCAGTATAATATTTATCACACCTTCACCTGTCTTCGACTGTGTTTGACTTCAAGTTTTTATCAATCAGAATAAATCATAATTAATGAAAATCCTACAAAATATAACAAATGCTAAAATTAGACCACCTAAAAAAAGGTTAAGATAACATATATCCTTCACACATTCAAGATAAGAATGTATCTACATACAGTATGTCCATTTTACCGAATCTGTAATTTACAGAAACCCTTTTAAGTCCAGCACAGCGGAGTTTTTTGTCATGCAGTGAGGTAACCTTTGAAAGCATTGTGGCAGTGAGAATTTTTTATACGAGCAGATTAGGTAGAAAACATTGTGGGAAAAGGAGAAAATGCTGGTTACCAGCATTTTCTCCTTTTCCCGCAATGTTATCTAAAGGCTTCTGTTCCAGGGGCGTCAAAAGTAGGGATTGAGTGGTAATGGGTTAAGAAGGCTGAGTAGAATACAGAAAACTGTACAGATATATCCATACTCGGAGTAATTCCCCTTGAATAAAGGTATGTAACCCTTTCCCAAACAATCCCTGATTTATACGGGTCTGGCATAGTAGCCTTTTGAAAACATTGTGGGAAAAAGGAGAAAATGCTGGTTCTTCCGGTCTGGAATGGTAGCCTTTTGAAAACATTGTGGGAAAAGGAGAAAATGCTGGTAACAAGCAACTATCTTCTGGTCTTGAATGGTAGCCTTTTGAAAACATTGTGGGAAAAGGAGAAAATGATGGTAACCAGCATTTTCTCCTTTTCCCACAATGTTTTCTACCCTATCAGTATCGTAGACAGAAATCATCTTTTCAGCAAGAGTTGAATTGTCGTCTGCAAATGCTTTCAATTTGGTCTAGTCCAAAAGTTTGTCGCTTGGGAAAGGGTTAAAAACCTGTTTTGATCACACACCCACAAAAAATTATAATGATATGACATCTTTAAAAGAAATTAAAGTAACTTGATAATAAAAGGTCGAGTTTAAAAAGTGCTCTAAAAATAAGGTGTCGATATGACCAAAGTTTGCAAACATTTTTCCACCGGGGATCGAAATGACCAAAATGTGTCGAAATGACGGGGTGTCGAAATTACCGGGTGTTCAAATGACTGCCATTCGATAGAAACAAGTTTTTACAACTGTATTTATACTAACCTCTCTCAAATGTGCTATTTTCTTTATTTTCTTTCCAACTACGTAAAGTGTTGAATTGAATAAATTTCAAATTTTTCTCACAATTCAAACTTTTATCCGAATATATCTACAATCCGGATACTGTACAGGTAATTCCCGTTCATGTTTACTGTTTTATTGTCTTTGATATAGTTCATATGCAAAGATATACACGTGTTTAATTGAAAAAAAAAAAGAAAGAAACATGCGACGTACAACCCTTGGCACACGTAGAATCGTAAAGAAATCAAGGAAATAGTGTCATGTCTTCCCCACCAAGCTTAATTATTTGCTATTTCCGGTTTGTTCCTTTCGCATCAATTTTTGTTTGTAACACCAATTTACATTGCTTTTTCTCCTCAATTTGTTTAATTTCTTGCTACTATCGCTTATTTTCGTCAATTTTGTCTGCAATTTTGCTTGGCTTTTTGTTCCGGGCTGATATTCATTCGAAATACAAGGATCTTGCAAGAGAATGATGAACGACTAATGGTCAAAGGGAAACAACTCGTACAAAATTTTGTAATTAGTAATGCTACAGTTGCCTCCCTTATTGAAGAGGAAACGGCTGATTTCAAACTGCTTCACGTCGTGAGTACGTGCATACCATTGAATGGTAAGCCTACAAAACAAAGACTCCGCCCAAAACCTCGCTTTGGCTACTTCCGGAGGTGCTAAATTACTGCGGCTAAAGTATGCGCATAGTAAGTGCAGAAGGCGGGACATGGAACCGCCTCTTCCTGTCTCTGGTCCTTATATGCCTGTGCATCTTACAAAAAATGCCAGCAAAGAGCAACCATAAAACCGAGGACGAATAATCACGGTTACGTCTGTAGAGTCGATCCGTTTGACGAACGATAATTTTTCATCTAGGTGTAACGAATTTCAATCAGTTCATAAGGTCAAATTGTTAATTTTAACCGTTCTTAAAACGACATGCCACAAAAAAAAAAAGGTCGAACTTATTATTTTTCTTAACAGGCGGCAGGTAGTCCCCGGTTTATTTCATGTTAATTATAACCGCCAATATTTGAATTTGGAATTCAATGTAAGATCGCGCTACAATAAAAATGCAACATTTGGTAACATATATCATTGAGGTAATAGATGTTCAGTAAATGAAATTAATGAGTTATGATAACCACTACGACAACTTAACACAAACTTATTAACAAAACTATGTTTTCATTCAATGACGATACCGACATATATCGCTAAACATGGAAGGTCATTTTATAGCTCAAATTCAAAACATAAGTTGGCTTATCACGGTAGGAAGATAATGTTTAGTCAGTAAAATTAATCCCAATGGATATCAAACCGCTCCCGTTACAAACCCATAGAGCGCCAAATAAACAAGAGATAACTTCAGTCTAAAAAAGGCTATCCAAACAAATAAATGTAAATTAAGGTTTTAAAGTCGCATGAAATTGTACAGAAAGTCTGAGGAAAGTGGACGGTGTAGATCAAAGATCAGACTGCACGTTCTGTGCAGTCTGATCATGATCTACACAGACTGTAAAGGCAACTTTTACTGTATATGGCACTTTGAAGTTTTCGTTTTTACGCGCCTTAAGACATCGAACCTCTGTCGACGATTTGAACAGTGTACCGGAACTATATCGATCTGATAAAGATTTTAACTCTATCCAAATAGGCTTAACCCTTTCGGCGCCATAGGCGAAAGCAGAGACTTTTGCTGACGGCATAAATCAAGATCAGACTGCACAGAACGTGCAGTCTGATCTTTGATTTATATCATCCGCTGGTGTAGTCAAACCTATACAAACAAAATCTTTGTGAGTTTCAATAGATTGTATTTATAGCCGTCCGCTGGAATTTGAATCTATTTATTTTGCACTGAAAGGTTTACGAAACAAGTAAACTGTGTAGACTCGGAATCAGATCGTATATTCTGTGAAGGGTCATTTTAAACTGTGCCGTCCGCAAACCTCATACCTTTGCAAATGGCGATTTTCAAAGATTAAAACCTTTCTCGGTGATTCCATTCGGATTTCAAGTAGAAAAAGCAGGAAATAAACTTATTTAAAACTTAAATTCTAGTGTTTTGTATTAAAATCAATATCAATAATACTCTTTTGTTAAAATTAATTGAAATCTTCATCAAAAACAGATAAAAAACGTTACATGCGCGTAACCTTTTTCCTAGTGTTGTGTTTAGTACTTTGATCCGTCAAGCGTCTAGGAGAAATGATGAAGGGCGGATCATTATAAGGGAGACTACTCTTGCTTTACTCTTACTCTTAGACAGTACGAGTTTTCTCCCCTAGACCATATTTCTCTTTTTAAAAAATCCCACCTGCGATAGTTTTGCAGTACGAGTCTATGGGCATCATTTATTGGGTTGATTGATAAAATATATAATTCGATATTGTAATTAAACTGTATCTAATTGAGAAAAATGGCTATTTATCTATTTTTTCGTCATATATGAATCAAGGAAAATCATATTTGCACATATTAAAATTATGTAGACTACACCGTAGCTTATTTAAATCAATGAAAATTTTTATCAACTAGTATGCTTGTATATGACTCTTTCTTATACAATCTAATCAAATAATTATCGTGCAATTTAACCCTTTACAAGACAGTCCCGATACTTAGGGACACTGTTTAGGCTTTTAGAAAACATAATGAGAATCTTGAGGAAAACTTCTGGTTGCATGCTATTTTCCTTTTGCCACAATAATTTCATATCCTTCGCAAAGTCCTTCTTTTGAGAAACTTTTGACCAAAGACTATCTGTAAATGTTATTAATACTAAATAGTACAGAACTTTTATAGTTTGGCAGATTTGTTTGTTTAAAATTCAACCCTTATCCTACTAAGTAACAGATGAAACCTTCAAACTGGTAGTAAAAACCAAAATTTGCCTATTTCAAAGGTATTTTTTTCAGGATCAGACATCCCTTTATAGGACAGTGTAGATCAAAGATCAGACTATTTGTTCTGTGCAGCCTGATCTTGATCAACACTGTCTGCAAAAGGTCCTTGAGTTGCATTTAACAGCCTATGAGTTGATACTACCGGTATTCAAATATTTTCAATGATATCACAGCTGCAACCACTTCACCTATACATGCTCTCCCAGCATTTCTTTTTCAGCACTTCTCACTATGGTGTTCCTAATTCATTGGCTGCTTTCCGACATAACCATCTAGGGCATCATACACAGGTTATTCAGAAGCAAGATAGGAATGTATCCTGTTGCAATGACTATCATAAATTCTCTGAGAGAAATTGGGAAGCTGGAGATTTGTACCAGCAACATGCTCCCTCAAATGTTGTTACCAGCTGAGCTACAGAGCACTTTCATCTTTTCCCACAATGTTTTCAAAAGTTGTCGATTTCTCAGAAGAATTCTCCTTTTCTGGTCACAAGCATTTTCTTCTTTTCCAACAATGTTTTCAAAAACCATCTCTTTATCTGAAAGACTTCTCTTCTGGTCACCAGCATTTTCTTCTTTTCCCCACAATGTTTTCAAAAACCTCCAATATTTCAACTCTTTACCAGACGGCAAAGTTTTGACCTTGTCCAACTTGAAAGTATTTCCAGACAACAATTTAAATGCAACTCAAATAATGAAATTTGATCCTGATAGGGTAGAAAACACTGTGGGAAAAAGAGAAAACGCTGGTTACCAACATTTTCTCCTTTTCCCACAGTGCTTTCAAAAGGCTTCTTCCTCAAGGGGTGTTAAAAGTCATTATTGATTGGTAAAGGGTTAAAAGCCTTCTTTTTCTTCAAAGGCATCCTGTCTGGTTACAAACATTTTTTTCTTTTCCTACAATGTTTTAGAAAGCCTACAGTGTTTTCAAAAGTCTTCTCTGCTTGGGGTTGTTAAAACTCAGGATTGTGTGGAATGGGGTAAAAGGAATGACAAGATGAAAAGATAGAAATTCATAAAACAAACCTTATTATTTAACAATGCAGTTCTGTGCATATACAATGTATATATACATGTATTTTACGAAAATATTCAGTTCTCTGGGTGTAATTACTCTTTACCAACAACAGAATTTTAGACTGGTCCAAATTGAAAGCACTTGCAGATGACAATATAACTGTAACTGGAAATTTGAAATTTGTTTCCAGCAGGGTAGAAAACATTGTGGGAAAAGGAGAAAATGCTGGTTATCAGCATTTTCCCCTTTTCCCACAATGTTTTCAAAAGGCTTCTCCCTCAGGGTCATAAAAACCAGGGATTGTACAGTAAAGGGTTAAGAATTATCATGAAAACAAAGAGAAGTCAATTAATTTATATTCCTGTTTAAACCTTTACCACAAAATCCTGTGAAAGAAGCAGTTTTAAAACATTATAAGAAAAGGAGAAAATGCTGATAACCAGTATTTTCTCCTTTTCCCACAATGTTTTCTACCCTGTGGTAGTTACATTTATTTTCTTGTCTGCAAAAGCTTTCATTTTGGACAAGTCTAAAATTATGTAGTTTGGTAAAGTTTAAAAAATTTGAATTGGTGTTTACATTCTCACTATTTCCTGTACCTGAAGCTAATACTTTAACAAACAATACTGAAAGCATTTGCAACTGACAAATATAGGTCAAGGGATGGTTACTGTTTTGAGTTGTTAAAAAAAAAAACTTGGGGAAAAACAACATGTAGGTCATCTACATTTTCCTCTGTTCCCATAATCTTTTCAAAAGCTTTATACCCAAGGGAAGCAAAGCCCTGGTAGCTCATTCGGTAGCATGCAGGACTTGGGAACAACAGGTCGTGGGCTTGATCCCTGGCTCGACGAATTTCTTTTAGGGGATTGCTGATAGTCATTGCCGCAGGAATCATCATTCTCCCAACACTGGCTATTGTCCTGGCAATGGTTATGTGGGAAAGCAGCCAGTGGTTTGGAAAAGAAAACTGTTTGGAATACTGATAAAAGAGACTCCAGGAACGCATGAATAGGTGAACTGGCCATTGTGACATAACTGAAATAATACTGAAAGTGGCTCTAGTCACCATACAATCAAAACAATCAATTGTACCAGCAGGTATTAAACTTTTACCACATAATCCTGTTTTATTAACCCTGAGGATGAAGGCTTTAGAAAATAATGAGGAAAAGGGAGAAAAATGCTGGTAATTAGCATTTTCTGTTTTTCTCACAATCTTTTCTATCCATTCCATGACATATCTCAACATCTGGTTGACATTTAATTTGTTGTCTGCAAATGATTTCAATATGTACTGGTCTAAAAGGCAGCATTCTCTCATTTTCCCACAATGTTTCCTATCCTTTCAAAGAAAACTTTTCTACTCTGTGCACCATGTAATTTGTCTTCTGCAAATGCTTTCAGTTCTGACCATCCTTTATTCTTTTTTTCATTGTAAAGAGCTAAAAGAGACTACCTGTATTAACCTCAGTGAATACCTACTCTAATACTTTTCCTGTTTTCCTTTCAGTCATTATTTGCCTTTTCCCTACAAAAATATTCCTTTAGCCACAAATTGTTAATTTGAAATATATCTAAACTCTTTACCAGATGACAAAATTTTGGACTAGTCCAACTTGAAAGCATTTGCAGACGACATAATAAGCATGACTCAAAAACTGAAATTTCATTTGGAAAGGGTAGAAAACATTGTGGGAAAAGGAGAAAATGCTGGTTACCGGCATTTTCTCCTTTTCCCACAAGGTTTTAAAAGGTTTTCTTTCTCCGGGTCGTCAAAAGTCAGGATTGTGTGGTAAAGAATTAATGCATGTCAGTCATCCATAATTTAATTCTTCAACAAACAACAAAATTCTAGACTTGTCCAGACTGAAAGCATTTGCAGATAACAAAATAAACAAAACTCAAAAACTGAAATTTGTTTTCAGCAGGGAAGGAAGCACTGTGGGAATAAGAGAACATGCTGGTTACCAGCATTTTCTTCTTTTCCCACAATGTTTTCAGAAGCCTTCTTTATCAGAATTGTTAAAAGTCTGGATGGCTTGGTATAGGATTAAAGCAGTTGAAGAGGACAGTTTGAATTTAGCTTCAGGTTTTGAGATTTGAAAATATTGAACGCTGAAAAGGAGAAAAACCTTAGATACCAGTATTTCCTCCTTTTCCATTAGTGTTTTCTGCTTTTTTTAAATCATGAATTTCATAACTTTAGCAGAATGAAAACCTTTTAACCCTTTATCAGACAAAAATTTCAGCCTTTGTCGAAATTGAAAACATTTGCAGACGACAATTTCAAAGTGGTTACAATTGTGCAAATTTTCTTTGACAGGGTAGAAAACTTTGTGAGAAAAGGAGAAAATATGTGGTTACCAGCATTTTCTCCTTTTCCCACGTCTTCCAAAGGCTTCTTTTCCAGGAGGAAAAAGTCGGCATTTTGTGATAAAGGGTTAACCTGGACAATTTTGTAGCCTCAGTTATCATGAGTTAACCCTATTCCAAACGACAAAATTTTAGACTGGTCCAAATTGAAAGCACTTGCAGACGACAAAATAAAAACCTAATTGAAAAACTGAAATATATTTCCAGCAAGGTAGAAAACATAGTGGAAGAAGGAGAAAATGCTGGTAACCAGCCTTTTCTCCTTTTCGCATAATGTGTTCAAAAGGCTTCTGTCTCAGGATCGTACAAACCAGGGATTGTTTGGTAAAGGGTTAGGCATTTTGTTCTTCTGTTACAGAATCAAAATACTGAGTTTCAACACATGGTAGTCATATCTTCTTATGAGAAGGACATACCACTAGCTGGTTCTGTTTCTTTATAAATGACTTCATAATGGTTCTATAATATGGTAGACGTCTGAATTCTGTGTCTTCAGTGTTTCACATGTTTCTTATTGAACGTTCGTGAAGTTTAAGTGCTGCAAAAATTACTGGACAACCATTAACTCTCCAAGCAATTCTGTACTTAAAATCTGAAATGAAAAAAGAAATTTTCAAACCTTTCACACACTGTATCAGTAAAAAAAACACCCATGAGGTTGAGGGTTTTTTTTGGAAGGTAGCTGAATGCACTGGCATTTGACCTACTTCTTTGTACATACTCAGATAGAACCAATAAATTCTAATTTGCAATTTGTAAAAAATATTCACATGCTTATTGGCAGGCCCTTGCCGTCATATTTTCTTGAACATTTATGAAACCATTATTTACGAGCACTGAGCATCACCCAATAACCCAATAGATATACTGTTTTTCAACAAAACAAAACAATGGTGGTGATAAAAAGGTAATTGCTTGCCAGGTTACTTTTCATTATCTTACTTCATTTTGAGCCATAAAAGAATTTCAATGTTTCTATTTAACTTATTACTATACAACAATGTATTAGGCTTGTCCAAATCGAAAGCATTTGAAGACAACAAGATAAAAGTGACTTAAAATTTGAAATTTGCTTTGTGAGGGGTAGAAAACATTGTGGGGAGAGGAGCAAATGCTGGTAATGATTCTCAGCATTTTCTCCTTTTCCCACAATGTTTTCTAAAGGCTTCTTTCTCAGGGTCGTCAAAAGTAGGGATTGTGTGGTAATGGGTTAAGTACCTTGTATGCAACAAGCCATCATTTTTGAAGACATTCGTTGTTTTCAAACCTTCATACTAAATGGCATTTTCTCCTTCCCAACAAGGTTTTTCTACCCTTTTTATGGCAAATTTCATCATTCCAACCACATTGTATTTTACATATAAAGAAATCATCTACGTGTATCCATTGGCTGACAATGCTTCAGAACCCTGTGGCCAAAACAAAACACGTATACAAAATGTTTTCTTCAGTCTGACAGTACGGTTTGATATCATGTTATAGAACTGACTTTAGATTTGTTGGTCAATAAGAAAAGGATCTATGTACAAAGCCTACAATCGATCCAAAGGGGAGCTTCGATGCCATTTTTTAAATGCTTCTCCTCTCCGAGACCCAATTACAAAATGACACCTGGGAAATCCTTCAGTCTACAGGTATTTACAAATCCTAGTGGTTGCATGCTTGCTCCAATGCTATTTTTGTTATTTGGTCTCCACAGCTGAGACTAAATAACAACAATAGCATTGGAGCAAGCCTTCAGAGTCGGACTGAAAGTACACGGTCCCCGGCTTCAAAATATATCCTTGAGAACTCTATGTTCTTTTGAAACCACTATAGAAATAGGATGAAATACTATTATCCAGCATTTTCTGGTTTTTCCTATCATTTCATTTTTCCTATCCTATCAAGGACAGAAGTCATCTTTTAACCACATTTAGATTTGTCGTCTGCTAAATTGCTTCCAATTTGATACAGGCCTAAAGTTTGTCATCTTCTAAATAGTTGAATGTTTACCAAACTTTTCCTCCATTTTTTGTGTTACTTATTTTTCAAAACTTAAATGAAGTGTTTTAATGGTGGCCCTTCAGATTTTGGGACGAAAATTTTACAAAAATACAAAAAAATCATCTTTATACTCCCACTTTTCATTCATTAAACCCCAGTAGTCGAAAACCATCCAACAACTAGATAAATTAGAGATTTATTACAGCCCAGATCAACACTGAAGGGAAACACCATCTATTTTTACATGAGCAACTTGCTCATTTACATACCGGAAATATACAGACGAAACTTCAAACACAGTATCAGAAGTGCTAGACATTATGGAAAATAATTATACATGTATGTTTGTTATGTTATGGAATTTAATAGTCATTAGCCACGTGCAGTCACTTAACATTCCCACAATGCTTTTTTTTTTATTTTGGCGGGAAATCTAAAAATAGCTTAAGAGGCTACGTAGCCTTTTCAGGAAATACCACCAAAAAAAAATTTTTTTGTAATGTTATGATTCTTAAGTTCTGATGATTTGTATTGTTTTTCTCATATAAATTTCATTGACATATATATTTTTTTAATTTGGTGTGATGTGAAAATTCTAAATACCCACCTTTAAGAACAGAACTTTTACGCTTCTTCTACAAAGCCAAACTTTTATCCGAATATATGTACCACCCGGACACTGTAAAAATACAACTCATCAATGATTCCAGTATTTTGTGGATTGTTTTACGGTTTATATGTGAAGATATACGCGATTTTTTGTGTTAGATTATGAAATGTAAGACTAACAACAAGAAGCACCCGTTAAATCACAAAAAATCAAGGAAAACTATCTCGTCTTCTTGTGTTTGTTTATTTCCGGTTCTTTCATGTCGTTTCAACTGATATTTGTTAAAACATTATCATGTATTTTTTGTCCATTGTTTTATTTACTTTCTTGCTCCCTTTCTTCGCTTATTTATTCCATTTTACCTGCGCTTGTGCTTGGTGTTTTGTTCTAAACTGATTTTCTTTCAAAATTTCAGGCCATTGCGATAGAATGATGAACTACCAATGGTCAATGGGAGACAACTCGTACAAAATTTTGTTATTAGTAATGTCAGAGTTGCTTCCCTTATTGAAGAGGAAAGTGCTGATTTCAGACTGCTTCACGTCGTTACCTTTGAAGATAAGTCTACAAGAGACAGGCTCCACCCAAAGCCTCGCTTTGGCTTTTTCCGGTAGTGCTAAATGACTGCAGCTACAGTACCTGAATGGTAGAAGCAGTAGGCGAGACATGGAACCTCCTCTTCATGCCTGTGGTCCTTATATGCCTGTGCACCTTACAAAAAATGCCAGCAAAGAGCAAGCGTGAAACCGAGGACGAATAAACACGGTAACGTCTGTAGAGACGATCGGTTTGACAAGCGATAATTTTTCATGTAGCTGTAACGACTTTGAATCAGTTCGTATGGTAAAATTATAAATTTTAATTATTCTAAAAACGACATGCCACCCGACAGAAAATAATTCAGTAAGACATATTATTTGTCAAAACAGGCGGTAGGTACTCTCCCTTTTATTTCATGACAATTTATAACGCCAATATTTGAATTTGGAATTAAGGTAAGATTTCACTAGAATAACAGTGCATCATTTGGTAACATATCTCAGAGGTAACAGATATTAATAAATCAAATTAGAGAAAATATGATATCACAATGATAAATAAACACACACTTACCAACAAAAATATGTTTTCATTTACGGACAATGTCGACAGATACCACTTAATATTGAAACGTTATCGTCATAGAATAGTTCAAAACAAAACTTCTGGTTTGTAGAAATATATGAGGTAGAATCAAAATTGAGCCCTAAAGCTGTCCCCTATACTGATAACTATCTAGGGCGTCAAATAAACCACACAGAAATGTTCAGTCTAGAATCTTCTTCCAAACAGTTACATTATCAAGGTTGCTTTTGTGAAGAATGTCTAAGCAAAGCGGACAGTGTAGATCAAGACCAGACTGGAAGTTCTGTGCAGTCTGATCTTAATCTACACTGGTTGCAAAGACAACTATTATTGTATATGGCGCTTTGAAGTTTTTTCGCGCCTATATGTGGACCTCTTTCGACGGTTTAAATCTACAGTCCATTAAATGTATCTTGTAGAGATTTTAACACTACATAGGTTCAACAAAACAAGCGGACTATGTAAACAGAGAATCAGATCGTACATTCTATGGAGTATGATACTGAATGCCGTCTGCAAATCTCATAACTTTGCAAATGGCGATTTTCCAGGATTCAAAACTTTCTCGATGATTCCATTCGAATTTCAAGAAATAAAGCAGGAAATATTCTTTCTTAAAAATTAGATTCTAGCGTTATTGTATCGAAATCAAAGTCAATGAAACTCTCTTGTTAAAATTAATTGAAATCTTCATTAAAAACAGATTAAAACCGATACATGGATGATGCATGTCACCTTTCCCCAGTGTTGTGTTTATTACTTTGATCCGTCAAGCGTCTAGGAGAAATGATGAAGGGCGGATCATTATAAGGGAGACTACTCTTGGTTTCTCTCACTCTTAGGCAGTACGAGTTTTCTCCCCTAGACCACAATTTAAAAAAAAAAAAAATCCCAACTGCGAAAGTTTTGCATTACGGGTCTATAGACTTCATTTATAGGGTCGATTTGTAAAGGATATAATTCGATATCGTAAATAAACTGTCTAATTGAGAAAAATGACTATTTATCCATTTTTTTCTTCATATGTGAATCAAGGAAAATCATATTTACACATAATTATGTAGATTACGCCGTAGCTGTATGCTTGTATATGATTATATTTCTTATATATTTTCTATCGAATAATTCTTATGCAATTTAACCCTTCACGTGACAGTCCGGATATTTAGGGACACTACTTAGGCTTTTGGAAAACATATGTTTGGAATCTTGAGGAAAACTGCTGGTTACAAGCAATTTTCCTTCTGCCACATCGATTTCATATCCTTCGCAAAGTCCCTCTTTTGAAAAACTTTTGATCAAACAGTAGATTCCATCTGCAGATGCTATTTAAAACCAAAAACTACAAAACTTTAAATTTATAGTGTGGTAGATTTGTTGGTTAAGAATTTAACCCTTAGGCTATCCTACTATGTAACTGAGATAAAAACTGATAGTAACTAGAGGAGTTTGAGCGCCTGTATCGCTCCACAGGCTTGATTTTTCTGTAACAGTGAAGAGAAGTTTTTAACAATTACCATTCAATCCTGCATTTTAGCTACCAACCGAAGAGAAAAAGCTAAGAAAAAGATTGTGAGAAAAGAAGAAAATAATGGTAACCAGCATGTTCTTAGTTTTCCACAATAATTTCTACCCTTTTTGATACAAGCTTTACTAATCTGAAGCTATATTATATTGTCTGCAACATCTTTCAATTATGAGCAGTTACAAAATTTTGCCATCTGGTTATAGTTAAAGAGTGTCTTGTAACAAACCATTTTGGATGGGGAAACATCTAAATATAGGAAACTAGGTCACCAGGATTAACGCCCCTTCTGTTCACTTTGCACTTAGTCACCAGTAGGTCAACAAACCTTAATCAGAATAATAAAAGTGCAGAGGTTCTCTTGTTTTATATGAAAAGGACTATGGATTATGTGAAGCAACCCTCTTTAAGCCTTTACCAAACAACAAAATTTGGGATGTGACCAGATTGAAAGCATTTGCAAACGACAAATTAAACATTGATGAAATGATGATTTCTCTCTTTGATAGAGTAGAAAACACTGAGGGAAAAGGAGAAAATGCTGATTACCAGCATTTTCTCCTTTTCCAACAGTGTTTTCCAAAGACTTCTCGTCTTTGGTTGATTATGAGTAATTTCACCTTTTTCCACAGTGAAAACAACAATGAAATCCAATAAATGGTTTGAGAGAAGAAAATTTTCAAAGATTTTACTTTATACCATGAAAGGAAAATGAGTCTCCCATAAAAGCCATGTTTTTTGACAGATCATTTTTTTTCAGAGGAATTCTATAAACCTCTACCTAAGGAACATTCCTGCAAAATAATAATGCTATCCAATTAGCGGTTGAGGAGGAGAAGATTTTTAAAGGTTTTTACTTTGGTTGCCATGGCAACCAGAATTCTTCATGGAACACAATTATTTGAAGGAATTTGAAAGAGGACCACCTAAGCAACATTCCTGTGAAATTTGGTAAAATCCAGTCAGTAGTTTCTGAGAGGAAGTTTTTTAAATAAAAAGTTTACGGACGAACGAACGAACGGATGGACGGACAGACGGACGCACGACGGACACAACGCCATGACAATAGCTCGCTGGCTTGTGACGAGCAATTTCACCTTTTGCCACAATGTTTTCTACACTATCAAAAGGTGTCATATACACATAAGAAAGTGCTTCATCATTGCTGTTATTTAGCGTCAATTAGAGATACCATAGAAATGCCATATGGGGTTAAGGGTCAATACAATAAAATACTGTCATTGATATCACAGCTGCAACCGCTTCACCTATACATGCTCTCCCAGCTTTTTTTTCCAGTACCTCTCACTATGGTGTTCCTGGCTGCTTTCCCACATAATCATCTAGGCCATCATACACAGGTTATTCAGAAGCAAGATAGGAATGAATCCTGTTGCAATGACTATCATAAATTCTCTGAGAAGAAATTGGGTGCAATTTTGTACCAGCAACATGCTCCCTCAAATGTTGTTACTGGCTTAGCTACAGGCATTTTCATTGTATTATGTTTATCTTTAACATATATACTAACCATTTGCCGTACCATTCTGAGTTTTAGCAACCCTGAGGAAGACAGCTTTTTGAAAATGTAACCAGCATTTTCTCCTTTTCCCAAAATGTTTTCTACACTTTAGATAACAATTTTAGATTTTGAGTTACATTTATTTTGTTGTCTGCCATTTAGTAAAGAGTTAAGTGCTTTAATTTTTAGTTTTTGGACTCATTACTGGATAAACTCATTTACTGTACTGGTACATCTTTTTGTGCTCTTTTAGTGGACAGCATTTGTTGCAAACAATCACAAGTTTTTCCAGTAATGTATTTCATATCATTCAAAAAGTGTCTTTTTCTTGCTTTTCGTGTCATTTGTAACACACATAGTTATTGGTTTGCCAGAGAGCTTGAACTTATCACATAGGTTAACCCTTTTCTACACAATCTTTACTGGTAAGGACCTGAATGGAGATCATGGTTTCAACAATGGTTATGTGGGAAAGCAGCCAGTGGCTTGGAAAGAAAATTGTGTGGAGTACAAGTAAAAGAAATTCCAGGAAAGCATGGATAAGTGCACTGGCTGCCGATCAAACCTGGAGGCAAACGGCTTTTGAAAAGGTTTTCAGGAAAAAAAAAGAAACTGCTGAATACCAGCTTTTTCCCCTTTTCTCACCATTTTTCCTACCATTATTAAGAAAAACCCACATTTTGAGTTACTTTTAATTAGCAGTCTGCAAATGCTTTGGGCTCTGACTAGTACAAAAAAAATGTTACTAGTATTTGGTAACGAGTGGATCCCTTTAAAGCTATACATGAATGTCTCAATGATATTTGAATGATGTTGAAAAATACTGAAAATGGAAATATTTAACTGTGGACTAGTTTTACATAACATATATCCCTATGTTGTGAGGATGTTTTTGGTCTTCTGCAGTACAAAATTGTCTCAGAAGTTAATAAAGTGAACACTAAACAGTGATGTTACTAAAGTAATTGATAAACTTTGACATTGTTATTATATCACATACGGGCAGCTTTGTTTGTATCTGATTTAAATTTATGCAGTATCTTGATAAATGTTTACAGATTTATGCCTTTTTCTAGAAAAATATACGAATGCAGTGTCTCTCATCTTTTGTACTTTTCTTTACATTAATCAGATATTTCACTTTCTCGTGGTTTACTCAAAAGTGTTGGATTGCAAAGTGTTGGATGTTTTATACTCTTGAGTGCTGTAGTAATTGTGTTCTATTACGCGATTGTTGTTAATTTTTCTTTATATATCTAATTAACAGTCAGATATTTATCAGAAAACAAACACTAGACACTTATTTTAAATATATCCCAAAGGCAAGAAGTAAATGTTTATAACAAGCCTTCCTTCTTTTTCCAATATTATACCCTTTGACATTTAGATCAGTTTGATAATTGAGTGGTATATAGTAAAGATTTAAGAACTATCCCACAAAAAGAGAGACAAGTCTTTGAGCATCACTTTTGACTCGTTCGAATAAGTGTAGGTTCTAGTCGTCTAGCTTTTTTTTCTTTTTCCTTTTTTATCATATAATAAAAAAATAAAAAAACAGCTTTCATTTAAGAAATTATTACAACCTGGTCGTTGGATACGTCTGAACATGTAAAAGGAAAAGCAAAATGATCGGACTGCAACCCAGGCTACGTGCTGTCTTGAAATTGCTTAGTAAACCCTTCACTTTGCTGTAACAGTGGAGTTAGCCAAAATAACGTCTTGTCTATTTGAGACTGTGAGAATACGCAGCAAACTGTCCACCAACTGAAACTTGAATGAAAAGAGTAGGTCATTGATGGCCAGTCCATTTGATCTGCTCTAGTGAGAGGGCTATAATTTCTTGTGGTCGGGTACAAGGTCGTAGACCATGGTGCAACGGCTGTGGAAACAAGAGTTGGTACATCTAGTGCAGTTGATTTTGATGCGTCACAAAATCAGATGATGAGCAAATCAGCCGCCCCATATTCAGGCATCTTCATGTTTCAGGATAACATAACTCAGCCTGGTTTCAAACTTTTTTATTTTTCTGATTAACAACGTTATTTCCTGTATTTGAGTTTAGGATAACGATAAAGATTTAAAAAGAAAAATGACAATTTAACGAATTTCATCAGTTTTTGCAAAGTTTTTCCTTTTTCTTAATTTAAAGGTGGGTATTTAGAATTTTTACATTTCACCAAATTAAAAAATATATATATCACTGAAATTCATATGAAAAAATAATACAAATGATCAATAATTAAGATTCAAAAAATAAAAAAAAAATTTTTTTGATGGTATTCCCTTAAAAGGCTACGTAGCCTCTTAAGCTATTTTTAGATTTCGCGCCAAAAATCAATAAAGCATTTTTGGAAAGCCAAGTGACTGGCACGTGACTCATAACGCTGAAATTCCATTACATAACAAACATGTAATAATTATTTTCCATAATGTCTACTTCGGACCCTATGTTTGAAACTTAATCTGTGTATTACTGTATGTAGATGATTGAATTGAATATCTAAAAATAGAACGTGTCTCCCGTCCGTGTCAACCTGGGCTGTAGTAAATCTCTAATTTCTCGTGTTTTCGGACGGTGTTCGACTACTGGCGTTTTATGAATGAAAATTAAAAGGCTTTGGGAGTATAAGGATGATTTTTTTTTTCATTTTTGTACAATTATCGTCCCAAAATCTGAAGGGCCACCTTTAATGAGCCATGCTCTGGTAAAATGGACCTTAATGCATCTCCGTGATGCATTATACCACGCAAGACTTCACCTTATTGTGGATACATAAAACTCATTTTGTTCAACAACCGTCGGAATCATAAGGTAGAATTATCCTTTGACAAGCAGAAATTTTAAAGACCGTGAAAAGTTTCGGCCCATGTCAGCCGGCGCAGACTGCGCAGGCTGACGTGGCTCGATACTTTATTGCAAATGCATCTAGCCCCCTTTTCACAAAGCTTGGCTCATATATAAAAACCCATACTGCGCATAAATACATGATTGCAATCCTGCCATACAGTACAATTGTTGACTCATCCCTATTGATCGTTTACCACACAATGACGACTCTCAACACCCTTTAGGAAAGAAGCCTTTTGAAAACATCATGGGAAAAGGAGAAAATGCTGGTAACCAGCATTTTCTCCTTTACCCAAAATGTTTTCTACCCTATCAGGATCAAATTCCATTATTTGAGTCCCATTTAAATTGACTTCTGCAAACGCTTTCAATTTTCGACAAGGCTAGGTTTTTTTCTCCTAGTAAAGAGTTGACCCTTCACATAATTCGAGTTTAACGACCCTGAGGAAGAAATCTTTATGAAACGTAGCGGAAAAGTAGACAATGTTAGTAACCACCATTTCCTCCTTTTCTCCACATTTTTTTTCAATCGATCCAAGAAGATTCAGTTTTTGACTCGCATTTTTACTGGCTGCAGTCGGTATCAACTTATACAGGTGTAATATTTTATTGTTTGGTAGAGTTGACTTTTTACTAAACGACAAAATCTTAAAATTTGTTCAAATTGAAAGCGTATGCAGACGATAAAAGGTATGTGATTGAAAAATAAAAAGTTGGCTTTAGATGAGTAGAAAACATAGTAGGGAAAGGAGAAAATGCTGGTTACAAGCATTTCCTCTTTTTCCTAAAATGTTTTCAAAAGGTTTCTTTCTTCGAGTCGTAAAAACCAGGGATTGTTTGGTAATGGGTTAATGTATTTGCGACGGCTTATCAAATGTGAATCAAATGATGGGATTTGTTTCGGATAGGGTAAAAAAAAAGTTGTTGGGAAAAGGAAAAAAAAAATGCCGTTCTTTTTTCAATATATTTTCCTTTCTCCCAAATCGTATTCAAATGCCTTCTGCTTCAGTGCCGTAAAAAACCTGGGTTGTTTGATAAAGGGTTAATTGATTTACAGTCGTGATTAGACATTCAAAGCTCATCACTAACGATGCAGCATCAGAAAATTTATTTTGTACATTATCCCGGTAAATTGTGCTATAGATAAGAGTGTTTAGGCCCTGACTTGTACATCTTTAGAAATACACCATTAGGGAAGCAGCATTTACATGCAATTGCCTCTTTACCCTCGTGTTTTCCATACTAGTTTTCTAACCGCAAAGAAATGGCAATTGTTTTAATTTGCAATTGTTTGGACTTTCCGCAGGTCTGAAGCAGGGATCGTGTATATAAGATCCCTGGTCTAAAAGTAACATCTCAGGCCTCTGAAATTGCACAGGTCTATCACGGGATAAAGAATTATTCATTAGTCTATCACTGGATTACAGACAAATGTCTCATTATTGGACACCGTTACTATAAATAGCACATTGGTGAATCCCTCTTTATTCTATATAATATTATATACAGCAAAGAGGCAGTTGCCACTGTGCTATATAAAGTAACGGTGTTAAAGATTCCACTATTCCGTAATACAGGCGACGCATCAATATGCTTTCATAAGTGGTCAATGATCGACCATGGAAAATGTTATTATTTTGAAAACACTTTTGGAAAAGTAGAAAATCCTCTTCCACCGTGTTTTCTACCGAGCTGGAAACAAACTTTAATATTTTAGTCACATTCATTTCGTTTGCTGGACCAGTCTAAAAATTTGTTGTTTGGTAAAGAATTAAATTCGTGATTGTGTAGTTAAAGTTTAGAAAGGACATTTTGCTCCATCAAAATTGGTCAACTTCGCCATGAGTGGATTTGGATCGTAGAAAACTTCAATGGATTCGATCTTGAGCTGGTCGTTTACTCGCGCTATACAGCTGCCATACATATTCAGGGTTTCTCCGCTAGGTGGCACGTCCTCGTATGATCCTTCCCATGTTCCCCAGTGTCTCCATGTGAAAGAAACGTTGGGAGGCCCTGCAAACAAGAACCCTGTATACTAATTAACCTTTACCAGACAACACAATTTTAGCTTTGTCAAAATTTAAAGCATTTATGGACGACAATGACAATGTGACTAAAAAAAAGAGGTGCAAATTTTCACTGATAGGGTAGAAAGCATTGTGAGAAAAGGAGAAAATGCTGATTATCAGAATGATATTTCTCACATTGTTTTAAAAAGCCTTTCACATGATCATTAAATCTCGGCATCGTTGGTAAAGGGTTAACCTTACCTGTCTGATCGAAGACGACAAATTAAATGTATCTTTAATGAAGGGGTTTGTTTTTGAATGGGTAGGAAAAAAAATAGTAGAAATCAAAGGACTGAAAGTCCTGAAAAGCGTATTAGTAAAACAGTTTTAGGTTATGATTTGATGTAATGAAAATTACTTTTTTAACCACATGTTTTTCCCATGGTTCTTGGTTTTGATGATCCTGGAGTAACTTAAAAGAATTTGGTAAAACAACATGGGAAAGGGAAAAGTACAGGTAATCATCAATTTCAGTCTTTTTCATGACCTCTGCGAATGCTTTTTATTAAGACTAGTTCAAAACTTTGTTATTTTTTAAAGCGTAAATCCTTTACCTCCTAAATAACTGAAATGAGACTTTCAAGCTGAGAGTAAAAAAAAGCCCTTTCTGTTCAAAAGTTATTACTTGGAGAAAAAATATCTATAGATCGGACAGTGTAGGATGACGATCAGACTGGACGTTCTCTGCTGTCGGATCTTGATCTACACTGTCCGCAAAAGGCCACTGAGTGGCGCATAGCAGCCTACAGATTACGTAATTTCCTTACCCGAGAGGACCTCTAAAACTTCCCAAGCAAAGCCACTCTTAAAAGTTGACCTGAACAGGCGGTGAGAGTCTTCGTTAGACCTAGTGTTTGGATAAAGGGGACTGTCTGCAAGGAGCATGTTGTAGTTTCCCATCTTGATGTTGTCTTCGAGATTGAACTTCTTTCCTCCATTTGTGTTTATCGTAAACTTTTCCTTGTCCACAGAACCCCAATCCTGTGATGAAATATGAAACATGAGAGTGTGTGGTAAAGGGTTAAAACTATATTTAATGTACGAGTTTTGATAAGTTCAAGTGTGTCTACGCATAACAGGGAACAAATGTGCCCCATCCTGCATAAAGGGATCATCTGCGAATTTTGTACTTCATTCAGATGAAAACAGATCAACGATGGTGCACATAAGTTTAAGCTGATGATTCAAAAATGATTGTATAACAAGGCACAATGACCACGTTTCATACATAAAGTGTCATTAAAGCGAAAAGTGTCAACCCTCTCAGCCTGCCAAATTCGCGCAGTCTGACCAGGGTTGACATTTTTCGCAGTTCGCAGAAGGTCCCTTTTTGCGTGGTAGGTCACAATTATAATACAAATGCGGCGTGCATTGGCAAAAGTGAGTTTAACCCATTACCACACGACAAAATTTTAGACTGGTTCAAATTGAAAGCATTTGCAGACGACAAAATAAAGGTGACTGAAAAATGAAATTTGTTCTGGGAGGGGTAGAAAACACTGTGGGAAAAGGAGAAAATGCTGGTCACCAGCATTTTCTCCTTTTCCCACAGTATCGTCAAAAGTAGGGATTGTGTGGTAATGGGTTAATGCATCGCTTTCATGTATGATACAAAGTAGGTACTGACATAAGCATGAACTATTTAAGTCCGTTTTGTCTATTATGAACTACAACATGAGGTAGAAAGGTCCTTGGATATCAATAATTTACCAAAGTGAAACAAATTTCGTCTGAAACCCCTTTCACACCGTGGCGGCAATCACATGGCGTCCAAGAAAATTTGCAAACGCCGAGGTGCGTGTTGTACGATCGCAAGCATCGCCAAAACAACGCAGTGGCATCGAAAGTAGGCGCGTTGGGATCGTCCGGGACGTCGTGGGACGGTGCGTACTTTGAGCATGCACAAAACAAACGCCCTTGGCCAGCCTTCCTAGAAGAGCGCAGTGGGATCATCGGATGCATAGTCGTATTCTGGTGCAGTAAGATCTCCTACAACGCCATGGGAGATCCAACGGCTTGCACAGAGGTTGCAGTGCAAACGCTATGGTTGTTGGTGGCGCTTGCATCGAGATCGTACCGCGTGCTTTGAGGTGCTTTACGTCTACACTGTGTAGTGATGGTTGACAGTGGATGACTTGCTTCTATTTGAGAGGGTCCGGCTTTATGCCCTACTTTTTTCACCTTCCTTTTCACGAGCATAGTTTTATTTTCCATTGAATTTTGGAAACCACAGCAAAGGAACAATCGGTGAATAAGTGTGTTTGCATTCAATTCATTTTCAGAGATGAAATGGGAGTGCAGAGAAAGACCAAGAACTCCGTGCGAACGGGAAGACGCCTCATAGGAGCTCCGTTGCCACGCCGTGGTCGTGATGATAACGCCGTGACATCTCCGTCTTCGCCAAAAATATCGAATTTTTCTTGCGACCTCGTGGGGTTCAAGAAAAATTATTAAATGCTTGTTACTGGTATTTCCTCCTTTTCCGTCAATGTTTTCAAAACTCCATTTCATTACGGTCGAATAAATACGGAAATTCTTGGTAAAGGGTTAATTGATCTGGCGCCGAAAAAGTCCTTCTCTAATTATTTCTTATGCACCTCAAACAAACAGATCTTGAGCTACCAATAAACCCCAACCCACACCAACTCGATGAGAGTTTCGACGGTAATGCTTTCCTTTTTCTCAATGCCCTCTGAATACTCTTGTCTAAGTTTTCCATCAGGAAAATAAGGCGCTTGAAATTAAAAAAAAAATGAAAGTTTTTCAAGAGAGCCTTTGCATAAAATGAATCTACGCACACATTACACTTTCATTACGTTTGGTCAGAAATGTTGTAAGATATCTGTTGATACAATGAATGGTTTATTTGAATCAACGCACTGAAAGAACTGTACACGGTCATGTTTGTGAACTCAACACTGCTGATGCTGCTGGTGAAAACCGTATCCATGGCATACAGCATCATCTTTAATAAGCTTGTGATATAGAGTATAATCTATGACAGAACTTGCACCTTTTATTGATTATCTAAGCTAAGATTTTTTTTAAGCCAAGCAAACCAGAATAGTAACTGTACCAAATGTTAATCCTTTTCGTAAATCTCATGGTAATCTTCGAGAATATTTTTGATACTGATATGAAACATTCAAAAGTACATTTGGTGACCTAAGGATATATGTACTTCCGTGTAATTCATTGCCTCTAGAATGCTTTCAGGACACAGCGATTATGTGTTTATTTTATGCTTTACTTTATGTGTTTTATCTGCAAATGCCCATGTGATTTCTCAGATTTATAGTTATTTAGAAGCTTGAGTCGTAAAAATGCAGTGAACTCGCTGCTTTGATTTGAACTTATTATTCCTTTGCTTTGTAATGAAAAACAATTATTTAGGTACGAATTGAATAATTAAATAATAGTTAAGTTCATTTGTGACTTATACAAGAAAAATAAAAAAAAAAACCGCATGTTTCCTAACTGGCTGATAGGGTGCAGTCAAAATTGCGTTTGATCATAACCTTGCATAAATTGTAATAAGTCCTGCTCCCCAGATAGCATAATTTGGAATTACGCTCAGAAGAAAATAGGGTTTAAGAAAACAAAAGTCCTGAACATTTCCCCGACGGGGGTGTAGGGAAGGGGTTTGCGAATACACTAAGTACTGACTCAGCATATGCCCGAAAATTTTTCTTGTAATAAACAGGCAAATCAGCACGTATTGTAGTCAAATACATAAACGCAACATAAACAACTTTAAAACACTGCAGTGAAAGCAAAAGGGAGGGATGAGGGATCTTCTACTTATGTCCTACTTTTGATGGTCTACTGCAAGATCCTAACAGTCATTTGAAGAATGGAAGGTCAAATGCATGGGATATCAATATGAGTTGGGAATTAAACGGCGCGCTTTGTTTAAAGTCACTGATTTCCAAAGGTCATTCAAACTGGGTCATGTTCCCAACCACTGTAAATTCTCGTGCTTAAACTTTTCGCAACATTGAAAAATGATATGAACGTCTGACCAAAATTCCAACTAAATCCTTTGCTTTGAAGAGCTTAGAGAAAAAAACGACTTTGAAAACATTACAAGAAAAGAACAAAAGTCGATAACGAAAGTGCTTTTGAAAACAGCATTTTCAGGTAACCAGCATTGTCTTATTATTCCCAAATGTTTTATTCTGTCGTCTGATTTTTTTTTTTTTCAAATTGGACAGGTATAAAGCTCTTCTCGTCTGCCCAAAACACAAAACAGACCGACTTATAAAATATCAAACTTGTATGCGTGCACATGAATGTTTGACGTAGATCCGAGATCCGATTTCATTTTAATAGCCGTCTGAATTTTGATACGAAATCTTACCGACAAGCAGACATTTGCAGACGATCAATTAAATGTGGCTAAAAATGTTAAGGGCTAAGTTTGAAATGGTACAAAACATGCAGGGGAAAAAGTGAATGCTCATCACTAGAATTTTCTTCCTTTCTGTACATAACTGGTATGGTTCAAAGTTACAGGCAGTTAAACATTTGCTTATTTTTTTTCAAATCGATATTAGATCTTCAATCAGCAACATTTTTCTCACACTATATTGTGATTGTGTCAAGTCTAAAAATATACCGAAAGTCATATCTAGTTTGCTTCACGTTGGGATTTGGAATTTGATGAAATATTTATGGTCACTGAGTATTTTACACTGATGCATAATTGCGTGGCGAATTGAAATGTTGACTTGCACAAAGATTTAGAGATGGCCAACAGCTTTGCCAAAATGAAAATAAATAACTACTCTCGAAATTTCAAGCACATGTGGTGGATATGTTGAAATTCAGGTCACACACTCTGTGCACAGGTTGAAGGGTTCACAAACCGTCCTCCTACAAACCGATGAAAACTGAAAAAAACAAAATAACTCTTATTTTTTTCCTTTTTTGTACATTTTCACAGACTTGTAACTGGGAAATCACTAGTTTGAGCCTCCCTGAACGCACGGGAATTTTCCTTTGAGTGTCCTTGGGCAAAACACTTCATTGCTCCAGCGTACGTGGTACTGGTATAACTCAGTGAATATTTGAGCTGTTGCAATAATATAACTGTATGACCGAAACAATGTTGAAAGCGGCGTAAACACCATTTCATTAATCGTAGAAGGGTCTAAATATGGCCAGCAAAGATATCTTAAAGAAAAGATAAATCACAAAGATAATTCACATTTTTTTTTTCAATTTCACGCACTTGTGATAATGCAAGAATATGGGACAATCTTTTGCATAAGATTGAAATTCAAGAAGCTCACATGTCAGCTTTTTTTTTATGCGACCCTGAAGAGACGAGGCGAGAAAAGAAATATCCCTTTACAATTTTATCAATTTTTTCCTTGTATGGTTCAAAATTTGGCAGTTGGACATCGTGAAGAATGTGGCATATTTTTCTCTTGTAAACTGTTGGACCAGCAGGTTTAATAATTTCCTTTTCGGCAAGAATTTTGACTTATTTTCTCCAAGTGCGGCATAAATAATGCGTAGGTCATTGATAAATCAAAAAGTTCCTAAAGAAATAACACAGTCATGCTCTCATTTTCAAAGTACGATCGGACCAACACCAAACATACCCTTTAAACATAGCCTTCCATTAATTTCCTGAAAAACAAAAACACAGTGACAACGATTGAGCTTTTATGTGCAATTCACTGACCTTTTGCGGACACTGCAGATCAAGATCAGACTGCACAGAATGTGCAGTCTGATCTTGAATATACACTGTCCGACTAGGAGATATCTTTTCTCCAAAAATTATATTTCAGTTAAGGGAAAGTCTATATAGGGTATAATGGAATACTATTTTTAATGACAGTTAAGAAGTAAAGTAATTTCTAGTACTCGAGATGGGAAAACAGATTATTTTGACCAAAATGCACTAAAGCTTGAATCTGGTAACTTAAATGCACACGATTGGTGGAAAACTCTTTAAGTTGTTTACATATCCAACTCCAAGCTCATCGTCAAGATTTTTATCCTACAAGTGACAGATTAGCAGTGGATGATTATGCAAAAGCAAATGTTTTGAATAAGTTTTCCTCTAGTCAGTCTATGATTGACGACTCTTTAAACTCTCCTCCGAGGGACAATCAGCAATTTATAGGCGAAACGCTTAATTGTATAGTCATTACTCCAAATAAGATTTTCAATGTATTACAAACTCTTCGTAATGGTAAACCATCAGGTCCAGAAAGTATCTATGACAAAACCTGGGTAGACTCAGCAGCCCAGATTTCAACTCCACTTTGTCGATTATTTAATCTTTGTCTCGTTACTATCTACTTATAAAATTCATTCGTTTTATTTACCAGGATTGGGGTTGATTGGACATTCGGTTTTTAGGCCAGGTAATCCCTCTCAAGGGATTCCCTTGCCTATAGGGATCGTAAGCTGCCTATTCAGACAAAAATGTTGAACGGTGTGTCCACTCTATATTGCTGAGTCCGCCAAAACAAGTAGTTTCCCAAGTATATTCAGAGATTACTTATCACACGGTGTGAATGCTTTCCTTTCCTCAAAGCTTTCACCTGCAAAATGCCATGAAATTGCAAGGGTATTACCATCCTTTACTAACTGACGAGTGTGTGTTTTTTATCCCGTTTTTGTCACTAACACTGACCTAATAAAGGCGTAAGCAAATAAACTTAGCTTTATCCGGCAGTTGTGTATTCTTACGCGCTATATACGGTCAGTATCTATAATGCTCTCTCTTGCACTCTGGATCATTCACATTCAGGTATGGCGAGATTAACGAACGACGACTCTGCTCGGTGTTTCGCTATAACGTTGTGTTGACATTTGAACATGTGTGTCACAAAACATCTCTCCGCTAAAATGCGATTGTAAATAAAGCAAACTACATATAGAGTATTGGCCCGTGTTATGTTTCTCACTTTTTCTTATGTATATCGACTGAATGTAGGGTACTTCAGCGGAATGCTGGAGAAATCGGCCCCTGGAGAAATCGTCCCCAAACTGCTTGGCCCGTGTTATGTTTATCACTCCGGAGAAATCGTCCCCTGGAGACGATTTCTTTGGTGAAATCGTCCCCAAATAAAATTTTAGAAAAATCGACCCCAACATCAAATTTCATCCATATCGTTAATCAAGTTGTCTATAAAAATATTTTTGAAATTTCGTTTTAGTATGTTTATTATGTGTATAAGTTACCTTTATCCAAGAGTTATTTGGTAGTTTTGTCATTCTGTTTATACTGCCTATTTCACCCTGATAGGATGTATTTCACACCTTTTACACCTGTCACAACTAGATTACACCTGTGTGATTCTTAAAAATGTCTTTGATTGACTTTGATTTGAAACCAAATAAATGCTTATATTTTTTTTCTGTAGTCGTTCGCTTGTCATTTAATGTATTTTTTTTTTTTATCTCTCTCTCTGTACTAGTGCCATATGACATACCTGTGACCAATACCATTTAGCAGGGGCATCATTGTCTCTGACACACATATTTCTAGTGTTCACTAGGGCTTGTGTGCATCCGAATATTGCCGGTCCATAACTTCTACAATTGTGGATGGATTTCAAAATAATTTGGCACAATTGACCTCCATCAGGGTCAGATGTGCCATTTGAAACATCTGTTCAAGTAGGTTCAAGATCAAGGCCACATTGAAGGCCAATTTTTCGTCCGAACCATAACTTCTACATTTTAAGATAGATTCCGATATAAATTGGCATAATGCATTGTTCTCCATCATGAATTGAAGTTCCCTTTGAAACATTTATTCAGGTCCAGGGTCTAGGTCAAGCATCCTCGGATACCCCAGGGTCTCCCTATTTGCTACGCTACATCGACCCTGGGACAATTGACTAATAAAACTTTGAATCAGCCGCCGAAAATCGATACGAAACGTCATACCGTACAGTCCACTCGCCCATCACAAAATGATGATAGAACCAATGAAAAGCCAGCATTCGGCCAGCGGTAAAGCGAGCCGCCGAAAATCGATACGAAACGTCATAGCGTACAGTACACTCGCCCATCGCAAAATGATGATGGAACCAATGAAAAGCCAGCATTCGGCCAGCGGTAAAGCGAAGGAAATTCAACTAATTGTCCCAGGGGTCGATGTAGCGTAGCAAATAGGGAGACCCCGGGGTATACGAGGATGAGGTCAAGCTTGAGAGTCAAGAGTTGGCGGGCTTGACACAAGTTGTCCTTGGAGAACGATTATGAATTAGGATTAACGTCTTTTTATATTATGTATATATATATACTGTGACTTGTCCGTAAAATAGGCAAGTAAAATAGGAAAATCGAGCCTAATCGTTTTCCCAAAAACAATCCAACCTTTTCACAGTATTTTATTGAGAAAATATTTTGGCTAAAAGAGAATTTGCTAGTAACAAGCAATTCCTCCCAATTTCCCCAAAATCTTACTTTTCAATATACACGAAGAACTACTTTGGATTTTCATCTACAACTTCCTTCAAATATGACCAATTCAAAATTTCGTTGACTTGTGGAAGGGAGAGACAACATGACCAACTGCCATATCACTCCAGTCTTTATTATTCATTACATTTTACCTTGATATCTATCTTACATGTATTTTCATTGAAATCGATAAAAATAAATATGTTCTTGCGTCATAAATGTAAAAAATAACGTAATTCAGGACTACAAGACATCACATGTCTCAGAAAATTTAGATAACCAAAGTTGGTATTGCACCGATTCAATACGGTTCAATTTTGACTTGGGACTGTTTACAAGTATGACAAATTACTAAGTATTCTAAGCCATTATCAAGCACCCCATAACTGTGCGCACATGCCTAGCTCTGGCTTAATTAGTTTCTGGCTGGTGCTTTCTAGTATCAGTTCAAAATTTCCTGATAAAACCAAGAATTCCAGGGGCTTAGTGGAATCCACTTGTATCCCTTTCCGTCTACCTGTTTGTATTAATTAAAATTGACCTCATGTGTTGTTTCGTGTCCTCAATTTCCTGGGCTTCAGTACTATCAGTACTTTGATTACTTTTCTAACCAAACTTTGGAGGGTCATGGTTCTGTATAAGGGGACTCAATATTTTCGTAGCATAAACGAGCAAGAGGAGAACGTGTACGAAAGACAATCCATATTGGTCCCGATGGCATACGTTTACAGTGGAGCCATATTCAAATTGTACGGTCGTCCCCACATGATTGCGATAATATCATACCCGATATCACGGAATGGTACAACAAACTTAAAGAAATATAGAACAAAATAGATCTACAAAAAAAGTATGTCAAGATATCCGTTTTTTTTTTGTAATATTAGAAAGTTATACTAGTGGAAATTCCGGCCTCTTTTGCACTAAACTAAAACCAGGACAGGTGCGAGTGTACAAGTCTCGAGGAAGCTATATAATACTGCTCGGTTAATACCACCAAGTGATATATTATCATCGAAGGGATTGTTTGGGAAAGGGTTAACTTATTACCTAACGACTAAATTTTAGGTTTATCCAAATCGAAAGCATTTGCAGACGACAAAATAAAAGTGACAGAAAATTTGAAATTTGTTTTGTGAAGAGTAGAAAACATTGTGACAAAAGGAGAAAATGTTGGTTACCAGCATTTTCTCCTTTTGTCACAATGTTTTTAAAGGCTTCTTTCTGTGGGTCTTCAAGATTAGGGATTGTGTGGTGATGGGTTAATTTGAAAGTACTTAAGTGTGTTTATTAATTCAATCCCAGTGTGCTTCAACCGCAGACGTCATGTGGTTAATTTGTACTTCATAAATTGTTATTTCTCATTCAAATTTCTAGCTTTTTTATGGTACGGTCACAAATCAGTAAATGCCGCCTGCCGGCGTGGTAACTGCCAGTTTTCACTCAAATACGGCCGGTGGCAGCTCGATGGCAGCCCGGCGGCAGGCACAATCGGCAGGCGGCAGGCGGCATTTTAGACGCCGCCAGGACGCCGCTGAAGTTTTAAGAAAAAGTTAAAATTCTTTCTGCCACCGGCCGATTTTTTTCCAATTGTGCCTGTCGTCAGGGCGCCGGCCGGGCGCATTTCGTACTCGCAAGTTGGCTGTCAAGCGGCAGACGGGCTGCAGCGCGGTTTTTACTCGGTCGTCACGGGGTTCCAGGGCCTTCAATCTTCGGCTGGCGATCGGTAGCGACTAACTGCCACTCTCCACCATCCGGCCTGCTACCTTCATGCTACCGATAGGCCACTGTGCGATATCAAAATATCTGCTGGCGGCAGGGCGGAGATTGAAAAGCAGATGGAAGGCGACTGGCGGTGTTGGTAGGTGGCAGGATGGCGATCTGCCGAGTGCAGACTCCTGGGCCCCTGAATATAAATCTGAGGCTATTCACAATTAAAAAATTGTCGTCATGGCGATTCTAACAGCACCATAGCGACTCAGAGACTTGCGTATTGCTGGGATGGGCTCTAGTCTCTTGCGATTCGATGCTGGTGCTCCTGCCCCTTTCTTAAGAATTAGATCTATTTATCTTTTGGTTGATAATAATAATGCACACTTTGTAGTGATACGAGAGCAATCTAGCTTTATATATCCCCCGTAAACCAGCCTGCCGCCGCCAGATTATCGGGCGGGCGCCTGGCGGTGGTAGTTTGAACGTCCAATCGCCGGCCGGTGTCAGGTGTAAATGGTCGGTGTCCGCCAGGTCGCCGGGCGGTGGCAGGTAAGATCTGACGGCTGCCGGCCTGTCGCCTAACTGCCACCGGTCGACACCCTGATGACGCCCCACACCCCTCGAACTTAAGAAACTGCCTGCCGCCGCCCGTAACCCGCCAGGCGGCCTTTAACTGGCAGTTATTTATGACCACTCTCAACGATTTGTAAAAAATCGGCCGGCGGCATGTAATATTAAGAATCTACCGATGTCTAAAAGTCGGCAGACGGTAGTTTCACATTGTGACCGTAGTGTTAGCTAAGCAATAGATATGATAAGATAAAACAAAATATTTTTGCTATGGCTGTAAAAATAACGCAACTCATTTTATACACTTCAACTGGCTAGAGGGAATATTATGGACACACTTTCGGATTTTTCCAGACATTCACACCAAATTGGACCAAAACTCAATACCTGAAACTAGTGTTCTTGCAGAGCAATTGTGCAAAAAAATGTATTAATGTTTAATGAAACTACGTGTATGTCTTTTATTTTTCAACAAATATACATGTATATTGACTAAAGGATCATCACTGGATGCATATCAATCATTTCTACGTCGTAGGCTAATGTAATGATTTCGCAGCCAGTGTAATGCAGAGAAATGACCCTCTCCTGCAAAATGACTCTACATAGAGTAATGACCCATGGGTCATTTCTCTACGTAAAGAATCACCCGGGTCATTATTCTACGTAGAGAAATGATCCCAGAGGATCATTTCTCTACGTAGAATAATGACCTGGGTCATTCCTCTACGTTCTAAGATCATTTCTCTACGTAGAATAATGACCTGGGTCATTCCTCTACGTTCTAAGATCATTTCTCTACGTAGAATAATGACCTAGGTCATTCCTCTACTTTCTGGGATCATTTCTCTACGTAGAGTAATGACCTGGGTCATTCCTCTAACGGTTCTGGGATCATTTCTCTACGTAGAATAATGGCCCGGCTCATTTTGTAGGGGAGGGTCATTTTTCTGTATTACATTGGCATAAATCAAGATCAGACTACACAGGGAGAGCAGTCTGATCTTTACAGGTTATTGTTTTAGTCAAGGTCATAAGCTAAAGAAATGTTCGGGTATGAGTGGATTGTACTTTCAGCCGTAAAAAATGGCCAAGTTTACATTATTGGCTTGCAACATGCGACAAAGGGCACTCGAACATTTGCGTAAAGTGTCGTCTAGGACCACTTTGGGCAGTCAGCGCAAGTTTAATCGCCTTCGAGCACCACTTAACTCATTACCAAACGACAATATTTTAGGCTTGTCTAAATCGAAAGCATTTGCAGACAAAAAAATAAAAGTAACTGAAAATTTGATTTTTTTTCTGTGAAAGATAGAAAACATTGCGGGAAAAGGAAAAAGTGCTGGTTACCAGCATTTTCTCCTTTTCCAACAATGTTTTCAAAAGGCTGCTTCCTCGGAGGTCGTTAAAACGTAGATAAATTTGTGTGGTTTTAGGACAAATAGGGAGGTATTTCGTAACATCTCATCAGATTATTTTTGCCGTTTCATTTCTGCTTTTTAACGGTTAACAATATGCATTGTTGGACCGAACTATGGGGTTGACCGAACTATGGGGTTGAACCCCAAAGTTCGAACTTTGGGGTTCAACCCCATAGTTCGGTCAACCCCATAGTTCGGTCCAACAATGCATTAACGTTAAGTGCATTCGTTACACGGTGAAACATCCTTATCGAATTATGGAAAATTTATATTGCGGCTTTCATAACATCGTTGCAAATATTTTGACAACAATTTCTGGTAACAGTTTGACAGCATTGTTGGGAAAATCAGAATTTGCAAGCAATTTCTGCTCTTCCAACAATGTTTTAAAAAATTGGTCCGCTGCAAGACGAGAACAAAAGTTGTCTATAGGAAATTATGGCCTAGCTTGGCTCTTAACGCCTTTACACGTATTCAAATTTTGACACAATGCTTTCAAAAAACGGCCCGCTCTAAGGGCAAAACATAAAATATGTGTATTGAAATAGAGGATTAACTTGTCTCTTAACTCCTTTATATTCATTCAAATGTCCCCGAGCTGAGCCCAGTAGCACTTTTTGTAAATAACAGGACTCCAAGCCGAGGTGTCACATGTTCGATTCCAAGACCGGACATAGGCTTTTTGAGGGTCGATAATAATTAATCCTTTCCCAAACAATCCCTGGTTTTTACGTTTCAGGAATAGAAGCCTTTTGAAAACATTGTGGAAAAAGGAGAAAATGCTGGTAAACAGCATTTTCTCCTTTTCACACAATGTTTTCTACCCTCTTAGACACAAATTTCAAATTTTGGATTAGGTTAATTTGTCGTCTGCAACTGCTTTCGATTTGGACCAGTCAAAAATTACGTCGTTTGGTAAAGGGTTAAAGCGACAAACGTCGTTCTCTCCTCACCTACGAGCACTGTTAGAAGTTTGTTTGTTTGCGGAAAACAAGCACTGGATTAAGAAGATTTGCTAAATACTGGGAGAAAACAAATCCAGAGAAACATAGACAGGTTAACAGATCAATGCTATTACTAAAATTCTTAAAGACAGCCTGTCAGAGTTAAACACATTTTTAACAAACAAACAGACAATCTGACAAATCAGACTCCACAAAATCAAAGCATGCATCCCAATTAAAATTTTAATGACATTTTATTTTAAACGGGGGTCTGGATTGAAGGGAACTTGGAATGCATATGAGAAGGATCTGCATAAGAAAAAAACAAAAGTCCTTCAGTATCACATGAAGAAATCGATTAGATTTAGCCATTTACTAAAATCTTCCATGTGTTTTTATACTCGAGCGGTACTCTTGAAAATGGGTTCAATGCACCCTTCAATTCATTCATTCATTCATTCATTCATTCATTCATTCAGTGATAATAATAAGGCCTCTATCCCACAATACAAAACGCAAACATACACTGAAATGAACTTCTAAACGGCCACTTTTGTTTCTCCTATAAATTGGAGCAAGTATAAACAAGAGGACCATGATGGTCCTATATCGCTCACCTGAGTACTAAGCTGTAAAATCAAACTTGTGACCCCTGGGCAGGGCCAATTTTGACCCCTGGGGCATCCTAAGAAAAAAACTTGCTAGAGGTACACTAGGAGATGCAACTTAAAAATATTAAAGCTCTATACCTTCTAGTTTCAGAGAAGTAGAATTTTAAAGTTTTTCTTCTTTGTTTATATGTTTCGAACTTGTGACCCCTGGGCAGGGCAAGTTAAGACCCCAGGGACATCGTATGAAGAAACTTTGTAGAAGTCCACTAAAAGATGCTACATACCAAATATCAAAGCTCTACGCCTTCTAGTTTCAGAGAAGAATAATATTGACATTTTCATTCTTTGTTCCTATGTTTCGAACTTGTGACCCATGGGGGCAGGGCAAGTTTTGACCCCAGGGGCATCATATGAACAATCTTGGTAGAGGTTCACTAGGAGATGCTACATACCAAATATCAAAGCTCTGCACCATCTAGTTTCAGAGAAGAAGAATTTTAAAGTTTTCCTTCTTTGTTCCTATGTTTCGAACTTGTGACCCCCGGGGCGGGGCCAATTTTGACCCCAGGGACATCATATGAATAATCTTTGTAGAGGTCCACTAGGAGATGCTACATACCAAATATCAAAGCTCTGCACCTTCTAGTTTTAGAGAAGAAGAATTTTAAGTTTTCCTTCTTTGTTCCTATGTTTCAAACTTGTGACCCCCGGGGCGGGGCCAATTTTGACCCCAGGGACATCATATGTACAATCTTGGTAGAGGTCCACTAGGAGATGCTACACATCAAAAAAATCAAAGCTCTACGCGTTCTACTTTCAGAGAAGAAGATTTTCAAAGTTTTCCTTCTTTGTTCCTATGTTTCAGAATTTTGACCCACGGGGCGGGGCCAGTTTTGACCCCAGGGACATCATATGAAAAATCTTGGTAGAGGTCCACTAGGAAATGTTACATACCAAATATCAAAGCTCTGCACCATCTAGTTTCAGAGAAGAAGAATTTAAAGTTTTCCTTCTTTGTTCCTATGTTTCAAACTTGTGACCCCCGGGGCGGGGCCAATTTTGACCCCAGGGACATCATATGAACAATCTTGGTAGAGGTCCACTAGGAGATGCTACATACCAAATATCAAAGCCCTGCACCTTCTAGTTTCAGAGAAGAAGAATTTTAAAGTTTTCCTTCTTTGTTCCTATGTTCCAAACTTGTGACCCCCGGGGCGGAGCCAGTTTTGACCCCAGGGACATCATATGAACAATCTTGGTAGAGGTCCACTAGGCGATGCTACATACCAAATATCAAAGCTCTACGCCTTCTAGTTTCAGAGAAGAAGATTTTCAAAGATTTTGCTATTTTTTTCCTTTCGGTTGCCATGGCAACCAGAATTATGGGTGGAATTCAATCTCTTGAACAACTTTGGTAGAGCTTCACCCAAGGAACATCCCTGCCAAGTTTCATCAAGATTGGCCCAGTGGTTTAGGAGGAGAAGATGTTTAAAGAAATTGTGGACGACGGACGACGGACGACGGACGACGCACGAAGGACGACGGACGACGGACGCCGGACATTGGGCGATCACAAAAGCTCATCATGAGCACTTCGTGCTCAGGTGAGCTAAAAATGTTAATGAAAACAAATTGTGACGTATATCTGGACGTCAACCATAGTATTGTGGTGAAAAAATTCCCGATTTTGCCAACAGAAGAACTCCCTTTTTCGAAAAACGGAAAATCAGTTGCTTGCTCATGCGTGGTGTCAAGAAGCCAAAACAGTTTAAAAAAGGGAAGCATAAAATACTGAACTTCTGTAATCAATAAGAAAAAACATGAAAATTATTCTCTGTGAAAGAAATGTTATCCAACAAAACAAGCATAAAGTTTTCAAAAACTTGATATTTCAATTTACAATGTTGAGTGAATGGACGACAAATAAGTTTCTTCCGCGATGAAATTGAACGAATTCTCTTCAGAATTTGGCTCAGGTATGTTTTCAGACCTGGCAATTATTCTGCAAAAATGAAACCAAATAACCCGTCCCTTTTATAGGCAGCGGACGCGAGAAAATGTCAATGGGAATTTACAGCTTAAAAGTGGCCGTTTAGAAGTTCGTTTCAGTGTATATAAAACTTAAAAATGGAAGAGATGTATTAAATAAAGCATGTCGTTGCATACTATAGATCCATTTCCGATCTAGAAACTGACTCAGTTATGAAGTAGGAAGGTATTGTACATGTAGAAAGTTTTCCTATAGCAAACAAGTATCAACCCAGGTCGGCCTGCAAGGTTTGCCTATTGATATTTTTTCCATATTCAAAGTAATAACAACAAAACCAACAACAAGAGTTCGATTGAGCCTTGCTCTGTGAACATGAAGCTGAATGCATCTGCGTAAAGTATCGACCCAGGTCAGCCTGCGCGTCCGCGCAGGCTGACCTGGGCCGAAATTTTTCGCTTTTGGTCAGTTCTTTTTTTGTTCTTTTTTGTTTTTGTATGTCAAAGTACCAGTCTACCACATGGTAACGTCAGATGTTTAAAGAAGTGGCTCTTATATATCTATATATGGATCCATAGTTATCTGATAACTCTGGCTGATAATATGCATCACGAAAATTCATAAAGCCCCTTTTTACTAGAGTATCGCGCATTTCTTCCACTACTAATTATAATTTTGAAAGGGAGTTTAAAAATGTCTTTACCTATAATCAACATGTAATTCACCACGACATTTGCTTTATGGTTAATGTTCGTTTTTTTTTTAGACTGTTGCAATCCAGGGTTTCCCAGATACACATACATGTATTATAATTATTGTTTTTATCACGTGAAAAGTTAAATGTTATGAATTCGCGATGGTTGTCATTGTATCATTTTTTTAAAAATAATCAGTTACATCGAAATATTCCCCTTCTTTTACTTTGCTCTAAAAAGACTTACCTTTGCGTCAATTTTATGTGTACTCTCCATTTCCCATGTTTTCACAAGATTTTCCACAATTTTTTCCAGCGATCCATCAGCATGTTTCATTTTCCTCTCTTTCATATATTTTTTATTCACGTCATCGTAGTTTGGTTTTTCTGACCTCCATCGAATATTTGGGTCATCCATGTAATGTCTGGTCGGGTAGCCGACCTCAGTTGCTTTCACCTCGGTAGACATTCTGATCAGTTGCAAGTACTTGACTGGTATTACCTAACTTTACGCGTAACGATTTATGTGAAGCGTAAGTGTTTACCATGAGCGGATCCAGATATCTTTCTCAGGAGGGGTCCCACCGAAAACTCATTCGTCTTATTATATGATACTTTCATTTCCGGATTTCAATGGATGTAAGCCGTTTACAAGAAAAGTCAACGTTTCCAGTTTTAACCATGAGGAGGTCTTCACATAACCTTTTTTTTTTTTCTTTAAAAATTAAGACTGTATTTTACATAAATTCTGTGCAATATCAAACCAGTACCATTTCACGAATCCGATAACCACATTTTTGCCAAAATTCCAGGGGGGGTCCGGACCCCCGGTCCCCCCCTCTGGATCCGCCCATGTTTACTACGGAATCCTGTTTCCACCATCCACTTTTCGACCTGCGAGGAACTCGAAAAGTAGAAATTAGGCACACTAACTTCCACTTTTCTAGCAAAAAAGTTACCTCGAAAAGTCGAAAAGTTGAAGTTTTTGACCTGACAATTGTCATAAAACTTTCCACTTTTCGACCTCACGTTTGTCTAGAAAAGTAGAAATTAGGACGCACTAACTTTCACTTTTCGCCTTAAAATGCTAGGTCGAAAAGTAGAAAAGTGGAAGTTTTTCACATGACAATTGTCAATAAAACTTCCACTTTTCGACCTAGAAAAGACAAAGTCGAAAAGTTGAAAAGTAGAAAAGTCGAAAAGTTGAAAAGTCGAAAAGCCGAAAAGTGGAAATTAGCCGATTAAAACTTCCACTTTTCTAGTTAGGACTAATTTTTCGCAGGATAACATGGCCGCGTTATTATTTTAAATGTACACCGGTCAAAGGAAGATGGCGGGAGCGAATGGTAGAGGTTAAATGTACACCGAATAAGTCTGATATCAGCCATAATACGGCAACTCTCTAGTTTTCATTTTAAACCCGCCCTTATCGCATTGCTACGTCCTTCAGGGAACATAAATTCATAATCGACTCCGATCAGCATCACAGATAGGCCTACATCTACATTTTTATTAACCTTGGAAAGATTATGAAGGATCCCGGTGCCCACACCATGCCAGTGTTCGAACCAGCGACCCAGATGTTAACAAGTCACACATTTTAACCCATTACCACTTGATTCCTGTTTTTGACACCTTTGCAAAATATTATTTCGGAAAACATTCGAAAAGGAGTAATAGCTTTTTACAAACTATTTCTCTCACAATGTTGTCTACTCAATAGTACACTTAGATTTCAATACACACTTTGGAATGTCGTCTGCAGTTTCTTTAAATTTGGACAGTCTTTTATTTCTTGTCATCTCGTAATGTGTTGAACGTGGTTTGAAAATGTCAAATTGGGCCCACGCTTGACGCGCAGTTCCTGACTAGATTTGTGTTACTATAAACTCAGCCCATAGGCGGTATCGGATAAAGATAGACGTCCGACTTAAACAGTGTACATGTATACTTATTCGGTAGACGTATAGCCTTCACCGGGACAAAAAAGGTGACACAGGAATTTTTACCCTAGACTGGTTACCGCCCCTGATACTACTAGTTGTAATACACGGTATACAACGGTGGCCAGTTCATTTTTACCCCTACACCGGCTCCAACATTATTCGGTGCTGATAAACAAACATTCCGTGATAACCAGTCCTAACTAGAAAAGTGGAAGTTTTAAGGCTAACTTCCACTTTTCAACTTTTCGACTTTTCAACTTTTCGACTTTTCAACTTTTCGACTTTTCGACTTTGTCTTTTTTAGGTCGAAAAGTGGAAGTTTTATTGACAATTGTCATGTGAAAAACTTCCACTTTTCTACTTTTCGACCTTTTAAGGCGAAAAGTGGAAGTTAAGGCGTCCTAATTTCTACTTTTCTAGACAAACGTGAGGTCGAAAAGTGGAAAGTTTTATGACAATTGTCAGGTCAAAAACTTCAACTTTTCGACTTTTCGAGGTAACTTTTTTGCTAGAAAAGTGGAAGTTAGAGAGCCTAATTTCCACTTTTCGAGTTCCTCTAGGTCGAAAAGTGGATGGCGGAAACAGGATTCCGTAGTTTACCCTGTAGTGATCTGCTTTGAACGATTTCTTTAACTCTAAAGTAATTTTTCAGCATCTTTTGGTCTTAGCTACACCGGAGTGAGGGACAGTTGGAGAACAAGCAGGTCAGTTTCTGATTTTCCATCAATGATTCTTAAAAGTTGCCGACTTCAAACAACTGATTAAGTGTCTGTATAAGGATAGGTTATTGAAAACCCAGATATCAATATGATTGGCTGCATATTTTCAAATTGACCATAAGATAGTATACTGTTCTGTTTGTTGCACTTACTACCCCATTTTTCTGATGTCAAATTTAACATTGAATTTAATGGGCAAAATCATTTAAATACAGTTTGAAATTCTCCGAGTATTTTTTCTCTCGTGGTTTTTGTAAAAGAATTAAATATGGATAAAGAAATTTCCCCCAAAAAATATTTAGATCTACAGATGATTTGAGCCAAAGGTTAGTTTTTATAGCAACCAAATTGACTTTACTGATGATGATCATGAGATGAAATAAATCTTTCACTGCGAAAGAAAAACATAAATTTTATTTATTTCGTGCTTTCAACCCCTTATGAATTCAGCGTTTTGCCCCGTTTAAAAAAAAAAAAAGCTTGATACGCATTGTTTAATACTACTGAAAATATTTGTGTGCTGGTGTAAAAGAGTAAGATTCGGACGATAATATTCAGTAAAATGGCGCAAGCTAGCCAATTAAACTGCGGGATTGTCATTTTGCAATCAAGGAAAAACCTTGGTGTTTTTATATTACATGTATATCAGATATGACGTCATCAAACTACTTGAAAACGATCAAACATAATCTAAGCGTGGTACTGATCATGTTACTTCCCAGAAACCATTCTTGCGAAATCTAAGATTACCCTAAGAAGTCACGTTTTTGCATCGCTTTCAGGAATCTCCATCCGAACAAAATTCTTACACTTGCAGCTTTTATTTATTGGCGGTTTGCTTACTGTTGGCAGTTTTGAAGTTTGGTATGACTGAGAAAGTGAGGCATTATCTATCAAAAGAGGGCTTAACTCTTTACCAAACGACAAAAAATTAGACTGGTCCAAATTGAAAGCATTTGCATACGACAAAACGAAAGTGACTGAAGAATTGAAATTTGTTTTGGGAAGGGTAGAAAAACTTTGTGGGAAAAGAAGAAAATGCTAGCTACCAGCATTTTCTTCTTTTCCCACTATGTTTTGAAGAGCTTTCTTTCACAGGGTCATTATAAGTCGGGATTGTGAGGTAAATGGTTAATGCATCTCTATAGTTCATTGTACCGAGTAATTCTTCATATAAATATTGATCCATAATATGTACTTTAGAAGATCGTCTGGCTGGTAAAATAAGGTAAAATAGTCGTTTGACGAGCAGAAAATTGATTAAAAGCATACAGTATGGGCTAATGTCTGTCTGCACTGACTGGCATTAGTCGATACGTTTTGCTATTGTATAAAGCCCTCTTTTTATGGAAAATGACTCAAGTATGAAAAGAAACAGTAGGAAAACAGCAGCAACAACAACACAACCTTTGTTTAGCATGCAGGCTGATGATCAAACAGGCCCGTAGGAACAGGGTGGAGGGCTTGGGGGGGGGGGGCTCAGTTCCCCCCCCCCTCCCATAATTTTGAAAATCATAGTTACCTAAAATATGAGTTCTTAGCGCAATGAAACAACCACGCAAAAAATCTCAGTATTTCGAAGTTATCCCCCCCCCCCCCATCTTGAAAAGCTTCCTACGTCGCTGTCAAGTACACGTAGTTATAAAGAAATATATACCTGCCCTCATATGCTCAGTGGCATTATACTCAATTAAAGGTGCACGCATAATATATTTTAACAAAATGATGTAATACGATACTTTAAAATTTACATATTTTTGCCATTATATACATACTGTGCAGGCTGGTGCGAGACGACACTATACGCATATGACCAAATGTCCCTTTTTGCATTAATCATGTAAATTTATTGTAATCTCGCTTTAACCCTTCCCAAACAGTCCAAGGTATTAACAACCCTGAGACAGAAGCCTTTTGAAAACATTGTGGGAAAAGGAGAAAATGCTGGTCACCAGCATTTTCTCATTTTCCCACAATGTTTTCTACCCTTCTGGAAACAAATTTCAATTTTTGAGTTGTGTTTATTTTGTCGTCTGCAAACGCTGTCAATTTGGACCAATCTAAAATTCTATTGTTTGGTAAAGAATTAATCATGTTTAAAACTAGATGGCGTGGTTCCATTCCTGACGGAAGACATGCCCAGTTAAAACGTAGATCTTTTGAATCTTAAACCTTGTCATGCAAGAAAGTTGAAAGAAACGTTGAGCCCGATAATAATTAACCCTAAACATGGCTATTTCAACAGAAATTATTTGGGAACATCAGTTATCTCCTTATCGGACAGTGAAGATCAAAGATCAGTCTGTGCAGTCTGATCTTAATCTACACTGACCGTAAAACAGTGTTTGAGTCACGCCTAGCAGCTGAAGGTTAAAGTCGGTGTAATTTAAAGTTTTAATCTTACTATACGCTTTTCCTCTCTTGTTACATTTTTTCATGTACGAGTGATTACATTATTTTCTGAAGCAGAACAGTTGCTTACACCCCGGTTACACAGACTGTCGGGCTTGCATCGATTTCAAAACTGCCTAATTATTTCAATTTTTTTCGATTTTTTATCGGTTGTCATAGGTGACTTTATTTCAAGCTGTTTGTGTAAACGGGTATCGGCAATAAACAGGTGATCAATCGGTCTTAAAAATATTCCATCTTGCGCTGATAGAGGCCCGATCGAGATCTGACCGGTTTAAACATATTTTCAGCGATTGAAATGCTAAAAAGCCGTCGGATCTTACCGCTTGTAAACGATCGGTGTTTGATCAGTGGTCAAACATTTTCTGTCGTATTTGGTCGGTGGTACATTTGTGGTAATCCGTCACAGATCAGTGGTATCGTTGTTAAAGAGCTTGCATATCTCTTAGCATAAGTTGTTGTCTGTTCTTTCAACAAAAAATGTGTATAAGTGACGAGAACCGATTAATTTCATGCAGTTCACTGGCTGACGTCATGGAGGATTGAAGAGCAATCCAGCAGCAGCAGGCCCTTCTCAATGTCAGACAGGCTATGCAGCTAGATCATGAGCCCAGAAGAGACCATAGGCGCTGTCGTAGGGGACAAAGGAGGTGGTGGACTACCGCCTGCACCCCTGCTACTACGGCCACAACCTCTTTCCTTCACGATGGAATCTTCTTGGACTTCCAAGACTTCGTTAGAGACAAACGTGAGTGTTTTGCCTTTGCCGACGGATTTCTGGGAGTTCCATTTGACCGACATACTAAGACAAATTGAAACTTGTCACGAACTTGTTACAGAATCAATCAGATATGGCGCTGGTCAATTATTTTGGAAACTGAATTAAAATGCCAGTCGCAAATGTAACAATGTGTCTCATGGATTCCATACTTTGATTCTCAGCTTTTTTCATCGGTGATTAGTATTAGTTCATCGGTGGCTCTTCGGTGGCTTGTCGATGGCCTATAGGTGATATCTGTGGTAGATAAGTTTTCAATCGGTTATGTTGTAATATTTTCACCGATCGAGAATTTTAAGCATGTTTAAAAATCTAAATCGGTAACTTTTCATCGATGAAATTCATCTTTTCCCGACAGCTTTTGATAGGTTGAAAATAGGTGACCAATATGCGACATCGGAGGTAAATAGGTTTTCGTCGGTTCCCTCCCTACTCCGGTTAAAAAGACCACCGATTTATCACCGATAGCTCTTTGTAACCGGGGTGTTAGTTTTTGTGTGACGCTGACCTTTATACTTACGCAACATTTTTGTTGTATAATATACCTGACCTAAAAAATATATTTAAAATTTATTTTTCGTAATAAAACTTAAGTTCTTCTAACGAAGTGAGCCAAATTTAGAAACAGTTCTTTTCTTTTGGGGATATTGAACGAAGACCAGTCAACTGAAAACACGCTGTTTGACACTTAGTCTGCATTAACCGAAGTATTGTGAGGCATTTTGAGACAGTGAAAGGGAAAATATTTGAGCTATGCTCTGGCAACAGGGGGTTTAATGCATCTTCGTGATACTTTGACCCTTTCCCAAAAGACCAACTTTTGGACTAGACCAAAGTGCAGACGACAATTCAACTCTTGATGAAAAGACGATTTATGTCTATGATAGGGTAGAAAACATTGTGGGAAAAGGAGAAAATGCTGGTCACCAGCATTTTCTCGTTTTCCCACAATGTTTTCAAAAGGCTGCTATTCCAGACCCGTAAAAACCAGGGATTTTTTTGGGAAAGGGTTGAAGGAAGCAAGTCATCAATATAAATCTCTAAAATCCTTTTTGTTTAAAAATCCTCTGACTTATAACGTCCAGCCATCTTTTGATAGGCAAAACATTTAAAATAGCAAAAAGTTTCGACCAATGTCAGCCTGCGCGGACCGTGCAGCCTGACATGGTTGATACATTTTGCAGATGAATTAAACCGCTTTTTTACAGAACATGGTTTTTTTTTTTTTTTTTGTTGGTATTTGTCGAAGACAATATCATTATGAGTTCAATATTGAATATTCAAAACCATGATCGTATTTTGATCAAAATTGAGGGATGTACTAAACACACTTAAACTCATTTTTTCTCAGGCAATGAGTTTTTCGGTACCACTCAGGTATGTAATTGGAAATGGTATGTTAAAATACACTGGGTGAGGTCACGGATCGTGGAAACAATAGTTTTTGATTGAAAATAGTTATACCCGGTCGTAGCCTTCTATCGGTGCAATGATACAATATTTGTCTACAGTTCACTTGGTCCTGGGTTTTTCGTTCCAAAACCAGTTCTTCCTATGGCTTGTTCATCCCATGATTGCGCGCTGCTCCATTTGATTGTGCATGAATATTTAAAGATCGAAATAATTTATTATAATGTTGGGAATTTGATGTTAACGACCAGAGATATTTCAAAAACCATAATTTTCAGGTACAAACTCAATTTCATTCGACACATATATATAATGAAGTGAGTACTCACCTTTCAACCAAAAAGGTAATCATTTGCCTAGTAGGTTGACTTTCAATCCAAAGTTTGAATAATGTTTAGCTTTTCCTTTCAAATTATTAATTCCAAACAATGGCCTCCTCGACAAATACCACTTCAGCCATCTCAACGCTTTGATTTACTGGTAGAATTACAAGTTTCAATTACATGACGATGTAAGATAAGTACTGGTTGAAATATTTCTTATTTGTCGAAAGTGTTTTCAAAACACCTCGGGATGGTGTGGTAAAAGGTTTTAACCAAATAAGGTAAAATAAAAGGGGCAAATGCCAAAGTGTTGTTTTTTTCTGGAACTTTACAATTTTTTTTTTTCGAATTTCATTTGAACTTCTTTAGGCTTTCTTTCTTCTTCCCTTTTTATAGGGGGAGTTAAATGTAAATAATTGTGGCTTACAACACACGAAAAGGGGCATTCGGACATTTGCGTAAAAATGTTGTCTCGGATCAGCCTGCGCAGTCCGCGGAGGCTCATCTGAGTGGCACTAAATGACTACATTAGTTTTTGTGCTACAACAGACTTGCACAAAATATAATACTACATAAAAACGGAAAGTGTCGTTTCGGGTTAGACTACGCACACTGCGCAGGCTGATCCGAGACGACACTTTACGTAAATGTCCGAATGCCCCTTTCCGCCTGTTGCAGGCCAATTATTACAAGAATAGGAAAAGCTGGTAAAGGGAAATTACTGCGTTTTAAACTCATAATGTAGCTATACACGGTTATCTCGTATGATTTTATAAACATGTTCTCTTTTTGGCGTCCATGTGTTAACCACCAAGCTGATAAGCGCGAGTTGACCTTTTGCGGACAAGGTAAATCAAGATTAGACTGCAAAGAAAGTTCAGTTTGATCTGCACTGTACGATGGGGAGATATTTTTCTGAAAACAATCAGTCTGAAATAACATTGATTCGGTTTTTGACTGTCCGCTTGAAAGTTTTATTAACTTTTTAGCAGGACAAGGGTTGGTGCACTAAATAATTTGTAACTTAGTTTGTTTTGAAGGGTGGCCTCGAATAGTCTGTCCCAATATACACTGGAACGAGGAAAAACTTTAAAGCAGATTCGAGTGGGACAGCAGAGGATAAAATGAAATCATCTTTCGGTGAGTATTTACAAGTGTACCCCTAACTGATAAGAGAACATACACAATGGCATGTACACACAGGTTCAAATTGTAGGCCATACCGGACATGAATTTTCTAATATATGATATTTGCTGATTATCGATTTAAAGGATCATTTACGGGTACACAGAAAGAAAAACGCGTAATCTTGCGTTCCTTGCAAAAATTAACTACAAAGTGTTCCTTCGATATCACTGACGAGTAATGGCGGACCTACCTCTCGTTGAGTGTAAAGCAGGAACAATAATCGGGACAGAGGAAAAGGTGACAATCAAGGGAATAGAACGGAAGATAAAGAAATTTTTTGGGATACCATATGCTAGTCAGAGAAGATTTCAGAAAGCGGAGCGTTTAGCAAAGTTTGAACAACCATTCAAGGCATTCCAGTTCGGGAAAGCATGCCCACAGGTACCTGTCCCAGGACTGTTTGAATTCCAGTTTTCAGAAGACTGTCTGTATGTCAATATATACGTTCCCTCCAATGCACCAGACATAGACAAGGGGTATGCAGTGCTAGTCTTCATTCATGGCGGCGGCTTTTCATATGGTTCCGGACAGGTGTTTCCTGGGGAGAATCTCGGGGCATATGGTAACGTGATCGTGGTGAACTTCAACTACAGATTGGGTTTCTTTGGGTTTCTCAGCTCAGGAGATGCACACTTACCGGGAAATCTAGGTCTTTATGATCAACACCTGGCTTTTCAGTGGATTCACGATAACATTAGCTCTTTTGGAGGAGATGTGAATCGAGTCACAATAGCAGGGGAGTCGGCTGGCGGATCTAGCGTTCTGTTTCAAGGACTTTATCCGAAAAATAAAGGGCTTTTTCAGCGAATGATCGCTTCCAGTGCATCTCCGACCACCAAGACGCATTTAAACGAGAATCCAAAACAACAGTTTCTCTTTGTTGCCAAACACTTTGGATGTGACAGTCAAGAAACTGAGGAAATCCTATCTTTTCTACAATCAAAAAGTACTAACTTCATCATAGACAAGTTGACAGAACTCAGTCAGGATTCTACAAACCAGACGATGATGCGGTTTTCTCCCACTGTTGATGGAGACTTCATGAAGATTTTCCCGTTTAAAATAGGAGGTACAGATAGGGACGATATAAAGGAGCAGATCGAGTTTTTCCAATCTTTGGACCTTCTGAGTGGATTTGATAAGTATGAAGGTGCTCTATTTCTCAATGGTGTCGAGGATTTTACTCCCACACGTGAGATGTTTGCTATCCAGCTAGCGCCCAGGGTATTGACGCAACAATTAGGATTCATACTGGAGTTCGTCACTGCTAAGATCATTGCTCAATATACGTCACCTACCAAACCAGACAAAGCAGAGAACATACGAGATCAGTACGTCGAGCTGTGGGGTGATTTATTTTTCAAAGTTGGTACAGTCGAGTTTTTGAGGATACACGCTGAGAAAATTTCCCGTGCTAATAGCTATTTATTCGAACTTCGACTGCTTCCGACGAACCACCTGCTACCAACACCATCATGGATCAAAGGAGCCGGACATGGTGACGAGTTGCTATATATAACTTTCTTCGACAAGAACATGCTGTCTTCTTTAGGTCGACGTTCAACTAGTCATGCTGATTGGGAGGAGGATTTTGCCTTGCAATTCATGACATACTGGACAAATTTTGTTAAGTCGGGGTAAGAAAGGCTCCATCTCTCTCACTCTCTCTCTCTCTCTCTATCTCTATCTGTCTTACGAACACAAACATCCCAACACCAATATCCCAATTCTTTGAGTGTGCTTCAGTCATGAGTTACGTCCCTTTTCGTTGCCCCTTCTTGTCTGTCCGTTTTTTCTTCTTTCTCAGTTATAAGACATATATCATTTTCATTATCAACTAAACGATAAAGTTGTTGTTTTTTTTATACAAGAAAACGTTTATATTTCTGTCTGCACATGTATTACATAGTAATCGTTGGTTTGCTTCCAAAACCTCGTAACTACAACTTGTTACAAGCTGTAGTTACGAGGTTTTGGAAGCAAACCGACGAATTAGGCAAGTACCATTTGATTGTATACAGTGAAAGAGTTCGGCATTCTTAACATTTATCTCTTGTTTCTTGTCCAGGAATCCAAATGGGCCTCAGCAAGTATCTTATCAATGGCCAAAATTCGATTCTGAGAAGCAGTGTTGTCTTATACTGGACCGGCAGTTTTCAACGGAAGAATATTTCTACGCCAACCAGTTGGAGTTTTGGCTGAAAGTAATTCCTGATATGAGGAAGAAAAGATATAATCCGCAGCAAATATAAACTGTGCGTGTAATCACCAACCATTCTTGATCTTATTTGGTTTTGTCGCAACCAATCAGTCACCTTATCTTGAAACTAATACAAAGCTCTGTTCGTTTCCATCGAGTAGCCTTGGCTCCGCGCAGGACCATAATTAGTTAATTGAGACCTCCAGATAAGAGAGAGGGATGGCATTCTAAATCCATTATTTCTGTTCCAAACCCTATGCTTTGGGTACTCATTAGAATCGTTTCAATGAGACGATTCAAATATCAGAATACCATAACATAGGTCTCAATTGAAAATTATTGAAATTTTCATCTTTGAAATCAAAATCACTCCCTATATCTGTAGCTCTGCAGTTATGTTCTTTGTAAATACTTTCTACGAGGCAAGAAGAAATGTAGCAATGTAGCACTGGGTTTATTTTGCGCTATGCAAGAAAAAGTGGCTTGATCATTGTCCGAAATAGTTCGTGGTAAATTCTCGATTGCAAACTTTTTTTGACCTTAGGGAATATTATGGAAATACGAATTTGTGATTTACTGCAAACTTTGTTTCCCTTTCAAGGTTCTTCCATGTCACCTTGACTAAATCTAGAAACTAGACGCAAAGCCAATCAGGAGAGAGAGAGAGAGAGAGAGAGAGAGAGAGAGAGAGAGAGAGAAGGAGACTACTTAGTCTATTTAGACGGGGCAGAGTATCAGAATGTGTCGACGGTATTCGTGATATCTGGTACTCATTCACTGAAACACCTCCATTTATCCAGTTATATTGGAATGGAATACCAAGATGCCACCGCGTTGATATCGGATTGAACATCGTGTTTCGGTCTCTGTCTGCTTTTCAAATTCGGGTGAGTTTTATGATCTTAGACCTATTTCATGATTATATCTATTCAAAAGTTAGTTTTGCCCACGAGTAGCATATCTTGGCTTTTTACATGTGGTGTTTATTTTTAAGAAATACTACATCTCTTGTAAATTTGACATATTCACAAATGTCAGTTAGGAACTAGTACCAACAAGTTCTCCTTTGGCTATAAAAGGTAGTTTACTTTTATATATAGCATTCTTATTTGTTTATTTTAATTTCTATTCTTTGTTGATTCATTTTCGTGTATTTGTTTTAAAAGGTCTTCTTTACGTAATCAGTTGTTCGATATCTCATACCGTAATTTTTTTTAAGACGAGCATCACTGAGAAGTACAGTGCTCGGAAATTATTTTCATAGGTCGTGCCAAATTCAATCTCTAAACCCTTAGGCTGCCAGTCGCAGCTCACAGACCTTTAGCAGGCAATGAAGATCAAGATCAGTCGTTAAAGAATGTAAGTTTAAACACATTTATTTTACATCGATTGAGAAACAAGTTCTTACAACTTATACTAATCTCTCTCGATTCTGCTTCCTGGGAACTACACCAGTACTCGCGCCGAATGTGTGGGCCAATGAAAAATCCCAAACTTGACACCGGCTCCCGGGTGTCGAACTCAGGACCTTTAGGTTATGAGGCCGACGCTCTACTTCACGACCACGGGCACCACTAAAGAATGTAGATTTGAAATATGAACATTTTGGTTTTTACCGTCGGTTTTAAAAGTTTCATTTAATTTATTCAACAGAGTAAGGACTAAATACTACAATTATATAGCTCTTTAAAAGCTAGATCTAAATGTTTGGTAAATGGCTGACTGAAATCAAGACATATTAATTTAATCAATATACAAAAACAGATATTGCAGTTCAAAGGTTCTTTTTGGGTACCGTTCATACCATACCTTACATAATTTAAATCAAAGTTCAGATTCTTTGTTCTGTAAAATCAAGCCTCAATCTGCAAGGTTTGCAAGAAGCTCTTGATAACCAGTTTCTGAGGAGCTCGATTCAAGTATCATTTTCGTTAATGATTTTAACAATTTTGGCAAAATTAAACCGGCATTTAAAGCCCCAGTAAAGGCCAAAATATCAAAATTTAATTCTAAATCATACCATTTGAAAGTATGAAAAATATTGTGGACATGAGAGTTTGTTATCGTGTTGTTGTGCCAAATGCCATCTTCTGGCAGAAAAAAAGAATTTTAAAATCAGACAAAAAGTAAACAATTGACACAGCTACCTGGCAGGTTTGAATCTAGTTTTGAAATTAATTTCTCTGTCATCAACTAACACTTGGACCAAGCGTACAATGGCAGATTGTATCTTCACAATAATTTCCATGCTTTTAAATGGTATGGTATAATTCAAGAGCATTTAAACACCCACTTTGTTTACGTTTGAGCTTTATTGTTACTTTAACATTAAAAAAAAAGGTTTTCTCTCGAAAGGTGGTGATGAAGCATTTATAGCGTACGCTTTTCAACTCAAACGTACATGTAGATTTATCTCTGAAAATCCTCTTTGATCGTTCAGGATTTCGGTCAGACAAGAAAGAAGATAATCCATTCAAGACGTTTTGGGAAGGGGGGGGGGGGAAGTTGCCTAGAAAACCATATTGAATGAAATATATTTGATAGTTTAATACATCTGCGAAAAGTATCGCTACAGGTCAGCCTGCACAGTCGTAGCTTTTCGCTTCGGCCGATTTTCTGTTTGTCAAAGAACCAGTCTACCTCATAATTAAGAAAAAAGTGGCTCTTATAAATATATGATTATGTAATGACTTGGTCCGATATCAGATATCACGGTGATGCATTAAGTCCGCTTTTGCCAGGGCACGGCTCACTTGTATTCTTATTTACGGCTAGTCGATGCTGCCTAAGGACAATTGCAATGAAGTCGACAAGTGTTGTCACGGATTAGCCTGCGCGGATTACACAGGCTAATCGAGACGACATCTCACGCAAGCCGAGCCTCGGTTACTCAGTCGGTAGCGTGCAGGACTTGAAAACATGGAGTCATGGGTTTGAACCCCGCCACGGCCAATTACTTTCCGAGGATTGATGATAGTCATTGCAACAGGATTCATTTATCTTCCATTGCCGATCATTGTTTCGACGATGTTTATGTGGGAAAGTGGCTTGGAAAGAAAATTGTGCGGAGTACTGGTTAAGGAAACTCCAGGTGGGCATGGATAGGTGCACTGGCCACCACGATATAACTGATATAATGTTGAAAACAGCGTTAAAGACCATAAATCAACCAATCACTTCACGCAAATGTCCTAATGCCATTTTTGTATGTTGTAAGCCAATTATTATCATAAGTATGGCAGATTTCCTTTTCATTCGTACTTTGTACTTGTAGAACTAATCATTTTTGCCATCAGATTCCAATACTCCACAGAAAAGAAACCTTTCTTGAATGTCTGTAAACTGTGACGGAATAAGAGACATTTGATCACTCCCTAGGCCTGTTTTGATTACGAAGCATCGTATACAATGTCTTCTCGGAGATATTATATTTGATGAGGTAAAACAGGTTTAATTGCTCAGTCTTTTGATGCTAGACTTTATAAAGCAATAAATATAGCATTACTTCCATTGCTTTGATTAAGACTGTTGACCTGCTTTTAGCAATTTAAGTTTATTACGTATGTTGATACCCAACACAGGGAAACACTTTCCAAAAAGACGACTCAAATTCCTCTAGAAATTGAGTAGAGTTCGGCAAATGTTTCTTACCTAGAGGTTTTCCCGTCGAAGCAATTGTTTCCTGTTTATAAACACAAGTGTTTAGAATAGATTAATATTATTGTTATCATTATTATTTCTTTATTCTATTCGAAATAAAGATGAAGGAAAAAAGTTGTATTTTAAATCAATATCATACGTCACAGAAAGTGAGACCTTAGATTTCATGTTATAAAAAGTTCAGCTGTAGCGTAGAAAATACACATACTATATAGCCTTTGTTAGGAATATTTCATGAACGCTGCAACAGCAACATTGTCGCCATAGCTAATTTATAAATAGAAAATATAATTATACGAGCCGAGCTTTGTGAAAAAGGGGACATAATACATCTGCAAAAAGTATAGACCCACTAGGGTCAGTCTGAGCAGTCCACACAGGCTGACATGAATCCAAACTTTTTTGCTATCAGTCAATTTTTCTTTTTCTGGTACGTGGTGCGTTGTCTATCTCTAGTAATGTATTTAACCCATTACCACACAATCCCTACTTTTAACGCCCCTTAGAAAGAAGCATTTTGAAAAGACTGTAGGAAAAGGAGAAAATGCTGGTAACCAGCATTTTCTCCTTTTCCCACAGTGTTTTCTACCCTTTCCAGAACAAATTTCAATTTTTCAGTCACCTTTATTTTTTTGACTGCACATGCTTTCTATTTGGACCAGTCTAAACTTTTGTCATGTGGTAAAGGGTGAATCATAAATTCCTTCAGTTATTTATTAATCTTATAAGGGGATGTGAAATATAGACATTAATGTATCAGGAAACCTTTTAAAGTGACTTGTCGATACGAGTTCCGTTATAGTTTCAATCCCTGTCAATGGAACATAAGTTTTCATTTGATGGATTTCATCAATCAAAATATGGTCACATCTTTTATGAAAGAAAAAGTATGTGTGACGTACATTACCTTATATAGGAAAAATGCAATCAAACTATTCTAATCGTAAGAGAGGTTTATGTTTGTGTTTCTGCTAGTCTATGTGACCCAGTGATGGACTTCAACGCGGCTGATTTTCTTGTAAATGATTAACTAGGCCCTGCAAAAAATATTGATAAAAAGAGAAAAATAGGTGCAACCAATCTAATAGTATATCTAATGCAACCAACCCTTTGTTTTTACTTATCCTGTTTTTACAATGAGAGGTAAGTAAAAAAGAAGTTGTTCTAAATCACAGTTATATCTTAGAACATTTAAGGGGTAACAAGAACATTTAAGGGGAAACAAAGATTTCTTTTAGCATTAATCAACCAAGCTAAGACACAAACAGAAATTACTCGTTGGTTTTAGATCTTTCATGCAGACTGGAAAGCCCATACCTTGAAAAGAAATTAACATGTTTGTTGGTTACTAGGGACGCAACACGTTGTTCATCCATTAGATCTACATCTTTCAGATGGACCTGTTACACTAGGGTCCGTATTCACGAAGCATTCTTATGAACATTATCAGCCCTATTTAAAAAAAAAAAAGGTCTAAAGTAATACAACGTCTAATTGGCTAAACCAAATGGTTTAGTCAATCAGAAGTTGCGTTACTTTCTAAATCTAGAATCAGACCCAGAATGATTGGTGAATGACGACCTATGGCTGATTTTATTCTAATTCAAATTTTCAATATTAGCTATCTAAATGGATTAGACGCTCTGTCACAGCAAATTAGACGGCAAGACTTTAAATCATGCATTAGGGTTCTACTGAAGGAGGCCTGTCGAACCAAATCTCAACAAACCCAACATATAGATCGAGTGTTAACGCATTGCCTCTCTGCTAGGTCAAACAGAATAGAACCATGCTTTGTGGATAGGAAGTATAAAGCATCTACATAATTATAGTATTGCCCCAGTCCGCTTAGGCTGACCTCTGCTTATCCTGCTGTATAACTAAAATCAAATTTTCAATTAGATATTAATAACCCTATTTTTGTGGAATAGTATCTCCTTATCGGACAGTGTAGATCAAAGATCAGACAGCACGTTCTGTGCAGTCTGATCTTGATCTACACTGTCCGCAAAAGGTAAGAGAGTCGCTCTTAGCAGCCAATGGGTTAATTTCCTGCACGTCAAAAGGCCAGTCAGTTGTTTGACAAAATTAATTTCATCGTTCCATAACTATAATTGGCTTGCTACACTCGAAATGGGGCATTCGGACATTTGCGTAAAGTGTCGTCTCGCACCAGACTTTGCAGTCCGTGAAGGCTGATCCGAAACGACACTTTGCGTTTTTTATGTAATTTTCTGTTTTGCACAAACTTATAGTAGTCGTAAAGTGCCGTCTCGGAATAGACTGCGCAGGCTGATCCGAGACGACACTTTACGTAAATATCCGAATGCCCCTTTTCGCGTGTTGCAAGCTATTATGATGACTTGCTTGGAATGCACAAGAGGAATACATTAAACCACGTTTTGCCATAATGCCGCTTAATTGCTCTTGCTCTTTTTTTATATATCACATGTTAAATTATTCATGCAATACGGATTCTGCCATGATCTAATTGACACAATTATCTCATTCACAGATTAGAATACATATACATTGGGGTCTAAATTGTAGCCAGTAACAGGGAAAAGGGCAATAGGTTGTCCAGTGTCTTTGTCCTTTCTTTGTTCTTGTAAAGTTACCTATACAGCTAATTATAATATGAAAGTTATATTTGGGTTCGTCCTTTATTTCTCCTCTTTATATATACCAATCGATAGGTGTTAAAGGTCCTATATACATATATGAGCTTGTGTGGTAAAACGTTTTGACACAACAACTTTAGCTAAAAAGTTTTACAAGTTCTAAGATTAGATTTAGCTTTCGAAGTAACACCTTCCAGGCTGAATTTGACCAAGTGGGACACCACTTTGTCTCCGAACGTGCAAAATCTGTCTTGCCTTGCGAGTACATTTCTTCTTATAAAATGTCCTCCTAGTATCAGAGCTCTTTCCATCTGGTGAGGTTTCTGCGTGTTGAAAGACGAATCTACGGCGTTTTCCATTCTGTATTAGGAAAGAAACGGATTTTGTACTAGTAGATCTGTAATAATTGGTGATTTGGTTGGTATAAGGCATCAGCGATAACGGGACAATTAACCTACTATTGCCAGTCGTCTTGGCAGTCTATATCTAGACTTTGTGTTTACTAACGGACTGTTTTTCTTTTTCTGTTGTCTTTTATTCCAAATTCTATAGAAAAGTCTTCTTACAGCCTTGTCATATTCCCGTCCATCCAAAGAAACAATCTACATAAATTTGTCAGAATTTATGCTGCGTTTATACTGGCTGTCCATATTGCTTATCAAAAGGCGGGAACTGTATAAGAAAAAAGTCTTATCATGTTCATTCACCATTTGTGAGTCCCGTCTGTCATAAACAGAAACAGGAACGAAATTAATCCAACTTCTGCCATTATATTATATAGTAAATCTCCGGTTTACTTCTGACGCCTACAAACTGTTATGTACATTTTGAATAAGCTTTCAGGCTTTTTTTGTTTAACTCTTTTACTGTAAATGTTGCTGTGAATAGCTTATGCGGACGGCGTCGATCATGATCAGACTGCGTATAAAGTACAGTTCGATCTTTAGTGTACACCGTCTGTTACCCAATGCAAATCTTAGACCCTAATCCTGTTGAAATGCACCCAAAATTATTACCTATACTCTACGAAAAGAGGTCTGCAAAAAGTATCAACCCATGTCAGCCTGCGCTTTCCCCTTAGGCTGAAATGGATCGAAGCTTTTTGCTTTCTTCGAATTTTCTGCTTATCAAAGCAACAACCTACTTCATGAGTCAGTCGATTTTTAAACAGTCAGATTTTATGGAGTCCGTGATTATGTGATGACTGCTTTATATCACGTATCACAGACATGCATTTAAGCCGTCTTTGAACACAGCGCAGATTTCGAATAGGTTGGCGGCGAGACCCGTCTTTGTTAGACGACTGTGTGTGTCTTGCATAACAGCACATTTTGAAATATGCTTATCAGGAAATAAAAAAAAAGCGATCTTATAATGAGCAATGATTTCTTTGCTACGAACTTTAGTTATGAATCAATGTGCTACATAGTACCCAGAGAAAGAGAGAGAGAGAGAGAGAGAGAGAGAGAGAGAGAGAGAGAGGGGTATGCAAACTAGACGTTGACACCATATTCTCTGAAATTCGATGTCACAACAATACGCACAAGTACCAATTCATTGAGGAAATTTCCACAGCAAGATCATTGACATCTTTTATGGAGGGGAAACTCAATGATTTCATGTGTCCACAGAAAAGTACTTCAATGTCAAATAATACGGAACAATATTGCCCTAAGAACTATATTTAGAAGTCGTTGATCAGCTTTGCTTCAGGGAGCGTAAACCTGAATTAAGACTACATTGCTTCATTTACGGAATTACACAGAAAAAAGATGCTGTGGGCTCCAAATAACAAACCAACTGAGTTTAAAGCCAGAAAGTTCTTGTATCAATCTTCCCGCGCCAGAGGCATTTTCGTTTTTCGTTGCTTTTGCACACTTTTAGATAAAGGTCAGACTGCTAAGAGAATGCAATTAATTTTACTTTCGGGTATGTCTGGGCATGGTAGTCAACGCTTGCAACAACTGAGGTTTTTCTGCTAACGGAAAAAGATGTCCTTCTGACTGAAAAAGCCTTGCGGTCAGAATACCAGTGTCGATAAACGTATAAATTTCACTTATTTCGGATTTGAACGAAAGGGGGATCTAGATTTACATTATCCAAGCTAACAGGAAGAAAATACATTTGTTCGTAAGTTAAGTCGGACTTCCATAAGTTCATGATTAAGTAAGATAACAACATTATTAATACAGAAGTGAGGTCCATGTAAGTATCCTAGAAAAATATGTAAGCTGTCACTGTGATATGACTGAAGTATTGTTTAATTTTTAATTTTTTGCGCTAATAGTGTCCCAAGGCCTGTGAAAATACTTTTACCAAGTACACAAATGCAAACGTTGATGCCGAGTCCCGGTGACTCAGTTCGTAGCGTACAGGAATTGAGAATAGGAGGTCGATGGTTCGATCTCGGATGGTTTCTTTCCGAGGATTTATGCCTGCTGTCATTGCGACAGGATTCATTCCTCAATCAATGCTGACCATTTTTTCAACGATGATTATGTGGGAAAGCATCCATTGACTTTGAAAAAATATTGTGCGGAGTTCCTGTAAAAGGTAATCCTAGAAAGAATGGATATGTGCCCTGGCCGCCGCAATATATGCCAAACTGAAATAATATCGAATGAGGCGCTAAACACGATAAATTCAATCATGAAATGTGCGATTGTATTCGAACAGAGACAATGACGTCATATCTGGTCTTATGAATATTACTGATCTGCTAAATAGTTCAAAGGAAACGTTAAAGCCCAAAACTAAAATATCTCTAGATCTATTTCAATTTCATTCTTAGGGAAAACTCTCCTTATCCGACAGTGTAGATCAAAGATAGACTATATTGCGCGGTCTGATCTTAATTTACATTGTCAGCAAAATGTCCGTTGAGTCACTCTTTGTACCCAAAGAAATATTGGAGTTACTAATCGTAGACAACGATTCTGCTGTGTTGACAACAAAATTACATCGCTTTACTTGATGCAACCGTCCAGTCTCTTTACATTTTCTGTACGTTTACAGGAAAATTATGTTTTAAAGTATTTATTAGCGTTTTACACGAAATACCGATTCCGGAAAAACCCCGCCCGCGATACGGAAAGGATGAAAATTCGTGCGTATCCTTCTTGTAAAAAAAGTATTCCAAGCCCATTCAAGATGCTACTCTGACCGGCACGTTTGGTTTATCCATATACTCCAAATGAGGCAAATTGGACTGATAAAATATAATAAAAAATCGAGACATTTTGATATTATTTTCATTTACGATGTACCGTATTGACAACGAAAAGTAGGCTATCATCGATTAGCAGAACTATCGTACATTATACTTCTGGGAATGTATTTTCTAAATTTGAGAGTAACACAACTTCTCATTGGCTAAACTAAATGGTTCAGGTTGTGCTACTTTCTGATTCATTGATTAGACTTGAGAATAATCTTTAGAATGGTTGGAGAATACAGACCCAGAAATCCCTGGATCAATGCTACGTGAAGGCGTTAAATTTGTAATCAAAAGGTTGTTGGTTTGACTTCTGCAGATGACTTTTTCCTGTAATCCGTCTGCATAGGCATACAAATTTCTCATTGAAGTCGAAAGGTTTTGCTCTTTACAAGCTATCCTATGTTGTAACGACTACGAGATATAAGCTTTTGAAAACATCGTTAGAAAGGCAGAAAATGCCGATATCCTTCCTAATGATCATGCTGACCGCTTTATTATCGTGTATATGCATAAACGTCCTACATATAGAGAATCGCAATTTACAAAACACCACAGTAGGCTAACTGAACGATCTCAATACATCATTTTAAACCCTTTACTCTCGGATGAAATGCAGATCCCAAAATATTTTCAAACTGATAAAAAGGCACATTTTTTTCAATCTCGCAACATTTTGCCTTGTATTTCTCACATAAAATGGGACAAAATCAATCAAGATTTAGACTACAAGTTTTGTGCTACTGGTCTTGATTTATGTACAGTGATCGGTATATTGCAGGAAATTACTCAAAACATCCTATGATTATTAATCAAATACCTTTGATGTAAATAATGGGTTTCTTTTCTGTGTACTGACGGCTACTTTAAAAGTTTTAAACCACTGTATACCTCTGTGAACACTAATGGAATTACTTTTTGCATTAGTTCGAAATCCGAGCTAACATCAAGAAATTCAAAGAAGTACTGGAGAATAAGAATTGTTAACCATTTACTGGATGACAACCTTTTAAACTTGTCCTAATCGAAAATATATGCAGATAATGAATAGATTGCATCTCACGTGTTTGTATTTGCTTTTAAAAGAATAATAATAAGAACAAAATGTAGAAAAAGATGAAAAGCAGGATGACAGCATTTTGTTCTGACCTACGACTTTTTTTCTAAAAGCCTAGTACCTAAGGCTCATCAAAATTGTTTGTCAAAGAGTTGGAATTCAAATTGTCGATTTGTCCTGCGACACGCGAAAATGGGCATTCGGATATTTGCGTATTTGTGTCGTTTCGGATCAGCCTGCGCAGTCCGCGCAGGCTAATCCGAAACGACACTTTCCGTTTTTATGTAATTTTCTGTTTTGCGTAAGTCTACTGTAGCACAAAATCTAATCTAGTCGTAAAGTGATGTAGATGATACTGTAACAGGTGGTGAAAAATATATCGCGGCGGGATTCGAACCCAGGGCCTCAGGAATACCGTTCCTGCACTCTAACCAACTGACCTACCGAACCACATGTCGATACGGCCGCACGATATATCACCAAATACCTGTACCCGACTACATTCTTTATAACTATCTGTGGGATAGACCAGTATACGACATACTTCCACGCCACATGAAGATTCGTCCACGAATCCCTCAACCACTACTACTCTATCTCTCTAATAAGTGGGTTATTTATGTTGGGCGCCAAATGTAACAGGTGGTGAATAATATAACGCGGCTCGACCGGGATTCGAACCCAGGGCCTCAGGAATACCGTTCCTGCACTCTAACCAACTGACCTACCGAACCACATGTCGATACGGCCGCACGATATATCACCAAATACCTGTACCCGACTACATTATACCTTTATAACTATCTGTGGGATAGACCAGTATACGACAGTACTTTACAAAAATGCCCGAATGCCCCTTTTCGCGTGCTGCAAGCCATTTACAACTGGAACTTCGAGAGGATTACATCGACTGACACACTTTATTTGCTGCAATTTGCATTAAATGCATTTCGTTATTTGATGAAATGGCCCTAGAGAAGACGGACTGTAGTCCAGTCAAAATAATGAAAAAAAGGGCTTAACCCAAAAGTAATTGCAACACAAGCCATTCTTTGATTTTTATGAGTGGTTACCCTCCCTAAACAATATTTAAAAAGTAGGACGAAATCGGAAGATATGAAATTCGATTTTTTCGCGCGTTTTGTTTCCAGCCGCAACTTTGTGTACAAATAGTAGCTTATGTGTAAATTCTACATTATTCGAACTGTTTTGAGCTTTCTATATTGCATGTATCATTTTCTGATAACTCTGCTGTTGAATTATAAAGTTATTTGAAATATTGTTCTTTCTTCTTTCTGTTTTTTTACTTAAAATAATGATAGAGCCAATACCAACTTACCCCACCCACTACTTTTTGTATTAGATTTTCAGTGTCAATTTTTTGGGGGAAGTGAACTGCTATGTGCACGATCATTCCCTATATGATAATAATTGCTTATTAAAAGCCTACACACATTCTTTCAATGGCTGCCATTTGATAAAGTCTGGCACAATGTCTTGTGACGGAATCGTGAATGCCGAATCTGGGTCTTATCATAGATTTTGTGAAACAACAAAATCGTTTATGAATAAACTTGAATGTTTGGTTGAATGACTTTTTATGCAACAATCAGCTTAGTTTCAGTCATGCCACTGTGACATTTCACATATTGGTGTATTTCTTTGCTTTCACCAGTAATGGGCTTGGGATCTGAAGTGTCCTGCCAAACAACACTCTCACTAAAAACGTAGGAATAAACTTGAATCATTGTGTTTTAAGTTTAGAAAACTGTGTTAGGATGTTTTTGACAAGATGCAGGTAATAATTCAACGTATGATAATTAATAAATTTACATCTTTTTGGTCTTTTACTTACCCTATTGTTTTTTCTATAAATAAGCAAACCTTGAACCACCATTTGAATAAAAGGTAACATACCACTATTAACTGCAGGGGCATATTAAGTCAATTAAAGGTTAAATACAAGTACTCCCACAGATGTATTCAAGCAAAGCTGTCATATGAACCAATGATTTTAAGTGTAATAACTTGGATTTGTAACCCACACATACAAAGTTCCAACTTTAAGGTTTCGTTATTCAACCATATATTGTTCTTTTTCTTATCTTATTTTGAATTCCAGCAACAATTTCTTAGCCAATTCGTTGCCATTTTAAGATACTAAAAAGCCACAATACTGGTTTTGTGATTGGTGTCTGTCAAACTTGATAAGGGACTCACTTTCCAAGTTAAGCAAATGATATTCGCATGCACGTGTTCAAAAGCGATAAGCAAGAGTTATCCAAAATGTACTCTTGATAACAAATGCCAGCAGGTCTTTTATGATAAGTGAATGACATCGGGCATTTTTTGAAAATAATTAAGGTTCTACCGCATCTTTTGAATTTAGGTGTGCACTATGGTAAAATGTTTCCTAGCCAACCAGTAGACACATGCCTCGGAAATCTCTTATATATAGAAAAGACTAATTGATAAATTACTGACCATGCCATGAATGCAAAAGTACATCTGCATAAAAGCTGACGTTATAAAAGCAGAGTGTCTACAGAGGTACGACAATATCTGCAACAGTGTTACCAGGGAGAAACTTAAAGCTCTAATAATTTCAGACAGAGACATCATGCAACCAACCAAATCTAGTTCTTTGATCATGAAGTACGATAGATATCAGTGAATTATGGACTCGGACAGGTTGCGGTTTGATCCAGTATTATTTCTTCACGTGTTTACAAATAAAAGAATCCTTGGATAATATTCAACCAAGTTTGGAAACAAGCACTTTAGAATGCTAGGTGGTATTGGGATGGGTGACCTTCTGACAATCGAATGACGTCCGCGTGGTGAATATGTTAGTTGATCTCCGTGCGTGAACCAGGAGGTAACTGCTCTGAGACCATCTAGGTTACTTCAGTCTATCAGTAGTTTTATATCGACTACTAATGATAAAATTGCTAGCAAGGAAGGAATAGGTAAAGCCAATGGCAAGACTGCAGTAAGAATATAATTTGCCAAGAAGCCCATATTCTTGGCCAGTTTAAATCAGGCCCCAACCGTTCGAGAACCTCAAGAATCTTATCCAGTTTCAGGTTAAGTTATGACTTGGAATCTACTCATGACTCCCACATTAGAGCAAGGCTTTCAGCTTCTCCAGCTTTCTCAATGTAAACTGCTGTGGCAACAAGTATGTTTCTTCTTTGCTGAAGAAACGCTCCGCACAGCCTCCGTTTCAAAAGAACGTTTCTTCTGATTATAATGCAAACAAAATCCCGACAATAGAGAATTTGGAATCTCAACTTTCATTATTTACATGTAAGCCGGGCGGCTCCAGTCAGACAAGACTTCTATAGCCTGCTGCCTACACAGAAATCACCCGATACCCTGACAATAAGTAAAAGGCAGTGCCTATTTGAAAAGATGCCCGGATGACGTGAGTTTTGTTGTTGTTGTTGTTGTTGCCGTTAACTGTTAAGTTGTACCTTAACCTCCAACAAACTTTGTCTACTGACAAAATTTTCAGCTGTTCTTGTTCATTTGCAACTGCCGCTGGGCTGGTGCAATCCCATTCTGCCCCGATTCCAGATAAAAGCGCACTGTCCGTTGGCAGTTACTAATTTGTGACCGTGCCATTAGAAACGGCCCATGAACCATGTACACTCTCTCTCTCTCTTTGGAAATAGAAAAAATGCTATATACATACAAATTGGATTCTGATGGATAATATACATGTATACGAGTAAGGTCAGTGCAAGTTAGATCCTCAGACCTCTGTCCTGTGAACAGAGGCAAAATGATAATGGGGTGTTCTGCGGAATTTCAGAATGGTTACAAAATGGGTGAATCTTTTATGTTATCACCATGAATGGCAGGTGGAGATGATGGGGGGAAAAATCCTGAAAAGTTAAATTATCCATGTAGGGTTCACTTAAATTTAGGCCCCTGAAGAAGAGTAGAATTCACAAGTCCAGTGAAACAAACATGTTTGATAATTTTTGTTGATCCCAGTTACATCTTGCAAGTGAATTGAGGACGGAGTGAACTGAGGACAGACAATCATGACGTATCATATTTCTACAAGTTTTTTTCATCATACAATGCTAAAATAAAAAAAGATTTATATACTATTTTGATGATAATTTTATATGCAACATAAATGGAAATATCCCCAGTGTATCTCTGTGGAACTCTGTACTTAATATCTGTAATGAGTAAGTCAGTTTCTGCTAACGTATCCATTTGTAGGAAGAATACTAAAAGAGGTCTCTTGCGGTATTGTCTTACACGGATACGTAGCTACGATTTATTGTAAATCTAGTTTTCATGCTAATTTGCAAATGCAAGTTGGAATGTCACATGATCATTAGCCTGCAACAATTATGTGGAATGGCAGTCAAATGGGTATATTATATTCTGACCGCAAAACTGCCTTCTCGCTTCTTCAACACCAAATTTATACCACTTAATGAAGTGGACCCCTATTTCCACTATATTATTATCCTACAAAATTTGCTATATATTAAAAATGAGTATTATTGTATTACTTTCACCGAGCCACTTTTTTTATTTTTGTCCTTCCTGGAATTATCATTTATAAATCTAAAACCACTCTATTTTTATTACTAAGAGATGTGATAATTACCTCCCTTTCTGGAGACTAACAAAAGTATCAACAGATCATTTGAAGATAGACATAAAGGAATTTCTGGTCAGTTAAAAATGTTCAAAAGTATTATATCTCTATAAATCTGTCTTTATCAACGGTCAAGAAATTTTATGCCATGCTGCACTAGAAGTATTACGGGTCCTCTACATGTACCTTAACAAAGTGTTACCGACAAGTTTCTGTACATTTAAAGAGGAAATATATGGTCTGAAGTACTAATCAGTAAACAAAAATTTATTCACAATAAAAATGTAAGTTAACTATTTCAACTGTCCAACCTTAGTTTACTGTATATATACAGTGGTCCCTCCCCTTTGTATTGGTGGGTGGGGTAAACCAACTCCAGTGTAGAACTAAATTGACAGAAGGGATGCTGCCTTATTTGTAAATCATGGCGGGCACGTTGTAACAGTTGCTAGTGGGTTTTACTGTTACTTTCGAGAGAAAAATCGAGTAGGAATGACATGTAAAACTTGCGAGATGAGCTTTAATAAAGTTTAAAATGGCAAAATTCATACGAATTAAAAAAAGCTCAAAAAATCAAATTTCATATCCTCCGATTTCATCCTACTTTACATATGTTAAAAGGGTGTCCCTAAGGATGTTGAAAACGAAAAAAGTGTTTGTGTTGCAATTTGTTTTGGGTCTTCTCACAATTTGACTGGACTACTGCTCGAAGGTTAAAGAGATTGTAATTTGAATTGATAATTCAGATTGCAGATTTCAAAATGTGATTCAAAGGCTCCACATATTCGCAGATCAAACCCTAGGCTGCCAAGTGCGACGTAACCATTTTTTGCGAACAGTGTAGATTTAGATCAGACTGAAGTCTGATCTTTGATCTACATTTTCGATCAAGAGATATTTTTCCCAAAAACTGTTTTGAAATTGCAAAATTTGGATTCTCATTATGGGTTTCAAAATTTTGTTTCACTTATCTGATAGATCAAGGGATATGTAAGACGAGATGCATCCCGAAAAAGAAATATTCAGTGGTCCGTAAATTGAGCTTTTGCAAATTTTAGTCAGAACTAGGCAGTATTTTATCCATTCTAAAAGTAGATCTATAGATCTGCAGACGACAAATAAAATATGGCTAAAAAGATGGAATTCGACTTTGACACGGTGGAGAGCATTGTGGTAAAATATGATATTTACTTAATACTGCTGATTTCTTTCTATAAACGGCAGTCGGATTTTTTTTTTGTTATTTTCGGCCAATGTTGTAAAGATAGAACAAGTGTTGGCGTCAAGCTTAATACTTGCAAATTGAGGATCTTTCAATAAGCACATGCACTAATAAATATTCCTTAGTACATTGCACTAGTCTTCGAAATTGTTCATACTTCTTCAATATGATTATCTTTCTCATGCATTGATGATATTATTGATATTTCATCAAATCTGTCGAGTCTGGACCGCTTTAAGATGGATACATTAGACTACAAACTTATTGACCAGCCCTCACATCCTGTGACACTCCCAGTAGCTTGTGTACCACACCTGCTGACCGACGTTGAACCCTTTTACGCTATACAACTTGCAGCTTTTGTGGGCTGCAGAGATCTTTATAAGAGTGAACAGAAAAGAAATAGTCGGACCTTGGGTCTAAACTGTCCCTGATTCTTGTTATTGACAGAAATGTTCTTATATGGCTAAAATAACGGCGAATAGGTTTAGTTGGCAATGAAAAGGTTTTTATTCTGTCCACTTCTCTCGAGTTGGTTTGTATTCAGCTGACGTATAGGCGAACCCTTCTTTAAAATATGAAACCTTTGAACATTTTCAAATAGAAGTCAACCCATAAGGACGTTTGAAACGATTTACCGTTGTTAATCACTGATATTTTGTCGATAGCATACTAGAAACTTCCCTTTGAAAATTTCGAAAACCAAAAACATGTATATGAGGAGCCATGCTCCATCAAAAAGATATTTCCGTGCTATCAAGCAAGTCATCACACGTGTGGTTCCATAAAATCCATCGTGTCTAACAATGGCTGAATTTTCATGAGGTAGAATGATTCTTTTAGATGCAGAAAATTGACCAATAGTAAAAAAATGAAACCAGGCTCGCTTCGTATTCACCAACCATTCTCAAGAACATTCTTAGTCTTATTCTTCAGAATTTTGTCAATGTGAAAGTAACAGAACATCTCATTGGCTAAACCATTCGGTTAAGCCAATCGGAAGTTCTGTTACTTTCCACGGTTAGAACATCTTGAAGAATAAGACAGAGAATGCTCTTAAGAATGGTTGGTGAATACCTATAGAGCCTATAGAGTGGCTCAGCAGATAAACTCTAATAGATGGCAAAACTTTGGCGATGTCCAAATTGAATGCATTCTCAAATAACGATATAAATAAAACTCAAACGATTGCAGTTGCCTTTTAAGCCTTTACCCCATAAGCCATTTCTATGGTACAGTATCTCTAACTGACCCTAAATAACAGCAAGGATGAAGCGGTTTCTTACGTGTATATGACACCTTTTGTTAGTGTAGAAAACATCATGGCAAAAGGTGAAATTGCTCGTCACATTTTACCACAATGTTTTCCACAGGCTCCTACAAGCAATGCGTAGAAATGAGTATCTATGGATTAAATGGTTAAAAGGGAAAAGGCGCATTGCTGAAAAGATGGAAATATTCTGTGCCAGCATTTTCTCCTTTTTCCAAAATGTTTCCAAACCTTTTTATTCAGTGTCGCATGAACACTTGATTGTAAGGTTAAGGGATATAGTTAAACGGGTATCTATGACGAAGTATCGTATGTCCACGACACATTATCATAAACAAGGAAGCGATCAGGTGTCGCTAATGTTTTCACATCAAAGAAAAAGGTTTCCAAGAAATGATCGCAATTTCAGATAAGCCTTTCGCAACACCATCACATACTTAATTTGTCTTGACAATGCTATGTTACTCGAAATAAGTTATTCAATTCACCCATACAAACGCTCCACTATCCGTCTTAACTCTTTACCAAACAAGTCGTGGTTTATTACGTGTCTGCAACACAAGTCTTCAGAAAATCCTGTTGGAAAAGGAGAGATTGCAAACTATGGCGCTGAGACGGTTTGTATTTTCGTATGAAAATGTCCATGTATAAACTGACTGTGCGACTACTGCTACTGACTACAAAGACTTTAAGAAGGTAGATTGTTAAAGAAAATCGAGATTTACAACACATGAATATAATAATTTATTTCATGCTTTCCGGTAGAAATAGTAGTGAAAATATTTTTCGATCCTATACTGGTACGACCAGTGAAAATACCAATGTTCACGTTCTTATTGCCTTGGTAAATTGCGCGTGCCTTACAACAGGATGGGACATACGACGTCATATACCTTACATTTCTCGCGCTTGACATAATATTGTAATGCGTTGCTATGCGGGAGGGGTACACCACGGGGAATAACGGAAAAGAACTGTACTGGAATTTGATAAAGCTCCTCTCAGAAAGGGTTAAAAGCATGAAATAAATAGAATAGAAATAAATAGAATATTTGTTTTTTTTAGGTGAAAGATGGAAATTTATTTCATCTCGTGAACACCATCAGTAATCTTTTCACACGTGGCTGCGCCACTAGTGAAAATATTACACATGGTGTTCACTTAATGAAATAAATTTCGATCTTTCACCGAAAAAAAAATATCCTCTATTTCTATTACTTACACTGAAGTATTGAAGCCTTCTAAATTAAAAATCAAATAAATGATATTAAGTAATTTAACAGTGGTTTACACAAATCAGAAGCTTCAATGTAGCAAACATATGAAGAAAGAAAATGGAAATTTTTTTCAAACGATAAAAAAATCTGAAATTTTCCTTTCAAAAGTTAAGGTATGGATTTAACCACACGCTGGAATACACATGTGTCGGTGGTTAATGACTAAAAAGTTCATCGCGTTCCTGAAAATAAGGAAGTCGTTATGATTGAGCAAGCACATTTGATAAATAAATCATCCACATCAAGTGTGATTATGAGTTGTCATTCTCTGTAGGCTACGTGTCCTTGTTCCACGAACTGTTTTACTTTTTTGTTTTGTTATGCGTAAATAAGTGCAACATCGAATTTATTGACAACCATTTTTTTTTTTCACTAAAAGAAGTGAACCTTGTATATAATTATGATGTTTTTATTGGGAACAAGATGAAGCTTAATTGAACCATTCTCTAGCAAAGTGTGTGGGTGTGTGTGTGTGTGAGTGTTTGTGGGGTAGAGGGGGGGGGGAGGGTTAAGCTATCTCAATGATGCATTGTACCATGCGAATCATCACATAATTATCGATCAACAAATTTATTCTACTATAAAACGGCTGAACCCTTAGGTAGAATGACACTTGGACATGCAGAACATTTACCAAATGAAAGAAAAAGTCTATTAAGATCAGCCTCTGCATACTTACCTATGTCTATACTTTTTGGAGATGCATTAGACCCCTTTTCACAGAGTAATGCTCAATTTCAAGATTAACAATCAATCTGACCTATTGTCAAATGTTTCATAGAAAATTCATATTCCAGAATAATGGGCTCTCCCTAAAGTTTAAATGCTGATTGTTACAAGGCTTGCATGGCAGCTTTTGAAGAAAAACAAAGTTGCATTTGGTTTCCTGTACCAGCAATCAGGGTTCCTATTTACCAACTTTTCCTAAGAACAATCTTTTGCTTATTCTCCAAGATTTTTTTCAAGTTTGAAAGTAAAACTACTTCTGATTGGCTAAACCAAATGATTTAGCCAATCAGAAGTGGTGTTACTTTCAAATTTAGAAAATTCTGCAGAGTAAGACTGTGAATTTTCTTGAGAATGGTTGGTGAACCTAGGTCTAGAGTAGTCTACTTTTCTCAACGTACGTTTTCTTTTAAAACGTTTTATTTTCTAAGCGTGAAATAGAAGGATAGTTTTAATCATTTCGCAGTTTTTAAGATTGTACAATAGAAAGTGATATGTCCTTCAGTTGAATCATTTCTGAATATTTCATCGCTGAATGATCGGAATACTAATTATATCATTTTGAAATAAAACTGTCAGGGGCTTTTCTGAATATTAGTTGCGCACTGATTGTGGGAAAATATCGGTTTGTGGGACAAAGAAGCTACGTGTGCCCCTGTCTTCATTTTAATAATATTGGAATGCGCTTAATGGACGAACAAATTTTATTGTGCACGTAACTACGATATATTTTGCTTGCATAAACAATCTGTTATTGGACATGTCACAGGGTAACGCTTTTATGATGATTTTTTTTCCATATCAAAGGCGGTATCAGTTGCTATAGAGGATATGGTAGTCTGATCTTGTTCTACCCTCTCTATTATTTTTGTTAACTTACACTCATAAGCAGTATATTAATGCAAGGCCGTTCTTATATCAGCGAGTACTATTCTTCTATTATTTCTTCTATTATTCCATGACTTCTAATATTTTCCTTTTTGCTTTGGTTGTTGTAACTGTTGTTGTTGTTGAGAGCTTTATGGCATTGCTTGGCACCACAAAATAGAGTTTATTTCATCAGCTTGTGGCTAATATGGGAAATATTTGCTGAAAAGGGAAAGGTATGCGAATATAACGACTGCCGTAAGGCACGAGTTATTTTCGCGGAACTTTCCTTTTGAGGCAAATATTTCCCCATATTAACCACAAGCTGACGAAATAAATTATACATTATTATTTCCTCTAATTATTTATTCAACCAATGCCACTTTTAAAACTAGTGATCTCCAGTTAATTAATCGGATAATCGATATTTTCAAAAAAACAAAGGTAGTTCCAGATTTTCGGCAGGAAGAAAATATTCACTGTGACGGGGAAATAATTCCCCCAGCCTTTTTTTCGACATTTCTTTACCCATAACATTTCTAAAAATAGACACATGAAATATGATATAAAACAATATTCGTAACGTTTAAGAAATTTTAAAAACGCATATGTCTGTTTTCGCCCAAATAGTTTTACTGTTGTCTTTACAGGAGCCTGACGAGACATGAATGAGCGCCCTTTGAGCACACCCTTCAAGAACCATTGCTACCATTGCTTTATTGAAGAGCCGTATTTCATGTAATGGTGTTACAAATAAAATTCTAACAGAAAACGAATAACTTACCCTGAATTCAATACGTGGTTTCAAAATCGTCACGCAAAGGACATATTTGTATTATGGAGTGGACTACAGATAAACTGACAGAAAATATGAGCTCATCAGAAAATTCATCAAGCAAAGACAGTGAATATTTGGGACCGTTAGTTGTACCTATATATCAGCAGGTTATTCTAATCACAATGTATACATTGGTGATCATCTTATCTGTCGGTGGCAATATTGTCGTCTGCTACATTGTTATCCGATCTAGACGAATGCGAACAGTAATTAACTTCTTTATCGTAAGTTTGGCCATAAGTGATATCCTAATGGCTTTAATCTGCATTCCTTTTACTTTTATTGCTAATGTCGTTGTGAACGAATGGCCGTTCTGGAATCCCCTCTGTCCGCTTGTTTCGTTCCTTCAAGTGGTTGCAGTCTTTCTCAGTTCTCTAACTTTGGTGGCCATTAGTTTGGACAGATATTCAGCTATCGTGCATCCTTTGCGACCCAAAACCACAAAACGTCAAGCTTACTGTGCCATAGCAATTATATGGATTCTTGCTTTTTGTATTCCATTACCGACTGCTATTACTTCCCGTGTGTATAGATATGTGGAGGACGAAAACGCACCTGCTTTTTGTATGGAAATTTGGGACAGTGTTCATGTACAAGCATTTTACAACTTTTTCCTTTTGATAGTTCAATATTTTATTCCTTTGACAATACAAGTATTTACATACGGGAGAATAGTAATGGTCTTATGGATTAAGAAGACACCGGGCGAAGCTGTCAATGACCGTGATTATAGGATAGCAAAGTCAAAAAAGAAGGTAACATATATTTGTGTTTCCTGTAGTGGGCTGATCCTAGAATTTGTCACAAATCACGCAGAAAGGGACCATATGGGAATTTTGGACATCAAGTAGATGAAAACAGATCAACGTTAGAGCAGGTCAAATTAACTTGCATAACAAGGTAGAATGACCACTTTTCATACAGAAAATGTCATTAAAGCGAAAAGTGTCAACACTGGTCAGCCTGTGCAATTCGCGCAGTCTGACCAGGGTTGACCCTTTTTGCAGTTCCCAGCAGGACCCTTTTTGCGTGACGGGTCACATTTATTTAACCCTTTACCTGATACGCCAATCTGAGGCTCTTCCATTTCAGCAGCAAATAATGATATGATGTCAAAAATATGGAAAAATGAGGATACAAATACCTGATTGAGTGGAAAACATTGTGGGAAAAGGAGAAATTGCTCATTACGATCAATTTCTCTTTTTCCCACAATGTTTTCAAAAGCCGTGCGTTGTTGATACGTCAAAATGAGTATCTTTGGAGTAAAGGGTTAATCTTAACCTGCTGAAAACGTGAAATGAAAGTTCAAAACGATAATTAAAAACAAAGATTTTACTTTCTCAAAGTTATACTCCGCGTAAAATATTTCTTTATTGGACAGTGTAGATTCAAGATCAGACTGTACTTCTTGTGCAATCTGATCTTCATCTACATTGTCTACTAACGTCTCTGAATCGTGTTTGGCAGCCTAAGGGTTGATATATTTCCTGGCAACAGTGCCATCTAATTCGTTAATTTAGGCTCTTCATGGTTTATTACAAATTTCCTGCTAGCATCATTCTTATAAATTGTGGTCTTACAGGATAGTTCGCTTGGTATTTCCTAGAAACCTTCATAAGGTACTTGAGACACTCAGTTCGAATTGAAAGCAGTTTAAAGCAAAACCATTCGACGTTTTATACCCAGCACCATACAAGACTTATGGAGAGTCTGATCTTAGAATTATCTCATATTTAGGAAATTTGCTACAATTAAACAGCTCAATGTTTTCTACCCTGCTGGACATAAATTTCATTTTTTGAGTTACGTTTATTGTTTCGTTTGCAAGTGCTTTCAATTTGAACCAGTCTAAAATTTTGTCGTTTGGTAAACGATTAAGGATGGCCGATGAATATGGACCCTGGCCTCAGTCTATTGCGAAAATGCTTGTATCATAAAAAAGTTTCATGAAAAACGTCAAACATTTTTTTTCACCTTGAAGATATTTAAATTTCTTTTCAGCTTTATTTTCACCAAGCATACGTCGAAGGCACTGATCTCTTTGATTCCAAAGTATTTGCTTAGCAGCTTTATCGTCGTCAATTGTATTATATCAAGGATTTCAGGAAAAATGATATGGTGGTGGATTAAGAGTTTGAAAAAAGATCATTTTATTTCCACTGGTCAATCGTATGCCCGTAGAATAAACATTTGGCGTTATCAATGTTACATCCAGAGTATTGATACGGAAGGCAGACAAAAAAATCTTGATAAGGACATTTCTTTATCATAACTTTATGTCGTGAAAATGAAAGTACAAAGGATTTTTTTTCCAATAAAAATCATTTTCTGGTCTGACATCTTTCAATTCAAATCAGGCACCATCTTCGCAAGCCAAGGATACTAAGGTAGTACCCTTGGCCGCTCGCCTCTTTAAAAATCGAAGCTCCCGCTGCGCCATTTCATTGGACGCGATCAAAACCCATCGCGTCCAATCAAACCATCCGTAACAAGAAATCTTTCGCAAAACAGAAAACAATAATGGCGGCGCCCATTAAAAACGAAAGTTGTCGTGTTTGTGACGAAAATTTGCCAAGAAAGAGTAGACGATCGATATTTAATGAGTTTTTTTTAGTTTACGATCAATTATGTGAAGTATTAGGACGGGTTCTATAGCCAAATGATTGCGAATTATCGTAGGTCTGTTCGTCTTGTTTTTGATGTGATAAATCTGAAAGCGCAGCCACATTTGATGCATGGCCAACAAATTTTATTACGAGCATTTTGATTGGTCAGAAATAACATCACCAAAGGTTACGCAACTCGTAATATTCGACAGGTGGCGCAGCGGGAGTTTCGATTTTTAAAGAGGCGAGCGGCCAAGGTACGTAACGAACAAAGTGGAGTTAGTATCCTTGGTTTGCGAAGATGATCAGGCACTGGATCGAAGCAGTCTTCTTTTATCAATCCGTGTTAAAAGCCCGATAGCTGCCAAATGTAAACTAATCGAGAAGAAAAATGGTGACAAACTAAATTTATAGCATGTATGGGTATCATTGTGAATCTTATAATGGGCTAGGTTGGAGTCTATGAAAGTTCCAGTGGCTGGCAGGTGTCGATGATTGATTTTAAATGGAGTGAATAAACTTTTTCTTAATGCCGAATTACCTTTTCTTAGCCGTTAGTGTGCCTTTGAAGTACAGTTGTAGGGTTACATCTAGACAGAAAAGTAATTTATATCATTATTGTTGTTTAATTTGGATATGTTGCCACATCCAATAACATGTGAAGATCGGATGATAACTTAGGTACCAGAGGGCTTTCTATCAGTGAAGCAAACTAAATAATTCCCATAGAGAACAATGCTCCACATCAATTCACTGAGATAGAAACCTATGTGCGTCTCTTTGTAGGCTCGTTGTCTTGATTTATAATTCAAGACAAGGTTTTGCATTTATTTTAACCTTTACACCGTAAATTTAAGGTAAAAAAACAGTATTAGTAGGCACATGTATGTAAAAGTTCAAACAATTAATTGTAGAATGAATGAAGCGATTATCCTCCGCTTGGTGGCATTTTTCAAATAAAGATCTATCTGATTTGGGCATTATGGGTATAGAAGCAGAGTACTTTTCAAAACGATGACCATAACTTCGAATTAAAAAAAAAAAACATAATCGATAAACGTTTACCCAATAAAAACACTAACTGGTACGATTCACCCAGCTATGAACCTTTAACTTATGAAAACAGCCATTACTGGCATTGAAAATAGTTTCGGGGTAAACCCAGACATTTCTTGTTGATAACTCATTGGAAAAACTCTGCGCAAATCCTGGTTTCCCTAAAGTTTATGTCTGTGTTCAAAGATGAGCAGTAAATAGTACATGTAAAAACTATTTTTCCTGCTTGAAGTAATTAAATTTTTAAGAAATCTGGGTCGAAACACAGGCTAGCTATTTTTCACAGAGGTTTTGTTTAAAGCCATTTTATTCATGGCTACTTTAATAGCGACGTGTTTCAGTTTACACACTGTGTATTACTATTTATCCTGTAAAGTACAGTGATGCGTCATAGTAGACGGGTCAAAATTTAATCTTCGAAGAATATGACACGCATAAAAAAGAAGAGAGCATATGTACCTACATCACACAGTGCAGTCTTCAGTCTGAACTCGGTTTCTGTCTTGTTTAGAAAGACACACGAGAGGTATATATTATAGGGTTAATTCACGTTTTTGAGGTCGTTAACATTCGCAGAGGCCCGAAAAATGCTTAAACGCCCGAGTGCGAAGCACGAGGGTGTTTAAGTATTTTGAGGGCCTCTGCGAATGTTAACGACCGAAAAAAACGTGAATTAACGCTATTATTGCATAAAGTAAAGGTATTCTAACAATAATTTGCACAGATAGCAAAAATATTTCCATAGAAATGCAAATAAGCGAATTTCAAATGTACTGTACGCAAATGGGTCAAATCCGGAAGTCGGCGAAAAAGTTTTTGTTACGATTAGGAAAGGGCCGTTAGTCCTGTATGCCAGTTTTGATTCTCTCGCTGTAAATACACTTTTATTGATTTTTAATACTCAATGGACTTATGTGGAATAAACTTGCACACATTTAGACGATTACAACTAGGATGAATTCGTGGATATAAATTTCTGTAACTGAAGGCGACAGAGGGTTCGATATACATCAAGCGAGGCGGACCGATCACGTTAAAAAGTGGGTGGGATGTAGCTGGTTTAGAGTACATTTCACGGGTGAATTTTTGTTCAGATCTCGATTAAACTGAGATTCTGTGCAAAGGTTTGTTTGTGGTGTACTAATATCATCAAAGACATGCCATGGAAAGGATCGAATATGGTACGAATTCCTACAGTTTGATGGTCGGAGTCTAGGGAAAATCTGACAAGGACAAACGTTGTTTACAAGGTAGGCCCGAATCGAGGATATTGATAGTACAAACCCGGGCGTTAACGGCGCGTGAATTTACTGATTACTACACGTTTTCTCCCGATAACCGCCCGGTTTTTACCCGTTAATACATGCTTATAACGGCCCGAAAAGGCACGTTTTATGCAATAATATGGTAAATATTACAGAATCCACGATGTACAAAGTACGATTATTGCTGATGAATTTAACACACAAATACAAATATTTTCAATATGAACCCTAAAACATAAAAAGAACATTTTCATTCATCTGTTTATAGAGGCGTTTGCGTTGCCAAAAACGGACACAAAATGGCTGCCACAATAAGTTTCGTTTTTTTCCCGAGATTTCAAGTAACAAACGACATATAAAAGTGATTTATTTATGTCATAAAACTTTGAAACATTTAATAATTTGTTTTTGGTCATGTGTGTCACTAAAAATTACTTTCACTTTGCCGCAATACAGATTTAATCGACGAAACAGAAGACGGTATAGCATTGTAGCATTGCAACCAGAATATTCATGATGGACTTGAGACAGCACTGGTAAACACAAATGATAAGACGTATTTTAAATAGCTTAATTTTGGGACGCGATGTGACTGTTACAGGCAAAGCTAACGTTAGTAGTGTACTCATGGGATGGATATGCACGGAGAAGATCGAACTGTTCGAGGTCCCAGAGTATTTCGAAACAGGTTACATCCGGGTTACAGTAATTCTAACGCTCTCTTGGACATGACAGTGTTTTCTCTATTCGATACCTTTACTTGATAATGTGATCATTTAACCGACCGGTTTTAGTTTCTAACATCGAATAAGTTGATGTCATTTGAATTGGAACATAAACAATCTTAGGAAAAATGTTTATAACGTGAGTCAAGAAGAAAAAATGGGGAAAATGTCCCGGGAGTTCATGTCTTTGCTTTCGGCCAAATGAAATACAAAATTACATATATTAACGATCATTTAGATTTTTTTATCTTGTTATTTGTTCTTAAAAAGCACGTAAATGAAAGACTTTCACTGCTAATGATGTCTCATAGACACGAATTTAGTTTGCAGAAAGTCTCACCCGATAGTAGACAACGCTTACCAAATTGAGCCTACTAGTACCATCATTCTAGGCTGTATAACTTAAGACATGAAAAAACAGACACTAATGATAAGTCGTTTAACCTGCAGGAAGCTGCGACAAAAGCAATTTTGCAGACAGTGTAGATCAAGTGCAGACTTCACAGGATGTGCAGTCTGATCGTGGAGCTATTTTGTCAGATGCGGAATGATTTTCCAACAAGAAGAATCTTGGACTGGAATACTTATGATAATCGCCGTACTTTTGATTTGTATGAATGAAATTCACCTGTTTGATCCTCGCTAGGTCTTGAATATTTGTTTAAAAGACTGCGAAAACCAATTTCTTTTTCCCACTGAATCAATATTTAAGAATTGCGTAAATAATTAACTGCTATTGGTCTGATGCACCCCGTACCTTGAACAACTGTAAGTAGTCTGAATAAATATTTGCAAGCCCTTCTTAGTTTTTTATTAACTTTCAGTAATTGAAATTAATAGCATAACCTCTATTTTATTGAAGGATGAACGTTTACATTTATTCAAGCTATGTGACGTAAACATATTTTTCATGTCGACGACTTTTTTTTTTCTTGTGTATAACATACTATGGTACTCATTTTTGGAAAGATTGTGGCTAGAGAAGATGAAGGATTTGGCCTTCCCACAGAGTTTTCATGCGTACATCTAAATAAATTACTCTTCATTTATGTGAGGTAGTTGGATTTTGAAAGCTCTCTTTTAAAAATTGTCCAGTGAAAAATATGTCAGCGGGTACTATGATTGTAGTCTAGGCCCGTGATATGACAGAATATTGTTGAAAACGCATTTTAACAGAACACCAATTTAATAAATTCAATGAAATACTAAATAGTTTTGCATTTACAGCCGTCAGAAGAGGTCGATTTAGCATCTGCATCTGGCGCTAAAAGAGTCAATATCTGTAGATATAGACGTATTCATCATGGCTATCTTTTACCAATCTCTTTATGAAATAGAACAATAATAAATCTACAATAGCTATTTTCTCAAAACTTAGATGATTTATAGACATGCAGCATATCGTTATTGAATTGATAAAACTACTAAATATGGAACCAATAATACAGCTCCGTGGGTGTATTCAGAAACTGTTTTTATTCCATGTCTACTTTTTTTCACTGTTTAAATTCCACGGTAGGTGGCGAATAGGCGAATAAAGAACATTTTGTCAGAAAAGATGATGTGTTTCCGAATTTAGAGTTGGAATAACTTTAAGTGCGGTTAGAAAATGACCCCTTGTATCACGACCGTTATCAAGACACTTTTTATTTTCCATTTGTGGACAAACCAGTATGAAACAAAAGTCAGTTCAAAGCTCCCACAGCAATCAAACTAGATTTAAGTCCTTTTAAATTAACGATCTAAATTATTACTTCTACAGGCGACATTTTGTAGAGGTATGAGGGTCTTGCTAATCATTTAACGCAGTTTCCTAGGAGAAATATACTGAATGACCATTCAGTGAACGCAGTCCTTGTCCAGTGAGCTTTGTTTTCAAAGGTAGAGTAAACTTATGATTCTTTGGTGAAGGGTTTAAGAATAAATGTTTTAATTGTAGCTTAATAACTTGTTTTCTACTCTTGACAGATTATCAAAATGATGGTTGTAGTGGTGATAATTTTTGCAATCTGCTGGCTGCCCATCCACGTGATCACAATCGCAGGAGACATTGATGTATCGATTTACAATCTACCCGGTATGAATATTATCTGGACAGCTGCACATTGGCTCGCTATGTCGAACTGCATGTACAACCCGTTTATTTACTGCTGGATGAATGCCAAGTACAGAAACGGTTTCATGAGAGCGTTCCAATGCTTTACATGTGGCCTTGTTAAAGGAAGTGAAAATCTGGAACTACAGCGCATGCGTAGACAGAGTATAATAAATCAATCATCGCTGGCCTCTGGTTATAAAACAAGATATTCCACGAAGATGACGATTTCCTGTGAAGTGGACTATAGTTTATCGGATTCTAGAATGCATGATTAATTTATCCCTTCGCCAAACGATCACCAAAACAAAAACTTTACTGGAACAAAATGTGGAATGTGAAGAAAATGTCTATAAGCTGCATTTTCTCACATTTCTACTATATCCGATCCTTTCATTGACAAAGTCCAGAATTAGAGCAAAATCTATTTTATCGTTGCAGGTGTTTTCAATCAGGAAGGTTCTAAACTTTTGTCGTATGGCAGGGAGTTAAATGGATGACCGGAAACATTATTTCTGTCCCATTTAGCTTTGTTCCCCATGTGCGAAATCTTGATCTGGCCTGAAGGAAAAATCAAACTACTTCATGAATCATTTACGACTGGTCTGTCTTACGTAACTTAAAATAGAAATGTAGTGGAAAATTAGTCTTAGTATGGCTGTCTTATCTATAGGTGAATCTGTATAAAGTTTCGATTTAAATAAATAAAAAAGAGGGAACGAAAAGAAAAAAAAACTTCAATATTTTTCTTTGATAAGTTGAGTACTGACCCTGTAACTATATGTTTAGTGACCAGCATGTGGCACATATTACGGTTGCAAAAGTGACTTAAACCAGCCTGTTCGCTCAAGCAATCGGTCTTAGTCTCTTTTATATTCGATCCCCACGATAGTTGTGTAGGTTTTTGGCCCTTATTTTCAATCAATACGTGTACCCTGAAAAATGCTCTAAATTTGTAGCCGTTCTCTTGAAAGAGTAAGTATGAGCGAAAATTGGATCATTGTCAAATGGCCGTGTGTTTAACTCTTTACTAAACAGTCCCGTCTTTTAACGACCCCGAAGAAAAAGCCTTCGGAAACGCTCGTAAAAATGCTTGTAATCAGCATATTCTCCTTCTTCGCACAATATTTTCTAACACTTTAAAGACTATTTCCATCATTTGAGCCAAGTCAAGTTTCTCGTCTGCCAACTTTCTCAACTTGGACAAGTCTAAAATTTCGTCTTTTAGTACAGAGCAAACAATATACTATATAACCTTATTTTTGACTCGCTAATATTGCAAGCATCCGAATTGCAAATTAGAAATGGATCTGTCGTCTAGAATGGTTTTTGACGGCGCAAAACACGTTGTGGAAAAAATGGTGGTTATTAGCATTTTCTCAATTTCTCTCAATATTTTCAAAGACTTCGTCCTTGGTACGATGAAAACAGCAAAACCACAGGATTGATTGGTGATGAGGTTACCCAGTTATGTGTTACACGCTACAGGAAAATCCTCTTAACCCTTTACTCCATACTCATTTCTACATATTGCATGTAGGAGCCTTTGGAAAGCATTGTGACAAAAGGTGAAATTGCTCGTGTCGAGCAATTTCACCTTTTGTCACAATGTTTTCTATGCTATCAAAAGGTGTTATTACACATAAGAAATGGCTGTTATTTAGGGTCAATTAGAGATGCCTTTGAAATGCCTGATGGGGTAAAGGGTTAACTCTTCACCAAACGACAAGATTTTTCAAGTTCCCAAGTTGGAAGCATTTGTTGACGGCAATATAAATGTCAATCATATAATTGAATTTAGTTTTAAAAGGGTATAAAACATTTTGGAAGAAGGACAAACGCTGTTTACCAGTATTTGCTCTATTTGTCAAAATGTTTTCAAAAGCTTTCTTTCTTTGAGTCATGAAACTCGGGAATATGTGGAAGAAAGTTGATTGACACGAGACTGAAAGATATTTAATTTGATTCTCCTAATGACTGCTATTTCTGTTTGATGAGATAATGAACTTTTACGTAAGTCGTTATATTCTACCTCTGCCGTGCCTATCTATTTCCTTTGTCTGTGAATGCTTTGTACAGGTAAATGTATGTCAGTCGGTCTCTAGCCCTCTCACATGTGTGTAGTAAAATTTCTTTCAAAATAATTATGTTACTGAGGAAACAAGTGACGAAATCCAAACTTTGCGTACAATTGTGTATATTTCGGAGGTGAGCGTGCTTTTCTCTCTATCCCCATTTTTTGTCTCTCTCCGTCTCGAATCCAGACTTACACATCTCTCTCACACCCACCTGGTAGATACAGCTTGTTACAAGCTGTAGTTACGAGGTTTTGGAAGTAAATCAACGAAATGTCCTCTCAACCATGTGCGATTCTTTTTTATCTCATTTGAAACCGTAGCCTAAAGGTAGCAGCAGAATGGCTATATGCATGACAATATAGTTGAACAAATTGGAAAAAGTTCAAAGTTTAATTTCCCAGAAACTGTTTGTTGGATTCCAATAAGATTTTGAATGGCTTCTAGTCTAAAATGAAAGGAGTTGCACTAATGTGCACTTTATTGAGATAGCGAGTAAATTTGACGGACTGAGTGAGGAATGAAGCAAATTATCACGCCATAATATAAGCTCCTTTAGTTTCAGCCAGGAGAGCTATGTAACGCGTTTCTCTCGGAAATCAGATGACGAAACGGGAAAAGTCGCATACAAAACGTGTAATACTGCAAAAAAACCTTTATTCATTCGGAGAAACATAAGGCAATATAAGCTTCATAGAGTTCAATAAACCGTTTGAACAGTTTTGCCATGTCCAATTTTCTGTTACATGATTTGAAAAATATCTAGACGGTGATAGAGAGAATACCTAGAATATCAGAAACATGTTAGGGAAAAAATGAGCCATAAAAACGACTTGTGAACATTGAATGACGACATCAAAGCGTTTGCACAGACTTGCAACGGCAGCTATTTATGGCGTATTTGCAAATTTAATTTGTTTTAACTTTGTGCTAAACTGTCAGGGTTTGGGGATATCCAGTTTGGTTTGCTCTTGTGCTATCAGGAACCTAACAGGTCAATAGTAGTTTGCACAGTGCGAATAATCCTGAGTTTTTATAGTCGATCCCATGCTGTGACAAAATTCTGTCTGAAACTACAGATTTTTGTACGTGAAGGGGCATGAAGAACAAGGTAAGACAATAGGTCAGCAGTCTGGTCTTTAATCGTTGAAAAAAGGATTCATTGTTCTTTTAATGCTGGCCAATGTATCGGTTTTGAGTTTGTGGAGGAATAATCAAAACTTTGAAAGAACACCAGCGAATACGCCTCGGGAAAAGTATGGGCATATATAGGACCTCTTTGAACTTGTACCTTTTAATATATTGATATAATGAGCTAAGTTTTTTGGATACTGGGCACAGAAACTGATCGAAACAAATACAGTTTCTAAGGATATTAAAAAATGATAGTTTTATATACCACTGTCTGGTGGATAGGTAAAAGCTTTTATCCCTATAGTAGGCATTACGTCAACAATTACACCTTGGTAGCCATTGTCTTCCACGCCAGGAGTAACCTCTGCATTCATTCCCAACCAATGGGTGATTCCATCCGATTCTAAAGTTTCTCTGCCAAATGTTTTATTAGTAATGAGCCTGGCTCGTCGTTCACAATACCCTAATAAAGGTGCATTAGTAATCTATGCGGATATTCAAGCATGTTTTTCGTACATTAAGGCAGCAACATGATCCTAACATTTCGAGTGAACTCGACTTTTTATTTACCATAATCCAGCATCTGTATGACTTATTCTCAGACAATTCTGACATGTTTTAAAATCGCCCCAGGGAAGGGATATATTGAAAACTGTTGAAAAAGGAGAAAATGCTGGTAACCTTTTCACATTAAGTCTACAAAAGCATAATTCCAAATCGTTAAAAGACTAGATATCAGTTTCTCTATACCTTTTTACAATCAACATGGGGACCACTTTTAATTGATAGATCTTGCAAACTTAGTCGAATTTGCTTGTCGCTAATGCAGTGAAATCGTGCATCGTAGCATACATTGAAAATGAACTCAAGACCAATTCCTCTGGGGTAATACTTGTATAATTGTTCCATTACAATTTGATGAATCGCATTTTTTTTCTTGTGAAAACAAAACAAGATCTGATCGTAAAATTCAATTTCCTTTCTTCTATCTACAAATCACCAAAGTTTAGTCTCACTGGTTTACTTGTATTTGTATGTTCATTTTCTTCAATGCAAAATAGATAATTACTACAAAAAATACAAAACAATTAAAATAAAAAAAAATCTGGAAATGATGTTTGGATAGCATGCCCTCAACACACATAAATCATACAATGACATGTACACAAACAATGTCATTTTTTTTTACTGTGGTAATGATTTCGCGATACTTAATAACAAAGTGGATCCAACTTTCCGGAATTTCACGGGAGGTCAAATTTCTAATTCTAGTTCAGGAGAGATGGCTCGAGGGCGTAACTCTAACCAACACCATCAAGCACTGGCCTAATTTTTCAGGGAAAAACTCCACGGAACCCTTTTTATGTGAAAACAAGAGGACCATGATGGTCCTATATCGCTCACCTGACTGACCTGAGTACCATGCAGCAAAGGTCTAAAACAAGAGCGGCAAACTGTCGCAAGATACGCCCGTCTTACCCCAAGTTGTAAAGCTGGGGCATGCACCAGACTAAATTCAAGTATGAAAAACGACAAAGGGCAGTAACTCAAAAATTAAGTGAGCAAGAGTTATGATTCCTGTGCACTGCACTTCCACTTGACCCCCTTGATGAGATCTATCCACCCATGAAATTTCATAACCCTAGCTAGTATAGTTTTGGAGATATGCTCCGGACAAAAATCAAGTATGAAAAACGACAAAGGGCAATAACTCAAAAATTAAGCAAGCAAGAGTTATGGTCCTTATGCACTGCACTCCCCCTTGATGAGATCTATCCACCCATGAAATTTCACAACCGTCGCTAGTATAGTTTTGGAGATATTCACCGGACAAAATTCAAGTATGAAAAACGACAAAGGGCAATAACTCAAAAATTAAGCAAGCAAGAGTTATGATTTCTGTGCACTGCACTCCCCCTTGATAAGATCTATCCACCCATGAAATTTCATAACCGTAGCTAGTATAGTTTTGGAGATATGCTCCGGACAAAATTCAAGTATGAAAATCGACAAAGGGCAATAACTCAAAAATTAAGCAAGCAAGAGTTATGATTCTTGTGCACAGCACTCCCCCTTGATGAGATCTATCCACCCATGAAATTTCATAACCCTAGCTAGTATAGTTTTGGAGATATTCACCGGACAAAAACTCAAGTATGAAAAAGGACAAAGGGCAATAACTCAAAAATTAAGCAAGCAAGAGTTATGGTTCCTGTGCACTGCACTCCCCCTTAGTGAGATCTATTTACCCAAGAAATTTCATAACCCTAGCTAGTATAGATATGGAGATATGCTCCGGACAAAATTCAAGTATGAAAAAGGACAAAGGGCAATAACTCAAAAATTAAGCAAGCAAGAGTTATGGTTTCTGTGCACTGCACTCCCCCTTGGTGAGATCTATTCACCCAAGAAATTTCATAACCCTAGCTAGTATAGTTTTGGAGATATGCTCCGGACAAAATTCATGTATGAAAAATGACAAAGGGCAATAACTCAAAAATTAAGCAAGCAAGAGTTATGGTTCCTGTGCACTGCACTCCCCCTTGATGAGATCTATCCACCCATGAAATTTCATAACCCTAGGTAGTATAGTTTTGGAGATATGCTCCGGACAAAGAAGTGGACGCCGCCCGCCCGCCTGTACGTCACGGGTGATCCCATAATACGTCCCGTCTTCGACAGGCGTATAATAAAGATAATTACCACATATCATGGTTCAAGGCTAAATGATAACGAAACAAGAGAATTAAATTGTTGCAAGTTAACTTGGGACTTCGAAGTTCCGTTCCCGACAAGCAAGAATACTTTGAAGATCAAAGTGGAATTACTCAAAATTCTCGCTAGGTAGAGTTATTGTTCTTGCGCACTGTACTCTGTAATATTGCGACAAACATGCATACCAAGTTTGAAGCCGTTCTGACTTGACATGACAATTTATTTCGGACAGGCACTAAATGCTATAAAAGTGACATACAAAGGGAAATAACTCAAAGACAGCATGAGGTAGAGTTACAATTCTTAGGCACTGCACTTCTAAATATTGCAACAAATAAGGATACCAAATTTCAAGTAATTCCTACTTAAGATGACAAAGTTTTGCTTCAGACAAGCAAGAAATGCTATAAAAAATGATGGCCAAAGGGGGAATAACACAAAATTTGTGCTGGGAAGTGTTATGGTTCTTGTGCACTGCACTCCTTATCTGTTCAACAATCATGCATATCAAATTTGAAGATGTTCAGGCTGTAGATGACAAAGTTATATTCCAGACGAGCAGAAAATGCTGTAAAAATGATAATAAAAGGGAAATAACTTATAGATAGTATGAGGTAGAGTTATGGTTCTTCCACACTGCACTCTGTATTATTGCAACAAACACAAATACCAAATTTCAAGTCAATCGGACTGGAGATGACAAAGTTATGCTCCTGACTAAGAACTACTCTAAAGAACTTTCAAAATTCAAGGGCAAATAACTCCAGATGTTCTGGTCCTATTAGACCCATAATCGAACTCATCTGAGATCTTATGGTCATATATATTTTGACCAAATTTGGTGCTGATTGGTTGATATTTGTAGATGCTAGAGTGTAAACAAAGTGAAATATAGCAATTTTTCAAATTCAAGGGCAAATAACTCCAGATGTTCTGGTCCGAGTAGACCCATAATCGAACTCATCTGAGATCTTATGGTCATATATATTTTGACCAAATTTGGTGCTGATTGGTTGATATTTGTAGATGCTAGAGTGTAAACAAAGTGAAATATAGCAATTTTTCAAATTCAAGGGCAAATAACTCCAAATTTTCTGGTACGATTAGACCTATAATCGATCCCATCCGAGATCTTATGGTCATATATATTTTGACCAAATTTGGTGCTGATTGGTTGATATTTGTAGATGCTAGAGTGTAAACAAAGTGAAATATAGCAATTTTTCCAATTCAAGGGCAAATAACTCCAGACGTTCTGGTCCGATTAGACCTATAATCGAACTCGTCTGAGATCTTATGGTCATATATCTTTTGACCAAATTTGGTGCTGATTGGTTGATATTTGTAGATGCTAGAGTGTAAACAAAGCGAAATATAGCAATTTTTCCAATTCAAGGGCAAATAACTCCAGATGTTCTAGTCCGATTAGACCCATAATCGAACTCATCCGAGATCTTATGGTCATATATCTTTTGACCAAGTTTGGTGTTGATTGGTTGATTTTTGTAGATGCTAGAGTGTAAACAAGAAAATGTGAACGGACGACGGACGGACGGACGGACGGACGGACGACGGACGGACGGACGACGGACGGACGACGGACGCCGACGGACGGTGAGTGATCACAATAGCTCACTCTGAGCACTTCGTGCTCAGGTGAGCTAAAAAATTTAGTACATAGTAGATATTGGCCCAACTGTCATAAGACAAACTTCCCTTTTCTCTTGTGTTTGGTTGTTTAATTGAAACATGATTTTAAACAGTTCTCAAGAAGGCTTCACCCATCCGTGTCTTAACCGAGTTAAGCCAAAACTAGACTGTGGATGGGCACTGTCCAGGTTCTTACTTCTCTAACAGCTTCTGCGTCCCAACCTGATTGATATCTACTGTTATTATATTTATTTATTTCATTTCTGTGCTTTAACCTAAAAATGAAAATGATTTGATACTATACATCGTAAATGATTCTGTTCCTTTCAAACCTTGTTTCCTCATTTTCATGAATCATTCATCATTGAAGCATTTTGATTCGATTTCTCAGATTTTCTTCGAGAAAATTTAAACTCTTTTTATCACAAATACGCCGTGATTTTCATTTCCTACTTTTCGAGATGCGTTTAACAAATTTTCAGCATAACACTGAAAGATTATCAGTTAAATTCATACATAAAGATCGATAGTGTCGTACCTGTATTGCAGAATGGCATGCCTCAAAGGAGGTAAGCTCGCCGATTGCCGCCATATTTGTTGACAAGTGGATTTTCCATGGTTGAACTGATATTACCCTCTCGAAAAGAGAAAATCATTATGTCATCTATCTTTCGATTGGCTATTAGGGTATTTCCCAACCAAATGAATATTCACAAAATACGACGATTTTGCTATTCGATTCTCGCCCCCCCCCCCACCCCCGGGATTGAGGTGGGTGATGGTGTAGGGAGAGTAACGTTTAGCTTTAACTTAGGTTCCGAGGATGTCGACAGTTGACTTAAGTACTCTGATGGATGTTGATACAGTATGTACAAAAGGGCACAATGCATCACTAGTGCTGTCTCCGGTTGTACTTTCAGTTGCACTTCATTTGAGTATTTTTAATATTTGTCCGTCGAACTCTCATATACTTAACTAAACTCATCTTACATCGATCGAGAAAGAATGTCTTTCTCGATTCTGCTTCCTTGGAACTATAACAGTACTCGTGCCGATTGTTTGTGCCAATGAACAATTCCAGAGTTGACACCCGCTCCCGGGTTAGGAACTCGGGATCCGATTACAGTTACGAAGTCGACACTCTAGCTCACAGCCATGGACACAACACACAACCACGGACACCACATGATTGATAAATTAAACTATTAAACTTGTTCCGACATGACAATTTGCAGACCGGTAAATTTACATGTTAAATCTTAATCGTTCAAATGGATTTTCTGGGTGTAAATTAAATTAGTTGTTGAGATGGAAGATCAAGATCATAGTTTTCATGCATGTAGTCTGGTTTTAGTCTGGTTTCCCAGCTTTTCCTAGTTATTAAACAACCTATAGAATTTTATATATATATTAAGGTACTTTTGTGGACTGATAAATAACCGACCACACAAAAAGCACCGTCTTATCTTGAATGTATACCCTCTATTTTTTTTTTTTTTTTTCAGGATGCCACTGTTACAGTCCTAAATTTGATTTTTATTTCTTTATAGAAAGGAGAATAGCCAATTAGTTCTTCCACTATATTTTTGTTAAGGAAAGAGATGTAGAGGACAGCTATAAATACGAATTTTGCCTGACAAGACACTACTAATATAACAATCAGATAACTGTGTGATATTAAACCGTAATATAGACAAGATCTTAGTGCAGAATGGAATACACGCAAAACGAATTGTTTAGGACTTGCCAATTTTCTTACTTAAGATAAGCCAAATATTGGATTCGGACTTACTGATGTTTGTCTTTTCTGAATTTTCTCAATCCGTGGTTGGAGGGGAAAAGGACAAAGGCAAGGTGTTGGTTTGACTGATATCAATGATGCAACAAGCAACAATGACACTATTTTGCACCATAACACTCCCACCCCCAGACTCTCCATCCCCATATATCCAGTAACATTAAACAGATGAAGAGAACTAATACATCTAGTAACGCTATTTTCTTAAGGATGTCTCAAAATTTCGTTGAGCTAACCAAACGACAAATTTAGACTCTTCAGAATTGCAAGTAACTTCCGACGATATCTATCTAATATAATGGACTTGGCCTTTTGAAGGGAAATGTACCTTGCTGGGTAAAGGAGAAAACGTTGGTCTCATGTAGGCATTTTTTCCTTTTTAGCATTGTTTTCAATGTCTTTTTCTCTTTTTAGGATCGATACAACCTGGAATAAAAATTTAAGTTGCTTGTCTTGGCACGGGGATAGCAGTACTATAAGGTACAGTGTGTTTCTAAATATAGAAACGAACTTATGGTCTAAATACCAAGCCTGTTGTTCATTTGGTCGATAGTCTGTGGTCCAATTCTTCGCTTGAATTTCTTCTGGCTTCAAAATCACGACTCGAACACATAAAATGTGGTATTTCGAATAACGAAAGGACGGGAGTTATACTTCTCTGTATTGATGAAAGCCACTAAGTACTACGAAAATCCTTCTTATCTTACCGTTGAAAAAGTTTGCATCTGAACATTGGGCGTAATATTAATCATGAAAACATCAGATAAAAAGAAAAATGCACATCACATTTTGCCATGATAAATCTAAACTATAGTTTAAAACAGTTTAATATCCCGCCTTCCATGCACACATCGAGAAAAAGATAGAAAAGGACGAAATGAGAGGACATCAAAGCCCGGGGGAGAAAGCACTTACGTACGCAAGATGACCCATTTTCAATTTATCCGTAACACAATACTGGCTTCCTTGCTTTCTACCATTCTTGACGAATGTATTCTTTCCTTGCAATTTACTTATTTACTACCGTCCTTGTCCACCTACACAAGCAAGATACAGACTGGTTTAGGCGTGATTTTGTTTTGTCTGTGTATTTTATTCAATGACGACTGAATGCAAAGCAACTGTAAATTACAATGTAGAGGTATGGTTTTGCAGCCATATGATCGACCTACATCTATTGTTGTCCTACACGAAATGCAGCTACAGATTATTTTGCATGAAGGGGTATGAAGAGCAAGGTAGGACAATAGGTCAGCAGTCTAGTCTGTAATCTTTCCTGTCCGATTATTGCTTATCACTCTGGCTTCTGTAAAATAAAGAAGAAATTTTTGGGTCCTTTCCTTATTAGAGAAAATTGTCGGTTCTATTAACTAGTATCTCTCCAAGTAGTACCTTATGACTATATACAGTCATAAAGTTTCCTGACTGCAAAGAAAAAAAATATCTATATGAAGTAATTGATTTAATTTTTTTTCAAGAAATTTTGACGTACGGCACAGCTACTAAAAATATCCCTTTAATGCATCTGCAAGACTTGTTGATGATTGCATCCCATATCTTGACGGTGTTTCCTTTCTCACATTTTCCAATGTCCTTATCACATGATAAGTATCAATTCCGTACTATTCAAAAATCGTTATTAATCTCCCATCTTAACAACACAAGATATATGAGCATTTGCGACTATTTCAGATTAATTTATACGTGACGAAGAGGGCTTCTTTTCTACATTAGGTGAAGTCTGAACAAGCAAACTATATAAAGAGTTTTTTCACGAGACACCATAATTATGAAGCCATTTAATTTTATACTCTGCTAATTTTATACTCTGCATCCCAAATGATATTAGGATATGGGCTTTTAAAGATGCATGGTTTTGAGAAAATAGCGACTACAATATTTAGAATTGAGATTGTCAGCAGCCAATTTGTTGCTTATATCTTTATTAATTAAAAATGATGAACAGAGATACCGGTATGAGTGAATTTGGATACCTTATCTAAACTTTTTAAATCGGAGTGATAGGTGCATTACGGCGACAAGTGGGACTAGACATTCCTTCATAGGTATTATTTACTGGATAAATGAACAACGCCTGCTCAAACTCTCTGAATTTCCTTCCGCACCAGCGCATAAGCTATGCTCTGTGAAAATGGGGTAAAATGGACCTGCTAAAAGTATCGGCCTGGGCAGCCTGCACAGTCTGCTGTTCGGGGTCGAAACTTTTTTGCTATTGATCAATTCTCTGCAGTCAGAGGACTAGTCTACTTCAAGATTCAGCCGGTGTAATGCAGAGAAATGACATGACCCCCATTACAAAATGACCCACGGTCATTTCTCGACGTAGAGGAATTTCTCTACATCGAAAAATGACCCATGGGTCATTCCTATACGTCGAGGAATGACGCGTGGGTCATTTTGTAATGGGGGTCATTTCTCTGCATTACACCGGCTGTAAGACAAAATAAGCTTTATGGAACCATAATAATGTGATGACTTTTCTTGGTATAATGCAACACAGAGATACGTTAAAAACCCTTTTCCCGGAACGTGGCCCTTATACATGAGCCATGCACTGTGAAAAGGGGACTCAATGCATCTGCGAAAAGTATCGGCCCAGGTCAGCCTGCGCAGTTCGCGCAGGCTGACCTGGGCCGAAACTTTTCGCTATAGGTCAATTTTCAATACATCCAAGGATTGTTGTTCCCCATGAATAAGTCGGTTGTTTAAACAAGAGGCTATCACGGATCCATAATAATATTATGGGTTGATATTTGCAATGCATCTCCGAGATGCAATAACTTCCGTTTTGCCAGAATATGGCTCCTATATATGGCATGCAACACGTGAAAAGGGGCATTCGGACATTTGCGTAAAGTGGCGTCGCTGATCAGCCAGCTCTGTCCGTGCAGACTAATCCGAGACGCCACTTTACGACTACATAAGATATTGTGCTACAGTAGGCTTGTGCAAAATAGAAAATTACATAAAGACGAAAAAGTGTTGTTTCCGATTAGCCTGCGCGGACTGTGCAGGCTAATCCGAGATGACACTTTACGCAAATGTCCGAATGTCCCTTTTGGCGTGTTGCACGCCATATGTGGAACAATCTTTGTAACTAAAAGTAAAAGACATAAAAAGAGGAAAAGGAGACCTCCTTATCAGAATTCAACAGCGGTACAGATCGATACCAAAGACATAGTTTCGCCATTTAGAAATATAACGGGACGGAAGGAATGAATGCAAAATTTTTATAAAGACAAAGTAGTTTCAAAACAGCAATCTAGGTCAGTCTGTGAGGACCGACGTGATTCAAATCTTGATTACTTGTCCTCGTGCCGAGATAAAATGTTCTACTAATCTTTGACTTGTCTGATCACGAATCGTTAGCAATGTTATTCATTGTAACCTAGATCTAGCGCTCTTACTGCCAGCGGACATGTAGATGGCCCTTGCAGATGGTGGATATCTGAGATTAGACAGAACGAAATGTGTAGCCAGATCTTAGATCTTCACCCTCCGCTTCTTGACTCTAATCTACAGGCTAAAAAGCCCGATTTCATTTGCTTTTAACGTGCAATTCTACTCCTCGGAAAAAAAAGACGTGATATCTTTGTCAGCAAAGTTAACTCTTTACCAAATGACGGCATTCTATATAGATGTTTCTGTCTTGAAAGCAGTTGCAGACGATAGATTGTTTGTGGCTCATATGAAGGAAACGATCATTGAAAGGGATAAAATTCCTGGGAAAAGAAGAAAATGCTGGTTACCAGTTACAATGTTTTCAAATTCTGCCTCTTCGAGGAACGTTGTTACGCGGGATCCTGCGGTTAAAGGTGAAAAGATAGCGATAGCATTTCTGTAATAAGGTATAGCTGTACTTATCTTCATACCAATATATATCCAATCCATCAGAGGCGCTAAGTAGCGAAGAGTACATCCCAACTTTTCAAACTCTGCTCTCCGCTGTAGTCTATGTATTTTGATTAAGTCACCTTGGCTTTCGTTCATTCTTACTTACTCTTTCAGCGACCATTGACCTATTTCAGTGGCTGGAAAATATGTTACTCGATTTCTGTCTGATAGACTTGACTTACTTTACTATAAACACTTAACTGTCTTATTCAGAAGAAATATAATGTACAGAAGAAAAGTACGCCAACAAATTAAAGAACAACGCTGTAGAAATACATCAGAATAGAATAAAATTGGTCATTTGATCTCGTGTCACGGTGAACAAATGCACCCTACTGTAACCCAAATATAGGTAATATACCGACCCGACGGATATTGTCCACTCAAACCGTTGAAGGAAACAAAAGCGCGTACGAATGGTGACGGAACTACGTTCTAATGTGGCATATACAATGTCAAAGGTTAAGGGACAGTATCGTCATGAAGAGAGTCTCCTATATATTGACTTGACTTAATACCCAAATACCAATTACGTTTATCAGACGCCAATGAAAAATCTTTTTATCATTTTTTTAAAACAAGCAAATAAAAATGGGACTTCTTAATTTTGGAAGGATTGACAGACGAAAAATTCATCTGTGTTGAAATGTTGAAATGCTAGGATAAGTCATTTAAAGAGAAGAAAAAAAATATGGGGAAAAAAAACAAGGGGGGGGGGCTTAAAAGCAAAATATCTCTTCTTTTTCTATACTGCTTCAGAAAGCTCTCTTCTTCTGGAATGGAGAGACAAAAGGATCATTTAATAAAGACTAAAACAAACAACCATTTTTTGCTCTCTCTTTCAATGACAAGAATCGACATTTACAACTGCAAAAATATTTTGACTTTTGGATAGCAAAGCCGGAAGTGACCTTCTCAGTGCAGAATTAAACCCGTAAAACGAGTCTGTCGTCATTTCCGGTCTCCAGATTATTCAGTATTTCACAGGAAATACTTAACCCTTTCCTAGAAAACAAAATTTTAGATTCGTCCATGCTGAAACAAATCGTCGGTTTACTTCAAAATCGCGTAACTCCAGCTTAAAACAAGCTGTAGTTACGAGGTTTTTGAAGTAAATGGACGAATTGTTGATCACAAAATGGGGGTTAAGCTTTTACCAAACTACAACTTTTGGACTGGACCGAATTCTAAGCATTTACAGACGACAAATTGAATTTCGCTAAATAGATCATTTCTGTCTGTGTAAAGGTAGAGAATAATGTGGGAAAAGGAGAAAATGCTGGTCACCAAAATTTTCTCCAACTCCAAATTGTATTCAAAAGCCCTCTCTTTCAAGTTCGTTACAATGGGGGTCGTGTGTTGAAGAATTAATTGATGGATTAATGTTTTAGCTTGTTAAGAATAATTAATTTGAAAAGGGAAAAACACTTGTTGCCAGTGGTTTGCACCTTTTCCTACAATGTTTTCAGGAACTATTTATCAAGTGGTCGTAAATTCCAAGTGTCGTTGAGTGAAGTATTAAAAGCCTTTTATACGCGACGTTATCAGATTTATGTAATGTTCTTAACTAATTCCTGTCCTGAAAATTCCACGAACCTTTTCAGGCTTTCAGCGCTATAGGCGAAAACGCTGGCTTTAGCGGACATCATCGATCAAGATCAGACTGCACAAAACATGCAGTATGATCATGGACGATGCCCTCAGCTTGTTTAGTCAAGCCAATAAGATGAAAAATCTGTTTTTGTTCAAACAGATTGTAATATCATCCGTCCACAGAAGGCGGGCTTATATATTTTGCACGTAAAGAATGATTCCATAGCCCTGTAAGTAAATGACAGAAAGTATATATTCTGAAAAAAAGGGAAACCCATTTGTAGCATTTAAGAACATTTCAGCGAGAACATATCTCAGGGGAAAGAGAGTGACCGGACAGAGCAGGTTGAGAAAAAGCTTAACTCTTTACCTGATATGCCAATTTGAGGCTTTTCCATTTCAGCAGCAAATAAAGATGTGATTTCAAAAGTATGGACAAATAAGGATACAAATATCTGATTGAGTGGAAAACATTGTGGGAAAAGGAGAAATTGCTCGTTACGAGCAATTTCTCCTTTTCCCACAATGTTTTCAAAAGCTGTCTGTTGTTGATACTTCAAAATGAGTATCTATGGAGTAAAGGGTTAATTCTTTATCAGAAAACAAAATTTTAGCTCTTTCCGAATTGAAAGCATTTTCAGACGAAAATTTCAATGTGGCTCAAATGGTGCACAATTCTATTGAAAGGGTAATAAACATTGTGGGAAAAGGAGAAAATGTTGGTTACCAGCATCTTCTCCTTTTGCCACAATGTTTTCAAAAGGCTTTTTTCCAAGGGTCGTCAAAAGTCTTCGTTGTGTGGGAAAGGGTTAAATAGCAGTAAGTATCTGCTTGTTTGAGCAATCAGAAGTGCTGCTTCACATTTTCATTTCACTTGTTCATTTCTGTAAACTAAAAATCGATATATTACGTGTTCGAAAGAGAAAAGTTTTTTTTATTCATTACTGAAAGATTTTACTGCACTTGAAAGAGCTCATTTAATTGCGCTGAAAGAACTCCTTTTTGTGAATCAAACAATCTCCCCAATGATCAGACGTCTTATTCTCTGATTATGCTGTTTATCCAACGGACATCATTATTAGGACAATAAGAAGTACACACACTCGGCCAAGGGAGATAACTCCTATAAAGTAATCGTAAGAGTTGCACAGGAGTTGTATTTCTTTACTATCACACAAACTCTTACACTTCACAGATAGAGATAAAACCTGTCAGTATGGTACAACTTTCAGCTTTTGGACGGATTTTAAGAGGTTAAGCTGAACTCATCTAGGCTTTTTCTTGCAACATTTAATCTACAAGGCTACTTAAGCAGAACGCAAAATACTCTAGAACTCATGACACTGCGCGTTCTGTAAACCTTTCTGTATTCTGATCCTAATATATGTATACGCTTTCCGCAAACGCACCTGCGGCATTGTTTACCAACCTACTTGTTTAAAAAAGGCATATTTTAAGATCATTCATTACGATATCATCGATTTTACAGCTGCTACTTTACACACGTGCGTAATTTCAGATCCAATTTCAAGCATCAATTCAAGTTTCTATTCAGACTACTATACAATATATAATAGCCTGACATTCAGGCCCTGCATTTAAGTTGTCTAATAAACAAGGTACACAACTACAGCAAAGTCCCAGAAATATGTGTTGTTACTTGCCCTTCTTCTGAAATACAGGCGTTAAATCAGACATTCAGAACATGGAGAACACAGAGTTTTCGTTTTGCAGTTTTTCTTGATGATTTTGTTTCAATAAAAGGGCTCTATTTAACGGACTGACACCAGTCTAAGTATATAATTACAATTCCTAATCTAGCCAATTTGACAGCAACTGGAGTCCGAGCCCTTTGGATCCTATCATGGAAGTGGAACTCTTCCGAGACAAGATATATTTGTCCAGCTCCAGAACTTGTTAGATATCTAAAAATCTGTATGAGCCAAACTCCATGAAAAGGGGGCTTCATGCATCTGCGAAAAGTATCGATTCAGATCAGCCTGCGCAGTCCGCGCAGGCTGATCTGGGCCGACACTTTTCGCTATCGGTCAGTTCTTACTATTCCAATGAATCATTTTATCACATGATTAAGTCAGATGTGTAAAATGTGATTCTTGTGGATCCATAATATAATGATGACTTGCGCTGGTATCATGCATCACGGAGATGTATTAAGCCCTCTTTTGCCAGAGCATGGTTCGTATCGTTATGGCAGTTGAAAAGTGTGACATGTACCAGAAAAAAAAACAGATATGATAAGGTGATATAGATAAGTTTTTTGTTTTGTGTTTATTGAAATCTATTCAAACATCAATGTACTGAAACTGTTCAACCATCTCTCTCTCTCTCTCTCGAACAAGTAGACATACAATTCATCGATTTGCCATACTTATTCATGATCATACAGACGAGTACTTATTCATGATCTGTCTCAGGTAAATTCTGAACAAATCTTAGATCAAAGATTGAAAATTTAAATCTGTATCCATCGCCGTGGAAATCAGTTGTTGCGATTAGGTTCCGAAAGTTATAGGCTCCGTTTGTTTGTTTGAATGGTGTTTAACGCCGCTTTCAACATTGATTCAGTTATATCACGGCTACAGCTCACATATTCATGTTTCCCCGGGTCTCACCAGTACAAGGCTAGACTCTAAGGTGTCTTTCCTATGGACACTCCTGTGGAAAAAAACCCCAGTGGAGCTAGTGAGACTCGAAACCGGGACCTCCAGGTCACGAGTCCTGCACTTAACAACTAAGCTACACCTGAACCCTTACGCTCCGTCCACTTTTGCATACAATGCAGACCAAGATCAAATTGCACAGAATGTGTTGTCTAATCTTGGATCTATACTATGCGTTGCATGCCTAATATTTGAATTCTTTTCCCTCAGATCGCATATTATACCGTTTGTAACTTAATAGCAGCATTTTGTCGCTTACTTTTCTTCTAATGGACTCCGAGTCTGACAGGAAGTTTATTATTCAATATCATTTACATTCCTGTACTGATAAAAAAGCGACCATATGGGCTCTTAATGAACATAACAATCATCATACATTGCATTATCAGTCACGTGATCGGCTATGATATTGGTATGCCACGTTTTGTGTACTTCAACTGCCGTATGGATTTTCCCAGTTGTGTTAACACGGGATCGTCTGCTATCGAGGATTCATCTTTTCCAGTGAAAAGTTCAAATGGCTAAAAGCAGATGAGATATATGTGTTAATGTAACCGAGTTGTGTTTGGCCTCCCGGGAATATGGATGACGGGGAGGAGGTGATGGCTGAGGGTGGGGAAGATGTAACAGAGGAGTGGTACGAAAGCGGTGAGCGACCTTGACATTCATGTGTTTCCTTTCCAGCTTCACCAGATTCTGGAATTTTAATCATATTATTTTCATTCCAGCTGATACACATAATCGCTTAACCTTTTTAATTTTAGACCTTTCCAACTGAATAGCATTTGATAACTGCAAATTTATCATCGATCGAGCTATAATACTGGACTGTATTAAAACCGTTTTACATATTATAGGAAAAGGAGAAAGTGATGGTTACCATCTCTTTTCCACAATGTTTTCAAATTTATTCTTCATTAGGATCGTTAGACCACGGGATTATAGGGAAAAAGAGCTGAAGAAATTTGTAGCAACATTCACGTGAAAGATGGAAAATGACTGTCTATCGGACAGCGTGGATCAAATATCAGACTGCACGTTTTGTGCAGTCTGATCTTGATCTTCACTGTCTGCAAAATTCTACAAAAGCGCACCTGGCAGCATAAAGGCTAAGATCATTGAAACATAAAAATGTTCAGTTCCACTCAGAACTGTTCCTTTTCCTTTAGCTCTGTTTTCACAAAAGCTTCTTCGTACTATCTTTTAATCTGTCGCTTTTTCTTTCTTTCTTTACTACTGTATTCTTCACCCTGTCTCTCTTCCCAGCCACCCAGGCATTTTTCTCTCCCTCTCACGTTCATCACCTTCCTTCTCATCACCTGTCTCATCTATGGACTTCCCGTCTCTTCTACAGTACCGATTTTTTTTGTCGTTCATCCCATCCTTGTCTCTCAATCCCCCTTTGTCAGTGTCTCTCTTGGTTGGGGCTACAGTTTTCGGAAAGCAAAATTTGTTGCTAGGTATTTTCAGTTTGATTAACGACACTTACAGCATGTTGCAGCAGGTAAGAGTTTAGTTTAACCTGAAGGCGATTTTGTAGGACATGACCTTAACTTAATGTTACACTATCGCTAACATTTCGCTGTTGGCAATTTGATTTTAAAGGCCAATTTCCGTGCACTTGTGCACACCAATCCAGGTAGATACCGACAGTATTATACAAAGGCATGTGGATGAACCTTTCACCGTGCGACAAATGTACAAACGGTTCATATGGATGAAAAGGGAACGGTAATCATAGAACTTCAGAGAAAAGTAATATTCCTGGTAAAAAATGACTGTAAGACAATTTCATTGTTGTAGATCTTCTGCAAAGGTCTCATTCTCATATCTTCTCATTTTATTAAAACAATAGAACTAAAACCAGACGGCACATATTGCGATCAGTGGGCTCACTTTGTGCAGTCTGATTTATTTCTAATCTTTTCACAAATGTAACCTTAGTAATCTTCTCAATTGAACCCTTTACCCCGGAAGGTATTTCTGTGGTATCTCTGATTGAACCTGGATGACAGCAGGGATGAGGCAATTTCTTATGTGTATATGACACCCTTGATAGCATAGAAGACATTGTGACAAAAGGTGAAATTGCTCGTCACGAGCAATTTCAGCTTTTGCCATAATGTTTTCCAAAGGCTCCTACAAGCAGTGCGTAGAAATGAGTATCTATGGAGTAAAGGGTTTAGAAGGGATGCACCGAGGCTCAAACAGACAGACAGTTCACTGACGCTGGGTCAGGTAGACCGAGTCGGGGCAAGACGTTCCAAATGATACCAATAGGCTGAAGGACAGACGGACGAATGTCATTGAAAAGAATCGGGTATGACAACAAATGAACGGGTCAAATTGTGATCCAATTATCGTGAGTGAATCTGGCCCCCTTCGTTTTGCGACATCGATATTATGGCCTGCAATACGTAAAAAGGAGGCTGCATTCGGATACTTGCATAAATTTCCGTTTCGGATCAGCCTGCGCGAACTACTCATCCGAGACGGTACTTTACGGCTTTATTCGATTTTGTATTCTTGCTGAAAACAGAAAATAATTTATAAAACGGATGGTGTCGTCTCGGATCAGCCTGCGCACACTGCGAAGGCTAATCCGAGACGACGCTTTATGCAGATATTCAAATGCCCCTTTTCGCATGTTGTAGGCAAATTATTAGTACTTAAAGATTTTCAATAAACGACAGGGTTGTCTGAATTCGTCCATCGATTTCTTGGCATCAATATCGACAGAGCTTGCGTAGTCAATTTAGCTGTTTACAATGCCATTAAGTGAAATAATAATACATTTGTGATAGCACAGGCCTGTATGAGAAATGGTTTGTGCCTGTGTTTAAACGCAAAGAAATATAGGGGCAAACTTTTTTTTTGCGGGAGGCGGGGGGAGGAGGAGGGGTTCAAATTTGTAACAAATGTAGTACTGAGAGCCACTGCCCTCGCCGCTAAACATTTTATTTCTTTAACTGCCTAATAACGTACAAAAATCTTCAGCCAATGGTAAAACCCTAAACATTGCGATTTTAGAGTCGTTTTTCGACCGAAAAAATATAACCACAAAGAACAACACAAACGATCGCGATCTTGTGACATCGTACTTGAGAGGGTTACAGTTCGTTGAAAACATAGGTCTATATTATACGAAAGTGTTGCAGTACTTTTTCCAATGATCAAAAATAGCCATTGAACTACTTTTTGCAGAAAGTATACATACCACTAGCTTTATTTCATCAAATCCAGGATGACATATTCGCCATTTTATGGGCTTTATGTACTTTTACTGCCTTTATTTTGAAATAAACATCTATTGTGTGTATATCTCACACCTTCAAATGGGATGGGTGACTGTTCGGTGTGGAATTGGACTGAACAGAACTGTATAAAAGCCCTCTTTCTCTGAATATTTACTTTGCATTTTCAAGATTATGCCGCCTAAATTAAAGATGATTGACGGTGATAACCACACAGGCTAACCATAACGCTCTGTGTCTGGCTTAGAAAAATTGATTATTATAATGTTTTCTGCCTGTATGCATAATGCTTATTACCACTAAATCCGTTAATCGACACATACTTGTCCGTTTGAAACTGAACAAGTTTAACGCATCTTTGCCAGCAAAGGTGAAGTTCACTACTATAAGATCTAAGATCAAAGTACTGAATGTCACCTTGGCTAGGGTGAATGAATAGCTGAACAAGTCTAACCCATCTTCGCTAGCCAAGGTGGCGTTCGCTAAGATCTAAGATCTTTGCAGTGATCGTCACCTTAGCTAGCGTGGATGAGTAGCTGAACAGGTCTAACCCACCTTCGTTAGCCCAGCTGACGTTCACTAAGTAGTTCAAAGATCTATGTAGTGATCGTCACCTTGGCTAGCGAGAATGAGTAGCTGATCAAGTCTAACTGATCTTCGCCAGCCAAGGTCTAACATCTAAGATGTACGTAGTGATCGTCACCTTGGCCAGCTTGGATAAGTCTAACCAACTTTTCTTCACATTGCTTAGAATGCAGTTGGCAACAAAATGTGATTTATATAGAACGTGTAGCCTTTAACAAACGACAAAATCTTAGATTAGTCCAAATTGAAAGCATTTGCAGACGACATAATAAACGTGACTCAAAAATAGAAACTTGGCTTTTGGAGTATAGAAAAAATTGTGAGAAAAGGAGAAAATGCTGGATACCAAATGCTATGAAAAAAATTGTGGCGAGAAACAGCTTGTTACAAGAAATTTCTCGTCTTTCAACATTATTTGCAAATTTTTTATTCGTAATGCACAAGAAATCGTCTGGAGGGAGATAACGCGTTTTAAAGTAATGGAAAAAAAAACATTTCTCTCACACTCCTATTTAATTTTTGCCTAGTATGACACCGCAAATAATTTACTGAATTGCGTTAACCCTTTGGCTGCCTAACGCGACTAGCTGACCTTTTGCGGACAGTTTAGATCACAATCAGACTGCACAAAAAGTGCAGTCTGATCCTTGACCCGCACTGTCCGACATGGCAGGATAAGGGTTGAAATACGCTGCTTTCTTCATTACTGTATGTATGTCCATGTTTTCACCAGTACTAGGCTTGGGCTTTGCTTTGTCTTGCTTATCCCATTACCACACAATCCCTACTTTTGACGACCCTGAGAAAGAAGCCTTTTGAAAACATTGTGGGAAAAGGAGAAAATGCTGGTAACCAGCATTTTCTCCTTTTCCCACAATGTTTTCTATCCTGCTGGAAACAAATTTCAATTTTTAAGTTACGTTTAATTTGTCGTCTGCAATGTGCTTTCATTTTGGACAAAAAAAAATCTAGTTTGGTAAAGAGTTAAGAACACTCCTACAGGATACCCAGTGCTTTCATTGAGGCTTGAAGGGGCGGACCAAACTAAACAACATTGTGTTACTTATCTGAGAAGCCGTCTAGCTTAGCTTGTCGTTGGAATACAACAAAAAAATCAATGTCTGTGGGAGCGCACTCAGTTTAATCAATGCTTCCATATACAATATGGTGACTCATCGGTCTTTGAGACTATATTGCGTGTATTGTTCCTCCCTTTCAACGACAAATTTAGATAATTGAGTCATGCTGTATGAAAAGGGGGTTTGATGATTCTTCAAAAATTATCACTCGGTATAAGCCTGCGTACTTAAGTGCAATAATTCTGATCATGATCTTTGTATTCTCAGAAGCAACCAGTTTATCTTACTAGCGTACGACTGAAAAAGATGAATTCCAAAAAGTTATGCTTACTCAGTGTAATGATTAGCTCAATTTCTTCTTGTTCTTCCATGACCGAATCCCACAACGAGAGTCACTGTCTGAGATCTACAATGAGTCTTTCCCGATTTTTTTCCAGTCTCTCTCTCTCTCTCTCTCTCTCTCTCTCTCTCTCTCTCTCTCTCATTCTCATGAATGAGGTTTGAATACGTCAGTGAGAAAGATTTATGTAGAGTTTTGCGATAAATAACATGCTTACCGCCTATTTTCTTATTTTCGTATGCCTATACAGTTGTTATTACCATGACATATGGTACATATCTTTAACACACTGCATGAAGAGCTTGTTGCTCTCACCATCTAAGTGGAACCAAATGAACAATTCCTTCGCTTCCACTTATCATACTTGAAAGTTGTGCGTTTTCCTTACAAGCTAAATTGCTCTGTTAATGATGGACTAACCTCCGCGACTTACTAACGTAGTAGTATCTTTCATGAATTTACCGTGTTTGAATATGTTGAAAAGAAATATCACAACCAATGAGTTTTCATGTTTATACGAAATTAGATATGCCCTGTTAAACAATGGGGATCCTTGCATTTGCAAAAAGTATTGACCAATGTCAGCTTGCGCAGTCTGTGTAGGCTGACATTGGTCTATATTTTTTTCAATATGTATACATGTGTGTATATATATATATCAATGCCCTGATTCCAAACTCTAAGGCTAGCCATTGGATTGGTCAAGACGTATCGTCTCAGTTCATGAGATAACTAGTCTTGAAATCAAGAATTTTCCATTTTATTTATTATAAGTTAATAAGGATGAAGATTACAACCCTTCTATTTGGTTCAAAACTGTATAATTGACCAACGCAAATAGACAGTACAGTAGATTGATTTACCTCTGGCTTTTCATTTTAGATTTACAGTTAGCTGCTGAATTAGGCAAAGCCCTCCTGGAGAGAAACAGAGAACTTGAAGGACAATTATTCAGTGCACAACAAGCTAATGAGGACCAACAACTAGAAATTGATGTAAGACGTCAATATTTTTGTATTGCTGTCCATCTACCGTTCCGTGATTGTCTGTATTGATCAGTCTTTTTCTATGACACAGTTTTTCTTTTTTGAAATTTATTCTAGAAGACATTTAAACGATGTTTCTGTATGATTTTCTGTTTTGTCATTTTGGATGTTTATTGATTTGTTTGTTTTCGCCTATTTTCTATCATTATTTATCCTTTTATTCTCCTTTATTACAAATTTTCTGTTATTTTGGATGAATGACACACTTCACACCAATTACGACTTCACCTACTTCAAAAGCAGATATAGAGGATCTGACATTAGGTTTTGAGATAAAAATTTATTAAAAGAGTCTACAAAAAATGTTATTATGCGAGCCTTTTACTTCAAAAGCCTACGAGTGTCAGATTCTTTTTATCACATTACTGCATAACAAGAATTATAGTCCAAAATGTGTTAAACAAGAGCCATACATGTACCATGTGTAGTGAAATTTACATAAAGCCTGTGCGCTTACTTTGACAGCTACATTACGAACGAAAATAGTTACGCAGAAACTTGCATGTATTGATTTTGTGTGAGTCTAAAAGTGGTAATGAATTAGCAACTTTATCATGATAAAACTTTTGACTGCTAATTTACTTCAAGAAGCTAGGTCAGCAATGTTTTAGGAATGAAGCGTATGATTACAGAGTGTTGACCAAATACATCACTATTTTCTTATCTCACACGTATGTGAAATAAGAAAATTCGTAATGGGTGTATCACATTGAAGACAAGGGGAGTTATGTGATAAAAAACGATACAGGGCGATCTAGAATCTATTGTATCGTTTTTAGCTCACCAGAGCACAACGTCCGTCGTGCGTCGTCAGTCGTGTGTCGTAAGCAATTTTTAAACATCAACTACTCCTAAACCGCTGGGCCATTTTGAACTAAACTTGGCTGGAATGTTTCTTTGGAGGTCTTCTTTAAAAATTGTTCACAGAATTTGATTCCGTAAAGAACTCTGGTTGCCATGGAAACCAAATGGAATTTTCTAAGAAATTCTTTGAAAATCTTCTTCTCTGAAACCGCTGACCGGATTTTAAAAAAATTTCACAGAGATGTTCCTTGAGTGAACCTTTTCAAAAATATTCGCAAAATTTTGATTCATCAAGAAACATGGCTCTGGTGAATGGGGGCTACTTGCACTATACAGAAATGAAGAAAATTCTTCTTCTCTGAAACCGCTGATTTTGAAATAATTTCACAGCAATGTTCCTTGGGTTACCCTTTTCAAAACTTGTTCGCAAAATTTTGATCCGTCAAGAAACATAGTTCTGGTGAATGATGGCTACTATACAGATATTTATGAAGAAATTCTTGAAAAGTCTTCTTCTCTGAAGCTGCTGGCCAGATTTTGAAATAATTTCACATCAATGTTCCTTGGGTGACCGTTTTTCAAAAACTGTATGCGAAATTTTGATTCGTCAAGAAACATGGCTCTGGCGAATGGGACTACTTGCACTATATGGAAACGTAGAAATTCTTGAAAATTCTTATTCTCTGAAACCGCTGTTCAGATTTAAAAATAATTTCACAGCAATGTTCCTCGGGTGACACTTTTCTAAAAATGTTCGCAAAATTTTTATCCATCACGAAACATTGCTCTGGTGAATGGGTGCTACTTGCACTATGCAAACATGAAGAAATTTTTGATGATTCTTCTTCTCTGAAAATGCATATCAGATTTTAAGATAATTTCACGGAAATGTTCCTTGAATGACCCTTTTCAAAAGGTCGTCTTGAAATTTTGATCCGTCAAGAAACATTGCTCTAGTGAATGGGGGCTACTTGCACTATACGGAAATTAAGAAACTTTTAAAAAATGTTCTTTTCTGAAACTGATGGTCAGATTTTGGAATGACTTTTACCAGGGCCATCTTGGCCTTCTTTTTGTTGAATTAGGTCCCTTTACGACTACTAAATGGCTCTAGCATCTAAGTGGTAAAAGTAGTTGGTATGTTATAACAGAGCTCTTTTTTACACCGTGCTTGTGACGCTTACAATACCCTGGAGCAAGAGATTGTATATCTACAGCCTGTCCCAGCAATGGTAAAATGGAAGAAAACATATGAATAAGTAACCTTATTGCCATAATATAGAACTTATATTCTCTTGAAAGTGATGTAAAACATGACTCGATTGCACACAAAATATTCTATTGTAGTAACTTCCCTCAGGCTTGTATGTGCTTCAAGCCACGTGAGGAAAATCTCGAGACCGAATGTCGAGCCAATGTCAACACTTTTCAAAACGACCAGTTTTTTTTCAGTTTCTTTGCAGTTTGGCTTAAGTGATGCTCTTGTCCTTTAGATTTTTGACTGAATCCTAAAACCTCTGTATAAGTTTTAGCAAATGTCGAAAACGTAAAAGTGAAAACATTGTTGAACAAACTTTATTCATTTTTTGCATGAATAGTTTATTCGTAAATCTCTTTTAGAGTTCGTGATACAATTTGATCCGCCATAAAACAGTGCACCAAAGGATGTGGTGTCTAACTGATAGACATCAGAGCCCGAATAAGCTACCACCCACTTGTTTGTCAGTAACCATTAGAGCAATATAGATCAATCATGACCCTATTGATCTAATATTTTCAAAAGTGTCTGCTGCAATGTGAATTAAAGTGTTTGCCTCACATGAGACAAAAAGAGTTAAGAAATACGAAATCCTATGTGGCAGACAAAATGAATCCAAAAAGAGTTCTTGTATTCTTTTCCAGCATTTGAATAACCAGTTAGACCAGCTACGTGATTCCATTGAGTCGAAGAATCGAATCTACGAGGAGATTGATAAAGCGTTACAAGACCTCGAAAAAACCAACCAAAAACTAGTTATTGACAATAAGGCGGACAGACAGAAAATTGAAAGGTGTGTTGTACATTATTGTATCACGTAGTTGAAACTTATATGTTCTTAGGTCTTACTAGCATTAGCTCTTTACCAGACAATAAAGCTAAAGATTTATCGAAACCATAAGTTTGTCTTTCAAAAAGAATACAACATGGTAGAAACTGGAGAAAATGTCTTCCTCTTTAAACATTGTTTTTCAAAAGCTTTTTCCCTAGGATCGATAAAAGTCTGATTCAACTCAACTTGTTTGATAAAGAATTCATGGCCAATAGTGGCAATCTACTATAACTCCCTATGACAAAATAGGACATAAAATGTCTTTACCAGGGCAGAAACTTTTGTGGGATTACGAGAAAATGCTCAGCATTTTCTTCTTTTCCCTGCATGTGTTCAAGTGCCGTTTCCTCAATGTCATCAGTATATCAGGTTTGCCTGGAACCAGGTTAAGCATGGATAGTACACTTGCACCTTAAAGCCACGTTAAACAACATACAGAAATTCCTCCTGTTACCGTGACGTTGATGTTTATAACTAGCGTCTTCATGATAGTCGAACCCCTACTTTAATTGCACTTTTCTCATTTGTCTAGAAACCTGTATCGTTTTCTTCAGTTCTTTTCAACTTCATAGATATTAGATGTAACGATGACATAAACGAATCATTAAACTACCCAAGCTGAGGTTTTTATAACTGCCATACACCATCAGAAAGTCGCTGTAATAGATAGAAAGATAATTTTGAAGAGATTTATTAAAACCGATTTTGTTTTTTGTCTTTTATTCGGATAGGTTTGAATATCTTTTGATATATAAACAAAATGCCATTAACGGTAGACTATTACATTAAAAGAAAAGAAAAAAAATGTTCCTGGCAGTTCATGTTTGCTTCTTTCTTTTCAGATTAACAGACCATGTTCAAACACTCGAAGAAAAGAACGAAGAGCTGTCAAAGAAGGTGGAAGAGCTGAAAGCTGCTGAAAGGGAGCGCAAGAAGATTCAAAAACAGCAGACAAAAGACACAAGGCGCGCGCGCAGTCTAGCCAATCTACCAGACAACAAGGAAAACCGTGAGATATATTATGAAAGGATAGGAAATTGGACCTATAATGAAGGATTTAAAAACTCCAACCTCCCTTTAAATCCCTATGAAATCGAAATACGTAACCAGCAAGAAGTAATCAAACGTATGAAAGCGCAAAATATGTTAGATAAACGTAAGCGAGAGGACTTAGAGACAGAGGTTGCGTTGCTATGGGAGGAGAACACGTCACTTGAAGTGAAAATCAAAATTCTTGAAGATGACCTCATTAAGTACAAAAAACTGCAAGATGAAATCCAGAAAGTCAAGATGGAGTCTGGTAAGTATTGTGTTAACTGTGGAAAGACACTGCAAGCTATGAGTGTGAACGTATTACAGTTAGAGGTAGAAGACGATGAACCAAGATTTAACTCTGAAGGTAAAATTGTTAAAATGGAGAGCGGAGGATCTGTTTACGGTAGTCGTGAATCTTTGGATCAAGTTGCTATGGAAACCAAGGAGACGATGACGTCTATCCAGACACCAGAAGATGCAGATCTGGCGGGAATTTCGATTTTGAATGAACTTGAGTCACAGTATCAAGCACTGTTTAAGAAATATGAACTCCTGCTTCAAAAAGGTAAGCGGCCCAGTAGTCTTCTCCTCGAAGATGACGCCGAAGATGAAAACCAAAGGAGAATACCCGCCAACAAAGCAGTGCAGACGACATTGTTAATGACAAAGCCAGGTGAGGATTTAGAAAATCCGCCATATAAAATGATATTTCGCGATATTTTTGCCACATTGAAGAAGTCCCGGATAGAAGAGACGGGGGAACTCAACGTGTGTTCACCGGAAACCTCACGTGGTAAAGTTCACAGTTCCAGTCCGGTGCCCGATGCTCGTTAACCTTTAACAACTCATTCCTGAAACGATCCTGGCACAGAGGGCTTTGCAAGTATCTTTGGAAGAAGAGATATTACTGGCGTCCAGCATTTTTTAGCCTTCTTAGAATGTTTTCTACCCTTTGACAAACAAGTCCCCTAATTTAGTGAAGTATGTCGTTTGCAAACAAATGAACAAATGCTTGACAGAAAGGGACCAGGCAGGATTCGAACCCTTGAACGCCCGGATGACAGACCAAAATCTTAACCACTGAGCCAAAGAGAAATTTCTTTAGCTCAGTGATTAAGGTATTGGCCTTTCGTCCGGGCGTTCTAGGGTTGGAATCCTGCTTGATCCCTTATTTCTGCTATGCATTTGTTCATTTGATTTTGTTCGTAATATGGGGGCTCGTCTGGGATCTGAGCAGGTCATTTTAAAATCTCATTCAGCAAAAGTGGTAATTACGTGATATTATTTAAAACAGTTTCATTTTATCATTTTTGAAACCGTACTTCGTAAAAGTGCCAACTGTAGACATGGAGACTCGCATTTACTGGTCAGTATTTGTGTTGAGGCCAAGCAATATCGTCACGATATGATGAACATGCTGCTTTTAGCGTTATAAATTCTCTTGTGAATTCTTGTAAAGTGTTCTTTAGACCACTTTTTTTAATGATCATTTTCAATCAATGTAACCATTGATCTTATAGTCTTTTATCGACCATAGTATCAACAACAGGTAACACCCGATGCTTCACCCGATTTTGAGCTATATACAGTCCGCTGGTGTGGTCTAGCCTATATAATGGCCTGTAACACGCGAAAAGGGGTATTCGGACATTTCCGTGAAGTGTCGTCTCGGATCAGCCTGTGCAGTCCGCACAGGCTAATCCTAAACGACATTTTCTGTTTTTTGGTAATTTTCTGCTTTGGGCATGTCTACTGAAGGACAAAACCTGATGTAGTCGTAAAGTGCTGTCTCGGATCAGCCTGCGCGGACTGCGCAGGCTGATCCAAGACGACACTTTACGCAAATGTCCGAATGTCTCTTTTCGTGTGTCGCAAGCCGTATACAATCAAAATTTTTGTAAGTTTCAATGGGTTGTATTTTTAGACATCGAAGTAGGTCGAGTTTATTTATTGGGCGCTGAAAGAATTAAGAAACTAGGGGATAGAAAGGGACTGATAAAATATAAATTGAAGGGGCATGGTGCTTTAAATTCTTTACGAAAAACATAAGTGGTCTTGGTATTCAATACTATGAAAAAATGCAATTATTCTCATAGATTAACCTTTTACCATACATTACAGTTTTTATGGCCCTATAGAAGAAGGTTTTTGAAAACATTGTTTTAAAAGACGATAGTTTTGTTCGTCAGTATCTTCTCTATTTTTTCAAGGTGAAAATGATTTCAAGATATAGATCTAGTCTAAACGGATAGATACTCGTATTTTTAGACAGGAAAGTACAGTAATTTGCCTCGGTGTTACCTTTTTCCATGAAAAAAATATATATAATTAGATACAGCGTTTGTCTTCGTGAGTGTTCGCTTAGTATTTATAGATTGTGATTCTAAACTCCAAAAGTTGTGGTTATGCTTATTTAATATTTTGTTTTTAATGTGATAACTATCATATGAACAAATAGTTCCCATATTCTTTGTTCGAATGGTGAATCTTTAGCTTACTTATGTAATAAATGTATTTCCGGTTAGATCATTTTAGTTAGGAAAACGTTTGCTCATGAAATCAGCTTCCGTTTAAGTGGGATTTTTTTCTTTAACCCATTACCACACAATCCCTACTTTTGACGACCCTGAGAAAGAAGCCTTTGGGAAAACATTGTGGGAAAAGGAGAAAATGCTGGTAACCAGCATTTTCTCCTTTTCCCACATTGTTTCCTACCCGTCACAAAAAAAATATCAAAATTTCAGTCACTTTTATTTTATCTTCTGCCAATGCTTTCGATTTAGATAAACCTGAAATTTTTTCGTTTGGTGATGAGTTAAACAAACATTTAATTCCACCTCTTAACGAACAATGGGGCTTTTGAAAATGTTGTGGTAAAAAGCTTTTGAAATTGTCTCCTGCAAATTTGTGTAAGGAGAAAATAGGTAATGGAAGGTTTGGAATGTTGTATTGTTATCGTTGCTGGCATGAAATAATTATTCTGCGTTAGTATTTCAGAAATTATTTTCAAATTTGCATTTATAGTCTGATTTTTTATTAATAAAATAACGCAATGTGTGACTGGCTAGACTGATTTAATTATGGTCCAGCCAATCGAAATTAATGATATCATTATATTAGTATCGTAGCAGAAAATTCGCGAGAAGATAGACGGCCAAGGACATTTAACATGCTTGACAGATATTTCCGGTATTCACACGAAGTTTAAGTATTTTCTTCGAATAACAACTTTATCAATGGATCAGTGGATTGATCGAAGTGTTAGAGGTTGTTGAATTCAAATGAAAGACATATGGAGGATACTAATATCTGGGTTTGTTTTTTACGGTGAAAGACCGAAATGTATGTCATCGAGTGAACATCATCGGTTATATTTTCACGATTGGCTCAGTCACTAGTTACCGACGACTACCTATTTCATGCCTTTAACCTCTTTGGGGGAACTTACATAAAAGATTAGAACAGTTCTTCGGTGATTCCCTGTGGAGTATTCCCTCGGCATAGTGAGCTCATTATAATGTTTCGGAAAACGCGAGAAATGTAGATAAAATTAGGTCATATTTCCGTCTGGTGGAGAGGCACGCGCATTTAACCTAGGTACCTAGTGCTAGGGAACTACTTTTCCCATCTCCAATTGAAGAGTTAGAATATAATGTCGGTATTTTTCACGGGTCATAACTATGAAATATCGAAAAATATTTCACCGTTTTTTCTCAATAAACTAGCGGAAAGCCTGAAATAATTGACCAGCACTTTATGTCGAATAACACGACCATAGAAAAGTTTAATTCATTTTAATTCATTTTGAAATAGTCTTGACAGGAACAAGTGTAAAGCTCTAGGTATTTGTTTTCATTGAATTCAGCATTATATTGATACTTGTAAAGCCACTGACAGCTGTTCATACCTTAGTCGTTTTCCACATTTGTCTATATCATTTAAAGGACAAAATTGCTATCATTCGCATCAATGATACTTTTCCGTCTGCAAGTGCTTTCAAATGGGACAAGTCCGCAATTTTCTGATAGACTGTGTTTAAGCATAGTTTCTGTGCAATAATAACAAGCCTTTTAGTTTTAAGTACATAAAAATAGTCTACTTTAGCATTGTGTTGTGCAATAGTGAACAATCACCAGAAATTCTACAATCTATAAAGTGTTCTTAGTGGGCAATATTATTGACCTGGAAGTTTTGTCTTAACCAATAAGATAGCCCTTCTTGGAATGTAGAACACTAATTGAGTTTGAAATGGCTGATGAATATTATGTAATTGCTGTGGCAAAAAGGGGCTTAGTACATGTCAGGAGAACGTGATACCTAAGCAAGCCATTATATAACAATGGATCCATTACAGCCACTTTCTCGTAATGACCGACTTGTTTATGAGGTAGACTGGTCCTTGAATATACAGAAAATTTAATAATAGCGAAAACTTTCGACCAAAGCCAGCCTGCGCAGTCCGTGCAGGCTGGCCTGAGTCGAAAGTTTTCGCAGATGCATTAAGCCTCTTTTTGGCAGAGCATGGCTCAATTATAAGATTGCTTGTAACAAATGCTCTATAATAATTGTTCTTTTGTTATTGTTGTATGAAGTATTGTTGTATTATGCTAGATTGCAGTTCGTTTTAAAACATGTTCAAGCGTAAATTTATTAGTCTTCTTATTTATCAGACCCTAAAAAAACTATATGGTATGAAATGGTAAATTTGAGGAACCAAAGCTGCAACTATGTGTGGTTCTGTTGATAGTGTTGATCAAAAGGTTGCCACGCAGATGTCTCAGATGTTTATGATCCGTATTTTATGACAAAATTTCAGACAAAACTTGTCTTTGCGTGTGAACTTATTTTGCAATGTTTTATCAGTTGTTTTCTTTTTTCATTTTTTCGAATATCTGTTTCATGCATGTAGCAGAGCGAATTTATATATAATTATGGGAGTTAAGTCGTTTTTTTTTTTCAGAAACGAAAATACAGAGTTACCTTTCTTTGAGACTAAAACCTTCTCTCAAGCAAATTAAATATATTTAAAGGCCCAGTAAAAACCAAAATATCAAAGCAGGTGCCATGATACATTTAAATCTAAATCATGAAAATCATTTTAAAGTATGGAAAATATTTACAGATGACAGTCTTTTATCGTGTGTTCGGGCCATATGTTAGTCCCTGGCAGAAAAAAAACACAGAATTTTAAGATCAGACAAACAGTTACCCTTTCCCAAACAATCTCTAGTTTTTACGGGTCTGGAATAGTAGCCTTTTGAAAACATATTGGGAAAAGAAGAAAATGCTGGTAACCAGCATTTTCTCCTTTTCCCACAATGTTTTCCACCCTATCAAAGACAGAAATCATCTTTTCAGCAAGAGTTGAATTATCGTCTGCAAATGCTTTCAATTTGGTACAGTCCAAAAGTTTATTGTTTGGGAAAGGGTTAACAGAAGATGCAGCTATTTGGCAGTTTTTAACCTAGTTTTGATATTAATCTCTCTGTCAGCGACTAGCACTTTGATCGACGGTACAATGACATATTATCATCTTCACAGTAAATTCTATACTTTTAGAAGGTATGATAAAAATTCAAATGCATTTAAATACCCTTTTTGTTTATATTGAGTCTTTATTGACACTTTAACCTTTTACCTGATATGCCAATTTGAGGCTCTTCATTTCAGCAGCAAATAAAGATATGATGTCAAAAATATGGACAAATGAGGATAGAAATATCTGATTAAGTGGAAAACATTGTGGGAAAAGGAGAAATTGCTCGTTACGAGCAATTTCTCCTTTTCCCACAATGTTTTCAAAAGCTGTTTGTTGTTGATGCGTCAAAATGAGTATCTATGGAGTAAAGGGTTAAGAGAGGTAACTCGTCATTCTTTCCAATAAATGCAGTAACATAGTTATTTTTCTTTGAAACTGGGAAAAAGTCTCCGATTATCCAAGCCATGATATTGTTGAAAGCATCTGGGATGTTTGTGTGTGTGTAGCGTTTTTTACAGACTACATCGAACGTACTCCCGCAAAAATGCGATCAACTTTGAACAAATGATAAAGTACAAGCATAATATGTAAAAACATTGTGGTAGAAAGGGAAATTACTGGTAACTACCTTCTTTTGCCGTATTGCTTTCAAAAGTAATCCGCTGCAAGATGCAAAGCCGAAATCGGAAGCAAAGTCGCTAAATAGGTTAGCTTTGAACCCGGCTATCGCAGGTTTGAATCTCGAGTCGGTCGATATCTTCCCCAAGATTGGATGTTAGTCCTTGTGACAGGATTCATTCCTCTCTCACAGCAGATAATTGTTTCGCCAGTGATTATTTTGAAAAGCAGCTAGTGATTTTGAAAGAGTACTGTGCAAGGTAATAGTTAAAGAAAATACAGGGAAACATCGTTCGGTTCACATGCAGCTGCAATATGGTAAATACGATATTGAATGCAATTAACTCTTTTCCAGCCGTCTCAAAATTGAAAGCATTTGCAGATCACAATTTCAATGTGGCTCAAATTGTACCGTTGTTTATAGGGTTGAAAACATTGTGGGAAAAGGAGAAAATGCTGGTTACCAGCATTTTCTCCTTTTCCTACAATGTTTTCAAAAGACTTCTTTCTCACGGTCGTCAAATTCGTCATTGTGTGGTAAAAGGTTAAGTTGAATAAATCATAGCAAGATTCATAGAAAAAGCAATAGGCAAGAGGTAAGGATTTTAACTATGAAAAACGTTGGCTAAAGGTGCTAACATATTGCCTAAAGGAGCTCTGAAAATCTCTTGAAATCAGAGAAATTTCAAAGTGTAACTTTTCGAAAATCTGAACGATTAAAAAAACGTTTTTACGAGCAGTGGGCTTTAATTATTTTCTACGCGCAGATGGTCCTTCAAGTTAACTCTTTTCCACAAAACTCCGAGTTTTGGTCCTGTGCTTGCAAGATGCCTTTCATAAAAAAAACAGTGTTTGAAAAGGAGACTGCTGGTACTCAGCAATTTCTCCTTTACCCACGATCTTAATTCTGAAGACCGAATTCCATAATTTTATCAGCATTTAACTTTGTTATGATAAAGCTTTCATTTTAGACTGATCTAAAAGTTGGTCTGCTGGTAAAACATAAAATAGAGTCCTGTTTTTGAGACGTATTTCGCGGAGTCTGTATCAAACAAGAAGTATTACCGATCCTGTTTGCAAAAAGCTACATTCTAAAAATCCCGAGTTTTAAGGACCCTATGAAAACATTTCATAATTAAAAAGGTGATGGTCACGACATTTTCTACCTTTTCCCCACTATTTTCCCTTTCAGGGAAAATCCTCATCAATTTTGTCAAAATTTATATATCATAATGCTAGTGCTTTTAATATATGTCAGTCTAAGATTTAGTTACCAGTTATCATAGTGATTTAAGAAATTTTCAGATGTCAAATTATGGAAGGAATGGGTGATCAAAAACTGATAAATGTTGTCTGTATGTGTAGTACAGACACACATCCTATGATTGCAACTTTTTTCAATGATATTATATACATATACTTAATTTAACCTGACCCAGGTCAAAATTATTTACATAAATTAATGCTCTATTTTTACCCTCGGCATCGCCCGGCATTAGTACCGAATGGTGATTGAAATATTGACCGTACAACGAATTTATCATTCTGCAGAGTTTTACCGTCCTAACGTTTGTGAAGTGAATTTTAGCCGTTTCTGTTGTTTTGGGGGGTTTGGAAAAATGAGTTTGCTGACGAAATGGAATTTCCCTTCTGAGTGACCCAATTCAATGAAAACTGACGCCACTGGGAACTGACATCACTGACACATTGGTAATACGTGCTAAAACGTGCAGCTTGGCGCATAATCTTGATGTTGTCTTGATCTACGCCGCCATTTTGGATATTGTGTTGATAGTGTAGTCATGTATACAAAGGTAAAACTGCTTCTACGTTGTTTTGCTAGTGTACATGATATATATGTTTGGGGCATATCATCCAATCAGATCAGGAGAAACTTATTTTGCAGTATAGTATAATAATAAAATCTCTTTGGCCAGAGCACGTTTTTATGGCTGTTCCACAAGAATTTTGATTTGCGGTTTAAAACCGAATAGACCTCTCTTGCAGTGGCTTTGAAAGAGCGAAACAAGCCTTTTGAATTCTGACTCACATGGACAATATGCAGTACAAGTTACAGTTTACCTACGAGACAATTAAAAGATTAGTGTAAAGATATTAAGATTATTGTAGAGATAAGATGAAAATGAATTATGAGAATGTTTCCTTAATCCATAAATGTATGCCATTCATTTTATAATACTACAGAAATCCCTTTGGAATTGTGGCCATGGCATATTCCGAATAACTCGGGGGCTGAAAAACATGAAACAACTTCTAGAAAATGCTGTCTAGATCTGACCGATATTTCATGAATTTTTCACTGGGCTAATGAGCTCCTTTGACTATGATTAAGTTTTCACCAAACAATAAAATTTTAGACTTATCCAAATTGAAAGCATTTGTAGACGACAAAATAAACTTGACTCAAAAATTGAAACTTGACTTTAGAAGAGTAGAAAACATTGTGGGAAAAGGAGAAAATGCTGGCTACCAGCAGGATATGCCGGCTACGCAAAATATACATATCGAGACAACCTTAGTTATCGTTCGAGTTCATTCGAACTAGGTCTTCGAGAACGTCACGTGATAAAATTGCATCTCATTAGTGCTATCACGTAGTAAACAGGACTATTGTTCACAATTCCAACATCATATCATCGGAGAGTAAGATTGCTCATTCTGAACTTTATTAGTTGTACGGTCAGGTGGCAGGGGACTTGGAAACTTGTTCACGGCTGTGGTGAATTATGTCGCCCCTAGCCGAAGGCGAGGTGGCGACATGATTTGACTCAGCCGTGAACAAGTTTCCAAGTCCCCTCCACCTGACCGTACAACGAATTTATTATACTGCAAAGTTTCACCCTTTCAAAGCACGTTAAGCGAAATTTTCCTGTATTATAATAAAACGAATCGAGTATGCTGAGGAAATAGAAATTCCCCTCCGAGTGCCCCAATTCAATGAAAACTGTCGTCACTTGAAACTGATGTCACTAAAACGTGCAGTTTAGTGCATAAATATGCAGTCTGGTTATCGATCGACGCCGCCATTTCGGATGTTGTGTTGAACGTGTAGTGATGTTTACGGGGCACTCAAAAGGGAAACTGGCTTTACGTGGTTTTTGCCAAGGAACATGATATATGTTCCCGGCATGTTAACCAATCAGATCACGAGAAATTTCTTTTGCACATTATAATAAGTGTTCTTATTCAGATATAGTTCGGCCTAACTCTTCCTGCATTGATGTAAATTTGATAAACGATAATCAGTCTGTGTCCTTGTTTCTCTTTACGATGTCGATAAACTTAAGTTGTTCAAGCCTAGAATGGGGACAAAACGATCAAGTGAATAAAGGGTTTGTTTCGACGCTCTGAATGATCACGTGGTGTTTTCGTCACTAACACGTCACTACGGACATTTACGACGAAAATTCGGCTAATTTCGGCTATAATCGATGTAAACAAACAGATAATGCGGTATGGTAGCATCTGTTCTAGTTTCAAAAGTCTTTTTCTGCCACTGCCTGGAACTTTTGCCAACTGCACCTTTACATATCGTGAAAGTCATAATAACCGCCATATTGTTACATGGTAAAAATGAAATTTACATTTATTTTATGAAAAGGTTGTTTATTCAGTTGGACGCCACTGAGACTTTAAGGGTAGGACGTAAACACCAACACCCAGATTTATTTGCTACTTCACTCTGAAAACGCTTACTAAATGAAATGCATATTTTCAGTTATGAAACACGAATCCAAACCAAGGAACTAAATAGACTAGTTTGCCAGAAATTGTCAAAACATAGTATAAATCAATGATGTAAGTTTTGTGCATCCAGACCATGATCGATACATTATGCAAAGGGCAGCCGTACCTTGACCTACATTGACTATGTTCAAATACAGCTGAGGATGTGCTAAGTGCTTTTAAGGTTAAGAAGAATCTTCTTATACGAGTAATCCCCTTGATATACACAAGGCTTATAATATAAGACGTAACTCTTTAGAACTGTTAAAACAGTTACTGAACATAGAAAAAAAAATGGGTTTTTTTCCCAATCCTTAAATGAACATACCGTGCTTTCACCGCCTTTTGTAAAAAGGCATTTAAAATTTGAAATCATCAGTAAGATTGCAGGTAACTATCATTTTATCCTATACCCACAACTTATTTATGTCTCTGAGAGACATATATCATTTCAGATGTCACTTAAATTTTTTTATTATTTGCAGCAGCGGCTGTTGTTGCAGCTCCGATTCTTTAGTATCTTTACAACTGTTGTCAGTTTACGGGTTCATTATAACTCGCATATCCTGTGGGCCAAAAGATAAAACCAATTAAGTTAATGGTGACGATCGTTTGATAGAAGCAACTGAACGATAAATATAAAAATAAGTTACGTGATACACGAACGTTTCATTCTGTACTTCTTGTTCTGGCTGAAACAGGTCCTTTAGCAACGGCAACATTTTCTTACAGCTTTGTCCGCTAACTGTGATCGCTGTGACCCGAACTTTACTTATTCTAGTTTTACTCTTACCTAGTACACTTTTATCTCGGCCCATTCAGTTGCTGCGTCGGTCGTATAAAATTTTCCAACATGAAATACTTTTGACTTCAAATTTCTTTTCAAAGCAGAAATGGTAAAGGCTACCACTTCCCCTTTCAATGCTTGACAACATAAAGTGAGACTGCTGTATTGTTTTTCGCGTATCATTCTCCCATGCTGAAGTTGCAAATTTTAAAAAGATGCGGTAACACAATGAGTGGAATCGAGTTAATAATAGGTTGATATAAGAACATATTTTCTACGCCTAACTAATCCTGTACATGCCAGTAAAGAGAGGTGATGCAAATCAGTCGGGTCATGTCTTACCGGTATATTCTTGGAGTTATCCATAGATAAAAATGTTTTCGAAGTTGAATATTTCAACCTATATCAATCGATAGACACGGCACATCTGTGGAATGTTTGGACTTACACGTATGCCTCATTGCAGGGCTACATTACATCTCACAAACCGAAAATGCAAACGGAACCAGTACAATACCAGAAGGATAACGCGTACCTGACCTCTTTACTAAACAGCAAACTTTTAGACTGGTTGAAATCGAAAGCACTTGCAGGCGACAAAATAAATGTAACTCGAGAATTGAAGTTTGTTTCCAGCTGGCTGGAAAATATTGTGAGAAAAGGAAAAAATGCTGGTTACAAGTATTTTCTTCTTTTTCCACAATGTTTTCAAAAGGCTTCTATCTCGGTGTCGTAAAAAACAAGGGATTGTTTGGTAAAGGGTTGAGCATGGAAAAAAAGACGTAGGAGATACAGAAAGCATCCTTAATCACTCCATGTTTTTTCTCTATTGTTGAACATTGCTTTACTATAGGTCCTCTTACGAACAAAGTCCGTAACAAAGAAACAAATGAACAAATGCATGGCAGAAAAAGGGACCGAACAGGATTCGAACGCTCTAGAATGCTCTGAAGAAAGTCGAATACCTTAAACACTGGGCTAAAGAGATTTCTCCCTAACAAAGAAACATATAAAAACATGCATAGCAGAAATAAAGGACTGGGCAGGATACGAACTCTAAGAATGCCCGGACGAAAGGTCAATACCTTAACCGCTAGGCTAAAGACATTTCTCCCTAACGCAGGTTTTAGGTATAGTATTTAGATCGGGACGAAGCCATGCATGAAGTTGTGGACTCCCGTAACAGTCCCGCGATTGTAAAACAATTTTCAATTCTGATGTTATTTACATAGATTTGAAGGAAGTTAGAGATGGGTCTAGGACATTTGCCCCCTGGACTTCTGCCCCCAGACTTTTGCCCCCTTAGGACATCTGCCACCTAAGGACATCTGCCACCTGGACGTTTGGCCCCCGGACATCTGCCAAACTAGGACATCTGCCCCCAGACATCTACCCCCTTAGGACATGTGCCCCCAGACATGTGCCCCCCCCGGACATCTGCCTCCTTAGGACATCTGCCCCCTGGACATCTGCCCCCTCAGTTTGTTTACAACTTGGACATCTAGCTCCTTTAAGGGACAATCTCAAAAAAGCAACTTTTGAGATATACATCAATATTGTACATGTTAATTTTGACCAGCACTATGAAAAAGATCTCTCAGCTGTTGTATCGTTAAGTGTATTTTGTTGAAAATCTTCGGCTGATTAATTGATTTCAGTTTTAATATCAAACTTCCAGTATGATAACTATAGATTCAGGTACTCATCTGGCACGCCTGCTGTAAACCCCGATAAAAAAAAATCATTTTTTTGCATTTTAAGAAAAATAAAGCAAAATTCAGAATGTTATTAGTTCTTCAACATCATTTAGAAGAGGCTTATCGTTGTCCTACGGGGGCAAATATCCAGGGGCAGATGTCCTACCAGGGCAAATGACCGGGAGGGGATGTCCTAAGGGACGAATTTCCGGGGGGGGCAGATGTCCAGGGGGCAAATGACCGGGGGGCAAATGTCCTACAGGGGCAGATGTCCTACGGGGCGAATGTCCGGGTGGCAGATGTCCAGGGGCAGATGTCCTAAGGGGGTAGATGTCCTACGGGGGCAAATGTCCGGGGGCAGATGTCCAGGGGGCAGGTGTCCTACGGGGGCAAAAGTCCGAGGGCAGATGTCCAGGGGACAAATGTCCTGATACCGTTAGAGATACCTTAAACATTGCCATGTATACTGTCAGTTTACAAGTTCACACCTGATAGAGTTATAATTGGTTTTCTTATTAGCAACAGGCTTGTCCATCAGTATCATTTATCATTCATACTGCTGCTTTCCTATTCGTAAGAATATAACATATGTCAATCATGAGCTTTGACCCTCAACAGACGGTTCTAACAGAATGATCTCGAGACAGTAAATCAAGAAGGTAAGGGTAATGATCCTAAGTAGAAATTATCATACGTCATTAACAAAATTAACGAGTTACGTATTTCCATTACATGTATCTTCTAAACATAAGTAAAGGCGTAAGTAGAAAGGCTATAAACAGACGCGAGAAAAGAATGATTGTGACCATTGCTTTTAGGACAATGATCCCAATAACCGAGGTCTGCCAATGCTGACAAACCGCCAGTTATTTCACTAGATGTCCAACATGGGAGTTTTGATTAACTCACTATTAGAAACGAAACTAACTGCCTTGATTGCACCAGATCTTCGGTTTATGCACATTTATGGAATTTAATTGAAAAGGATGAAATCAATAAAAGATACCACTGGTTGTGCAGCTGTTATCTGGTTCCCTCATGTCTAGCAGTAGGTGATGGGGAAATGGGTCTGTTGAAGAAAGTTTTATTACGGTATTGACTACCATAAATCACTAATACGTGTATTGTGTGTGTGTGTGTGTTTTATATTGTTAACGATGTTTTTTTTTTTGTATTCTTTCAGGAAAAAAGATTTCTGGTCATCAGTGTTCCTTTTACTACTCTCAGACTCTCAAATCATGTCTTTTTACAGTCGCCTGATTTCACGATATAGTCCAGTCAAAATAATGAAAAAAAGGGCTTAATCCAAAACTAATTGCAACACAAGCCATTCTTTGATTTTTATGAGGGGTTACCCTCCCTAAACAATATACAAACAGTAGGACGAAATCGGAAGATATGAAATTCGTTTTTTTTTTTTTCGCGCGTTTTGTTTCAAGCCGCAACTTTGTGTACAAATAGTAGCTTATGTGTCATTTTTACATTCTTCGAACTGTTTTGAGCTTTCTATATTGCATGTAACATTTTCTGATAACTCTGGTAGTGAATTATCTAGTTACTTAAAATATTGTTCTTTTTTGTTTCTGTTTTTTTACTTAAAATAATGATAGAGGCAATATCAACTTACCCCACCCACTACTTTTTGTATTAGATTTTCAGGGTCAATTTTTTAGGGGGAAGTGAACTGCTATGAGCATGATCATTCCCTATATGATAATAATTGCTTATTATAAGCCTACACATATTCTTTCAGTGGCTGCCATTCCATAAAGTCTGGCACAATGTCTTGTGATGGAATCGTGAATGCCCAATCTGGGTCTTATCATAGATTTTGTGAAACAACAAAATCGTTTATGAATAAACTTGAATGTTTGGATGACTTTTTATGCAACCATCAGCTTAGTTTTAGCCATACCACTGTGACATTTCACATATTGGTGTATTTCTTTGGTTTCACCAGTAATAGGCTTGGGATCTGAAGTGTCCTGCCAAACAACACTCTCACTAAAAACATAGGAATAAACTTGAATCATTGTGTTTTAAGTTTAGAAAACTGTGTTAGGATGTTTTTGACAAGATGCAGGTAATAATTCAACCTGTGATAATTAAAAAAATTACAACATCTTTTTGGTCTTATATACTTACCCTATTGCTTTTTCTATAAATAAGCAAACCTTGAACCACCATTTTAATAAAAGGTAACATACAACTATCAACTGCAGGGGCATATTAAGTCATTTAAAGGTTAAACACATGTACTCCCATAGATGTATTCAAGCAAAGCTGTCATTAGAACAAATGATTGTAAGTCTTACGACTTAGATTTGTAACCCACACATACAAAGTTCCAACTTTGTAAGGTTTCGTTATTCAACCATATAATGTTCTTTTTCTTATTTTGAATTCCAGCAACAATTTCTTATCCAATTCGTTGCCATTTTAAGTTACGAAAAAGCCACAATACTGTGATTTGTGTCTGTCAAACTTGATAAGTGACTCACTTTCCAAGTTAAGCAAATTGTATTCGCATGCACGTGTTCAAAAGATATAAGCAAGGGTTGTCCAAAATGTACTGTTGATAAAAAATGCCAGCAGGTCTTTTATGATAACTGAATGACATCGGGCATTTTTTGAAAATAATTAAGGTTCTACCAGATCTTTTGAATTTAGGTGTGCACTATGGGAAAATATTCCCTAGCCAACCAGTAGACACATGCCTCGGACGTATCTTATATATAGAAAAGACTAATTGATAAGTTACAAACCATGCAATGAATGCTAAAGTACATCTGCATAAAAGCTGACGCTATGAAAGCAGAGTGTCTACAGAGGTACGACAATATCTGCAACGGTGTTACCAAGGAGAAACTTAAAGCTCTGATAATTTCAGACAGAGACATCATGCAACCAGGAAAATCTAGTTCTTTGATGGTGAAGTACGATAGATATCAGTGAATTATAGACTCGGACAGGTTGCAGTTTGATCCAGTATTATTTCTTCGCGTGTTTACAAATAAAAGAATCGTTGGATAATATTTAACCAAGTTTGGAAACAAACAGTTTAGAATGCTAGGTGGTATTGGGATGGGTGACCTTCTGACAATCTAATGACGTCCGCGTGGTGAATATGTTAGCTGATCTCCGTGCGTGAACCAGGAGGTAACTGCACTGAGACCATCTATGTGACTTCAGTCTATCAGTAGTTTTATATCGACTACTAATGATAAAATTGCCAGCAAAGAAGGACAAGGTAAAGCCAATGGCAAGACTGCAGTAAGAATATGATTTTGAATATAAAGTTGCTAGTGGGTTTTACTGTTACTTTCAAGAGAAAAATCAAGTAGGAATGACATGTAAAACTTGCGCGATGAGCCGTAATAAAGTTTAAAATGGCCAAATTCATATGATTTCAAAAAAGCTGAAAAAATCAAATTTCATATCCTCCGATTTCGTCCTACTTTACATATGTTAAAAAGGTGTCCCTAAGGATGTTGAAAACGAAAAAAGTGTTTGTGTTGCAATTAGTTTTGGGTCCTCTCACAATTTGAATGGACTAATAATGGGGGAAACCGGTATTCCGTTCTACCAATCAGGCCTTTATATTGTTTATGTAATGTCGCAGTGAATTTTACCTATCTTACCTGTTATGAGTTTGTTTTGTTATATTGTGTTTATCATCAAAGGTCAAGATTATCATCTGAGAATTTATAGCTTATCTGTCAACATACCGTGGTGAAAGTTAATTTAAGATTCGTGTGCCTGGCACACTTAATTTTCAGTGTTTCACCTGTCAACCCTAATGAGCCATGCATTGTAAAAATGCCGAATGAAACATCTGCAAAATGTATCAACCATGGTCAACGTGCGCAGCAGTCTGCGCAGGCTGACCTGAATCAATTTTTTTAGCGACAAGTAAATTTTATGTATGAAAAACACCGTCCACCTCAGTAAAGCTAAAACAGATCCATTTTATGCAACGACTTCATATTGGGCATTTCGAAGATACTTTAAACCCCCTTTTTCCTAGAGTGCAGCTCATACATACTCTCAATACGTATGAAAGACTTTTTGGTCATTTATTTGAGTCCAGCAGCGGATGAAGCAGATACGAGATCGGAGTAACCGTTTGTTAGAACCATTTTTGAAACGTTTGCGACGTTCGATACTATACGATCTCTTGAGATGCAGAAAATGTTTCAAGTCATTAACAAACAAACAATATTTTAGGCTTGTCCAAATCGAAAGCATTTGCTGACAAAAATAAAAGTGACTGACAATTTGAAATTTGTTTTTTGAAGGGTAGAAAACATTGTGGGAAAAGGGAGAAAATGCTGGTTACCAGCATTTTCTCCTTTTCCCCACAATGTTATCTGAAGGCTTCTTTCTATAAGGGTCGTCAAAACTAGGGATTGTGTGGTAATGGGTTAATGTCCCCAAGAATGTAAAAGTGTCTTACACTCGTCCTATTTATATCTAGACCTTCTTAGTGATAATCTTCACGTCTCTGACGCCACAGACAGACTTTTGCTCTTGGCACTATTTCTTTAATCCTTAGAGCGCAGAATAAACCAAGCTCACGATTACATTACAGGACAAGGAGCCTAATAAAAACTATGTCAAGGTTACTGTTCACTAGTATGTCTCAGCAAAACTGACAGTGTAGATCAAAGATCAGAAAGCACGTTTCGTGCAGTCTGATCTTAATCTACACTGGTCTCAAAGGCAACTGTTGTTGTGAAAGGAGCATAAAGGGTAAATACTTGAGACATATTATGAAATCGGCAGTACAATCGTACTCTGTCTTTTTTTCCTCGACGAAATCTATTCATTTCACTTACTTCATTCCCAAAGGGTTCAACGATTATAACTGAAATGCGACGTGTCTCTGAAGTTGTCAGCTTTAGATAACATTGTGGGAAAAGGGAAATGATTGCTTATAACAAGCAATGGCCTCATTGCCATATGCTTTTACAAAATTAAAAGAAATATATAGTTTTTCGTTTCTTTCAAAGCTGAACCTTTTGGAGTATTAGAAATACTTTCGTGAGATCTAAATACAAAAATAATAAAGGTACACAGTACACGGGGAAGGTAAATTGTCTAAAGGGAACAAAAGAATCGTACAAAAACCTCACTGGAATCAAAGTGCTACAGGCACCGTAGAATTCATCGCTACGAAAGGTGGTGCATTGTCATTTTTCACGCCAAAAAGTCTACTTGTTTCTTTTTGCGGTCCCTTAGAAACACGTTTACCCACAAATGAAGAGAACGATTTAACCCTTTACCAAACAACCTTTTGACAAAAATTGCTTAGGATAAAAATGTGAGAAAAGGATAGAAATACTTGTAGCCAGCATTTTGTCTTCCATCCTTCATTAGACAGATTTCGCTATCTGAGCCACACTCAACATGTCATCTGGTTCGTGAAATTGGCTCAACGCGCAGTAATCATCTCAACACGAGCCTTGTTGAGCCAGCCGGACATTCCAGCTCAACAGCCAGCTCAACAGTAAAAATACAATATATAGGTCAGATTCAAAGTCCGTTGAGCCAGCTCGACATTTCAACTCAACCGCCAGCTGATCAACAAAGATACTAGATCCATGTCCGTTGAGCCAGCTCGACATGCCAGCTCAACCAACAGCTCAACAGTAAAAATACTTATGCATATGTTTCGATCAGTGTCTGTTGAGCCAGCTCGGCATTCCAGTTCATCAGCCAGCTCAGTAGCAAAAATACATATATATGTCAAAATCAAAGTCCGTTGAGCCAGCTCGACATTTCAGCTGAACTGCCAGCTCAACAGTACAAAAACTTATACATATGTAACGATCAATGTCCATTGAGCCAGCTCGACATTCAAGCTCAACCACCAGCTCAACAGCAAAGTACATATATATGTCAATATCAAAGTCCGTTGAGCCAGTTCGACATTCTAGCTTAACCGCCAGCTCAACAGTAAAAATACTTATATATATATTTCGATCAATGTCCGTTGAGCCAGCTCGACATTCCAGCTCAACCATTAGCTCAACAGTAAAACTACTTATACATATGATTCGATCAATATCTGTTGAGCCAGCTCGACATTCCAGCTCAACAGCCAGTTCAACATCAAAAATACATATATATCTTAAAATCAAAGTCTGTTGTGCCAGCGCGACATTCCAGCTCAACCGCCAGCTCAACCGCCAGCTCAACAGCAAAAATACTTATACGTGTGTTTCCATCAATGTCTGTTGAGCAAGCTCGTCATTCCACCTCAATAGCCAGCTCTACAGCAAAAGTACATATATATGTCAAAATCAAAGTCCGTTGAGCCAGCTCGACATTCCAGCTCAATCGCCAGCTTAACAGTAAAAACACTTATGCATATGTTTCGATCAAAGTCCGTTGAGCCAGCGCGACATTCCAGCTCATCAGTAAAAAATATATATGTCAAAATCAAAGTCCGTTGAGCCAGCTTGACATTCCAGCTCAACCGCAAGCTCAATAGTAAAAATACTTATACATATCATTCGATCAATGTCCGTCCGTTGAGCCAGTTCAACATTGCAGCTCAACAGGCAGTTCCACAGCAAAAATAGATTTATATCTCAAAATCAAATAGATTTATATCTCAAAATCAAAGTTTGTTCAGCCAGCTCGACATTACAGCTCAACGGCCAGCTCAACAGTAAAAATACTTATACATATGTTTCCACCAATGTCCAGCCAGCTCGGCATTCCAGCTCAACCGCCAGCTCAACAGCAAAAATACATATATATGTCAAAATTAAAGTTCGTTGAGCCAGCTCGACATTCCAGCTCAAGGGGCAGCTCAACAGCAAAATTACAATTTTGCTGTTGAGCTGGGGGTTGAGTCAGCTCCATCAAAGTCCATTGAGCCAGCTCAACATTCTAGCTCATCCACCAGCTCAACAGCAAGAATGTATTATAATGTTGAGCTGAAATGTCAACAGACATTTATCGAAACATATGTATAAGTATTTCTAGTATTGAACTGGCGGTTGAGCTGGAATATGGAGCTGGCTCAAAGGACTTTGATTTTGACATATATATGTATTTTTGCTGTAGAGCTGGCTGTTGAGCTGAAATGTCGAGCTGGCTCAACGGACATTGATGGAAACATATATATAAGTATTTTTACTGTTGAGCTGTCGGTTGATCTGTAATGTCGAGCTTGCTCAAAGGACATGGATCTAGTATTTTTGCTGTTGAGCTGGCCGTCGAGCTAGAATGTCGAGCTAGCTCAACGGACTTTGATTTTGACATATATACGTATTTTCAGCTGGCTAGCTCAACATGGCTGGTGTTGAGCTGAATGTCGATTACTGCGCGTTGAGCCAACTTCACAGATCTAAAAAGATATAGTTAAAGGGCCTTTCATTGGGTGTGAATTAATATTATGGTAAAACACTGAGAACCAACTCTTTCCTCTGGAAACCTTTGTACGATAACATATGGTAGAATTGTGCCTATTTAGCATTTAAATAATGGGTTTGTCACTTTGTAATAGGTAACTCCGTCTATTATTAATATTAGACCAAAATATCACGTACGTCGTCGTCCTCGTTTAACCCATTACCACACAATCCCTACTTTTGACGCCCCTGAGAAAGAGGCCTTTAGAAAACATTGGTAACCAGCATTTTCTCCTTTTCCCACAAAGTTTTCTACCCTTCACAAAAAATCAAATTTTCAGTCACTTTTATTTTGTCGTCTGCAAATGCTTTCAATTTGGACAAGTCTAAAATTTTGTCGTTTGGTAATGAGTTAAATACGATCCCACATTATCGGTGCACATTGACAAATGAAGTAAAATTTCCAAAAACATGTTGAAAATTATTTTTCAAATCCCCTTTCCCTCCCCCATCCGATATACCCACATGAACTTTTACGGAACTATGAGATTCTCTTGTGGTATGAAACAAATGGAATGGTTGCTCTGTCCATCTTGCTTTGAATCTATATAATCCCACCATGTCGGAGAAAACTAACGGAAGTGTATTACCGAGAGTTTACTGATTGGTCAATTTCGAATTTCGCTGGACGGTTGCAGTCAGAAAACGGAAGTTGACATTACAGAGGTTTCTAATTGGTCCATTTCAAAGTTGGATTTGCGGCGGAAACCACCAAATTACACACAGACGTTATATTACAGTGTTACTGATTGGTCTATTACGTTGTTTGATTAACCCTTATCCTGCTACATAAAAGAAATCAAACTTTCAAGCCATTAGTAAAAACACAAATATTGCTATTTGAAAGGTATTTTATGAGGCAAGATATCTCCTTATCGGACAGTTTAGATCAAAGATCAGACTGCACGCTATGTGCAATCTGATCTTGATCTAAGCTGTCCGCAAAAGGTCAGTGAGTCGCGTTCAGAAGTTTAAGGGTTAATAGCGAGAATCAGAACATTATAGGAGATAGACGAGGAGAATGCTACTTATGTGCCAAACTAACTGTTTACAGACAATGCAAAAGCAAATCTATGAAACACGTATAAAAAAAAAAGTTTCTTTTATATTTCCAATGCATGAACAAGATAACTTTAAGGAAAAAGGCTTACTTTGTAATCATAAGCGCTCTTTTCTCTACAATGCTTCTTTTTACCGTGCGCTGAAACACGGTAAAAAGCCATTATCGTGTTTAGATGTATATTGTTAATGTTGTCAAGCATTGTTAACACTTTCCCAAACGATAAATTTGTGGACTCTTCCAAACTGAAAGAGTTTGCAAACGCCAATTTTAGATTTTGAGAAAATGGCAGAAGTTGCGAGCAATTTCTCCTTTTCCCACAATGTTTTTTAAAAGGCATTTACTGCAGACACGTAAAAACCAGGGCGTTTTGGGGATAGGGTTAAATAATGTCCGAGATTATTAAATATCAAAACAGTATTGTAAGATTACAGTCGTGTTTTAAATATTGGAAATCGTTTTACTTTGAGCGTTTGTGCTGGATGCTGGTAATTAAAAATATAGATATATATCCGTTTCCTCATTACTTTTTTCTCCTTTGTTTGTCTAAAAGTTAAAATATCGTTACTTTTGCCCACTACCACAGATGTGTTTTCAAGACCATGGGAAATGACACTTTTGAAAACATTTTAGGTAAAAGAGAAAAGAAAATGTTTCTTTATTAGATTTTTTTTTTTCCTTTGTTTATCTAAAAACTAAAATATCGTTACTATTGCCCACTACCACACGATGTGTTTTCAAGACCATGGGAAATTACACTTTTGGAAACATTTTGCGTAAAAGAGACAATGCTGATAACCAGCATTTTCTCCTTTCCCCATCATGTTTTCTAACCTTTCAGTAAATAAATTCAATCATTGGAGCTAAACATGTATTTGTCATCTGTAAATGCTTTCAATTTGGACCAGTCTAAAATATTGTCGTGTGGTAATGAGTTCTAGTATAAAAAAAAGTATCGACCCTTAGAACGCCAATTAGATGACAAAGGGCAGAAATAAATACCATCAATCATCACATAGCAATGCTGTTTTGGCGAAAGTAATCAAATATAGACCAGTAAATGTAAAAACCGCTTTGCAGGTTCTTTGTTGTCTGATAACGATTATCAACTATAGAAAAATTAGTAAAAAGTTATACTTAACCCTTTTCTAGACTCTACCCCATTTTTTTGTTTTTCTATCACGAAGCCTTATACTGATTTATAAAATTAGGCACATGTATTTGAAGCTAGGGGACACTATAGTTCAGAGTCGAATTATTAACCCTTTACCACATAGCCCCGAGTTGTAACGACCTAGAAGAAAAGGGAATTTGAAAACATTGTGGGAAAAGAGGAGAAAAATTGGGGTAATCCAGCATTTTCTCTATTTTCCAGCGATGTTTTTTACCTTTTCTGATATAAATCTTTTGAATAACATTCAATTTGTCTTCCCCACATGATTTGAATTTAGACCGGTCTACCATTATGTTGGTTTGTAAGAAGACTTAATAAAACGTAGGTTAAAACTACGTCCTTTTAATGAGCTAGATTATTAAAGCTTTAGGCATGTTACAAAGAATATTTGTTCATCATATTGAACTTATTTGTGCTTCACAACTTTGTAAAACATCTGCCTAGAAAATGGACGGCCAACATATATTGAGGTTTGACAAAGACCGACATTCTGGATTCCTTTCATTTGAAAGCATATGCAGACAAAAAAATATGAATCAGAAGAAGAACCTGCTATTGGAAAATGAGAAAATGTTTGTTATTCCTCTCCGTAGTGAAATGACTTTTGGGGTCATTTTTCTACGGAGAATAATGACCCGGGTCATTTTGTAGGGGAGGGTCATTTCTCTGCATTACACCTGCCCAGTCCACGCAGACTGACTTGGACCGATACTTTTTTATCTTGATTAACCCATTACCACACGAGAAAAATTTAGACTGGTCCAAATTGAAAGCATTTGCAGACGACAAAATAAAGGTGACTGAAAAATTGAAATTTGTTCCAGGAAGGGTAAAAAACACTGTGGGAAATGGAGAAAATGCTGGTTACCAGCATTTTCTCCTTTTCCCACAGTGTTTTCAAAAGGCTTCTTTCTCAGGGGCGTCAAAAGTAGGGATTGTGTGGTAATGGGTTAAGATTAAATTACCATTTTACCCTATGAATCGGCCAGTGTTCAGAAAATGTATAAGTCATACGCGACGACATACTTACATGCATTACGAAGATGCAATTTATCCCATTTCTCCAGAGTGTTGCTATTATTCTATAAACGAGGTGAGTCAAACCGTGATCATATTTAGGAGGGATTGTCGTATGGGCCATAAACTTACTGGCAAAACTACCAACAAAATGACTCATACGTCTGCTATAACCACGATTTTGCCGGAAATAAAAAAAAGCCATCTTAAAAGCATGTGTCGTAAGTAAAGAGTTTTTCCCAGCAAGGTGCTTATCTTAAACTGTCACACACATATATCATCTACAGAGAATTTTGCATTCATGAGAAACAAAATTATCGAAATAATTGCTTTTCTGGGAAAGCTGCACAAAATCCTCTAATAGTTTTGTGATCAATGAGACCTTCTTGTGTTAATTGTTGGTGGTGCCGAGTATAACTTATGCCAGTACTGGCATGCGTCCTGTACGTTTGGTCTCATTTTTTTCCCGACATGTATAGGTCAACTACCTTACCTATGAATGGTCTGACAACTCTCAGCTGGATATTTCATGTAAAACCTCGATTAAATGAACATGAAACAAACAAGTTATGTCGACAGAAAGGGTCAGGTTCAGTTTCAGTTAAAGGTAAAAAGTAAATAAACGTTAGGATATACTTTCAGGGAAATCACACCAACTATTTTAGAAGCCGCACTTATAAAAACTTTACAAGTTTGCCCCTTCCACCAACATTTCCCCCCCCCCCGCTCCCATAATACGATAATATCTATTGGCTAAATGTTTATAAATAGACCATGCTCTGTGGAAAGGCGTTTTAATGCATCTGCTAAAAGTATCTATTCATATCAGCTCGCACAGTCTGCACAGGCTTCAATATAGAGGCCAACCAAGTGCAGCCATATAATATCATAAGTACTATATAGTATGTTTCACTAACTAGCAACCTATTTTCATGACATGTTACTGTGTTGTTACTTTTTTTAATTATTTTCATTTGAAAGAGAATAAAGCGCATGAATTAAATCAAGGACGCTAAAAAATGTAATCATAGTACACAGCTTTATGATAGGATTTGCCTCGTAACCATTATTCTGATGTAAAAGCCGCGACAATGGTAGGAAACGTTGAATACTTTGCGGGGGGGTGCTTTTGTAGTTTTTTTTTTTAAGACTAGGGCAAATAGACATTTTTTTTTTTTCAGATTACCTTTTTTCATTGCATGACATAAAAGTGCAAAGAATCAGGAATCAGTCGGTATATAACTGTCTATTATCAACTGTACTTTGTAATTATTTAGTTGCGTATGCAGAGAAAATATTTTTTCCGACAAAAATGAAATGTCACTAAAGAAAGAGACGACAGGGTGGAAATCCAGGGCCTGTATTCACCAACCATTCTTAAGAATGTTCTTTGTCTTATTCTGAAGAATTTTCTACATTTGTAAGTAACACAACTTCTGATTGGCTAAACCATTCGGTTTAGCCAATCAAAAGTTGTGTTACTTACAAATTTGGAAAACCTTGGAGAATAAGACCAAGAATATTCTCAAGAATGGTTGGTGAATACGTGCCCAGGACGAATGTCAGTCCTTGCTCACGTTACCTCAAACAGTGGTCTCCAGAGGTTCTAACATCTGCTCAATCCTTTTGGCACCAAAAGGAGAAACAAGGTCCTTCTGTGAATGTCATAGATAAAGATCAGAGTACGCAGGAGGTGCAGTCTGATCTTTTATCTATTCTGTCCCCTTATGCATGTAGTCAAGCCTACAGAATCAAAGTCTTTGTAAGTTTCAATGGATTGTATTTAAAGGCGTCGAAAGGTTAAGTTTATTTATGTGGCACTGATAGAGAGATTGTTGAGCATTCTCTTCAGCAATCTGTTGCCTTTCCATGGAATTGTACTGTCTTTGTGAGGCTAAATACTAACTGACAAAGCAATGACCGAGATGACAAGAATTACAGGATGCCCTTACGTTAACAGCTCATATGGACGAAGTGGGATTATAAATTCAACACAATACAACTAGCCATGAAACTCAAACGGTGGTAGCATAATGATTTGTAGTGGCTTTCAGTCATTGTTTGGGCTTTCTTTGTATTGTTTTGTGATATAAATATCGAGACAATGTGAAACCTTTTTTTAAAGTGTTACCATCTCTGCTGAATTTCCAGTTAAATTGTTTGCTTAAGATTTCTTAAAAATTTCTTGTCGCCATGTATACCATTCAATGCTCCAGGATGCTCGATATTTTCGAAACCGGTTTCTTAAGGCGGCAAAAATGGAAAGAAAGCGCAATTTCTATAGCAGTTATTTACTTATGTACCAATTTGAGCAAGACCAGGGTTCGTATTTGCCAACCATTTTTGCAATCATTCTTGGTCTAATTCTCAAGAGTTTTCTAGATTTGAAAGTAACACAAGGTGTATAGGGGAAAACAAACTGTTGGGAATTGTCTTCAAATTAAAAACCGGAAACTGTGGTTGTTATGTCTATGGCTAGCCGCAGTAGAATGAAATGTATTTTCTGTCGGCAGTAATCTGTGCAACATTGCAACCATCAGGGTCAGTATTTGGTACGAAGTTAAAGGCGGTTAAAAATCTGGTCGAAACGAGTGAAGATGTATCTTTAAGTCATTTTAATCTGGTAAAGCGTTATGGTACTGCATATTTTTGTCAACAAGATATTGTGAAAACTGATTTAGTTAACAAGCTTCTAAAAGCAAACGGTATATCACATGTGTATTCGATGCTTTGTCACAAGATCCTTTTAACGTGGTACTTTCAACACCATAAATATCAATTCATATCTCAAACTGAACCCTTCCATGTTTGAGCTGTAAAATGGCTAGGTCAAAAGGTACTGCCTTTCAGAATTAATCAAAATAAGCATCGAACCTAGTGTTTTATTGACATATATGAGCCTCCGTTAAAAGGAGGTTTGATGTATCTGCACCTTGGGGGAAATGGGTTAAGTTAACTGCTGAAACTACTAGTAAGACCTAAGCCTTAACCATAAGTTCTTTGTCATTTTCTCAAGAAAAAGAAGAAATAACTCAATATCTATATACCGTGAGAAAGGATAGATACTCAAATTTGTCCTCATTTTCCTGGTAAGGATTGCATGAGTTGGATAGCAACTCAGTCTGACAAAAGGACTCAACGCAGACCTTGGTAACAAGTACCAAGTATCTGCGATTTCATCATTAAAGGAGGATTTTATTGATATTCCATTATTAAATAAAGTATTAGTGTTTTGTATAATTATCAAAAAAGAATTCCAATTAATCTGGGATTCAGTGATTAAGTTGCAGTTATATGGTATCTTTGGGAGCATCGAAACGGGAGCGATTTCAAGATAGATGGTTAGGCACTCCAACATCATGTTTGTCATCTCAAAAATTGCTTTCCAACAGATAATTTTGTCTGGCGACCACATAAGGCGTATTATGATTTTAAGAGACCGGAATTTCATTGGGTATCAAGATATTTCTGATGACATGTAAGATATTTGATACGTTTTATATGTCCGTCGAAGACGGGACGTATTACGGGATTACCCATGGTGTATGGGCGTCCAGGCGGGCGTCGAGTTCTTTATCCGGAGTATTACTTTGTCATCTCACGTGAATTGATTTGAAACTTGGCATGTGTATTGGTTGCAGTAATATGCAATGCCGTGCCAAAGAACTATAACTCTACCTCATGCTGTCTTTGAATTATCTCCCTTTGATCGTCATTTTACAGCATCTTCTGCTTGTCCGTAACATACATGTAACTTTGTCATCTAGATTCTGAACATCTTCAAATTTGATATGCCTGACTGCTGAAAAATAACGGGGTGAAGTGCACAAGATCCGCAACTCTTCCTAGCACGAAATTTGAGTTATTCGCCCTTTGATCTTCATTTTTTATAGTATTCCATGTTTGTCCGGAGCAAAACTTTAAGTAGGAATGATTTGAAATATGCTGTGCTTATTTGTTGCGATATTTGGAAGTGCAGTGGGCAAGAATTGTAACTTTACCTTGCGCTGTCTTTGAATTATTTCTCTTTGATCATCATTTCACAGCATTTTGTGCTTGTCCAGAATATAACTTTGTCATCTCAAAGCAGAACAATCTCAAACTTGGTATGCATATGCAGTATTACAGAGGACAGTGCGTAAGAACAATAACTCTACTTAGAGCATAATTATTTTGAGTAATTCCACTTTGATCTTCATTTTCACGGTATTTTTTGCAATTTTTGTTTGATCTTAACAGGCCATTTTCACGGTATTTCTTGCATTTTTTTGTTTGTCCTTAACAGGCCACTGCTTGCCTATTTCAGTCACTTACATGACTTCCACTGCACTTTTTTTTTGTTCTACCTGACCTTTACGATTATCACACCCTCCTCCCCCCCCCCCCCCCTCCCCCCCCACGACAACTGGCGGTGATACGGGCGTATCTTGCGACAATTTGCCGCTCTTGTTTAGCACAACTGTACTCTTTGAACTTGCATTTTGGGACATATGAATTCATGTCTCAGTGTGGATTATTCAACGTCTAATAACATAAGTTTCCCAAGATCTACTCGAGTTACATACAACTTCCTGTGTCGACAATTACGCAAACTACGCAAACATAACCAACAATGTACTCAAAATGAAATGTCCAGTGTCTCGAGTTATACCCATTTCCGGCCATCAGATAATTTTTAAAGATGAAAAAGCAACATTAAACAGGAGTTTAGGGAACATTTATCGTCATTTCGAACTTAGAAGTGTGAAAATAAGGCATGTTCTACTGGTTTAAAACGAAAAACCTTCTTGTAGATCAGACCGAATATGATACCATGTGTCACCATTGTATTCCTTCGCCAAGAAAACACATGTACAAGTGACCTGTGGCTATTATAAATTGGTCCTACAAGGCTCGAAAAGGGGCATTCATTTGCGTAAAGTGTCGTATTGGATCGGAGAGAGAGAGAGAGAGAGGGATGATTAACCCAAGACAATTCTTTAGATTCAACAAAAGAGAACTATGAAATATTTGAAAAAATAGATGTACCTCCAATGAAAGTATAACGGAAAAAGAAGAAAATGTTGATTTCAAGTAGCCTTCTTCTTTAGGGCCGTTATACTTTAAATTGTGTGGTAAAGTGTTAAACTGATCAGAAATATTTTACATAACTACTTTTGAAAGTATTCGCAGACGACATATTAAATGTACCTGAAATAAAAAGAGCAGGCAAAAAGGGTTAACTTGACATAAAATATTGTAAAGATTTTGATTTTTTTCATGCTCCTTATGCAGACCATGCAAGACTTTTTCTCATTGCATGGTTTCTTAATATGCTCATTGTTTGATATTTTAATACAAGTATAGCATTCTTGCAGTTATGATAAACACACTCGACCAATATTCTCACTGTAAAAGTAGACAATCATCATTAGTGATGATCATGAAATGATGAAATTAAAAACGGGGGAAAAACAACTTTTTCCCAATTTGTTCGTTGTGCAGGATAAAACAAGAGATTTTCAATTTGTTCCTATTCTTACTTTGCACTGGGACAATTCCGGAATAGAACCATGCCATGCTTACTCCGCCCGGCAGAGTGAGGATGCCTAGTTTGCACAGGACAGTTCTAGTATTTTTTCGATTCCTCCATTGCGCAGAACATACATGCTATAAGAAAACTCAACTTAGTGGAACATATACGAAAACTAAAACTGGAACAATGAATGATGAGGAAACTCAAAATAATGGAACTGCTTTATTGAAGCAAACGCCTTTTGGATAAAAATCTATATATTGGTTCATTTCTGTCTGTCTGTCTGTCTGTCTGTCTCTCACTCTTTCGCTCGCTCCTAAATATAATGGAAATGCTATCTTTTCCACTACTACTTTTAAGATCAGGACAAACAATTCTGACCTTTTGTATAACTTCTCTGATATTCTAGCAAAAACATTTTCGAAAGTCAAATATGGTCTGCAACACGCGAATCCTCCTGGGTCTGTATTCACCACACATTTTCTGTTTTGCACAAATCTATTTGAGACAAAATCTCATGTAGTTATAAAGTATCGTCTCGGGTCATAAACAACACTTTATACTTATACCCGAGGGCCCATGTTCGCGTGTTACAGGCTATACATGGAATGTCTTTCTGCACTGAATAAAACTAAATGGTACATGTAGTTTCTATGTCAAAGTCTGTTACACAGAGTGGGTTTCGATGGTTGCCGATCTGGGTTGAAATAATGCCGCTTGGGTGATGTTTTTATGCGAGTTCATTTGCCTGTTTTCTAACCCTGCATCGAGAGAAAAAATGGAACAGTTTTTATCCGTTGTTTTTATAATGTCAGAATACGTCTGCACTTGTGTATTCTCATTAGATTTGCTATTTGGCACATTTGGGCAATTAATCCTCTGCCGATGGGCAATACCAAGAAAATTAAAATTGGTCCCCACGATATTGTTTTCAGGAAGTCGTCCTAATGCAGGGTCGACTTCCAGCTCTATTGTGTTGTTTCGAAGTAACAGCTTCTTACAGGTCCTTAACATTTCCTTTCGCATCGCGCAATTTTTTAACCCATAAATCAATGGATGCCACATTCCGGCAGACTTTGCGCATGCCAGTGGAAGTAATGTCACTTCCGGTGGAAGCTTAGTATCAATTCCCACTGTTCCTAAAGCAGCGAGTACGATGTAAGGGGTCCAACAAAACAGGAAACTGGCTGAAAAGATAAAAAATAAAAGTTTTATTCAGCTGAATATTTTTATGAGAGTGCTGAGCAAAACGTTTATGACTTTTTTTTCATAACTTTTAAACTAGTGTCCCATTATTTTCTGGTTTCCACTTGGTATTCATAGTCGTATCCCAGTTTCCAAATGAAAAATCACTAGTTATATTTTAGCTATATCCATTTCACACTAAAACGAACAAGATTCCTTGCCTCGGAGCACGCTGTAACAACTCTGTTGCCGTGATTTAAAATCGATTATTATTTCAATATTGTCCGATTCAAATCTTCTAAAGTTACGTTAACATCATTGGCGGCTCTATTTAAATTTTGGGGAGAAAATTCTGTCATCTCCAAAAAACAACGTTAATCTTATAGTTCTTGCAAGACCTATCGAAGGAAAATTAAGGTAAAAAATGATTTCGAAAGTGGTTGTAACTCACTCAGCTATGTAATTCTGTTTAAGCTATGGGCATAGTCCGTCTGAAACGTTTGATATATTTAAAGAAGACGATGGTACAGCAAAAAAAATGAAAAAAAAAATGTTTTTTCAAATGGCATGCATGGTTTTAAAATACGACGAAAAAGAACATAAAGATGATCCGACAGGGAGCACTTACATAACGTTAGATGACACCCCAATTAAATGATGCCAACGTCATGATTGCGGGTTATGAACATTTTATAGGGAGACATAGCAACTACGTTTTTGGATAAGATTGTCTGAAACTTTCAAATTTTATTCAATATGATCCAATCTCACATAAATCTGGGTTGGTTATGTTTTCATAAATTCGGAATTTAAGTCTTGGAAAATGAGAAAATGTTTGTTATTCCTCTCCGTAGTGAAATGACTTTTGGGGTCATTTTTCTACGGAGAATAATGACCCGGGTCATTTTGTAGGGGAGGGTCATTTCTCTGCATTACACCTGCCCAGTCCACGCAGACTGACTTGGACCGATACTTTTTTATCTTGATTAACCCATTACCACACGAGAAAAATTTAGACTGGTCCAAATTGAAAGCATTTGCAGACGACAAAATAAAGGTGACTGAAAAATTGAAATTTGTTCCAGGAAGGGTAAAAAACACTGTGGGAAATGGAGAAAATGCTGGTTACCAGCATTTTCTCCTTTTCCCACAGTGTTTTCAAAAGGCTTCTTTCTCAGGGGCGTCAAAAGTAGGGATTGTGTGGTAATGGGTTAAGATTAAATTACCATTTTACCCTATGAATCGGCCAGTGTTCAGAAAATGTATAAGTCATACGCGACGACATACTTACATGCATTACGAAGATGCAATTTACCCCATTTCTCCAGAGTGTTGCTATTATTCTATAAACGAGGTGAGTCAAACCGTGATCATATTTCGGAGGGATTGTCGTATGGGCCATAAACTCACTGGCAAAACTACCAACAAAATGAGTCATACGTCTGCTATAACCACGATTTTGCCGGAAATAAAAAAAGCCATCTTAAAAGCATGTGTCGTAAGTAAAGAGTTTTTCCCAGCAAGGTGCGTATCTTAAACTGTCACACACATATATCATCTACAGAGAATTTTGCATTCATGAGAAACAAAATTATCGAAATAATTGCTTTTCCGGGAAAGCTGCACAAAATCCTGTAATAGTTTTGTGATCAATGAGACCTTCTTGTGTTAATTGTTGGTGGTGCCGAGTATAACTTATGCCAGTACTGGCATGCGTCCTGCACGGTTGGTCTCATTTTTTTTTTGCCTACATGTATAGGTCAACTACCTTACCTATGAATGGTCTGACAACTCTCAGCTGGATATTTCATGTAAAACGTCGTTTAAATGAACATGAAACAAACAAGTTATGTCGACAAAAAGGGTCAGGTTCAGTTTCAGTTAAAGGTAAAAAGTAAATAAACGTTATGATATACTTTCAGGGATATCACACCAACTATTTTAGAAGCCGCACTTATAAAACTTTGCAAGTTTGCCCCTTCCACCAACATTCCCCTCCCCCATAATACGATAATATCTATTTGCTAAATGTTTTTAAATAGACCATGCTCTGTGGAAAGGCATTTTAATGCATCTGCAAAAAATATATTTTAATTTGAAAGAGAATAAAGCGCATGAATTAAATCAAGGACGCTAAAAAATGTAATTATAGTACACAGCTTTATGATAGGATTTGCCTCGTAACCATTATGCTGATGTAAAAGCCGCGACAATGGTAGGAATACTTTGCGGGAGGTGCTTTTGTTGTTTTTTTAGACTAGGGGAAATAGACATTATTTTTTTCAGATTATCTTTTTTCATTGCATGACATAAAAGTGCAAAGAATCAGGAATCAGTCGGTATATAACTTTCTATTGCCAACTTTACTTTGTAATTATTTAGTTGTGTATGCAGAGAAAATATTTTTTCCAACAAAAACGAAATATCACTAAAGAAAGAGACGACTGGATGGGAATTCAGGACGATTGACTGTCCTTGCTCACGTTACCTCAAACAGTGGTCTCCAGAGGTTCTAACATCTGCTCAATCTTTTTGGCACCAAAAGGAGAAACAAGGGAGTTCTGTGAATGTCATAGATAAAGATCAGAGTAAGCAGAAGGTGCAGTCTGATCTTTTATTTATTCCGTCCCCTTATGTAGTCAAGCCTACACAATCAAAATCTTTGTAAGTTTCAATGGATTGTATTTAAAAGCGTCGAAAGGTTTTAAGTTTATTTATGTGGCGCTGATAGAGTAGATTGTTGAGCATTCTCTTCAGCAATCTGTTGCCTTTCTATGGAATTGTACTGTCTTTGTGAGGCTAAATACTAACTGACAAAGCAATGACCGAGATGACAAGAATTACAGGATGCCCTTACGTTAACAGCTCATATGGACGAAGTGGGATTATAAATTCAACACAATACAACTAGCCATGAAACTCAAACGGTGGTAGCATAATGATTTGTAGTGGCTTTCAGTCATTGTTTGGGCTTTCTTTGTATTGTTTTGTGATATAAATATCGAGACAATGTGAAACCTTTTTTTAAAGTGTTACCATCTCTGCTGAATTTCCAGTTAAATTGTTTGCTTAAGATTTCTTAAAAATTGTATTTGTCGCCATGTATACCATTCAATGCTCCAGGATGCTCGATATTTTCGAAACCGGTTTCTTAAGGCGGCAAAAATGGAAAGAAAGCGCAATTTCTATAGCAGTTATTTACTTATGTACCAATTTGAGCAAGACCAGGGTTCGTATTTGCCAACCATTTTTGCAATCATTCTTGGTCTAATTCTCAAGAGTTTTCTAGATTTGAAAGTAACACAAGGTGTATAGGGGAAAACAAACTGTTGGGAATTGTCTTCAAATTAAAAACCGGAAACTGTGGTTGTTATGTCTATGGCTAGCCGCAGTAGAATGAAATGTATTTTCTGTCGGCAGTAATCTGTGCAACATTGCAACCATCAGGGTCAGTATTTGGTACGAAGTTAAAGGCGGTTAAAAATCTGGTCGAAACGAGTGAAGATGTATCTTTAAGTCATTTTAATCTGGTAAAGCGTTATGGTACTGCATATTTTTGTCAACAAGATATTGTGAAAACTGATTTAGTTAACAAGCTTCTAAAAGCAAACGGTATATCACATGTGTATTCGATGCTTTGTCACAAGATCCTTTTAACGTGGTACTTTCAACACCATAAATATCAATTCATATCTAAAACTGAACCCTTCCATGTTTGAGCTGTAAAATGGCTAGGTCAAAAGGTACTGCCTTTCAGAATTAACCGAAGTAAGCATCGAACCTAGTGTTTTATTGACATATATGAGCATCCGTTAAAAGGAGGTTTGATGTATCTGCACCTTGGGGAAAATGGGTTAAGTTTACTGCTGAAACTACTAGTAAGACTTAAGCCTTAACCTTAAGTTCTTTGTCATTTTCTCAAGAAAAAGAAGAAATAACTCGATATCTATATACCGTGAGAAAGGATAGATACTCAAATTTGTCCTCATTTTCGTTGGTAAGGATTGCATGAGTTGGATAGCAACTCAGTCTGACAAAGGGACTCAACGCAGACCTTGGTAACAAGTACCAAGTATCTGCGATTTCATCATTAAAGGAGGATTTTATTGATATTCCATTATTAAATAAAGTATTAGTGTTTTGTATAATTATCAAAAAAGAATCCCAATTAATCTGGGATTCAGTGATTAAGTTGCAGTTATATGGTATCTTTGGGAGCATCAAAACGGGAGCGATTTCAAGATAGATGGTTAGGCACTCCAACATCATGTTTGTCATCTCAAAAATTGCTTTCCAACAGATAATTTTGTCTGGCGACCACATAAGGCGTATTATGATTTTAAGAGACCGGAATTTTATTGGGTATCAAGATATTTCTGATGACATGTAAGATATTTGATACGTTTTATATGTCCGTCGAAGACGGGACGTATTACGGGATTACCCATGGTGTATTGGCGTCCAGGCGGGCGTCGAGTTCTTTATCCGGAGTATTACTTTGTCATCTCACGTGAATTGATTTGAAACTTGGCATGTGTATTGGTTGCAGTAATATGCAATGCCGTGCCAAAGAACTATAACTCTACCTCATGCTGTCTTTGAATTATCTCCCTTTGATCGTCATTTTACAGCATTTTATGCTTGTCCGTAACATACATGTAACTTTGTCATCTAGTTTCTGAACATCTTCAAAATTGACATGCCTGATTGCTGAAAAATTACGGGGTGAAGTGCACAAGATCCGCAACTCTTCCTAGCACGAAATTTGAGTTATTCGCCCTTTGATCTTCATTTTTTATAGTATTCCATGTTTGTCCGGAGCAAAACTTTAACTAGGAATGATTTGAAATATGCTGTGCTTATTTGTTGCGATATTTGGAAGTGCAGTGGGCAAGAATTGTAACTTTACCTTGCGCTGTCTTTGAATTATTTCTCTTTGATCATCATTTCACAGCATTTTGTGCTTGTCCAGAATATAACTTTGTCATCTCAAAGCAGAACAACTTCAAACTTGGTATGCATATGCAGTATTACAGAGGACAGTGCGTAAGAACAATAACTCTACTTAGAGCATATTTTGAGTAATTCCACTTTGATCTTCATTTTCACGGTATTTTTTGCAATTTTTGTTTGTCCTTAACAGGCCATTTTCACGGTATTTCTTGCATTTTTTTGTTTGTCCTTAACAGGCCACTGCTTGCCTATTTCAGTCACTTACATGACATCCACAGCACTTTTTTTTTCTTCTACCTGACCTTTACGATTATCACACCCTCCTTCCCCCCGTCCCCCCACGACAACTGGCGGTGATACGGGCGTATCTTGCGACAATTTGCCGCTCTTGTTTAACACAACTGTACTCTTTGAACTTGCATTTTGGGACATATGAATTCATGTCTCAGTGTGGATTATTCAACGTCTAATAACATAAGTTTCCCAAGATCTACTCGAGTTACATACAACTTCCTGTGTCGACAATTACGCAAACTACGCAAACATAACCAACAATGTACTCAAAATGAAATGTCCAGTGTCTCGAGTTATACCCATTTCCGGCCATCAGATAACTTATAAAGATGAAAAAGCAACATTAAACAGGAGTTTAGGGAACATTTATCGTCATTTCGAACTTAGAAGTGTGGAAATAAGGCATGTCCTACTGGTTTAAAATGAAAAACCTTCTTGTAGATCAGAACGAATATGATACCATGTGTCACCATTTTATTCCTTCGCCAAGAAAACACATGTACAAGTGACCTGTGGCTATTATAAATTGGTCCTACAAGGCTCGAAAAGGGGCATTCATTTGCGTAAAGTGTCGTATTGGATCGGAGAGAGAGAGAGAGAGAGAGGGATGATTAACCCAAGACAATTCTTTAGATTCAACAGAATAGAACTATGAAATATTTGAAAAAATAGATGTACCTCCAATGAAAGTATAACGGAAAAAGAAGAAAATGTTGATTTCAAGTAGCCTTCTTCTTTAGGGCCGTTATACTTTAAATTGTGTGGTAAAGGGTTAAACTGATCAGAAATATTTTACATAACTACTTTTGAAAGTATTCGCAGACGACATAGATCTATTAAATGTACCTGAAATAAAAAGAGCAGGCAAAAAGGGTTAACTTGACATAAAATATTGTAAAGATTTTGATTTTTTTCATGCTCCTTATGCAGACCATGCAAGACTTTTTCTCATTGTATGGTTTCTTAATATGCTCATTGTTTGATATTTTAATACAAGTATAGCATTCTTGCAGTTATGATAAACACACTCGACCAATATTCTCACTGTACAAGTAGACAATCATCATTAGTGATGATCATGAAATGATGAAAAAAAAACGGGGGAAAAACAACTTTTTCCCAATTTGTTCGTTGTGCAGGATAAAACAAGAGATTTTCAATTTGTTCCTATTCTTACTTTGCACTGGGACAATTCCGGAATTGAACCATGCCATGCTTACTCCGCCCGGCAGAGTGAGGATGCCTAGTTTGCACAGGACAGTTCTAGTATTTTTTCGATTCCTCCATTGCGCAGAACATACATGCTATAAGAAAACTCAACTTAGTGGAACATATACGAAAACTAAAACTGGAACAATGAATTATGAGGAAACTCAAAATAATGGAACTGCTTTATTGAAGCAAACGCCTTTTGGATAAAAATCTATATATTGGTTCATTTCTGTCTGTCTGTCTGTCTGTCTCTCACTCTTTCGCTCGCTCCTAAATACAATGGAAATGCTATCTTTTCCACTACTACTTTTAAGATCAGGACAAACAATTCTGACCTTTTGTATAACTTCTCTGATATTCTAGCAAAAACATTTTCGAAAGTCAAATATGGTCTGCAACACGCGAATCCTCCTGGGTCTGTATTCACCACACATTTTCTGTTTTGCACAAATCTATTTAAGACAAAATCTCATGTAGTTATAAAGTGTCGTCTCGGGTCATAAACATACTTATACCCGAGGGCCCATGTTCGCGTGTTACAGGCTATACATGGAGTGTCTTTCTGCACTGAATAGAACTAAATGGTACATGTAGTTTCTATGTCAAAGTCTGTTACACAGAATGGGTTTCGATGGTTGCCGATCTGGGTTGAAATAATGCCGCTTGGGTGATGTTTTTATGCGAGTTCATTTGCCTGTTTTCTAACCCTGCATCGAGAGAAAAAATGGAACAGTTTTTATCCGTTGTTTTTATAATGTCAGAATACGTCTGCACTTGTGTATTCTCATTAGATTTGCTATTTGGCACATTTGGGCAATTAATCCTCTGCCGATGGGCAATACCAAGAAAATTAAAATTGGTCCCCACGATATTGTTTTCAGGAAGTCGTCCTAATGCAGGGTCGACTTCCAGCTCTATTGTGTTGTTTCGAAGTAACAGCTTCTTACAGGTCTTTAACATTTCCTTTCGCATCGCGCCATTTTTTAACCCATAAATCAATGGATGCCACATTCCGGCAGACTTTGCGCATGCCAGTGGAAGTAATGTCACTTCCGGTGGAAGCTTAGTATCAATTCCCACTGTTCCTAAAGCAGCGAGTACGATGTAAGGGGTCCAACAAAACAGGAAACTGGCTGAAAAGATAAAAAATAAAAGTTTTATTCAGCTGAATATTTTTATGAGAGTGCTGAGCAAAACGTTTATGACTTTTTTTTCATAACTTTTAAACTAGTGTCCCATTATTTTCTGGTTTCCACTTGGTATTCATAGTCGTATCCCAGTTTCCAAATGAAAAATCACTAGTTATATTTTAGCTCTATCCATTTCACACTAAAACGAACAAGCTTCCTTGCCTCGGAGCACGCTGTAACAACTCTGTTGCCGTGATTTAAAATCGATTATTATTTCAATATTGTCCGATTCAAATCTTCTAAAGTTACGTTAACATCATTGGCGGCTCTATTTAAATTTTGGGGAGAAAATTCTGTCATCTCCAAAAAACAACGTTATTCTTATAGTTCTTGCAAGACCTATCGAAGGAAAATTAAGGTAAAAAATGATTTCGAAAGTGGTTGTAATTCACTCAGCTATGGAATTCTGTTTAAGCTATGGGCATAGTCCGTCTGAAAGGTTTGATATATTTAAAGAAGACAATGGTACAGCAAAAAATTGAAAAAAAAAATGTTTTTTTCAAATGGCATGCATGGATTTTAAAATACGACGAAAAAGAACATAAAGATGATCCGACACGGAGCACTTACATAACGTTAGATGACACCCCAATTAAATGATGCCAACGTCATGATTGCGGGTTATGAACATTTTATAGGGAGACATAGCAACTACGTTTTTGGATAAGATTGTCTGAAACTTTCAAATTTTATTCAATATGATCCAATCTCACATAAATCTGGGTTGGTTATGTTTTCATAAATTCGGAATTTAAGTCTTCCGTTTCCAGTTAACGACGTATATGACAAATGTTGGCGCGCTTCTTACTGCACATGTATTTTTGTAGTGGATGCACCTACGTATTTTTTGCAAATTGTGGTAATACTGTTGTTGCACTGAAATAAGCAGCATTTTCTTCGGATAGTATTGGTGATAAGAAAAAAAATGGACCTTTGATGTGTCACTGTGAAATAATTAAAATGATGCTGACACGGCGTTACACACCAAATAAGGAAACAAAGGCAGGTAATTAAAGATTGTCAAACTATAGATGTTTCCATTTTCAAAATCATTTTTTGAAAAGGAGAATTCGCTCCTATTGAGCAATTCCTCCATTTCCCACCATCTCTGCTGAGCTTTTATCTCATTTCTTTCCTTGAAAATATAAATTCCACAGTGGTCTTCAACCTTGTTTTCTGACGAAAAAAGCACGGATACATGCTAGTTTTCTTTTCTTTTTTTCCTTATTGTTTAGAATTATAGATACTATATGTGTTTGTTTAAGAAAAATCTGTCCGTTAGAAAGTATGTATTTTCTAGGAATAACCCTAAATTTGCAGTCCGCGCACGTAATACTAGTACGGAAGAAAACTTTCCTTTTTACTGTAATTTTCTGATTTACGCAAGTATACTAGCACAAAATCTAATGTAGTCATAAAGTGCCGTCTCGAATTATCGTTCATTGACAAAATACGGACGCAAATATTTGTTGAACATAGGTTCCCTCTTTTTTTTATGTAAAGTTTCCATAGTTAGTGATACCACTGAGCGAAACAAATGAAGTTTCATTCAATTTCGTCTCGCATTGTACCAAGCAATTTGCTGCATGCCGACCCGTTTTCTTCATCAAAAACAAAAAGATAGCGCAGGCGGACTGGGGCCGATACTCTTTGTAGGTGCAGTAAACAACCTTTTCAAACAACGTGACATAGTTGTGTTTTGCACTCTACAGTGTCGTGTTGGCGATTTCTGAGCCAATCCTTTAAATGTGTGAACGCTATTATCTCTCTTTCAGCTCTTAAATGACCGTAGCCAATTGTAGGCAAAATGAATATAATGAATAGGCTATTTTCAATGAAAAGAAACAACCTGTTAGAATTTCAAAGGTCTTTTGATACGAAAAATGTTCGCACATCGAGCAGATGGTTCAAAATCAGACCGCAACTTCTATGAATTTTTCATCTTGACTTGCAGTGCCTTTAAAATTTGAATCATGATTTAATGCATTTCCGTTTTGCATTGTACCGAAGAATTCATAGCATACTTATAGATCCATCAAATCTACTTTATCTAACGACCGGCTGTATCATGAGGTAAACTGGTCCTTTGGAATTGCAAATAATTGACCAGTAGTAAGACGTTTCGGTCCAGGTTAATATGGCGAACTGCGCAGGGTGACCTGGTCGATAAATGTACTTTTTCCATATGTATTAAAACTCCTTTTCACAGAGCATCTCATTATTTGAATTTTGCGTGTCAGCGTAGATAATTATCTAAGCCAGCAGTTTCTTCACGGGAATCGTATAAAATGTCTTCCAGTTGACGTTAGAACTTTTTCCAGTCCGGCACCACGCATTCGTTGTCTGAGAGTACGTTAAGATTAATATAGGCAGAATTTTTAACAGAATCTGACAGGTAAGGACCAAGGCTGCATAAACTTCGAACATAATCTGACAAATATTGACCAAGGCTGCATAAATTTTTAACAGAATCTGCATGATGCTGACCAAGGCTGCATAAATTTCGGACAAAATCTAATAGTTATGGTCCAAGGCCGAATAAATCTCCAATAAAATCTGACAGGTATAGACCAAGGCTCCATAAATTTTGAACAGAATTTGACTAACATGGAACAAGGTTGCATGAATTCCAAACAAAATCTAACAGGTATGGACTAGGCTGCATAAATATCCAACAGAAATCTGACAGGTATAGACCAAGGCTGCATAAACTTCGAACAGAATGTGACAGGTATGGACCAAGGCTGCATACATTTCGAACAGAGTTTGACTGATATGGACCAGATAGACTTCTAAACGATAAAAAAAGTCTAATGATGTTTTGTAGAGATTTTCAAATGTATATATATTAAGGATATAAATTGTTCACCTCAATATTGCAACTGCAAGACTATTTTCGTCAGAATCTTTAACACACCATGCGACAATGTACATCCAAAACCCAAACTATACGTGCGCATATGGCAGAGCAACTGAAATGGATGCATAAAGCTTTAATGAAAAAGATAAAGTTTCCTGAAGCTTGTTAACTTAGCAGCACCAAAGATCTTCGATGAAAATCGTTTGATATTACAGTCTGACTTCAAAATCGGTAGGGTAGCCTCTTAAAGTTGCGTGTTAGTATATATGATATTCCACCGTAATGTACTTTTTACTGAATTCTGACTCAAATTACGGCCCTGGGGGAACGATTTGAAATCATTGTGGAGAAGGAACGCGTGGTCCCAATGTCTGCCTTTCTGGCAAACTAATAGGCCTTTTCAATGCAAACCTAGCATTTGAGTTAGAAGTATCTCTTGCATATATTTGCTTTAATATTTACGAGTATAAAACTGTGTTTTTTTTTTTTTTTCATTCTGTGGTTTAGGGGATATAATGGCAGAAACTTGTTTTGCTCAATACGAAGGTTTATAGGTGTCAAGGGATTAGATAATAGTTTTTATCCTTGTACATCTGAAACCGGATCTAAACATTTATGTCGTTAGTGTATATCAAGGTCGAGGACAACGTAGATACAAGATCAGACTACCCGTTTTGTGCAGTCTGATCTTGCATCTACACTTTCCTTTCGTTGTCAAATATTCTGAGGAAAGTGGTCTTGGTATTGCAATATCTGTATCTTTTATAGAGACTGAGGATATCTATCAAATTTTTTTAGCACTACAAGGGTCAACTCTTTCATCAACATACATATCAACTCGACATTTTTGACGGTTAAATATACAATCCACTGAGACCAAGAACGACATCGTCTGTTTACATCAAAAACTTCGTAACTACAGCTTGAAACAAGCTGTAGTTACGAGGTTTTTGAAGTAAATCGACGATATTTTATCTTCTTGGATTGACCAACAAAGCGAACAGTTTAGAATCACAGCCAGGCTCTACACCCTGTGGCGTCTCATATTCGTCTCTGCCGTTCTCCCAAGCCACTGTTTTGACGTTGGCGCTAGAAGGGTTAATGACACAAAGCGTCGATTCAGCTGCTGACTATTGATCAGAAGATAACGTCATGGAAAAGCGGCATGAATTCTTTTCCCGAAAGAAAAAGGTCTAAAAATATGTTCCAGTTTCAGACTAAAAATATTTTCTGGTCAGGAATCAAAGTAAAGTAGGGGATGGTGTAGGTCAAAAATCTGATAACATAATCTACGCTGTCTAATGTTCACCTTCGACGATTGAAATTGCTGCCGATAAAAAGAGTTGATTTTCTGTTAGGAATAAAAAGATGGTTTCCTTTTTTGATGGGCAACCTCTGTTAGAACCATTTTTGTATTAAAATTGTTTTTGTAAACAAATATTACACTTTTCTATATTCTTTCAATATCACCCCGTGTACGTCTACCTGGATATATATCGATGAATTTAATCCTAAACTAAACAAAAACATCATGAATGTGGAAAATTCAAAACATCATTTACAACAAAATTGGTTAGAACGGAAAAAAGTATTTGTTACATTTTTTTTAATGAAAATAAGATCGCTTGTTTTCGCACAGTATGTTATAAAAAAGGGAAAACACATGATTTGCTTCATATATTACTATGTACCTTCGTACCAACTTATTTTCTCAAACCGGGTTTTCTATTTTTTACGGATAACTAAAACGGATAGTTCAAGAATGCATTACACTTTCATTAACTATTTTAACCCGCATTTGTCTAAACTCTATTTTGCTCTAAATATTTTGAGCCGTAAACGAAACTGATAACCAAAAATCAGTTCGACATTCAAGCTTAAGCGCTAGGTCAACAGTAAGAATGTCATGCAGAAAGCACATGGATATAATGATCAGTAGAGCCCTTTTTTATCGCGGTAGTTACAAAATTTGCGTAAGTTTTACGTGGGTCCGTGAAGTTGGCTCAACGCTCAGTAATCGACATTCAGCTCAACACCAGCCTTGTTGAGCCCGCTCGACATTCCAACTCAAGAGCCAGCTCAACAGCAAAAATACATATAAAAGTCAAAATCAAAGTCCGTTGAGCCAGCTCGACATTCCAGCTCAACCGCCAGCTCACACAGTAAAAATACTCATACATATGTTTCAATCAATGTCCGTTGAGCCAGCTCGACATTCTAGCTTAACAGCCAGCTCAACAGCAAAAATACATATATATGTCAAAATCAAAGTCTGTTGAAGCAGCTCGACATTCCAGCTCAACCACCAGCTGAACAGAAAAAAAAAGAACCATATATATGTCGAAATCAAAGTCCGTTAAGGCAGCTCGATATTCCAGCTGAACCACCAGCTCAACAACAAAAAATACTAGATTCATGTCCATTGAACCAGTTCGACATTCCGGCTCAACCGATAGCTCAACAGCAAAAATACTTTACATGGATTTCGATCAAAGTCCGCTGAGCCAGCTCGAAATACCAGCGCAACCACCAGCTCAATAGATATAATACATATATATGTCAAAATCAAAGTCCGTTGAGCCAGCTCGACATTCAAGCTAAACCACCAGCTCAACAACAAAAATACTAAATCCATGTCTGTTGATCCAGCTCGACATTCCGGCTCAACCGGTAGCTCAACAGCAAAAATACTTCATCATAGGTTTCGATCAACGTCCGCTGAGCCAGCTCGAAATTCCAGCTCAACCGCCAGCTCAACAGTAGAAATACCTATATATGTTACAGCCAATCTGTGAAATCAGCCATTTCATGAAATGGCTGAAACATTTTAGTCAATTCATGAAATGCCTAAACCAGTCAGCCATTTCATGAAATGGCTGAATTCTTAGCCATTTCATGAAATGGCTGGAATTCTGATATCAATATTACACAGATTGTCTGATGGATTTTCAGCCAATCTGTGTAAAAAAATCTAGAGTTTATTTAAATAGTTATATTAATGAATTGATTCATTATTTGATTAGAAAACTGATGATGTTGTGGTTTTTGTAATTGATTCCTTTTAGTTTTATTATTTCTTTCTTTAGTTAGAAAAATACCATTACATTTTCGATTGAATGATTGAATATTTTATTCAATGGTTTGTTGAGGAAACATACATTGATAAGTTGTTTGATTGTTTATTTTTTAAATGTTAGTTTGTGTGATTGATTGATTTTCCTATCAAGAATTCTCTAATTAAAGGATAACTTTAATGTAACAGATCAAAAGATTATCTGTAGTATGAACCATAAATGTGTGAAAACATCCTAATGTAATTACATGTAGTTACTTATCCAATTATTGGTTACTGTGATCACAGGTAATGTTATGGAAACTATCTTTGTGTTATTAATTACATACATAAATGCTGGATTAAAAAAAACATGAAAAAAGCTGACATGCCGGAATTCAACAATTTTATTCCTTAAACACAACCCCGTATTTGACCATTTGCAAAAAAAAAAAAAAAGAAAATATATAGGAAAAGGAGAAATTGCTTGTAATAAGTGATTTCTCCTTTCCTCACAATGTTTTCTATTTTTATAGCACTTGTTTTCATTTCAATACAGTATTAATTGTTGTCTGTAATCTCCTTGAATTTGGACCAGTCTAAAATTTTGTTGTCTGGTAATGGGTTAATGCCCACCCAATTTGTCATTGACTAGTTTCGTCACTTTTGGCAAATATACAATTTTGTCTTCTGGTAAAGGGTTGAATACTTAAGACACTTTCAAATTTGTCTTGTCTGAAGCCAAGCAATACCATCGAAAGATCTATTGTGAAGAATATTGGGAAGTGCTTTTTTTTTTTGTAAAAATCATCCACAAAAATTAGACACTCAATGTATGCACGTTATATGTTCAAAATAAGTAATGCGTGTATAATTTTGAGTTTCAGCCATTTCATGAAATGGCTAGAGCAAATTTCCAGCCATTTCATGAAATGGCTGAAATATTTTAGTTATTTCATGAAATGCCTGAATGAATTAGGCATTTCACGAAATGGCTAAAATTTTCAGCCGTTTCATGAAATGGCTGATTTCACAGATTGGCTGTAACATATATAATTATGTTTCGATCAATGTCCTTTTATCCACCAGTGCAACAGTAGAAATACTTATACATATGCTTCGATCAATGTCCTTGGAGCCAGTTCGACATTCCAGCTCAACCGCCAGTTCAACAACAACAATAAAAAAAATACATATATATATGTGAAAATCAAAGGGCATCGTCAAATCATAATATCTTCGTCTTTACTTCGTGTGATCATCGGTGTCATCGGGCATTTTACGCCTTAATAATTCCGAAGATAATATGAAAGAAGTAAGAAGCCGCTCGATTGCTTTAGGAAGTCTGTAGAGCCAGCCCAACTTTCCAGCTAAACGGCCAGCTTAACAGCATGAATACATATATATATGTCAAAATCAAAGTCCGTTGAGCCAGCTCGACATTCGAGCTCAACGGCCAGCTCAACCAGACACGAAGGCAACAGAAATGTGTAAATTTTAAATTAAGTACCTTTTCCCGCAGCACACATGAAAACACGATGGCTACACGACTTCATGTTGAGACTATAATGCGTTCGAACAGATCGAAACGGAACATAATTATGACTTGTACATGCATCGTCAGTTGTACACAAAATACAACGTGGTACATGGAGATACTGTCAAGATGTTTAAAAACAAAACGACACACAGAAATGAATTAAGTTTAAAAGTATGTTTATAAGAAATAAACAAGCAGTACCTAGATAGTGAACATCTAAGTTCTATAAATCTATTGTATTTCCATTCGTTGTATGACGGTAAATGTTACATAGACTGCATTTTTTTTTTTTTATGTTTTTATCCTGGAATTTTAACAGTTCAAAAACTTTTATACATAGATGGATCATTTGGAAAATAATTATAAAAAAAATGTCTAATTTATTTATAACATGAGCATAAAAATAAAATAGTTTTATGAGTCTTCAATGTCTGTTGCGTTACAGCTGTCTGAACCTTAAGATTTGCTTATCATATTCTCTTATGTGTATCAATAGAAGCAGTGCCGCTGCCTTCTTTTTTTCTAGTTGTCTCTCATCATCAAAAAATGCCACTCTGCTGGAAATGAATTACAATTTATTGTGATTTAAGGTTTGGAACATTTGCTGTGGACTGACTGTGGAAAAAGCAGGCCTTTTATATATCACATTACTATGATACATGTGAAGCGCTTTAGCTACGCAAATTCGGCTGTCTTCGCAAACACCGTGGTCCCATCTTGATAGTTATATCCATGTGTGTTCGTGCTTTAATATGATGAAAACACGGCGGCATTGCGAGGACTTCACGTAGTCGTATAGCCTTCCTATGACAATCAGGGGGCTTCTAACTTCCTTCGTATTATCCTCGTGAGGCGAAAAATGCCCGATGGAACCGATGATCACACAAAGTAGAGACGAACATCGCACGATTTGACAAGATGCCTCCACGATGTCATTACGAAAGTGGGCACTCGAATTCAACACGGAGATGAACCTTCGGAAGGTCTTTCGGCAATTCTTTGACATGCAAAAGATTTTATCACCGCTCACGAAGTTTCTGCCGGAGACTGAGGAACTCAACCGGCGGTCATACGATGGCTAAGATGCCCTCACGAATGGCCCGATGTTTTAACGATCAGATACGATTTTGAACATTTGACTTTATCGTGTGTCCATCTGGTATCAATTTCGGGACAGTGTGACGTCTGTTTTACCAAGTTCAGGGCGGTCTTCGTAGGAAATTAATAAATCCATATTCGTATGGCTATCTGATGTTAATGTCAGTTTCGGGACAGTTTGATGGCTGCATGAACGATTGAATAACACATGCGACATTTTTTTTTTATTCTGTTTGGGGTGGGGTATATGAAGTCAAAGGCCTACAATCCCAAGCCGAACAGCACAGAAATACTGTTAAGAACATTAACGTTAAATCAAAAATGTTTATACAGGAATATGTGCTATAGTGTTTGACGGCGTCATTATGCGAGTTTGGCATGGGACCAAATTGTAAGTTCATCATATCCAAAACCTCATTGATTACTAAAATGACGCCAGTAACAAATAGAAATGTATGTATTTAATTATACAGAATGTTTCTAGAATATTTTTTTCGTTTTCCTTAATATAACGATGACATTTCCGATGTTTAGGGAAAACAGAGTAAGCACTGGAAGAGTGTACACGTCCTTAAGGAGGTTGACAGACAACATTTTCTAATTAGAAAGTTCTAGTTTCTGACTGAGACGCATAATAAATGGTAAGTCGTATTTCGATACCAATTACCTAAATCTTGGATCCTATCAATCAGTCGACGAAGTACATGTATCTGTACACTGAACTTGTATGTAGTTCGACTAACAATATACAAGAGTTTCAAGAGAAGCCAGTGCGAGTTCTTATTTGCCGCTGAAAAAGGCACTCTCGTTTCTGAAGGGATATCTTAAACAATCTCATCTTGCACATCAACGGACATGGATCTAGCATTTTTGTTGTTGAGCTGGAATGTCGAGCTGGCTCAACGGACTTTGATTTTGACTTTTATATGTATTTTTGCTGTTGAGCTGGCGGTTGAGCTGGAATGTCGAGTTGGCTCAACAAGGCTGGGGTTGAGCTGAATGTCGATTAGTGAGCGTTGAGCCAACTTCACGGACCCGTTTTACGTAACTACTGTTGCATTAATATGCTATGAGATATGAGATAATTATTATGATTATTCATTTTTAGAAAACTGACGACATTTGATAAAAATCTAAGTTTCCTGGTAAAGATAAGTCATTTTTCATGCAGTTCCTTCAGTTACTCTTAATCACAACTGTGTTTTGCATCATAACAGGAAACTCAGTGTAAAACCATATTCTGCGAAAATAGTTTTGACTTCTTGGTTACTTGACACAATGCCACAATAAGAGTATTAGTGCTATCAGGCTAAAGTATGCGTCTTTATGAGCAATGAAATGTATCTAATTAAACATATGATTAAATTCATAATGACCTAATATCTGACCGGAATATGATATGAAAATTACTGTGGGAGCTCTGCAGCATTGTAATAAAAACGTCAACTTTGTAACCCATATGTTCGTGTAGAATATCCGCTAGCCCAATTATCACATATACAAGAGTGTCACTGGACAAAACAGAGCAGAACTGAGCCTAGAAGTATGTTACAACTTATCTCATAGGAAAGAGAGCAACAAGTCTGAAAACTGTTTAAAGCTATGTAAACAGTGTTAAGGCGAAACCTTACCCATGATAAGCACCATTGTCTTTGAAAGTTCTCTGTCAGAAATTCGTGAAATTTGTTGTGTAGCAATGTTGGTTCTAACCTACAAAAGACGAGATATAAGTACACAAGGCCTTAATATTTGCCAATTTACAAAAAAAGCCGGAAGTTATTGCATCTCCGTGATCCATTATGCCAAGTCATCACATAATTCTTCATCCATAAAAATCGTTTTTGTCAAACAACTAACTGAATCACGAGGCAGACTGTTCCTTTGACATGCAGAAAACTCAGAGTTTCAAACCAGGTCAGCTTTCGATGACTTCCCAAACTGATCTCGGTCAATACTTTATGCTGATGCATCTAGCCATCTTTTCACCGTGCATGGCTAACATTTATTACCACACAACAAAATTTTAGACTGGTTCAAATTGAAAGCTTTTGCAGACGACAAAATAAAGGTGACGGAAAAATTGAGATTTGTTCTGGGAAGGGTAGGAAACACTGTGGGAAAAGGAGAAAATGCTGGTTACCAGCATTTTCTCCTTTTCTTACAGTGTTTTCAAAAGGCTTCTTTCTCAGCGGCGTCAAAAGTAGGGATTGTGTGCATGGTAATGGGTTAATTTATTGAGCATGGAACTCTGAAGATTAAAATGGTCATTCGGTTTTGAACTGGCGTAAATCTTTACGAGTTCAAAAGAACATCCGTTTTGAAGCTTGTGAACGTGCCGTCTGATCTTAGAACTTCACAATTATACAATTATTCCAGCACCAAGAACTTTTTTATCGCAATGTTTCGGTATATAATTTAGGTCGTAGATTTTCATTCTATTTATCTCGTAGTTTACAGGTCAACACCTTCTGTTCGTTAAGTAACATGTATATAAAAAGACCATTAATTTAATTTCATGCTTTCCGGTAAGATATCGAGAAACAGCAGTGAAAATATTTTTCGATGTTACACGGGTATGACCAGCGAAAATACCGAGTTTTGTGGTCTAGTAACATAGGTAAATTGCGCGTGAATCACAGCTAGATGGAAATATGACGTCATTTACCTTACATTTCTCGCGTTTGACGTAATATTGTAATGCTTTGCTATGCGGGTGGGGTGCGCCACGGGGAATAACGGAATGGAACTATACTGGATTTTGACGAAGCTTCCCCCCCCCCCACCGAAAGGGTTAAAAGTATGAAATAAATAGAATATTTGTTTTTTCGGTGCGCCACTCATGAAAATATTACCTATGGTGTTCACTCGATGAAACACATTTCGATCTTTCAACGAAAAAAACAAATGTCCTATATATTTTTCACCGCAGGATAGTGTTGACAAGTAAAGAAGGACAACACCAAGACTGATATTTCTCTTGCCTTTATCCCTCCCCCCACCTCACACACCCCTTGTTCTTCGAAGAGACGGGAGTTTGCTGCTTTCCATTTGTTAGTCAGTCAGTCAATCGGTCGGATTGCCATGCGCTCGGTCCTTCCCGACCTTCCCCCAGAAATGAGCAGCAACTGTAATGCATTTGGTAAAGACGATAAATAATAACAGGGAATTTTGAACGGTCCTTCCTGAAACTTGATGTAATGATGTAAACTTGGTAAAGATCTGCCTACGTCAGGGTTATACATAGATTATATTTCTTCCCCCCCCCACCCCAAAAAAAAAAAGAAATCAAATAATCTATTTATTTCATGCTTTTAACACTCTCTCGGGGAAGCTTCATCAAAATTCAGTACAGTTCTTTTCATGTATTCCCCGTGGCGTACCCTCCGCATAGCAACGCATTTTATTTCATGCTTTCCGGTAGGATATCGAGAAATAGCAGTGAAAATATTTTTCGATCTTACACTGGTACCACCAGTGAAAATACCGATTTTCACGTTCTTGTTACCTAGGTAAATTGCTCGTGCCTAACAACCAGATGGGAAATATGACGTCATATACTTTACATTTCTCGCGCTTGACGTAACGTTGCTATGAGGGAGGGGTACGCCACGGGGATTAAGGGAAAGGAACTGTACTGAATTTTGATAAAGCTCCTCCCAGAAAGGGTTAAAAGCATGAAATAAATAGAATATTTGTTATTTTCGGTGAAAGATCGAAATTTATTTCATCTCGTGAACACCATCGGTAATATTTTCACTCGTGGCTGCGCCACTCGTGAAAATATTACCGATGGTGTCCACTCGATGAAATAAATTTCGATCTTTCACCGAAAAAAACAAATATCCTCTATATAATACTACGTCAAGCGCGAGAAATGTAAGGTAAATGCTGTCATATTCCCATCTGGGTTGCGAGTCATGCACATTTTACCTAGGTAAAAGATATCCTACTGGAAAGCACGAAATAAATAGAGGATTTTTTATTGTGAAAGATCGAAATTTATTTCATCTCCTGAACACCATCAGTAATATTTTCACGAGTGGCGCATATTTGTTTTTTTTTCGGTAAAAGATCGGAATTTATTTCATGTCGTGAAGACCATCGGTAATATATTAGCGGTGGTGTTCACGAGATGAAATAAATTTCGATCTTTCGCCCCCCAAAAAACAAATGCTCTACTTATTTCATGTTTTTAACCCTTCTGGAAGGAGCATTATCAAAATCCAGTACAGTTCTTTTCCGTTATTCCACCTGGCGTACCCCTCCCGCATAGCAATGCATTACAATATTACATATTTCCCATCTGGTTGTGAGGCACGCGCAATTTACCTAGGCAACAAGAGCAGGAAAATCAGTATTTTCACTGGTGGTACCAGTGTAAGATAGAAAAATATTTTCACTGCTATTTCTAGATATCCTACCGGAAAGCATGAAATAAGTGAACTTATTTTGAAAATAGGTAGCCACTGATTTGATCCAGGTCTGTAGATTTGTTGAAGATTTTTACAACTATGAGATCAACTCTTCGAATGTTCAGGTCGTAGTGAGGATATACATGTATCTCAAAGTTATGTATGTAATAGTGTATACTGATTGGGCTCTGTTGAAAAAGGAGCTATCGCTTATTGTTAGCAATCGCCTTTTTCTCCTGAATTTATTTCTTCTGCGACGAGAAAGATGAATTCTATGTGAATATGTTTGTTAAGTACAAAAGAAGTATAAACAAAGAACATAAACACACAACTTTTCCTACCTTCCACATAATAGTCCCGTATGACACAGCCATGCATGCGATGGGCGCCACAAAAGCTGTTAAGGTTAGCACTATTACAAATATATAATGTTCAGGAGCCCAGCTTGGTGTGCATGAAAGCCCAGATGGCTCATACACGTACTCACTCCACCCAATGAGAGGCGCTACAGCCCAACATAACCCATGTGCTGCACATGTGCCAGCAATAATAATGGCATTTTTCTTTGTGATGAAAGTTCTTCGTTTTGGACACACTACTAGGAACCGCTCGACAGCAATTACTGAAATGAGATGAAACAATTTGATTAGACAAAAAACTATCTCTGTACCAAATTAATTTTCGACGCTTTTGTGGACTGTGTAGATCAAGGTCAGATGTCAAGGAAATTGAAGCCTAGACTTGGATCTACATTGTCTAATATTTCATGTGACATTCTGACCAAATAGTCTTAAAAATACAAGACAAACTATGTTACTCAGTATAAATATCTCTTTCACCAGTTCCAGTTGGCGGAATTTCACGACCATTTTTTGCATTTATAGATTTAATGAATTTTGTCTTTTCATAAACATTTTTGAAGCCAATATTGTGCGAAAAGGAGACAGTGCTGGTACGCAACCACTTTCTCTCTTTTCCATGCTAATTACATGTACTATAGAAATAGACTTTACAATAGAAATTCAATATCACTGCCTGTTGTTTGGAAATTAATAGATATATGTTGTTTAAAATATATATTGTGCTAAAAGAGCATTTCCAAACTGAATACCGGCGAGGAAGAACATTGGTCCGTGACATTAAGGGGCAGTAGTAACTCTAACTCAAAGGTAGAGCATTTTAAGCTGAGAAAAGAGGATTTTTAAAAAAAAAATGTATATTAAATATGAGCTGAACATACTAACGTCAAAATGTTATGAAAAAAAAAATAGAATATACACTGAAACAAACTTCCAGACGGCCACTTTTAAGCTGTAATTTCCCATTGACGCTTTTTCGCGTCCGCTGCCTATAAAAGGGACGGGTTATTTTGTTTCATTTTTTGCAGAGTAATTGACCGGTCTGAAAACACGCCTGAGCCAAATTCTGAAGAGAATTCTTTCAATTTTATCGCGGAAGAAACTTATTCGTCGTCCATTCACTCAACATTGTGAATTGAAATATCAGTTTTTTGAAAACTTCATGCTTATTTTTTAGGATGACATTTCTTTCACAGAGAATAATTTTCATGTTTTTTCTTATTGCTTACAGAAGTTCAGTATTTTTTTTTTGCTTCTCTTTTTTTTAACTGTTTTGGCTGGTAGACACCACGCATGCGCAATCAACTAGTTTTCCTTTTTTCGAAAAAGGGAGTTCTTCTGTTGGCAAAATCGGGAATCTTTTCACCACAATACTATGGTTGATGTCCAGATTTACGTCACAATTTGTTTTTATTGACATTTTTTATACTTGCTCCAATTTATAAGAGAAACCAAAGTGGCCGTTTAGAAGTTCATTTCAGTGTAGAAACTTCGATCGAAGTTAGATTTTGTTGGCCTGAAGTTGTCATTGGAAAGTTGTTCTATACCATCTTAAACGGGGCAATACACAAGTTTACATTACTGAATGAAATGGACAAAGTATCTGAACGTTTACTCGACGGATACTGCTTTTCTGCTGTTTCTAAACTCTTTCAATGCCAAACATATCGTCGGTTTACTTCGAAAACCTCGTAACTACAGCTTGTTACAAGCTGTAGTTACGAGATTTTCGAAGTAAGCCGACGATATGACTTTGACCTCTCTCAACAGCTGAAAACATAACCAAATCAAACTCAGAAAGATTTTCATCTTCTATGCTTCACTTCACAAGCAGAAGATATGGAGCGAAGAGCAGGCCACACGTTCTGTGCAGTCTGATCTATGCTTGCTGCAAAAGTTTCTATTTTCACCTATGGCGCCAGAATATTTATAAAGATAACAGAGAGTCTTCGTGGTATAATGCAGTGCTATTATATCAAAATAGTTTTGTCAACAAACCTTTTGCCATGTTTCAATCACATTCCCCACATTGTTCTAGACTTTATACCTTTTTCTCAATCAAAATGCATTAATAAATTCAACAAGTTTATTGACGCTTCTAGCATCAAATGTATGTTAATACTCAATACGTCTTGGGTACCGCCCAATCTGTGCCTAGTATTTATGTCAGGAAATAGCGCGCGGCACCATTTAACAAGAGACTAATTGCCAATTTGAGAAGAAGTGTCGTAACATGAGACGGAAATGGCCCCATTAATATGTCTGTCGGGCAAGAATTAAGGTTAAATTTTTTGAGTGGCTTGGCTCTGCAGTCGTGACTAGACGGTTATATCAGACTGGTAATTGACAACAATCAATGGCTGAAGCGTTCTTCCGCATGACTTACGGGCAGTTGAATTGTCGCCGTACCTAAATATTTAGTTTCTTTTTTTTGACTAATATTTGAAAGGAATGAAATAAAACATCGAGAAAATATTGTGTCGAGCAATTTCTACTTTTGCCACAATGTTTTCACAAGCATTCGGGCTGCCAGCTTTTATCTGCCGATAAAGCTTACTCACAGTTTACAATAATGTTTTCTTAGTTATATGTTACAGATTAGCTATAGAAGGTATTATCTCGTCGTTCGCATGAACATTTCTATTTTAGTCTGAAAATATGGTGATAGGCAGATTAAAACTAAAAACAGTCTGCGTGGGTCTGTCGATGTATAGCCTCCTTATTCAACTCTTCAACAGCCGATAAAATTTTCTGCTTGCCGAATATGATATCATTAGCAGACGACTTTGCAGAAAACATATTAAATGTGGTTGAAATGAAAAACTTCTCTTTGGAATTATAGAAATCATTGTGGAAAAAAAGGAGAATGTTAAATACCAGAAAATCCTCTTTTTTATTTTTTTACAGTAGCCCACTTTCTTAGAATTGTTTACCTATGGTTCAATAGGTGTATTATATATTCATTTCGAAACTAGTTCTCACAACTTATATTAAGGACACTCGATTTGCCTTCTTGAAATCATGCTCAACCAGGGTCGGTATTCGCCAACCATTTTTGGTCTTGCTCTCAAGAATTTTTATTTTTTTTTTTGGAAGTAACACAACTACAAAAAGACTAAACCAAATTGTTCAGCTAATCACAAGTTGTGCTACTTTTAGATATATGGAATTAAACCAAAAATGTTTTCAAGAGCAGTTGGTAAATGTGGGCCCAGTTCTTGCCCAGTGGTACGTGTACTTCTAAACTATGACCCCCATCAGCGGGTTTTAAACATAAAATCTTTTTAAGTGACAGGCCGATATAGTACCCCTACACCATAACACCAAAGTCCCCTACAAACAAGGATTTGTCGAAGCAGATGTCTGGTCCCTGTGGCTTGAAGACTGTTGTTTCTTAACCGTTACCATCCAGTATTTTATGAACTGTTGGGCAGAAACCTTTCACAGCATTGTTTAAAAAAGGAGAAAATTATGGTTTTAGCGCCCCTGCTGGCCAATTAAAAATACCAATAGCCTTCAGTTATGTTAAACCGATGTCCTACTATGCGACTGTGCCGTACACCGAGTACGTTGAAGAAACAGATGTAACTACGGAAAGGTTTTGACCCGTATCCCTCTTTCCTTATCCCTTTACCAATAATCCCTGGTTTTTACGACCCCCGAGAGAGAAGCCTTTTGAATACATTGTGGGAAAAGGAAAAAATGCTGGTAACCAGCATTTTCTCCTTTTTCCCACAATGTTTTTTTTATCCTCCTGGAAATAAATTTCAACTTTTGAGTTATGTATAATTTGTCGTTTGCAAGAGCTCTCAATTTGGACCAGTCTAAAATATTGTCGTTTGGTTATAGGTTAACTAACAGGCACCTGTGGCGTCACCTTTTGAGGACAACCTGTGGTGAAAATAGACAAACGGAAAATCAGTCAATAAAGATCCAACTAACTAGAGCCATAAACCGGCACTTAAAGATCTTTGCATGTTTATCTCACATAGAGACGGTTGCATGTCTACACCAGCCTGACTACCAGAGTGTTTAACGCTAATGGCAGAGGCTTTTATCAGCGTTCGTTTGCGTTGTTTGCATCACAGACCCAATTCAAATGTACACAGTAAATGTCTAAGTCTCTAAAGAAACATCAGCTGTTTCTTAATGTACCGTTTGATCATGGCATCAGCTAGTACTGCAACATGCACTTTTTTAAAAGATTAAAGGAGGCACAGAAATTGCTCTTGCATGACTAAACGCTCTCATTTCTCTCTCAATGCTTATACTTTCATTCTAAAGAATGATTTTCCTTCGAGTATATTTTTATAAGACTCTTTTTTCTGGGATCCGGAATGCCTGTAATAAACAACATAATAAATTATAATATCGTAATTTGTCGAATTAGGGATTTCTGTCTACGTCATCATAATTTCGGGAGGCCAGAGGACGTATTCGTACACCGGTCTAAATTGCTTCCCAGGCTTCGAAAACAACGCAATTTCTCACTGGCTAAACCATCTGGTGTGGCCAATCAGAATGACTTTCTTTTCCAATTTAGAAAGTTCTTTAGACTTAAAGAAAAAAAATGTTTAGAACGGTTTATGAAAATGGACCCGAGGCATCAAAGTGGTCTATCTACGGCTTTAAAGTGCGATATATCTTACAAACCGATTCGTGTCAGTTATCGATTAATCTAGTTATACAAGATATTGTTTCTGAGAATTAAGGGCAAGTGATCGTATTGATGAACCATTGTAAATCTTGTCCTAATTTTATTTTCCAATACTATAGCCACAGATCGGCAGCGTCAGAATTTTCGGTCAATTAGATGGTTTGTCTATAAGATAAGTACTGAAAAATTGTATGCGGCCATTGAATGTCTTTTTATTATAATTGGCTAGCATCACGCACAAAGGAGCATTAGGACATTTGCGTAAAATGTCGCCTCGGATCAGCTTGCGCGGATTGCGCAGGCTATTCCGAGACAGCACTTTACAACAACATAAGAGTTTGTCCTGCAGTAACGTTAGTTTTGCGCAAACAGAAATTTGCATAAAAACGGGTAGTTTCGTTTCGGATAATTCTGCGCGGAATGCGCAGGCTTATCCGAGATGGCACTTTATGCAAATGTCCGAATGCCCCTTTTCGCGTTTTGCAGGCCAATATTATCGAAAATAAAGAACTGGGCCATGTTCTATGAAAACTGGGGCTTCATGCATTTACACAGTGTATCGACGAACATCTGCCTGCGTAGGCCCCATAGTCTGACATGAGTCGAAATCTTTCGATATTTGTAAAACTTTATGGATGTCTAGGGACATAAAGAATGATTGGTGTATACCGGCTTTGACCTAATTTTCAGTTGATTTCTCTATGTGCGTCAATTATCGTTGGTCAGGTTTGGAAGGCCGTTACTTTGGCTACGTGAGCAGCTGGTAGTGCTTAGCGAAAAATGGTACGTAAACTGGTTTGTCGTTATTAAAAAAGTAAAGGCACGGCTAAAATATCAACATAACACTTTTTTTTTAAATTTTAACCATACCAATTAAAAGTACCGAAAATTTTGTGGAGATGACAATCTTTTATAATATGGTCCGGCCATGTGTTAGTCTCTGGCAGGAAAAAAAAAATTAAAATCATACAAAAAGTACAACAAAAGACACAACTACCTGGTAGGTTTGAAACTTGTTTTGAAATTAATTTCTCTGTCATCGACCGACCGTACGACAAATTGTCATCTTCACAACAATTTCAATACTTTTAAATGGTATTTCAATTATAATAATCAACACAAGATTATTTTAATTAAACATTTCTGAAGAAGAGGCTATCATGTTTTTTACATGGTATGATATAAATTTGAATGCGCTTCAACACCAACTTTGTTTACCTTTGGAGTTTATGGTAACTTTAATCTCTGACGTCAGTCGTTTAATTCAGTGATTTTTCAAGAATCTGTAACAATAACCCGATTGTTCTAACTTCAATTAATACAATATGAGTCGGGTTTAATTGATAAATTGTGTCAACACTACAACACCATTAGGTATTGTGCCTGAAATCGTCATTAATAGCTAATATGTCCGCACGATACCACTGCAACTTTTTTTTTTCAATATTGTGAGAATCGCGACAAAATTTATAATGATACACAATTCAAAGCGTGCCGCTTAAGCAACGCAGTAATAAATGAACATCTTCAATCAGTAACTCCTTACCAAACGATAAAATCTTAGACTGGTCTAAATTGAAAGCACTTGAAGACGACAAATTAAAGGTAACTCAAAAATTGAAATTTGTTTCCAATAGGGTAAAAAACATTGTCGGAAAAGGAGAAAATGCTGTTACCAGCATTTTCTCCTTTTCTTTTCTCACTGTGTTTTCAAAAGGCTCCTATCTCATGGTCGTAAAAACCAGGGTTTGTTTGGTAAAGGGTTAAAGCAGACAACTTTACAAATATTGTTAACCCAAGGCTGTATCGAATCAATAGCGGGCGGTGACGATCAAGAACAAAGGAAAAGTTCTAAACTTCATGGTTTCAATAATATGTCTATCCCTTGCATTCAAGAAAAATATATCTGATAATTCATACCTTCTAGTCAAGTGAGGTCTGAAATACCTACTGATCAATGATAAAACCTACTAAGCCGTTGATTGAAGAATAAACGTAAACCTCTCCGACTACCTTTCCTTTTTACCATGTACTTTGCCTATCAAATGCTTTTTCACTTATCGTCCCTTAACCACACAGTTTAAAACCACCCCGGGGAAGAAAGTTTATGTGTAAGGAAATATTTGAATAACAAGAAATGCATATGGGAAGAATATTCTTCTTTCCTAAAATGCTTTATTTCGTTTGAAATACAAAACTCATTCTGGAGTCACATTTACATTTCCGTGATATCTCTATCTATCGATTTATAAACGCAAGTATGAAATTTTGCTGCCTACATGGTAAAGCAATTAGTCCCTTTATGATGAAGGAATAAGGGCTATGACAAATAAGTGAATTTATTTTTGAACGGGTAGAACAAATTATTGAAAGAAGAGAGAGTCTGGTTAATGTTGGTTACTAACATTAATGACTTTTCAACTATTTTTTCAACGGCTCTCCCCATAGGGGTCGTTACAACACGAATAGTTTAGAAAGGTTAAAGTACAAGAGTCACTCCTCTTTTAGTCTTGTTTTGATCCTCACAATGAAAAACAAAAGCTTCGCAGAGCAGCGCATAAACGCCCCAAAGGGCTTGTCAATGACATGGCTTAAAATCAAGAACGCCTGCCGGTATTCAAATCTTAAGACTCACATGCGCAGCTAAACATCACAGAGATTATTAAATTTTGTTTTAGTTTGAACTTAGTCCCATGAAAACTGTAGGAGGAGTTGGGCGCACCAGAATTTGCTAACGGACGAAGGACGGACAAACAGACTGACAAACGGGGCCGTCCATCGGGCGTATAATCAATTCACAGAGAGGTGAAGTACATTATACTACATGAAATAAAACGCGTTTTTCCCAATTTTACGGCCAATGGCATTTAACAAGAAAGAAAATCGTTTATTCCTTTTTTGGTAATGGCCGTTATCTGAAATACTGAAAAAGTTTCTATGTGATGTTTTTATTCAGTGGAAGAGGACAGTGACCGAAGGAGAGCAGTGCGTGGTTCACGCAAAACTCCATGAAGGCACAGATAGAAGAACAGAATAAAGAAAACTCGATGGAAATGTCGAAATGTCGCTTCTTAATTTTGTTGAAAAAAAGGCACGTGTTCACCAACATTCTAAAATATATTCTTGATGTCTTTCTCAATAACTTCTAAACCCCTCTCTTACAGAGTGAAAATAGTAATCATGGTTAAGTAAAAAGAAATCGAAAAAATCTGCATTAGCAAATCAAAAAGGCGCATTTTTGTTCACGAAAATACCCACGCAAAAAAAAGGGAGACTTTCAGAGAAATGCGCGGATGGATAGATGTATCATAGAGCATCGAACTGAATACTTCGTGATCCTGCACAGAATATGCAATCTGATCTTGGACTTACTCTGTCCAATTTCGGTTCTAACTGTCGAATTGAAGGTATTACTTAACTACTGCTTGACACATTCAGCAGGATAAGGGTTAACTGTAGTTTCAGTGATGTAAAAAGAAGTTCTGTGCCCGTATTCACCAACCACTCTAAAGAACATTCTTAGTCTTATTCTTCAAAATTTTGTCAATGTGAAAGTAACAGAGCTGCTGATTGGCTAAACCATTTGGTTTAGCCAATCAGCAGTTCTGTTACTTTCACAGTTAGAAAATTTTAAAAAAGCAAGAGAAAAAAATGTTCTTAAGAATGGTTGGTTAATACGGACCCTAGTATACCTTTGATTCCTAAAACTATTGTCTTCCATGTATCTTTTTGACTGCTTAAACTAATTTCCATGCCCAAAGGGGGCATAGGGTTTTTTTTTCTGAAATAAAACATCACTCATAATTATAGAATAAAATGAGCAGCAAAGAGAGAATATGTGCCCCCCTTGAAGACATGTATTCAATGGTTATGATAGTTTATGGTGAAATATGATACGTGTTGTTTCCTGATTAATGTCGAACATCACACGTGATTTTTAATTAAATACTTGGTAGTTATCGTTATTATATCATTGCTTCGAGTCGATTTCGAGACAAGAACACAACTCTGAAAATCATGAGAGCCAAATATAGCTGTTCTGCCATTGCTTTACTATGTCAGAGCCCCATATATAAACTCGACTTTTGTCGCTAAATGAAATAACCTCTTCTGTTTCTGCATATCAAGAATACTAGGTTTCGCAGTGGCCTTGTTTTAAGGCAACGGAGGTCCTTGATCAGGTTTCGATTCTCACTGGCACCCGAATCGTCATTAACACGCTTGCCAATACGGGTACCATAATAATATAAACAAGATGTACCATTATCTCCTGCTACATGGCATTCTACAAAATACACATCTATCTAATTTGGGCATTCTGGGTACAGAAGCAGAATAACTTTTCAACAACCGTTGCTTTGAATTTCAACTATGTGAACGTTTAAAAACTAAAATAAAACACTACCTGGTGCGATTCATTCAGCTTTTATCAGCTAGCATATAATGCCTAGGTCACAAATAAAACGGACACCGGACGATTTCTTCCAACTTCAACGATTCAAAGATTTGAGATATCGTCCGGGCGCCGTACGATTTTAAGACAATTTGCTCAAGCAGTCAAAAAATCAATCGGGCACCAGTCGACAGTTTTTTCAGAAATGCCCTGCCTGCAATTTTTAGTCCAGAAAGGCACCCGGCGGCCACCGCGACCGGTCGGCGACCGGACGCCGCCTGTGCGGACATCTTTCAGACTTTGTGCCACCATGCGGCTATCGTCCGGTCACCGAGCGGTCGCCTTGAGATGACGGAGCCCGGACGATGAAGTAGGCCTAATGGGCTCTCTGATGGACCAAAAATCGTCCGGTCGCCGTCCATTTATAACTTTGTTTTAAACCTCGAACAGGCGCCGGTCGGCGTCTCAAACTGAACCATCGCTGCTCAAATTGAAGTGTCACCGGACGGTCGCCGTGCGGTCCTCGGACGATTGTGTCAAAATCTTGTGGAACACTAGCCTTCTGGCGGCATTTGGTTATTTGTGATAGGGGCTTAACCTATATGTTGGAACATGTGATTTAAACAACAGGCACATGTACTCGGTGTACCGTGTGAATCTTTTTTTAGATACTGTATACAAAGATTTGCAGTAATCGATCGTATTTTTTCAAATAATTTTTGCCGGTAATAATTATTTTAGTTTAGAGAAATCTGGAGCTAAAAAAGACCTGATCTCTCCTTAAAAGTATCTGGAAAATAGCTATTTTCTCCTTTGCTACTTTATTAGCGCGTTTTACTACAATCCCCCAAAAACTGGGGGAGTGATGCGTCATATAAGACAGGTCGAATCTTCGAAAAATATAACAACGCAAGACGTACTATTTTAAGCGTAGAAAGATTCTGGTACCCGTATTGCCTGCGCCTTCCAGATAATTCGGGAGCCATTGTAAATGAAAACCTGATCGTCCTTTGGACTTCCGCTGCTTAAAACATGGCAGCTGCGAAATCATTTGGTATGTAAGATAAAGATGTACAGAATTAATTATAAGTTGTGAAGTCATGGAAGCCGAATGCCTGTAAGCGTTATAATGATAACAATAAGTTTAGCAGATTATTTTCATAAGTAATCAACATAATTTCACATGGGCAATCTACATTTACCAGAAATAAGCTGAAACAAATTTGGTCTTGTACCCTCCACATACCATGGTCATCTACATAATTTACAGACGATGGAACTTAATACCGTCTAGGTTTTAGATTGCGGTCTGAATTGGGATTTAAACTATCTGCTTTGAATAGCAAAACTATTTAGCTTGAATATACATGTACTCGTTATGGCCTCCCACTTCAGATCTCGTAATTATTAAACTACTGACAATGACCAATGGTTTCAGTGCTAACCACGAATCTCTTCCTGTCAAACTTTTATTCTCATACCTAGAAGAATACTTTTTGGGACAGTGTTGCTATCAATAAGATTTCACTGAACACAAAGTCTATCGTTGCTCTAACCTAGTCGATAGTTACTTAAACATCCCAAGAAAAAATTGAATCAGCAACATTGGTTCGTGTTTACACCGAGAAAATAACTGTTATTATTTCCTTACATGGCGCTACAAGCGCTAATGACACTTTGCATAAAATAATCTCTACCTGCTGTGGCTTTTCGTCATCATCTAGCTCAGAGTTCAATAGTCCAGTTTTTTTTCCATTGAACTTTAGGACTTTCATATCAGATGATCGAATATAAAACAAACCTTGCAGTATTTGGATCTAATTCTTTAAGTAAAATATTTGGGCAACGCTATTGCAAAACGAGGTTTGATGCAACTCATAGTTCACAATACCAAGCAAGTTGTTGTACAGTAAAGATTCATCTTGTCATAAAAAACTGAATCATGGTAAAATGGTTCCGAACATGTAGCAAATTAACCCACGACAAAGAGTTTGTAGTCTGATCAGCCTACGCAGCTTTTTACTTTTTTTTTTTCTATTCAGATACCCCCTGTTATAAATCAATGCTTATTTAATGTGTTCATTTACTTGGCACACCGAATTTTTAAACAAGACGTCAATCGAAGGGATTTGAGAATTTGTTTATCTAATACTTTTCTGTTGGATGTTAGGAGCTTCATACCGTAGAACTTATCACCAAATACGGCAGATACTTTAACCTTAAACAAACCTTGACCCGGACAAATTTCCACTGTTTAATTATGACAGAATATTGACTTTACTTGGAACTTTACATGTTAGTTACATTGCAAATTAATCACCTCCAGGATGGTCCTTCAATTTTATCTCTGTAGAGTACTGTACTGGATAAAAGAGTTTAGCCATACTCCTATATGTCAGACCTTTGTTCGTAACAATGCTTTAACCGGCAACCTGTACCTCGTGTATCAAGGAGACTTTGCATACAACGCATACACCACCATCCGAGGATTTCATTGTGATCTTTCCGATTCTGATACCTATATTTATATTTCTCACTTTCATGACATGGGAATTCGATTTACTTCAAAAACCTTTGTAACAGGCTGTTGTTACGAGGCTTTCGAAGTAAACGATATGTCCTCCGAGAAGAGTCTCTTTACTGAATCCAAGGCTATACGGCATCTTTTGTTTGAACATTACGAGTTGGCTGTTATATCTTTTCCTCCCAGCAAGTTGCAACAGAGATTGAAGGAAACAAACTAGACCACTGTGGCAAGGTGCCTTTGATGGGGCACCTAACGCAGGAAAACAGACTTGTATAGCCGCGATTTCAACGGAAATTAGTAATCCTCTGACGTAAGAGTGTTTATTGCATCATTGTGATCAGCGACGTCGGACGCATTTCAAGATTGGGGGGGGGAGCAAACTTCGAAATACTGAGATTTTTTCCGTGGTTGTTTCATTCCGCTAAGAACTCATATTTTAGTTACTATGATTTTCAAAATTATTGGGGGGACTGAGCCCCCCCCAGCCCCTACGGGCCTGGTGATATATTACACCACGCCATTCATTACATAACAAGTGAACCCTGACGTCGATTTTGTCCAACAATTGACTGAAACTTGAGATGATTCTTAGACATGCGACAGATTTACCGAGAAAAAAGGTTTCAACACAGGTCAGCCTGGCCAGAGTACGCAAGCTGACATGAATCGGTACTTATTGAAGATGCATTTAACCCCGACTTTGGAAAGCATGATTCACATTTTGAGCTTAAGCTCATTTATTCAAACACAACACCTCAACAGTTTATCTAGCCTTATCTGATTTGTATGAGTGAGGTAATTATGACAACTGGAATATTGCCCCTCTTTGATATAGTCAACATTTTGCTCACGCAAAGGCATTTTCGGCGTTGCACTGCAAAAACATTCTTTTGACAGCATCAGGCCATTTTGGCATAAAGTTGGATCCAGTGAATTAGTTATACTTGAGTCCATGCCGATGTTGAGCAGAACAAAAAATTGACAAAAGTAGCTGATGGCGTTACGTACATACTAAATATCTCCAGTCTATGCCGAGCCTCATTACATTTACAAAACCTTTTCAGCGCCACAGGCGAAAATGGAAGTTGTTGAGGATATATGTATGTTTTACATTTAAATCAAGATCAGGGTTTGTATTCACCGATCATTCATGAGAACATTCTCAGTTCAATCCCCCAGAATTTTCTAAATTTGCAATTAACCCAATTTTTGATTGGCTAAACCATTTGATTTGAAACCATTTTTGGATTTGTACCGCCCGCTTCTTTGGTCAAGTTTTGTTTGGTGACATATTTAGTTGAATTAGTTTCATATAAGAGTAGCAAGTCCAATACCTGATTTGACTGGTTCCATTCAGAGGAATTTTCGTATAATATGTTGTCAAAATGATACCATGTGATACTCCTCTGGATAAATACAAAGACGATTCCGTTCAATACAATGAAATGGTCAATCAATACAAAGAAGTTTGGTTCCACATAAATATGCTTTCGGCTTTGGAAAACCAGCTCAACCTAACTTATGCACTATAATGTAATTTCACAGGAAAATGGCACAGTTATACATAATGACGTATACGCGTGGGAAGTTCTTATGATTTATAGCTGTAATAACAACATGTAATGCTGTGATAATTGTTTTAAATCAACAGAAATCTTGAAATAACTTGGTTTACGCTCTCAAGATTCCATTGTAATGTATTTTCGATGTATTTGTCATCGAGTTAACTTCACGTATTTGTTCCTATTTGAAACCGAACTACACCTGTAAATGTGGAGTCGTATACGGGCCAAACGATATAGCCAAGGTGGCGATTCAGGATGCCCGTGTGTCTCGTATTTTCTTTATGTCATTAAAAGAATCTCAATTTTGTGGTATTGTTGGCTAAAATCAACTCTATCGAGCTCTTGACCTAGATAATTATATGAGCTGCTCACAAAGGCTTGCAACAAATGATAAGAGTATGTACGAATGAAAACATGTTTAAGATTCTTTAGGAGTGTTTCTATATCTGTGGTCTATGTAATGGTATTCATGACAATAACAAAAGCCATAGACTATGGCCTCTAGTCTATCAGCTTTTCCAATGACATTTGTATTACTTTATCTCACGTAGCCGGTAGCCTGTGCAATTTATTTGGTGTGATGGAAATTCTGTCCGTACGTTTCACTTTCAATTACATAGTAAAAAGCCAAAGACTGTCTTTCCTCACCTTTTTCTCTTCTTAGTTATATTGCCAAGTCATAGTCAGTGTTCAGTGCAAACTTTCAAGTCTCCTTGATACTTTTAGCTGGGTAAGTTTCGAGATTCACCCTAATTAAGCCTGGTGTGGATTTCATGTGATAAATTGCGTTTATTATCTTTTAACGTTGATTACTTCCCTATGGCATGCTTCAGAAGAAACGTTGAAAAAAAATGATTAATTTATTTGACGTGTCCTTGCTTACGACACACTAAATGATTATTTAATAACTGTATGGAAGACTTTGTATTCGAAATCAAATACGTTCCCTCATGTCTAGACAATTAATCATAAGCGCTCTGCGCCATGTGCTATTTGTCGCTATGATACGTCTTTATATTGCTAAAGAAGAATCAAAGCGCTGAAGGCACTGAAGGCATCGGCTTCATATCGGGGTGAAGATGTTTGAACCAGGAGTCCAAAGGCACCAAAGCTTACCATAACTCAAACTCATATTTGTAAAAAATTTAACATTGATGTTAAATTTGAAAGGATACTATGCAAGCTATAATATCTTACACGACAGCATGGGAAGTTGACAACAGAATGGGAAAGTTTGAATGAAATATTTTGATTTTCGGTGGAATGCACTTTTAAGTAGTTGAGTAAATACGTTTAGTGCTGAGAGACTTCGGTCCCTTCGCTTGTCATTGTTTTCTACCTTAAAGTGCAAAGAAACTATTTGAGCCGTTCTCTGATAAAAGGGGAGTTAATGCATCTCCGTGATGCATGATACCAAGTAATTCATAACATTTTTATCCGCAAAAATCTAAGTTGTCCAGCGGTCCTTGGACATGCAAATAATTGACTAATAGCAAATACATCTGACGAAAGTCAGCCTGTGCGGCTGACCTTTTTTTTGTAGACGCAATAAAAACCCTTTTCACAGAGCAAGACTCATTTACAATTTCTTGTCACGTGATGCTTGGCTTACCTCTGGGACAATGTTTTAAGATAGAGGTTAATCTGTACTTTATCTTTAAAGCATTAACAAGTACGGCCTTCTGAGATTCTGAGAATATATTTTGGGAAACGAGTTAAGAGCATCTTGAACCCATTTTTTGACCCGAAAATTATGTTGGAGGAATTTTGCTTATGCGAAAGTAACTTTCTTTGAGACATGAAGATATAAAAATTTATCCAGAATGAATGAGGAGCTTTTTGATATTTTACCAAGTAAGTAATACTCGCACTGCTAGCAAAAACTATGAGGCGTCGTCTTTATGATCTGACCTGTGTAATGCAGAGAAATGGCCCTCCCCTACAAAATGAGCTGGGTCTTTATTCTACGTAGAGAAGTGACCCCAGAAGTCATTTCACTACGTAGAGGAATGACCCAGGTCATTCCTCTACGTAGAGAAATGACCCATGGGTCATTTTGTAGGGGAGGGTCATTTCTCTGCATTACACCTGCAACACACAAAAAGAGGCGTTCGGCATATCAGACTGCAGTTTAGTCCAACATGAATAATAGTTATCAAAAGTGATAGACTATAGTGTCATATGTAAAGAGGTTTATATAAGTTATCCAGGTTATCAACTGTGTCGTTAATGTAAAATAGGAATAATTATGGACCTAATATAATACTCTTGAGGGACACCTGCTTTTAAAAACACAAATTTTATCAGAGTAGCTCCCATTGAAAATAACATATCTCTTGGAAAGATAATTAGCAAAACCATTCTAAAAGTCTACCATGTACCCCAGCATGATGTAACTTACTGATATGGTTATTAATTTTTCTCTAAAACTTTCATTTTTATTCAAAAAAGATACTGGTCTAAAATTATGTGGAATAGATAGGTCTCCACTCTTAAGGACAGGACAGACATTTGACATTTTCCATTATGAAGGCACAAAACATAAATTTAGAGAGGCATTTAAAAGATCACAGATAGGACAGTTTTGAGGGGCTCCTTCACGAAGAACCGTGTTGTGTATTCCATCTGGACAAGAAGCTTTCCCTACAAATAAGTTTTTTAACTTTGTAAACTTCATACGGAGTGATCTCGATAAAATCTGGTGTAACATAGCGGGCTGGATTACATTCGGCCGGTAAAGGTTTAGAGGAGTCATCGACGCTAGACTGACTTGCAAAAATTCATTTAGCAAGTTGGCCCTTTCAGTTTTTTCTAGTATTAACTTTTGTTTCCCTTCATCAAAAAGAGGAGGTGACTGTGAGGAATAAGCGTGAATTGGGTCCATAAAATATTTTGATAGTTTTCCACCGGTCACCAGAACTTAAAGACCCAGAATTCAGTGTAGATGTTAAAATATCAAAGAGTTTCTCTTTTTCTTTTAAAGATAAAAGTAATGATTTTCATTTCGTAATGTTTTAAATTCATTCAAGTCGTTTTCATTGTTAATTTGTCTCGCATTCCTGTACATTGTGTTTTTTTTCTTCTTCTTTTTCCTTTTTTCTGTTTCGATTTCGTTTGTAACCCAATAAGGTTCATAGGGTCTAATTCAAGTCAATACCGTCCACAAAAGCCCCTTATTTAGCCTTTAGTGCTAAAAAGTTTAATGTTCAACATTATTTTAGTCATATCATGGCCGAGTATGTTGCGATTTTTAACTGAAGAAGAAAGTTACCAGTCGTGTATCAGGCGAATCTTGTGGTTTACGTTATGCTCCGATCGGCGGCTAACAGTTTGAAATAGTGTTCATAAATCGCAATTCCTTGTGATCCTTCATGCTTCCTCACCCTTTATACGAGCGTGCTTTAAATCATTCTGCTGCAGACATGGTTGACGCAGTGCATTTAAAAAAGCTGCCATGTTGAAGGACATATAACTCTAAGGAGGCCAAGTCACGCAAAGAACTATCTGGCTGGCGTAGGTTGCATTAACTATAGCACCGTTTAAGTCTTGGTGGCAAACTAGTGTCAAATTTTCAGACTCTGCCAATTTGAAAGTTTTTGCAGAGTCAAATTCATCGTTGCTCAAGCGATTGGACTTGTTCCTGAATCGTTGGAAAGCTTTCAGGGGAAAATAGAAAGTAGAAAAAGTTCTGTTTACCAGCATTTCTTTTGTTCTCTGGATGATTTCAAGAGCTTTTTTTCTACAGGGTCGTTAAAATATTGGATTGATTTATCAAGGACTAAAATTAGACGTATTCCTGTTTTAAAATGGAAAAACCCCGATTAAAATGACGCAAGAGCGAAGACGTTTGCGTGCAAATTCCTCGATATAGTAATCAGAGCACTGTGCTTTACAAAGAACGTCTGCATAGAAAGAGCGGTGTTATCTGATGGTGCCTTCGCCTAATGCAGAAAACATGCAGTATCAGATATTGGTGACGATCACAGCGTTGATTTATTACCAACAAGTACAATTTCTGCCTCTTATGTAGCTGGTATTTTTTATATTGTTGAAATGTGTGTATGGATGCTGTCTTCACGAGCTAAAATCCATTGTTCTCTAAAACATTCTGGGGCAACTACATCTTTTTTGGCTTCTTGTCGCCGTCTTTTATTTTTTAACTTAATCCCAAATTTTAAAACCGTCAAATCTGTGTCCTTGCTGACAAGAATTTGCGTCTGTTTTGTGTGTTTTCTTAAAATAAATCATTTACTTTTAGATAATACAAATGAAATATTTATTCTATTTCTATTGAATAATTTAGAATAGACAAATTCATGATTTTAACTAAATTAGACTTATGTTATTGTTTCAAATTTCAATGAATATTAAGTTCTTGAGGTGCTAGACATAACTGTTGCCCACTACTCATGCCTTACCATAAATGAAAACAAGCCCAAACAGCATTAAATCTTTACCAAAGAGAAAGAAACTTAGAATTTTTCAGATTGAAGCATTTGCAGAACAAATCACATGTATCTGCTGTAATAACACTTGTCTTTAACGGGGTCGAAATATTACGGAAAAAGGAGAAAACGCTGGTTCCACAAAAGGTCTTCTTCCTCAGGGTAATTTGTAGCTTTATCGGGATTGTGTGGTAAAGGCTAAAATTCACAGCATTTGCGTGCAAAATCCTCTCAACAAAGCTTCTCTATAACTCTTTACCAAACTACAAACTTTTAAGCTTGTGCTTATTGGCCACATCAATATTTTGAAGGCTACTTGAATAAGGCTAAGAGTGTTAAGTTTGCGAATAAAACGGGTCGAAGACATTGTAGGAAAAGCAGCCTATGGTGGCTACAAGTATTTCTCCTCTTCTTCAACAATATTTTACAGGCCTTCTTTTTGCAGGTTTTTCTAAACAGGGTATCGTATGTTTCAGCTTTTATGAAGGACATTTGTACTTTACGACACAATACCGAATTTTGTTGATCCTGAAGAAGTAGCCGCTAAAAAGATGTAAGAAAAGAAGAAAATGCTTGTAAATATCATTTTCTCTTCTTTCTACGACGGTTTCGATATGATCTTAGAACAAAGTCCATCTTTTAGAGCATGCTTGATTTATCATCTGCAAATGCCTTCAATTTGAACGAGTCTAAAGTTTTGTTGTCTGGTGAAGTGTTAAACTCTTTAATAAACGACAAAAATTTGGACTTGACCAAATAGAAGGAATTCGCAGACAACAATATAAATGAAGCATAAGTGATGATTTCCGCCATAAATACGACAAAAAATATTGAGGGAAAAGGAGAAAATGCTGGTAACCAGCATTTTCTCCTTTTCCAACAATGTTTTCTAAAGCGTATTTTTTAAGGGTCCTTATAACGAGATAGTTTGGAAAAGGGTTAAAAGGTTGACATAATCTGATAGTGCTGAGGCCTCATGCAGAACATGGAATACCAGGAAAATGTTTCCAATCGATGGTCTTTGATGATTCTATACATCATCCATTCCTAAACAAGTGCGACTTTTTTGCACCCCCTCCCCTACATGACACGGGTCGTTGAAAATAAACAATGTTTGAAAAGAAAACATTGCATATGAACAGTAATTACTCCTTTCTTGGAATGATTTTATATCATTTAGATAGAGACACTATCATTTTTATTTCTTTTCTTTTTTTCTTTTGTGTCGCTCACTTTGTTGTTGTTGTTGAAAGATTGCAAATGAGCAGAAATCGGTTAACGTTTTAAAAACGATCCCTGGTTTTAGCAACACTGTTCAAGGAGGCTGATATCTGAAAACAAAGTGGTGAAAGGTGAACAGGATGGAAACCATAATTTTCTTTGTTCTTAATTTTCTTTTTATCCTTTCAAAAAGAAAGAGTTAAAGCATTACAAAATGGCAACATTTTGCAGTCGTCCAGAAAAAAAGCTGTCATCTGCAGAATTCTGCCGTTTTGTAACGAGTTCAATGTTTACTAGACGGCAAAATTGTAGGCTTGCTTGTCGAAAAAAAAATTTTGGAAAAAAGGAGAAAACGATGGTAACCAGCGTTTTCTCCTTAACCCACAATATCGAACTTTTTTTAAGTAGAGACGTTACAATACGAGAATGTTTCGTAAGGAATTACATAACACGTACATGCAGGCAGAAGAGAACACAAAGAACTACAATAATAAACCCAGATATCCTACTGTAACCTTTTAAATCATAAAACAATATTCTCACTAGTTTAAAGATAACCTTAACTGGAAATATTTCTTCAATATGCATAACAACGATAAACTCGGTTTTTTCATGATCTTTGATATTCATACGAATCTTTCCTTTTCTTTATAGAAAAAAAAACAGTTCTCGGAGCTCTCAACAGCAATAAGAATAGGATCCACAGTTACCTCTCCTTTGCAGAGATATGTCTGTTGCAGCAAAATGACAAGGAAAAGTATGCCTGTTTGTTTTTTGTTTGTTTGTTTGTTCGTTTATTGTTCATTCTTTCGTGCGTTCGATCATTGGACTGTTCGAGTGTTTGTTCTTTAATTGGTAGGTAGGTAGGTACGTACGTAGGTAGGTACGTAGGTTGATTGGTTTGACGGTTGGTTGGCTTAATGTTGGTTGGTTGGGTGGTCGGTCTGTCAATCGGTCGGTTGGTTGGTTGGTTTAATAGTTGGTCGGTCAGCTTTTCGGTCGGTCGGCCGATCATTTTGGTTGATTTATTATAACAAAATAGGACTCTGGTAAAAACAGTGTTGCAACAATACTTACTGTAGTTGCTTGTAATTTAGGATACGATTAGAACTGCAACCAGGGCTTTGATGCAATGATACCTTTCCAGAGTTGCAGTGGTAGATATTCCAAACTTTAGGTAAAAACGGAAAGTTGTTCTGGAATTATTTAGAGAGCCAGTGACAGACAAAAATAAATTGGGGGGGGGGGGACCGACTTTTGTCGACCTTAAGAAAGAAGACTTTTTGAAAACATTGTGGAAAAAGGAGAAAATGCTGGTCACCACGATGTTTACTAGCCTATCAAAGAAGATTTGCGCCATTTGAGCCACATTGAAATTATCGTCTGCAAATGCTTTCAACTTGGACATTGCTAACATTTTGTCGCCTTGTAAGGGGTTAAAGCGCTGACAGAAGAAAAAGACCTTTAAAACCAGAAAAATAATGCAGAGTTTCTCTCTGTCTCTCTGTCTCTCTGTTTATTCTTTAAATTCAAATGCATTTTAGCGCTAGCATTGTTAACTTTTGGCAGCTACCGTGCCTTTCTTTGAGTAACAATTGCACATACAATAGAGTATGTGCAATTGTTACTCAAAGAAAGGCACGGTAGCTGAAACGTATATTAGAAATACGAAGTGTGCTACCAAAGCGTGTGGACTTGCTATTATGAACACTATGAGAAAGCGAGGGAAGCCGGAAGTGAGAAATGAACTACACAAAATACCTTTTACATTATATTCGATATAAAATTTTCTCTAGAACCATTCTTTTGACGTTCACGGAAATCGCCATAAATGTCCATTTAAATACTAGCAAAAAAAACCACCTAATTTCTGGACTAATCTGCTGCTAAGACAATTTTAACATTATCAAAAGCTATCCAATTTATTTTTCTATTTTTGAATATAACGAACTTATTTCATGCTTTCCGGTAGGATATCAAGAAATAGCAGTGAAAATATTTTTCGATCTTACACTGGTACCACCAGTGAAAAAAACGATTTTCACCTTCTTGTTGCCTAGGTAAATTGCGCGTGCCTCGCAACCAGATAGGAACTATGACGTCACATACCTTACATTTCTCGCGCTTGACGTAATATTGTAATGTGTTGCTATGCGGGAGGGGTACGCCACGGGGAATAACGGAAAAGAACTGTACTGGATTTTGATAAAGCTCCTCCCAGAAAGGGTTAAAGGCATGAAATAAATAGAATATTTATTTTTTCGGTGAAAGATCGAAATTTATTTCATCTCGTGAACACCATCGGTAATACTTTCACTTGTGGCTGCGCCACTCGTGAAAATATTACCGATGATGTCCACTCGATAAAATAAATTCCGATCTTTCACCAAAAAAACAACAAATATCCTCTATGCAATCCTCAGCCTTAAAGGTTACTCTTTACTATGGCCATCCAACATTCCAAGAACAATAAGAATATGGAGCTTTCGAAATATATATAGGAGATATAGAGGATGTTTGTCTTTTTTTTTTTTTGGGGGGGGGGGGTATTTATTTCATCGTGTGAACATCATCGGTAATATTTTCGCGAGTGGCGCAACTACAAGTGAAAATATTACCGATGGTGTTCACGAGATGAAATAAATTTCTATCTTTTACCGAAAAAAAAAATCAAATATTCTATTTATTTCATACTTTAACCCTTTCTAGGAGGAACTTTATCAAACTCCAGTACAATTCTCTTCAGTTATTCCCCGTGGTGTACCCCCTCCGTATAGGCACGCAGTATTACAGTATTACGTCAAACGCGAGAAATGTAATTAGGTAAAATTACGTCATATTTCCATCTGGTTGTGAGTCAGGCGCATTTTACATAGGTAACTAGAATACAAAAAATCGATATTTTCACTTGTCGTAACCATGAAATATCGAAAAATATTTCACTAATATTTCTCGATAACCTACCGGAAAGCGTGAAATGATAAAGGATAAAAAAATTAATGGAAAGGATTTCGATCTTTAGAGTCCAAAACAAGCAATTGCTAAATTTTGTAAAAGTTAAAATGGACCAACAATTTTCTACATCAATACCATTTTTACGAGAGAAAAAGACATAGAAACAAGAGATATTAAAAGAAGGGAGAAAAATGAAATCGGAGATTTGCAGGGTTCGTATTCATCAGCCATTCCTAATTCTATTCTCGGCTTTATTCTAGATTTGGAAAGTAACACAACTTCTGATAGGCTAAACTTTTCAGTTCAGCCAATCAGTGGTCCTTTCAAATTTAGAAAATTCTTGAGAATACGACTATAAAGAATATCCTTTAGAAAGGTTGGTGAATAAGGGTCTACGCTGATATGATATCTCTGCAATGTGTCTTTCACCTTAACCATTTACCACACAAAAAAATCCTAGACCTGTTCAAAGTTTTTGCAGATGGCAATTTCAATGTGGCTTAATAATGCGATTTGCTTGATAGGGTAGAAAACATTGTGGGAAAAGGAAAAAATGCTGGTTAACAGCATTTTCTCCTTTTCCCACAAAGTTTTCAAAAGGCTTCTTCAGGGTCGTTATAAGTCAGTTTTGTGTTGTAAAGGGTTAACCGCGCACCTGACATCAATCCTAGCGGTGAATGAACAAAAGGCTGTATAAAACCTTAAAAGAAGCCCTCTGTGAAAAGGGGGTTTAATGCATCCGCGAAAAGTAGCGACAAAGATCAACCTGCGCAGTCCGCGCAGGCAGACTTTGGTCGATACTTTTCGCTATTAGTCAATTCTCTGTATGTCCAAGGAACAGCCTACCTTATGATACAGTCGATTGTTGGAAAAAAAAATGATGTCATAGATCCATGATGACTTGCTAGATATCATGCATCGCATTAATACATCAAGCCCCGTTTTTCCAGAGCATTACTCAAATGAGTTTGCTATATAGGGTGTTATTTTGTCCTTTCTTATCCCATCCCCGACTTCACACAATCCCTGTTTAGTTTACAACTAAACGTAGGAGTAAATTTCTTGCCTGTTGCTTGTTTGTCTTTTGTATGTTCGTTTTATGCCAACAAAACTCTATCCTATATAGGTATTGATTCTTTTGCAAAATGAACATCCTCTAAAACTTTTATCACACAATCCCGTGTTATTAGGAATAAGGCTTTTGAAAATCTTTTGAGGAAATGTTGGTGAACCAGAATTTTCTCCCTTACCCACGATGTTTTAAGTTTCTAACAAAGATAGATACCCACAAATTAACCACACATATCTTTACTTATTTAGTAAAACAAAATGGATGCATGACACACGCTAAAAGTTCTAGTGAAAAGGGCAATAGCCGAAATATTACACATTAGAGTCTGAGATCCACATACGAACGAGTGATGGTATTCTAAATCCGTTATTTCTCTTCCAAACCCTATGTTGTGGGTACTCATTAGAATCGTCTCATTGAGACGATTCTAATGAGTACCCACAACATGGGGTTTAGTGAAGAATGATTAATATTTTCAGTTTTGAAATCAAAATCACTCCCCCTATCTGGAGCTGTGAGAGTGGTATTTTATCATTGCATTCTCGATCTCTTCATTTGTCACAGTTTTGTCAGAGTGTAACGACTGCATCTGCACCCAATCTGAAAGTCATCGCCAAACATTGTTTCAACGATGGTTACGAGAAGAATCAGCCAGTGGCTCGAAAAGAATATTGTACGAAATATCGGTAGGAGAAACTCAAGAAAAGATTAATAGGCGCACTGGCCGCCGCAAAAATAACTGAAATAATGTTGAAACGCCGTTAATTACCATTCAATCAGTCAATTAATCGACTATGTGTTCAGTATGGTAAATTTTCCATTCTATTATCATCAGTTTCATTTAGTATCTGTTTTTTTATCCCTTAATTAGAATGTGCCGTTTTGGATGATCTGTATGCAGATGTTATTTGAAAAAAAACATCCCCAATAATATTGATAACTTGTAACGATCATTTTCTCCTTTTTGCGACAATGCTTTGAATATGAATGCATCTAGAAAATAAATCTTGAAAAGTTTTCAAGAGTTTCCACAAGAAGCAAACAATGTGACCCATTCAACACCTAGCAAATCCATTCATTTCGAAGCTACATGTATAATCCGATGGTAAATGCAGATCTGTTGTTGTAGTACTACAGTATCAATTCATGTAGCATTGAACCCTGATTTAAATGCTAATGCGGACCGTGCAGTCTGATCTTGGATATACACTGTCCGCCTTTTTGCAAGTTACTTTGGAAAAGGGAGGAATAACCAGTCTTGACATAGCAAACTTTGCATGTTTTGAATTGAATGAGAATGCTAATTCCATCTTTTTCGCACTTCAGGGTCTAACATGAGGAAGTGTTTATATCCAATTACAAAAGGCATGTTTTGTACAGTCTGATTCTGATCTAAACGCGAGATAATGTTACCAAAGCCAGTAAAAAGGTTAAATACAAGTCAATCACCTTATTAGAGGAATGGAGAGCGGATAGGGTATTCATTAACCAAGTGCCTTTACACAGGATTTCATATCAATGCAGACAAGGACTTTATTTCTCAGTTTTGACAATGGTGTGTTCAGTAAGAGAGGGCTGTGTCATCTGTTGCTCATCTGATATTTTTTGTCGCATCACGCAAAAATGGACCATCTGGGAATTCTGTACATCAGTTACATGAATACAGGTCAATGGTAGGGCAGGTTAAATTCATAATTCAACAATGATTGAATAACAAGGCACAATAACTACTTTTCATACAGAAAATGTCATTAAAGCGAAAAGTTTCAACCATGGTCAGCCTGCGCAATTCGAGCAGTCGGACCAGGACTGAAATTTTTCGCATTACCCCCCCCCCCCCCCCCCCCCACAAAGGTCCCTTTTTGACGTGATGGGTACATAACTTTCTTTATTTTGAATACATAAGTTCTGGATTCGCTTATCGCGTTTGGCAATCCTAAAGCCCCCACCCCCTCCCCGCAACCAAAAACAGATAATCCAAGAGTCAAAATGAAGGCCACTTTTATTAATGCTATTTAACCCTTTCCTAAACAATCCCTGGTTTTTACAGGTCAGGAATAGAAGCCTTTTGAAAACATTGTAGGAAAAGGAGAAAATGGTGGTAACCAGCATTTTCTCCTTTTCCCATAATGTTTTCTACGCTATCATATGGAAAAATCATCTTTATAGCAACTGTTAATTTGTCATCTGCAAAATGCTTTCAATTTGGTCTGGTCCAAAATTTACCGTTTTGGAAAGGGTTAACAGTTTGAATAATATTGTTAGTGATATCTATCAGTGTGCGATCTGTCGATGTGCAAGTCGTTATCAGAATAAAAATGATTGGTAAAATTAAGATAAAAATTGTTAATTGTAATTGGAGAGTTCAGATTTGGTTGTTTTTTTAAGTGACTAGAGCTTTAACCCTTTACTCCATAGATACTCGTTTCTACACATTGCTTGTAGGAGCCTTTGGAAAACACTGTGGCAAAAGGTGAAATTGCTCGTGACGAGCAATTTCACCTTTTGCCACAATGTTTTCTATGCTATCAAAGGGTACCATAGACACATGAGAAATGGTTTCATCCTTGCTGTTATCTAGGGTCAATTAGAAATACCATAGAAATGCCTTATGGAGTAAAGAGTTAATAAACACTACTGTAATGAGTTATTGGTTACTAATACAAAAAATATCTCAAGGAAAGAGACGAATAAACCTATTCAACTGCCGAGTTGTTTGCTTTCACGATATAGAATTCTTGTCAAGTGCAGACAAAACCACAGAACACGTAAAAAAGCAGGGTATAACTGAAATGTTGTTAAAAAAGGAGCAAAACATAAATTCTATTAAAAAGATCATCAGCTTTTAACTCGGTTGATAAAACAAAAACAATATTTCTACAAGAAGTTAAGATAGAGATTTTAATGCGTTCGTAATTTACAAGCTATGATAACATTCTTTGTAATGGATGCCTTTCTCTATAAAGTATCAAAATATCTTTGAGTATGCTAAATGGATATTTTAGGAGTTAAGACAATGTAATCAAGAGCAAAGGACACAAACGACAGGATTTATCAAATGTACATGTAAGAACACATTGGGGGAAATAAAAAATAAAATCCATACCCGATAAGAGCGAAATAGATGTGATTCCCAACATAGTCATCATAAAGGCATAATATGTACATCCAAAATCCCCAAACAGCCATTGTCCCGTAAAAACGGATAAAATGATCAGAGGAGAGCCGAATATACGTACACTCAATTCCACCATTAACAAAAACCCTACAAAACGATTGCCTTTGGTGAAAAACATTTTCTTTGTTCTAAGAACGTGTAATAATAAAGAATTCAATGTCAGGGAACATGCAAAGACAAGCAGCATCACAACTCCTGATAAAATTCGTATCCACGAGCGTTCTTCATGTTGCTCGCTCATTTTCCCCGACATGTTTCCGAGAGGACAGTTTATATAAGTGTGACACCACAAAGCGTCCTCAATATTAAAAGACGCCACTGCTTCAGACCAGCACGAAGAACTAACTCATTAGTTTGTGAATAGATATATATGCTGAAGTGTTGATATGTTCATCTTTGGGAATAGCTTTTCCGATTTGGTCGCCAAACTACGTCATCTGTTCAGAGAGGCGTTAACTCTTAACCAAACATCAAAATATTTAGAACGGTCAAAACTGAAACCATCAATGTGACACATAAATTAATGTTTATTTTTGATTGGGTAGAAAACATTGTGGGAAAAGGAGAAAATGCTGGCTACCAGCATTTTCTCCTTTTCCCACTATGTTTTCAAAAGCAGCTTCTTTCTCAAGGTTGTGAAAACCAGGGATTGTTTGGTAGAGGGTTATTCCCACAATCTCTATAATAGCATTTACTTCTAGAATGCTAACTCGTAAATCGTTTCCAGACGACAAAGTTTTACACTTGTCCAAATTAAAATCATTCGCAGACGACAAATTCAGTCTGATTCAAATGATGAGATTTGTCATCAAAAGAATAGAAAAAAAAATGCTGAAATGGGAAAGACTGTTCGTAACCAGCATTTTATTCTCTTCAGACATTTTTTTCAAGGGGATTGTTAAAAGATGGGATTATTTGATAAAGGATTAAAGAAACAGACCTTTGATTCCACTATAGCCTGAAGGAGACAAAAATAAAGCATTGTGTGAAAAGAAGAGAATACTGGTTCCACATTTTTTACTCCATCAATGTATATACATTTAATTTGTTGTCGGCTTATGATTTCAATGTAAAGAAGCCTTGAAATGGGAACGCTATGGTAGATCAAATCTGAAATTAAATCTAACGCGCTTGATTTGGTGGGCGTGAACCCAATAAAGCGCTGAATCCGGATTTTATTGCTTGTCCAGACAGTATAGATCAAGATCAGACTGAAAAGAATGAGCAATCTTAAATTGGATCTAAACTGTCTATCTTGTGTAAGACATACATGTATCTTAAAACAACCGTGATGTATATTAAATGAAATCAAATGGCTCGAACTCAAAAATATTAATTTTTTGACAATCATTGGACACAAATAGTACGTCCGTTTGAAACGTGTAACTTGCATCCATAGACGAGGTAAGATGCAGTTACAGAACCTGTAGATTTTTTTTTATTGGTTATAATTGTCAATCTTTCTGTTTTCGCTTTCTTTTACACTTCACCAGGGTAGCATCGTGCTTGATTATGGGCGGTAGTTCACCTACTCATGTCTTGGGAACTTTTGCGGACGACATAGATCAGACTGCACAGGACGTGCAGTTTGATCTTTGATCTATGCCCCCACTTGTTTGGTCAAGCCATTGAGGTAAAAACCTTTCTCAGTTTCAATGGATAGTACCTTAACTCTTTACCACACGACAAAATTTTAGACTGGTTCAAATTGAAAGCATTTGCATACGAGGTGACTAAAAATTTGAAATTTGTTCTGGGAAGGTTAGAAAACACTGTGGGAAAAGGAGAAAATGCTGGTAACCAGCATTTTCTTCTTTTCCCACAGTGTTTTCAAAAGGCTTCTTTCTCAGGGGCGTCAAAAGTAGGGATTGTGTGGTAATGGTTTAAGCAATGGGAAGAGGTCAAGTTTATTTCTTTGACATTGAAAAAGTTAGAGAGCACTGAATTAAAGAAATGGACGCTTTCAACTGAAGAAAAACAAAATTCGGTTTCTTCAAATACTTTTGTGCAGAATATTAAACAACGTATCAGAGAGTGTAGATTCATTATAAGGCGGCTGTAAAATCTGATGTTGATCTAGGCATGTCGCAAAGGCAATTAAAGTCGAGTCCAACTCTTTAAGGGCTGAACAGTTCGAGGTCGCATCTGGACTGCCCTTTCGTTCAGGGATTCTTCTCCACAACTACCGTGGCAACATGGATAGAAACAGCAACCTTACGTATTACGAACTCTGGGCTCAGAGGTTCCACGTTTTCATCCCACAGTTTGTATGTAATTTAAAGTATTTAATTCCCTGTCAGTAATAAGATGAACACGGGTAATTCAGGATCTGCAAGTTCAAATCCAAACTCAGATACATCGGATCTGACATGAGTTGGTTTTTGAGAGAAAATTTTATTAAAAGTCTACGAAAAATGTTATTAAGCGAGCCTTTGGCGGGCTTGATAAGATTTTTGTGGACGAATTTAATATTTTTTTTACTTCAAAAGCCAAAGAGTGTCAGATTCTTTTTATCACATAACTGTATTACAAGAATTATATTTTATAATGTGTTAAAACAGAGGCATACGTGTACAATGTATAGTGAAATTTACATGTATACTCTATTCGCTTCTTTGGCAAGTTTATTACGAACTAAAAATAGTTCCGAAGAAACTTGCATATATTGATTATATTTTGGATCTAAAGGTGATTAAATTAACAACTTTGACATAATTAAGAATTTTGACCATTAATTTCCTTCAGGAACCTAGGGCAGCAACGTTTTAGGAATGAAGCGTATAATTACAGTTTTGACCAAATACAGCACTATTTTCTTCTCTCCCACTTGTGTGAGGCAGGAAAATTCGTAATGGCTGTATTACATAGAAAACAAGGGGGGTTATGTGATAAAAAAAATTTCCAGAGATTTATACAACAAATGTCATTCCTCTCTCACCACTACACAATGTTTTCAATGCAGTTAAACATGCTATCAGAAGCTTGGAGTTTTGTTCGTAATATTAGTCAATGAAATACCGGAAATCAAGATCTCAATGCGCCTTCTTTCGAGACACATAACGAAATGAAATTTAAAAGCATGTAGCATACCGAGATACAAGTAAAAAGTGGTAAATATACACACAAGATCGAAAGAAATCAATGCTAAAATAACAAAAATAACTATTGCTTTGCAGCGGTTATGACGAAGGGAGAATCTAAGATAATGGTTTGAACTACCGATCATTGTATCGAACACGCTTGGACAAACTATCACATGTTCGTTTAGCCTTTCAAGCTCCATAGAGATATGTAAAAGCCACAGCAAAGAATTCGTAGAAAAATCCTAAATAATAACTGTATGACATTACAGGTGTAATGCAGAGAAATGACCCTCCCCTACAAAATGACCCGGGTCATTATTCTACACTGGTAAATAACCCCAAAAGTCATTTACTACCTAGAGGAATGACCCGCGTCATTATTCTACGTACAGAAATGACCCTGTGTCATTTCCTTACGTAGAATAATGACCCGGGTCATTCATCCACGTAGAGAAATTACCCATGGGTCTCTCTTCGTAGAGAAATGACCCATGGGTCATTTTGTAGGGGAGGGTCATTTCTTTGCATTACACCGGAAGGTACGCCCGTAAAAGATGTTGCAAACCAACCTCATTCCTCTCAGAGCGAATGGGCGATTTAGTTTGTTGACAAAAAAAATGCACAAGTTATGAATATAAAAAGTGTATGATATTATGTCCATGTTCTCCGGCAGAAAATGGAAAAACCATAAAAGTAAGAAAATACGTTGCTTGAAATTAAGTTACTAGGTTGATAGATTTCAGAGAGAGATTTGTAGCTGGCATCATCAAAAAAAATAGGGAAAATAACTTCGATATCGGGTGCATTCTGGCCATGGATCTATCATGTCCGCTCGCTCATTAACTCATTACCAAACGACAAAATTTTAGACTGGTTTAAACTGAAAGCATTTGCAGACGACAAAATAAAGGTGACTGAAAAAATGAAAATTGCTCTGGGAAGGGTAGAAAACACTGTGGGAAAAGGAGAAAATGCTGGTTACCAGCATTTTCTCCTTTTCCTACAGTGTTTTCAAAAGGCTCAGGGGCGTCAAAAGTAGGGATTGTGTGGTAATGGGTTAAAGTCTATAAGTGGAGTCTATTTTCACTCCTCAAGCTAACTTACAGGTTGATATGCACTTTTCCGTCAAGTGCGTGACCTCATTCATTTACATGCGTTTCAACTAGACTCTAGAATGAAATGTATTTTGTCAGAAGGGAAAAAACTGTCAAATTAGTGTAATTAGTGGAAAATCTAAAGATCTCCTTCGTTTCTCTTGTCCAATCTTACTCAAAATATCGATTTGTGAAATAATAACGTGCCGAGTTGCCGACGGAGGATATCTGAACACCATAGGATTGTTCTTTTGTTGTATGCGCTAATTATTATTTATTCCATGGGAAAAAAATACCACATCATGATTACAAATATGGCCATGTTGTTTGTTTGCTTGTTTTTTTATACTGCTTTTGAAAGATTTACATAATGGAGGCTTGTCCACCTACGAATATTTTCAACATATCTTTAGTAATACTTCGTGAACCCTCTTAAAATCACTGGCTGCTTTGCGTCATAAAAACTAGAGGCCCTGAAGGGCCTGAAATCGCTCTACTGTCAGAGATTTTGATTTTATCCTAGCTTACATTATCAAATCATGATGCAAAAGAAAAAAATACAAAGATTAAAACAAGAAATGCTGACTTCATTGAAATGAAAATGTTCAACTTGAAATGTTTGTTGGATTGTTTTCAAAATCAATAGGGTTGAAGCTATTGATGAGATAAACAAACTGTGCAAGTTTCATGGAAATCTAACCACAAATGCAGGCTTTATGGTGTAAACGAGAAAAATACTAACGGATGGACAGACATACGGACGGACAGACGGCGGACGACGGAAACCAAGCCATTAGAGCTAAAAAACCGAGACAATGATCAGCTAACGACCGAGTCTAACCAGTTAGGTAAAAACAGCCTGACTCGTCAGATCACGACACAACCTCTTGTTAGACCTTCCACAAGTTGCTACAAATTACAAATACATGTAAAACACACTCTTTCAAGAAAAAGAATCAAAAAAGTCGTTGGGAAAAAAAAATAGCTGGTGGAAGTTACAAGCAAAAGCATTTTCCCAGTGTTTTACAAAGTTTTCACTTGTAGAGACCATTAACCTTTTACCGCAAAATGTCGACTTTAAACGATCCCGGGAAATAAGCCTTTTCATAAAACATTTTGGGAGAAGGAGTAACCAGCATTTTCTCCTTTTCCCACAAAGTTTTCAAACCTAACAGAGAATAATTGAACCATTTGCGCGAAAATGAAATTGTCGTCTGCCAATACTTTGAATTTGGATAAGGCTTAAACTTTGTCGTTTGGTGAAGAGTTAAAGATTTTCAACAATTTTCCGACAGCTGCTGTTACGATGTCATCAGTCGGACATGTCAGGCGGAAATTACTCGCATCCAAAGCAATACGAGCATTGTATGGCGATGACAAGTTAATCTGTGTTCTGTGTCAAATGATCTCTGTCCCCAGTACAAAGTGTAGAGCCAAAGTGTCCTGAACGAAATTGATTTGCGGTTTTCCGAGGGTGGCCTTTTCTGAAGAATGCGAGGGAAATCAACAAATAAAACGCGTATGATAGGGACAAAAAGAATTCTTACCCACAAAACTTTTTGACACAGTGAAACGATTTCCAATGCCTCGTTACTTTTTATCAAGAAAAAATGCAGTTTTGCTATGTATTTCTGTTAACCCTTTGGCTGCAAAGTGCGACTCATTGACCTTTTACGGACGATGTAGATCAAGATCAGACTACACAAAATGTGTAACCTGATCTTTTATGTACAATGTCCGATAAGGGCTTAATTTTCCGCCAAGAAACCTTGGAAATAGATCTAGCAAAATCTTGGTTTATTTTATCGGCTTAAAAGTTTAATTTCATTATTTACTTAGGAAGTGTCCTGTGACCTTCAATGTTTAACCCATTACCACACAATCCCTACTTTGAAAAGAAGCCTTTTGAAAACATTATGGGAAAAGGAGAAAATGCTGGTAACCAGCATTTTCTCCTTTTCCCACAATGTTTTCTACCCTTCACAAAAAAAAAAAAAAAATCAAATTTTCAGTCTCTTTCAGTTTGTCAACTGCAAATGCTTTCGATTTGGACAAGCCTGAAATATTGTCGTTTGGTAATGGGTTAATAAACTCGGTGAAGAGATAGAAAAACGGCATCATGGTCAATGACCTTTCTGCCATTCTCCTCAACTATAACTAGTCTGGCCATTTTTGTACATCAAATTGAGATTTTCAATGGTTTAAGGCCATGGCTCACATATTGTTACGAGCACCAAATTGCACCTCAGTAAAAAGCAAGAATACACCAAGTTTATTCACAAGTTATCATATGATGCTTACATATCATTTGAATCAGTCAAAAAGTTCTCTTTACAGCAAAATCTGATCTGGAACAGTTTTTCCTATCGACAGCTTTAAGCACCAAGATATCAACTGCAGCATTCAGATGAATTAATGAATATAATGAATTGAATAAATTAACTTAAATGAATTTATCTTTGCCGAACGAAAAAAACAGCACTTTCCTCCTTTTCCCACAAAGTTTTCCCCCATCAAAGCAAAACTGCACCATTTAAGCCACTTTAAGATTGTCGTCTGCAAATGCTTTCAATTTGGATAGGACTAAAATTTTGCCGTGTGGTAAGAGAACCAAAGGCGGAGGTTCTTTCATATGTAGAGGCAGCAAAACGTTTTGACCAACCGCGGAATGCCCTGGCTGACATGATACGATACAGTTTCCAGATGCATTAAGAAGCCCCATTCTTGAAGTGCATGGCTCATACATACTATAGGCCTACACACAGGTTCTTGAATGTTCAGAATAAATGAAAAAATCGTCTCAAAAGAAAAAACAATCTGAACATTTACTCCCAGGCTGCGAAACCGTGACCCAGCACGCAAAAAGGAAAAACCATCTGGGAGTTCTCTACATCAATTAGATGAAAACAGATCAACGATAGTGCAAGTCAGTTCAAGCTGATAATTCAAAAATGATTTATAACAAGGTACAATGACCACTTTCCATACAGAAAGTGCCATTTAAGCGAAAAGTGTCAACCCTTGTCAGCCTGCACAATTCGCGCAGTCTGATCATGGTAGACACTTTTCGCAGTTCCCAATGGTCCCTTTTCGCGTGATGGGTCACAACTGTTTTATCCAGAATGTGTGACAAAAAAAATATGTCAGTAGAGATTTATGATCAAATTTCATGTTACATGCTGTCTGGAAACAACAAGTCAGGTTGTGTGTAGCGCTTAATTTTTCTAATGTATCTCACAAATGTTTACCCTTCGTAAAACAAATTTCTTTTGGGCCACCTTTTTTAGTTGTTGTCTGCAGATGCTTTCAACTTGGCATGTCTAAAATTTTGGGTAGACTAAAGCAAAAAGTTAAGTCAACTCTTACACTGCTTGTAAAATTAACTAGATTTTTTTCTGTCCATAGAAAAGCCTAAACTGTTAGTATTTAAAGACTGCAGGTAAACTGCTATATATTTTGTAGTTTGTGACCAGCATTCGACTTAGCACACAGATATGTTGCCTGGGGTTCAGTGCAGAGACTGTTCCAGCTTCACTTGTTCCTATGACTACAGGGAGCCATAAATCATCTAATCAAAGCGCTGAAAGTGCTGGTGGCTTTGGGCAAAATGAATATAATTATCAATTATCTGTAGAGCAATTTTCGCGTATTGCAGGCCACTAATATGCCACAAATGCGCACTGTACCGCCAAGCGTCTTGGAAATATCAGAGGGTAAAGTTTTAAGGTAATTTGATAACTCAACAGCTACTAGTAATAGTGTAATTGAAAGATCTCGGCCAAAAGTCGGAAAACTACATCTAGCAATAAATCCGATATTGAAACTTCCATTTTAGCAAATAAATCTCTAACCCTGAGTTGTTTCCTGTTTGTATAATTCTATAAGGCAGGCTGACTTGAAATGTTTTATTTTAGACAAATTTCGTTATCTACGGTCTGAAATATCAGAAGACTGTAGAAGACGAAATCGTTTAAGATCATTGCCCAAGCGGGCGGGGGGGGGGGGGGGATTGGGTTCGTAATATCACGTGACATTACTTTCCAAGCGTCCTCTTTACATATACAAGCTACTTGGTTACATTATTGATTTTCTGCCGCTTTCAACATTATTTCAGTCAAATCACTGCGACAACTCATATATTCAGTTAGTTCCTTGGTTTCACCATTACTAGGCTGAAGTCTCTTGCTCGAGAACACCCAACGAAACACCCAATGGGTCCAGCGAAACAGAAGCCCGGGTCCTCCAGATAACGATTCCCACACTTTTCCACGCATGACCCCTTAAGATTGCTTTGATCTTGATTTTGACTTTGAAAAAAAAAAAGAAACGAAAGATATGTGATCCTTCACACAAAAAAGGGACCATCTGGGAATTTTGTACATCAATTAGATGAAAGATAAACGAAAGTGCACGTCAATTCAAGTTGATAAGTCAAAAAAATTGTATAGTAAGTTGAAATGACCCCTTTTCATACAGAAAATATCATAAAAGCAAAAAGTGTCGACCCTGGTCAGCCTGCGCAATACGCGCAGTCTGACCAGGGTTGACACTTTCCGCAAGTTCCAAGAAGGTCCTTTTTTGCGTGATGGGTCACACGTGGTTCCACAAAATATCAATAGGAAGGGATTGTTTTCTCTAAACGGAAAGAGTACACGAATATAACAAAACCAGGAGGGATTCACTAGAAGTCTAACTCACATCAATAGAATATTCCAGCCTCAAATCTCTATCGACTCACCGGCACGAATATAACAAAACCAGGAGGGATTCACTAGAAGTCTAACTCACGTCAATAGAATATTCCAGCCTCAAATCTCTATCGACTCACCGGCACTCTACGAGATCTGACTTTGGAGGATGTTAAGGAAATCAATTGGACATGCTCTGTGAAAAGGGGATTCAATGAATCATGCAATTGCGAACAGTATCGACCCTGGTCAGCCTGCACACTCTACTCAGGCTGACCAGGGACAAAACTTTTCACCATTGGTCAATTTTCTGTACGTCCAAGAACGAGTCTGCGCCGTGATTAATTCGATTGTCAAAAGTAAAGGGGTTATCATAGATCTATAACTATGTGATGATTCGTTTGGTTCAATATATCACCGAGATCCATTAAGCCGCCTTTTGTCAGAGCGAGGCTCATATGTTTTAAGTTATTCTCTTATCAACAAAGTCGGTTATTTGTCGTTTTTTGTCCAAAGGGTATCTTAGCTTGCCAATGTATATCAACAACCGCTTTTGTTACGATCATGGAGGAAAAAATCTTGCTGAGACGAAATCTGTGTTTTTAGCAGCTCTCAGAAGGCGTTTGACACGTATACGTCTATGAAAGAAGAGCGATGCTATTTTCTGCGTAAATTAATACAGCTGCGTCGTCAAAAATTACGTGCCCGAGAATAAAGACAGTTCTAGATTTTCACAAACATCATATGGAACTCCAGATAACGGGGATGATTTTGATTTTGAAAATAAATATACCAATAATACTCCACTAAACCCCCTGTGGTGGGTACACCTTAGAGTCTTCTTATGGAGATGAAGGAGAAATAATGGTTTTAGAAAACAATCACTTCGCCTTGTCTGGGGATTTGCTGAATGTGTACCTGAAGGTACGTCTACATTTTCTAGCGCCAAGTAACCTTACATTAAAAACTTCAGAAAGCCAAAAGGCAACTTCCGGTCGCGCCTCAGATGACAGGAATAGATGTCGTTAACTCTTTTACCATGAAAGCCCGAGTTTTAGGTTTTGGTAACATAGTAGTGACAAAGGAAAATGGTAACCAACATTTCCTTCCTTTCCCAAGATATTTTATATCCTATCCCAAGATATTTTGTTTAAATATCGTTGTTTGAATCATATTTCAATAGTGTTCAACAAATCCTAGTCAATAGAGTCAATTCAGAAATCTTGTAGTTTGATAAAGAGTTAATTCTATACCAAACTTTTTTATGAATCTTACCACCCTGGACAAAAATATACTGCTCAAAACATTGCAGAAGATGAGAAAATATCGGTAATCTGCATTGTCTCTTTTTCCAACGAGGATTTCTGTTTGTTTTATTTTATGGAAAATACCTTTCATTTAAATAACGTTTGACTTCTTACCGCTATCGTCAAATACGAATGTTAAGTTTTTACTGTCATGTGAAGTGTTAAATCTGAAACAGAAATTGCTCAGCCAATAAATACACTAACTCTCTTCGGCATATATAATGTAAAACATAGTACAGTAGCTACTGTTGTGAGCGATACCTCGCGAAGTCACTCGAAAACAACTTTGGACAAAAGGACACTAATTGCTATAATTACACTGAGTCCATTACTGAATCAATTACTAAACAGGTTATTTTAAGTCATTTTGGACACGTGGAGTGGACAAGAAATGTTCTAAAACGGGGGAATTCTATTTCCTGAATGTTATAAAAACATAGTCAGCAGAGAGGCAATGGCTTGTAACAAGAGTTCGCCATTTCACGGAATGGTTTGCAGTACAGGTCAACAACTGGGATGCTTTTAGTCTTGTATACAAGTCGTGCTCTATGACAATGGAGCTTAATGCATCTGGGAAAAAAGGTATCAAACCAGTTCATCCTGAGTAGTCCGCGCAGGCTGACCTGGGCCAAAACGTTTTGCTATCGGTCGATTTTCTGCACGTCTACTTCATGTTTTGGGTCAGTTATTAGACCAAATAGATTCTATGGATCCAAGATTATGTGACGACTTGTTCAGTGTAATGAATTAAGAATATGATTTAAGCTCTCTTTGCCTCTCTATTTGTATAAGATTTGTGTCCCGCAAATTACCATAAAATTTCTCTTTCGAGCAGTATTCGAGGGAAATAGTGATAATTACAAGTAAATTTGTTGTTGTTGTTGCTGTTGTTGTTGCAGACAATGTTCTAGGATACATATCAAGATTTGGATCAAAGGAGGTGGGAGGGGGGGTCCGTGCAGGCTTTTGTGATATTTCGAGGGCCTTAATGAAAGATATGGCAGATGATTCAAACGCTGTCTTCAGTTGATGCGAATAGTAACCTCTTGAAATGATTTTGGTCCCATCCCTGTTTCTGTAAAAACAACTTGCACACATACAATCTGTATAATTCAGTTTTAGATTGGCTTTCAGTCTGTGCTGGCAATCAACAAAGCTCGATACTAAGTATTCCATGAAAGACCCAGTAGCTATGAAAAGTAAACAATTCTAAGGTCGGATTGTAGACAAATTTAATCAAGCGGCTGCTGTTAACCCTTTAGCTGCTTATCGCGACTCGCTGACCTTTTGCGGACAGCGTAGATCAAGATCAGACTGCACAGAACGTGCAGTCTGATCTTGGATCTACGCTGTCCGATCTGGAGATATTATTCCCCGAAACATAACTTTGAAATAACAGTTTTTGGGTATTTACTATCGTATTGAAAATTTAATTTTAGTTCCGTAGCAGGATAAGGGTTAAAAGTATGGTACTTATTCACCGACAAAACATTGCCAATATCGGTCCGAAGTTAGTTATTTTTAGAAAAGTTTCCTTCTCATCAAGACTTGTTAGAAAATTTTAACTCGAGTCCGTGTTACTGATCGTAAAGTTCAAATTTGACACCCATCCACCTAAGACATACGCCGATATAGCAGGTCTCAGAGCACGTTGTCTCAGCGAGCTACTATAGTAAAACAGGTATGTATGTATAAGCCATGTTCTGTGAACAGGGGGCTTAATGCATCTCCAAAAAGTATCAATTCAGGTCAGCCTGTGCAGGCTCACCTGAACCGGAAACCTTTAGCCATTGTCTGCTGCTCAAAGAAGCGGTGTATATAGCTCAGTCGTTTGTTATACGTTATGCATTTTATATATCCATAATACAGTAAAATGACTTGCTTGGTATCAAACATCACGGAGATTAATTAAGCCCCTTTTTCCAGATCATTACTCAATTTATGTGTTACATTGGAACTAGTATCTGCACTAATTAACTAAACTTTTCACCTCGTTTATACAACAAAGGTTAATTATATGATTGTAAGGTATCGTTTTCGTGAGCCTTGGTATACTTAAGTGCCGTTTATCATTCTGTCAATGGAAGATACTTAACTTTCGAACGCTAAATGCAAAGCTGATTTTCAAAGACCAGATCTAAAAAAAACTGACCCAAACTAAGCGACATGTCGCGTGCAGTAAAAGCTAAGCGGACTGTGTATATTGACATAATACCCGTTCATTTGTTTAATCTTTCCATAGCTACTTACAACATAAGTAGCTTTGTAGGCTAGTGTCGATCAAGATAAGGCTGCAATTAGTTACATCACGCCAAGAGCTCACTTGTTCATGCCTTTCAGGGTTTTCACCAGTGCTTGACCTCGGCTCTGCATTACTCTGGTACTAGGGTTAGACCCATTCGGCCTACCTCGGGTGATGGGAGCTATCAAATCGCTTGGTTTTATCTGATAGCTTGATATGCATCTAAATGGTAGATTTCATTGCCAGTTTCATTGCCGGTTTACCGTTCTGAAAATTGTATGGTTCCTCTTGAAAAACAAAAAACAACTTCAGTTGCAATTTTCTATCTAAGTCTTTTTACCTATATTTCAGTTGACAAACAGTTCATAGATCCATTTTTACTGTTGTTTGTCAGTTCCGATTTTTTCACCGACAGATAGATGTGAGTAACTTCTTCGAGGTTCTTTATGTCGTTACTAAACGACTTATTGTGACGCCGCCATGGATAAGATCACGTGATTGACATTTCAAATGGAAACGACCGTCGTACAAACGAAATTAGATGTAGGAACGGAATCGGCCGAGTTGTGACTCTTTTATATTTAACGGACAATTCCACTTGAATATCGGCACCGAAAACCGAAACCATGGTCCGTTATCTCCAACTATTCTAAAGTACATGTTTGGTCTTCTTCTCCGGCAATAGTTACTGAATTTGAAAGTAATACAACTTCTGATTGGCTAAATCATACGGTTTAGCCAATCAGAAATTGTGTTGCTTTCAAATTTAGAAACTTCTGGCAAATGAGTCAAAGAATATTCTTAAAACGGTTGGTGAATACGGACTCAGATCTTGTGTAGAGATAGTTCTGGCGACATGGACAAAAATCCCACAAGCTGAAATCTCATATCAGTTTCCCTCCATGTCATGTTTTGCGACAGCTCAGCCGTGTCTCCTTACCAAACGACTAAACTGTAGACTTACCAGATTTGGGGAATTGCAGATGACAAATTTAATATGGCTCGAATAATTCGATTTTCATGAGAAAGAACAGAAAAAACAGCGGGACAACGAAAAAGTTCTGGTATGTAAGGGATCTGACAAGAGTTGGTTTTTTTATATAAAAATTTATTAAATGAGTCTACAAAAATATTATTAAGCGAGCCTTTGGCGAGCTTAATGACATTTTTTGTTGACGAGTTTAATAAATTTTTACCTCAAACCAACGAGTGTCAGATTCTTTTTATCACATTACTGATTAACAGAACAGAACAGAACAGAACAGAACTTTATTGTTTCAACTTGAACTACATAGCAGTTCATCGTTATATACAAATAACATAGAAGCATACATGCAACAATGGCATAATAATTTTTGAAATGAAATAAAAATTTGGTTTGATCTACGGAAGTAACATCAAATCGGAGGTTTTAAAATTCAATTTCAATTTTCAGTTTTCAATTTCCACCTATATATGCATGCCCGTTCACTCAGAGTGAAAAGTTCATGCAGACATAAATGGAGATCAAATGGAATTAATGTGTTGTTAATATGAAACAAATATGCAGTTCGTCAAAAGTATTAAATCGTATATGAGAATTCAGCAGACAACTTAAAAATTCCGAAAATAATACAATCTATACTTATACTTAACAAGAATTAGAGTTCAAAATGTGTTAAACCACAGGCATACATGTATCGCGTGTAGTGAAATTTACATGAAGACTGTGCACTGACTTTGACAGATCTATACATTACGAACGAAAATAGTTCCGAAGAAACTTGTATAATATTGATTTTTGTTTGAGTCTAACAGTGATTAAATTAACAACTTTATCATGACAAGAACTTTGACTGCTAATTTCCTTCAGAAACCTAGGTCAGCAATGTTTTAGAAATGATGTGTATAATTACAGAATGTCGACCAAATTACAGCACTCGATGAGATCAGGATCATACATACCGGTAATATATAATCCCTGATGAGATGTGGTGAGATGGTGGCCTCCGTGAAAAGCATTAACTCATTACCAAACGAAAAAATTTTAGGTTTGTCCAAATCGAAAGCATTTGCAGACGATAGAATAAAAGTGACTGAAAATTTGAAATATATGTTTTGTGAAGGGTAGAAAACACTGTGGGAAAAGGAGAAAATGCTGGTTACCAGCATTTTCTCCTTTTCCTACAAATTTTTCAAAAGGCTTCTTTCTCAGGGTCGTCAAAAGTAAGGATTGTGTGGTAATGTGTTTATGTTAACAAATCTTATCTTTATTATCGGTTAGAAAATTGTCATTGTTCCACTTACCCTAAAGTTGTTTCGGACGACGTCTCTGCCTTTCCACAACAAAAAATGTAGATCAAAATCTAACTAAGTAGAGCAGGTTGACCGATCTTTTTCAACACCATCCGACACATTGAGAAATTTCTGAAGAAATTAGCTTTGAAACAGACCAATTTTGATATTCACTATTGACTGGAATGTTATATTTATTTCTCCAGCAATTTAACTCATTACCAAAGAACAAAATTTTAGGTTTGTCCAAATCGAAAGCACTTGCAAACGACAAAATAAAAGTGATTGAAAATTTATAAATTGTTTTGTGATGGGTAGAAAACATTGTGGGAAAAGGAGAAAATGATAGTTACCAGCATTTCCTTCTTTTCCCACAATGTTTTCTTCAAGCTTCTTTCTCAGGGGCATCAAAAGTAGGGATTGTGTGGTAACGGGTTAAAGATATGTGTCTTGGAAGGAGACCACCTTTTGAAAATAATGTGAAACATAGAAATAGCTTGAAGGGAGTAATTCCGAGGTAATTTTTCCACATTTTTTTTTTCACTGTACTCTTGAATTTACCCTTTATCAAACGACAAAGTCTAGACTCTAGACTCTCAAATCGAAAGCTTCTGCAGACGATAAGTTTGAAAGTGATACAAACAAATTGAATTTCTTTAACAGGGTAGAAAACATTATGGAAAAAGACGAAAATGCTAGTTACCAGCATTTTCTCTTTTTTCCACAATATTTTCAGAATTATTCTCCAACAAAGTCGTTTAAAAGTCTGGATTTGTGGAAATGGATTAAATCTTAATTGATGTTTAACATCCACATCCTCCAAGGATGCTTTTGAAGTCCTCCGCTGCATACTTGCTTCAAGATATACAAAGTTAGGGTTAATAACTCGTGCAAATTACGAACTACTTTTTTAAAATTATTTTGCGCGAGAGTTGCTGGCAGAGTACTTTTTGAAAGACTTGATAGCTTTGGTCATTACTTCGAATTACCTAAAATAGACTTTATTCGAGTTATCATAATCTCGAATAATCGCTATGCTACTTCTTGTCTTCGAATGTTTTCGGGGCTTCCGCTCAACAAATTTTCATGTTGTTACAGACAATTAGTAATTGATGTTTTTTGTCCTTGGACGTCTTTTTCAGATATGTAAATAAGCTTTGTTCTTTTGTAAATGGCGGACCCTTGTGGCGAAAAGTCTGGCCCAAATCTCAAGGAGGAGTAATTATTTCTTTACCCCACCCCATGTGACCCCGCTTTTGTACAATTAGTATAGAGAGACATTGGTAATTCTTAACCCTTTACTCCATAGATACTCATTTTGACGTATCAACAACAGACAGCTTTTGAAAACATTGTGGGGAAAAGGAGAAATTGCTCGTAACGAGCAATTTCTCCTTTTCCCACAATGTTTTCCACTCTATCAGATATTTGTATCCTCATTTGTCCATACTTTTGACATCATATCTTTATTTGCTGCTGAAATGGAAGAGCCTCAAATTGGCATATCAGGTACAGCGTTAAGGCATACATTTTCAATCCTTTCGATGTCACAAGTGAAAAATGCTCTTGCGGAAGATATAGATCAAAATCAGACTGCACACATTGTGCAGTCTGATCTTGAATCTCTATCGTCCGCTTGTTTAGTCAATCCTAAATGATAAAAAAAATCTTATCTAGTTGCAGCGGGTTGTACGATTTCGAAAAAGGATCTAGTTTATACTATATTCGTTGCTTAAAACGTTAAACCTGATTATTGTACATAAGTTCATCTTATCTTACTTAAACTTAAGATTTTTTTAAACATTAAGTGGTGTACTCATCTAAGACGGTGTTAAAAATTACCAGAAGATGTTTTGGATATTGGAATTGGAAATCTTTGGTCAAACTATGTGTGATCCATTTTGCAAAAAAGGACCATCTGGGAATTCTGTACATCAATTATAAAAAAAAAGATCAGTGCAGGTCAGTTTAAGTTGATAATTCAAAATTGATTGTATAACAAGGTACAATGACCACTTTTCATACAGAAAATGTCATTAAAGCGATAAGCAATTAGCGCAGTCTGACCAGGGTTGACAGTTTTCGCAGTTCCCAGAGAGTCCTTTTTCGCGTGATGGGTCACATATATATTTAATGATGGTTTCTTATAGATACTCTCCATACACATCACGTAAACCACTACACGTGCTTTAACCCTTTACCGCATATAGCTTATTTCCATGGCATCTTTAAATGACAGCAAGGATGAAGCCTTATGTGTAAATGACATCTTTTGATAGCATAGAAAACATTGTGACAAAAGGTGAAATTGCTCGTGACGAGCAATTTCACATTTTGCCACAATGTTTTCCAAAGGCTCCTACAAGCAATGTGTAGAAATGAGTATCTGTGGAGTAAAGGGTTAAAAAATGTAAGCGAAATGTATTTAGGCACAATTATTGGCTTGCTCTATGAAAAGGGATTGAAAAAAAAATCAATGATAGAAAATTTGGTAAAGCTTTCAAACTTCTCTGAACTATATGTATATAAAATTCGTCACCGTGACGGAACTGACATATAAGCTACTGGTAAAATATCTAAGTTAAAGAATAAGAAAAAAAATGTGATATATGCTAAAAAAGAAACAAAAGGAAGGGAGTTTTTGGTGTAAAAATAATTTATCCTTTATGTCGAAATAGAGAGACAACTAGGCAACCAGGAAGGCTAACAGCCAAGCTGCGTAGTTTGCTCTGAGATCAGCTGAGTAACCAAGGAAGTAACTATAGTAGCCAGTAAGGTAACAGAGCAACCAGCTTAGTTACTAGGTAGACAGCGTCTCAACACAAAAAAATGTTGGATATGAAGGAAAAGTTTTTTGCTTATAACTACTGATGGATAGAAAGGCACAAATGGAGGAAGCTTGTGACGAAACGTCAATAGGCCAAATCTCAATGTAAAGTTATTATTCCCCTCCTTTATTTCTCAGAGTATGAGTGTTTGTCAGAGGTAGCATTAGCAAAGAGGCGCATGAGCACTTTGTATCACCCTTCCGGCGACAAAGACGAAACTTGTACAGAGATTGCAGTCTGATCTTTGAATCCAAATTGTGTCGCTTGTTAAGTCAAACCTATAGAACAGAAACATTGTTGAGTTGCAATGGATTGTATATTTTGCGATGTCGACAGAGGTCGAGTTTCTAGATCTGGTGCTGAGAGTGATAAAGCTTTCCATTTAATTACCTTTCATCTTATAATTGGCTTGCAACACGCATAAAGGGACATTTGGACATTTGCGTGTGGTGTCGTTTCGGATCAGCTTGCGCGGTCCGCGCACGCTAATCCGAAACGGCACTTTACGATTACATTTGATTTTGTGCTACAGTACACTTGTGCAAAACATAAAGTTGCATAAATTCGGAAAGTGTCGTTTCGGATAAGGCGGTGAGGGCTGCGCGACCTGATTCGAGAAGACACTTCATATGACAAAAATATCACCCAAAGATTGGGAAAATATGAGTTGTTTAACAGAAAGCTGACAGTTTGTTATTATACGATCGGTAAAAGTGTTAGTCGCCTGGATAAAAATGAATGTTAAAACGAGGTATAACGTAAATAAAAAATAGACCGACTCGACAATTTCTCTTCTACTTTTGAAATTCATTTTTGACCAACCCAAATCGGGTACGAATGAATTTAACTAAATCTATTTGAATGATCAAGAAATACGTAGTTTCGTTCAAAGAAAAGGACACAGTATGATTTTTGTTTCATCCTTTCAGGTAGGCAATCGAGAAATATCGGTGAAATTTTTTTCGATATTTCATGGTAACGACCAGTGAAAAAAACGATTTTTATATTCCATTTACCTAGGTTATATGCCCGTGACTCACAACCAGGTGGAAATATGACGTCATTTAGGCCCTACTTTACATTTTTCGCACTTGACGAAATACCAAGGGTGACAACCTACATCATATCAGAGGTGTCGGAATAGCCGCCATTCTGTGCGTAAAGTGCATATTAATTACTTTAAAAAGATATATGAATCTAAAATTTACCTAGAATACCTTCTTCATCTGGTGACGGTAAATATATTTGTCCTATTCGTAAACTCAAAATGCCATGAAACAATGTTGTAGCTCTAAACCCTTCAACACAATTATTCTTAACGGCATTGTATACGAAATCTATTTTTAAATCGCACATGTGTCACCGGCTTCGAAAATTGTGCGAAGGTAATTGCAAAATCAACGAAACTAATGAACAAAATATCAATGTATACTGACGAAGAAAGTTGTCAAGTACCAAGTGTACTGCTTTATTTGGACAGATCTTCAATAACAATAATGTACAAGCTGAAAAACTTGCCTTTTAAAACGAAAATGGCGGATTTAAAAATGTCTCCGATGACGTATGCTATGACATAGGTTGTTACCCCCGAAATACTGTAATGTTTTGCTATGAAGAGTGGGTACGCCACGGGGAATAACTGAAAAGAACTGTACTGGATTTTGATAAAGTTCCTCCCTGGAAGGGTTAAAAGCATGAAATGAATAGAATATTTTTCTTTTTTTTTTCGGTTAAAGATCGATATTTCTTTAATCTCGTGAATACCCATCTGTAATATTTTCACGAGCGGTGCATGATGTTCACTCGATGAAACAAATTTCGATCTTAAACTGAAAAACACATTCTCATTTTTTATGAAAAGACTGCTGCAATAAAATGTTCCAATAATCTAAAATTTGATTCATATGCTTCAATATTAATGCTCGAAATAGAATTTTAAGTGATCTTTATGACAGCATCATCCCTGAACGTTAACGATATTAATCTTTATATTAAAGTGTGGTTATTATATCTAGGACAGCTGCACTCATTGCTTCCTAGATTCTCTCAGTGTTTAATGTATTTATCAACCTAGTATCTATGACCTTTATTTCTTGCAAATGGTAACTTGTAAGTTGAGGAAGTATCAAAACCATGTTGCTGAATACTACCTTTCTGTCTGTCTGTCTGTCTGTCTGAGCTGAAGTGCTTTACAAATAAGGCATTATTTCTCTCATCTGCAAGCTTAAATATGGTAGAGGGAGAAATATCTCATAGGGAGTATTGGTACAATACAGCAACAACTGAACTATTATGACACGGTATATATATAACAGTGCCATTTTTCCCGTAAAAAGTTGGATCTAAGGGCATTATGATAATCTTGTACAAACATTCAGAGCACATCGGTTAGAAAAGAAGCCCGGATCGAGGATATTGAAAGTACAAAGCCGTTGTAATGCAGAGAAATGATCCTCCCTACAAAATGACCCACTGGTCATTTCACTATGTAGTGAAATGACTCATGGGTCATTCTGTAGGGGAGTGTCACAGGATCCTGTAACAGCCACTGACTGCAAAACACTAAACCAAGTGGTTCATGCTTGGTCTTAAAGAACAAATCATGTGTGACGCATTACGCGAAAAGGGACCATTTAGGAATTGTGTACATCATTTAGATAAAAATGGATCAACGACAGTGCAGTCAATTTCGGCTGATAATTAAATCAAAGCGTTGAGAACGCTGAAGTGGTATTTCTCAAGGAACCCTGGCATTGCGTGGAATTAATAGTTTGAAAGAAAAGGCATCCCCAACTTTCAGCTGCAGGTCGAGCAAGAGTTACTCTCCTTGGAACTTATCGATTATCTGGTCCGAAAGGATTTCCGATAACGGCCTGTCATATAGGATTCAGAAGGGAAAATTTTTTGATCGACTAAAACACATTTTTCTTCTAAAATGATTAAAATCTATAACGTCGTGAAGTATTCTGTAATATCTCTACTTTACTTCAATATAATTTTAATTCCTGTAGCAAAATGGGAAGTTGCGTCCATTTTGATTTAAAGTTACTGACCCATTCTCCTTCTTATTTCTATATAAAGGTTTAAGAAATTTGCTCTTGCGCCGTTTTTGACGCTAAATAACATAAAAATGAATTGCAAGCAAAAAATCTATAACGTCTTGAAGTATTCTATGTTTTGTTGTGATTATGATCAAAGTATTCGTTTACATTTGTGAAATTGACATCTTGCGTCCATTTTAGTTTAAAAACGACACTATCGTTAATTTTTGTATAAAAAATGCAGTATCGAGCAAAGCGAGATTTTAAGACTGGGTGAAAAGATTTAGCAACGGATAAAGGGAAGATAAGAACTGATGACATGATAACCTTGTCTGTATTGTTTTGTTAAACCTGGATCCTGTTTTTACACATTGTCCAAATATATAATGACTGTATTAATCATTTTTATACATGTACGTGTATATTATTTGCATCAGTGAAAACTTTTAAGAGATTTGTAAAAACCATTATTTTCCCAGTATCGTCTTTTTTAATTCTTTTTGGAAAATAATTTCAATTTAGTTAGCATAAATTTCTTTAAATTGCATTTTTATTTATTTCTTTTTTCTTTATTTCTAAAGAAAATTGAATTTGTTGTACTATTGGATCATTATAGTAATTATGCAGTCAATAGACCAGTAACAAACTGTACAAAACAAGCAGTCTGATCCTGGGCCGAATCGGTTTTATTTTATGTGTCGAAATTCTTTTGGCTTAAAAAAATTGACGTATCAATATCAATATGTGACTAAAATCAGCAGAAAACAATTTGCGTTTTGAGAGTATTGATGTGACCCGTACAGCACACTCCCGAATTTCAACGGTCCTGCATAAAACCTTTTGAAAACATTGTGAGAAAAGGAGAAATACCAGTATCCAGTATTGTTTCCTTTTCCTACAATGTTTTCTACTCTTTTAAAGTGAAGAATATCAATTTAGCTACATTTGATTTATTTTCTGAAATTGCTTTTTTTCTAAGTTGGTGAAGTCAAAAAGTTCTCCATATGGGAAAAGGTTTTAAATTATTGACTTTTGAAAACACATGAGAGGGAGAAAATACATGTGATCAGATTGAAAATAGCGAGGAAATTTGAATATGTGAACTGTCGCCATAAAATACTTCTGAAAATGCATTAATCATCACACATTTGCAAGTAAAGAGCTAAAGAGAGAAGGCGGCAAATTGGACTTCCTTATACAAGATCTTCTTAAACTTGACTTTAAATCCTTACAAATAATCTCATAAAAAAAATATGATCTTTGTTTAAACATTTAGTTTTAATTTATTCAATATACTAACATCATTCATTTACAACAACATGTATTGCGAAAAGGATTGAAACGAAAGCATCAAAGCTTATATGGTTCCTCTCCCTAAAGAAGTCTGATTTTTTTTCCTGATACATGTACGTTCTTTCCGATTACCCCGTATAAATGTATCAATGTATACCATTACGTAACACCAATCAAGATACCCGATAGGCGTCTTATCTAACAGTGAGACTCGGTCATTATCGGAGAACTCCGGCACAATGCAAACGATCAGGGAAAAAGAAAGAAAATACGATAGTTGCTTTAAAAAAGGTGTAAAAAGGGCTAAAAATGTATTTTCTAAATGACTGAAAACTACGCCATATTCAAGAACAATAAATAAGCTTTCTGACCTCCCTGAAGATAATTTTGATTTTCCAACAATGTTGTGCAGGCTGATTTATGTTTACCGTGTGCTCACAAAACCACTGACTTCTAAAAAATGACGAAATTATTTTAAAAAGAACTGACCTATTGAACATAAAGGTTAAAAAATATAATTTGTGTATGGTTGGTTTGTGTATGATAGATCAGACAATACCTGTGTGGGCTGATCTACCACCACACTTTCCCCAGCCTAATATACATTTACGTACATGTATTTGTGACGATGCTATGCAAAACAATTACAATAAAATGCCGTCTGTTGACTATGTAATAGCTCTATGCAACAGGTTGGAGATTAATGTTTTCAAAAACATTGTAACAAGAGAAGCCTCTTCATAATATCCTTAACTTTGTTAGCTATATTAGCCATTCAGAAATATGTCTAACCGAAGTATTTTTACTATTGTACCATTTTTGTTGATAAATCAATAAAAATATCAGAGATTGAATTCAAAATTATGATGAAAAAATCAGAGATAAAATTCCAAAGATGCAGTAAACATATGTGCTGTTACATTTCGAGCGTTCGTGTCGCGCTCCTCCCCCGGCTTTAGCCTCATCATAAGAAACTTGTACTGCGGATATTTTTCTTTTTTTTTTAACTCTTCAGGGACTGGCAATGTATGACTGTCCCAATATTTAAAGCAGTTGTAGACAACGCAATAAATATGGCTCAAATTATTCAATTTGTATCAATTAAGGCATGACAACATTGCTTGAAAAAGAGCAAATGCTGGTCAAAAGCATTTCTATAGCTGACCATAATTTTTCAAACGCGTGCTTTCCGTAAAATTTGAGGTAGATCAAACTGCAAGACCTGAAAGGAAAACAAATCCTACAAATTTTGGTACCCCAGTAATTTACAACCCCATATATCCCGCAGAGTTGTTTTCCAATAAATTGAAACCCTCTACACTCGAAGCGCGAAATTCGGGTTATAAGTGCAAAGGGTTTGTACAGATCGCCAGTCAATATATAATTCCGTATGTGATCGATTTCACGGCCAAAAGGGATCAAACTCTCATAATTTAATTGGCTTACATAGCGGTCAAATAACAGTTACCGGGTTTGATTTGCATGATAAAGTTGGCCATGAGACACATTGTTCAAATATTGGCTTAAAAGTCAACCCACTAAGCAAATGAGTACCTTTTCGGTTGAAGGGAGAGTGCTCATGTGCCTTAAAACTATAATTTTGAAATATCTTTATCCTTTTACATTTAATTTCCAACATTACAATGAATTATTTAGATCTATAAATATTCACGAGCAATCACATGGAGAAGCGCGCAATCATAGGACGAACAAGCCATGGAACGAATTGGTTTGGAACGAAAAAGCAGGCAAATTTGTATCAATGAGCCAATAAAAGGCTATGACCGATAGAAGCTATTTTCAATAAAAAATAAGTATCTCAACGATCGATGGCCTCGCCAAATGTATTTTAATATGCCATCTCAAATTGCATATCTGAGTGCTACCGAAAAACTCATTTGCCGGAGAAAATATGAGTTTAACTGGGTTTATTTCCTTCGGCTTTGCACAAAATAAGATACATGGTTACCAAAATTCAATCTTGAACTCATAGTGGTATTGTCTTCGACAAATACCACAAAAATGATTGTATAACAACGTACAACAAGGTACAGTGACCACATTTCATACAGAAAATGTCATTAAAGCGAAGAGTGTCAACCCTGGTCAGCCTGCGCAATTAGCGCAGTCTGACCTGGGTTGACACATTTCGCAGTTCCCAGAAGGTTCTTTTTTGCGTGATGGGTGAAAAATGTGCAGAAATATTGCCATAAGGATATCGATGGAAGAGAGCAACCACGACATGTATATGCGTGATCTTCTGTACCCAATCCCGAGATTGAACGACCCTGTAAGATGTAGCTTTTGTAAACGTAGTGGGAGAAGAAGAAAATGCCTTTTCTCCTTTCCCAACAATGTTTTCCAGCATTTCCTCCTTTCTCAACAATGTTTTCTACCCTGACTAAGAAGTTTTTTAACTAATATCTCTTTCCAATTTGTCGTCTTCAGAGATATTTAATTTTGAAGCGCCTGGAATTTGTCGTTTGGCTATTAATTAAACAAAAAGCTAAAGATAAGGAATGAAAAGGGTTTGATACTTCAACCCTTTACCAAATAACACCGAGTTTTCAAATGAACAGTCTATAGAAAACAGACTTTGGAAAACATTTTAGGAACAGGACATATCTTGGTAACAAAACTTTTTCCATGTCCCACAATGATATATCAATCCAAACAAAGACAATTTCGATCATTTGAGACACATTTAAAATTTATCGTCTGCAGGTGCTTAATTTTGGATAAGTCTAAAATATTGTCGTCTGGATAGAAAAATGACGTCTGCAAAATAAGGAAACAAAATTGCGCGTTATTTACGCTAATGGCTTCTCATTTGAACTGACAAGTAAATAGACTGGGGTTACTCCATATCGGCGATACAAACAAATCGTCGGTTTACTTCAAAAACAATGTAACTACAGCTTGTTATATATACTAGCTGTAGTTACGAGGTTTTCGAAGTAAACAGACGAAATACAACCGTTTGAATGCTGTTTTTGAATAGTGTTTATTGATAAATAACACATAGCGTTTTTCAAAGAGCAGACTACATCGTCTTCCAAGTCTGGTCTTGAAATACACTGACCCTAGCCCCCCCCCCTTCCCCCCCCCCCCCCCCCAAACTCATGTATTTACAATATTAGGAGGAAAAGGATTAAGAAAACATTGTGATGGTAACTAACATTTTCTCCTTCTTTTTCAATGTTGTCTATCCTGTCTGAAACTAACTCCGACAATTATATCACAGTTAATTTATCTTCTGCAAACGCTTTCAAATTGAACGATTATACCACATTGTCTGATAGGGAGTAAATCAACAACTCACGCGAAAAAAGGTTGAATGAACTTAATATGAATTCCTTCTGGTTTTTAGAACTAATTCTATCTACTCTCGATTTCATATCTATAAATCGACAAAAATAGTGATGCGACTGAGGGAGAGATCATTTATGCGATATCTCTGTCTGGCGCGACCCTTTACAATGTACTTTTGGCCCGCAACACGCGAAAAATGGCATCTGGAAATTTTCGTAAGGTGTCCTCTCGGATCTGCCTGCGCAATCAGCACATGCATAGGCCTATATGAAAAAGCACTTTACGTTATAATGTAGATCTAATTTTATGTTTTGCGCAAGTCTACTGTGGTACAAAATCTTTTGTAGTCGAAAAGTTTTTCACAAATCTGCTGTATCACAAAGTCTAATGCAGTCGTAAAGTGCCGTCTAGGATCAGCCTGCGCTGACTGCGCAGGCTGATCCGAGACGACACTTTACGCAAATGTCCGATGTCCCTTTTCGCGTGTTGCAAGTCAATTATTTTCGATATTTTGTCGAATTAACAACTCAAAATTTAACGCAGACATAAACATACATAGACATATTTTATTCGACATAAGCTTGTACAGCTTCTAGTCTACATATAAATGGTTACAATACTTATACTGACAAAAATGATAATGAACTAATTTACAAATGAATTCGTAACATGTTACTTGTAGGCTGACATTAGGAAGAGAGACTCCCATTAGAACATACAAAAGACATTAGACTATACATATAGTATGCATTGTGAATTTTCAGTGTAAAAGAAGCTATTCTTTACTCACATTTTACACTTCACATTAAGCAGCTGTTATAAACATGTACATGTATTAAAATGTCTTAATCTATCTTTTTATCTCGTATCTAGACATGGCATTTTCAAGTTTTTCTGTCATATTTCAACTCTTCTCTCTGAAAACGATTTCACTTTCTTGCTTATTTTCTTTCAGTTACTTCTAAATGTATTCATATTTCATGCCAAATAACCTGATGGCTCAAGTCAAGTCATGTTATGTTTTTATTCATAAGCAGCTAAACTCGACTGAGTCTGCTCTTACGTGCAGTGTACATAAAGATCAGACGGCAGAGAACACTCAGTTTTTTCCTAGATATTTATCATCTGAACTTTTCAGCGACAAAAGCTTTACTATCCCAGTAATTGGGCATTTTGTCTTGGACCTGTTTAAAAAATCTATTTTCGTTGCTTGTTCCATTGGATGTATCAATTTGACCATACCAAGTGTTAATAAGTGAAGCCTTACCAGCAGTTAGTTCCAGCAATAATCCAATTATAGCAGGTGAAAGGTGAACATCAGATTGAGTTACTCAACCCTTAGGCTACGCACTAATCGCGACTCACTACCCTTTCATGGACAGTGTAGATCAAGAACAGACAGCACAGAAGGTGCTTTCTGATCTTGGATCTACACTGTCCGATTTCAATGTCGGCTGGAAAGTTTAACTTATTAAGCAGGATATAAATTACACAACTAACTCATTACCACACAATCCAGACTATTGACGACCCTGAGAAAGAAGTCTTTAGAAAACATTGTGGGAAAAGGAGAACATACTGGTAACCAGCATTTTCTCCTTTTCCCACAATGTTTTCTACTTTTCACAAAGCAAATTTCAAATTTTCTGTCACTTTTAATGCTTTCGATTTGGACAAGCCTGAAATATTGTCGTTTGGAAATGAATTAAATGGGCCTCATACATACGAAAAGGACACAGCCAGTCCGTAAGAAAACGAAGCTTTAACTTCAAGTTTAAGTCCTCTGTGGGTAGAATATGCTACATAAAATTGAGAAATGATTACAACAACGCTGGAATGAACTGTAAGAGAACGATATAAGACAGCCATAGCTTTCCATAAATGCAGATCAAAGCTGTAACTTGAGCAGGATCTGGGCATAGTCTAATCATAATCTACTTAACCTACAGGAGCAGCTGAAATCGCCTTCTGATGCCAAAAGAGTCAGTGTTTCCTATGACAGCCGCACTTTATTTAACTCTTGGGGTCCCAAACAAGTGAAAAGAATAATAAAAAAAAATAAAAAGAACCCACTTACTTTCATTTAAAATTTCGATTGGTGAAAATTTTGTTAAAATCTAATAATGTAACTCAAAGACAAGATTGCAAACTTCCTTGAAGTCTGCTCCTGATCGACACAAGGTATACCCTGTTTAAAACAAAAGGGAACAGCTTTCCCTCCAAGAGCTTTGAAATCTTACATTAACCACAGTGATCAAATATCGAGAGAAATATGTCTCGGTATCACTTGGGCTAATTATCTGCCGCTATCAAATAACTCGTAAAGTACCATAGATGTAAAGCTCAGTTGACAATCATTTCCTAAACCCTTTCCCAAACAAAACATTTTAGATTCTTCCAAGTTAAAAGCATCTGCAGATGATTTCATCGCAGTTGATGCATATAGGAACTTAAGGTCTCTGATAGGGTAGAAAAAAAAACATTGTGGGAAAAGGAGAAAATGCTCGTTACTAGAATTTTCTTCTTTTCCCTAAATGTTATAAAAGAGTGCTTAAACCTCGGGACTGTGTGAAACAAGGGTAAAGTGTTTGAGTGCGAATGGATTTTGGAAACCGTTTAACCCTTTCGGCGCCATTGGCAAAAATAGTGACTTTTGCGGACACCAAAGATCAAGATCAGACTGTTCAAAGATTAGACGACAGAACGTGCAGTCTGATATTTGATCTATATTGTCCGCTTGTGTTATCAAGTCTATACAATCAAAACACTTTTGTAAGTTTCAATGGATTGTATTTAGAGTCGTAGAAAGAGGAAGAATTTATATCTATTTGACGCTTAAAGAGTTAAAATTTAAATTTGACGGTGGAAAAGCTGGAGTCTGCACCCCACATCTCCAGTCCCTCTAACTGTCCTTATCGTTGTCTGCGCATGTCATATTGTTCGGAGATTCCACTGTCTTATATGACGCATCATTAGTTAGCCCCGAAAGCAGGCTGACTAATTTTACGCTCTATAAAGTAGCAATGTTGAAAATAGCTTTTATCAATACGTTTGAGGAGAAATGAGACCTGCTTTAGGTCCACATTTCTCAAAACTGCTGATCATATAGCTAAGTGAATTGCACGAGGTAGTGTTTTATTGAGTAAACGTTTATTTTAGTTTGAAATTCAAAGTAGGTAACAATTGTCGTGTAGGAAAGTGGTTCGGTACTGTACCCAGGATGCCTAAATTAGATGAGTATTTATAGAATGCCATCTAGCGGGAGATAATGCTGTCCTTATAGCTTGAAGGTACGAAAGCAGAGGGCGATCCTTTCTAAACAGGGCAACCTGCAAGGTATATACCGTTCGTTCGAAAAACGATTGTTTTAAAATCAATTGTGTGTCTAAAAGAAAAGTACATGGATTATAAATAACAATTACAGGAAAATACCAGTAGTCTCTGCTTTATAATTACGACAGTATACGATATAAAATATCACGCTACTCTTTTTATCGTTTTATCCATTATCCTGATAAATAACTGAAACCAGTTTTCCAATTAGATAGTAAAGTAAAAAAATATTGCTGTCTAAAAGTTATGCTTTGGGGAATAATAACTCCTTATCAGATAGTGTAGATCCAAGATCATACTGCACGTTCTGTGCAGTCTGATCTTGATCTATACTGTCCGCAAGAGGTCAGTAAAACGCGCTCAGCAGCCTAAGATTTCAGTTTATATGAACACCGATATGTTAATTACCGGTTCCTCAACTTAACTAACATGAACCTCATTAACTACCTCAATACCAAACATTGAAATTCGACTTCATTCGCGGTTGAAAATACAAAATCGCACTCAGAAAGAGTTAAGTCTAATCGACTTGACAAAACAGGTGAACGGAAGAGATCTAAGATCAGACTGTAGGCTCTCTGCAGCCTTATCCTAATCTTTGCCCTCCGCCAAATCTAGGACTTAAGATCGCTTGTGTGGCCATAAGGGTTGGTTCGTCCTGATTATTATTTCTTTTAACTTTAACGAACGACAACATTTTAGACTCGTTCAAATTGAAAGCATTTACAGGCGACAAAAATAGATTAATTCAATAAGTGAAATTTTGTTTTGGGAAGGTTAGGAAACATTGTGAAAAAAAAAAGAGGAAATGGTTGTTACCTGCATTTTCTCCTTTTACAACTTTCTCAGGGTCGTTAAAAGTCGGGATTGTGTGGTAAAGGGTTAAATACATATACACCAGTCCTTTGATATCAATTTCTGAGACATGCTCTATGAAAAAGGGATTTAATATATCTCCGCGATCCATGGTTACAGGTAAGTCATTACATAATTGCAGATTTCTGTCGATCGACTTTATCATGAGGTAGACTGGACCTTGAACATACAGAAAACTAACTAATTGCGAAAAGTTCTGATCCAGATCAACGGACTGCGTAGGCTGACCTAAGGCGATACTTTTCGCAGATGCATTAAGCCTCCTTTTCACAGAGCATGGCATAGGCAAGCAATTACCTCATTAATTAGAGTACATGTATTTGAGGCAAGTAATTAAAGTGTTGGTAAGAATTTTCCACTAGGCGCTGTTACTAAAACAAGGTTAAGGACATGTGTCCTTGTTTACTAAGAGTGCATGGGCCAACATGGCACCAAATACTGTCTAGTTGGTCTTAACTCTTTACCGAACGAAAAATGCTAGACTGGCCCAAATTCAAAGCATTTACAGACTACATAATTAATGGGACTCAAATACTTTTGACGAGTAGAAAACATTGTGGGACAAGGAGAAAATGCTGGTTACCAGCATTTTCTCCTTTTCCCACAATGTTTTCAGAAGGCTTCTTCCTCAGGGTCTTTAAAACCAAGGGTTGTTTGGTACAGCATTAACTTCAAATCAACTTTTTGTCCACCCGGTGATATTCAGTGTGGAAAGAGTGGGCCAAGATCAGCCTTCGAGGAGTTTCAGTCTGATCTCATACTATTCACTTCTATGCCCAAGGTCTGCGCTTCAACATTTGGTCATATAAATTGGTTTTGGTAGAAAAAAAAAATACAGACACAAAAAATCATTTCATTCAACTGGGGGAAGATTTTGATAATAAAAAAATTGTTGCCAAATATTTTTAAACCTTGGGCTGCTAAGCGCGACTCATTGACCTTTTGCGGACAATGCAGATCTGGATCAGACTGCACAGAACATGCAATCTGATCTTGGATCTGCACTCTCCGATGCGGAGATTTTTATTCCCTTAAACATACTTTTGAAATAGCAACACATGGGTTTTTACTATCGAATCGAACACTTTGGTTTAGTTATTTAGCAGGACAAGGGTTAACACCAAGGTGCTGACAAATTTTTGGACATTGTAGATCAAAATCAGAGAGATCAATAATCAATCCGATCAAAATTGAATCTAAACCGTTCAGACACGGCGATGACTTTTTATTTGCGAAAGTATAGCAGCATCTAGGTCGTAACCATTGCCAGAACTTTTAGTGTATTTCGTTAGCTGTTGAAGAGTCATTTGTTCTGAGAATAGAACTGTGTGCGTCTCTGTCTATTCCCCTCTCCCCTTCTGTATGTCTACCTCTTACTTTACCCCCAGCCCACGACTCCTATTCTAAAGAAACTCACCGAAACTCGAGTTAAAGCTAAGGACGACAGTATCTGCTTCTTTTTTTATTTTCGACTTGCTTCCCAAGACATTGCCGACTTACATTTTTTTCCGCTTGTTTTTTGCTGTTAATTTAATCTGAAATGGTACCTGCGCACGAGTGCCTGCGCGCTCTTGTGAAAATATTACCGATGATGTTCATTTGATAAAGTCAATGGATCTGCAAATAGTATCGACCCATACCAGCATATGCAGTCAGTGGAGGCTGACACGGGTCCATTGGTTTTGCTATTTCATGGGTAAAGCTACAGCATGCGAAAAGGGGCATTCGGACATTTGCGTAAAATGTCGTTCCGGATCAGCCCGCAATCAAGGCAGGCTGATCCGAGACGACACTTTCCGATCGTGCGTGATTTTTCTGTATCACACAAGTCTACTGTAGGACAAAATCTAATGACGATGTAAAGTGCCGTATCGGATTAGTCACCGAAAGCCCCTTTTCGCATGTTGCAGGCCTTATCATGTATTCTTGTCCCATTCTCTATTCGCCCGAACCTAATCCAAAACCAGTTCTAAATAAATCCTTGATCCAAATCCGGGCTAATCTCAACAGTGACTCGCATGTTGCCGTATGTGTGTTTGGCTGTATTTTGCGGACAGTCTCGACCATAAGTGGACATAAGCGCAGCGAGATCTTGACCAGTACTCTGCGCTTATCTTATGGTTCTTTATTTTACACGATTTGCATTCCAAACGTTGCAGCTGTATCAACCATATTTGATCGTCGATTTTTGAATTCGTCCAAATCCGAAACATCTGCAGATAACAAATTTCATATCCTAGGTGGATACTGTCTTTGAAAAGATAAAAAAAAAAACATTGTGGAAATAGAAGAAAGTGTTGTTAACCAGCATTTTCTTCTTTCCAACGACTTCTTTTTAAGAGCCGTCTTACCCAGTGTCGGTAAAACTCGGGATGTGTAGTGAAGGAATAAAGGTCATGTAAAGAACGGAAAGAATTAAACCCAAAGGACATTGTAAATTACAGAAGAACCGTCACTTGTCTATTCAACCGATTAAGGAAGATCAATTACTGTTATAATAGACAGCAAATCACAAGAAAACTGTTGATGGAGGAATGTAGAGGTACAAAACTGTGTCCATTGGCGGGTAAAAAAAATGTCTATTGGCGGGTACAAAACTACATGTCTATTGGCGGAGAGACTACTACTGTAGCAGGGTGGCTTTGTAAAGAAATATACCAGAACAGGACAAGCTACTATTGTTGTAGGGTGGGGATTGTAATGAAATATAACAGAAAAGGGACAGACAACCACAGTTGTAGAGTAGGGGATTGTAATTATATATACAAGAAAAAGGACAGACTACTACTGTTGAAGGGTGGGTGTTGTAAAGAAATATACCAGAAAAGAATAGACTACTACAATTGTAGGTTGGGGATTGTAATGAAATATACAAGAAAAAGGGGTCAGACTACAACTGTTGTAGGTTTAGGGGTTGAAGTTAAATATTCCAGAAAAAGGACACACTACTACTGTTGTAGGGTGGGGATTGTAATGATACATACCAGGAAAACGAAAGAAAGACTACTGCGGTTGTAGGGTGGGGATTGTAATGAGATATACCAGAAAAAAGACAAATAACTATTGTTGTAGCTTAGGGGGTTTTAATGAAATATACCAGAAAAAGGACTGACTAGTATTGTTGTAGGTGAGAGCGTTGTGATGAAATATACCAGAAAAAGGACATACTACTACTGTTGCAGGGTGGTGGTTGTAATAAAATATACCGGAAAAAGGACATACTACTACTGTTGCAGGGTGGTGGTTGTAATAAAATATACCGGAAAAGTAGGGTGGGGATTGTAATAAAATATACCGGAAAAAGGACATACTACTACTGTAGTAGGGTGGGGATTGTAATAAAATATACCGGAAAAAGGACATACTACTACTGTAGTAGGGTGGGGATTGTAATGAAATATACCGGAAACAGGACAGACTACTACAGTTGTAGGGTGGTGATAGTAATGATATATACCGGAAAAGGTACATACTACTTCTGTTGTAGGGTGGGGATGGTAAAGAAATATATCAGAAAAAGGACAGACTGCTACAGTTGTAGGGTGGGGATTGTAATGAAGTATACCAGAAAAAGAACAGACTACTACTCTTGCAGGGTTGGGGATTGTAATCAAATAAACTAGAAAAAAGACAGACTACTACTGTTAAGGGTGGGGATTGTAATGGAATATACCAGAAAAAGGACAAACTATTACTGTTGAAGGGTGGGGAGTGTAATGAAATATACCAGAAAAAGGAGAGACCATTACAGTTGTAGGGTGGGGATTGTAATGAAATATACTAGAAAAAGGACAAACTACTACTGTTGTAGGGTGTGGATTGTAATGAAATATACTAGAAAAAGGACAAACTACTACTGTTGTAGGGTGGGGATTGTAATGAAATATACTAGAAAAAGGATAAACTACTACTGTTGTAGGGTGGGGATTGTTATGAAATATACTAGAAAAAGGATAAACTACTACTGCTGTAGGGTAGGGATTGTAATGAAATGTATCAGAAAAGGGTCAAGTTACTACCGTTCTAGGTTAGGGGTTGTAATAAAATATATCAGAATAAGGACAAGCTACTTCTGTAATACGGTAGGGAATTGTAATTAAATAACTGGAAAAACAACACTACTATTGTTGTAGGTTAGGGGGATGAAATGATGCCAGGAAAGGGGAAAACTACTGCTGTTGTAGGGTGGGGATTGTAATGAAATATACCAGAAAAAGGACATACTAATACTGTTGTAGGGTTCGGGTTGTAATGAAATATACCAGAAAAAGGACAGACTACTGCTGTTGCAGGGTGTGGTTGTAATGAAATATACCAGATAACGGACAGACTACTGCTGTTGTAGGGTTGGGGTTGTAATAAAATATAGCAGAAAATCCTTGTAAACTTTACATATAAAGTATTTTAAATAATTCTGTTAAATCTGTTGGAGGCGACAGCAACTGCTTATTTCTTCATAATCCAGATACTTTACAACCATCAAAAAGAGGCTCTTTGCAAACATTGTGGAAAAAAGGAGAAAATGCTTGTACCTTGTACTTTCTCTTTTTTTCTCACAATGTTTCTACCTCTACAAATGCCAAGTTCAATTTTTGAGACTACAAATGCTTCTTATTCGGATGATGTCAAAAGTTTTCTCTTTTGTTAACAAATTGGGAGTGTAACTTAAGCTGCAAGCATTTTCTAACCTTTTATGAAGGGACAAAGTTTCTGAATTTTCCATGGTGGAACTACTTTAAAGGGTCAAATAAATGTGGCTTGCATGATTGAATTTATCTTTGAAAGGATAGAAAAACCTTGTGGGGGGGGAGGAGAAGAGCTCTCCCCATCAGCTCCGTGACAGAGAGTAGTAATCATCGTTTTCTCCTTTTCCTTCAATGACTTCTACCATGTACAGAATTACATATTATTGTCTAGTAAAGACTTAAAGCTTTTAAAACCATCTTGGATTTCTAGCTTCTTGAGACAGATTTCAGTCTATGGACAATACCATCTTGTAGCAATATCAAGGCAGTTTCAACAGAAATACCTCTCAAATTCTCAAACAGTATTGATCACTGGTCAGTATGCATCCTTAACAGTCAAACTGTGATCTAAATTGTCTGAGATCAGTGACTTCTGATACCCTTGTTATGCCTGAAATCTGCTGCTATTTGATAAAAGTAGATAAGAAGTAAAAATAACAAATTGGACAAAAATGTGATTATTAATTAAAACTTTAATACCCTTCCTCACATAAGTCAAAAACAGAACGGTATCACAGTAACAAAAACCATATACAAATGACACGAACCACAAAAAATGCTTATTTATTTTATAAGATTAAGCACACTTTACTAACATTTAAAAACAATATCTATTCACAGGCAAAATGAATGTAAAAGCTTTTGACTCAAGTTTCCATAAAAGTCATCTTGATATAAAAACTGTTTCAATAAAAAAATTAAATTAATTTTCGCAATGGCAAAACCCAGTGTTATCACATAATTATTCTTCCTTGTTTTAAGTATAAAATTCTCATTACAAATTTTCTTATCTTATACATGTTTGAGACAAACATTGTTAGACATGACTATTGACATCTTTTTTGACTTCATACTAGGAAGTTAATACGGTATAACATACGGAAATCATCATGCCCAAATATGTGGTATCTCATATTTCTGACCAAAATTTAGTAAATCTAATGTTATTATAAATGTTGTTAAAAAGATCTAATATTTGTTGCCTTTTAACTGTTTACCAAACGACAAAACTTTGGACTTTTTTAAATCAAAACCAATAGCAGACAATAAAATAAACGCGACTCAAAAATTGAAACCTGACTTTAAAAGGGAAGAAAACATTGTGGGAAAAGGAAAAAATGCTGGTTACTAGCATTTTCTCCTTTTTCCACAATGTTTTCAAAAGGCTTCTTCCTCAGGGTCATGAAAACCAGCAATTGTTTGGTATAGGCTTAACCCCTTTTTACCAGAGCACAGACCAAATTAACAAGCATAGACAAATAATAGAATCACTACCAGTCACTTGATTGGTTAATACTTCTCATCATCACCAAATAATTGAGCAGCAAAAAAAATCTGTGCTTCTAACCTCAAAAAGTATGCATACATCACTTAATCCTTCAGTTGTAAAACACAACTCTTAGCACTTTAGCTTGCATCATAGATCAATGTAAGACTACACAATACACAGTCAGATAATGGATCTATACTGTCTGATATGGTAATTTTTATTTTCCAAACAAAAAGAATTTAAAAACCAAATATTTTAGGTTTTTACCATTGGTGAGGGTAAAGAAAGCACAAAGCATGGAAAAGCCATGTAACACTGTCAATGACAATGTATCTAAAATAAAATTAACCCATTACTGCACAATCCTTACTTTTGATGACCCTGAAAAAGAAGCCTTAAACAAAACATTGTGGGAAAAGCAAAAATGCTGGAAACCAGCATTTTCTCCTTTTCCCACGTTTTCTACCCTTCACAAAACACATTTCAAATTTTCAGTCACTTTCATTTTGTCATTTGCAAATGCTTTCCATTTGAACAAACCTAAAAGTTTGTCATTTGGTAATGAGTCAACTCTTTACCACACAATCCTGACTTTAACAGAAGTCATCTGAAAACATTGTGGGAAAAGGAGAACATGCTGGTAACCAGCATTTTCGCCTTTCCCATAATGTTTTCTGCCCATCGCTTAACAAATTTTAAATTTCAGTCACTTTTGTCATCTGCAAATGCTTTTGATTTGGACAGACCTCAAAGTTCGTCGTTTGGTAATGAGTTAAGAAGACATAATTTCACATCTGCACAGAGGGTGCAGATCTATTTCATGATGATTTTACTTTTCCTGCAGCCTCTTCCTGTGCCTTTTTACGCTTTAATGATGCCATCACAAGGTCAACAGCAAGATTCTTGTATCCAATCATAACACTAACAGCAGCTATTCGTTGTATTCCCTGAAAGTTGAAGAAGTATGAAATCATTAAAAATGGAAAGTTCAGGATTTCACTTTCTTTCTGGGCAACAAAGTACAAGGACTTGACCATTCTAAAATTATATGCAGAGGACAAACCAAACCTGGTCCAAATGACAGAAAGTCTGTGACAGGTTACTGTTCTTTGTGGGAAAAGGAAAAATGGTTACCAGCATTTAACCTTCTTTCCCACATAGAATTCTAAAAATTTTCTAGTCAGTTTCATAAAGACACAGGATTGTTTGGTATGGAGTTAAACTTTTGACATACAAACATGATCTGTCTGCAATCATCCCAAATTAACATGAAGGAAATAAATATCTCTGCTGTTTTTACAGCTTTCCAAGTTTGACCTAACACATCATTACAGACAAGAGGACCATGATAGTCTTCTATCGCTCACCTGAGAACTAAGCAGTAAAGGTCTACAATGAAGATAAATACCAAATATCAAAGTTCAAGGTCTAATAATTCTGACAGGGTATGTAACTGTGCAAAATGCATCTTCTACTTTAAGAGAAGAAGATATTTAAGGTTTTCCTTCTTTGTTCCTATGTTTAAAACTTGTGACCCCCAGGGCCAAGCCAGTTTTGACCCCAGAGGCATCATATGAACAATCTTGGTAGAGATCCACTAAGAGATGCTACACACCAAATATCAAAACTCTACATCTTCTAGTTGAAGAGAAGAAGAATTTTAAAGTTTTCCTTCTTTGTTCCTATGTTTCAAACTGGTGAACCCCGGGGCGGGGCCCGTTTTGACCAAAGGGCAACATATGAACAATCTTGGTTGAGGTCCACTTGGAGATGCTACATACCAAATATCAAAGCTCTGCACCTTCTAATTTTGGAGAAGAAGATTTTTGAAGTTTTCCTTCTTTTATCCTATGCTTCAAACTTGTGACCCCCGGGGCGGGGCCAGTTTTGACCCAAGGGGCATCATATGCACAATCTTGGTAGAGGTCTACTTGGAGATGCTATAACCAAATATCAAAGCTCTGCACCTTCTAGTTTCGGAGAAGAAGATTTTTAAAGTTTTCCTTCTTTGTTCCTATGTTTCAGACTTGTGACGCCCGGGGCGGGGCCACTTATGACCCCAGGGGCATCATATGAACAATATTGGTAGAAGTCCACGTGGAGATGCTACATACCAAATATCAAAGTTCTGCACCTTCCAGTTTCAGAGAAGAAGATTCTAAAGTTTTCCTTCTTTGTTGCTATATTTCAAACTTGTGACCCTCGGGATGGGGCCAGTTTTGACCCCAGGGGCATCATATGAACAATCTTGGTTGAGGTCCACTTGGAGATGCTACATACCAAATATCAAAGCACTGCACCTTCCAGTTTCAGAGAAGAATATTTTTAAAGTTTTCCTTCTTTGTTGCAATATTTCAAACTTGTGACACTCGGGACAGGGCCAGTTTTGACCCCAGGGGCATCATATGAACAATCTTGGTTGAGGTCCACTTGGAGATACTACATACCAAATACATGTATCAAAGTTCTGCACCTTCTAGTTTCAGAGAGGAAGATTTTTAAAGTTTTCCTTCTTTGTTCCTATGTTTCAAACTTGTGACCCCCGGGGCGGGGCCAGTTTTGACCCCAGGGGCATCATATGAACAATCTTGGTAGAGGTTTACTAGGAGATGTTACATACCAAATATCAAAGCTCTATGCCTTCTAGTTACAGAGAAGATTTTCAAAGATTTTGCCGTTTTTTTCCTTTTGGTTGCCATGGCAACCAGAGTTATGGCCGGAATTCAATCTCTTAAACAACTGTGGTAGAGCTTCACCCAAGGAACATCCCTGTAACGTTTCATCAATATCGGCTTAGTGGTTTAGGAGGAGATGTTTAAAGAAATTGTGGACGACGGACATTGGGCGATCAAAAAAGCTTACCATGAGCACTTTGTGCTCAGGTAAGCTAAAAACAGAGCAGTTGGTTCACCTTATGCCATTTTTCAATATGTACCTACCAATATTTAACTCTTTACTACATGACAAAATTTTAGAATGGTCCAAATCGATAGCACTAGCAGACCACAAAATAAACATACTAAATAATTGAAAGTTGTTTCCAGCATGGTAGAAAACATTATGGGAAAATGTGAAAATGCTGGTGACCAGCATTTTCTTCTTTACCTAAAATGTTTTCAAAATGCGCCTATCTCAGCGTCGTAAAACCAGGGATTGTTTGGTAAAGGGTTAACATCTATGTCTTCTTACACTTGAATTAGTAGGTATACAAAAGATAAGGGAACCAGTATTGAAAACAAGAGCACCACATCTAGGCGCCAGCAGTTGGCTATAGACATTATAGGTCAAAGTATGATGCTTTCAATGAAAACTCTATGTTGACATGTAGACATGTGTAAAAGAGATTATCTATCCTTCCTGTATACATGTTCCAGTAAATTACCCCTTTCAGAGTCAAAATAGCTAAGATTTGATGTAAATATCTTCAATAATGACAGAGATATCGTGAATTGTATGATTTAGGCCTAAAAAATTATACATCTGTGTTTAGGGTTTCAGTCCCACATACTGTAGTTAGGGATAATTGTTTCCCAAAACTTTTTACACGAAACATTTAGTGAAATCACAACTGATGGATACTTTTTTTTATAATCATGGCGAAAAAGTTTTAGGGTCTGCAGCATTTTCTAGGTAAGGTAGGGAAACCATAAACATACATATTTAATCTAGGCCTTATTGTACAACACAGAAAATACAGACATGGGTATGATGAAACCTCAGTTTTCTTCCAAAGCAGCCGAGTTAAACAAAAAAACAACTACAAAATAATAAAATAAAAAAAAAATCATTAACTCAAAGAGTCACTGGGGTTAAAGAAACCTGTCTCTTCATTTCATACATCATTACAGAAGTCATGTAAAGCAGATTTGATTAAAAAAATGTTATTTAACGAGAAGCAATAAAAATAACTTCATCCTAAAGGCTACAGAAACCATAGAAACCCCTGTTTTAGTCACTGATATTTCCTTATTAAAGCTAAACACATTAACACTTAACTCTTTACCTAACAACAAAATTTTATAGACAAGTCCAAATTGAAAGCAACAAGCCCTGGTACATCAGTCTGTAGCATGCAGGACTCGAGAACACAGGGTCCAGGGTTTGATCCCTCGCTACAACCCCTGGCACAGCCAATTTCTTTCTGATGATTGATGACAGTCATTGCAACAGAACTCATTCCTCTCTGATCTCTGACCATTGTTCAGACCATGATTATGTGGGAAGCAGCCAGTGGCTTGGAAAGAAAGTTGTAAAAGAGACTCCAAGAAAGCATGGATAGGTGCACTAGCCACCACAATATAACAGAAATAATGTTGAAAACTGCATTAAACACCATACAATCAATCAATCAGTCTGAAAGCACTTGCAGCTGAAACAAGAGCCGTCAGAGACGGGTTATGCTCCCCAAACAAGTGCTTGTCATAAAATATATGAAATTGATATAAATTCACTTCTTTTATCCTAAAAGGACCTGTTCATGCCCCCCAAAAATTGAAGAGAAAAGGCAATTACTATCTTAGAGATAGCCAACACAAACTTGTAGAGAACATAAAGCCAACTAAGCCCCCTTTAAACCCCTTTTTCCCATAAGACAATATTGCATCATTGAAATAAATACAATGGGTGTGTGGTATGTGGTATTTCTTATTAATAATTCAAAATTTGAAATTTCATAAAATTTTGAGCAGTCATGCAGTAAATATTACATAAAATGATTTTTTACATGAAGCCCCCGTGACGCAGCCTGAAATTCATAAACCGGAAGAGAGGTACCTGGGCATCGTTCCAACAAGTTCAGATTTGAAATTTCACAAAGTTTTGAGCACTGATGTAGGAGATGCTAGTGAAAAACAATTTTTTCCATGAAGTCCCCTTTTTGCGTGATGCAGCCTCAAATTGAGAAAGCAGGATAGGGGTATTTGCGCATTAATAATTCATAGATTGAAAACGAGATGTTTGTACAACATGTATGCCCCCCTAATGGCATCCAATGTGATAATAAACTCTTACGTTCAAGGTGTAAAAACGAACAAAGGGAAATTACTAAAAAATTATTAATGATGAATTAATAATTCTTGGGCACTGCACTTCCCATTTATGTGAACTATCAACTTTTAAAGTCTCACGATTTTACCTCACATACTTTTTGAGTCATGCTCCAGAAAAAAAATAAGTACAAAAATCAACAAAGGGCAGTAATTGCAAAAATATAATGGGCAGAGTTATGGTTCTTGTGCAGTGCACTTCTCCTGAATAAGATCTATCCACATATAAAGTTTTAAGATGATACCTGAAAAACCTTTTGAGTTATGATCTGGACAAAAATTAAGTATGAAAATCAACAAAGGGCAATAATTCCAAAAATACAATGGGCAGAGTTATGGTTCTTGTGCACTGCACTTCTCCTTAATGAGATTAATCCACCTATGAGGTTTCAAGGTGATACCTGAAATAGTTTTTGAGTTATGCTCCAGACAAAAATTAACTATGAAAATCAAGAAAGGGCAATAACTCCAAAAATATGATGGGCAGAGTTATGGTACTTGTGCACTGCACTTCTAATTAGTGAGATCTATCCACCTATGAGGTTTTAAGATGCTACCTGAAATACTTTTAGAGTTATGCTCTGGACAAAAATTAAGTATGAAAATCAACAAAGGGCAATAACTCCATAAATATGATGGGCAGAGTTATTGCTCTTGTGCACTGCACTTCTCCTTAATGAGATCTATCCACCTATGTAGTTTCAAGATGATACCTGAGATACTTTTTGAGTTATGCTCCGGACAAAAATTAAGTATGAATATCAACAAAGGGCAATAACTCCAAAAATATGATGGCAGACTTATGGTTCTTGTACACTGCACTTCTCCTTAATGAGATCTATCCACCTATGAAGTTTCAAGATGATACCTGAAATACTTTTTGAGTTATGTTCCGGACAAACATGTGGTCTACGGACCGACCGACAGACCGACTGACAAGTGCAAAGCAATATACCCCCATTTCTTTGAAAGGGGGGCATAATAACAAGGGCACATGCTGAAACTTGTAAAACAAGATATAACCATGAAGCTTAATGAAAGTTTGACAAAATTGAACGAGATATTAGTAAAAATTGCAATTTTGCAATAAAGCCCCTTTTTTCTTAGCATTTTACAAGAACCCCCTTTTTTCCACGACAGATGGTCAAATTGAAAAACACAGATAAAGAAACAAGAGCACATGGTGAAACTTTAAAAAAATCAATATTACCATGAAGTTTAATGAAATTTTTGTCCAAAACTGAATGAGATATTAGTAAAAATTCGACTTATGCACGAAACCCCCATTTTCCATGACAGAACGTCAACTTAAAAAACGCCTAGATTAAATATAACAAGGGCACACACTGAAACTTTCCATAAACAATATAACCATGAAGTTTCATGATATTTTGACAAAAACTGAATGAGATATTAGTAAAAATTGCAATTTTGCATTAAGCCCTTTTTTCCATGACATGGGATCAAATTGAAAAACCGAGAAAGATATGTCGGCACCTTACCCTAAGGAGTTCATATATGAAGTTTTATCCAATTTGGTCCAAGGGTTGTGGAGAAATGGCTTCGGACGGACGGATGGACAGACAGACAGACGGACAGAAGGAAGGAAGGACGGACAGACAAAGCGGCGACTATATGCTCGCCCTTCGGGGAGCATAAAAATAAACGCAACTCAAAATTTGAAATTTGATTCCAGCAGGATAGAAAACATGGAACAAGAGGGCTATGATGGCCATGGATGGCTCACCTGAATTTTTGAGAGGACCATAGCCTATTTTTTTTTTTTTTTGAGGTACTGAAACATTGGAAACAAAATCATTATTTTGCCAAGCAAATTTCAAAAGGTCACTTGTAAATTCATTTCAAAATCTGAGCATCAGTTTCGGAGAAGAAGAATTTTCAAGAATTTCTTCATTTCCATATAGTGCAAGTATCCCCCATTCACCAGAGCTTTTTTGAAAAGGGTCACTCAAAGAACATCTCTGCGAAATAATTATAAAATCTGACCAGCCGTTTCAGAGAAGAATTTTCAATAATTTCTTCATGTCCGTATAGTGCAAGTAGCCCCCATTCACCAGAGCCATATTTCTTGACGGATCGAAATCTCTCGAGCATTTTTGAAAAAGGTCATCCAAAGAACATCCATGAGTAATCATTTCAAAATCTGACCCGTGCTTTCAGAGAAGATTTTTTTCACTTCTGTATAGTGGAAGTAGCCCCCATTCACCAGAGCTATGTTTCTTGACGGATCAAAATCTTGCAACAATTTTTGAAAAGGGTCACCCAAGGAACATCTATCTCTGTGAAATCATTTCAAAATCTGGCCCACGGTTTCAGAGAAGAAGATTTTTAAAGAATTTCTAAGAAAATTCCATTTGTTTGCCATGGCAACCACAGTTTTTGACGGAATCACATTCCAGCCAAGTTTGGTCCAAATTGACCCTGCGGTTTAGGAGGAGTTGATGTTTTAAGAATTATTGATGACAGACGACAGACACAAGGTGATCCTAAAAGCTTCCCTTGAGCGTGTTGTGCTCAGGTGAGCTAAAAAGGAGAAAGTGCTGGTTACCAGCCATTGATTCTTTTCTTTTAATGTTTTCAAGTCTTTTATCTCAGGATCGTAAAAACTGGAATTGTTTGGTAAAGGGTTAAAGCACCCATGAAACCTAACTGCCACTTTTAGTCTGGAAATATGACCCAAATTATCAGTTTTATGGTGGCTCTGGTCAAGAATGTCTGAAAAGGGTGGATGGTGAAGATTAAGATCAGACAACACCTTTTGCGCAGTATGATCTTGATCTACACTGGCTGCAAAGGCAACCATAATTGTGAAAGGTGCTTTTAAGGTTAATATTTTCAGAAATTATCACAGCTAGGGGATCTTTTCCAAGAGCACTCCATTTTATACACAAAAACATGGCATATTAGTTCTAATCCCTGGCTACAGTAGCTTTTACAATGTAAATTCTGAATAAAAAAGGGTAATAACTGTGTTAGAAAATATTCTGAATATTACCTTCTCATATGGGTTCTCACTTGAACCCTTTACCAAACAATACTATCTTTTAACAACAATAAGGAAGAACCTTTTAGAAAACATTGTGGGAAAAAAGAAGACAGTGCTAGTAACCTGATTTTTTTCCATTTCCTGCATTGTTTTTTATCCTGACAAAGAATAATTTTCACCACATGAGCAATATTCATCTACAAGCGCTTTGAATTTGGACAAAACTGAAATTTTCTCCCATGGTTCTGAGTTAGAAGTAAACTACTAACAGTTCTTTACAAAACAACCCGTTTTGTTTTTCCTGAGGACAGGCCTTTCAAAAAACATGGAAAATGCAGATATACTGTTGACTAGCATCTTCTCTTTTTTGCATGTTTTCTATCTTTTCAAAGAAAAACTGTGTCACTTAATTCATTACTAAACAACAAAATTTCAGGTTTGTCCAAATCGAAAGCATTCGCAGACGACAAAGTAAATGTGACTGAAAATTTGAAATTTGTTATGTGAAGAGTAGAAAACATTGTGGGAAGAGGAGAAAATGCTGGTTACCAGCATTTTCTCCTTTTCCCACAATGTTTTCTAAAGGCTTCTTTCTCAGGGGTGTCAAATGTAGGAATTGTGTGGTAATGGGCTAAATAATCATAGATTGCAAATGCTCTGATTTGGATGATTACATAACTCCCTTTTCTCCTATTAAAGCATTGGAGGAGTAGAGGCAACAGAGAAAAAAATCTCATCATTTGAACTGCAATTGCACTCAACTGGACAAGTCTACAAGGTTGTTATTTTATGTTCAGCACTGGATTTATTTAATGCAACACCCCTGCTAACATTTATGACCCGTCACACAAAATGGGACCTTCTGAGAACTGTGAAAAGTCTCAAACATGGTCAGACTGTGCAGGCTGACCAACTGGGTCCACACTTTTCGCCTTCATGATATTTTCTGTATGAAAAGGGGTCATTCTACCTTAGTATACAATCATTTTTGAACTATCAACTTAAATTGACCTAAACTGTCTTTTATCTGTTTTCATCTAAGTGAAGTACCAATTTCCCTTTTGGTGTGATGGGTCACATTTGTTTTCAAACTTGTGAGAGACAATGGCATATGCAAAGCCTAACAATTTCTTCCTAATTGTCTCCAAAAAATTGGATACTGTAAATCAAAGACTATACTGCATGCTCTTAGAGGTCTGATCCTGATCCAGACTGTTTGCAGACAGCCTGGAACTCACTCTGAACACTGTTTCAGTTGTTACATTTACCTGTGCTACTACTGTCTTCAGTTCAGATACATCTTGCATCATTACCAGGTAATCCTCAGTTATATTCCATTCCTGTTTAAAACAAACACAAAATTCAATTAATCTCCCTTAGCAGGCATCACCCTTAACCCATTACTACACAATCCCTACTTTTGACGACACCAAGAAAGAAGCCTTTAGAAAACATTGTGGGAAAAGGAAAAAATACTGGTAACCAGCATTTTCTCCTTTTCCCACAATGTTTTCTACCCTTCACAAAACAAATTTCAGATTTTCAGTCACATTTATTTTGTTGTCTGCAAACGCTTTCAATTTGGACTAGTCCAATACACTGTATTTTGTCATTGGGTAAAAGTTAATTCTTCACTAAACGATAAAATAATAGGCTTGTCAAATATGAAAGCATTAGCAGACAGTCTAATTATCAAAGGTGATGAAATTTCTTCATAATTATAATAGAGTAGAAAACATAGGTGGAAAAGGAGAAAATGCTTGTTACTGGCACTTTCTCTGTTATAACTTGGAATTGTGTGGTAAAGGCTTAAACGACCAACCTGCATTTACCATTTCCCTGACAACAAAGTTTTGACTCTTTAAAATTCTAAGTTACTGCAGAATGACAAAAATGATCATGACATAGGTATAAAATAATGAGCTGTAGCGTCTTGATAGGATAGAATATATTTTGGGCAAAAGGAGAAAATGCCAGCTTCTGGTAAATTTCTCTTTTGCCACAATGTTTACAAGAGTGTTTTTCCTAAAGGTTGTTGAAACTGAGAATTGTGTGATAAAATGTTTTTGAAGAATAAATATACTGAGTGTTCTTAACCCTTTACTCCATAGATATTCATTTTGACGTATCAACAATAGACAGCTTTTGAAAACGAGCAATTTCTCCTTTTCCCACAATGTTTTCCACTCAATCAGATATTTGGATCCACATTTATCCATATTTTTGACATCATCTCTTTATCTGCTGCTGAAATGGAAGAACCTCAAATTGGCATATCAGGTAAAGGGTTAACAAAGACAACAATATTGAATTTCAAGAGGACAAAAATCATTGTGAGAAAAGAAGAAAATGCTTATAAGCAGAATTGAATTTTATCCTTGTTCTAAAATGTCATCAATGAAAAAAAAAAAATCGTAGATATCTATAGTAAGATGCAATTTACAATATTCGCTGATAACAGTATGAGGATAATAATGCAACATTTTAACCCTTTACTCCATAGATACTCATTTCTATGCATTGCTTGTAGGAGCCTTTGGAAAACATTGTGGAAAAAGGTTAAATTGCTCATGATGAGCAATTTCACCTTTTGTCACAATGTTTTCTATAATATAAAAATCAAAAAGTTTCATATACACAATCATAAGAAATGGCCTCATCCTTGCTGTTATTTAGAGTCAATTAGAAATGATATAGAAATGCCTTATGGGGTAAAGGGTTAAACAGGGCTATGAGGATTTTTTTCCTTACGCTACGCAGTGTGACCTTGATTCTATACATAAATCTTCTCTTATAATAAATACTTGAAAACAAAACAAAACAGGCTGTCAACAAATAATTTTGATGCAAATTTCTATATATGGAACATTAGTCTTGTTCTGAAAAAGAATAAAATATTTTTTTTGTGGTTTGATAAATGTCATTACGTAATGTTTCAATCCTCTTAACTCTTTACCGAACCGCAAAAGTCTAGACTAGTTTAAATTGAAGCATTTGCAGACGACAATTTAAACATACATGGCTCAATGATGGAATTTGATAGGGTAGAAAACATTGTAGGAATAGGAGAAAATGCGAGTAACCAGTATTTTCTCTTTTTCTCCACAATCTTTTTTCCTAGGGACCTTAGAAGTTGATCTTGTGTGGTACTAAAGCATGAAAATGAGAAAAAAAAGACACTCTCAGACTTGAAATATGACCCAAATAATCACAATTTCAAGGTTGCTTGAAGGTTTCAAGGTTGTTGGACAGTATACATTGGCAGAACATTGAGGGAAAAAGAGAAAATGCTGGTTACGAGCATCAATTTTTCTCCTTTTCCAAAATATTTTCAAAGGCTTTCTTTTTAAGGGTCGTTATAAGTCTTGTAAACAGTTAACCCTTTACCCCGTAATGCATTTCTATGGTCTCTCTAATTGACCCTAAATAACAGCAAGGATGAAGCCATTTCTTATGTGTATATGACACCTTTTGATAGCATAGAAAACACTGTGACAAAAGGTGAAATTGCTTGTGACGAGCAATTTCACCTTTTGCCACAATGTTTTCCAAAGGTTCCTACAAGCAATGCATAGAAATGAGTATCTATGAAATAAAGGGTTAAAGGACATCAAAATATACACTTTATCTCACCATTGTAAGATTCTCCACTTGAAGGAAGAGCTCTGTCAGAGCCCGTGACACAGGGGACAATATGGTGTTGGGTTCCGTCTCCAGCTTCGTCATGTCATTATACAGCTGCCACAATGGCTTTAGTAAACCCAGATTTATTTCCAACTTCGTTAACTTTTGTGACCTGAAAAAGTTATATACAGTAACCCATAACTGTTAAGGCAGATCTATATAAAAATATCTCCTTTAAGAGACCATGATTGTGGGGATTTAAGAAAGGTGGTCTCTTATGGCAGGTGGTCTCTTGACTCATTCCCAATAAACAATTTAACCCTTTACCAAACAGTCCCTGCTTTTTACGACTCTGAGATAAGGAGATAAAAGCCTTTTGGAAACATTGTGGGAAAAGGAGAAAATGTTAACCAGCATCTTCTCCTTTTCACACAATGTTTTCTACCCTGCATGAAAAAAATTATATTTTCAACTTACCTTTAGTTGTTGTCTGCAAATGATTTCGATATGGACAAGTCTAAAATTTGGTCATTTTGTAAAGAGTTAAGACTCATTCAAACTGGAAACATAATTATGCAGATGATACGCTAAAAAATGCTCCAAATGAGCTTGAGCTCTCTCTCAAGGTTGTGAAAACATGAGACAGTTTAGTTCAAACATATTTATTTCACATAAACTTGAGAAACAAGTTCTTACAACCTATACTAATCTCTCTCGATTCTGCTTCCTGGGAACTACACCAGTACTCTCCCCAAAATGTCGGCCCTGAGGAATCCCAACGTAGACACCAGCTTTTGTGTATTGAACATTATGGGACTTTAGGTATCGAGGCCAATGCTGTACCTTACAACCATGGTACCTCTTACCTAGATCTTTCAGTAAAGAGTAAATGAAAATATAAGGTGTCATTCCAATTTCACATTAAGAGCAACTGAACTTATAAAAAATTCTAAATTGCATGTACATAAATATCAATTAGAGAATCTTTTCTTTTCTTTACTTTTGAAAAAAAAGCTTATTCTGTAGTAGTTTTTATTGTGTAAACACACACCCACACAAATACTACAAAAACATGCTCTTCTCTGCAATAGCAACAAAACAAAAGTTGAACCACAGCAAAGACAATCTTTAAAGTACTCTTAATGTACTCTGTCTTTAAAAGCAACTGAAGTCTAAATAATGGCTTTAACACTTTCCAAAATGACAAGTTTTAGACACATTGAAAGGTCACAAAGCAATTTGCAGAAGACAAATTCTAAATTGGTGCAAACAGACTGAAGTTCTCTGAAAGGGTAGAAAACATTGCTGGAACTGGAGAATATGCTGGTTCCCAGCATCTTCTCGTTTTCACACAATGTTTCCCAAAAGGCTTCTCCTTCGGGGTCATTAAAAGTCAGGATTGTTTGATAAAGGTTTCCAGGTTAATTCAGTGCAAGTTTGGATAAACTCAAATTACTCTACATTCATACTGTTTTGGGTCAACTTTTTATTACCTTTAGAAAGAAAGCTTTTGCAACCATTGCGTGAAATGGACAAAATACTGGTACTACCAGCATTCTTTCCTTTTCTGCTGATGTTCTATACGCTATGAAGGACAAATTCTTTCATTTGAACCAAACAGAATATACATTTGCAAATGCTTTCAATTAGGACAAGTCTACATTTTACTTAAGTGGTTAAGAGTTAAACAGAAAATTAATATCTTGTACTAAACAAATATTTCAATTGTCTCAAAGAGGAAAATGCCATTTTTCTTTATAAAACCTCAGACTGAGTGATTTCTGGGAATCCTCTTTCTTTTTGTCCCTGCATGAGTTATAAACAGAAATTCTTGTTCTAGCCTTTTCATCACTGAAATATATTTCTTCTACAATATAGGTTAATGAAATTTCTTTTCACCATTAATACATGTAATAAATAAAAGGGGCTTTTATATCTATTGCAGATGAGACCTTTTGAAAACATTGAAAAAAAGGAGTAATCATTTGTTAAAATCCACTGCCCCTCTTTCAGTAACAATTTGTAACCTGTTAGACATAAATTAAGACAAATATCTTTTCTTTTTTTAAATTCTTATTTCGGATAACATTCTGGGAAATTAAGTAATAGCATATCAACACTTTACTACACAATCCTGACTTTTAACAACCCTGAGAAAGAAGCCTTTTGAAAGCATTGTGAGAAAAAGAGAAAATGCTGGTAACAGCATTTTCTCCTTTTCCTATAATGTTTTCTACCCTTCCGAAAACAAATTTCAATTTTTGAGTTACGTTTCATAAGTCGTCTGCAAGCGCTTTCAATTTGGACCAGTCTAAAATTTTGTTGTTTGGTAAAGATTTAATACCAAAACCAGACATAAAGAAATTCTTACATCATTACACAGGAAATAAATTTTGTAAGAAGTGATTGCTCCTTTTCTGTTTAATATTTTCGGAGCAAATTAAAAATTAGACTTTCTTTCCTGTAAGTTTACCTCCCATAAATTACTTTCACAAGACTTAACCTTTACCAAACAAGCCTGACTTTTAACGACTCTGAGAGAGAAGCCTTTTGAAAATTTTCTGGAAAAATGACAAAATGCTGTTAACCATTTCCCATAATATTTTCTCCTGTATCTATGACAATTTCAATCATTGTGCTAAATTCAAAGTGTTGTCTACAAATGCTTTCAAAAAAGACTAGTCTACAGTTTTGATGTGTGGGGAGAGAGTTAACCCTGTACCACACAATGACAACTTTTGACAACCCTGAGGTAGAAGTCTTGAAAATACTGTGGGACAAGGAGAAACTGCTGGTAACCAGTAATTTCTCAATTTCTTACAATGTTTTCTACCCTTCCCAAATCAAATTTCGATATTACAGCCACATTTGCTTTGTTGTCTGCAAATGCTTTTAAGTTGAACCAGTCTGTAAATTTGTCATTTGGTAAAGAGTTAACACTTTACTCCATAGATAACCATTTTTACGCATTGCTTGTAGGAGCCTTTGGAAAACATTGTGCCAAAAGGTGGAATTGCTCGTGACGAACAATTTCACCTTCTGTCACAATGTTTTCTATGCTATCAAAGGGTGTCATATACCTATAAGAAACAGCTTCATCCTTGCTGTTATTTAGGGTCATTTAGAGATACCATAGAAATGTCTTGTGGGGAAAAGGGTGAAAGACAGAGGCCTTCAATTTTTCCAGCTTGGTGTATTTCTTTTTTACTCTTTACAAAAGGACAAACAAAAGGACAGAATTTTAGACTGGTCCAAATTGAAAGCACTTGTAGACAACAAAACAAATGAAACTCAAAAAATGATTTTTTTTCTACCAAGGTAGAAAACAATGTGGGAAAATGTGAAAATGCTGGTCACCAGCATTTTCTCCTTTTCCCACAATGTTTTTAAAAGACTTCTAACTCAGGGTCATAAAAACCAGGGATTGTTTAGCAACAGATTAACACTTAGAGTATAGCATAAAGCCAACAAAAATGATCACCCTGGAAATTCAACCTTAGTAACTGCAATTATATAGTTGCTTTTGTCTACAGTATTTTCTAATAGCGGTTAGTTTAGATCAGAGATCAGGCTGCTTTTTCGGCCTAACCTGATCTTGATCTAAACTGGCCACAAAGGCAATTACAGTCATGAAAAGTCCTTTAACTCATTACCAAACGCCAAATTTTAGACTCTTCCAAACTCAATGAGTTTGCAGACAACAACTTCAAATTTGATAAAAATGGCAGAAAGTTCTCCAATTGGGTAGAAAACACTGTGGGAAAAGAAATGGGCAGTCCTCCAAATGGGTAGAAAACACTGTGGAAAAAGGAGAAATTGCTCGTAACGAGCAATTTCTCCTTTTCCAACAGTGTTTTCAAAAGATGTGTATTGCAGACACATTAAAAAAGGCTTGTTTGGGAAAGGGTTAAAAGTAATGACTTGTGCGACTGAACTTATTGTACTAATGTCCAGTCGGTTACAGAGCCAGAAACAGAGAAATGGATATTCCAGTCAATACAAACGATTCAGATTTTGCGATTTCAAGATATTTCTTGGCTCAAATATCAGGCAAAGGAGGACACAGTCTAGTTTCAGATCAGATTGCACCTTTTGTGAGGTCTTATCTTGATCTTGTTCAAAAAAGCAAATATGGGCTTACAGGGTCACTTTTACTTTTTTTTACAGATATCGGGTTCTCTTCCACCCAAATGGGATTGACAGTTTCATTAAACAATAAAGAAAGTCAGGGTAAAAAGCCATTAGACATTAACAGAAGTCAGGGTTAAAAAAAGGATTAAATCTTTACCAAACCACAAATTTTTAGACTTGACCAAAGTCAAAGCATCTGCAGACAACAAATTAAATGTTGTTAACTCTTTGCCAAATGATGAAATTTTAGACTTGTCCAAATTGAAAGCAGTAGCAGACGACAAAATGAATGTGATTATAAAATTGAAATCTGTTCAAGGAAGGGAAGAAAACATTGTGGAAAAAGGAGAAAATGCTGGTTACCAGGATTTTCTCCTTTTCCAACAATGTTTTCAAAAGGTTTCTTTCACAGGGGTGTTAAAAAATCGGGACTGTGTGGTATAGAGTTAATATGTGATTTCTGACTTTGATAAGGTAGAAAATATTGTGGGAAGAGGAGAAAATGTTCGTTACCAGCATTTTCTCCTTTTCCCATAATGTTTTCTATAGACTTCCTTCTCAGGGTTGTTAAATGTTGGGATTGTGTTGTAAGTAGTAAATAGCCAATTGTCAAAACAATCCGAAATATTTACTAAACTGGAAGTTGAAGCCCCTTTAAAAGCATAGTTGAAAAAAAAAAAGTAGAAAATACTGGTATTACCAGCATTTTCTCTTTTTCTCTCAAAGTTTTCTTTTCTTTCAAGAATAAATTACAAAATCTGAGTAGTATACAATATGTAGTCTGCAAAAGCTTTCAGTCTGGGAATGTGTTTAATTATATAAACCTTTACCAGAGGACAAAATAATAGATTAATTTTGTCAAATTGAAAGCATTTTCAGAAAGCATTTCCTCCTTTTCCCACAGTGTTTTTGGAAGGCTTCTGTCTCAGGGTCATTAAACCAGGGATTGTTTGGTAAAGGGTTATCTGGTATGCTGGTAAAGGGACAATATGAATCGGTCTTCATTAATCTCATCACTTTATGGAATAACAAACCCTGAAGGAAGACAACATTTTGGCAATACCTTGCTTTTAAAAGCATTTTCTATTTTCCATATTTTAACCGAAGCAGTGACAAATTGATTGAGACACACTCATGTTGTTATCTGCAACAGCCTTCACTTTGGGAAAGTCAAAGTTTTGCTGTGTGCAAGATTTAATGATGTCAAATTTTCACCCTATTGCACTAGATATCAAGTTGGTCAAACATTATCTTTTATCATAATATCTGGGATATGGTGGGAAACATTTAAGTAATACAAGAAAATGCTGACTACCAACATTTTCTCATGATGTTTTCAAATGGCATCTTTCTCTGGTTCCTCAATTCCTTTCATACACTGTGAACACCAAATTTTAATGAATTCAGAAGGAAAGCATTTAAAAAAAAATCATGAAAAAAGAAGAAAATACTGATTACCAGCATTTTCTGTCCTTTAACGAAATGTTCTCTAACCTCTCGGAGCCAAATTCGATCGTTTGAGCCGCACTGAATGTGTCCTATGCAAAAGCTTTCAATCTGGATAAGTCTAAAGTCTAAAATTTGGATGTCTAGTACAGAGATTAAATCATGTTTAACCCATTACCACACAATCCCTACTTTTGATGCTCCCGAGAAAAAAGCCTTTAGAAAACATTGTGGAAAAAGGAGAAAATGCTGGTAACCAGCATTTTCTCCTTTCCCCACAATGTTTTCTACCCTTCACAAAACGAATTTCAAATTTTCAGTCACTTTCATTTTGTTGTCTCCAAATGGTTTTGATTTGGACAAGCCTAAAATATTGTCATTTGGTAATGAGTTAACTTTAAACAACCTTGAAAAAGAGGCCTATTGAAAAAATTGTGGGAAAAGGAGAAAATGCTGGTGACCAGCCTTTTCTCCTTTTTCACAATGTTTTCACAATGTTTTCTACCATATCAAACAAAAATCGAATTATTGAGCAACATTGAAATTGTTGTCTGCGAAATTAAAGCTTCCAATTTGGAAAAGTCTAAAATTTTGTCATGTTGTAAAGGATTAAGGGATAAGCGAATCGTTTTTGAGATTAACGTGGCAAAAGGCAGATATCTGTGGCATAGGACAAATTACTCTTAAAAATTTTCCTTTAGGCCCTGTTTTCAAAAGAGACCATCCACTAAGCCTTGAACTTTTCCAGACAACCCTGTATTGTATCAATCTCTAGAAAGAAGCCTTTGAAAAACACTGTGAGAATAAAATAACAGGATAGTTACCACAAAGTTTTCTAACCTTTCAAACATACGTCCAATCGTTGGAGCTAAACTCAATTCATCATCTATAAATGCTTTCACTTTAGATGTGTCTAACATTTTGTTGTTCAGCAAAGAGTTTAACCCTTTCCCAAACGACAAACTTTTGGACTAGACCAAATTGAAAGCATTTGCAGACACCAATTCAACTTTTGCTGAAAAGATAATTTCTGTCTATGATAGGGTAGAAAACATTGTGGGAAAAGGAGAAAAAACTGGTTACCAGCATTTTCGCCTTTTCCATAATACCAGTAATCTTTTCAAAAGGATACTATTCCAGACTCGTAAAAACCAGGTTAAGACTGTTATCAACAACCCACATTTCTATGAAATTCCAAGTTATCTGCTCCAAATTTGTGTTAGGAGGAAATGGGTGAAGTGACTGATTTTCTTATCTGTCTTAGAGCAAATTATAACAGAGAACTTAATGTTCTAGAATTTACTATCTGAAATATTTCTATTTCTGGACAGGAGTGGGCTGGACAATTTCATTTAATTATCCAGTAATACATTTCTTATCACCCTTTCCCTTTTATTGCTTTAACTTTTTACCACATAACAAAATTTTAGACTTGTCCAATGAAAGAACTTGCACAAAATAAATGTGAATCAAAAACCAAATTTGTTTGACTTAGTGAAAAAAGCTGTTGGAAAAGGAGAAAATGCTGGCTACCTGCATTTTCACCTTTTGCCACAATGTTTTCAGAAGCTGTCTCCCTCAAGGTCATTAAAAGTCAGGATTGTGTGGTAAAAGGTTAACTCTTTACCATGCACTAACATTATTGCAGTCTAAAAATTGATGGAAGTTGCAGACAGCAAATTAATAATGGCTAAACTGAAACAAGAGGGCCAAGATGGTCCTGGATCGCTCACCTGAATTTTTGAGAGGACCATAGCCTTTTTTCTTTTAAGGTATTGAAACACTGGAAACAAAATCAGTATTTTACCAAGCAATTTTTAAAAGGTCACCTGTAAAAGTCCTTTCAAAATCTGACCAGCAGTTTCAGAAAAGAAGAATTTTTAGGAGTTTCTTAATTTCCATACAGTGCAAGTAGCCCCCATTCACCAGAGCCATGTTTGTTGACCTATCAAAATTTCGCGGACAAATTTTGAAAAAAGTCATTCAAGGAATATTTCCCTTAAACAATTTTCAAATCTGACCAGCCGTTTCAGAGAAGAAGAATTTTCATGAATTTCTTCATTTCCATATAGTGCATGTAGCCCCCATTCACCGGAGCAATGTTTCTCGACGAATCAAACTTTCACAAGCAATTTTTGAAAACGGTCACCCAAGGAATATCTCTGTGAAAATTTTCCAAAATCTGGCCAGCGGTTTCAGAGAAAAGAATTTTTAAGAACTTCTTCATTGCCCTATAGTGCAAGTAGCCCCCATTCACCAGAGCCATGCTTCTTGACAAATCAAACTTTCACGAACAATTTTTTAAAAAGGGTCACCCAAGGAACATTTCTGTGAAATTATTTCAAAATCTGACCTGCCGTTCGAGAGAAGAAGGATTTTTAAGAATTTCTTCATTTCCCTATAGTGCAAGAAGCCCTCATTCACTAGAGCCATGTTTCTTGACGGATCAAAATTTCATGAACGATTTTTGAAAAGGGTCATCCAAGGAACATCTCTGTGAAATTATTTCAAAATCTGACCTGCGGTTTCAGAGAAGAAGAATTTTTAAGAATTTCTTCATTTCTGTTTAGTGCAAGAAGCCCCCATTCACCAGAGCCATGTTTCTTGATGGATCAAAATTTCATTAACACTTTTTGAAAAGGGTCACCAAAGAAACATCTCTGTGAAATTATTCTAAAATCTGGCCAGCAGTTTCAGAGAAGAAAGATTTTTATGAATTTCTTCATTTCTGCATAGTGCAAGAAGCCCCCATTCACCACAGCCATGTTTCTTGATGGATCACAATTTCACAAACAATTTTTGAAAAGGGTCACCCAAGAAACATCTCTGTGAAATTATTTTAAAATCTGGCCAGCGGTTTCAGAGAAGATTTTTAAAGAATTTCCTAAAAAATCCCATTTCGTTGCCATGGCAACAAGAGTTTTTGACGGAATCAAATTCTGTGACCAGTTTTTAAAGAGGACCTCCCAAGGAACATTCCAGCCAAGTTTGGTCCAAATTGGCCCAGTGGTTTAGGAGGAGTTGATGTTTAAAGAATTGTTGATGACGCACGACGGACACCCAGTGACCCTAAAAGCTCCCCTTGAGCACGTGCTCAGGTGAGCTAAAAATGGTAAAACCAACAATGGGAAAAGAAGAAAATGCTGGTTACCAACATTTTCTCCTTTTCCCATCATGCTTTCAAAACTCCTCTTAAAATTGTTGGGTAAATGTTTAGCTCTTTAATTTTATATTCTATACTATTTTAATTTTTAGACTAGTCCATATTAAGCCAATTTTGATCTAGAGTCACTCATTTCTTTACTAAACGACAAAATTTTAGACTGGTCCAAATTGAAAGCATCTGCAGATGACAAAATAAAAGTGATTGAAAATTTGAAATTAGTTTTGGGAATGCTCCGACTCTGGACCAATCTAAAATATTGTCATTTGATAAAAAGAGTTAAGGAATAAAATATCCAATGTCACAAAGAATATATGAATTTACATTGTTTTCAGGCTCATTACCAGTTCTGGTCATTTAGTGCCCATTTCTGTATGGGAATATGATAAAGTGCATACTCTGAGCATAAAATACAACTGTTACAAGGCAAGTTATCACATTTTCTCCATTTTTAAGGGCTCCATCAGAAAGAGTGCTATGACATGAACTCAGCTGGCCTTGGCCAGGACAGCTAAAAGAAAAACAAATTAGCCTAAATGAAATTAAAACATTATGGAAATTTGACAAACACATTTTCCAATTTTTTTCTTTTTTGATTGATGTTTAACCCTTTACTCCATAGATACTCATTTCTACACATTGCTTGTAGGACCCTTTTGAAAACATTGTGGCAAAAGGTGAAATTGCTTGTGACGAACCATTTCACCTTTTGTCACAACGTTTTCTTTGCTATCAAAAGGTGTCGTATACACATAATAAACAGCTTCATCCTTGCTGTTACTTAGGGTCAATAATAGGTACCATAGAAATGACCCATGGGGAAAAGGGTTAAGAAATACTTGGAAAGCATTCAAAATTGAAGCATTTTCTTAATGCAACTGTTAAAGCTTTCAGGAAATTAGGATTAAATTTCAATCCAAGATCAGATTGTACAGAATGGGCATATTGCTCATGGTAAGTTAGAGCTTAACCCTTTCCCAAATGACAACTTTTAGACTATTCTAAACTCAAAGTGTTTGCAGATGACAATTTTGAATTTGATGAGAATGGCAGAAAGGTTTCCAATAGGCTAGAAAACACTGTGGGAAAAGGAGAAATTGCTCATTACGAGCAATTTCTCCTTTTCCCACAGTCTTTTCTGAAGACTTGTACTGCAGATACATAAAAACCTTGTACTGCAGACATAAAAACCAGGGCTTGTTTGGGTAAGAGTTAAATATGCATCTTTACTCATTTTTATCCAGTTTTAAAACCAATCTTATCTTTATTTTATGAAATTATATTCATTCTTGTACCTTCATGCAAAATGTTGCCCCTGATGGTTGCATAGATTACGAAAAATAGAAATTGCATTTTATTCTATTGCTGCCGGCTATAACCAAAAATACCAGTTTCCCGTTTAAATTGGAGACACATCTCTGGCCTCTCAATATCACATATACCTTATTTTGAGTTTTTTATCCGTCTTTATACAGCTATCTAGATTCTACACACTGTAAAGGTGTAACAGTGTTTGTTTACTCTCTAGCTGTAAGAGTGCATCTGTACGAGGCATGGAATTAATTTGAAAGAGTTTTGCAGATATTGCTCAACATTAAGACTGAGCAAAGCATGAAATCCTATCAGTAGTGATACCTTCTAACATGTAATTAGATACCCTGACAATCACAGATTTTGATTTCAACAACTACAGCTTTCCCACAGACCATAAATATCCATTTCACGCTTTAGCCCTTTATCAAACAATCCTGTGCTTTGATGAATTTGAGGTAGCAACTTTCATACACTTGAAAAGGCCAATGTTGCCTGTCACCAGCATTTTTTTTCCTTTTTTTGTAATGATTTTCTACCATTTCTAAGAGAGCTATTCACATTTTTATAATACCATCAAACTTTATAATTTATTTCGATCTGAAGTAAGTAAGGCAACAAGTGACAACTCATCATTTATCCCTTTGCCACACAATCCCAAGTTATAATGACCCTGAGAAAGAAGCCTATAGAAAGCATTGAGGGAAAAGGAGAAAATGCTGGTAACCAGCATTTTCTCCTTTTTCCCTCAATATTTTCTACCCTATCAAAGTTGGAAATCATCATATTTACAAGATTTAATTTGTGATCTGCAGATGCTTCGAATTTGGTCCAGTCATACAATTTGGTAAAGAGTTGAGAAATAATGCAAAAGAATGAAAAGAAGTTTTCAACACTTCCTCCTACATAGCTTGGTAGCTCCTGTAACTCTTTACCAAACGACAAAATTGTGGCCTGGTCCAAACTGAAAGCATTTGCAGAAGACAAAATAAAGGTAACTGAAAGTGCCAAATTTCTTCTGGGAAGGGAAGAAAAAATTGTGGGAAAAGGAGAAAATGCTGGTAACCAGCATTTTCTCCTTTCTCCACAGTGTTTTTGAAAGACATCTTTCTCAGAATCGTTAAAAGTCGGGATGGTGTGGTAAAGAGTTAAAGTATTTTTAGATTCTGAATCGGTCTTGCATTGTCTCTTGGGAATATCACATGATCAATAACGAATGTTAACTACAAGGATTCATATTCAAATCAGTATGATAATCTTGTATCTGATAAAATAAAAATAAACGGAATGACTTATTGCCAAACAACTACCCTGTTATCTAAATGCCAAAATTGCCCCTTTCACTGAATGTAAGAGCAGTTTATGTGACTGTAAAAGAAAAATTCCCGAACAATATTTTTCCCTTTTTGATACAAATTTTTATTCAAGCAACAAAAACTAAAATAGACTCCTTCCATCCCATCCCCAAGCATTTCAGCAATAGCAGTGTATCACATGAGAAGATGACATCAAAAAACAAGGTTGCTTACTTTGTCTGACTTGCAGAAGCTACATACCTCAATTTTGCCAAATTATGTTTTTTTAAACTCTTTACCAAACAACAAGATTCTTGACTTGGCCACAATGAAAGCACTTGCAGTCGACAAAATAAGTGTAACTCAAAAATTGAAATTTGTTTAAAGGAGGGTAGGTAACCTCTTTCATTCTGTCAATATTTATTTAAATAATTAAGATGTAAAAATGAAAAAGGTCAATAAACATCAAACTCTTTACCAGATGACAATATTTTAGGCTAGTCCAAATTGAAAGTATTTGCAGACGACGAAATAATAGTGACTGAAAATTTGAAATTTGTTTTGTGACAGGTAGGAATCATTGTGGGAAAAGGAGAAAATGCTGGTTACCATAATGTTTTCTAAAGGCTTCTTTCTGAGGGTTGTCAAAGGTAGGGATTGTGTGGTAATGAGTTAACGTAAAGGCTGAGTTTTTAAAAGAGACATCATTCTGATGATTTTGAAAATGGATTCTTCGAAAACAGTTTTCTGGTAAACACAATTACACTTAGATGAAATATAATTCAGAAAATCAAGTCTGTCAAGAGTTTTAATAATTTCCTAATGTTAACTCTTTACCATACAACAAAATTTTAGACTGGTCCATATTTAAAGTATTTGCAGACAACAAATTAAATGCGACTCAAAAATTGAAATTTGACTTTGGAAGAATAGAAAATATTGTGGGAAAAAGAGAAAATGCTTGTTACCAGCGTTTTATCTTTTTCCCCCAATGTTTTCAAAAGGCTTTTTTCTCTGGTTTGTAAAATCTTGGGATTATTTGTTAAAGGGTTGAGATGTATTTTCTTAGGTCCCCTGAATATCACTAAATGCAGAGTATATATGGGTCTTTTTCTTGATGGGGGAAGCAGAGAATGAAGTTTCCTTGAAATCTAGCGGGTGATTGTAAGGACAGAAACCAAGGCGTGGAAAAGGGATTTTTTGGTGAAAGACTATTAGAATAAGATTCTGTCTTTGTTTGTTTGGTATCACAGGTGGTTTTCAGCATTATTTCAGTTAACTCATTACCAAACGACAACATTTTAGACTTGTCCAAATTGAAAGCATTTGCAGACGACAAAATAAAAGTGACTAAAATTTTGAAATTTGTTTTGTGAAGGATAGAAAACATTGTGGGAAAAGGAGAAAATGCTGGTTACCAGCATTTTCTCCTTTTCCCACAGTGTTTTCAAAAGACTTCTTTCTTAGAGGCGTCAAAAGTAGGGATTGTGTGGTAATGGGTTAAAGATTGCGAGTCAGCACATCCGGTCCTATTTGTGCCTTTTTTTGGTGAAAGGTTAGAAATCTATTTCACCAAGTGAACATCATTAGTAATATTTCGCAAATGGCACTGCCACAATCTTTTGTTATATAGTCCATTCATTTCAGTCAAGGGGTTCCATATCAATCAGTTGAAAAAAATTAGTACATTTCATCAGTCAAAACAGTAAAATCATCAAACCATAATCCAATTTTATTTCCTGGTAAAGTTCCAAAAAGCATGGAATAATACTTCAGCACTGATAAATATATCTGTTTGAATCATTATCTCCTGAAAGATGACATTCTACAAATACACATCTATCTAACTTGGGCATTCTAAGTACAGAACTGGACTACTTTTCTACGCTACAACTGTTACTTTGAATTTCAACCTAAAATAAAGGTTTACTCAATAAAACACTACCTGGTGCAATTCATTCAACTATGATCAGCAGTTTAGAGAAATCTGGAACTTGAAAAGGCCTGATTTCTCCTCAAACCTATTGATAAAAGCCATTTTCTCCATTGCTACTTCTTAGTGCTTATTACCACAATCCCCCCAATATTAGAGGGAATGATGTGTCATATCAGACAGGTCAAATCTTCAAAGAATATGACATGCACAGACAACACTGTTTGAATACTACCATACCTGTGCTGGTTTTGCAGGATTTTTAAAAGAAGTTGGATTGTCTTCAGTCTCTGGGAACCAGTTTGTTTGGTGGCCACATAAACCAAGCTTGACCACAGGTCACACAGTGGTAGAGACCTGACAAAATAAAAAGAGACAATAAGAAATTAATCATTCATCAAATACAAAACTGGTTAATTGTATGGTATTTAATGTCTTTATCAACTTCACTCAAAGAATTTATCAAAGTAGCAAGAGCACCTACTCATACTTTTGTGGAGTTTCCAGTTCCAGTTATTTGCAAAAAACAAATTTCTTCAGCCACTGGCTCCTTTTCCACGTAACCATTGTCAAAACCATGAAAAAGGAATGAATCCTGTTACAATGATTATCATCAATCCACAGAGAGAAATTAGCAAAGCTTGAGATGCACACCCTGGTTTAAAGCCATGGATGCTACCTAAAGGTTCTAAACTTGTCCATGTTGAGGGCACTTACTTAAACAAATTAGAATGGCTAAAATTTTGACATTTGTCTTTGAAAGAGTAGAAAATATTAAAGGAAAAGGAGACTCAACCAGTGTAGATGGTTGCAGTTGATTGTGCTTCAAATATGACACAATAATTTTTTTTGTAAATAGTTCCAGGAGAAAGTGTAAACATACTTTTAACTTAAAGAGTTTCACTTCTAGATGGGGAGAATTAGATCAGATGAATGAAACAATAGCTGAAAAAACTTTTAAACTGTGTTATGTCCAACCCAAGCCATCTGACTGACTGAGACAATATCTCAGGTAATCATATAGAAAGGAATGGAATAAGAATGAGAATAATGCAAATGCTGTACTTACATAGCAAGATGTGAGGACAGTACATCATTCAGAATTATATATCCAGTCTCAAAGCTATCCCTGGTTCCAGCTGTTACTGTGAATTTGTAACCCCAGTGGGTATCAGACTTTCCACTCTCAGTTTCAAACTTGTAATATATTGTGTCACCTTCAAAAAAATGATGAAGTAACAGATGGTCTAGTGAGACTGAGCTACAGATTAGCATAGGCTGTATTCTAAACATAATAATTTACACCAATTGTGAATTAAGATCTCACAACTTCTATTAACCCTTTACCAGAGAATGTCTTAGAAAGCATTGTGGGAAAAGGAGAAAATGCCGGTAACCAGCATTTGCTCCTTTCCTAGAAATGTTTTCTACCTTTACACTGAAAAATGTCATCATTTCTGTCCCATTTGATTTGTAGAAATTAAGTGCTGCCAATGCAGACAAGTGTAAAATTTTATGATCTGGTAATAAGCTGATGCTGGTAGCTCTAATGGTTGACTTATCATGGCATTCAATTCCAAAAGCTTTGATGTGAGTGGCAAACCCTCCACCCACTACACCACTGTCTCAAAACAGTTTTCTACTTCTTACTTCAATTAACCCATTACCACACAATCCCTACCTTTGACGACCCCTAGAAAGAGACCTTTAGAAAACATTGTGGGAAAAGGAGAAAATGCTGGTACCAGCATTTTCTCCTTTTCGCACAATATTTTCTACCCTTCACAAATCAAATTTCAAATTTTCATTCATTTTTATTTTGTCGTCTGCAAATGCTTTCAATTTGGACAAACCTAAAATTTTGTTGTTTGGTAATGAGTTAAAAAATATTACCTAGTCATGCATAAATCATCAACCGTGACTAAATACTGAAATGCATTTCAAACAAAAGTTAAATACAATACATTAGAGCTGAGAAGAATTAGGTCCTTTTCTACACACAATGAATTCATGCATAATACACAATACAGCTTTTATAAGCAGTGGTAGAAAGGAAAGGAATGCTTGCTCAATCCATGGCTCCTTTTCAGTGGTTATGGTGTTGCCCTTTTGTCCTGGCATTCTAGGTTCGAATCCTGACCACTCCCTGTTTTTTTGCTATGCATTTATTCATTTGTTTCTTTGTTACGGACTTCGCTCGTAAGAATGGTTTCAAATGCCCAAAGAAATATTACTTTTCAAAACACTGAAAGAAAAAAAGAAAATCCTGGTTACCAGCATTTGTTGACTTCAAATGCTTTCAAATTGTACCAGTGAAAAGTATGTCACCTTTTACAAGGGTTAAGACATGTGACTCTTCAGCCCAATGGTTCATTACAGCAAACTCCTCATTATTATACTACATACCAACCTGGAACCTGAAAACTGTTCCATGTTCCTCTAGAAGAGCCACTAAAAGTGTTCCAATGCTTATCTTGTTGAAGATCTGAAGATGTTGTAAATTGCAACTCATCCTCACCCTCTCTTGTCGAACATCTACAAGGGAAAAAAAGGAACCACTGTCAAACGAATGAGTAAAAGTTCATAGATTGTATTTTATTTTATTATACTGCAAAGAAATTTAAATTTATTTATGCACCAAAATGCACCAAAGCCCAAGTTTCACCAAGGGTTCAGTTACATTATTTCTCAGTGACATCAGTTTCCATTGAAGTCAGGGTCTCAGAAATTTGGTTTCACCAGTGAACGCAATTCCGACCATAAAACAGCAAAATTTTGCTGAATACACGCTGGAGTGGTAAAGTTTTTGCATGATAAATATGTTGCATAGTCAGGTTGCAGGGAACCTGAAAATTTGTTCAAGGCTGAGGCAAATCATGTCACCAGCTCACCTGCTACTCAGGGCGACATTATTCTTCATAACTGTGAATAAGTTTCCAAGTTCCCTGCCAGCTGACTGTACAACTAATGAGTAATCAGTCTCAAATACAGACATCTGAAACACCTATACAGCTGGCCAGGGTACATTTTCTGTGTCGCGCATATCAAATGTTGTTTTTTTAAAGTATCAGGCAAAATATTTTGTGTATATCATTTTATCCATGGATTAATTCTAATTATTCAAGTTTGGCTCTTTCCATAAAATTGATGGGAATTGATGTTTTAGATAAACCCCTGGTTATTCTATTTAACTATATTTTAGAGAAACAGTCATTCCCAAAATCCTGGTCAAAAGGGGTTATTATACCCATACACAAAAAGGGAGAGACTTCGAACCCAAACAATTATAGAGGCATTACATTAATTAGTTGTTTTGCAAAACTTTTTACCTCCGTTATCAACAATAGATTAAAAAATTGGGCGAATGAATATGATATTATATCAGACGCACAATTTGGATTTAAATCGAATTTCAGCACAACTGACGCAATTTTTATTCTGAATTCACTGATTGAAAACCAACTTAACAAAAAGGGTAGTTTTTTTTGTTGTTTTATTGATCTTCAGAAATGTTTTGATAGTATATACCGCGGGGGTCTTTGGTACAAACTGATCAATCAGGGATTAGATGGTAAACTGTTTAAGGTAATACGGTCGATATATGATGAGATAAAGTTATGTGTCAAGCATTCACATTGTTTTTCAGAGTTATTCGAATGTAAGGTTGGATTGTTACAAGGAGAGATATTATCACCAATCATGTTCTCACTTTTCGTCAATGATATTGAATCATATTTACAACAAAACTCTACCCAAGGATACGAAATTGACGATTTAACTTTATTTTTACTGTTATTTGCCGACGACTCGGTCTTGTTATCTGAAACAGCAGACGGTCTACAGAATTTAATTAATAATTTCAAGAAATACTGTAAGAAATGGAAATTAACGGTAAATGTCAATAAGACGAAAATTGTTGTTTTTAAAAAAGGGAGATTAAATCGAAACATTAAATTTACCTATGGAAATGACAATTTGGAGATTGTAGATACTTTTAATTATTTGGGTGTAGTATTCACTAGAACAGGATCTTTTTTAAATGCCACAAAAACACTGTCCGGTAAACGCCTGAAGGCATTAGGAGCGTTAATGGCTATGACTAGGGGAAAAGAAGTACCAATTAATATTATGCTTGATTTATTTGATAGTTTCGTTACATCAACTTTGAGTTATGGATGTGAAATATGGTCTTTTACTAACACTGATAATTTAGAAAAAGTACATAAAAAATTTTTAAAATGGCTTTTAAATGTAAAATTAACAACATGTAATTCTGCATTATACGGCGAAGTAGGGAGATATCCTCTGAAAATTAATATGCAAGTTAAAACCATCAAATATTATCTCAAATTATATTCTGTTAAAGGTAATAACTGCATAATGTCCACAGTTGTCGAAAATATGAAGTACAGATGTGAAACACGAAGTGAAATAAATTGGCTAAGTAAAATAAGGAATCTATTACAGCAAAGTGGTTTTAACGATGTTTGGCTTTTTCCAAGTTCAGTTAATATTAAACAATTTACCCCAATTCTACGTTCTTGTTTGATAGATTTGTATATAAACGAATGGCACAGGGACATTGCAAACAGATCATCTTTAGTTCTATACCGAAATATTAAAAGTTCATTTACACGTTCCAGTTATCTCGACATTATGAAAATACCTCAATTTCGAAATGTATTGGCAAAATTCAGACTGTCGTCACATGAACTTAATGTCGAACAAGGAAGATACAGAAATATTCAGCGCAATGAGAGAAAATGTTCATTTTGTAATTTACACGAAGTAGAAGATGAATTTCATTTCATTCTAGTATGCCCATTATATAATAATTTGAGGAAAACTCACTTGAAAAAATATTTTTATATAAGACCTAGTGTATACAAGCTTACAAAACTTCTAAATAGCTCTAATCTTAGAGTTTTGAATAATCTATCTCTGTTTTGTATTAAAGCTTTAAATGTAAGAAAAGAAAAACTAAATATAATTACACAAGAAAATTAAATACCTATAAAATCATTAACTCCAGGAAAGATGTTTGTTCAGGCAGCCTCTTCTGCTTATTTCACTTATTTCATTTATTCTATTTCAGTAATTTCATTATTTTCTAACGAATTACTTTTGATATATATAATGTCCATGTATTGTTTGTCCATTATTACTGTTTGTTTGTTTGTTTGTTTTGTTTGTTTGTTTGTTTGTATACGTCTATCTGTTCCGTATGTATTTGTACATGAAATTGACGAGGAACCTCATGGTTCAAGTCAAAGAATAAAACTATATCATAAAAGGTGGCCCTTCAGATTCTGGGACGAAAATTTTACAAAAATGCAAAAAAAAAAACCATCCTTATACTCCCAAAGCCTTTTGATTTTCATTCATAGAACCCCAGTAGTCGAAAACCATCCGATAACACGAGGAATTATAGATTTACTACGGCCCAGGTTGACACCAACTGGAGACATATTCTATTTTTAGATGATCAATTCATTCATTTACATACAGGAATACACAGACGAAATTTAAACGTAGCGTCCGAAGAAGACATTATGGAAGATAATTATTACATGTTTGTTATGAAATGGAATTTAAGCATTATGAGTCACGTGCCAGTCACTTGACATTCCCACAATGCTTTATTGTGTCTAAAAACACCTTAAGATGCTACGTAGCCTTTTAAGGGAATACCATCAAAACAAATCTTTTTTTGTAATTTTATGAATCTTAATTGTTGATGATTTGTATTATTTTTTCATATGAATTTCAGTGATATCTATATTTTTTGATTTGGCGAGATGTAAAAATTCTAAATATCCACCTTTAAATACAGAAAATGTGCAAATAACTGATATTTTTTGGTTGGTATTTATTCTGTGATGTTTATTTTCACAGGATGGCACATAACAAAAAGAATATTCCAACAGTCTATATTTCATAGTGGTTGTATCAGGTCTTGTCGTATGAGTAAAGAAATTGGTACACACAATTTCAACTGACCCAACCACGCAGAAATGCAGTGTTGTATTATATAATTTTCAGGATATTTATGCTCACCCAGCAATCCCATGATCTTCTGAAAGGATTGAGGGAAAAGATGTAAATGCTGGTAACAAGAATCTTCTTCAAGTTCCCTCTCTGTTTCAACTCTTTCAAACACACCTCCTATCATTTATCATTTATAAATGCTTTACATTTTGGCCATTTTAAATCATTGTTGTTTTGATATAAAAGACAAAATATCTTACAGGAATTTGTTAGTGAAATTCACTTACTTAGAATCAAAAGTAATGGTAAGATAGGAAGCACCAGGGAGCTGTATCTTTTCCTTTGGAACATCCTCAGCTTTATAGTTGTGTGCCGATTCTTTGGTCACAACCGACATTGTCACTTCCTCCATAAACTGGCAAGCTGTGCATGCTATAGGAACTAAGCTGTCTGACTCACAGTGTTGAACTAGGTTTTGTACCACCTTAACAATAACGGGATTTCTGAGTTACGTTTATTTTGTTGTCTGCAAGTACTTTCAATTTGAACCAGTCTAAAAGTTTATCGTATGGTAAAGAGTTAAATGACTTTAATGAAATTGACTCACTTTTAGCTTAATATACATTACGACAAATTTAATACGGCTAAAGTGATAAAGATGCACCCTTACAGCCAGAGAGAAAACAAATGCTGTTAAAACTTTACAGTGTGTAGAATCTCAGTAGCTGTGTAAAGGTAGATAAAAAATCCATATAGGGTGTAGGTAAAGAAGCTGTAGGGAATTGTCTTCGATTTAGACAGGTAACTGTGAGAAACTATGTTGTCAAAATTATGGTTAGCCACAATAAAATGAAATACATTTTCTATCTGCTGTAATCCATGCAACCTTGCAACCATCAGACAATTATTATTTGGCATAGAGATACAAGAGTGATTCTAGTTTCATAAGATACAGAAAAAATGGTTAAAATACTCGTTGAAAACGAATGAAGATGTATGCTTAAGAAGAAAGGAACACTATGGGCATACACAAAGCTGATGATTACTAATATTTTCTCCATTTGTGCCATGTTTTAAAAATGTTCTGCATTTTGGTTGCAACAGAAAAAAATATGTGGTTAAAAAGGGTCAACCGATACCTTTTGGAAATTCTCCTTACTCCCAGTTTTGTTGAGTAGATCTAGGACACAAGGGATCTGTTGAACTTCTTTACATCCTAGTAGATTTGAGTTGATCACATGACCATACATCGGCCAATGGGCAAGGAGGCTGGTGAGAACTTGCCTTGCATAAAGGACTGACATGGCTATGTTTACCTAAAATAAAAACATGACATTGATTTCCAAACTTGCTTACAATTGAAAGACATGCATCTCATCAACAAACATTATAGATGTTATTCCTCATCTGAAATATGACTGAATGTTACCAAAAGGCTGAGAAGAATCTTAGCTGTTCAATTTGTCCCAAAAACATACTGAACATAAACAAGTGCACTTCATTATAGTGCCTGGGCTTGGTCATAGGTTCCTTTTTCAGTTAAAATTCACCTCAACCAGGTATCGAACTTATAACCACCAGGTCATGAGTCCGACATGCTCACCACTGAAACACCCGGGCGGGCAGTCTCATTTAAGGTTGTTAGGTAAAGGGTTATGGAAAGACAGTGTGTGTACAGGATCTCACGTCCACAAAATCAATGATACATGTACTGAGATATACAGAGTATGTTGTTTCATTTGTACAAATTGAAAACCTTTTTAATAGCAAATTAAATAAGACTCAAGTATTTGGAATTTGTTAAGTGGGTTAAAAAACTTTGCAAATGAAAGAGAAAAAAAATGCTTGTTACTTGTACTTTCTCCTTTTCTCACAGATTTTTCATTGCCTTTCTCTTCAGACTCATTTAAGTTAATTCTTTATCACACAATCCTGACTTTTAACCACCCTGAGAAAGACACCTTTTGACAACATTATAGGAAAAGAAGAAAATTCTGGTAACTGGTATTTTCTCCTTTTCCAACAATGTTTTCTACCATCCATGACATATTTCAATTTTTGAGTCATACTTATTTTGTTGTCTGTAAATGCTTCCAATTTGGACTTGCCTATAGTGTTTAATATCCTACCTTAGCAAGATACTCCCTAGAGCCTGATTTTCCATGCTTTTCTAGTTCTTTTTTCAGCAGGTCTGCACTTTTTGTTCTACGAGTTTTAATAATCTCATCTTGTACATCATTGTCCGGCCACTGTATCAACCGCTGTGTGTCTACAGCAGTCTCCTCTGTTGCTTTTTCAATTGTTCTAAATGAAATAGAGCATAAAGGTCATCTTAAATTGTTAGTAACTATCTAAGGTCATCTTAAATTGTTAGTAACTATCTAAACTTTTCAACACAAAACATAATTTTAGACTGGTAGATGATTCTTGAAAACGTTGTGGGAAAAGGAGGAAATGCTGGTAACCAGCATTTTCTCCTTCTCCCACAATATTTTCTAATCTATAAAAGAAAATTGCATCATCTAAACAATCTTGAAATTTTCGTCTGCAACTGCTTACAATTTTGGTAGTCTAAAATTTTGCTGAGTGGTAAAGGGTTAAACCAGATGAAAAACTTACATTTGAGAACATCTATAGCATTTGCAGCTGACAAAATATTACAGCTTCAATGATGACATTTACCTTTAAAAAGGTATAGAATATTGCATCAAAGGAGAAAATCCTGATTACCACAATTTCTCTTTTAACCACAGTGTTTTTAGAGCTCCTTTATGTCTTGGATATAAAGGTGTATTGCTTGGTGAAGGGTTAAATACCATTGTCAGAGTCTAAAACTAGCCCTCCTAATCATTAACTGTTTTTCTTTACTCTTTACCACACAATCCCAAGTGTTTAATGACACTAGCAAATGAGACTTTTGAAAACATTGTGGAAAAAAAGAAAATACTAGTAACCAGCATTTCCTCCTTTTCCCACAATGTTTTCTACACTTCAGACAAAAATCCCACCATTTGAGCATTATTTGATCTTTTGTCTCGGAGTTAAGGAAAAATAATTTATGGCTGTAAAATGAACTTGTAAGGAGAAAATAGATCACTGATAGGAAGACATAAAAATGCATAGAGTACCTTTCAGCTTGTTTAAAACTGGGATGAAAATGGATCCCTGTGTCAATTACTTTCTCAGACAGTGTTGTATTTAATATGGCTTCAGGACTTCTAGCTTGCAGTATTGTATCCCTAGACAATAGAAAAAACACTTGAGGAAATACTATGAACAAGAGAGACATGCTGATCATGTACTGCTCTACTAGCCAACATAGCCACTGCAAATGGTGTTTTTAGCTGTCAACAGTCGTTTGTTATTAATGTAATATTCTACATTAAGGTTTGAAACAGACACCTGACTTTTCATGACCTTGAGAAAGAAAGCTCTTGAAAAGGTTGTAAGAAATGGAAAATACACTAGTAACTAGCATTTTCTGCTTTTTCCACAGTATCTTCTATTCTACCCAACACAGACTTCAATTTTTAAATCACCCTTATTCTACGGTCTGCAAATGCTTTTTATTTGGACAAGCCTAAGATTCTCTGGTTTGGTGAAGAACGTTGGTGATAGCCATGACCTAAGAACTTGTTATGATTCTTACTTTTTACTCAATGGGCAATGTGACAACAAGTACCACCCAATGACGACTCTTATCTCATTGCTGAAGATACCATCACGTGTGGCACAGATACACGAAAGTCATTAATATCATTAACCAAAGACTTCTGGCATCTTCAAAGCAATTCCTCTCATTCCACTCTTTGTATACCACTAAAAAGTTTCTTTCTCTCCTTAACCCTTTACCACACAACAAGATTTTAGACCTGTCTGAATTGAAAGCATTTGCTGATGAGTTTCAATGTGGCTCATACGAAAAGATTTTTCTTTGAAAGGGTAGAAAACATTGTGGGAAAAGGAGAAAATGCTGGTAACCAGCATTTTCTCCTTTTCCCACATGTTTTAAAAACCCTTCTCTTTCAGGGGCATTAAAAGTTGTCGTTGTGTGTTAAAGGGTAATGAAAGCCAGATAATATTTTCTACATGATGATGCTTTACAACAAAGGATAGACTTTCAAAGACCATGAGAAGGAAATATATGCAAAACAGTGTGAAAAAAGGAGAAAATGCTGGTAACCAAAATTTTCTCCTCATCCCACAATGTTTTCTACCCTTTCATAAACAATTTGAATTTTTGAGACTCCTCTATCTTGTGACAGCCAATGCTTTCAACTTGAAAGTGTAAGACTTTGTCGTTTAGTAGAGAGTAAATACAAACTTACCATTTTTCAGACAGCTTCTTTACAATATCTTTTGGAGTTGCAGACACACCCTCAAAACTGAAAACAAATAACAGGTTCCAGAGAATTGGTGATCATCAGTAAAACAGGCTTTTGAAAACAGCAGGAAAAAGGAATAAATGCTGGTAATTAGCATTTTCTGCTTTTTGCACAGCAATTTCTATACCTGAAGAAGGAAAATGCCTTGTTTACAAAAGCAAGCTTGTTTTTGGATACAAAATGGTAGCCTATACACTTTTTCAACTGGCTGTCTCAGTTTGCAACTTTTCAACAAACTTATGTACCTGTATTAAATAAAACTCGGGCAGATTAAAAATGTCACATGGCTTATCAGCCAGAAACTGTAAACAATCTTTGGACTAACAATAATAACAATAACCAATCAACAGTTATCACTACTCTTTAAAAATTTAGAGCAGGTCAAAAATGGTTGAAGATAAACAGGAAAAATTACTTCTGTAGATTTGTTTCAAGTCAAAGACTACGTTCCAAAGTGGGTCATTTAAATCATGTGGTCAGTGCACCAATAAAGAAATTCCTAAAGTTTCTGTAAGCAGCACTGTACAAAACCTTTTTTTCCTAAGATATAGACTCCTTGCCTTCATATTCAAAGTTTCATCTATTTCCTGCGGCAAGAGTGGATAACCTGTCACAATAATCATTGTCCTAAGTTACAATAGTCTAGGTGCTTTTGTATGCTTCATATGTGAAATTAATACAATAAAATTGCTCAGGGGTACGTGTCCAGTCTAAGGAGGAAAAGTAAAGAACCTAATAAGCTGCAATTGGAAAAAAAGGAACTAACAAGTCACCACACATCTATCTTATTTCAAATCATGTAGAAAAATTGTTGAAAATTCTATCATTTGACCATCAAGTGTGATCTTAACCTTGTATCTACTTGAACAAATGTTACAAATGATACATCTACTCAAGAAGGATAACAATGAGAGAGAGAGAGAGAGACAGACAGACAGACAGAGAGAGAGAGAGAGAGAGGGGTAATCACTTAGACAAGATGGACACATTCACATGCACTTTCAAGCATGCAGAATCAAACACCACACAGTGGATACTCATAATGTCCCTGGGTTGACAATTAAACAGACAATAAAACTTCAAATTGAAACCATCTGCATACAAAAAATAATTATGACTCAAATGGTGAGATTTGTATTTCAAAGGAAAAAGAAACGTGTTGAAAGGAAAAATGATGGCTACCAGTATTTCTCTAACCATCCATACTCTTTTGCCCACACTGTTTTCAGAAGTGGTTTCCTGGAGGCATTAAAACTTGGGATTGTTTGGCAAAGGTTTAAATCTAATGATTATCTAATCCAATATCCCCACAACTTACTTTTCAAGAATTGCTTTCACAACAGCATCTGGATTTCTATCATTCATATCATAGATGACCTTTAGCACTGATATTGGAAGATGAAGGTCACTTCTCAGGGTCTGAAATTTTTGACAGAAACTTTACAATCACACTCCCGCAGTCACCAATATCCAGACAGCACCAGCATTTTATTCGTTTCCCACTTGTTTTCATCCATTTCAGGGACAGAAAACGTCTTCGAAGCTACACAGAAAACGAATTCTGTAAATGCTTCTAATTTGGTCCAGTTCAAAATTTTGTGGTTTGGTAACTAAAGAATAGTAAATTTATTAGTTCAGCATTTTAGCAAAAGAAACTAACCAAAGCAATACTTCCTTTCATAGACTGTGTAGATGAAGATCAGACAGGACAGAATTGGAGTCTGACCTTGACTCTAAAAGATGCTTGGATTTCAATACAGTTTGCGAAAAAGAGAAGAAAACAAAGCTTTTATGGTGCTTGGTTTCTACATGCTCAAATTTATAAGTTTTTTAAACATGTCTAACAAGGTTTTATCTTATAAAGTTAATGTTTAATTATAAAATAAACAAAGCTTTCGGCGGTACAACCGCCTTCTTCAAGTGTGATCCTGTGATAAAATGCCTGCAGTAATGTTCAGTTGTTTACGCAACGTCAAGGTAACGTTGACGTCACGTAAACAACTAATACAAAGTCTCGGGATGAAGTCGTTGCAGCTCTCATCCCGCCAGATGGGCCCGAACCCAGACCAAGAATGTATCTGAACCATGCTCCGACATAAGGGAGCCCAATGCATCTCCGTGATATAGAATACCAAGCAATTCAATAAATAATCACGGATCCATAAAGTCCACCCTGTCTAGTACCCGACCGAATCAGGAGGTAAACCATTACTTAGACATACAGGAAATTGGGAGATTGCAGTCCATGCCAGCCTGCGCTGACATGGGTCAATACCTTGGAGATGCATAAATACATTCCCCACAAAGCATAGTTCATACCCACCAATTGCCAGGAGATTGAGCCCATAATAAAGGACCAGGCCTAAGCTTGGACATTACCAATATAAGTTTATCAAATATAAATCCATCGCATATATTTAACTCTTTACCAAACGCCAATATCCTAGACCAGTCCAAATACAACGCATTTGTAGACGACAAAATTAATCCGACCCAAATGTTGAAATCCGAATTGGAAAAGGTAGAAAACACTGTGGAAGAAGAGGGAAATGCTGATTACCAACATTTCCCCCCCCCCACACAATGCCCCCAGAAGACCTCGTCCTCAGGGTCGTGAAAACTCTGGATTGTATGGTAAAGGGTTAAGGAAAGAAATATACATTCTAAAATAACCATCAATTTTATACAGCATTGAATATTTTTCTTATTTCATTACTAAATCACAAAATTGTAGACTTTGCCTAGTTGAAATCAATTACCGGCGGCAAACTAGATGCGACCAAAAAGATAAAATCCGTGTGTAGAAGGGCAGAAAACACTGCAGGAAAAGAAGAAATTGCTAGTTAACCATCATTCCTCTCCTCCCACAGCGCCCTAAAAAAACTTTCCTCCCAGGGCCTTCGACATTCACCCGATCTCCAATTCTATTTAATCCTTCACCGAACAATCCCAACATTTAAGGATTCCGAGAGAGAAAGTTTCTAAAAACATCACGGGAAAAGAAAAAAATGCTCTCCCACTCCCACGCTGTCATCCACGCCTCCACAAAACAGACCACAGCCTCAGTCACACACCCAGTCTGTCTTCCGCAAATGCCCTCCAACAGCCAAATCCGAAATCCCGTCGCATGACAAGATGTTGACCCTTTACCAAAAGGCAAAATTTTATACTGATCTAAATTGAAAGCACTCGCAGACGACAAAAAAATGTAACTCAAAAATTGAAATCTGTTTCCAGAAGGGTAGACAACATTATGGGAAAGGAAGAAAATGCTGGTTACGACCCTGAGGTAGAGGCCTTTAGAGAACATTGTGGGAAAAGGAGAACATGCTGGTAACCAGCATTTTCTTCCTTTCCCATAATGTTGTCTACCCTTCTGGAAACAGATTTCAATTTTTGAGTTACATTTTTTTGTCGTCTGCGAGTGCTTTCAATTTAGATCAGTATAAAATTTTGCCTTTTGGTAAAGGGTCAACATCTTGTCATGCGACGGGATTTCGGATTTGGCTGTTGGAGGGCATTTGCGGAAGACAGACTGGGTGTGTGACTGAGGCTGTGGTCTGTTTTGTGGAGGCGTGGATGACAGCGTGGGAGTGGGAGAGCATTTTCTTCTTTTCCCGTGATGTTTTTGGAAACTTTCTCTCTCGGAATCCTTAAATGTTGGGATTGTTCGGTGAAGGATTAAATAGAATTGGAGATCGGGTGAATGTCGAAGGCCCTGGGAGGAAAGTTTTTTTAGGGCGCTGTGGGAGGAGAGGAATGATGGTTAACTAGCAATTTCTTCTTTTCCTGCAGTGTTTTCTGCCCTTCTACACACGGATTTTATCTTTTTGGTCGCATCTAGTTTGCCGCTGGTAATTGATTTCAACTAGGCAAAGTCTACAATTTTGTGATTTAGTAATGAAATAAGAAAAATATTCAATGCTGTATAAAATTGATGGTTATTTTAGAATGTATATTTCTTTCCTTAACCCTTTACCATACAATCCAGAGTTTTCACGACCCTGAGGACGAGGTCTTCTGGGGGCATTGTGTGGGGGGGGGGGGGAAATGTTGGTAATCAGCATTTCCCTCTTCTTCCACAGTGTTTTCTACCCTTTCCAATTCGGATTTCAACATTTGGGTCGGATTAATTTTGTCGTCTACAAATGCGTTGTATTTGGACTGGTCTAGGATATTGGCGTTTGGTAAAGAGTTAAATCTATGCGATGGATTTATATTTGATAAACTTATATTGGTAATGTCCAAGCTTAGGCCTGGTCCTTTATTATGGGCTCAATCTCCTGGCAATTGGTGGGTATGAACTATGCTTTGTGGGGAATGTATTTATGCATCTCCAAGGTATTGACCCATGTCAGCGCAGGCTGGCATGGACTGCAATCTCCCAATTTCCTGTATGTCTAAGTAATGGTTTACCTCCTGATTCGGTCGGGTACTAGACAGGGTGGACTTTATGGATCCGTGATTATGTATTGAATTGCTTGGTATTCTATATCACGGAGATGCATTGGGCCCCCTTATGTCGGAGCATGGTTCAGATACATTCTTGGTCTGGGTTCGGGCCCATCTGGCGGGATGAGAGCTGCAACGACTTCATCCCGGGACTTTGTATTAGTTGTTTACGTGACGTCAACGTTACCTTGACGTTGCGTAAACAACTGAACATTACTGCAGGCATTTTATCACAGGATCACACTTGAAGAAGGCGGTTGTACCGCCGAAAGCTTTGTTTATTTTATAATTAAACATTACATATCTCAAGAAGAGGTTATATCATGGTTTATAAAGTTAAAGTAACAAGTTTTCAGCAGAAAATTATCAGATTTACTGTGCTTTTGAACAGATAATTTGTATGAATTTTCTATAGACTGCTCAGTCAAACAAGTATTCATTTTGTAATCAACAGAAAGGAATTTCACGATACAATACATGCAAATCCTCAATTGGAAATTATCATAATACATGCACTGCTGTATTTTATTCCTCTTTCTCAAATTTTAAAATCATTTTGTGAATTTCTATCCAAGGATAAACGAAATCAAGAATCAGACGATACAGGCTTTTCTTTGGTTATTCAAATTAGGTTTATGATTGGTCCACTCACTCTAAACATAAGTTGTGTCTTCTCATCCAATTCATTAAACATGTCCAGTTCATCCACCATATTGATTTCAGTTGCACATGATGATGATGACGAGGTTTCATCACTCATCATGCTATCATCGGAGTCACTGTTCTCTTCTTTATTGTAAACTTTGGAACCTTTCAGAACTTCTTTAAGCTTCTGTTGCATATCTGTTGTACTAATGGGTGCTTTCTTAACATGTGTGGTACAGCCTTCATTAGTATACAGCATCAGTGACAAGACCTGCAGTTATAATGACAACTCTTTCACCCCTCACCACACAATGATGACCTTTAACGTTCCTAGAAGAGAAGCCTTTTAAAAACAGTGTGGGAAAAGGAGAAAATGCTGGTAACTAGCATTTTCTCCTATTTCCACAATGTTCATTACCTGGTTATCGTGGAAAAATTGTACCAGATGAACCACACTGAGATTGTCATCTGCAAATGCTTTCAATTTGGACAAACCTAAATTGTTTTTGTCTTGTATAGGGTTAACAAAGTGATAAGGAAAAAGTGTAAGACAGTCACAAGCTTAACCCTTTACCAGACAATCCCAACAAGTCACAGAATTTAAACAGCTTATGAACACATTGGGGGAAAAATTATTCAAAAAATGCTGGTAATCACCATTTTCTCCATTTCTTACTTTGTTTCTCTGCCATTTCAAAGAACCCTTTCATCATTTCATCAGCAATTAACTATTTACCAAATGACAAAATTCTGGGTTGATCCAAACTGAAGGTACATGACTATGTATTTACAGACAACAAATTAAATGTACAGTCGAAACTGTCTTAAGCAGCCAACCAAGGGACAAGCCAAAAGTGGCTGCATACGACAGTTGGCTGCTTCACACAGATCAGATTAGCAAAAATATTTTCCATTCTTTCACAACAAATTTAAAATTTTCAATTACATTTATGATTTACATTGTTTTCTTCAAAAGCTTTCAATTTGGACAAGTCCATTTTTTTTAATTCCACTGCCGATGATAACTGTTGAAAACATTGTGGAGTGAAAATAAAAATCATTCCTCATGAGCACTTTCATCTCTTCCAGTCTCTGCTATACATTTTTATTGTAATCAGTAGATTTCCTTCGTTATCCATGACCAATAATGTGTAGATGTGTACATCCGAATTTGACAGAGTTGACACGCGTGCGTGTATTTTAGGTCAATCGAGTTCATTGTTTTTAAGTAGAAATAGAGGTACACAGTTTTACCCAAGGTCAATCGATCGATTTGAAAACGGTCCGAGCAGGTAGGCTACCTGTCAGATTGGAATTAACGTTGTTCACCTCACGTAGATGTAAGCAGGTAAATTATGTTGTGAATTTTATCTACAAACGCAAAATAACATCTTCATCGCGATCCCAAGATGCAGACAATAATAAGCGAAAAGTTAATAATCAACGAAAACGATGAGAAAAAGCGAAGTTTTAAACTCTTGTGCGCAAACTGATTGGTGGAATTCCAATCAATCTAAAAATAGACAACCTGCAAACCTGACATCACTGACGTTCAACGTCGGCAATATTCGACGGGTTAGCCAGTGACTTTCAGTATGACAGATTGTCTTGTTTGATAATATTTTTTCTTGTAGACCACAGTAATGGGACACGAAAAAGAATAATTATTTTTTACTGTCCCAAAATTTACGCAAATTACGGTACTCGACGCCATTTTGGAAATTGGTAACCTCGTTTTCAAAAGTAATGTAAAGCATTGCGGGGAAGCAGCGTCTATCTGCCGATCGAATAGCAAAGAATAGCCCGCTATAACACATTTTATGCAAAGTGTACACCTACACTGTCATGAAGTTCAACTGTTTATCACACATGTTGATTGGTATAGCGTCGCGGTGTATGCACACGGAGCCAGACGTGTTAATTAATTTTTCACACCACCAGCTAACAATTAGTCGGGTCGCGTGACCACTTTATGGGATATGCTTTGAGTGCAATTAAGACCTTCAGATGTGACCGCTGACCACATATCACAGTTTACCGTTAATTAAAGGACTTTAAAGAGTTAATTTGCACGGGCGGGCCTGAACTGACCGTTAATCACAGATTGGCCGCTACGCATGTATGACCGCTAACTCAGATTTGACTGTAGTTGAAATGATGGAATTTGTCTCTGACAGGTAAGAAAGCATTGTGGGAAAAGGAAAAAAATGCTGGTTACCAGCATTTTCTCCTTTTCCCACAATAATTACAAAAGGCTTCTTCTTCAAGGTTGTTAAAAGTCAGTATTGTGTGGTAAAGAGCTAATTATATCTATTTTGCTTGAAAAATGCACATATTATTCTTGCTAAGCAAAAATTACATGTTTAAAGAAAGGTTAAAGTGAAAAGCATAAAAGAAATATGATGACTGCTTTTTTTCATGTATGATCAAAATTTCTTTCACCTCCTGAAAAGCAAAGGCCATAATGTCACTTGAGGCTTTCCCACTCATGAAAATATAGCCTGTACTTTTCCCTCAAATAAAGAAATTTTGATTTCACACTGAAACACACAATTATGCTCTATTTCTTACCTCCAGATCTTTCAGAAGCCATTGTTGACTAAATCCTGTACCTTTACTTGCTGTTGATACCAGGCACTGTATAAAGTCAGGGGCATATAACTCTTCCATCATACAATTGTCAGCACAGTTTAAGCTGTTCTGTAGCAACTTTAGGTTGAGGGAGAGTACCCATAAATTCTCCACATCTTCTGGGGAAAACAAACACATGCATACATAAAAATGCTATGAAGATATACTGAGTCCATAAGAACTTCAAAGGGAATGAGTGAAAGAGTATGAAATAAATTATTCTACTGTACAATTCTATTACTCTAGATACGTCATTCAAAATATAAGTACAATCAACATGTTTATAAAGCTCTCTCAATGTCATAGAAAAAAGAGAACAAGATTTTGAAAACAAGCATCAAAATCAGACTACAAAGAAACTGCAGTCTGATCTTTGACCTAAATCCTGAGCTTTCTTACTCATACCTACAAGATAAAAGAAACTCAAATTTTCAATTGCTTGCTTTTCAGTCTGCTGTTCAGAGACAAATTAGCTCATTTGGCATTGACAAAATTAACATTAACCCTTTACCCCATAAGGCATTTTTATGGTATCTCTAAATGACCCTAAATAACAGCAAGGATGAAGCCGTTTCTTATGTGTATATGTCACCTTTTGATAGCATAGAAAACATTGTGACAAAAGGTGAAATTGCTCGTCACGAGCAATTTCACCTTTTGCCACAATGTTTCGCAAAGGCTCCTACAGGCAATGCATAGACATGAGTATCTATGGAGTAAAGGGTTAACCATCCTCATACAAATAAGCCATGTCCTGGAAAAAAGAGACTTCATGCATCTCTATGATGTACGTCATCAGATAATCATCTGTCTATAAAATCCATTTCGTCTGTAGAAAAGACATTTAGAAAATTGACCGATAGAAAAAAGTTTCAATGCAGGTCACCATAATTATGTACACTGAACAGGCTTACCTAGATTGATACTTTTTCCAAATGCATCAAACCCTTTTTCACACAGCATGGCACAAATGTAACTTTCACAACCCTGTACTTGTTCAAGGCTATTTTAGATATTATTTTTACTTAATATCAAGCAGTACAGGTGCAAGATCAGACTACATATTCTGTCAAACCTGATCTGTAAGTCTTTTGCAATCAATTTCTGAATTTTAAAAGTAATGTTTCTATTTTTGTACAGAAAACCACTTTAATACCTAATTCATAGATACATACCAGCATCTTTTTTCTCTACTATTTCTTTCACAATATTCACAAAAACAACAATGTTGGTGGAATCCCAGACTTCAGCTGTCATGGATACACAGTCAATATACTTATCTGGTACCTGTAAGCACAAGAAAGAGAAAATTACAAACTGAAAAGCTTTATCATTATAGTGCTAAATCAATGAAATCACAGTGTGTTTTGATGTTGGGATAAAGACATTTTATTGAATAACATTTTACCAGGTGTCATGATATTTTTTTACAGAGTAAAAAAGAAAAGAGGTGGAAAGAAAATCAAAGATTATACTGTATATTCCTACAGTATGATCTTGATCTTCACTGTCAAAGTAACCACCTTTATTTCTGAAAGTTTCACCACAGACAAAACAAAACACCTAATCATAATAAACAAATATGCACAATATCGCAGAGGATTGATTGTATGGTATTCAACACCATTTTCATAATTATTTTCAGCTATATCCCCGTGAACAGTATTACAATATAATTCACAATATTTTTTCCAAGTCTCTGGCTGCTTTCCCACATAACTAAACAAACATCAGAGGTAGAAGAGTAATGTATCCTGTCACAATGACTATCATCAATCCTCTGAAAGAAATTGAATCAAACCAGCAATCCCCTGTTCTTGAGTTCTGTACGCTATGGACTGCACTACCGGGGCTTGGCAGATACATAGAACACACCAATAGACAAAAGATCAAAGTTCTCTTACACTATGCCTTTTCCTGGACTTAACATCAACTAGCAGAGTTTTGTGCTTGTCAGGATAGTGTTTCAGCACCACTCCGTTCTTGTTTTCACCTCCTGTGTTGTTAAATGACACCAAGGTACCAGTTGTTAGAACCTGGAAAAATATGTATAAATGACAAGTCTTCTACACCACACAGTATTTGAGTCCTGTCATGACATCTACTTGGTTATTTACGTCTTTCCTGGATTTTACAAGACTTGGGTTCTACAGTGCCTTACCACAAGATATGCACACATATCAACAGAGGAAAGAGGATTTTCTGATCAGAAGTCTGAGGCGTTTGCCTCTGGAGCCAAGTACAATGCCATTTTGGGCAAAGGCTAAAACATTATATGGCATGGTGTGATAAAAAATCAATTTCATTAGTGAATACTATTGTACACAAAACCACTGCTGACGCACTGAGAAGCATTTAAATCTAAAACACCTTTTAAATGCCCAAAATGGTATATCTACATCCATATTGAATGTTCCTATTTCACACACTTTGGTTGGCTGAATTTTGCACCGAGTTTGAAAAATTGAAAACTACATGTACTTTTATTCATATACCTATGCCTTTCTGCAGTTTCTTTTCAAAAATTATACATGCAACTCCTTCATGGTAAATGGCAATTTTTTAACCATAATCAAAGCTGCAAATGAAGTCACAATGTCTGCCATCGATCCACAGAGAGACTCAGCTAAGCCAGATTTAGAGCTCAGAACCTGGGCAGGACATTAGTACCAAAGTATGGCTTATTTGAAGTTATTTCCTGTTCAATCCTTAACCCTTTACCACACAATCCCGACTTTTAACGACCCTCGGAAAGAAGCCCTTTGAAAACATTGTGGGAAAAGGAGAAAATGCTGGTAACCAGCATTTTCTCCTTTTCCCACAATGTTTTCTACCCTATCAAAGAAAATTTGCATCATGTAAGCCACATTGCAAATATCGTCTGCAAATGCTTTCAATTTGGACAAGCCTAAAATTTTGTTGTTTGGTAAATAGTTAAACTGAACTGATCTGTTACTCCTACACAACAGAGAATCATGATGGACATACCTCAGGAAATCCTGCCATAACAAACATAGCAAATATTGATGACAGCTCTGGCTTCTGGAAATAGAAAAAGAAATGTTTGAATTATAGTTATGAAATGAATGGTCATTTCATAAGAATATTAAAATTTTGCTTGAATAAAACAGCCTGATTATAAGCTGAATGACATTATCAAAGCAGGTGATGAATTCAGATACCTTAACTCTTTACCAAACACCAAAATGTTAGACTTGTCTAAATTGAAAGCATGTGCAGGTGACAAAATGAAAGTGGCTCAAAAATTGAAACCTGAATTAAGAAGAGTAGGAAAAATTGCGGGAAAAGGAGACACTGTTGGTTACCAGCATTTTCTCCTTTTCCCACAATGTTTTCAGAAAGCTTCTTTCTCTAGGCTGTAAAAACCAGGGGTTGTTTGGTAAAGGGTTAACAGAAGACTATGAAAAACATGAACACAAAGGAGGATTTTGAAGAAAATGGGTAAATCCTCAATTTGATTCAATTTTTTCTATATTTCCCCTTTCAAAAAATTTAGTCCATTATTTCACAAAGCGAGCAAAATAGTAGGATAAAAAAGTTGCAATGGAGGTCACCAGTAATAGAATAACACATAAGATCATTGAGAAATGTGTAACCAAATAATATATCCCACTGTGTTTTAAACCATTATGTCTTCACTTTATAAATTATAATGTCACTTAAACCTTTGCAAAACAATGCCATTTTTTCAAAACCTGATGAACTTTTTGGAAAACACAGTAAAAGGAGAACATGTTGGTTAAAAAAAAAAAGAAACATCATCTCCATTTCCCAATATGTTCCTACCATTTCTAAGACAAATCTCAAATTATGAGCAAAGATTTTGTTGTCTGCAAAAGCTTTGGATGATTCCAAATTTTGTTTGGTAGATTTAAATACAGAAGTAAATCTACTACATTCTACTGTAGTAAACAGCTACTAACCTGAGACAGATTTTGTACACATTCTGTCAGATGCTGATGAAGTACCTCTTTCCATTCTAGAGATAAATATAACTTCTGGAGGATTCTAGCTACAGAACATGCCCACTCTAAACCACTCCTGAAGTTGTACAGATGAGATTAAGGCCATTTACATAAATGGATGTAACAAAAATTGCAATGAATAGATAAAACTTCCCAGCAACGACATGACTGTTTCTAGATTTTACATGCAATCAGTGTAGCAGATTATGGTAAATATCATTATTAAAACATGTTACAAACCCTCAGTATAGTAACTCACCAAAACGATCAATCAAAAACTTAAGAGAGACATACAAGAGAAACAATTAGCAGGAGGCAGCTACCCTTCGTTCATGGTATGAAAACTTTGAATGTAAAACAACATAAAATTTGTCACTGAAAATGTCATGGTTTCTTTAGTGTTGGAGTGTAAATGTATCTCCTTTTTATTTTACAGCTTTTTTTCCTCTTCAACAGGTATAAAATGAAGAAAATGAAAACCTAGTAATCACAACAAACATCTTACCTTTCTAGACAATAAGCTCCAAATGTGAATAAATATTTTATGGTTCTCTCACCAGGCACACCACTTTCTTCTGCATCATTATTTGTTTTTGCTTCAGCTTGGACAGAATTGTCTGCAACCTAGTCAAGGAACAAAAGGATTTACGAAACCAAAAGTCAGGAGGTATTCTAAGCCTAGTTTTGTCCAAATTAAATACTTTTGCAGGTGAGAAAATAAATGTGACTCAAAAAGTGAAATTGTTTTTGCAAAGTTAGAAAATATTGGGAGAAAAGGAGAAATAACCAGAGACCAATGCTTTCTCCTTTACGCATGTTTTCAAAATTTGTCTTTCTCAGGATATTGAAACTCATAATAAAGAATTAATAATTCTTAACCCTTAACCCCACAATCCCAAGTTTTAACAACCCTAACAAAGCTTTTGAAAAAATATTGTAGGAGGAGAAAATGCTGGTAATCAGCACTTTCTTCTGTTCCCATAATGTTTTCTTTTTTTCACAGATGAATCCCATGACCTGTGCCACATTTACTGTGTCATTTGGACATGCTTCCAATTTGGGTCTGTCTAACATTTTATTGTGTGATAAAACCTTAAACAGTGTGCTGCAAGACATCTAACATTCGAAGTTGAAATCCCATATGCAAATCTAGGAGTTCGCAATCTATATATCAGTTTCATTCTTAACCATTCATTGATGAAAACAATTAATTGAGCTCTATACTTCCTCTCCAACTGCTGAACAGGCTTTCAACTTTGCTTGAAAATGAAAGCCGCCAGGAGCATAAAAACAGTGGTGTCACTTGGTACTGATTACTCTGTATCAGTCAGTCCAAAGTTTCAATGATAATCGGAGCATTGAAAATATGGAGAAAAAAAAAAAGAAAAAAATGCTGAACTCTTTACCACACGAGAAAATTTTAGACAGGTTCAAATTGAAAGCATTTGCAGACGACAAAATAAAGGTGACTGAAAAATTGAAATTTGTTCTTGGAAGGGTAGAAAACACTGGGGGGAAAAGAGAAAATGCTGGTTACCAGCATTTTCTCTTTTTCCCACAGTGTTTTCAAAAGGCTTCTTTCTCAGGGGTGTCAAAAGTAGGGATTGTGTGGTAATGGGTTAACAGCAGCAGCTTTCTCTCTTTCTGTTATGGCCTCTCAAGGCTTTATTCTATTTGTCTTAAAAAACAAGAATACCCTCAACAGGAAGAAATTATTAATATGACATAAAACTCAGATATCCAGATACTGTGAACCCTATTGCAACTTGGAAATTTAGCCATACAATGAATCATGGATAATCAGTCTTTTCTAAATGAAAACTAAATAACACAAAAAATAACATATAGTTTTTCATTGACAGATTTACTAAATATTTATGTACCTGTACAGGACATCTCATTAACAACACACCAAGAAGTCCCATGGCAAGATGGCGGGTATTCACTTCATGACCAGTTTCACCTCTAGAATATTACAAGGAGAAAAAGAGAGTGTAAAAATCAACATTAAATGATGCACAAAAGCTTCAAAAATCTTAACTCTTTACCAGATGAGGCAAATTTGGTCTGCTGAAATTGAAAGAATTTGCAGACGACAAAAAATTTGAATGGCTAAAAAGGTGGTATTTTACCTGCAAGGGAAGAAAACACTGTGGAAAATGGAGAAAATGCAGGTTATGAGCATTTTCTCCTTTTTCCACAGTGTATTCAAATGCCTTAAACCTCGGGCCGTAAAAACCAGGGCTTATGTGGGAAAGGGTTAATAAATGGTGGTATCGTTGTGTGGCAAATCTGTATCAGATCTGTCACCGCATTTCAATCATATGTTTCAACAAGATTAGAGTTAACTTCTTTTCCATTCCAGACTACTTGGGAAAGGGTTAAACATCAGAACACAGTATTTCACACTAGGATTTTAAAAACTTGATAAGTAAATGAATTAAGCCTACTAATAAATAGGCTTCCACTTGCGTATTGACCATATTTATCATCAAATACCTATTTGGTCCACCATTCATGTCCCTTTCATGAAAATAATATCACCTAAATAAAGCTTTATCAATACATGTTTTAGCTGTATCACCTTTATGTCAGGCAACAGAATTATTAACAAAGAACAATCAATGTACCTTGATATCTTGAACAATAAGCTGAGAAATTCTTTGGTCATAAAGTTGAAACTACTTCCAGCTATAGGTGCCTGCAAAAGGAAATTTCATAATGAACAAAAGGAAAAACTATTAACATTATCAATCAGTTAATACTCTGGAAGTAGCTCTGTTATCTGCTTCTCTTTACCACTTGCTACATATGAAAACTAGCTTAATTCTTATTGTCATATAAGAGATCTTTTGAAACATGGAAACATTTTCATTCATGTAATAAATGTAACAAAAAATATTTTATTCCAAACAAAATTTTGGATCTCAAATTGTCATCACAATGAATCTTTCCTACAAGTAGCCATGACCACAGTTCTTTAACCAAAGTTCTAAAAGATGCTACGTTATCTTCAGTTGATTTAGTAGGCCAAAGACAGAATTACCTATCTCATCTTGGACCTAAAATGTCAGATATGTCCATCCCATAAGCTGCTCTGCTTTGTATTTTGAGATATTCTTACCAAAGCACCCTTGAGATTAAAATATGCTAATATTTTAAGCATAAACAATCTTTGTTTTAGCAACCTTTACCAAACAAGCTTACACTTTAATGACCCGTCGGAAAACAGCTTTTGAAAATATAAAGTGAATACGAGAAAATGGTAGTGACCAGATTTCTCCTTTTCCCCCAGTCTTTTCCACTCTTTCCACCATTAGAGACACATTTAACTACTTGTCTGCAAATGCTTGAAAAATTATCTAAAAATTAGAATCAACTCTAGTACGGCCCATCAAATAAAATGACCATTCTCGGTCAGTACTATTGATGCAGACAATTTCAAGACTGGGTTATGTCAGAAAATGTATAAAGAAGTAGGCAGTATAGATTCAAGATCAGTGCTGCATAATCTTTATATATACTGTCTGCATAAGCACTCAAATCTGTAGTTCAGCACAGCATTACTTTGCATAAAACTCTGAGAGCTATGAAATCTCGAATCTAACCAACTTAGCCTTTTACCATACTAATAAAAACATTCACCTATGACCTGTGAAAGGGTAAGAAATCCAACCAGTTCTATTATACATTACAGGTTTATGCTTACATTACTATCATGAGGTATCATTGCACCCAGCAATCCCATAATTCTCTCTTGTGAATGAATGGAGAAGGCTTCTTCTTGTCGACTTTCGATTGGTCTTTCTTCAACTGCCTCTATGTGCTTCTCTGCAAATAGAAAATTTATTAACTTTGTATTCTAAAGTTTCAAACCTTCACCAAAAGAGCCCAGTTTTAGTGACCCTGAACAAAAAACTTTTTGATAACATTGTAGGGAAAGGGGAGAAAATGCTGGTAAGCAACATTTCCTCCCTTTTCCACTATGTTTTTTACCCTTTCAAAGACAAATCTGACTAAGTATGTTACATTTCTGAAATACATCTGAAAATACTTTCAAACTAGACTATTCTAAAATATTGTTGTCTGGTAAATGGTTAACAGATGACACAATCCTATACTTGTTAACGAACAAACCACTTTTAGAACAATGTGGCATTACATTGCTCATAATGGGTTTTTTCTCCTCTTGCCTCAGTGTCCTTACATTATTGCATTATTGAAACCTGATTCATAATGAAGTTTTTGAAAGTCATCGCTACAAATTTGTTTCAAGAGGAAAATTTAATGCGCTATCCATTTCTCCTATGGTCCAGGATTTTAACATTCCTGAGAACAAAAACTATTTTAAACATTGTGGGCAAAGAAGAAATTGCTGATAACCAGCATGTTCTTCCTTGCACACAATGTTTTCTATCCTATCTAAATTCTAAATGCTTTCAATTTGGACTAGACTAAAATTTTGTCGTTTGGTAATAAGTTTAAGAGATAGTAACAGTATACCCTTTTCTTCCGGTGATAATTCAGCTAGTTTGAGCAAGTTAGAACTCCTCTTCAGATTCAAACGGCATTCTAAAAGTAAACAGAACAAAAATGTAAATATGTTTTGGAAAAAAAATGTGGTCCTTTGGATTCAACAATTAAAATACATCGAAACTACTACCATTTTAATTCTTTACCACATAACAAACTTTAAAACATTTTACACTCAAAAAGCATGTGTAGACGACATACCAAATGTGGCTAAAATAATGGGATTTGTCTTTGAAATGGTATAAAACATGTCAGGAAATGTGCTTGGAACTGTGTGGTCAAGGGTCTAAAATTGAATGAGAAAATTATATGGAAATCTTCTGTAATTGTCATACAGACACCATCCAAAATCATATCTTATTTCTGTGGTAGGAAATACAATTAGTCTTGCTTTTTACTTAGTGTATATTTTCATTTTGAAACTAAATATTTTGACATACTCAATTAGAAATCATTAAAATCCCTCCCAAGCTCCAAAGTACTGAGAAAAATAAATGTTTTATCTGCTATTACACACAAATGAATATGTTAAAGTTTACTAAGATATGCCCCAATGCATCAAATTTATCTAAAAATTGCAAAATGAATCCTTCACATTCTATGAGGTGACAAAATATATAACTTTTCCAAATTGAAAGCATATACTGATGACAAATAAATAAGAAGCTAAAATATGTAGTATTTCTTTCTTCCCATTCCCCTCAATATTTTCAAGCAACTATCTTCCCAACGGTTGTTAGAACATAGGACTGTTTAGTAGTTGCTTAAGTGTCTGGTTCATATTTGTACTATGTTCATTGCCATGAAAGCAAATTTGAGGCAAGTGCTTGAAGAGGTGAGTACAAAAGTAATGCTCTAGCAAAAATTTGTTTTCATGCCTCCTCCTGATGCATTGTAGCAAGCCAGTGGATACATTAACCAGTCAATGGAGTCATGAGGTAGATTGGTCCTTGGACATTCACACAATTGACCAGTAGCAAGTTTCAATCTAATTCAGCCTGTGCAGACTGTAAGCCTGTGTGGACTGCACATGTTGACTTGGGTCATTACATATTGCAAATGCCTTAATCCCCTTTTTCACAGACCATATCTCATATCTATAAGCATACAGAATTGCTAGAGTAACTTCAATAAAAATCATCAAGCAGGGGTGAAAGAAAAATTCAGATTACAGTTATACCTTCCTCATCATCTGGTACCTTCTGAAGGCAATGAGTAACAATGTTGATAGACTTGTTCTGTAACTGACAAGCTAAACTTGTGTATTCTTGGTCAAGTCCAACACCAGTCTCTGTCTGAATGATATCTCCCATAGAGATGGCAAGTAAGGTAAATAACATCCATACATGCTGATGTATGTAGCCTTGTATTAATGAGTCTGTCTCTTGCGATGTTTTCACTGCATAAAGATGAATATATTAAACTGTTATTCGACTATATAAAGAATACCCACATTTTTAGTCTGTGCACCATATCTCTAAAACCTAATACACGGTAGATCCATGATAAGAAAATTAAAGTAATTTAAGTAAATCAGTAAATTAAGTCATGTCTGCTCTAGGTCTTAACTGTCCATCAAATTTGTAATCGGTATACTGAGAGTAGCTAGGTAGCAAGAGGTCTCCCACTTCCATACCAGTTATGTAAACTTCATTCAATTATACTATGTGACTTCATATTTCATAATACATGTACTGCAAAGAAATTTCTCGTGATCGGATTGGTTAACATGCCAAGAAAATATATACCATGTACTCTGGCAAAAACCATGTAAAGCCAGTTTCCCTTTTGAGTGCCCCATAAATATCACTACACTTATAACACAACATCCAAAATGGCTGTGTCAATCGATCGATAACCAGACTGCATGTTTATGCACCTAACTGCATCTTTTAGTGACATCAGTTTCCATTGACGTCAGTTTTTATTGAATTAGGGCACTCAGAAGGGAACTTCTTTTTTGTCAGAATGCTGGATTCTTGAGATTATAAAACAGAAAAAAAATCGCTCAACACACTTTGAAAGGGTAAAATTTTGCAGTATAATAAATTTGTTCACGGCTGTGTCCATTCATGTCGCCCCGAGTCACAGCCGTGAACAACTTTCCAAGTCCACTGCCACCTGACTGTACAACTAATAATGTACATTTACATAATTACGTGACCTGTCATGCAAAAAGGGACCTTCTGCAAACTGCGAAATGTGTCAATACTGGTCAGACTGCACCACATTTTTCACTTTACTGACATTTTCTGTATAAAAAGTGGTCATTGTACCTTGTTATACAATCATTTTTTAACTAACTTAAACTGACTGATCGTTGATCTGTTTTCATCTAATTAATGAACATAATTCCCTGATGGTCCCTTTTACATGATAACATTTACATTTCATGACAATTAACGATATCTTTCAAGTTCACTAAATTTTGTACAGAACTAATAGAATTGTTACTTTTGGCAGTAAGAAGTAAAGGTTTATAACACATTACAGACAGCAATGTATTGTTCATCACATCAGCCAAGTAACAAATTACTTACATTTCATCTGGTGATACTTTGTGATGTCATGTTCTGGATTGTGACTGTAAAAGAAATAAGAAAAAAAATTATAACTCAAGATGACAGAGACAGCCAATGAATACCAAAAATGACAAATCCAGAGAAACAATTTTAGGGGCTATCTATTTTTTCTGACAAACTTCATAATTTGAGCCACATTCACTTTGTTGTCCGCAAGTGCTTTTGACGTATCAGTCTATGTCTTTGTCGTCTGGTAATGATCTAAACTTACTACCTAACAGATACTAATGACAAGACCTTTTAAAGAATCATTAAAACTCAGATTGTGTAGTAAAGGGTTTTCTATTGGCTTCTTAAAACAACTTTTTTATTATTCAGTAGACCAGTCTGAAAATAATGCAGCAAAGGAAAATCTAGCTGCAAGTATTTTTGTTTTAACCGTAAATTTATTTGCTTTTTTCTATTACATACATACATGTATATCTTTTTACAGTTTGATAAAAATATGTCAAGAAAATAAGTTTAAATTCAAGGTAATATTAACTACATGTATATGTACATCAAAAATAATAACTCACCCATGTGGATGGTTTCCCTTTAAGTGGCATCCTAGACACAAATCAAAATCTTCACATACATTACAGTGTATTCTGGTACCCGTTATGAAAGCCTGACATTTGTTGCACTTATATCTGGGGTGAAAAAAAGGGTCAAAGGACTGTCAGTTTCCTCTCATATTATCTTTACTGTTTACAAGGCAACAACATTTAAGACTTAAATTATCACAGTCTGCATGTCTGTGTGATTGGACCAGGTTGTGTTGCTTGTATATCTGATGAAACTATGGTCAGATTTTGTAAAAATCTCTTTGAATATGCAGGGATACCTGGCCTGACTACACGGAAAATGCAGATTATTGTATTATTCCTATTATTATATACCATCTGTAAATAACATGAAAAATAAATTCAATATAAAACAAATATATCAGAGAACTGTTCATTTTCGAGATTTGACAGGAAGAGCCAAACATGAACAAATAAAAGTTCTACACAGGGCAGACTTGTGATACAGAAACAGCTTTACAAAGTATATGGGTGTAACAGAAAGCAAATTCTGGTCTGTTCTAACTATGTAAAGTCTGTATTTTAGGTCAGATTATTTGTAGGTACTGGTATGTAATAAATATAAAAACTCACACAAGATGTATGATATCATGTTCATCAGTATGTTTCTCTGGTTCAACACCACCTGTAAACATAAATAAGGTCATGTTAACCCCAAGAATGTGTATCAAAATTGCTTGTTTAATTCCTGAAATCTAATATTTTTCACATATCTTGTGAAATATTCTACCAGCCTAAAAGCTTAATGCTTTACACAAGAATGAAATTTTAGACATAATCAAAGAGAAAGCTTTCTGTGTCGACAAATTATTTGTAGCTAAAAAGATGATTGTTGTCTTTGAAATGGTGGGAAGCATTGTTTGAAAGGGAGAAAAAGCTGCTAAGCAATCCTTTTTTTTTTTACCAATGTTTTCAAATGCCCTCTTCTTCAGAGTTGTTTAGTAAAGAATTGAAATTGCTGACCAGATAGATTGTTTTTGGTGAATGAAATAGTCACTTTGGTTAATGACAACTTAAATAGCAAGCACTTTTCCACTAGATGGATGTCCCAGTCAGAATTCTACAGCCATATGGTCTAGGTGTTCAGCAGATTATTAAAAAAATTATACTTTTCACATAAAATCATGATTTAAACCAAGTTCATGCTAATCTTCAATATTCAACAAGAATGTTTTTAAACTAACTACTGCACATTTGTACGAGTCTTTCCCACATCAGTTAAATACAGTTACAGATGATAAAGTAGATGTGGCTAAATTGATGATATTTGTCTCAAACAGGCCAGATACATTGTAGGAAAAGCAGAAAATGCATGTTACCAACATCCCTCCCCTTTCTTTTCTTTGTTTCCTAAAGATGTATTCTCCCTGTTCACTAAAACTTGGGATAGAGTGAAACCAGATTAAGGTGGAAACAAAATGTCAGCCACACAAAACACCGTAATGCAACCAATAATTTGTACAGCGACATTAAAGTAATTGTATGTCAATTGAAACCAAAGGGAAAATCACATACCAGCATAACAGGTTGCACATAGGTCCATATCTGTACACTGTACACAGCGATATCTACGACCAGGAAGTGTTACATTGCAACCATCACAGTTTACCTCTACTTCTAAAAGGTCACAAAAACGGGCTATAAATAGCTGTAAAGCCTGGAAAAAAAAAAAGATTTTTTTTTCTCAACTATTACTATTAAAAACAGTAAAATACAATTTGTTTTCTCTTCTTCACTTCAGTCCTTTTCACTATCTTATAATCATAATCTAAAGCACAATGTCTTTAATCCTTTAACTCTTTACCACACAATCCCCACTTTTAATGACCCTGAGAAAGAGGCCTATAGAAAACATTGTGGGAAAAGGAGAAAATGCTGGTATCCAGCATTTTCTCCATTTCCCACAATATTTTCTACCCTTCAAAGTCAGAAATCATTATAATAACAAGATTTAATTTGTTTTCTGCAGATACTTTGAATTTGGTCCAGTCCGAAAATTTGTTGTTTGGTAAAGAGTTAATAAATTACAAAATTCTGGACTAGACTCAGCTGAAAGCATTTGCAGTTGACAAATCTCATGTGGCTCAAATTATGTTTGTCTTTTATAGGGTAGCATGCATTGTGGGAAAAGGAGAAATGCTGGTTACCAGTATTTTCTCCTTTTCCCACAATTTTTTTAAAGGCCTTTTCCTTTGGGTCCTTAAAACTTGAGTGTGGTAAAGGATTAAGTCAATAAATCAAATGCAAGGAGGAAAAGGATAGGAAATACATAAATTTACAGGCAGTAACTACATTAACCCTACCACCCTAATCTAGCTAAACTCTGTGTGTCTTGAATGATTAAGGTAAAACATGCCTAAAGAACTACAACTGGTCAAGTTCCAGAAATATTCTATATAGCTGCCTACTAAAAGGGCTTAGGAAGGTAATCCTTGTGCAAAAAGGTTAATCTTTTATCTTTTACAGATCCTTAGAGAACTGAAATCAGAAAATAGATGTTTAAAATGTTCATATACCCTTCCAGATGCAAGTACCAACAATAAACTACCGGTACTTTGGTATAAATGAGTCTACTGTTTTTATGGCCTGGTGAATAGTAGGTATGCAAAAACATATATGAGCTTTGCTCTGAGAAAAGGGGGGCTTCATGCATCTGTGAAAAGTTTCCACCCAGGTCAGCCTGCGCAGTCAGTACAAGCTGGACTGGGCCAAAACATTTCACTAATAGTCATCTTTCTGCATGTCAAAGGATCACCTGATAATTAAGTCGTTTGTGTAAAAGAAACTGGCTTTTATGGATCTATAATTATGTGATGACTTGTCTGGCATCATGTATCATGAAGCTGCATTAAGCCCCCTTTTGCCATGCCACAGCATGGCTCATATAGCTATAATACAAACTTTTTTCTCCTCTTCACTGTAGTCCTCTTTATTATGGTACCACTTCAGAAATGAGCCACCACTGCATTCATCAAACCATTTCATGTGTTGTGTGTATTCTTTCAACTCCTCTGCCTCGTCTAGTTTCTCCAATCTACAATCCCTCATCTTTACCGTCTCTTTGGCAATGTTTGCAAACAAATCTGGCAGTTTGACATCACAGACAAAAGATAAATCATATGGCTGAAACAAAAATAAACTTTTGTTAATTTCAAATGTGTTGTATCAATCAAACATACACAATATTAATAAGCTGTGTTCTGGCTAATTGGGTTTAATGCATTTCTGACATGCATTATATCGTGCAAATCTTCACATAATAATGGATCCATAAAATCTGTTATGTCAAACAACCAACTGAATCAAAAGATAGAATGGCCCTTTGAAATTCAGAAAATTGACCAATTGTTAAAGGTTTCAATCCATGGCTGCCTGTACAGATTGTGCATGCTGACCTGAGCCAATACTTTTTTGCAGATGCAATAAATCTTGTTTCCAAGGAACACGATACATTTATCAAGAACGACTGTCTGAACTGGACATGTCTTTTCTTTTTATCAGGCAGCAAAATTTATACAATTCCACATTAATAGCATTTTCAGATCAAATATGTTTCAAACAGCTGGGTTTGCATTTGAAAAGATAGAAAACATGGTGGAAAGGGAATGTTTTTTTAATATTAATGGGGGGGGGGGGGGTATTTTAACAACTAAATTCAGAGACTTTCAGATAAGTCAGTGCACAAAGATGGAAAAATCAGGAAAAAAAAAAGACTGTTGCCTTAACCAAACAATCCCTGGTTTTTACAGCCCTGAAAAAGAAGCCTTTTGAAAACATTGTGGGAAAAGGAGAAAATGCTGGTAACCAGCATTTTCTCCTTTTCCCACAATATTTTCTACCCAACTGGAAACAAATTCTAATTTTTGACTTGAGTTTATCTTATTGTCTGCAAGTGCTTTCAATTTGGACCAGTCTAAGATTTTGTTGTATGGGAAAGGGTTAAAACAACAAATAATCACACTTAATTTAACCAGTCTCACCTGCCACTGTATATCCAGTAAATGTAATACACAAGACTGCACAAAGTCATAAGCTGTGCCAAGTTTCCTAAAAGTTAAAAATCAAATTTTTAAATACCACATGATCCTTAATTCTAACGATCCTGGGAGAGAAGACTTTGGAAAGCACTATGGGTAAAGAAGATAAAAGTGGTAAACAGTATTTTCTCAATGTTTTCTGGTCTTGAAAAATCAAGTCCTTTATTGAAGCAACACCATATATTTCTTCTTCTGTATGCAATTTCCTTTTTGAGCATTCTAAACTTTTGTTATCTGGTAAAGTATTAGTTCACTGACTTTTCATCTTTAACTAGTTCCACATTCTATATAGTATGTTAACTATTTCAATCTACTCATGAAACTTAGTATTTTCTCCTTTTACCACAATTTCTCTTTTCTACCCTGTCAAAAAACTTAAGTTCATTTGAACTTATCTCAAATTTGTCATCAACAGATGCTTTCAGTTTGGAAGGGACTAAAATATGTCGTTAAGGAAAGGGTTAAAATCAAATTTGTGTAACACCCTACTGAATCGTAACATACACAGGTCCTTTGCCATGCTGAAAATTGACCAATAGTGAAAAGTTTCAACCTGGGTCAACCTGCACAAGCTGACCTCCGTTGACACTTTTCGCAAATGCATTCAAAGCCAACTTTTTACAAAGCATGGCTCATATCAATCCTTTACTCCACAAGGCATTTCTATGGTATCTCTAATTGACCCTGAATAACAGCAAGGATCAAGCAGTTTCTTATGTGTATATGACACCTTTTGATAGCATAGAAAACATTGTGACAACAGGTGAAATTGCTCATCATGGCCAATTTCACCTTTTGCCACAGTATTTTCCAAAGGTTCCTACAAGCAATAAACATAGAAATGAGTATCTATGGAGTAAAAGGTTAATGTATAAACACAGCAAGGCTTACTTGTCTAGTTCATGCCTTTTATGTTTATGAAAAGCATCTGTCAATCGTCTCACAAGGGTGTAAAAAGCATGTCTAACTTTTCCCTCCAGCTCTAAACCACAGCCATCTAGCCCTTCTGCATAGTGTTTCGCAAACCCATCTTGAAAACTGAGCATCTCTTGGAGAAATAAGACAATCAGAATCTGAAATTAAGATAAAACAACCATTATATTTATATTTTAACAATACAGTTATTGTAAAAATACAGCTTAGTAAGCTCTTACAGTTGTATGCTTTGAAAAATATGGTACGAAAGGAGCCTGCAACGAGAAATTGCCTCTTTCTAATGAATGCTTTCAAACCACTTGAAAAACTTCCTTTCCGTTCCTTTCGAAGTTTCTACCTTGACTAATTTACTAGTTTTTGGTGGGCCTAAAAATAGCCTGTACAGTAACTGGTAATAACCATCAACCTTCATGCAACTTTGGGACCAATCTCGTTTACTCTTTAAACCTACAATCCTCTGTTGTATCGACCCTCAATAAGAAATTTTTCAAAGTCATTGTGATAAAATCAGAAAATTGCACCCTATATTTCCTCCCCTTCCCACAATATTCTCTAACCTTTCTAATACAATTCCATCATTTTAGCTGCATTCAATTTATCTTGTACAAAAAGCTCTAACTTTGGATGTGTCTAAAATTTGTCTGGTAAAAACTTAACCCCAAGAGTGCTACAATCACAACATCATGTGCTTTTATAGACATCGCTGAACTACTTGTTTTGTTTGGAATTTTTGTCTTCAGTCTTTGCCACGCAATTCTGATGTTTAAAAATTGTAAAAGAGGAAGATTTTGAAAACATTGTATGAAAAGGAGAAAATACCAGTAACCAGCATTTTCTCCTCCAACAATGTCTTCTATCCTATCCTATCAAACACGAAAGTTATCATTCTAGCCATATTTGAATTAAGGTCTGTAAATGCTTTGAATTTAGTCCAGTGCATTTGGTAAAAAAATAAAAGATTTTCGAATTAAAATATGCAATCTTTCCTGAAATAAACTTTGACATTGGATCAACAATCAAAACTGTTACCTGGAATGGAGTTTCTGGTGAAAGAACTCTAATAACCTCTGTGGCCATCATGTACACATCAGCTACTGCTTGTGCATGCCGACTTCTCTCCTGTAGCATGTTGTGCACCCTAAAAGAAAGTTTGGGGTAGAAAAATATAAAAGCATTGACTTGGCAACATGAACAACTAGAGCTGTCACTGAATGTGACTTTATTCCCCCGCTAGCACTTTGACAGTATTTTGTAGACAGACAGACACACTGATGGACACACAGATGGCCAGACGGATGGACAGACATACGGACAGACAGGCTGATTCCAATACCCCTGAAAACATTCATTTTCATAAATATTACCTCTTCACCAAACTACAAAATTTTAGACTGGTCCAAATTGAAAGCATTTGTAGACGACAAAATAAAAGTGACTGAACATTTGAAATTTGTTTTGTGAAGGGTAGAAAACATTGTGGGAAAAACAGAAAATACTGGTAACCCTTTTCCAACAATTTTTTTCAAAAGGATTCCATCTTACGGTCGTAAAAATCAGGGACTGTTTGGGGAAATGGTTAGGTGAGATTTTACTTTCACCTTTACAAGCACAACTATTTGCAAGTTAGAATTTCCTTCAAGCTCTTAATTAGAGCTGATTGACAGCAAGAGGGACTTTACTTTTAGCTTTCAACTAGAACAGATATCTAGTGAGAATTTTTTTCAGCAAACACCTCTATGATTTACAAATTAAATCAAGATGTATAACTGACAATTATCATTGGATCATATCACATGCCAAAATCAACGCTAGTCAAAGTAAAAGAATTTAGTCAGCCTGTATAGATTTATTTCCATTTTCACATTTATGAAGTTGAATAATTAATCATTATAGGGTTTAGGAATAATAATATGACTGAAAGCATTAATACGGCAGCATAGTGAAAAGCAACATGATGCTGAACATTATATGCAGGCTTATCCTTATATTACAATCTCTGCAGATTTCATGGTAGTTCAAGTTTAAACTTCATCAAAATACTCACCATTGTTGTTTAACCCATTACTACACAATACATACTTTTGACGACCCTAAGAAATAAGCCTTTAGAAAACACTGTGGGAAAAGGAGAAAATGCTGGTTACCAGCATTTTCTCCTTTTCCCACAATGTTTTCTACACTTCACAAAACAAATTTCAACTTTTCAGTCACTTTTATTTTGTCACCTGCATATGCCTTCAATATGGACCAGTCTAAAAATGTTGTTTTGTAACGAGTTAAATTCAGGATTGTGTGGTACAGTTAAGAAATATAAACGAATGTGCTTGTGAAAAATTCAGTAATGCAATTATTAACACCTAAAACATACCTTTCTGTATTCCAGGCTTGATCTTGAACAAATTCCAAAACAAGTCGAAATGATGGAAACTTTTCTGATATGTCATGCTGAAATAAAATGACAATGTCTGTAAAAGGCAGTCCAAAATTTTCTAACAATATTTGCACAGTATCACATTTTTACCAGACAACAAAGTGTTTTCCCTGTCCATAATGAATGTGTTTGCAGATGATTATATAAGTGTTGCCCCAATGATGCAATTCATCCTTATTTACAGGTCAGAAAGCATTGTAGTAATTCCAAGCATTTCTTTCTTTACAACAATGTTTTCAGAACCCTTTCTACTTGGTCATTAAACCTGGATTGTCTGGTAAATGATTACAAAAATAGTATTTTTCTCTTTTCAAATGTTTTTCCTTCGTATCATTTGCACTTCTGAGTTAGTTGAGGGAGTTCTCCTTGGTACCAACTATCCTGGTGTAAATGGTCCGAGGTATGATTTGGTTTGAGTATCAACTGCCCTCTTTTCTGTTCAGGGTTAGCCTCTACAATAACAGTATAATTTTTTCAACGCAATTCTACTTTATAAACTATTAGAAAAAAAAACAACCTGCTAACTGACTGGACTGCCTCAAGATGTAGTAACAACATGAGAACAATCTGTGTTGTTGGTAAACAATGAAATCCCTATCACACAGACACTTGCATTTCTTTGTACTATCAGAGTAAACAAAGATGCAAATAAGTAAATAACACAATTTACGACATAATTATGTACTGTCATTTAATTTAGTTTATTGAGAAATACTGGTAAAATATTTTTCGATATTTTGTGGTTACAATTAGTGAAAAATACTGACTTTATATTTCAACTCTTCAAAAGAAGGCTGAAACAGTGGTTCCTGCCCACTAGTTACCAAGATATAACACACATGCCACTGAATCAGATGTAAATTACCCTACATTTCTCATGCTTTAACTTATATTGTATGCTTTGCTCAGCAAAGGAGGAATAATGAAAAAGAGCTGTACTGGATTTTAATGTAAGTTCCCACCAAAAGGGGTTAAAAGCATGAATTTAACAGAAAATTTGGTTGTTTTTGCTGAAATATCCGAATTTATTTAATGGAGCAAAGATTATCGGTAATATTTTCAAAAGTGGCTGCCAATCATGAAAGTTCACTCCATCAAATAAATTTTGACCCTTCACTGTAAAAAATGAATATCCTCTATATTTTTCAGTAGTAATAGAAGTAGTAGGACTACTTACTGTTCATATATGCTTTACTTGCAAAAAAACAATGCACTTTATTCCCTTGACACTTTATCGAACAACCATGTTTTATATAAATTCAGAGTGAAAATGATGCTAAACCTGCATTTTCTCCGTTTTTGGACATTCCTAGTTACAAGACAAAATACTCACTTTGCTCCCAAACTTGTCTCTTCTCAAAGACTTTTTGGTTTGCTTTGATCTCATTTTCATCAGCTACAAACATAACATTTAATTAAACCTTTCATTTAAGCCATCACTTCCTATATCAATTTTGTGACAGCCATCTTACAGAAACAGCCATCTAACATATGGATAGTCACAACTAACTAAGGTTTAATCTAATGATAATGTAAGAAAAAAAGACACTGACAATTTCTCTTCTTGCGTTGACATTTCTGCTTCAAGGGAAAATGCTATTACAAATAACCATTTTAAAGGAAGCACACCACAGTCAGGCTGTACAAAAGGTAAAAACTAGCCTTTGGTTTCAATTTCTGACATTATGAAGCTGCCAATTTGAATCATTTTGCATGACACAAACTTTTTCATCCATACAATTAAAGATATGTGAGTTATGCAATAGAGGTGCAACATTATAAATGAATAAGTATTGAATTCCATTGCACATGAGCTGATGTAGTATCTTACCTCATGTTTTAGCTGGACCTTTGTCAGCCCAGCAAACTTCAGCAAGTACTGTGCCTTTTCTTTACAAATATTGGCTTGAATGTAAAGAAAAAATGAAAACCTGAATCATTAATCACAAACAACTACACAGTCCTAACATAAATAAAAAAAAAATCATTATGACTACTGAACAGAATTCATGGAATTTTAATCAAATTTCTTTCTTTCAGACAATATATTTGCATCTTGCAGAATACAATCCTTGATGGCCAAATGCTGAAGAAGAGATTTTGCAATTAAGACCTCTGCTGTAAATTTGTTTCCAAAGCAGCTATCTGAAGACATATTGACTTTCCTATATAACAAATCTTATATAAAATTGTGTATTTCTGAATAATAATGTGATTGTTTCAACAAATTCTTTCACAAAAGAGTTATTCTGTGCTGAATATATCAAAGAGATAAAAAATCTCCTATTTCAAAAGCAACTAATCCTGTGACATCATGATTTATACATGAAATAAATTATACTCCTGTTTTCAAACCAAAAAAGATTAAGAAAAGCCTAGAACTCTCAAGGAAATCTGAAAATCTTGAATAAGTCATGCTAGGCAAAAGAACATATACAGTTTTGCAAAAATCGTAGTAGGAGTATTTGTTTGAATTTAAATCCACTCCAGCCTGAATTTTTCTGAAAAGAAATTATCTGAAAGGAAGTTAAAAAAATTCTTTCAAGCAGGTTCATTTGTATGCACAACATATGTCTTGCAATGACATACACTTCCTTACCTTCAGCCTAACTAATACAAACATCTTCAAGTAAACTTCCCCCTCCTCCCATACTCACTTGGAGATAATGTCTGTGACATTTAATCAAGATATATGTGAAGAGTTACATATCAAATATCTTACCTGGATCTACTTCATCTACTTTGTTTTGATTCTCAAGTTCTGCCAGCACCTTCTGTTTCTGACTAGCTAGACTCATTCTTAATGAATCAGCAACAACATAAGCTTGACCTAGACCATCACTTATGGCACCAACCATTCCACCTTGAACTATAGATAGTATACATTCAATTTGACTTTACCAAACAGCTCCATGTTTGAACGCTCTGAGGAAGACGGCTTTTGGAAATACTGTGGGAAAATGCTGGTAACCAACTTTTCTCACAAGGTTTTCAAAAGAAATCCATGATTTCAGCTATACATTTCTTACAATGTTTTCAAACCTATCATAAGAAATCCATCATTTCAGCTATACATTTCTCCAAATTAAATCAAACCTATCAAAAGAAATCCATCATTTCAGCCATATTATGTTTGTCATCTGTAAATGCTTTACAAAAAGAACAAGACTGAAATTTTGCTGTCTGGTATTTGATAGCTGTAAACCTGTAAGTGTGCACATATGACTACACACACCCCTGCAGTTTATACCCACTCTAGAAAACATTATGGAAAAGATGTAAATGCTTGTAACTAGAAAATGCTCCTTTTCCCATGATGCTGTCAATATTTTCTGACACTTTTCTGATAGTTTTACTCTTCATCAAATGTTTGACCTTAGATGGCATTGGTAATAGCAAAGCTATGCAATAATTGTTGTTTGGTGAACTCCTAATTCCTTAGCCATGTATGATTTATCTGTTACATTTTGTAACTTTTGTAACAGTTTGATAAAAGAAACTGAACTTCATTTTTTTTCAAAAACAAGTTATTTATTTGGAATGGTATCCCCCACCAAAACGGATCTTTTGTTGATAGAAACATATGAGAGGTATTGTGTTTTGCATGTACATGTGACCTTTTTGTTGTTGGTCCATAATGAAATAACACATTAAGCCCCTTTTACACGACATGGCATTTCATGAAAAAAAAGAAACACATGCCATTAGATACTACAAAATATAACAAATTTAGATCAAAGTGTATATATACTAATCTTACGATATTTATCCAAGTCATCCCTCAACTGTTGTGTATGCCAGACTAGAGCAGCAAATATAGATATCACAGCTTGTTCAACACTCTCTCCACCCATCTGTAACCCTTTACAGAGCTCTTTACATCTGTGATTCAAAAAGCAACAAAAATAAAAGAAATCCAAGTACATGTACTACAATGTCATCAATCCTATATATTAATGTCTTCAAAAACAATCTCCATTATTTTTTCCTTTTCACAAGGGTATATCAAAAGGGTCTTACCCTGGGGTCATTAAAAAACTCATAAAACGATTGGAGGCAAACTTCTCTTCAGTGCAAGCACAGATGCAGATGATTTTCACATCTAGCAGTAGATCAATTTTAAAACAAAGACCTTAGGCAAATTAGTATATCTGGGAGAATGTTTCCTCCTTTTCTGACAAAGTTTTCTACCCTTTCAAGACAAATTCTATCTACCCTTTCAGGTCAAATTCTGTCACATGACCCACCTACAAATTGTCATCTGCAAATGTTTCAGTTTGGACAAGTCCACATTTTTATTGTGTGGTAAAGAGTTAACTCTTTATAAAAGAAGTAATCTGACCTTTTATCCCATTACAAAATGATGAAATTTTGGGCTGGTGAAGATTGAAAGCATCTGCAGACAACACATTAAATATGACTAAGAAACTGAAACTACCCACTTGAGGGATTGAAAAAATTATGGAAAAAGGAGAAAAGCCGATTCCTAGCTTTCTCACACGCACAATGACTCAACTTTGTTTCCAAGTCACCAATTACTCTTCTCCCAAGCATTAGAGGTTAGAGGAAAACATTTGCCAAGCTAACCAATGAGCTACCTCGCCATGCATAAAATGTCAAGTGGTGCTTACTGTATTTCCTGAAATACAACAGTCTTTTCTCTGCAAAAACCTACATTTCCTATCAATATGACTAAAACTTCATACAACAAAAACAAAACTAACTTTTTAAGAAATTCTTTGGCTTTATCATCTCTATTGATACAATTCCATAGAAACTCCAATACATCTGTGGATTCTTCAGCAGTCTGTATAAAAATATAAGAAATCAATGACCTTTTGCTTGAATTTACAAAATTTATTATAACCTAAATTTTTTCCTTTCTTGTCACTAACTCCTTTCAAAAATAATGTAACCCAAAGAAAAATTGCTTGTGATAGACTTTCTCTTCTTTGCACATAGGCTATCATATGTATATATTTATTAATGCTTTGCCATACAACCTTTTAACTACTCTGAAAAAAAAAAAGGCTTTGAAAACATTCTTCTTCCACAATGTTGAGTACCCATTGAAAAACAAGTTCCATCGTTTGAGCCACACTGAAATAGTCCTATACAACTGCCTTCCATTTCGACCAGTCAGAAAGTTTGCAATTTGGTAAAGAATTAAACCTTATTCTAAACTACTGTGAAGTCATGTGAGCCATTCTCTGAGAAAAGCGGACTCAATGAATATGCAAAAAAAGCATCAACCCATGTCAGCCTGTGCAGCTTAATATGGGTCTCTACTTTTTGCAATTTATAAATTTTCAGCATGACAAGGGACCATTCTACCTCCATGCCTAGATGATTGTTGGATCAATTGAATTCTACAGGTCCATAACCATATGCTGACCTGCTTTTCAAAATACATCACAGAGATACTTTAACCCTTTACCAAACAATGAAGACTTTTAACACCACTAATTTAGAAAGCTTTTAAAAATATTGTGGGAAAAGGAGAAAATGCTGGTAACCAACATTTTCTCCTTTTCCCACAATGTTTCCTACCCTGCTGGAAACAAATTTCAGTCTGAAAGTGCTTTCAATTTGGACCAGTCTAAAATTTAGTTGTTTAGTAAAGGGTTAAGCTCCCTTAAGCCAGGGCACGACTTGTTTATTTAACGTCATCTGCCACAAAATTGAACTGCATGTTCTACATAGTGCAGTCTTGATCTAAACACATAAGAATTACAAAATGGTTTTTTGTATGGCCTTGATTAGAATGTTAAATCATATCCTGAAAATACTCTGAAAACATTATTTTAGAACTGGGATTATCAGTATGAATCAAAGCTTTCAACATAAAAATGTACAAATTCTTGTTTTAACCTTTAACCAAAAAATCCTGTTTCTTTATGGCACTGAAAAGATGACTAGAGAAAATATTGAAAGAACAAGAGCTGCGAATTGTCGCAAGATATGCCTGTCTTACCCCAAGTTGTAAAGCTGGGGCATACACCGGACAAAATTCAAGTATGAAAAACGACAAAGGGCAATAACTCAAAAATTAAGTGAGCAAGAGTTATGATTCCTGTGCACTGCACTCCCCCTTGATGAGATCCATCCACCCATGAAATTTCATAACCCTAGCTAGTATAGTTTTGGAGATATGCTCCGGACAAATTTCAAATATGAAAAACAACAAAGGGCAATAACTCAAAAATTAAGTGTGCAAAAGTTATGATTCCTGTTCACTGCACTCCCCCTCAATGAGATCTATCCACCCATGAAATTTCATAACCCTAGCCAGTATAGTTTTGGAGATATGCTCTGGACAAAATTCAAGTATGAAAAACAACAAAGGGCAAAAACTCAAAATTTAAGCGAGCAAGAGTTATCATTTCTGTGCACTGCACTCCCCCTCGATGAGATCGATCCACCCATGCAATTTCATAACCCTAGCTAGTATAGTTTTGGAGATATGCTCCGTACAAAGAACTGGACCCAGCCCGCCCACCACGGGTGATCCCATAATACGTCCCGTCTTCGACGGGCGTATAAAAAGGGAAAATGTTGGTAGCTAGCATTCTTCCTTTTTTTCACAATATTTTCAAACATTTCCGAGACAAATCTTGCCATTTTAGAAACATCAAATTTCTTGCCTGCATACGTTCAATTTATTTCTGCCCAAAGTTCTGTTGTCTTGTAAAGAGTTAAAGCAAATAATTTCTTTTCATTACCAATATCTTCTATTGATTTATTTTACTTCTGCTAGACAAAAATCATTATTTTCTGGCAGTAACTGTTTACTAGACAACAGAATTTAAGCCATGGCCAATTTGAAAGCAATTGCAAATGGCAAATTAAATGTTAATACTTAAAATGTGAAATTTGTCATTCAAAGAGTAGAAAACATTGTGGGAAAAGAAGAAAATGTTGGTTACCAGCATTTTCTCCTTTACCCCACAAAGTTTTCAAAAGTCCTTTCCCTCAAGTTCATTAAAAGTCAGATTTGTGTGGTAGAGAGTTAACAAACAAACTTACATATTTCCCTGAGAGTGATCTTTGTAATTTTCCTATCATATAACCACCCCTAAACAATGTAGTCCACAAGTCACTTCTCAGAATATCCTGTTCTGCTGCCTCTTCTAACTCCATAAGTTGATCTCTTGGTAAAACTGTACACGAAAAGAGAGATATGAAGAAGTTATTTAACCCATTACCACACAATCCCTACTTTTGACAACCCTGAGAAAGAAGCCTTTAGGAAACATTGTGGGAAAAGGAGAAAATGCTGGTAACCAACATTTTCTCCTTTTCCCACAATGTTTTCTACCCCTCAAAAAACATTTTTCAAATTTTCTGTCACTTTTCTTTTGTCATCTGCAAATGCTTTTGATTTGGACAAACCTTAAACATTATGGTTTGGTAACAAGTTAAACTAAGTTCTGCAAATAAAGGGGCAAATAAAGGGGCATGGGCTGAATCTATTTGCTATTTGTTAATTTTCTGCACGAGTCAAAACATATTGCTGTTTGTGAATTTTCTGCTGTCAAAGGACCATTCTACCTTGAAATCCAGCTGATTGTTATACTAATTGTATTTCATGGACAAGTAGTTAAGTGATAATTCATTTTGTACAATGAATCTTGGAGATCCACACACAAGCTTTACACAAGAAAATGAGGTTAAAGAGGCCCTTATACTCATTTTTAAGCCAGTTTTACCTCATTTTGTTTTTATCTTATATCTTTAAGCCAAATATTGTGCCTGACGATTACGGTCGATAGAAAATGTATGTTGTTTCCAGTTTTTTAATCCAAGTTTTTCGATATCTGTTATACACTCTGGTAGATTCATATGATAATCATGCATTCTGTCACATGACTATGCTTGACCTTAGCCCTGCATATCCTGAGGTAAATAAAGGAAATTGTAGGCTTCTCTATTGCAGCCTCGATTTTCAGACAGAGGTCGCTACCTATATGCAAGTTACTCCGTATCTGACTCTAGGCGGAAACCAACGATAAATATCCATGATGCACAGCCATTGTTTACAGCTTCGATCGCAGCCAGTTTTCTTCTGACCAATGCTTGGTTTCTAACACAAACCTCGGAGTTTCATTTCTTCTGTTACACCATATATGTCGGTAATTTATCCTAGTGTACACAATGGACAGATTTCTGCAACATTCTAATTTTTATTAAATTCAACAGTATTTCTGCTCACCAGCTGTGGACGGGCATCTCTAAAGGAAGTACTAGGTTCTTACAAGTTATCAACCCCATTCTTACCATATTTTCAACTGTAGGGCATATAGATACAAACCATGCCCTGACAAAAGGCAGATTAATGCATCTTCACAAAGATTGATCCAATGTCAGACTGCGCAATCTACACAGGCTGACATGCAGTACATATTTCTGCAGTTTGCAAATTTTATGTACATCAAATGTCCACTCTACTTCATAATTCAGTGGTTTTAAGATAAAGTGGATCCATATTATTGGGGTTTCTCATCACTAAGTGAACCTTTTTCACACTCAGCTGCTCATGTTTTTCTATGATATTAGATTAAGAAAAGACATCAAGGACAAGTCCAAAGGGAAGTTCTGGACTACGAAAATATTTAACCCTTAACAAAACAATCTTGTATTTTAAAAAACCTACACATGAAGGGCTTTAAAAACAATACCAAAAAGTAGTCAATGCTAGTAAACAGCTTTGTACAGTCTTCAAACAATGTTTTATATCCTTTCAAAGACGGTGTCCATTATTTGAGATACATTTAACTCTTCACCAAACAATCCCTGGTTTTTACAACCCAGATGATGAAGCCTTCTGAAAATATTGTAGGAAAAGGAGAAAATGGTTATCGGCATTTTCTCATTTTTCAACAATGTTTTCTACCCTTCCCAAAACAAATTTCAATTTTTGAAATGCCTAAATTTTGTCTTCTGCAAATGCTTTCAATTTGAACAAGTCTATAATTTTGTTGTATGGTAAAGAACTACTATGTTGTCCGCAAGTCCTTTCAATTTCGTATACTTATATTTTTTGTTGGTTGGTAAAGAGTCTAGATTACCTGGATTTGCATTGAGAGTGGCCCCACATAGCCTTCCCATTAGTTTTGTCATTCCTAGTTGTAAATCAAAAGGCCATGACAAAGGCATGTCAGGACTTCCTCTTGCTGTCACCTAGAGTTAAATATAGACATCAAGTAAAATCTTTCTATAGCATCACATAGCTGTCACTATGAATGAGTCATAAATTTTTGTCAATCATTACCTCCTAAAACAAATTTGCCTTTTCTCCTTCTTCACATGTTTCCTGACAATTTTAAATCTAATTAAGGATTAACTGATTCCGCTTTCCTTACGCTTGAAAATCCCTAGTCCTGTACCAAAGAGTGGGTTCCTGATAGTGGGTTCCCTCAAACTTAAGATAGAAGTCTTTTGAAAATATTGTGCTAAACAGCATTTCCTTCAGTCATTTCCAAAAATGTTTCCTACCATGTCAAAGGACTTCTCTGAATTTGTACCAATATCTGTCATCACTAGATGCTTTCAACTTTGAACAGTCTAACTGCTGTCCTTTGGGTTAGGGTTAAAGAAAATAATGCAGGAGGTATTACATTTACCATTACAAGCAATCAAACCCCTACTGCACTGTTGCACATGACCTCACTATTTCAGTAAGTGCTTAAAATCAACAAATAAACTCAAAACACTGCATGACTGTTCTAACAGTCCAAATTGAGACGCACATATAATTTCCATCCTTCCATAAGCTTTACCTTAAATTTGTATCCCCATTCCGTATTGCTCCCATCTGAATGGAAGAGAAAGTAAAGATGTGAGCCGACAAACTGGACACTTTTTGGCCACTTTGGATTTCCAACTTTTTGGTCAAACCTCATTTGTTGACCTTTAGCATCCGTAAATACAAGGTAGTCATACCTGTAGTGAAATTTGTATCTAATCAAGCAGAAACCCTTATGAGCACATATATTTCAGTACCAGTATTTACAAAAAGAAAAAAAGTCGATTGCAAAATTTACACCTAAAACATTCTTCATTGTTCATAATTATGTTAATTGAATGATACATTTAAGAATGAAAAAAAAGTGTATTTCATTGACTGATACATTCAAAACTGAAAAAAAGAGTGTATCATTTTTTTATTCTCTGCAATCCCCAGCACTGTATCAGGACAGAATATACATTGCAACATGATTATAACAGCTATCAAATGACATAATTTTAGACTAGTCCAAACTGGAACCATTTGGAGACCACAAAATTAAGGTAACTCAAAAATTGTAATTAGTTTTGGGAAATGTAGAAAACTATCCCACTGAGTTTTTTTTAGAAAGCTTGTTTCTAAGGGTCGTAAAAACCAGAGGTTGTTCACCTATGAACCCTTTACCACACAGAACAGAGTCTTAACAGCCCTAAGCAAGATGGTTTTTGAAATCATTGTGGGTAACAGGGAAAATTCTAGTAATCAGTATTTTTTCCTTTTCCTATGTTTTCTGCTCTATGTAATCTTTTGAGCCACATACAATCTGTCGTCACTAAGCTTTCAATTTGGTAGAGTCATAATTTTCTTGTATGGTAATGATCTAAATATTATAACACCTTAGCATCACTTTTCAGAAGTAGCAATATTCTAGCTCCATTCTTTACATCTGTGATTGTTAGATATATTGTTAGATATACTACATTAACTCTGTTGTAAAACTTTATTGTCTAGAGTTCCTGTAGCTGTTGTTCTTGGTCTACTGCCTACCTTACACAAACAGCAACTTTACTCTTGTCTTTGCAAATAGGACATCATCTTATTATAGTCTCATGACCTAGTCTATGCCAACATTTAAATGTTCCCCTTTATTTAATTATTAAAAAATGCAATGCAGTCAGGAAACTTAATTTCACTCTTTCACTTTGCAAACAATGAAATGCAATACATTTATAAATTGGAAAAAAAAAAAATCATGTCAGATTCATGATTTTGCGTTGACAGAGATATTTCTGCAACACTTAGAAAACAAGCATATATGAGTAAGTAAAGTTTTGATAAAATCATGTTTGATTAACCACTTGATAAAAAAATATATCAATACTTCAACTCTTGGGCATTCAATTTTAGAACATGGAGATGAATCTGAAGACAACTATTGACTATATTCAAGTATTTAAACGGATTATTCCAATAACATGTCAAGTCTGCTCTTCTCTTTAATTTCTGACTATCAAACATTACCTTCTCTCTGTTTCGCATCTCTGGTCAAATTCAACAGAAAATTTATTGGCACCTGGGCAGTTGAATGTCTGTGTGTGATGTACATTGTTCTCATAGTTATGAGTAGATTCTACATCCCACGTTCTTAACACTATATCATCTGTATGAACACTCTTCCAGTGTTCACTGTTTATCTGTAAAACACATTACTTGTATAGATCAATTTTTTTACAATGATTGTGAAACAAGTTCTCACCTCTCATTTATAATCACTCTGGATGATTGCTTCCTAGAAACCTCAACTCATTACCAAACCACAATATTTTAGGCTTGTACAAATCGAAAGCATTTGCAGACAACAAAATAAACATCACTCAAGAACTGAAACTTGAGTTGACTTTGGAAGAGTATGAAACATTGTGGGAAAAGGAGAAAATGCCGACTTTCAGCATTTCCCCTTTTTCCACAATGTTTTCTACAGGCTTTTTTCTCAGTGTCATCAAAAGTAAGGATTGTGTGGTAATGGGTTAAGCAGTGATTGTGTTGTAGTGTGGGTGGTTCCATAGGTTCTTGTTGCTCATCAAGGGTAAAAATGTTGAAGTATACTGGACAGACAGTAATCTCTGCAACTTCATAGATCATATTTTCTGAAACATTGCAATTTCTCCTTTTGCAGCCTAATTGTATAACATCAGAGTATGTTTACTTTGCTATGTGTACACTGGTTCTTGAATTAACCTAAATTGTAAACAATGACAAAACTTTTCCAGAAATCAACTTTCATGTGTGATAAGAAAAGATTAACCTATTATCATACAGAAATCAGTTTCTCCACTGTTGCAGACTTCTTGAATGCATTGCAGGAAAATAGCCATATTTTAGTATCAGCAATTGCTCCGCTCCTCTTATATGAGCCTTGCTCTTGCAAAAGAGGGTTTAGTGCATCTCCGTTATATATTATACCAAGCAAGTCATCACATAATAATCCATAAAATACATTTTAACCCTCTCCCAAACAACAAACTTTTGGACTAGACCAAATTGAAAGCATTTGCAGATGACAATTCACCTCTTGCTGAAAAGAGGATTTCTGTCTAGGATAGGGTAGAAAACATTTTGGGAAAAGGAGAAAATGCTGGTTACCAGCATTTTCTCCTTTTCCCACAATGTTTTCAAAAGGCTACTATTCCAAACCAGGGATAGTTTGGGAAAGAATTAACCCTTTACCAAACATTCCCTGGTTTTTACGACTCTGAGATAGAAGCCTTTAGAAAACATGGGAAAAGCAGAAAATGCTGGTAACCAGCTGGAAACAAAATTGAATTATTGATTTACATTTATGTTGTTGTCTGCAAGTGCTTTCAATGTGGACCAGCCTCAAACTTTGTTGTTTGGGAAAGGGTTAAACATTATTTCAGACATTTCTAGGTAAGTAGTGCACCTTGAATTTCCACAAAGCTCTTTCCAAGCCACTGTCTACCTCCACATATTGACATCAAATAAATAATGTTCACCGATTTCAAGCATTCGTAGTATGAAGACCAATTCTGTCAATTACTTACAGAGGGGAAGACTTCAGGTATAATCTCTGCCAGCTTGACCATTTCCTGGTTAAATGGCTGAAGACTCTTTAAGAGACTAACACGAGACTGGGAGCTGAGGTTTGTGCACATGTATGACATCATCAATATCTGTAGGAAAGTATCAATATCAAAATCAATTAAGTCATATGTATTAGGTCTGTTTGAAGCTTTACATGTCCAAATATAGTTAATCAAACATATCACAATGACAAAATGCACAATTAATTTGAGTTGCACTCTTGCAAAAGGGGTTTTAACTCATAACCAAACAACCATATTTTACGTTTGTCCAAATTGAAAGCATTTGCAGACTGCAAAATAACGTGACTGAAAATTTGAAGTAGTTTAGTGAAGGGTAGAAAACATTGTGAGGAAAGGAGAAAATGTTGCTTACCAGCATTTTCTCCTTTTCCCACAATGTTTTCAAAAGGCTTCTATTTCAGGATCGTCAAAAGTAGGGATTGTGTGGTAATGGGTTAATGCATCTCCATGATGTATTGTACCTATCCAGATGTCATACGGCATGCAACACACGAAAACGGACATTCAGACATTTACGTAAAGTGTCGTCTCAGATCAGCCTGCGCAGGCTAATCCGAGACGGCACTTTCCCTTTTTATTTAATTTTTCGTTTTCCCAAATCTTCTGTAGCACAAAAAATAATGTAGTCGTTAAGTGTCACCTTGGAAAAGCCTTCGAGGACTGCACTGTCTGATCCAAAGACGACACTTTACGCCAATGTCCGAATGCCCTTTTTCGCGTATTGCATGCCATATAACTATTGATCCATAAAGCCAATCAACTGAATCATGAAATAGACTGGTTCTTTGATATTCCAACAGTTGACCAATAGCAAAAGAATTTTACCCAATTTAGCTTGCAAGGACAGGGCACACCCACTTGGGTCGATACTTTTTTATGCAGATGCATTTTCTTCTCTTCTCACAATGTTTCGAAAGACTCCCTTGTCAAAGTTATTAAAACTCAAAATTATGTGGTAAGGGATTAATAATCCTGTTATATAATATATATCATAATACTTATACTAACCATTTGTCGGACAATGGATCCCAGAAAGGATTTTTCTATTTTTGGAATCAGAGTTTTCTGTAAAAGAAAAAAGTAAGTGCAGGCTATGTAGCTATGAGTTTTGCTTCTGTTTTCATATCAGATATGAATTTCTGAAAGCCAATGTTTTATGTAATTTAATCTAACTCTTGTGTACCAGCTATTTTTGGACCAAAACAATCTTGTATACATTACACAAAAGACACAAATTAACAGAGCAGGAAAACATTGTATTTCAATAGTAATGGAAATAATTTAGGTAAAGCAGTAATGCTTTTTTCATGGGCAGGAAAAGTTGTACTTGTATAGTAAAGGGTTAAACTGGATTAGTTTTACCCTGAAATAAATTTCCAGGTGCGATCCTAAATATGATATGTACAGAATAAACTCTCTCCCGAATTCATAAAGACTTTTAAAAGATGCTTAATAACATCAGTTTGAGAATTTCTGAAGCATAAATACTCTTATAAAGAATGTGGCAAATGAGATAATTGCTAAGTGGTCTGCTGCTAAAAGAAAATAGATAAACAAAATTAAAAATGAATGTAAGGAATGTATACCAGGATCAGAACTTAAACAAGCTGGAAAGATAGAAACTTAACACCTTTATGACAGATTTCAACATTTGTAAAAATAATTTCTCGCATAATTGATATACCAACCAATGTTTCTTTGTCTTTTTTCTGTAACAGTTTGCATGCCTCAACTGCTTTGTTCACCACTAGTATTGCATCTGTCCATAAATAAAAAGAACAAACCATTAACTGAACATTTCAGGTAATAAAAGCTCCAAGAAAACAAGTGCTAGAATTTAGAATTAGATATAAAACTTGATGGGTTGATTACTGTCCCATAGTTCTTTAATAGAAGACACAAAGCATCTGCAGACCACAAAGTCAATGCTGATCAAATGATAAAAATTCTTTTGCAAATGGTTGAAACCATTGTGAGAAAATGGAGAAATTCTTGGTTACCAGTTTTTTCTTTATTTCCGAATTCTTTCCTGAGTCATTAAAACTAGGAATTGTATGGTAAAGGGTTAAACAGGAAATTGGGCCAGTCTTTATAAGGCATGTTTGATGTTCAAGTTGGCTAATCATAAAATTTCAAGCATAATATCGACTGAACATGCAATTTCTAGGTTACAGTGATGTAGTTTGATCCAGTGAACATGCAATTTCTAGGATATCGTGATGTAATTTGATCCAACTAAACTGCAATTTCTATGATAGAATTATGTTATCTGACACCATATCATTATCAAATTGTTTTTTCCTTCAGCTTTTTCTTCTTTCTATGTATTCATATATTTTCTCTTACCAGACGGCAGAATTTGAGATGCCTCCATATTGAGACCATTAGCAGCTGTCAGCTTAGATTTGACTAAAGTAATGATATCTGCTTTTGAAAGCATAGTATACATGAAGGAAAAAGGAGAAAATATGGATAAATGACATGTTTTCCTTTTCCATAATGTTCTGGAGAGTCCTTCCTCACAGGATCTTATCATGTCAGATTATTTGCTGAAATGCTTCAAATATAATATCCACTTTTCTGACTCTATGGAGCATCAGTGAAACTTAGTAACCAAGAGATCCAGTAGTGGCCAAAGTAAACAATTTGGGCGTAAAATAAACCTAAACCTAAATCATCCAAAAGAATGGAAATTATTGTGATTATGAAAATCTGTTATTGTACAGCATTACAAGTGTTAATCCCTGGGAGAAAAATAGGTTTAGATACTAGGTAAAAAGTTGCCAATTTGTTCTTTCTTTTACTTTTTCCATGGTTTTAAAATCAATTTTTCTGTGAGTAACTAATATTTGGACGCACAATAAAATAACAGAATACTGCCTTCAACACTTTTAAATGGTAAGATTTAAATTCATATGTATTTCAACACCCTCATTATATGCTTTTGGCTGCTACTGGGCCTTTAACTCATTACCAAACAACAATATTTGAAGCTTCTCCAAATCAAAAGCATTTGCACACGACAAAATAAAAGTGACTGAAAATTTGAAATCTGTTTTGTGAAAAGTAGAAAACAGAAAACATTTTGGGAAAAGGAGAAAATGCTGGTTACCAGCATTTTCTCCTTTTTCCATAATGTTTTCTACAGGCTTATTTCTCAGGGTTGTCAAAAGTAGGGATTGTGTAGTGAATGGGTTAACGAACATATTGAAATATCCTACATGAAGAGGCTGTATGCATTCCTTTTACTTTTAAAGAGTCAGTGCTATCTGTAACTTGAACCCAGGTCCAGGCAAGCAGCGAGGTTTGTAGTGAGCTGACCAGCTGCAGTAATGGTAGTAACTGGTCGTTGGTTTGTCCTGTTGTGACCACCAGGCTGAATTCATGGAAGGTCACCATTACCATGGTTTCCATGACCTCCAGGACTGGGGTTGGGTCAAAATTCTGAAGAAGAAAAAAAAAACATTCCCTGTGCAGTGGATTTTTTTCTTTATCTTGGTGCTGATTAAGCTGAGGCATTGTTGGAAAAGGAGAAATTATTCACATAGAGAATATAGTGGTTATCACCAAATTCTCCTTTTGCCATTATTTCAGGAGTGATCTACTGCAAAATTGTTTAAGGAAGTTAGGATTTGAAAATTGAAAGGTTTACAAATGAAACAGATTTATATTGAGAAACTGTTTATTTAAAAATAGTCCATTATGTCAACTCTTTGCAAATAATCCAATGACTTCTTTATCTTCAGCAGCTAAGGTTTCAATACCATTTGGGAAGGAGGAAATGGTGGTAACCAACAATTTCTTGTTTTTCTTCTAAATGTTATCTACTCTTTCAAAGATGTCTGTACTTTTGTCATTGAACACTTAAGCACACGTCCCAAAGTTTTTACAACCTCTAAAGAAGAAATCTTCTTAAAAAATTATCAGGAAGAGCAGAAATTGCTGGTAAGCAGCAACTGCCCCTTTTTCCCACAATGATTTCTATCCCTCCAAAACAAATTTATTTCAATTCTAAAATCAAATGAGCAATGCTCTGTGAAATGGGGACTTAATATATATATGAAAAGTAATAAACCAGATCAGCCTGCACTTGGGCCCAAACTTTTCACAATTTATCATTGTTCTGTATATGCAAGGACCAATCAAGTCTGTTGTTAAATGAAGTAGCGACTATGGATCCATGAGTCTTTGATGACATGCTTGGTGCCATGGATCACAGAGATGCATTAAGCCTCCTATTGCCTATCTGTCATCTGCAAGAGCTTTCAATTTGAATAAGTCAAACATGTTGTAAAGGGTTAAAAGAAAGATATACATCTTTTACCACAAAATCCTGACTTTTAACAACCCCAAGGATGATGCCTTTTGAAAACATAGTGGGAAAAGGAGAAAATGCTGACTACCAGCATTTTCTCCTTTTCCTACAATGTTTTCCACTCTTCTGAAGTCAAGTTTCAATTTCTGAGTCACATTTTTCTTGCAGCTAGTCTGCAAAAGCTCTCAATTTGGACCAGTCTAAAACTTTGTTGTTTGGAAAAGAGTTAAGTAGTCTATTAAAAAAAAAAAGAGGTGCTTACATCTTTCATAGACTTTGGCAGATCTAACAGTCCTCTTGGATCCACAGAACTAAAGAACTGGCACAATGATTGGAAGACAAGCATAACAGATGGGGTCTCTGATAAAGTCTGAAGGTAAAAATATACACTTTACAAATCTTAGCAAAAAACCCTCAATTTTCCATATGTAATTCAACATTCCTACAACATCCCTTCTGTTTTTCCACTTTTTAATTCATGTAATGTTATACGCGACCCATCATGCAAAAATGGACCTTCTGAGGACTGTGAAAAGTGTCAACCTTTGTCAGACTGTGAGGATGTGCAGGCTGACCAGGGTCGATACTTTTCGCTTTTATGATATTTTCTGTATCAAAAGTGGTCATTCCACCTGACTGTACAATCATTTTTGAAATATCAACTTAAAATGGCCTGCAACATCTTTGATCTGTTTAATCTAATGGATGTACGGAATTCCCAGAGAGTTCCTTTTCATGTGACGGGTCACATATTCATATGAATCTGCTGTACAATTCTTTAAAAATAAGGAACAGAAATATTTAGGATGGTCTTTCTTGACTGTATGTAAATTTAAAATTCTGGTTTCATCCCCAGATGGACATCTTCACATGACAGAGTCCTTGTGCAAAACACCAGTATGGTGCTGGTCAAGCCATGGAAACACATGAATAAGTTAACTATTTACACAAAATAATTGTCAAATTAGTGAAACAGCATAAAATTGCACTAAAACAATCATAGCATTAATTTCTGAAGGCTGGAAAGGCAAATTTGTATTGAAATCATGATTGAATTGATATTAAAAATGATTCAAATAGCTTAAGTCGTATCACAGTCAGTGCACTTACTCTTGAGTTTTCTATCTTTCTCACACCTGCACCAGCACAACTTTCTTTCCAAGTCAATGACTACTTTTCTCACATGCATCAGAGGTGAGAGACAAAAATCTCCAGAAAAAAGTCTGTCTAAACCAGGTTATGAGTCAGATACACTAAGCACTGAAATATATATCTTAAACAAAATTTTTAAAAAATTGTACCTCAACTTTATGCATCATTGAAAAAAGCTGCTTTTTCCTTGCCTCTTTGTCAGAGAAGAATACTGCTGCACCTGAAATCATGATTCAAATAGAGCTTCCATTGAGTTTTGATGAAGACATTTTGATTTTTTGCCATAAAGTATCCTTGATTTATACACTTAGCTTATTCCAATCAACATTTACATGTCCTTATGATTTTGTTCTAAAACTAGAACAATACTTTACATTGAATTCATGGTTTTGCTTCCATGCTGGAAAAATGATTCATTATACAACACTGAACTGCGTCATTTTGCCTCCAATTCGCAGTAAGGTAAATGTTGTCAAAATGCCAAGGTATGTCTTTAACTCTTTACCAAATGACAAATTTGGACTGGGACAAAATGACAAAACAAACATGACTCAGAAAATAAACTTTGTTTTTTTAAAGGGTAGAAACATTTTGGGAAAGGGAGAAAATGTTGGTTACTAGCTTTTTCTTCTTTTCCCACCATGTTTTCAAAAGACTTCTCCCCCTCTCATTAATGCTCCAGATTAAATGATAAAGGAGTAGAACGTAGTAAGCATGTTAGGAAAAGGAAAAAAAACTGGTCACCAATATTTTTTCTTCTTATAACCAGGTTTTCAATAGTTTTCTTCCAAAGAGTCATAGAAACTGGGCTATTTTGTAAAGATTGTTGAGATATATGGCAGTCTCCGCCAACTTTCTATCAAAATAAGGGGAAAGATGAAAAGTTTCTAAGCACTACTTCTTACTAATTCCTGAATAATACTAGTCACTGTTTAACTCATTGCCACACAACACAATTCTGGACCAGTCCAAATTGAAAGCATTTGCAGACAACAAAATAGATGTGACTAAAAAATTGAAATTTGATTTAGAAAAGGTAGAAAACATTGTGGGAAAAGGAGAAAATGCTGGTTACCAGCATTTTCTCCTTTTCCCACAATGTTTTCAAAGGCTTTCTTCTCAGGGTCATCAATAGTCGGGATTGTGTGGTAACGAGTTTAATTTGTACCAGATAACGAAACTTTAAACTCATCCTTTCATTGCCCTGAAAGAGCAATTGCCAACAACAAATGAAATCTGGATCAATTTATGGAATTTGTCTCAGAAAAGGCAGAAAACGTTGTGAAACAAGAGCTTTGCAATGCGGCACATATATGCCCAAAGGGGCTTGAATTCTCGAATGCCTGAAGATATCTGAATTTTAAAACTTCAATGCACAACTACACATCATTGGGATTCATTGTGGTTAAGTTTGAACTTATTCCGATGAAAACTATAGGAGTGCATACAAGAAATTGTTAACGGATGGAGGAACATATAGATGAACAACTGGGACCATAACATAATTCCACCCCTAGGGCATATAAAAAGAAGACCGCTAGTAACTAGTGTTTTCCAATTTTTCCACATCTTTGAAAAGCCTTATTTTTAGGGTCCTTAAAGCTCGTGATTGTGGGAGAAAGGATCAACAAAAAAATTGTGAAAATCTTTCATCATACCATCAATAATCAGCTGTCTACAGAGTTTGTAGTGTTTACTACTACTGTCAACTTCTGTGCTGTCAACTATTTTACAAAGGTGTTGAAACAAGGATTCTGCTGACATCTAAACAGAAAGAATATAACATAGAGGACTTTTATGATATTCCTAGTATGATCTTTTTTCTTACAGATCTTAACCCTTTACGAAACAATCCTGGTTTTTACGACCCTGAGATAGAAGCCTTTTGAAAACATTGTGGGAAAAGGAGAAAATGCTGGTAACCAGCATTTTCTTCTTTTCCCACGATGTTTTCTAGACTTCTAAAGTCAAGTTCCAATGGCCTGCAAGTGCTTTCAATTTGGACAAGTCTAAAATTTTGTCGTTTGGTAAAGAGTTTAGCAAAACAGGAATAAAACTAGAACTTGTTCTTTGACACACACACACAAAAAAACCAGATGTCTCCCCCTTTTTGGTGTCAGTAGGATTAATAACCCATGATAAAGGTAATATCATTTTCTCCCAGTTTTTTAATGTGGACATGAATTTGTATGTAAAATGAGTAAGGAAAATAATCAAAGGGAAATAACTCAAAACATATACAAGCCAGAGTTACAGTATGTTTTTTGTGTCCGACACTTTGTCTCATGGTACTTTACGAATGTGTGAAGTTTTACCTAAATATCTTAAAAAGTTTTTCAATTATGTCCATGATCCATGTCTGTAGTTTATCCTGTGTTATCATTTAATATGTTCCCATTTTAAATATTTATTTGAAAAGCAGAATTTTGTTTTACAATAATTTACTGAGATAACTGTATTGGTGTATGAAGCTTTATTGGGTTTGAAACAAAAATTCACTTTAAGATATATATCTGCCAATCTGGAAAAAAAATCTTAGTGCTTCTGTAAGAAAGTGTGTCCTTTAGACCCTGTGCAAATCTGTTTTCTAAAATTCTGCATTCTTGCCAATATTTGTTCTCATTTTTCTTCTTCCGGCTTATAATTTATTGCTTTCTTTTCTCTACTTGCAAGATGTTTCGAAGAAAACTATACATACTTTACTCTCTCCACTTAAAGAAGTACAAGCTGGTAGAAGACAGAACAGGAGCTGTAGAGTCATCAGTGCACAAGTCTGCCACTTCTCTTCTTCCCTGTAAAACATAAACTTTATAACAATTTCCATCTATACTCAATAATAATATAGAGCAGCTTCTCACACAGCTACTGTGTAAATCAATGCATCTCATGTTTAACCCTTTCCAAAACAATCCCTGGTTATTACGACCCTGAGATAGAAGCCTTTTGAAAACACTGCGGGAAAAGGAGTAAATTCTGGTAACCAGCATTTTCTCCTTTACTCATAATGTTTTCTACCCTGCTGGAAACAAATTTCAACTTCTGAGTTACTTTTATTTTGTCATCTGCAATTAATCTTTTAATTTGGACCCTTCTAAAATTTTGTCCTCTAGTAAAGGGTTAATTCTTTACAAATAACAAAGTTTTTACACTTTTCATATCCAAAGTATTTGAAGACAACAAATTTAATATGACTAAAATGTGGGGTTTGGCTTATAAAGGTAAACAGCATTGTGGGAAAAGGAGGAAGCACTTTCTCCTTTTCCCACAATATTTTCAAAAGTCTTTTCCATAGAACTATTAAATGTTGTGAATGTGTGATAAATGCTTTCTATGCATGCACGCAGCAAATTCACCAAAATCATTTTGTGACAATGCAATCATGTAAGTAGGTCTATCAGAGAGAAAGAGATGGTAGATTGATGTGAGAAATTAATTAACACATCAGCCATAACTACCGGTACATTAAATAAAATCCTGATCTTTGATCTACACCTTTAAACTCTGTGGTTTTCTGATCATAGCAGCATTAAAAATGCAATACAAAAGGTGTCTTTTTTTCCAAAAGTCTAAAATAATCTAGTTCATTTAAATGGCAATTTGAGACTGGACTGTAACCCATTAACTTGAGGAGAAAATTCACTTTGTATGAACTAATCACCTGTGAGAAAGTGAGAGAATGCTGAGGGTAAAAATTAGCCATCTAATAGACAGAAATGAGTTACTTATAATAAAAAGGATTTTAAACACCATTAAATCTTTACCAAATGACAGATTCTTGGACTTGACCAAATTCAAAGAATCTGTAGACAACAAATTAAATCTTGTTAATGTGATGATTTCTGACTTTGATAGGGTAGGAAAATATTGTGGGAAAGGAGAAAATTAGATAGGGTAGAAAATATTGTGGGAAAGAAGAAAATTAACTACCAGCTAGGCTTCTTTGTCAGGGTTGTTAAGGTCGAGATTGTGCAGTACAGAGTTAAAACAAATTTACCTTGATCTAAATGCATAGTACAATTCACAGAGGGTGTCAAGAGGTATGTCTGTAAACTCCAAATATTCTGGCCGTGAAGTCATGACTTTCCTTTGTGCCTGATCTTGGGACAAGTCGACAAGAAAGGTTAACACATGTTGGATGATCTCTATACTAGTACAGAGTGTCTTCTTCTCTGGGTTTGGTGGATGTTTCACCTGTCAAATCAATATAAAAATCTTATCTGTTTCACATGGTTTAAACATTTATTAGCTTTTTCAAAAAAAAAAAAAAAATGTATAAAAAATAATACAGATCTATAGGAGCCAGTCAAATTGGAAAACAATCTCATGAAGAGCTAAAACTAATTCCTGTTTCAGATACTGCCTTCATTCTATTTCTGTTTTTCTTTACAAAGCAATCATCTTTCCATACAATAAGCTGATCCTTATCATAATCGAGGTAATTTACCAATGCAAGTATATCTGCCATGCTCTGGCAAAAGGGGGTTTCCCAAACAAGCCCTGGTTTTTAAGTGTCTGCAGTAAAAATCTTTGTAACAAGCAATTTCTCCTTTTCCCACAGTGTTTTCTACCCTTTTTGAGAACTTTCTGCAATTTTCTCCAAATCTAAAATTGTCGTCTGCAACTCTTTCAGTTTGGAAGGGTCCAAAATTTGTTGTTTGGGAAAGGGTTTAATGTATCTCCATGATGTACTGTACCAAGCAAGACTTCATATAATGATGGATCCATTTTGTTCAACAACCCACTGAATTCTGGGGTAAAATTGACCAATAGCAAAGAAATATAATCCCCGTCAATCTGCTCCTACACTTTTTGCAGATGCATTAAACCCCTTTTTTCACAAAACATGGCTCTTTTTTTCCCTTTCTATGTCCAAGTAATGAACAGCTCAAGAAAATTCAGAACAGAACAAAGCAACTGTGTTTAATGCTATATGGCCTGCAACACACAAAAAAGGACATTCAGACTTTTGCATACAGCATCATCTTGGATTAGCCTACGTTAGATTTTTGTCCGACTGTAGACATGCGTGAAACAGAAAATCCAACACGATCAGACTGTGTGGACTGCGAAGGCTGATTCAGGACGACAATTTATGCAAATGTCTTAACCCATTACCACACAATCCCTACTTTTGATACCCCTGGGAAAGAAGCCTTTAGAAAACATTGTGGGAAAAGGAGAAAATGCTGGTCACCAGCATTTTCTCCTTCTCCCACAATGTTTTCTACCCTTCACAAAACAAATTTAAAATTTTCAGTCACTTTTATTTTGTCGTCTGCAAATGCTTTCAATTTGGACCAGTCTAAAATATTGTCATCTGGTAATGAGTTAATGTCCCTTTTCGTATGTTGCAATCTGAATGTAACTTGACCCTGTCTCTGCTATTCAATTATACTGTACAAAATTGGGTAATGCACAGTGGTGAACAACACTATTCTTGCTAAAAAACTATTTAGTAATTACTGAAATATTAACTACTTACAGTAACTTCATCCTCCACTAATACTGCTTTTCTGGAAAATCCATAAAACTTGATTCCAACCACACCAACCTTTCCAGCACTGTCATGTCTTGGCTCAAGAAATTTAACAAGTATGTACTGAAAACAAATTAACCATTAAAGAACAGAACTTCTTCATTAAATAAAAAAAATGTACAGCCAACAGGATTAATTTCAACTCACAAATCTGACAGGTACACTATATGTCATCAGATCTTGATCTACATTGTTGATCTTGAAAGTGCACATTCATCTACAAAAAGCAGCCTTTGGGGAGATATCCATTATTGGTGACCAGTAGAAACTATCTTCCTTAACCCATAACACACAATCCCTACTTTTGATGACCCTGAGAAAGAAGCCTTTGGAAAAGATTGTGAAAAAGGAGAAGATTCTAGTAACCAGCATTTTCTCCTTTTCCCACAACAGTTTTTACCCTTCACAAAACAAATTTCAAATTTTCAGTCATTTTTATTTTGTTGTCTGCAAATGCTTTAGATTTGGACAAGCCTAAAATTTTGTCTATTGGTAATGAGTTAATCCTTTGGCACACCATCCTGTGCTTTATTGACTGTCTACAAAGTTTTGGAAGACCTTGTGGGAAAAAAAGTAAAATATCTAGATAAAATCACCTTCTCCCTTGGCCTATTTGTTTTCTAACTTTTCAAAGACATAGACATATTAATGGAATAATCTTTCTTATATAATCCTCCACTAAATGATCATGTGTTTTTTTAACCTTTTGGAAGGCTTTGGAAAAATCACACAGAAACTCCCAGAATGTTTATACCCTTTTGAAGAAAACTCTGTTTATTTGAGCAAAGCTTGGTTAGTAAGCAAAGCAAATGCTCTCAAAATGGGTAAGTTTGTTGTCTAATTGATTTAACCCATTACCACACAATCCCTACCTTTAACGATCCTGAGACTCCTTCAGAAAGCAGTATTTCCTCCTTTTCCCAAAATCTTTTCTACCATTCACAAAATAAATTTCAAATTTTCAGTAACTTTTATTTTGTGGTCTGGAAATGCTTTCGATTTGAACAAAACTAAAATTTTGTCCTTTGCAAAAGGGTTACACATGAAAGATGACATAACACTCAGGCTGGCAATGACACATTCTCTGACATTTATCTTGGCATTATGATATAGTTGAAATTGTTTTTGCTGATGTTGAAGGAAAAGATCAGATTGTTTTTTTTTTTGTGTGTGTGTGTGTAGATCTAAAATCAGACTGCACAAAACGTGCAGTAAGATCTGGGATCTACACTGTCTGCCTTCTCTTTGTCCAAAGCTCTAGCAAATTACAATTAATACTCCTTTCATGGATTGGAAAAAGTCAATGACTCACATTGAAGTCCAAGTTCCAAACCCTCTTTATTGTAGCCAGTAAACATTTTAAATAAGGAGTATATCAGTTTACTTTGAATGTTTAGTGTATCATTCTACTGAGCAGGCTGACCAGAGTCAACACTTCACTTTTATGATATATTTGGAAGGAAAGTGGTCATTGAAGCTTACTATAAAAATCATTTTTGAACTATCAACTTAAACTGACCTGCATTTGATCTATTTTCATGTAATTGATGTACTGAATTCCAAGATTGTCCCTTTTCAATTGACGGGTCACATTTTCTTTTTCAAAACGAAATTCGGACACTGTCTCTATCCCGCTTGTTGAATGACAGGATTGTTTGGTAAGTAATGAATTAGTTGATTAAATAGTGTTTTAGGCCCCTTTTAACCCTTTCCCAAACAAGCCCTTGTTTTTACATGTCTGCTGTACAATTCTTTTGAAAATACCGTGGGAAAAGGAGAAATTGCTCATAACGAGCAGTTTCTCCTTTTCCCAGTGTTTTCTGCCTGTTTGGGTAATTTTCTGCCAATGTTATGAAAGTTAAAATTGTTGTCTGCAAACTCTTTCAGTTTGGAAGAGTCTACAATTTGTCGTTTGGGAAAGGGTTAACATTATATCATTCATATCATGCATTTACTAGGTTTCACCAGTACCAGGCTGGGGCTCTGAAGTGCCTCGCCCATGAACACTCCCATGAAAACTAGCAGATCCACGGAGGCTGGAACCTGGGGCCTCAGGATTACAAGTCCTACACTTTATCACTGAGCGGATTAGGATCCCCAAAAGTAACTGAACAGACATACCTGACCAACTGGGTGCCAATCCACAGGTACATCAATCTCATCACTGAAACAAACATGCAATGCCATTTCAGTAAATATATTTCAATTCAATTATATTTCTCTTTTCAGTTGCTTGAAATCTGAATATCTGCACTTACATCACATATAACATTATAACAACATTCATTTTCTATTAATAAACTTTCTGTAAAGAGAAACCTCAATAGCATGATGTGCACCCATCTCTGCCATTTCACATGTTACCTTGGAAAACAAATCCGAGGTATACGAATTGAAAAACATCCTTTTTAAACGTATAAAACAAATATGAGTCAATTTACGTATTGAATTTGATCTTAAGTCATCTAACAAGAGGAGAAGCTGCTTGTTCACATTTGCTCAACTGGATTTTTTTTTTTCAAAACATGGGCACCATATGGCAAAAAAGGTAATCTGCAAGAATAATGTCTAAAAAACTCAGGAACAAATGAAGTTTTAGTTATTGACCTCTTCAGCAGCTACATAGAGTATTGTAAACAGTATGTTGGTGTTTGGAAAAAATAAATGCCTAAAACATTTCAGTTTATTTCTGACAATAACAAATTATTCTGTTGAATAATTGTGTATTGGTGGGATCAAGGATTTCTGAACATTGCAATGTGAAATAATGTTCATGATTTCTTTTTTTGTTGTTTATTCAAATCTTACCAGTCATCTTCCAGAACAAAGTATGCAACAGGGTTATCTGGCTTGCCTGCAACACCAGCGTTCCTGTTTCAAAAGAGAAGTAAAACTTGTGAAAGTCTTTCTGCTTGGTTTTAAGTATAACAATATTTTTACAACAGAATTTTACATCCATGTCTCTCCAAGATCTTGCCACTGCTTATCTTAAGGTTACTGAGATAAGCTTTGCTTGCAACGTGAGAAAAGTATGCAAAGAGTGTTTGTTCCTTCTTTAAAAAACATGACAATTTATATAAAAAATGATCATAGATAAGTGTCAATTTATCTCTCTAGACAATATATGAAAACTAGGCATATGTATACTGGTGCAATGTCCTTAGTAGCTACTGTGCAACAACATGTAGCAAAGAGCAGAGCATAGGCCAGATATTATTCTGTACTTTTTTGCTTTAATCCTTTACCACAACAATCCTGTATTTTAATAGCAATGAAAAAAAGGCTTTAGGTACATTGTGGAAATGGGACAAAATTTTTTGCATTTTCCACAAAGTGTTCTACCCTTCCAAACAAGTAAACAAGTTTCATTTCGGACTTTTTGTCAACAACAAATGCTTTCAATTTTTAAAAAATGTTGGTGCCAGCAGCCTATTTCAAAATTGAAAATCAGGTTCATACCATGTGTAAAAGCTATTTAAAATACCTACCTGACTTGCACACTGAACTGGTACTCTAATTTAGCCCAGCTGTCATAACCTTGAAATCTTTCTATGTGGTCTTCTAACTTAAAATCAGCTCTGAAATACAAAATAATATATGTATTCATCCTTTGATCAAAGTGACCAATAATTTAAATTTGAGCTGTCCAACATTTCAAAACTGTATCACTGTAATTTTAAAGTTGTTCATTGCTGACTAACAAACTCCCACCTGTTTCATCTATACTGACCACAAAAGCAACAGCACAATGAGGGGTAGTTTTGTTCAGTAAGACAAGGAATACATTGATAGATGATTTTTATTGGAGGAATTTGCATCTAATTTTTCTCTATATACAAGTTTACAGCAAGTTCTGAGTACATGACCTATTCCGGCCACATAAGCACCCAAACCTTAACTCCTTATCAGATGAGTGAATTCTAGACTTTTCTAAATCACAAGTATTTGAATAAAAAAACATGGTAAATCTGGCTCAAATGACATTAATCTGTGTTTGTAAGGATGGAGCACATTGTGAAAAAATGAGATTTGTGGATTACCAGCATTTTATTTTCCTTTTCTTACTATGTTTTCAGATTCCTACTTCCCCAGGATTATGATAACATTATGTGATTCTTTGTATGTTTGTAGTATGTATCATTGTATGTTTTCCATAAATGAAAATGATTTTCTTACTTCTCTCTATACACAAAGACAAGTCCTCTCTTTGGGCCTTTCACTCCTGATATCACCTGTAAATACAAATCAGTCTGAGTGAGTGATATACTCTAAATGATTTTTCTTTGTTCTCAGAAAAGGTATCGTATATGTAAATGTATTAGATTAGAAGCCAATTTTGCATACAAATAAAGACCACTTATTTTTGTCAGAGATTTCCAAAACTTCCAACAATGAAATCAGTGCCCTCATTCACCAACTATTCATAGGAACAGGGCTCCAGATAAGAGGGAGTGATGGTATTCTAAATCCATTGTTTTTCTTTAAAACCCTATGTTGTGGATATTCATTAGAATCGTGTTGATGAGACGATTCTAATGAGTACCCGCAATATAGGGTTTGATGGAGAAAAATAGTTAATTTGAATTTTGAAATTGAAATCACTCCCTCTATCTGGAGCTCTGATAGGAACATTTGTAGTCTTATTCTTCTTAATTCTGTCAATCGGAAAGTAACAAAACTTCTGATTGGCTAAACCATTTTGGCTAAACCAAATGGTTTAGCCAATCAGAAGTTTTGTTACTTTCAATATCATAAAACATCGAAGAATAAAGGCAACAAACATTCTTAATAATGGTTGGTGAATAACAACCGTGGATGCATGCAGCTTTAAGCCTTTACCACATGATAAAATGTTGGACTGGTCCAAATCAAAAGCATTTGAGGCAAACAAAATAAATACAGCTCAAAGGATAAAATTTGCAAGTGAAAGAAAACATTGTGGGAAAGAGAGAAAATACTGATAACCATCAGTTTCTGCTTTGCCCACCATGTTTTCATAAGCCTTTAGTCTACCTCAGAATTATTAAAACTCTGGAATGTGTGGTAAAGGACTCAAGTAAGTACTGTAATCATGAACCCATCTAATACTTGTAAAACAAAGACACAATTATAGGAACAGGGATAATACTTCTTATTTCACACCTACAATTTAACATCCATTGAAATTGATTTAAAACTACCACACGAGTAGAGAATATCTTAGCCCATATTAGACATTGTTGAGTCCAATATGGATTTTTCAGAATGAGGCAAGAGTCAAATATGGTTTTTCAAAACAAGGCTAGAGTTCCGAATATCAATATTGGCCCAGAAGAGTAGTCTACCAAAGTCTGTTGTAAAAAAAAAAAAGCAACTTCAAAATCCTCTTTCGATACGTTTTGATTTTTTTAAAATTATTCAAAATGAAATGGCCCATTACTTGTCGTTTACTTTAAAGTCAATACGGAAGTGTGAAATAAAGAGGTCGTTTGACATGCTTGGGTACAATATTGAATTTATTTGGATTCGCACACTGCAGAACTAGTCTTTATTTTAGACTCGGCTGTAGCCTCACCCAAAATATAGACTGGTTCTGCAGTATATTCATCCAGTAAAATTCAGTATCCTTATATCCTATCAAAGGATAGAGATCAAAATAAATCTCAAAGGCCTAGGAACTCACTTCTTTTCTTATTACTATAAAGAAGAGTCCTTACCTTAAGTTTGATCCTTGTCAGTTGAATGTTTTCTGCTGACTTGAAAAACATATTCACTTTAGTCTTGCCTTCTTCAGTCACATAAGCTGAAATTTTCAGAGAAATAACATATTTTAGAGATAATCACTCAATACTGATTTTCCTGATAATCTCTTTAAACACATGAAGCAAATACTCAGTGGCAGTTGCTCTATAATTCCTTTACCTTCCAGTTATTCATATATCTCCAATGAAAAGAACATCCTTTTGACATATACTTTCTGTTTTTCACTAGCATTTTGTGCACTTATCAACTAGTTAAGTAACTAGCTTCTATTAAATATGAAACAGGTGTATATTTTTGATCCCATGACTTCTATAAAACTCAATTTTTGATTCACAATTGTTTTGTCGTCTGCAAATGCTTTCAATGTGGGCAAGCCCAAAATTCTGTTGTCTGGTAAAGAGTTAAGCTGACACATACCTTTTGGTCAATAAATGTAACTCCCATCATTTCTCTGAGAAATTAAATGCATTGTTTATAATTATTCATACCTTGAGAATTTTCTGTCCATGAAGCATTCAGAACATTTTCAGGTTTTGAACTTTCATCACTGCTGCCACCATCACAACCTGCTACCACTACTGGTAACTGATGACCTGAACAATAGCATTGAATACATTTGTAATAAACTTTTTGCCAGACAACTCAATTTCAAACTATTCTGATTTAATACTATTTGCACATGACATATTTCATCAAAGCTCCAAATAGAGGTAGTGATTTTGATTTCAAAATTGAAAATATTAATTTTTCTCTGCTAAACCCTATGTTATGGGTACTCATTAGAATTGTCTCATAGAGACAATTCTAATGAGTACCCATAATATAGAGTTTGGAAGAGAAATAATGGATTTAGAATACCATCGCTCCCTCTTATCTGGAGCTCTGTTTCATGTTGATTAACAGATGCAATTGTATTATAAAAGTGTAGAAAACAGATCAATACAGGGAAAAAATGCTGGTTACAACCACTTCTTTTCTTTTCCAACACTGTTTTCTCAACGCCTCTTTCCTAACAGTTATCAAAACAATAGATTGATTGGTAAAGCCTAACTGTGAATATTTATCAGTAACCATCGATTATAAATACTTGTCAGTGTAAATCTGTCAGCTGTAACTAGCCTGTATAAATCTCTATAATACTGCACCATAGAACTAGAGGTTCAACTTTTAATCAAGCCAAAATTTCAAATTTATGTTAAAACAAAATTTTTACAATTCACCATCGAAGTGAATATGCAAGTACTCTGAAAAGGAGATAAATTGTAAAAAAAGAAGTTCAAAAAAGAAATTTCTCCTCTATTCAACCATACATTTTCCTTCTTTCAGGTAGCGCTCCTTTATTACATTCATATAAGTACTTCTATGTCTAAAAATAGTTTATAATGAGTAATGATTTTCTGTACCTGATCTCTCCCAACAATTATCTCTGGCTTTCTGCATCTTTGCCATCAAAAGATTACATGGAAGTGATAAATCAGCATTCTCTGCAATTCAAAGAGATATACAGAAAAATATTTCACTAATATACATTTGAAGCTTTATAATAATTATTCTCGAATATTAAAGAAAAATAGAATACATAACTACCTCTCAAAAACTAAGTTCTTCTGTGGTAAAATAGTGTTCATCTATATGTTATAAAAACAAAATTAACACTTAAAAAAAAACTCTTGCATAATATCCATACATACATACATACACCAAATGGAAAAGTTCACTTCGTACGAAAGACAAAGCAGCTTCACTTCAATCGTTTTAGCTGTAACACCTCATGATTGGAGGTAAGTCACAGCAGGTGTCATTTTCTAAATACTTTTAACAGTTGACAACAAAAGATATTTTAACTTTTGATTCATGTTTCCCCTGCAATAAATGACACAACTTTTAACCAATAACTCTTTAGAATACCACAAAAATTTGGACCTTTCTAAATCCAAAGCATTAGCAGACAACAAATTAGTAGTGGTTCAAAATTTGGGAAGTTGTTCTTGATAGGGTGGAGAGCAATGTGGGAAAAGGAGAAAGCACATTTTCCCCTTTTCCCACAACTTTTACAACATCCTTAATCTTCAATGCAGGGTTGTGTTGTAAGAGCTAAGTAAATTCAATTTATCCTTCCAGTCATTGATCCTTTTGTTACTTCAAATATTCATCAATACCTTGTAGGAGTTTTAATGTCCTTAAAAGTCCACCAATATGACCCCTTGCCAGATTAAATGCCAGCATCAAATATACACCATCTGCAAGAATCTCCTGCTCCCGACTGTTAGAAATAAGAATTTGATGCAACAATATGCAAAAAAGGCAAATCTAGATAACAATTAATCAACTTTTCAGTATTTTCCCAAAATGTCTGAAACAAGAGATACAGGTAAGTCTATATATTTGCATAAGCTTGTTTTAAGACACATCCAATAGTATTACAACTAGCATTGAGGAAACTGAAGTATCATATCTGAAAGACAGGATAGTATCTTTGATTGAGTCTTGTGAATATGAATGTAGGAACAATTACCCAATAAAAACAAATGCTCTTTTCCAAGACAGTTTCTATAGGTAGTTTATGGCAACAGCATTAAAAGCGATGCATGATGGGTGTAAAACAAGGACATGCCATACTTCTGGACTTAATCTTGAACACACGGAATTTTATTGTATGGTTTTTAACACCATTTTCAACATTATTTCATGTATATCCCAGCAGCCTGTGGACCTATCTAAGCTGTCCTGGAGATTCATTTATCAGTACTCCACACAATACTCAATCCAAGCCTACAGCTCCTTTCCTACATAACCACTATCAAAACAACGGGCTCACTACAAAAGTTAAAATTTGTCTAAATCAATAATATTTGAAAACAACAAATTTAAGTACCTTAAAAGTTTATTTGTGTCTTTGAAATGGAGTGATTTTTTTTTAATTTTTATTTTATTTATTTATTTATTTATTTATTTTTTTTTTTTTGGGGGGGGGGGGGTGTAAATGCTGGTTACCATCATTTTCTTCTTTTCCCACAATGTGTTCGAAATCCTTCTTTCTCAGGATAATAAAAACTAGGGATTGTGCAGTAGAGGTTTCATGGATTCAATCCAAAATTTCTTTTATATGTGAAAAATCAAAACTGCTATTTCCATTGAGTATGTCGATGTTCTTTTTATTCAGATCACTTATATCATGCAAATAAGTTCAATTCTAGACTGGACTAATTTACTTTGATGGTGAAAAAGACATAAAATAAAAACATAACCTACACAGCTACATCAGCAACAAATTTCTCCACTTCTTGAAGAACAAGCTTGCTTAAAAACGCTGGTTTATCAGAACTGGCTGGACTGAGAGATAGAGGAGGAATGTGTTCTAGTGCTCGCCTGAAACAGTTACAAAAAAATGTGTGTATTTCACAAACCCAGTGGTTGCTTTCTTTACAATTTAATGTTCAGAGCAGACAATTGCAATGATTTTCGCTAAATTCCTAAAAGTACACTGACTGGTCTGAGGTTAAGCTTTCATCCCTGGTATACAAAATTTATGATCCAGCAAAATGGGAGTCTGTCAAAAGGAACAAGAGCAAACAAATTTTGCACTTTGTGTCTGATTTTTGGACTAAACTAGAAAACAAACACAGACTATCACAAACATAAAAATACTGATATACTCTTCAAAAAAAGAAACGCATATTGAAATTTTGGGCATAAAATAAAACAAGTACTTGTGATAGATAATTATATATTACATACAAATAATTTCATTGAAAGTCACTTCAAAGTGTACATTTTCATTTTCCATCACAGTTCATTGGACATTCACATGTCAAGGTCACCAATCGTCAATATCTCGTATGTCCACCACGAGCGTCAATAACTGCTTGACAGCGTCTCCCCATTGATGACTTCAGATTGCGAATCACTTGCTGAGGAATGTTTGTCCATTCGGCCTGTAATGCAACCACAAGCTGTTGTAACGATTGCAGTGCCGGTTGTCCTTCTCGGACGCCTCTATCCAATTCGTCCCATAGGTGCTCTATGGGGTTCAAATCTGGCGATTTGGATGGCTAAGGAAGTACCGGAATATTGTTGTTCTGTAGATAGGCAGTTGTTATCCTTGCTGAATGCGGCCTAGCGTTGTCCTGCTGGAATATCCTTCCATTATTCTACATAATGGGAATGACGTGTGGTTGCAGGATCTCGTCACAGTATCCCTGAGCCGTCAGTGTACCGTTTACGTGTACCAAATCGGTTCTTCCGGTGTGAGGTATTACTGCCCACATCATCACACTGCCACCACCAAATCTGTCAACCTCTTGGATACAGTTAGTAGCAAAACGTTCATTTCGCCTCCTGTACACCCTTGCTCTACCATCTGCTCGCTGTAACAGGAACCTAATTGATATTGATTCATCACTGAACCAAACTGTTCTCCATCGCTGCTGAGGCCATACTCTATGCGTCTGAGCCCATTGTAGTCTGTTTTGACGGTGTTGCTGGTTCAATATGATAACTCTTACTGGACGTCGTGCCCTGATCCCAGCATGTCGTAAGCGGTTTCTGACTGTCTGGTCCGAGATTCTGCGCATTCCTGGTATCGTGGAAGCAGTAGATGTGGCTGTTGTGAATCGTTCACGTAAGTGCCGTAACCGGATATAGCGGTCCTGGGCAGGAGTTGTCACTCTTGATCGGCCTGACCTTGGGAGGTCACGGGTTTATTGATGCTGCTGGTACCTGGCCCAAAGTCTAGATATGGTGCTCTGGGCCACATTGAAGATCCCCGCCACAGCCGCCTGGGATTCATCTGCTTCTAATCTACCGATAGCATTGTTACATTGAGCTTCGTTCAGACGTGGCATAACTTGACCGTTCACCGTTTAGAGATGTGAATGATTTCGAAACCGAGAACCCCTTCCTTTTAAAGACCATTAAACAAAGTTTCAGGTGAAAAACATGCAATATCGATTTTTTCGTGTTAATGATGGAAATCAAGCAAGTTCAATATTGAGCGAAATCGATGACACGTCCCATAAGTTGACCTTTCAATTTAATCAGCTGGGGTTTAAAAACAGCTTGATATTGTTCAATGTAAAGCACATATAAATCAAACAAAAATTGAACTTCTAATTATACAAAAAAACGGAAAGAAATATTATGCGTTTCTTTTTTTGAAGAGTATATGTATAACACAATTCTAACATGTAAGTGCAACCCATTGTGACCTCCCACAGACTTTTGGCACTATGACAGAAACCACTTTTTAACTCTTTCCCACACAATCCCAAGTTTTAAAAACCCTGGTGTAGAAAGCTTTTGAAAACATTGTGGGAAAAGGAGAAAATGCTGATAACCAGCATTTTGTCCTTTTCCCACAATGGTTTCTACCCTGTCACAGACAAATTTCATCATTTAAGTCATATTTATTGTGTTGTCCGCAAAAGCTTTCAATTTGGAAATTTGCCGTTTCGTAATGATTTAAAAATCATGTGGCTTAAGAACAAAATGGTTATAACATGGAAAAATGTTCTTTTGCCACAATGTCTTCACATGTATTAACACAGAAGTCCTTAGTGTGCATGGAACAACAGAAGCTGCTTTTGTAGACAATGCAAATCAAGATAAGACTGCCTTTTGCAAACAGTACAAGTCAAAGTCAGACTGCAATGGCTAAGCAGTCTTATCACAGATCTACAGCTAACTGCTATTTTATGAAATATGCTGGCAAAAAATATTCTCAATATTGAAATGTTTGGACAATATATCTTAAATATCAATTTGCATTGATCATCCCAGTATGATGGGAACAGAATTATTAAGATTACAGGCTGCAAACTCATCTCAAGAATCAGAGTTATTGTCCATGCATGTCTCGTCATTTAAAAGGTTTCCTTAACTTACTTTGAATGTTCAATTATATGTTTCTGGAGGGCTGGGGCCACTGGTATGGCTGAGGTTACAGTTGAAGCCATAATCTGCAGGAACCACATGGCTGCAGAGTCTGACACACTTATACCTGTCTCTTTCACCACTCTGAAAAATGAAACCTGAATGTTGACTACCCGTAATTTACTAAGTATTTTTAAAGATATTCGTCTGAAATTTGTGTCTGAGTAAAGGAATTGCATGTAAAATGTTACTCATGTGAATATTCAATGATCATCTCGATGCTTTTCAGTTTTTAAGTGGCTTTTTTTCCTTCTTAATTAAAATTATATTTTCAATTCGATACTATAAACCCAAATATTGCTATTTAAAAGTTAAGTTTTGGGGAATAGCATCTCCTTATTGGACAGTACAGATCCAAGATCACACGGCCATCTGTGCCATCTTATCTTGATCTACACTGACCCCAAAAGCAATAATAAATCTTTTTGAGCCTCACCTGTATCCTACACACTTTATTCCATGAATTCTTGTGTCACAGCCATCATTTCTACATCGCTTGATATTGATTTGAACAACTGTCAACAGAAAAAAAAAAAATACTAAAATAGAAAAATGAATACAATATCAAATAGAGATTTCCTTAACCCATTACCAAGCAATCCCTATTTTTGATGACCCTGAGAAAGAAGCCTTTAGAAAACATTGTGGGAAAAGAAGAAAATGCTGGTAATCAGCATTTTCTTCTTCCCCCGCCCCCCCCCAATGTTTTCTACCCTTCACAAAACAAATTTCAAATTTTCAGTCACTTTTACTTTGTTGTCTGCAAATGCTTTCCATTAAGACAAACCTAAAATTTTGTTGTTTGGTAATGAGTTAGTATAATTTCTTTTAATAACTTTATATCTTCTTTTTATCTCTCAGTAAACAAAACAATCCTATCTTTTACTAAAACTGAAGTAACAGGCCTTTGAAAATGTTGTCGGAAAAGAAGAAATATCTAACAGGCATTTTTTTCCGTTTACACAAATCTTTCTACTTTGCTTGTTTGCGTGTCTTGTACAGACACTTAATTCTGTTGTATGGTAAAGTCTTGAAAAGCATAACTTTCATTTACCTTTATCAATAATACTTAACTCTTAACCAAATGACAAATTCATAGACTGGTCCAAATTGAAAGCATTTGCAAAAGGCAAAATAAAAATGACTGAAAATCGAAACTTGGTTTGGGAAGGGTAGAAAACACTGGGGGAAAAGGAGAAAATGCTGGTTACCAGCATTTTCTCCTTTTCCCACAATGTTTTCAAAAGGCTTCTACCTCAGGGTTGTCAAAAGTCATCATTGTATGGTAAAGGGTTAAATTGGGAAAACAGCAAATGGATATTTCATCAAATCCCACTGGCATTTATCACCTCCTACACCAAATCTTTTCCATGGAGATTATTAATTTTGTAGACCATTCTTACAAAACCAAGTTTCAAAAGATATCATAAAAGAGTTAAGAAAAGCCATTTCGAGATTTTACTTACTTGGATAATGGCACTTTGCATTCTTTAAAAGGATAACATCTCCATTTACAACACTGTATCAAAAATAACAAAAAAAAAAGAAAAATGATTTACACAAAAAATCATGTACAGCTAATAAACAAAAAGATAAGCATGGAATCATTTGTATGTTCTACATCTTAGATTCAATGATTTCAGTTAAATCTAAGAACTTATTACTAAATCACGAATACGTCGACATAGATTACAAATCTATAGGAAACTTTCTGGTAAAATTATAAAATGCTAGTATACATCATTTTCTCCTTTTCCAACCGTGTTGTTAAGAATTCTTTCTCAGAATCATGAATAAAAATTGTTCAGCAAAGATTAAAAATATGAAAAATTATATTTTACCTTACAATCCTGGTTTCCTTAATCTCCCTCATGTTTCGTATACTGCGCCCAGCAGTGACTGTAACATGTTCTGGCATATAACTAGAATCAGCTGATGCTACGTTAATGGACAAGTTCTTGATCACTACATTTGACTTGATGTGAAGCCTGCAAATTCATTAGACTCTTTTAAAGGTAATTTTTGCTGCTTCAACATTATTTCAGCTGTAACAACAGCTTGCTTACTCATTGTATGTCCTGTGTCAGTCAGGTGTGTCCTAGGTTTCACATGTACTTGGGTAGAGCAATCTGATGCCTTGCCTAATGACACTTCTATGAAAACTTTAGCGTTTCCAGTAAGGATTAAATATATACAAGTATAAGTAATCCAACCACGAGGAACAAAAGTAGAAGAAATGGACATATCCACATAAAACAAACACACTCAGTGGTTGAAATTTCAAGGCTATAGAGGTCAGCACGGCAGATATCTATAATACCTTCCATTCTAGGAAATATTACCAAAGGCAACTGGAGTACAAAAAGATCCTTAAACTCTTTACGACACTATTCAAAATTTGAACAACTCTGAAAGAGAGGTCCTTTGAAAACATTGTGAGAAAAAGGAGAAAATGCTGGTTACCAGCATTTTCTCCTTTTTCCACAGTGTTTTCTATCGTATTAAAAGAAGAAATCAACAATTCAGCAACATTTGCATTGTAGTCTGCAAATGCTTTCAATTCAGTCCAGTCCTTAATTTCGTCATTTGGTAAAGAGTTAAGGGTTATTTTTTTACCAGATGATAAAATTTCAGACTTGCCAAAATTGAACACATTTGCTGACAAAAGAGTTAAATGCGACTAAGAGATTGAAATTTGTCAATGAACGGCTAGAAAATATTACAGGAAAAGCATTTTCTTCTTTTCCCACAAAGGTTTTTTTTAAAACCCTCATTTCTCAGAGTATAAAATATATAAAAGCATAGAACTGCTTGATAAAGGCTTAAGCAAGAGTCCTATAGAAACTAAACAAAAATATTTCATGCACATTAGAAGTGTGATATCATCTTTAAATATAAAAAAAAAACGATTTCTTGAATGTTCATAGCTAATTTCACTCTAACCAAAGAAATGCCCTCAGGTATCATTTCTGTCAACAAGTAAAAACTTATTTCCCAAGAAAAGAGGCATATACTCCCGTGAATTCAAAGTAGAATATGCTTGGTAATAAAACAATGCATGATAATGACCTTATCCAGTGTGATCTTGCCGCACCATCTGACTGCCAAAAGGTATGTGGAAGACCATTTGATAATCTGCAATAAATTGTAATCATGACTATAATTATACGGGTATTTTATCTACACACTCAGGCAAATTGTCTGAAAAGCAGGTTACAGGAAGACTATGATATCAGTAGACATTTGAATTTAAGGGCAGGTAACCCTTGCAAACTTACCAGGTTACAAACCTTTAAACCATATCCATAGTGCCAACATTTGCAGACATCAAATCAAAAGTGGCAAAAAGATGGCATGTCTCTGCGATAAAAAGCTTTATGCATAAAAAAAAAAACCACACACACACACCAAAGTGCTGGTTACAAGCATTTTCTCCTTTTCAATATTTTCAAATACTATCTCCTACAGGATGTACAACAAATTTATGATGGCCAAGTAAAAGGGTAACAGCCACACTTTTCCAGGTGCTTTACTTAAATATCTATAAAAGAAGTCATTTTTCTTTATCATATTTTCTAATACTATATCTCTGTAATTCTTACGCTCATCATCAGACAACAAGATTTAACTCATTAAAGAAAAAAAAAAAAAAAAATTTTAGGTTGGTCAAAATTGAAAGCATTTGCAGATAACAAAATAAAAGTAAATGAAAATTTCATGTTTGTTTTGTAAAGGGTGGAAAACATTGTAAGAAATGGAGAAAATGCTAGTTACCAGCATTTTCTCCTTTTCCAGCAATATTTTCAAACGGTCTCTTTCTCAGGGTCGTCAAAATTAGGGAGAGTGTGGTAATGGGTTAAGACAGGTCCAAAATATAAGAATTTGCAGATGGCATTGTAAATATTACTTAAAAACTGCAATTTATCTTCAGAATGATAGGAAACATTGTAGGAAAAGGAGAAACTGCTGTTAACCAACATTTTCTCTTTTTTCTATAGTGTTATGAAAACCAGTCTTTTTCGGAACTTTTTAAGGCTCAGAATTGTTTGGTAAAAGGGTTAAATACATGAGTAAACTAATGAGAAAATACCCACCTGTAGGCATCAGAAGCATTTGAAGAGACTTCTAATGAACTGTAGCAAGGATTTAACAACTTAACCTCCTCACCATCCGATAATGCTTCTCCAGCTATATCTCCTTGTGCTTTATAAATACAAAAAGATCAAATGATTAATCCTTTACCACAGAGTGACAACTTCTACTGCCCCTGGGAAAGAAGCCCTTTGAAAACATAGTGGGAAATGGAGAAAATACTGTCCTTGAGAAAGAGACCATTAGAAAATATTGTGGGAAAAGGAGAAAATGTTGGTAACCAGCATTTTCTCCTTTTTTCACAATGTTTTCTTCCCTATCAAGGAAATATTGCACCATTTGAGCCACACTGAAATTGTCATCTGCCAATGCTTTCAATTTGGACAGGGCTAAATTGTTTTCGTCTGGTAAAGGGTTAATCATCATTGAACAAACACAACTCTGTGTGTCTCTAGTTTTAAACTTAGAAAATCAATTGAAAACTTGGCTTATTTGTGTTTCAATCAATGAACTACAATTCTATGGCACAAAAGAAAACAGTAAAGTTTCCTACTTGTCATAGAACTTGAATCTTGGCTATACATGTGTATGGGAAAACAGTTTAGAGTCAAAATTAAACACAATGACAGGAATTTGCAGTAGTGTACGAGAACTATCTTGACATCTGTCAAGGAACTGTCTCGAAAACTTGTGTCTGGGAACTGTCCTGTCGGGGAACTATCTTGATACCGTAGGATCATGTCTCTCCCCCACCTCCTGTTTTTTTTTTTCAGTAGTCCTTTTGTACCTAAATATTAAATATTTATGTGAATTATACTAAATTTACATCTCTACTGTTTTTGAAAATCATTTCAGCCCCCTCTCTTTACTGAATCGCTACATTGTTGAGGGATTTAGTGATATGCGCATATGACCTAAATAGCTGCATAGTTTATGACTGATATAAAGTGCAGTTTTACACATAGATGTGCATCACATGCATCAATGCTTATTTGAATGCATTTGTCTCATGCATTTTTTTTCCCAAGTTTTGGTAGGACTTAAAATAGCCTCTTACTTCTTTTTCACACTATGTTTTCTACCCATACAAAGACAAATATCCTCATTTGAGCAACATCTTGTTTGCTGCCTGCGGATGCTTTTAATTTGGATTAATCTAACTTTTTGTGATCTGGAACAGAGTGAATAACAATTTTACTTTAGAAGAAAACAAAACACATTCTATTTCAAATCAATTAACTCTTACCTAAAGACTAGCAGAAACCACTGAAAACTTGATTCTTTACCACACAGTCTCAATTTTTTACAAGCCAAATAAAGAAAGCTTGCAAAAACATTGCTGGAATAGGGAAAAATGCTGGTTACCAGCATTTCATCCTTTTCCCACAGTGTTTTCTACCTGATAATGGACAAATTCTATTAACTGAAAAACATATAAACTTTTGTTATAAATTCCTTTGATATAGACAAGCCTCAAATTTTGCAATGTGGTAAAGGTTTACTCTTCCCAAACAAGTTTTACCTGCATCTTTGAGATGGTTAAAAGTATTCTTTAAGACTGACAATCTCATACTGCAAGTGTTGTTAAAACCATTCAGAAAAGGAAATGGAAGACAATTTGTAGGAGCTCTATTTCTCAGCAAATACTGCAAAATGAAAGTCAGATGAATTACAACAAAATTAACCCTTAACCCTTTACCACAAAATCCCAACTTAACAATCTTAAGAAAAAAGTTTTTAGAAAACATTGTGTGAAAAGGAGAAAATGCTGGTAACCAACATTTTCTCTAGTAACCAACATTTTCTCCTTTTCCCACAATACTTTCTACCTTTTCCACAGAAATTTGAAACTTTCTGTCACTTTTATTCTGTCATCTGCCAATGCTTTCGGTTTGGACCAGTCTAAAGTTTTCTTGTTTAGTAAGGAGTTAAATACTACACACACCTTCAAACTATGGTTTAAACCTATCACAAATGACAAAATTTTGGACCAGATCGAATTGAAGTGTTTGCAGATGAAAAATCAAATGTAATGTAAATGATGATTTTTGTCTATGAAAGAGTAGAAAGAAAATATTGTGGGAAAAGAAATAAATGCAGGTTATCAGCGTTTTCTCCTTTTCCCACAATCTTTTCTATCCTATCAAAGGCAAAAATTATCATCTGAGCGACCTTTCTTTTGTCGTCTGCAAATGCTTTGGATATGGACTGGTCTAAAATTACCTAGTGTGGTAAAGAGTTAAAATATCTTCTGTGGTCATGGATTGAAAATTTTATTGTTAAGACTGTTCACTTTTGGCACACTTCACTATTTTATGTTCATACCCAATAAATACAAAAATTTGACTTTGACGTTCTTTAACTATTTATTAACTTGGTAACAGGATGCGACTTTCTTTAATTCTTTTCCTCATGACAAAATTTTAGACTGGTCCAAATTAAAAGCATTTGAAGGTAAATACCAGCACTGCATTTTCCATGATACTTTCAAATATCTAAATTGTCAGGATATTTCCACAATGATAAAAATCTTACTTTGAGGATTCTTTCTGCATGCTGATTCACTGCATCTTTTTCCTCAGAATAAACATCCACAAAACCTAAAATAGAAAAAAAATTTTGTAGAAAGATACAGTAAAATGACTATAAGATTATTTGCTCTCTCGGGTCCTACTCAGTTTCTTTGTTTATTTCACAAAAGGTTAAAAAACTACCCAGTTTAACCCTTTACTACACAATCCCTGGTTTTCAAGACCCTGAGATAGAAGCTTTTGAAAACATTGTGGGAAAAGGAGAAAATGCTGGTAACCAGCATTTTTTTCTTTCCCCTCAATGTTTTCTACCCTGCTGGAAACTAATTTCAATTTTTGAGTTGGGTTTATTGTGTGATCTGCAAGTGCTTTCAATCTGGACCAGTCTACAATTTTGTCTTTTGCTAAAGAGTTAAATTCATAACCTCCTATACAGAACTATTTTTGTATTTCAGCTGACACTTTTGGAGATAAACAAGTGGCATCTAAAAAGAACCTATTATTTCCTTGGATTTGATTTATCTGCTCTTGGATAACTTGAAATGACTGACAGAAATGGCAAACATTGAGTGGCTTTCAGAATGTGCATGCATATTGGTAGTCAAGTCAAAAAGATACCCTAAATTATTCCCTCTTGTCATCAAGACGTAATTACGAAAAAACTTTACCCATTTTTAACCCTCTACCAAGCAATCCCGTGTTTTAATGACCCTGACAGGGAGCCTTTTGAAAACATTGTGGGAAAAGGAGCATTTTTTCCTTTGCCCAAAATTTTTCATATCTTGTGCCTTCAGTTCCATTTTGGCATACTAAAATTTGTCATCTGCAGATGCTTGAAATGTGGAGATTTTGAAGTATGTCATTCTGGAAAGGGTTAAAAACAGAAATGATTGTCTAACCTGGTGTAAGTGAGCAAGCCTGCAACATGCGGATACTCTTGCCTAGCTCTCCCATCATATTTGGACCATTCATGAACTTGATGGCAGATAAAATAGTGCTCACTTCAACAACCCCACTTCCATCTGTATCAAACTGTTGAAATGCCTGCAAGTTGACAGTCATCATCATATTTCATCAATCTACCTTACTTTAGCCAATGACAATTCATAATGTACAGTAGTGTTGGTCTTAATAGAAAATATCATGAAAAGTGATCGACTTTTTATAACCACAAACTAAAATGTTTGTTTCATAACAGCAAATAACATTCACCATACCACTGAATGCACCTCAATACATTTAAATTCCAAATGTAAAATTAATCATTTCACAACCAAAAGTTTGCATATAAGCAGATAAAAATGTTAATCTACAATACAACAAAATCTTGAACTATACCAAACTGAAAGTTTATGCAATTCAAATGTAGCACAAGTGATGATTTCAATCTATGATATGGCTTAAAACGTCCTGGGAAAAGGAGAAATTGCTGGTGACCAGCTTTTTAGTCTTTTATCCTTAAATTTTTTTAAAAGCCTTCTTCTACAGGTTCATTAAAACTTACACTTATGTGGTAAATATCAATTTTAATCTAGAGCAGACTTCTGATCTATATATACATGTACCTACCCGTATAGCGTCCTCTCGTGATACTCCAGGTTTATTGATGAGGAAGTCACAAAACTGGACCAGCGTGACTGTTTCCTCACTCTTTGCCTCACGATCATCTAACCAGCGAATAATCTGGTATCTATGCTGCTGAATCACATTTTCTGGTATTTCTTCCCTGTATTCATACAATTAAAAAACATGTCAACATCTAGTTTTTGATATTACTAAATTGTAAACTTGCATTTTACTGCGCCTTTGATGTTTTTTGAAGGTAAAACATGCTTTCATATTTCTACATTTACAAACTTAATACATTTCTGAGCATATCATTTGTTGCAATACTGTACTAACATTTACCTCTGACTTTTTTTTCTCCATAAACACTTCACCACACAATTCCAAATTTTAACGACCCTCAGAAAGACGCCTTTTGAAAATATTGTGGTAAAAGGAGAAAATACTGGTAACATAAACAAATTTCCATTTTTCAGTCACATTTATTTTGTCTTCTGCAATTGCTTTCAATTTGGACCAGTTTATACCTTCGTCATTAATTTTGGTAAAGATTTAAATCTTACCTCATGTGCTGCAAGTTTACTAGAGTATATTCAGCTCATGAGCACATTTTAACTCTTTACCAAACGACATAATCTTAAGTCTGGTCCAAATTGAAAGCATTTGGAGACTCAAAAATGGAAATTAGACTTTGGATGAATAGAAAACATTGTGGGACAAGAAGAAAATGCTGGTTACCAGCATTTTTACCATTTCCCACAGTGTTTTCATAAGTCTTCTTCTTCTGGGTTTTAAAAACCAGGAATTGTTTGGTAAAGGCTTTAAATAAACAGCAAAATAAACAGTGCAACAGGCTTAAATAAGATTCCTGTGTCCTAGGCTGATAGTTGTTTTTGCACACCTTTTCCTGACCATTTAACTCTTTACCAAATAACAAAATTATAGACTGGTCCAAATTGAAAGCATTTGCAGACAAAATAGATGTGACTGAAAAGTTGGAATTTGGTTTGGGAAGGGTAAAAAAATTGTGGGAAAAGGAGAAAATGCTGGTTAACCAGCATTTTCTCTTTTCTCACACTTGTTTTTCAAGGGCTTCTTTCTCAGGGTCTTTAGAAGTCGGGATTGTGTGGTATAGAGTCAATCAATTTCAGCTTAACCCTTTATCACACATTCCCAACTTTTAATAAACCCAAAGGAAGATGGCTGTAACAAACATTCTCGAAAAAGGAGAAAATACTGGTAGCTAGCATTTTCACCTGATTTCCATCTTTCTAAGAAAGTATAATTTTTCAATTTTTGAGTTCCATTTATTTCATGGTCTGCCTTCAATTCCGACATGTCTACAATTCTCTCATTTGGTAAAAGGTTAAATGAACATTTATGGATTTACAATATATACTACAACACCCAAGCCTATTACACACATTGTCTGGAGGGTTACACAATATCCAGTTCAAAGTCTTAACCCTTTATCACACAATCCCAACTTTTAACATCCCTGTGAAAGAAGCCGTTTGAAAACATTGTGGGAAAAGGAGAAAATGCTGGTAACCAGCATTTTCTCCTTTTAACACAATGTTTTCTTCCCTTCCTAAAACAAATTTCAATTCTTTGGTTACATTTATTTTGTCCTCTGCAAATGCTTTCAATTTGGAACAGTCTAAAATTTTGTTCTTTGGTGAAGAGTTAAGGGAAAATCCACTTTTTCATCTCATGGTCCTTTTTGAAGAAAGCCTGATCCCAGTATTGTTACAGCTATAGAAAAGGGCTTGATTACCATCATTTTACCTCAAAGCTCTGTCTCATATTGGACTGGGATTAACTCCTTACCACATGATTCCTACTTTTAATGCCCTGAGAAAGAAGCCTTTTGAAAATACTGTAGTAAAAGGAGAAATCTCCTTTTCCCACGATGTTTTCTACCATTCCCAAGGCAAATTTCAATTTTTGAGCCATACTTATGTTGTCGTCTGTAAATGCTTCCAATCTCGATTGGTCTACAATTTTGTAATTTGGTAAAGAGTTAAACATAAACTCCACTAGCTATTCTCTACTCTTTTCCTTACAATGCTGTTTTTTAATGCCTATGAGGGATGGTTTTTATGCACAATGTGAGAAAAGGAGAAAACACTGGTTTAAGAGAAGGCTTTTTAAAATATTGTGAGAAAAGGAGAAAACACTGGTAACAATCATTTTCTCCTTTTTCCACAACTAACATTGAGCCACATTAACTTTGTTTTCTGAAAATGCTTTCAGTTTGACCAAACCAAAACTTTCTTGTTTTTTACAGACCTAAGACATGATATATCAAAATTTTTTTACAGGTGAAACAAAGAAAAACAAAAGAAAGGATAGGAAAATATAAATTTTGAGTGATTTGGCAATAATGCAAAAAAAGACATAATCCCTCATTGTGGGGCATGTCAAGTGGACTTGCACAGTAATAATCAATACTACAATTCAATCTCACTTGATTTTGGCTGCCACCGCTCTGAGTGTTGCATGGTCAAAAATTGACTCAAGCTCTGTAAGGGCCTGGCTTTCCTTTTCTGAAAAAAAAAAAAATAATAATAATACAGAAAAAAATATAATCCAAGAAACTCACTATTACTAATTAACTAACCCTTTACCTAACAATCACAACTCTTAACGACCTGATGAAAGTGCTTTTGAAAACATTGCGTGAAAAGCAGAAAATGCTTATACCCATCCAGAGAAAAATAATTTCATATGGGCCACATTTAAACTGTCATCTGCAAATGCTTTCATTTCAGACAGGTCTAAAATTTTGTCATGCAATGATGGGTTAAAACAATACTAGAACAATATAGATTGCCTTTAGATACAAGATTTTTAAGTAAAAGGTTAACTGGCTGAATATGCCAACTGTTAATAAAAGCAGTACTTAACAAAATACAATTTAAATTCCTTGGACCAAAAACTGCTATATGACATTAAGTACTTTTGCTTCTTTTTCTACCCCCACAAATATGCCACGCTATACAGAAGCTTTGATAACATGCAAGTTCAGAAAATTGGACCAATTTTTATTCTGTTACAAGGTGATTTAACCCTTTACCACACAATGACCACTTTTGACGACCCTGAGGTAGAAGCCTTTTGAAAACATTGTGGGAAAAGGAGAAAATGCTAAAAACTAGCATTTTCTCCTTTTCCACAATGTTTTCTTACCCTTGCCATTTGATTCTTCAGTCACATTTACTTTGTCTGCAAATGCTTTGAATTTGGACCAGTCTATAAATTTGTCGTTTGGTAAAGAGTTAAAAAAGTTATTTGCAACCTGATGTTTTTTCTTCCAAATACCTGCATCTAATTGTTCATCATTTAATATTCAACTTCTATGCATAAAGATAATAATTAATGGAACAAAAACTTCTCATAAATAGAATAAGTGATATATGAATTCATACCATTTTCATCATTTTCAGAACTGTTTTCATCCATCTACAAGATTAAAAAAAGAAAGTAAATTTCTTAACTCTTTACTACACAACAATATTCAGCCTTGTCCAAATCAAAAGCATGTTCAGACGACAAATTAAATGTTCTTAAGTCTTTGAAAACATTGTAGGAAAAGAAGAAAATGCTGGTAACCAGTATTTGCTCCTTTTCCCACGATGTTTTATACTCTATCAAAGAAAAATTACAAAATTTGAGCCACACTGATATTGTCATCTGCAAATGCTTTCAATTTTGACAAGGCTAAATTTCTGTATTCTGGTAAAGGCTTAAATAGTAAGATATGTCCTTGAAAGCCTAGAAAACATTGTGGGAAAAAGGACATAATGCTGGTTACCAGCATTTTTTTTATTACCCACAATGTTTTCAAAATCTCTGATCCTCAGGATCATTAAAACTTGGCACTAAAAGGCTAATCAGCACTTCCGACGCAATCAACATTTTTGCAATAAAGAAAAAAGGACTTGATCTTGGTTACCAGCATTTTTTTTCCCATTATCCACACTGTTTTCAAAAGCTCTGTTCTTCAGGATCATTAAAACTTGGCATTAAAAGGTTAATCAGCACTTCTGAGACAATCAACTTTCTTGCAATAAAAAGAGTTAAAATAATAAGGTTGCTAGAGAACTCGTACCCTGGAGAACTCGTACTCTGGAGAACTCGTACCCCAATCTGATGGGTACGAGTTCTCTGGAGAACTCGTACCCTGGGTACGAATTCTCCAGAGAACTCGTACCCTACAGATATTTTTGGGAATAAATTTGTATCTCTATATATCAGTCAGATTTTGGTGAATTAATGATTTTCATTTTATCTTTTATGAAATGATCGAGTAAGTTATACAATAATCAAGCATTGGTAACGGGTATTTGTAGTGAAATATCAGTTTTGTTACTTGATGTTTCATGGATTAAATTGATAAGGAAGTAAGGTAAATGGTCAAGTAAATTCAAGAAAGATGAAATTATCAGTAAGATCTACATAATCGGGATTCATCTAATTAATCGAAGATAGGGTTTTTTTTTTTTTAAAGCTTGTTTAGATATTTTAGGTTCGTTAATGGAGTATGCCATTTTTTTTAAAGGTGTCAAAGGTGCCGGGTACAATGAAGTTACATATCAGGTGTGATAAACATGATTGTGCACACTTGCTATTTACCAGCAATTAAACCTGTATAGTTCTTCAAAAGGATTCTTTAACCCTTTAGTTTACCAATCAATCACATGGTTTTATGAGGAATAAGACTTATATAAACATTGTTGGAAAAGGATTAAATGATTATAACCGGTTCTTTATTATGTAACATTAAAAGAAGAAATCTTTTGAACTTAATGGATCCAAATAGTACCACCCTGTTGGAGATAGCATTTTGAAAATGTTGTTGGAACAAAGGGGGTGTTTATATAACCAGCATTTTCTCATTTTCCGACATTCTTTTCCATCCTTTCAGTCCGATGAATAAATATGTCTGTAAATATGAATTTGGTGTATGCAGATAAATACAATTTTGAAAAGACTATGAGTTCACATATAGCAATATTTGCATTTTCTCTCGCTAGATCTCTTTCTCTCATTTTCATTGCACAGTCTTCTTCTATGTTTTCTAAAACGTTTACTTCACAATCTCGAGTTTCAACCACTAAGAAGAAGTAACCATTGTAGGAAAAGGTGCAAAATCAAATATCCAACTTGGTCTTCTTTTTCCACGTGTTTTCTCACCTTTTCAAACAATTTTGAAAGTTTCTTCAGACGGCTTATGTGAAATTTTTGACTTACAAGGGATTCTACGGAGGCATTTTTGTATTGCTGAAACATTGTGGACAAATGATGTCTTTGACTTTTCCAATCATTACCCTACGTGCTAAACTCTTTTGGCGCCAAAAGTACACAGGGGACTTCATCAACGACTCATTAAACTTCTGAAAAGATTTTTTCTGCAAGGTTTGGCTAAGAATTTTGATGGTGTAAAATCCAAGCTCAGACTGCATTTTTTTTTGCATATTGATCTTGTTCTTTACCACCGGTTTCGATTCTAGCGTTAAATAAATTAAGGGTTCAATATTGATTATTGCAATTATATTACAGTAATTTTATCATTGTGAAAATCGCACCTTTCTTGCTCTCTTTGTTCAGGAAATTTGCCTTTTCACCAGGTGTGAAAATTTGATTAATTCTGTGTTCGTTTTATCAACTCTTTCCATTTAACAAATATCTAATCCAATTAAATACTGATTCCTAGACCGTTGTTACACAAAACAATATCAAACATCAACTCAAAACTTGAGTGCAAGTGAAGGCTACCCAAAGAATTGAAGACAGCAAAAATTAATCCTACTAATGATTTTTTAGTTGAATACAATTTATTTATGGTTCATAAATGTTTTCCTTACGATTTTTACATCGAATACAACATACACAGCATGAGAAAACACACAGGTGTCTTTACTTTCTTTGTCTTTTTCAACACATGTACAAGCAAAAAAAGAAAAAAAAAAAATCATCAAATCTACATCACAATAACGGCATAGAAATAAAAGTTGACGGAATGCTGGTAAACTGACATTATATTTATTAGTGGGGGTACGAGTTCTCCAGAGAACTCGTACCCAGGGTACGACTTCTCTGGAGAACTCGTACCCTTGATTTTGGGGTACGAGTTCTCCAGGGTACGAGTTCTCCAGGGTACGAGTTCTCCTGATACCAATAATAAGACTACACATATAGCGCATTAACATATATTCATTGTTAAAACTATTATATGGGTCCATAGAAATACCGAAACGCAGGAAACGCTGAAACGCAAAGTAATTACCGAAACGCACGCAAAAAGTAATCAGTTAATAGCATACCGTATAAATGCAATAAAAGCTTGTGTATTTTGATTTAACTTTAATTAAATGTTATGATCTGTATCATGTTCTTTTTCACCATTGTTGTTGTTGAAACGCACGTATACCTAAGCAGACGAAAACCGAAACGCACGGAGACATTGTACAAAACCCACCGACAGTTATTAAATTCGTTGATACATGTATTAAACACCCGAAAAGCCGAAACGCACATTGATACATGTATTAAACACACGAAAACTGAAACGCACGGTGATATTGAATACTGAAACGCACGCACAAACAGTTACCGACTTTTACGAAAAACTGAAACGCACGTTGATATATTAAACACTCGAAAAACTGAAACGCACGGAGACGAGAATTGTCGTCTGCAAATGCTTTCAATTAAGTCTAGTCCAAAAGTTTGTCGTTTTGGAAAGGGTTAAAATAAAACTTAATATTATCATCTCCCATTCTCACAATGCTTTCAACTTTATAAATTTTCATCTTTTGCCTTCGGTCTTATTTTCTTGAACAATTTTGGATATGTATAAGCAAAATACTCTTGATACAGGGAAATAGGCCTTTTGAAACATTGTGGAAAGGGGAGAGGATGCTGGTAACCAGCGTCTTCCCCCATTCTCACAACGCTTTCAACTTTATCTATTTTCATCTTTTGCCTTCGGTCTTATTCTCTTGAACAATTTTGATATTTTTAAGCAATATATTCCTGCTACAGGGAAATAGGCCTTTTGAAACATTGTGGAGGGGCGAAAATGCTGGTGACCAGAAAAAACACTGTGGGAAAAGGAGAAAATGCTCGTAAAGAACAGTTTCTTCTTTTCCCACGGCGTATTCAAAAGACTTTTATTGCAGATACGTAAAAACAAGGGCTTGTTTGGGAAAGGGTGAAAGGTTTTGATCTTTTCTGTGCAACAGAACATCAAACAAGAACATAAGACTTTTAACCTAACTAATTAAAAAAGACACAAAAGACACACTGACACTAAAGAAACAGGCCAATTAACAAAACAAAAAGGGTTTGATTTGCGAAAAACTAAAGTACATCTTTACGGGATTTGATTATTTACTATAAGCATGTTTTTCATATCATTTTCAATCTTCGATAAAGCAACATGGCTAGATTTGGTCTTTTTGGCGATTCCTACATCAAGAGACTCGACAAATTCTTCAATGGCGATATCCGTGTCCCAGGCGAATCCATCTTTGTACATCAAGGTGGTTTGCGACTTGACAGACTCACCGATACTATGAAACATAAGATGAAGGCAGCAGAAACCGACATCATCTTCATGTCCATCGGCGGTAATGACATAAGTCCCAACTCGGTTTCAGAAGAGATATTCGACCGAATATGCGCGTTGGTGACAGAGTTTGAAGATGCCGGGGTACGCCAAGTGTTCATCTCTGAGATTTTGCCGAGAGCAGACTTTTCTAAGAGCAATCCACCCGGGCATCGATGGTCCCCTTCTTCAATGGTTTAAAAATTATTTGTCCAATCGCCAACAATCTGTTATTATTAGAACTGCCAGATCTAAAACAACATCAATAAATGCAGGCGTTCCTCAAGGATCGGTTCTCGGGCCATTACTTTTCCTCCTCTACGTGAATGATATTTCAGACAATCTTTTAAGTATATCTCGTCTGTTTGCAGATGACACCTCACTAGCTTGTACGGCCACTCAAATTGAAGATATTGAAGGTATTTTAAATCATGACCTGCTTATTATATCCCACAGGGCAAAACAATGGCTGGTATCATTTAATCCCTCAAAAACAGTAGCTATGCACTTCACAAATACTAATGTTCCGCCACCAGATTTATTATTTAACAATGTTCCGATTCAGTTTGTCACGAATCATAAGCACCTTGGACTAACTCTAAGTAGTAATGGTAAATGGCGTGAACATATTAATAATATAACCCAGTCTTCAAACAAGATCCTGGGAATTATGAGATCTTTAAAATTTAGGCTAAAGAGAGATTCTCTCAACCAAATATATATATCTTTTTTGCGACCACTTCTCGAATACTCCTCAGTAGTCTGGGATAACTGTACTATGTCGGAAAAGGATCGTTTGGAAAAAATTCAAATTGAGGCCGCAAGAATAGTAACCGGTATTACAAGATCAGCTTCTACTCTTGACTTATACAAAGAAATCGGTTGGTTAACGTTAGATAATAGGCGTAAATATCAGAAACTTGTACTTATTTATAAAATAGTCAACGGTCAGACTCCGCAATACTTAAACGATATCTTTCCGTTAAATGTTAACGCAAGAACAAATTATTTACTCCGCAATGCTAACGATATCGATTTAGTTGCTTGTCGAACCGAATTGATGACGAAGTCATTTATTCCATCTGCAGTTACTCTATGGAACGAACTCTCCGACGATATTAAATCCTTGCAATCTTTGTCGCAATTTAAATCTCGTATCCTACAGACCTTTCATGTTTCTGATGTTCCTAAACACTTTTTCGTCGGTAAACGCCATCTCTCTGTTGTACATACAAGAATTCGTAACAGGTGCAGCAATTTGAACTATGACCTTTTCTCGAATTATATATCTCAAAATGCAAGCTGTAGGTGCGGTTACGATCAAGAAGATGCTGAACATTATTTCTTCAGATGTACGCAATACGCAATACAGAGAAATAATCTCTTTCAAACTTTACGTCGATTTCATCCATTAAATATCAATATTCTATTGTATGGATCTGATAATCTCAGTTTCGAAGACAACTCATTGATATTTAGGACTGTACAAACTTATATAAAAGATACAGGACGATTCAAGTAATCCTGAAGCAGCAATCGATAATTTATTTGACCAATTCGCCCGGATCCTGGGACCCCACTGACTTACGATTAATCTACAGTAATCATTTAGTTAAAATCTAAAATCTGAGTGTTTTTTTTTTTTCCTTCATTTTCTTTTATTTAAAAATGTCCTATTTTCTTTTCCAATTCGATTTATCAATTCATCAATTGCCATTATGATGTTAGTGCGTAACTGGAACAAAATTGTCGTCAAAAATCAAATGAAAACTTAATGCATATTAAAAAGCCAAAAGCAAAAATGGGCGACTCTAAAAAAATGTAATTTTATAAAGGGAATGACCGAATCTAAGTTGAGAGAACTTGTGGTCAGACCCTTTTGCCTTGTCCTTTGATTGTGTATATTGTTCTATGTTGTAAATTATATTCTTGTAAAATACTTGGCAATAAAATATGTTTAAACTAATCCACCCGGGCTTACAAAATCCAAATTCGACAGAGACAGAAAGAGAGTCAATAAACTACTCAGTGAGAAATACGGCAAAAACTTAGTTAAGTTCAACGACATTCACTGCCCAAGAGACTACGATAAAGACTTGGTACATCTGTCCTACCCGACTGAGGCCAGTACAACATGTGGTATACGGAAGTATTTCTTTCGGATACGATTGGTCTTCTTCAGTACCTGAGTCCAGTCATCGTCCAGAAGTAAAAAACGGTCCTTTTCAGGACCAACATGTAACTCGAAAGTCTCCTATATCGCTTGTTGTATACTTTGTTATTTTTTCCTTCCTTTTTCGGAAACATATTCCCAGGTCATCAAAGTTCCCAATTAAGTTTCCCTCAAACTATCATAAAATTGAATAAAATGCAGAAATAATAGTTTGGTTTCGATTATCCCGCATCACCCAATTTTAACCCTTTTCCACAAATTGCAAAGTTTTTACGACTCCATTGCATTAACTCTTTACCAAACGACAAAATTTTAGACTGGTCCAAACTGAAAGCATTTGCAGATGACAACATAAATGTAACTCAAAAATTTAAATTTGTTTCTAGCAGGGTAGAAAACAGTGTGGGAAAAGGGGAAATTGCTCGTTACGAGCAATTTCTCCCTTTTCCCTCAGTGTTTTCTATAGTCTTGTACTACAGACACGTAAAAACCAGAGCTTGTTTGAGAAAGAGTTAAATGGGAGAAAAGCCTTGTTGAAATGGCAGAATGTGCTTAAAACAAGGTCTTTGGAATAGGTTGACTCGTTAAATAAAAATGAAATTCCAAAAACGATTCAATAGTTACCAACTTTTATTTAAACGTGATTATAAACAATCAAGCAAACAATCAAAAGTAAATGTAACAAAAACATTTCATTACATTGTGCACTTTCGTCATATACCAATCAGCACACATTAATAAGAAACAAACAATTCAATGTGTAATATATATGGTATTTCAATATGTAAGAAATTATTTCTGAACGTCCGATTTTAGTAAAAATTGCTAAAAGCGGAATTTTTCGATCCTGGACTGAACAGATATATAAGTAAGACCGATAGACACCAATTGTTGTGCGTTTCAGTATTTGATTTCATTTCTTTCTTGGGCAAGTACAGGTGCGTTTCGGTATTTAATTACAGTGCATTTCGGTTAATTGTATTTTGCTAAACACAACTGCGTTTCAGTATCTAATTTCATTTCTACGTTTTCTACCCTGCCGTCTGCAACTTCATTCAGTTTGGACAAGTTTAAAATTTTGTTGTCTGGTAATCAGTTAATATGTTACCTGCTTGCTGCACCAGATTCAAGTATTTTTCCCTTTTTCCACAAGTATAACAAAAACTTGTGTATATAATGAAAATAATATTGCTGAATATTCAATAATATACAGAAATAAAACAATGTTTGAATTTGAATAGAAACCCAATTCCATAACTGCGTTTTGGCATTTGCCTACAGGTAAAAGTAATCAATAAAAAACCAATATTGTTAGTGCGTTTCGGTAATTACTTTGCGTTTCAGCGTTTCCTGCGTTTCAGTATTTCTATGGACCGCTATTATATACTTAACAATATAATTGCAACCAGGAAGATATTGTCAATCTGATAACAATCTATCATGCAAGGAAGTATCATATAACAATATACCTTCATTTTCAGTTTCAATTAGCCAACATACTTGATAGCAAGTTTAACATTAAGTAAAAAAAAAAAAACCGCCATTTCGAAAAAATGCATAAGCTAAAGTCTCAAACTGATGAAGTTTTTAGCAATTACCAACATCTATGCACATTATCCAAAATAGAGTGTCATTTACATATCCGTTATCCCCTTATCCGAATAATATACTACCCAACTAACTTTGGAAACTTGGTCTCTAATATAATGCGTCGAGCTTACGTTTTTCAATTCTCTGTCATCTTCTGTGTCACTATTGCTTGGACTATTTCCCATACTCAACTTTCACTAGGACATCACAGAAAGATCTCAGTTGGGGAATTTATGGCTATATATTCCTCCGTAGTTTCAAGCCAAAATTCTTAGATGTCCTGTTTTCTAAGGGACGTCACTCTGTTATGGCACAGGAAAATTCGGACCAAAGAAGATTCGGCCTAAATGAAAAGTTGAGAAGTTTCGGACCCAAGAAGATTCGGCCTACACAGGAATAGATTCGAAACAAAAATTATGTTCCGGGCTTGTTCGTACCTATGCTTGTTCATATCAAGACTTGTTTGATATCAATATACTTGATATATTTGCCGCCAATTTGCAGTCACATGATCGGAAATTATTGCCACATGACCAAGCAGATAATCTAACAATTATACGTCATCATGCATTTTTTAAGTAAATCTGCTCATAAAGAAGATCGAATTAGTTGTGGGGTACAAACGAAGTGCTAACCATATAGGTGCCGATATCTATCGATTTCACCTCTGGAATGTTTTTCTTCCATTCTAGATCTAATATTTTATTTCTCATCATCATCATCACCATCATCAAAGTAATGATTAAAAAGCACTAAAAAACTCCATAGCTTTGTGTTCAGTTCTAGCAAACTCCAAGAGTTCAGGAAAAAATGTGTTTTTTTTTTTCCATTTGAATAAGTTACCTTTCTTGATCTTTGACTACAGAGATATTTGAATATCGATTCGGTCGATAGCGTACAGAACTTGAGACATGGACAAGCTGGTTTGAATCCCATATTCGGCCATTTCTTTACGAGGTTAGATGATAGTTTTTGCGACTGGATTAATTCTTCGCTAGCCTCTCAAAAGCACTTTTGATAATAGTTATGTTGAAAAGGAGTCTGAAGCATCTGGAAAATATCGTGCGAAGGACTGGTTACTGAAACTTCAGTAAAGTATAGGTAGGTGCACTGGCCACCTCGATATAATTGAAATGTATTATTGAAAACTGTGTTAAACACATGCAATCAATCAATCAATCAATCAATCCCCATACTTTTATCTATATGAAGTATTTCTCAGCTTTTCCAAATCAACACATTACCTGCACGTTTAATTAAGAAAAAAATATTGAACAGGAATTCGGCCGGCATTGCCCGGAACTTGGGTCACGGGTTAGCTGGTTTGAATTCCCTACCCGGCCATTCCTTTCCGAGAGTTGATGATAATTACTACGACAGCATTAATTCATCTCTAATCTCTGAGCAGCACTCATTCGTTTATCCGCAGGTCTAGCGACAAGGGGGTCGCCAATCCCTATTTCGGAAGAATTTTCCCCATCTTTGATGAAATTATATGTAATTGTAAATGTTCTGTCTCACTGCTGTTCATTGTTTCAACGATGATTATGTGGAAAACAGGCCAATGGCTACAACATTAATTCTAATTTTTACCATGAGAACACTTTTTAACACTTCCGTGTTAGAATCTAACATAGAACATATATTCCGCTTTCAGTCCGTCATTAATCTTTCCAAATTTAACAATTTCTTTATCCACAATGCAACCCTGCCACTTTTAAGTAAAAGTGTCGAAATAAAAAGCGCTTTCCAACTTTCTAGTTTACAAACTCTCTCTGTCTGTCTCTGTGTGTATGCCTGTCTGTTTGTCTACCTGTCTTTCTCTCGTTGTCTCTCTCTCTACCTCCCTCACTCTCTAGCTATCTCAGAATCCAGAGGCTCGGCCGTTAGTACCGTTCCGGTCGATAAAGTTTCCAGTTCGACTTCCTACCTAAAGCTGTTCCAATTTCTTTTTGAGATCCTTTTTTATATGTTCAATGCCAAATGATTCGTTCTTTTCATAAAACCTATCAACAGTTCGACTGGCATGTTTATGTGGGAAAGCAGACAGTGGTTAAAAAAAGACAATATGCAAAGGTGCTATTATGCAAGTAATGTTGAAAGTGCCTTTAAACACCAAGAAAACAAACACATCTATCTCCACTAATAAATCCGGTACTCGGCACTACCACCATCTCTACTAACTGAACCAACAAAACTGCCATCATTATTATAATCATCATCATCTTCATCATCATCATCATCATCATCAAAGCAATGACTAAAAAGCATTAAAAATTCCATAGCTTTGTGTTAAGTTCTAGCAAATTCTAAAAGAGTTCAGGAAAGAATCTTTTTTGATTCAAAAAAGGTTACCTTCCTGCGATTTATCTGAAAACCTTCCCCTGCATTTCAAAATCGACACTTAATTTTAACGAGAGATGGACAGCGTTTCGGTCGATAGTATACAGGACTTGAGACATGGAAATGCTGTTTGAAATGCCATGCTCGACAAATTCTTTCCGAAGTTTGATGATACTCATTGCGACAGGATCATTTCTTCTCTTGCCTCTTAAAAGCGATTTTGACAATAGTTCTGTGGAAAGGCTGTCAGTCGCTTGAGGAGAATAGCGTAGGGGATAAAAAGCTGGTGACTGAAACTTCAGAAAAGTATGGGTAGTTGCACTGGCCACCGCGATATCACTGTTATAAACGAAGTTAAACAATATCATAAATCAATCCTTTATGACGATTTCAGTACCTGAGTCGATTTTGGGACAAGGTCGAAAATTAATTTCCCGGGTTGGATGATAATCATTGCGGAAGGATTCATTCTTCTCTCTTACTGTCAATCATGTGTTTCGACGATGATTATGATGAAAAAAGGCAGTACCTAGAGTATAAACTACTGGTTTAAAAGCCCAAGGAATGCATGGAGAGAAGCACTGGCCGTCTTGATATAACTGGCATAATATTGAATACGATGTGAAACACAATAGACACCTGTAATATCGCAAATGGCCATGCGTTAGATCATCTGATATTACAAGTTGCATTTAATCATATGGTGCGAAATTTTGTTTCTTTGGCATGTTAAAAATCAAAAGCTGAGGTCGATACAGCATTGAGAGTTACCGTGTATATTAATGCACAGGGCGATTCGATAACTGTATGATCTAACCAGTATGTTTCAGTTGTGTCACGAATGGCAGTAAAATTTAGTTGCAACAGATCCATTTCAGCATATTAATTAATTAATAATCTACATCTGTTTCAAAGCATTCATCATTCAAGCATACGGTTTGAGGGAACATACCAACAAACGATATTTCATACAGGCAGAAGGTAAAAAAAGACTCAAGGAGGATAAATCTAAAATAGAGAATGCAGTTTTTGAGGAAAAAGAAAAACTCTGCGGCATGTGAAGTTAAGGAACCCAATAAGAAGAGGTAAGGTATGATATCTGGTAGTGACAGAGACACAGAGAGAGAGAGACAGAGAGAAAGAGAGCAAGACAGAGAGTAAAAGAGAGAGCCCGACAGATAGAAATAGAGCCTGAGATAGGCAGAGAGAGATAGAGCCATAGAAAGGCCGAAAGAGAATGATTGAGCCATAAAGGGCTGAGAAAGAGAGGGAGAGAGAGAGAGAGAGGAGAGAGAGAGAGAGAGAGAAGATAGAGAGACAGATGTTGAGAGAAAAAAAGCAACTGAGAGAGACGGGCAGACAGACAGAAGCAGACAGACAGAGTGAGGAAGGAGGAAAGGAGTGAGAGCAAAAGAAACAGAGAGTCAGGAAAGGAGAGCAAATGAGTTAGACAGAATTAAAGATAAACAGACAGAGAGAAAGAAAACGTTAGAAATAAACAGAGATAGCGAGAGAGGTATATGAAAGGAAAGAATGAGTGAATGACTGATCGAGATATAAAAGGATGGAAGAGAGAAAAAGAGACAGCCTAGAAAGAGGGATAGACAGAACGACAAAGTAAGGAAGAGAGTAAGAGCGATAGAATAAAAAGACACGGAGGACAAACGGTTTTGGGATAAAAACCTATTGTCAAAGAATAGACAGGGCAATTTAAAACGCTAGTAAAAACGAGAGTAAGGAATTAGCATTTCGGTTCATTGGTATTCGACATTGACTGATAAGTTAATTCCATGTAAATCAAAAGTTTAGGCTGACCTCAAGGACTGACAGTACAGAGTTATCAACTGGAGGAAAAATTACTTGGCTAAATCTTAAGCGTTTGTTGACCTCTCTCAGGGGCTAGGAGTGCACCGTAATATAACTCAAATATTGTTGAAAACGCTGTTTTGACACATACAGTCAATCAACCACTCAATCAATCGTAAAAGACTAATAAAGGGGTCGCCAATCCCTAGCACGGGAGATTATTTTCCCATATTTGATGAAATTAATTGCAAATCTTCTCTCCAACTGCTGTTTATTGTTTCATGTCTGTGTGGAAAAGAAGCGAGTGGCTTTTATAATAGTTCCGCTATTTACCCTCTAAATATTTTCAACACATACCTATCAACCTCTAGCACGGTATAGATATTTCGCCTTTTCCGTCATTAGCCTTTCAAATCTATCAATTTCTTCATCCACAGTACAACCTTTCCACTATAAAATAAAAGTGTCAAAATCAAAACCTCTCTCAAACTCACTCCCTCACACATTCTCTGTCTCTTTTTCAAAGTCTCTTTCTTTATTGGAGAGGTCATCAGACCTCTCCAACAGTGTTGAGTTTAAAAGGCAGACTGCCTCAGAAATTGCTGTCTAAATCCAATCTTTGTAGGGGAATTGTTCCGATACACAGTCTGTTTCGTCATGATTTTATAAAGAAATCGAAGTCTAAAAACTGAAATAAGAAATAGACGTGGTTTGTTTCTATATCGCGAATTTCAACAAAATTGTAAGGATTTATTTGCATATTTCCTTTCCAACAATTTTAATTTTGTATTACAATCTTAAATCTAAACAAAAAGAAGAAAAAGAAAAAAAAGAATTTCGTTAAAAATAGAAACGAACACAGCGGAAAAAATCACGTGACCTTAAAACGCGGAAAGAAGGTCATGTGACTTGACTTACATAAATTACAAGGACGGATGATACGGAATCCGGTTTTTGCCATCCACTTTGATGAATGTGTATTTACAAATGAACAGATTTCAACTAGATCTACCCGTTTATTGTCTTGCTTGTTTCTTTACATGTACCTAGATATATTTAACCTAAAAGCATAAAAAGTATTAGAAAATAATGATGTCGACCTCTCCTGGCTTCTTTTTTAAAGAAGCCACTTGTATCTCTTAAAATCAAGAGGCTCCTTAACATTCCAGAAGTAAACCCCCCGGGTTGCTGATTCGACACCCTATCAAAACTTGTTCCGATTTCTTTGTTAAGATCTTTTGTTTACGTTTAGTGCGACAAGATACATTTTTCTTTATCGCCGATCGGCGTTTCGATTTGTTTATATTGGAAAGTACCCAGCAAACATGATAAACTGGGTCCTATATGGGCAAATCCTGGGCTAAATATCTATATGGGACCTATGTGGGTCCTTTGCAGGAATTTTAGCCCTTCTGGAACCCACATAGAGCCCATGTTATTTATATACTCATAAACCTTTACAATGTAAGATAAAATAAATCCAAACAAGTTCACTCTCACCGTACACTATTTTTGTCTGTTATAGTAGAAGTTTAGCGATGATTAAACTCCAAAACCTGTAACAAGGTATTCACACGGGTCCCATTTGGGTCCCATTTATCGATCAGCAGTGACGAGCGGAGACGGAAATTACCGATAAACTTCGGTATGAGAGTTTTTTTCAACAATTATCGTTAATTCTATTTCTCTACTGTTTAATTGTGCCATTTTACATTTTTTTAACCTTCAAACATATTTTATCTGATACCAAATATGAAGAAAACACATTTACGGATTGAACTGATTATATCCAAAAACAAATTGCGCGCGATCACGTGATGTAAACAGAAATATCCGTTGAGAGCAAGAAGTAAGCGGTTTGAATCATATTCAAAATGGATTAAGCTCTACTCATGAAATCTACTCCTCGTTGTAGACATATATATGGTATGTATTTCAATTTTTACTCACTACACTTTTTTTGTAAATCGGTCATCTGGTAATCGTAAAATTGGAGTCAAATTTCGTATTGTCACATGAATTCGCGTCGCGCCTGTTTTGTTAAAGTTTTATCTGTACACATGGCATTATCCCTCTGCCCATATTAAATCAAGGTTCTGGATTTTGATGAGCTCCTATTCAAAAGTCATGAGCGAAACGCTTACGCATGTCATTTTTTTTTTTTCTTTTTCAGCATGTTACTGAATGTGCTGGCTTTTGGCCTATATTTGCTAAGTCTACTGATAAATTTTAAGAAATGGAAATTTATGATTGATAAAAAATGTAGACATGTTTATTTTAAGGGGCCCACGGCTATTTGTGGGCAGATTTACGCGTTCTATCTTTTTTTTTTGAAGATATTTCTTGTTTTGGATGGCAGATCGTACAAATACCTACTATTGGAATTCTTACCTTTAGAAGAATTTCTGCTGGTGTTCAAGCCCGTACTTCTGTCATAAATAGAATACTAACACATCTAATACTTACTGTCTGGAGAATTAAAAATGTTGTTCAGAAAATTGAGAACTAGATATTTATTAGGCGCAGTATCAGAGTCAGCTTAAAGTGGCTGGAGGTATATTTCGACTTTCAATAGTTTAGTTTTTATCAGTTCAGGGTATGAAGTGACTTTTAATAACATTGTACTATTTACACATAGGTGAGATGCAGCACTTGTAACTGAACATGCAAGAAAATACAAACTCATGGGAACTACGGGAAAGCTGTAATTCGAAAACCTTGGATTTACAGTTATGATATTTGGTGAGTTTGACTGTTTTTCTTTTTTTTTTGCACCCAATTCAACAGTATGTGTATCATGTGTACATGCATTATGTATCTATAGAATTGTCTCATTTTTTTTACAGCAGTTTTACAGGAAATTATGATTTCTTTGGTAGGCCTATGGTCATGATGATTTCAACTGAATTGTAGTTTAACTCTTTACCACACATTTACAAGTTTTAACCCTTTACCAAACAATCCCTGGTTTTTATGATCCTGAGATAGAGGCCTTTTGAAAACATTGTGTGAAAAGGAGAAAATGCTGGTAACCAGTATTTTCTCCTTTTTCCCACAAATTTTTCTTCCCTGCTGGAAATAAATTCTAATATTCGAGCTAGGTTTATTTTGTAGTCTGCAAGTGCTTTGAAATTGGACCATTCTTAAATTTTGTTGTTTGGTAAAGAGTCTACAACCTCAACAAAGGAAGCTTTTGAAAAAATTATTGGAAAAGAAGAAAACACTGCTAACCAGTATTTTCTTCTTTTGCACAATGTGTTCAACCCTTCTGAAAACATTCCAATTTTTCATTCCCGTTTATTTTGTCGTCTAGAAATGCTTTCAGTATGGCTATGTCCAAAGTTTTGTTGAGATATCACTGCAGTATTGCTGAAATTAGCTAATGGCATCATTAAAACTGAATTTTATTAATTTACAGGATGACTGTGTAAGAAGCCTTAAACACGACACTCTGCAAGCTAAGACCTACAATATAAAGTGGACTAGTGCTCAACACAGAGATCGAGGGCAGAAAAGGGAGATGTTTAGGACAGTGCCTAAAAATCCTGCAAATGAGGACTTTGATTGATTTTTACTGACATGTAGCTCCTGATTCCTGATCTGTGTAAACCACAGTGAATATAAACATTTACCCTTACATTGTAAAGTTACATGTTTTAACCCTTAACATGCTAATTAAATCAAGTAACTGAAATGAAACTTTCAAGCCAACAGTAAGTTCCAGATTTTGTTGTTAATTTCAGTGATCTTTTAGGGAAAATATCATTTTATGGACAGTGTGCATCCAAGATCAGAGTGCACATTTTCTGCAGTTTGATCTTGATCTACATTGTCTGCAAAAGGTACTTGAGATGAGCTTAACAGTCTAAGGAATAATGACCCATAGGAAGTTGGTTTCACTTTGGGAAACATATACAATGCTGATAACCAAAATTTTCTATGGACAAAAATTACATCTTTTGAGTTAAGCTAAATTGCTGTCACCTGCAGATGCCTTGATTTTTGACAAATCTAATATTTTGCATTTTTCTTTTTCGCATTTATTAGATAAAACTCCTTGCTGGTTAAAGATATATCATACCATAATTATGTTATTTCAAAGCAGTAACACAATTATTTTGTTTTATATATCTGTGAATGTTAACTACCATATTTTTTCTACACTTTTGCAATTGTAATTTTGAATGAAAGCAATATACTAAAACAAAATAAAGAGATGGCTTGAAAATACATTTATTTCTTATTTTACTGTAGTTTATGGTAGTTTGACCAAAATATTAGATGATTTTACAGCAAGTTGATATGCATTCTAGTCTTCAGTGCTTATAAGTCAACCAACTTACTTCGTGGACAAAGGACTTTAAAATATTACCTCACTCATGTATGAATTGCTAAAGGCTAGCACCTCTGATTGCTTGGCTATGTGTACTTTCTATTTGTGAAGTTCAAGGATGTTTCTGCCAAACCATATGGATAACCAGGTCAACCTCACACAGTACACCAAAACTGGACCGACTTGATTCCCGTATGCAGCCAATTTTATGAAAAGCAGGACTAAAATGGGACCCAAGTAGTAACATAGGACCTACAGGATTCCCATATAGTGCCCTTATAATGGAGATCTGGGAACCATACGGGTCCAGTGTGGGTATTTACAAATTACCCTTATTGGACCCATATAGTTCCCATGTATGACCCATATATGTTTGCCCATGTGGGTCCTGCATGGATTCCTGTTGCAAAAACCAGCTCAATCCCACATGGGCAGCCCATTTTGGACCCATATAAAATCCCACATGGGGCCCATATCGGTCCCATAAATTTTGCTGACTGGGTAGACAGTGGTTTAAAACAGACAATGTGCAAAGTATTGGTAAAGGAAACTTCAATACAGCATGGGTAGGTGCATTTACCGCCGTTACATTACGCAAGTTATATTCAAATCGGCGTTAAAACACCAGGAAAATAAACCATCTATCTTCATCAACAATTCAGGAATCGGCACTATATATCATCATCACTATCAACTCAACCAAGTGAATATTCAACATCCATAACTTTCTAATATGTTGTCACAAACTCTAAAATAGTTTAGGACAATTAAAAAATTATCGGCTTACAAAGGACTTCTATTAACTTAAAACGCAATAGACTAAAAGCAATACAGCAAATACAAATTTTACCAAAGTCTGGTGAATTTTCCCTGGCCTCCACCTCCTTAGAGCCAACCCTTTAAATCACCATCTTTTATAACAACATATGGATATCTCATTTAATGGATCCTTCCGTCAATGCAGGTAACACTTATCAAAGCTATAGCTATTGATATTCAGTGCACTGACGTTTGTTATGTGAAAAAGAAGAGAGTGGCTTCTATAATATTTACCCTCTAACATTTTCAACTCATGTCTATAAAGTCTAGCACGGTATCGATACTTAATTGCTTTTCCGTCATTAGCCTAACAAATTTAACAACTTCTTCATCCACGATACAACTTTTCCTCTATTAGATTAAAATGTCAAAATCAAAAGCATTCGCAAACTCATTCCCTCTTACACTCTCTACCTCTGTGCTACTCTCTCTCTCTCTCTCTGTTTATATATCTCTTAAAATCCAATGGCTCCATAAGTAACGTTCCCAAGGTAAAACTCCCGGGTTGAAGGTTCGACTCCCTGGCTAAAGCTATTCCATTTTCTTTCTAAGATCTCTTTTTTTAAATTTTCAGTGCGACAGGATACTTTTTTCTTTATCGCCGATCAGCGTTTCGACTTGTTTATATGGGAAAGTAGATAGTGGTCTAAAACAGACAATGTGCAAAGTACTGGTGAAAGAAACTTCAATAAAGCATTCGTAATGCACTGACCGCCAGGATAATACGTAAGTAATTTTCCTGATGGCGTCCAAACACCAAGAAGACAAAATCACTGATCTATCCCCATTAATAAATCCGGTATCGGCACCATCACTATTAACTCGACCATTTAAACTACCATCAGCATTATTATAATCATCAACATCATCATCAAAGCAATGCTAAAAGAAACTTCAATAAGACATGGGTAGGTGCATTGGCCGCCGGGATATTATGCAAGTAATGTTGAAAGTGGAGTTAAAACACCAAGAAAACAAGCACATCTTTCTCCACTTATAAATCCGCTATCGATACTACCACCATCTCTACCAACCCAGCCATCAAAACCACCGCCACCATTATTATAATCATCATCATCATCATCATCATTAAAGCAATTGTTGAAAGGCATTAAAAACTCCATAGTTTGGTGTTGAGTTCTAGCAAACTGTAAAAAATCAGGATTTTTTTTTTCTCATTCAAATCAGTAACCTGTCTTTGATAAATCTGAAAATCTTTTACAGCCTTTCGAAATCAACAATTTTCTTGACCTTTGACTATAGAGAAGATTAAACAGCAATTCGGTCGCTAGCGTACAGAACTTGAGACATGCAATCCGCCCAGTGCATTTTGGTGTATATATATATTTTTTTGGCCTCAGAATACACGACATTTATGCAAGAAATATAGGAATCAAACTGAAAATTATCGGCTTACAAAGGACTTCTATTAACTTAATACGCAATTTAGACTAAAAGCAATACAGCAAATACAAATTTTACCAAAGTCTGATGGATTTTCCCTGGCCTCCACCTCCCCTTACAGCCAGCCCTTTAAATTACCATCTTTTATAACAACATGGATATCTCATTTAATGGATTCTTCCTTCAATGCAGGTAACACCTATTGAAGCTATAGCTGTAGATATTCATTGCACTGATGTTTGTTATGTGGAAAAGAAGGGAGTGGCTTCTATAATATTTACCCTCTAACATTTTCAACACATGTCTATTAAAATCTAGTGCGGTATAGTATATTTCGCTTTTCCGCCATTAGCCTTATAAATTAAACATTTTTGTCATCCAGCATACAACATTTCCACTATAAAGTAAAAATGATCTGCATTATTTTCTTTTTACCGCACAACAGATTTGTGGACCAGACAGCCATTAGCACAGATATTTCAGCGTCAAATGTTTGTGGGTAAAAATACCAGCAAAGAAGGACAAAGGAAAATCGAATGGCAGAGTAAACAAAATTTCATTTATATCCAGGCATCAGGTCATATACCTATGTACCATGTCCTTGGTTTCTGCAGAAATAGGCTAGGGCCCTGAAGGTCTTGCCTAAGGACACTTCCACGATAATTCATGGATTTCAGTGAGTCTACTGGTTATGAGTCATATACTTTACCACTGAGCCACTCTGGACCCCAACATACCTGTGGATATTACAAGTATTTAACTCTTAACCACACAATCCTAGGTTTATACGAGCCAGAGCAAGAAGTTGTTTGAAAACATTGTGAGAAAATGCAACTTGTGATCAGCTTAATATGAAAATGAAAAAGAAAATGAACTAACATAAATAATATCCAGTTTTTCTATAAATTACATTCAAAACTCAAAAGGGAATTTTCTTAATATATATTAAAGGTGGCCCTTCAGATTTTGGGACGAAAATTGTACAAAAATGCAAAAAAATCATCCTTATACTCCCAATGCCTTTTAATTTTCATTCATAAAACCCCAGTAAACGAACACCGTCCAACAACACGAGAAATTAGAGATTTACTACAGCCCAGGTCGACACCGAGGGGGATTTTTAGATGATCAGTTCGCTCATTTACAAACAGGAATACACAGACGAAGTTTCAAACATAGCGTCCGAAGAAGATATTATGGAAAATAATTATTACATGTTTGTTATGTAAATGGAATTTAAGCGTTATGAGTCACGTGCCAGTCGCTAGGCATTCCCGAAATGCTTTATTCATTTTTGGCGCGAAATCTAAAAATACCTTAAGAGGCTACGTAGCCTTTTAAGGGAATACCACAAAAAAAAAAAAAAAAAAAAAAAAAAAAAATTGTAATTTTATGAATCTTAATTATTGATGATTTGTATTATTTTTTCATGTGAATTTCAGTGATATATATATTTTTTTCAATTTGGTGAGATGTAAAAATTCTAAATACCCACCTTTAAGTTCATCTAAAAAGTGTTTATGTAAATTTATAACCAGTTTAAAAACCCTTTCAGTGATGAAAATAAAAAGTCTATAGCCTTAAAATGCGTCCGCAAAATCCCTCTTTGTTCTATCAGAGACATTATCTATGTTTCTGGTTCGGTATTGTCTGCAAAATCTTTCTTTGTGTATATTGTCCGCAAGTAGCGTCCGGCCCTGGCGTCCGCAAAATAGTATGACCCAAAATTATTGAATGTCCTTCTAAGGGAAGTCACTCTGTTGAACCATTGGTTGCTCTAGAATTTGGCACCTTTATCTCTGAACAAACTTTCCCTGAAGTGATGGCGGATGACATCCTATTTGATTCACGTAGATCTGTTCTTGTGTGTGAGAACGGCTGTGTAGCATCTTCGCAGTACTTAGCAACTCAAATTGGTATCGGTAATGTATAGATTTTAATTTCTCCATTGGATCAAAGTACATCAAGCAGTGAATAATCTAGATTTTGCTAACAAGGAGTCCTGGGACTCGCAAGTGTGAAATCAATGAGTCCCAGACCAAAATCAATGAGTCCAGCTTTAAAAATACCGAGTCCCACTAAGGTTTGTTAGCAAACATTTCATGATTTAAGAACTTTTTTTGCAGATGTAAATAACAGACAAAAAACCGAAAATAGGTTTTAGTAACTTTATAAACAAATTAACATAATTATGTCTATGATATGGAACAGTTTAACCATTTCACAAACAATCCCCTTGTTTCAATGACTTGTCTTTTGAAAATATTGTGAAAAAAAAAAAAAGAAAGCGCTCGGAACAAGAAGTTTCTATTTTCCACAATAATTTCTATCCTATCAGAGAATTGGAATTTATTAACCCTTCACCTAGTGGTGGGCCGATGATCGACTATAGTCGAAAGTCAGTTGGTTTTGGCTTCCGATTTTGATAATCGATTGAGAAATCCCGGAATCGATTGTAGTCGGTTGCTAACCTGGCTTGATGCAAAAACTTGAATTCTGGTTTTTAGCGCTTGGTTTCGTGATTCTTATTAATCACAATCTTGGATTAAACATAGTGGATAACAGACACAAAAATTGGCTGAAAAATGAAAAACAAATCTTTGTCCATGAATGTCTTGACAAAAGTTGACAACTCTGCAAGCTTCCCTGAGCCCGGGTTTTGACATTTGGAAATTTGAAATGACTGGTCATTGATGGTGAAATATATCTGCCTAAATGTCAGTCTGAGGCATGAAATTATCGTCTAGAACTTCATATAACCTAGCTTGCATGCATCTGGCGTAGATATGGGTTAAACACAATCAGTATAAAATGCGAAGGACACCCGGATGATAACGAAGCTGGCGAGTCATTTATGACAGAGTAAGAAAGGTGTTATTCCTCTTATCTAGTGTAAAGTGACAGGTTTTTAAGTTACCTGCTATTTAAACTGACTAAATGATGTCAAATCATGTAGTAATACTTCTCCAGAAACTAACTGTCAAGAAAAAATAGATCGCCAAAAAAGCGCGAAAACCCATGACACTACAATGAGCAGCGTGGCGTCGTCCGATCAGAAGGACTTCAAACTATCTTCTTATCTTTAATAATGAATTTTAAAAGTGAATTCACACAAATTTATGAATAAAGCAATAAGTGGAAGCTAAAATTCTGTTCATGAGTGGAAATAATGTTGTTTTATGAAATAAACAAAAGGGGGGGAGGGAAAGAGGGGTCGTCTGCAAATGTTTGAACTATTAGGTATAATTATGTGCGAAAATAAATATCATGCTAGTATGACTTGCTTAGAGAAAATGTACGTGATCCGAAAGCAACCAACGAAAATATCACTTTACAATCGTGAGCTTTACAAATTATTCGTACAATATGCTTTTCGTAACCTGTGCGTCCCGAGGGACGCACATTTATTGCTTTTGTGCGTCTCAAGCAATTTTTGTGTTTCAGGGACGTGGGACGCACAGCTAGATTATTCTCTGATCAAGTATTAGAGTAACGTTTTACGTACCTTCAGTCCAAACCTGTCTGCGGTAACGGTCTTTTTTGCTAAAAAAACAACAGCATTTTCTCGATTTCCCCCAGTGTTTTCTACCCGGCTGGAAACAAATTTCAATTTTTGAGTAACGTCTAATTTGTCGTCTGTAAGTGCTTTCAATTTGGCTAGTCTAAAAAGTAAAATTTTGTCGTTTGGTCAAGGGTTAAATATGGACCATGTTCTGTGAAAAGGGCATTTAATGCATCTCTGCGATGCATTATACTATGGAAGTAATCAACATATTATGGATCCACAAAATCCATTTTGTCAAATTATTAATTGCTAGTAAACAATACCTGTAGTTATACGACGGATATCTCCAGTTAAAAGGTGTCTACTGAATGATGCAGGTACATATTTGTGTTGTCTGTCGCTAGGCTAAAGGAAATTATTATCAATGTTTATTTTGTGGATGATTTTGGATGGGAAAGACTGTCCTGTGCTGGCACTAGCAATCGAGACGTTGCATTCCTTGTGTTTATATTACATAGGGGAGATTTTTTTTTTCATATTTTATCATTTATATTTGGCTATAGAATGTCATTTTCCTGTAGTTATACAAATATCCTGTAACTTTTTACCTTGTGACAAAATGTCAGACTGGTCCAAATTGAAAGCATTTACATACAACAAAATTAATGTGACTTAAAAAAAAATTGAATTTTGTTCTGGGGAAGGGGGAAACTTTGTGGGAAAAAGAGAAAGTGCTTCTCGTTTTCCCACAATATTTTCAAAAGGCTTTTTTCTGAGAGTCTTTAAAACCCGGGTTGTTTGGTAAGGACTTAATATGCAGAAATTTAAATTAAATCCGAGAAGTTTCAGCTATAAATTTAAATTAAAATTTGAATATGTTCAGCTCATATCAGTCCATGAAGGCTGACATGGGTCAATAGTTTTCATAGAATGTGTTTATTCCCTCCTCTTACAGAGTTTGACTCATATATGAGCAGAAAAAGAACCCAAAATAACCCAGTGTTTAAACCACCCTGTAAGAAAACAAAATTGGAAAAGGAGACGAAGTTTTAATTAGCCATATCTCCCTTTCTAACAATGTTTTCATATCTCAAAATCACCAGTTATTGTACTTCTGTCTTTCAGATATACTTAAAAAAGGAGGTAATGCAGCTGATGCTGCAGTAGCTGTGGCTGCTGCACTGAATGTCACAGAACCGTCAAGCACTGGGATTGGTGGAGACGCATTTTGCTTGTTTTATGACAGCAACACAAAGACAGTTAAAGCACTGAATGGAAGGTAATTACAAACACTTCAGAGCTTTGATATGCAGCCTTGAGTTTTAATAATGCAGCCTCGACTTTTAACCCATTACCACACAATCCCTACTTTTGACGCCCCTTAGAAAGAAGCCTGTAGAAAACATTGTGGGAAAAGGAGAAAATGCTGGTAACCAGCATTTTCTCCTTTTCCCACAGTGTTTTCTACCCTTCACAAAACAAATTTCAAATGTTCAGTCACTGTATTTTGTCATCTGCAAATGCTTTTGGTTTGGACAAACCTAAAATTTTTGTCGTTTGGTGATGAGTTAAAGACTCTGACATAGAGGCCTTTTGAAAACATTTTGAGAAAAAGGAGAAGACACTGGTGACCGGCATTTTCTCCTTGTCCCACAATTTTTTTCCTCTCTTTTCAAATTCAGATTCCATCATTTCTGAGGCATCTAAATTGTCATCTGCTTTGACTTTATGTCCAGGCTTGTTTTGTTTGATAAAGACTTACCAAATTTAAGTCATGACCAAATTTAAAGCATTCTTTTTTTGTAAACAAACCCATGTAGCATCTTAGGGTATTTTTTAGATTTTGCATCAAAAATAAAAAAGCATTGTGTGAATGTCAAGTGACTGGCACATGATAATGATGCTTAAATTCCATAACATAAAAAACATGTAATTATTTTCCATAATGTCTTCTTCAGGCACTATGTTTGAAGCTTTGTCTGTGTATTTCTGGTATGTAAATGAGCAGGTTGGTCATGTAAAAACAGACAGTGTTTCCCATCTGTGTCGACCTGGGCTGTAGTAAATTTCTCTTGTTGTCAGATCGTTTTCAACTACTGGGTTTTTTTATCAATGAAATTTAAAAGGCTTTGGGAGTATAAGGATTTTTTTTTTTTTTGTAATTTCGCAAAATTTGTGTCCTAAAACCTAATTTTGTTTTTTAAAGGGAAATATTGTTGGAAAATGAGAAAATGCTAGTTACCAACATTTTCTTATTTTCCTATCTTTTCAAAATTCTTCTTTTTGTCAGAACTGTTAAAACAACAGGTTGTTTGGTCATGGCTAAAAAAGGAATAAAGACGAAATGTGGCTCCCAGTATAGCTTTGTGCTCAAAGGTGACCTATTGGCCTATGTGCTTCATCTGTCAATTGTACAAGTGTAATGTAATGTGTACATGTAATTCTGAAAACATTTAAAAAAGAGGAACTTGCTCAATTACAATCAATTTCTCCCTTTGCCACATGTTTATTTTTCAAAAGCAGTTTGCTGCAAGGCCTTGGAAAAGACATCTACAGGAGAATTCCGTATTATCCCATTACTACACAGTCCCTACTTTTGACAACCCTGAGAAAGAAGCCTTTAGAAAACATTGTGGGAAAAGGAGAAAATGCTGATTATCAGCATTTTCTCCTTTTCCCACAATGTTTTCTACCCTTCACAAAACAAATTCAAATTTTCAGTCACTTTTATTTTGTTGTCTGCAAATGCTTTCGATTTGTACAGGGCTGAAATATTGTCACCTGGTAATGAGTTAAAAGAAAAAAGCATTTTGGAAATATTTGAAAAATTCTGTAAGTACTGGTAATTGTCAGAGTTTGAGTGTTAGAAGTTTTTGGATGGATACTGGATAGATCTAAATAACTGTGTTACTGTATGCTGGGCTATACAGTGTAAGTCCATTAAGCTGAATGTGAATAAATTTTGATTAATATATTCATATTCATGCTCAGTTTTATTTGTACAATTTCGTGCATATATCCTTTTCAGTGCCTCAGGTGAGATGGGATTTGTTGTTGGCATAGAAAACAATCATTACCAAACAACAGTATTTTAGACTTGTCCAAATCGAAAGGATTTGCAGACGACAAGATAGAATTGACTGAAAATTTGAATGTTTTTTTGTGAAGGGTAGAAAACATTATGGGAAAAACATGGTTTTTTAAAGGCTTCTTTCTCAGGGTCGTCAACAGTAGGGATTGTATAGTAATGGGTTAACTCTGTACCTCATGACAAAATTTTAGACTGGCCAAAATGAATGCATTTGCAGACAGCAATTATGATGTTAGTCAAATCAAAGACTTTGTCTTTGGATAGAAAATTTGTAAAAAAGGAGAAAATGCTGGTAACCAGCATTATCATCATTTTCCACATTGTTTACAAAAGATTTTCTCCATTTGTTAAAAATACATCTTATTTCCCAGAGAGTAAACAAAATGCTGTTAATACTTTAGTGTGTAGAATCTGGTTAGCAATGTAAATGTAGATGAAAAATTGATATAAGATGTATAGAATAAAGAAAGGCAAGAGGTTTTTCATATAAATGGAAAAGAATTCAAATAAATCCTTTACCACACAATCCCTGCTTTTGACGACCTGGAGAAAGAAGCCTTTAGAAAAGATTATGTTTTCTACCCTTAACAAAATGAATTTCAAATTTTCAGTCACTTTTATTTTGTTGTCTGCAAATGCTTTTGATTTGGACAAGCCTGAAATATTATCATTTGGTAATGAGTTAAGTCAGTATGCTGATGATACACAAATGTTTCTAGATAGTACAGAAGATTCACTTAAAAAAGCTCTAGAACTTTTACATTCCTTCCATAAAATGCCTGGATTAAAAGTACAGTCAAATCTCTTTACCTCGAAGTTCGGGGGACACTCGTAAAAACTTCGAGTTATAGAAAGTTCGACGTGTAGATCATCGGAGTTCTCGAAACTGGGTATGAATTAGATAGATGGCGAAATACCGGAAGTAAATAGAAGCATCATTTGATTTGTCTTCATTCGACTAATCGAATATAAAATAAGATAAAATAAGTTTTATTATTATTACAGTGGAACCCCGTTACAACGAAGTGCGCTATAGCGCTGATTCCGTTATAACGCGGGTGTCCTTTGGCTCCCAAAATTTCGGGGGTTGACCATTTTCGAGTCTGATCCGAATCCACCGTTGCTCTCACAAGAATCTTCGATGTAAAAAAAAAAGACCTCTCGGTCAAAAAAAAAAATCGATACCGTACAAATAACGTGACAATTTTTCACACCTTTACCTTGTTGATTACATTTATCTCCTATGGCTTTGCACAATTACTTTGACAAATACACGCACAGTAGGTAACAAAAGGCCCTCGTCCCATAATTGTCTTTGCAAACAATCTTGCATTATACAAACTTTACGTCAATATGTCTGTCTGTATGTAGATCGTAACGGCGATATCAGAAAATAGCCGAATGACTCTCTTTCTACCGACTACACAACGTGCACGTGACACGACTGGGGTACTCTTGCATATTATCATTACGATACGCAGAAGGGTTGTATCAGAAAGTATAAAGCAACAGAGATACTGGCTTATTGCGTGATTGCATAGTTTTGAATGGAGGTCAGCCCATAGCCAGGTGTAAATTTTTCAGGCGAAACGCTTGTACTTACAACCCTTTCGCTTTGCATTATTGGTGTGTTACGTCATACATGTACCACTAATGCAAACTTTACTGCAAACATTGTGTGGATAAGCGACTGATGTGATTTCTTTACGGATAGTAGGTTAAACTACTGTGACTTTCATCATGTACGGGGGGTCTTATCTCGTTTGATTATGAAAGAGATTTCTTTCGTCATTGCTGATTAGGGTTCGTTATGCAATCGTCAGCATGATTAAAACACATGGCGGCGGCACCGTCTGCAATCTAAAATGATACCGTTTAATTTAATTTTGGAATGAATCTTGCAGTAATTTAGCAAAACAGCGGCTGAATAATTCTAAAAAGAAATGGTCCTAAAGGTAAAATAAGCTCTTTTACGTAGTTGTAACGTTATTTGATGATAGAAACTAACTGGGAATAGTTCAGGCGTTACATAGAAAAGAATCTAAATTGTTCGATGTCCTATAAATAATTTTTAAACGTAAATAGGCATGTCTTAGTTTTAGTATTTGGAACATTGCTATTTCATTTTTGTCAGAATAAATTTGCGATAAACTATAATTAATAAGCCATAGTTTTGTAGTCTGGCAATGATTGGCGCATGGGCTGCGGGTAGTGTGTGTGTGTGTGTGTGTTGGGGGGGGGGGGGGAATCAGCGTTATAAACGTAACCCCGGATATAACGCTGTTGACGACCATGGCTCCCACCAACAGCGTTATAACGGAGCTCCACTGTATTTATTTATTCATTAAGAAACATTGTTTTTATACAAATTCTACAACTACTATGAACAATAAACATAAAAATTGCACATTGACCGGGTCCTTCACCAAACAAGTTCTGTATGGAATTAGCGTTGGGTTCTTCACTCGTCAATGTAAGTTACAAATGTAACAGTAAAAAAACTTTTCCGACCCTTTCATTCAAATCACTCAAACTTTGAAGTTTTAATCTCACAGTCAAACAGTCAATCCAAAATCAAACAAACAATCGATAATACTGTAATACACTTGTTAATTACCGGAGTTGACAAGTCAAAAGGTGTGAAAAACCTGATTGACAGCAAACATCGTCCTTTACAAATTTACTTCGTGGTAAAGATGTGTGAATACGTTCAAACAATGGTGATTGGACCTTGAAATTCATTCGACGTATGGATAAATTTCGAGGTACGGATAACGACGTATGGAGGTTGAATTATATTGAAATAAAGAGCAATGAGATCGGGACCTGAAAAAAACTTCGACGTAGGGATAAGTTCGACTAAGGGACGTTCGAGCTAAGGACGTTCGACTGTAAATGTTGAAAAAACTTGTGCGTTTCATTAAGTAACTCTTCCAGACAAATTTGTAAAGAGTACAAACATCACCTCTTAACCCTTTACCAAAAGACAGAATTTCAGGCTGGTCCAAATTCAAAGCATTTGCAGACAACAAAATAAACAGTGCAAAAAAAAATTGTTTAGGGAAATGTAGAAAACATTGCGAGAAAAGGAGAACATGCTAGTTACCAGCATTTTCTCCTTTGCCCACAATGTTTTCCACAGGCTTTTGCTTCAAGGGCATCAAAACTTGGGATTGTGTTTAAGAGTTAAGATATGAATCATTCTCAATTACAGGTTTAGCCATCAAAGAGGATGAATTCATTATACACATATTTGGTGCTAAGAGACTTAATCGCTCTTAGAAACTTAGTCCTAGACATAACTTTTTTCAAGCTTATTTTGCATAAGTTTATGAACTAATCTTTTCCAGAAAGCATTTTCTCCTCCTACCACAATGTCATCTACCTTTTGATAAAGCCAATCATGGAAGGCACTGCCAATGTTCAGTACAATGGCTTCAGTGATCAACATGCACGCAAAAGTTTGCTATACAGTACAGCATTAACCCTTGGCCAAACAATCCCTGGTTTTAACAACTATGTGGAAGAATACTTTAATTTGACAACATTGTGGGAAAAGGAGAAAATTCTGGATTTTAACTGCCATCAGGGAGGCTAAATTTTATTTGTACAGTAAAAGGTTAAATGCATCCCACTGCTGGATGAAAAAAAGTCTTTACCACACACTCCTGACTGTTAATGACTCTAAGAACAAAACCTTGTATAAACATTGTAGGAAAAGGAGAAAATGCTGGTAACCAGTATTTTCTCCTTTTCCAACAATGTTTTCTATCCTTCCCAAAACAAATTTTGACTTTTCAGTCCCATTCACTTTGTTATCTGCAACTGCTTTCAATTTGGACAAGTCTAAACTTTTATTGTTTGATAAAGAGATAATCAAATGAAATGAGTTTATATGGACAAGAAACTTGTAACATCTTTCTGGTCATTTTCATATTTTCCTTTCGCCAATTTTTTATTGGTTTTCAGTGGCAGAGCTCCATCAGGGTTGACTTTAGAGTTATTGAATAAAGAAGGATTCAACACAGAAAATGAGCTACCAGTCAATCATGGACATTGTGTGACTGTGCCTGGGGCTGCAGCAGCTTGGTGTGATACTGTCCACAAATTTGGAAATGGCAAAGTTAATACTTTATCTATTTTGCAGGCCCAAGTTATTATTTTCATTGTTCAACCATTCTTCATTAATCCTGTGCTACATGATCACGGATTTTAAAGCTTTACCAAACAACAAAATTTTTTAAATTGAAAGCATTTGCAAACGAGATTTTAAAGATGACTCAAATGGTGGAATTTGTCCCAGATAAGAGTAAAAAACATCATGGGAAAAGGAGAAATTGCTGGTTACCAGCATTTTCTCCTTTTCCCACACTGTTTTCAAGCGGCATCTTTCAAATGGTCGCTAAAACCTGGGATCATTTGGTAAAAGGTTTACAGACCCAAGGAGGCAGCCTTTGAAAACACTGTAAAAAGGACAAAATGATGGTTTCCTCACAGCGTTTTTCATCTGTTCTACAACAAATCCTACCTTTTCATATGTTGACAGCAAATGCTCTTAATTCAAACAAGTCTAAATTTTTGTTGTCTGGTAATGTGTGAATGAACACCCTAGCCTTCAACTGTTGTACCTGTTCTTCATTTTCTTTGTTTCTTTTATCTCTTAATAGAAGGAATACCTGCATGTCTAAGTGGTTAGAATGTTGGAATAGTAATCTAGAGGTCCTTGGTTTGAGGCTTGATCTCCTTACCAGGAAATTCATGGATATTTCCTGAGACAAGGCACTACAGAGCCCCAGTCCAGCACTGTTGAACCAAGGATAAACACAGAGACAAGAGTCTTGGCAATTTTGAAATTGTCTGGGTAGAAATTAACCATATTTGTGTAAATAAGGCTTGAATTTTAAACCCTTTACCAAACAACCCCTGATTTTTACGACCCTGAGATAGTAGCCTTTTGAAAAACATTGTGGAAAAAGGAGAAAATGCTGGTAACAAGCATTTTCTCCTTTTCCCACAATGCTTTTTACCCGGCTGGAAACAAATTCCAATTTTTGAGTTATGTTTATTTTGTCATCTGCAAGTGCTAGCTTGAACTAGTCTTAAATTTTGTTGTTCAGTAAAGGATTAATATATTGGATTTCTCTACTTCTAAGTTAGTACCGGTATATGTCACCAGATAGAATGTAGTTCTAATGGTGTTTGCTGTTTTTGAAAGATTAGAAAAATTGTAGAAAAGGGACAAAATGCTGCTACCAGCTGGTTACCAGCATTTCCTCCTTTTTTCTGCAATGTTTCCAATCCTTTCAAAGACAGACCTCACCAGTTGAATTTTTTTAAAGTTGTTAACTACAAATGCTTCCAAAAGCATAAAATTTTGTGGACAAAGTTTTCTTCTTAATCCTTCCAGTTAACTTTGACAGACATTTTACAACCTGCCATAGATTTAGCCGAAAAAGGTTTTCCTGTACAAAAGATCACGGCAAACTCATGGGAAAAAGGTAACTGCACAATTAAACCTTTACCATACAATCCCAAGTTTAACACACCAAAAGGAAGAAAGGCTTTCGAACACGATGTGTGAGAGGAAGAAAATGCTGATGACTAGCATTTTCTCTTTTTCCACAATGTTTTCTACCCTTTGAGAAGCAAATTTTATTTTCTGAGTTATGTCAATAATTATGTTGTCTACAAATGCTTTCAGTTTGGACATGTCCCAAATTTTGTCAGTTGATAAAGAGTCAATTCATTCCTCCCCCCTTTTTTTTTTTCTTTCATTTTTTTCCCCAAATGATGGAATTTTTCTTTGATTTGGTGGAAAATTTTGTAGGAAAAGCAGAAATGCTGGTTTCCAGCATTTTCTCCTTTTCCCATAATGTTCTCAAAAGGCGTCTTTCTCAGTGTATTTAACACATGGAATTGTTTGGTAAAGGGTTAAACCATTTTGGTCAGTACCACTCATATATGGCCTGCAACAAACGAAAATGGGTATACAGACATGTGAAAAGTGTAGTCTCACATCAGCCTGCACAGTCCCCTCAGGCTAATCCAACACTGCACTTTTTGTTCTTATATGAATGTAGTTTTCAGTTTCCCACAAGTCTACTTAATGACAAAATCTAACGTAGTCGGAAATTGTTGTTTCGAATTAGCCTGCACAGGCAGATCAGATGATACATTATGCAAATGTCTGGATGTCCCTTTCTGCCTGTTTCAGGCCATATTAAAGTTTATCAGTTGTGTCAGATTTAGTGGTTAGTTGTGTGTCTGAAAATAACTTTGCAGGACATTAGCACTGCAGCACTGACTTATTTTTAGGTAGTTGCATGTTGAAAGATCCAAAAAACAAACATGGCAGGGACATGTTGCTGAATGGACAGGCACCAAAACACGGAGAAATCATGAAAAATCCAAATCTAGGCAAGACATTCAGGGTATGATAGCATTTAACTCTTTACCACACAATCCCGAGTTTTAACGACCCTGGGGAGGAAGTCCTTTGAAAACATTGTTGGAAAAGGAGAAAATGCTGGTAACCAGCATTTTCTTCTTTTGCCACAATGTTTTTTACCTTATCACATATAGAAATCGTCTGCAAATGCTTTGAATTTGATCTAGGCCTGAATTTTGTCGTTTGGTAAAGAGTAAATTCATGAGTTTTTAACTCTTTACCAAATGACAAAATTTTAGACTTGTCCAAATTGAAAACAATTGCAGACCACAAAGTAAATGCCAGTCAAAAATTAAAACTTGACTGTAGAAAACTAGAAAACTGAGTGGGAAAAGGAGAAATGCTGGTTACCAGCATTTTCTAATTTTCACAATGTTTTCAGAAGGCTACTTTCTCTGAGTTGTAAAAAGCAGGGATTGTTTGGTAAAGGGTTAAAATTATGCCCAAACAGAAGTGATCTTTACGGTAAGCATTTTAGGAAAAGCAAAAGTTGCTACTAACAAGTGTTTTTTTTTTTCTTTTCTTCTCTTTAATGCATGAAATTTTAATTTCATTTCTGTACATGTTTGTCTTTAGTATATACTTGAAAATTGTCCCCCTCAAGTACTTGCATCACATCTGGATAAAACATTACACAAATCGGGGGAAAAAATCTTTTTCTTATGGTGTCAGTTATGGTTACCGGTAATTATGGTTCCAAATATAGTATGATGAAATAATAATATAATAAAATATCTTGCACTTGGAATACATATGTGACCTGTCATATGAAAAAGGGACAATCTGGGAATTCCATACATCAAAAGGAGAAAATACCAATACCTAGAATTTTCTCCTTTTCTCACATTGTTTTCTACCCTTTCAAAACGATATGCATCATGTGTCATCTGTAAATTCTTTCAAGTCCAAATTTAGTTATATGGTATTTTCCACTTATTCATGCAGAAAGCAATTGCAGGTAAAAGAAATCATTTTTATGTAATTCTTTTGTTTGAAACATTATTGTGAGAAAGAAAACCTGCCTTAAATTAGCAATTTGGTTTTTTTTTTAACCATTTTGCCACTATAAGCAATATTTTTACATGAATTCCTGATTCATTGAACTAATTCCTGATGTACATGGCTGTTTTTACAAGTCATCTGCTGCATATTTAATTCAGGAGATAGAGAATGCATGAATGTAACCTTACACCAAAATAGTCCCTGAGGAAGAAATCTTTTGAAAATATGACTGGAAAAGCAGGAAATGCTAGTATCCACCATTATCTCATTTTTCTATATTGTTTTGTTACCTCTTGAGAGCAAATTTCATCGTTTCAGTAAAATTTAATTTCATGTCTGCAGCTGCAGAGCCTATCAATTTGGACAAGGTGAAAATTTGGTTGTCTGGTTAAAAGTTTACAGCTAACCAAGTAAATGTCTCTTGTTTTACAGGAAGTTGCTGAGAAAGGCAAATCTGGGTTTTATGAAGGAAGAATAGCAAGTGCAATATGTGAAGCTGTTTCAGCATTTGGTGGTGTCATAACTAAGGATGATTTAAAGGCCCATGTGTCAACATTTGAAGATCCAATCAGTATAGACTATAAAGGATACAGAGTGTGGGAAATTCCTCCAAATGGGCAGGGAATTACTGCATTGATGGCTTTGAACATTTTAGAAGGATTTGATCTCAAGAGTAAGGGTTATTTTGGTTTTATGAACCATCCATAAATTTTATTGAATGTGAACTGTGGCAAGTGAGCCACACTTCGAGAATAGGGGGCTTAACTCTTTACCAAACGACATAAATTTTTATTTATCCAAATCGAAGGCATTAACAGAAAACAAAATTAAAGTGACTCAAATTGAAATTTGTTTTGGGAAGGGTAGAAAACATTGTGGGAAAAAGGAGAAAATGCTGGTTACCAGTTTTTTCTCCTTTTCCCACAATGTTTTTAAAAGGCCCATTTTCTCAGGGTCATTAAAACTCAGAATTGTGTGGTAAAGATTTAATGCACCAAATTATGGACCCAGCACAGCTTGCAGAGTCCATGCATAAAGATCTGCGTTGATACCTCTTGCTTTTGGTAAATCGTTAAGCCATGTCAAAGAGTCGGTGTACATCATGATTCAGTCTGTTTTCATACAAATGTGACCCATCACACAAAAAGGGACCATCTGGGAATTCTGTACATCATTTAGATGAAAACAGATCAAGCATAGTGCAGGTTAGTTTAAGTTGATAATTCAAAAATGATTGTACAACAAAGTAAAGTGACCCTTATTCATACAGAAAACGCCATTAAAGCGAAAAGTGTCAACCCTTTGACACTTTTGGCAGTTCCAAGAAGGTCCCTTTTTGTGTGATGGGTCACAAATGGACCTTATGGATCTATGGTTATGCGATGATTTGCTTAGTTTCATCCAATGAGGAGATACATTAAGCCCCCCCCCCACCCCCTTTTATGGAGAACAGCTCAAATTTGTCTAATTCTATTCATTTACTGATGCACAAAATCATACAGGCATGACATACAAGAATATTGTTGATAGTGTCAATGGAAATCAGTGACTACAGAGTAGGAAGTCTGACCTTGAATGTATTATCTGAAATTTTGAGAGATTTAATTGCGAAAGGCCCTTCAAATTTTGATAAGTTTAAATAGTTAGCTTTTTTCTTCTGTTAACTATGTACATGTATTTCATTTATTCTTTACCCTATCAAGAAGAAGAAAACTGAAATTTATAATAATCTAGTGCATGATGATGTCCATATTCAAGGTAATCAAGTTTTTTTTAGGATAATTAGAAACAAATGAAAACAAAAAATAATAGAAAAAAAATCACAGGTACCGGTGTGTTCTCAAAGTGAAAACTTGGTATCTGACCAGACAATAAGCATTTTCCTTCTCTACAGGCATGGGACATAATTCTGGACAATACCTTCATACTTTGATTGAGGCCCTTAGACTCAGTTTTGCTGATACAGCCTGGCACTGTGCAGATGCCTCTGTTGTGCATGTCCCTATAGATAAAATGATATCAAAGTCATATGCTTCAGAAAGGAGAAAACTTATTCAAATGGATAAGTAAGTATCTAACTGTACTTTGCCATTATAGAGACATTTAATTAGCATCAGTATCTAGAAATCATTCTAAATTCAAAGACTAGAAATCTCATTTTATCCTGTCACTTATTACAAATTTTGACCTGATCACACGCCATCATGTATTTCTAATTTTATTTGTCTGTTGATATTATGACAGTAGAAGTGGCATCAGCCATCTGTGACTACTTTTATATAAGCACATCATTTCCAGTGACTGAAAGTATTGTCATTGTCAACAAAAGTTATCACTGAATATAAAGTATCTGTGAATAGTTTTAGCATGTGGACTAGCTGATTTCTTTTTCTGTCATGCTAAAATGCTAAAAACAGAGAACTGTTTGTCTTTGTCGCCGCAACCAATCTTTCAACAAAAAACTGACAGGATTTAATCCTTTTCAAAATCATCCTCTTTCTCTCAATGGTCAAAGGCTTTTAAAAAATAAAGTTGAAAAGGGCTACTGGGAAAATGAGAAAATTATGATAGCAGATTTTTCATTTTGCCTACCATGTCCTCTTCAGTTTCAAAAACAAATCCCATTACATGTATTTGCCACACTTTTTTCTGTCTGTCAATGTTTTCAGTACAGACAAATGTAAAGTTTTGTCATCATGGAAAAAGCTTAAATCGTTTACCACACAATCTCAATACTTCAACAACCCTAAGATAAAAGGCTATTTAAAACATGCTGGAAAAATTAGAAAATGCTTTCCCTACCATGCTTTCTACCCTATCATAGATCAAAACATTATTGGATACATAATTAATTTGTTCTCTGTAAATTCTTTCAATATTGATCTGTTTCAAACTTTGTTGTCTTGTAAAAAGAAAAAAAAAAAAGGTGGGGGTCTGAATTTGCAACAAAAAGTTTATGTAATTACAGAGCTATTGCTGGAGTGTGTAAAGGAGAAAAGCTATCTGGTAGTGACACAGTATATTTTAGTGTGACAGATGGCTATGGAAATGCATGTTCATTCATCAACAGCAACTATATGGGCTTTGGCACTGCTATTGTACCAGAACAATGTGGGTTCACGTTGCAGAATAGGGGCCTAAACTTTTCTCTTGATCCTAATCACCCTAATGTTGTGGCACCCAGTAAGAGACCCTACCACACAATCATTCCAGCTATGGTGACATCTTCAAAAACAGGTACATCCATGTTTGGTAAAAATCTCATTATTCTCATTTATTTTCTTTCATCATCAATTTTAGCTCACCTGAGCACAAAGTGTTCAAGGTGAGTTTTTGTGATTGTTTTGTGTCATGGTGCATCATTGATTGTCAAATTTCACCTTATATATGCTCTAGATGAAACCTGGTCAGAGCATTTGCCATGATGATATGTTAGACAAGTTTTAAAATTAGTCAAATAAGGTCAGAAATTAGGTCACTTGGTCAAATCTTATAAAACATTGTGTGGGTTCTAGAGGCCATTTTTACAGTCAAATGATCTTGAAAGTTAGTCAGATTGTTTACCTTGATGATATTTTGAAAGATCTGAAAAAGGTCTTGTTGTATCAAAATCTTTGTCACTAAGTCAGATCTAAGTAAAACATTGTGTACACTCTAGAGGCCAGATTTTTAAACTAGTACTCATGAAAATTGGTCAGAATATTTGCTTTGAAGATATCTCAAAAAACTTTGAAAATGGGTCATTTCAATTAAAGAACCAGGTCAATTGATAAAATCTTAAAAAAAAACTTTGTATGCACTCCAGAGGCCACATTTTCAATCCAGTACTCTTGAAAACTGGTCAGAAGGTTTGGCTTGATATCTCGGAAGAATTTGAAAATTGGTCGCATCAAATCAAAAGTAAGGTCACTTGGTCAAATCTTAGAAAAATCCTGTGTACACTCAAGAGGCCATATTTTGAATCCAGTATTCTTGAAAGTTGGTCAGGCTGTTTGCTTGGATAATACTTGGGAGAATTCGAGTCTAGTCTAGTCAAAAACAAGGTCAGTAGGTCAGATCTTAGAAAAATGATATCTCAAACAAGAAAATGGATCACATTGGGTCAAAACTAAGTCACTAAGTCTAACCTTAGAAAAAACTTATGTTCATGAAGATGCCCCATTTTCTTTACAGTAGAAAATTTGGGTTGAATATTCCTCTTGAAGATTTTATATGGGATTTTGAAAATAGGTCACTTCATGTCAAAAACTGGGTCATCGGTCACATCTTGGATATACCATGTATATGCTTTATGCAATATTCTCGTTTCTTACATATAAAACTTGGTCAAATATTTATCTTCATGATATCATAGACAAGTTTCAAAATGGGTCATCTCAGGTGAAAAAATAGGTTACATGGTTAAAATCTTTGAAAAACATTGTAAACCTGCATTTTCAGGGCAATTCTCTTGTAATTTGTTTGGAATGATTATCTTGATGATATCTTGAGCAATTTTGAAAATGTTTCACAATTTGTCCAAAACTAGGTTACCTTTTGTAAGCTCTGTAGGTTACATTTTCAGTCCAATAATCTTAAAACATGGTCAGAATGTATGTCTCGATTAGTTTGAAATGTGTTTTGTTGAGCTAAAAACTGGGTCACCTCGTTAAATCTTGGAAAAAACATGTTTAAACTCTACAAACAATATTTTCTCTCAAACACTTATGAAGGTTGGTCAAAAGTTTGTCATGGATAATTTCTACAAGTTGAAAATAGACAATGTTGAGCTAAAGAGTAGGTAATTGAGGCCAATTCTAGAAAAAAGCTGCTCTATTTTAAGTCCAATACTATTGGAAGTTTTTAAGAATGTTTGTCCTTGTATCTCAGAACAGACAGGAACTGGTTAATGTATGGTCAAAAAACTCAAGTGAGAAACTTTAGGGCCATCATGACCCTCTTGTTAATAATGATTAAAATTGCAGATTCTACTCTTTATTTTTCAAATTTCAACACTTCTGTTAATTAGATTTTGTTGTTCTATCCATTAATTCTATTCTATTTTTATGTTTTTGACAGACAACAGAATCCTAATGTGATAACAATGTAGATCTAAATGGGATTCATATGTGCAGTTGGTACAAAATAACATGTATCATCCTCTCCAATAAAAACCCATGACTACTACAACAACCTGTAACTTGATGGTAATTAGAATTAACCCTGTACCACACAGTAGAGAGTTTTAACAACCTTAACCAAAGACAGATATACAATGTTGGCAACCAGCATTCTCTCCTGTTTCCAATTAGTTTTTATTGTTTCAAGCAATTACATCATCATTTGAACCTTACCTATTTTGTCTTTGTAAATGCCTATCATATGGACCTGTGTTACAAAATGTTGCTTGATAATCAGTTAACCCTTTACCACACAATCCCAACTTTCAACAACCCATAGAAATAAGGCTTTTGAAAACATTGTGGGAAAAGGACTAAATGCTGGTAACTGTTATGAGTTTGGACTAATATTCTGATGTCTGGTAAAAGGTAAACAAACTTCATTTTTGGAAAAACTCATCTGCCGCAAAAGAGAAGGTAAATACATTAAAGGTATATTAATATTTTACATGGACATAGAATTTTATTCCACTCCAGGGGAACTGTTAGCAAGTTATGGTGTTATGGGAGGATTTATGCAGCCACAGGGCCATGTTCAAGTCCTGCTAAATATGGTGGAATTTGGAATGGATTCCCAGCAGGCCCTTGATCAACCTAGATTTTGTATTGGGCATGGGCACAGGTTGGTGCATTGTTACAAACACCTTTGCAAACAAATTGATTGATTCAACAAGACTTACCGACAACAGAGGGAAGTTGAAGTTTGATCTAAATTTTATCAACTGCAAACTCCCAAAGGGCTTACAAAGAGATGACGTAGCTCATTCCTTGCGAATATCAGTCTTAAGAGTCCCAATGATGTCAAGTTTGTGAACCATGGTTCAACAAACCTTGGCATCAATGAAAAAGCTTGAAACAGAGAATCAGACACAAGGGTAGGTGTGTAAGCCCTTTGGAAGTTTGCAGTCGATAAAATTCAGATCAAACTTCAACTTCCCTCCGTTGTCGGTAAGTCTTGTTTAATCAATCTATTTTATCATCTGCATAACTCCCATAAGGGCTCCACAGAGATTTTAGAGCAATTCTCTGTTCAAGCAGGATTGATCTCAATTGAAAAATAATCATGAATAATGTACAGGTATATGAAGTGAATTCAAGTGCTCTCTTGGAAAAAGTGTGAACAATCTATTGAAGAAAAATGAAATCACTAAATTCTACAATGAAATTACATGTATACTGTACAGTGACCTTGATCATGAAAAAAGAAAGCCATAGGTATATGTACATATATATACATCATTAACCATCCTTGGTGGCATTAACTGAAAGGACCCTCATTTGTAGGGAACTTTCTGATTCTATCTTTTTGTCATAGAATTTTGCAAATGTAGCAGCATTACTCCATCCTGGTGTTTTTAAAAGGTTTAAAAGTGGAATCCCTCTGGATTTTGCTTTACTAGTTGAAGCTGATAGAATACTGTGGGCCCCATAGAGTTCCATTACCCGAGCTTTTTGTAAAAAATTTCTAATCCATCTCAAAATAGTAGATTTTGACACTCCCTTATGGGGTTTTTGACTGCTGATCAGGAAAGTGTCACAGTTTCGAATATGTTCGGTTCTGTCTAGGTATTCCCTAAAACCAGTCACAATGCACAGTTCTTTATGGCTATGATAGGATTCCAGAATTAGTGGTCCAGGATGTTTCCCTGGTCTTGATTGTTTTAACAGATGACTGAGTTTAATTATCATTGTATTTCCCACAAATGATCCTGTGGATTCATGTAATTTCGTTGGTATGAAATTTCGTGGATTTTTCAAATTCGGCATTTTCGTTGGACCGTAAATTCGTTGATTTTCCATTTCCAAACGAATTTTTTTTGTATAAAACAATCTTAACTGTCCATTAATGAAGGGTGTGAAAGAAAAAAAAGATAACATAAGACGTGACTCGATCGATGACATGTATACAGGTATCGAGTGTAAAGGGTGTAAAGTTTATGACACTTATCTGATAATCTAATCGCCGGTCTCGAGTCTATCAATTAAGACATGCGTAGTTATTTACAATTTACACCGTTATTATTTAATCCTGTAGTCACAGTTTACAATCAAATTTTAAGCCGTAAAAGATACGACGACGTTTTCAGAATCGTTTGCTTTGAAACTGCTGACTTCCGAAGCTACCCTTTCCACATGTCTGGGTCACTTAGGAAAAACAAGACTGCTTGTCGCATATTCGCCGATATATTGTGACAGATGGAAAGAGATCTTTTGTTAAGAGCTCGAGTCGCTTCTGAAATGATACGTTTTACCTTATTGTCCAAAAGTGTGTCGGAAATAGTAAGTGTGAACTCCGACAAATTTGCATCTAGATCTATATTTAGAATGAGTGTGAAGGGTCAAAATTGTAGTAGACCTAAGTTTCGGCTTCCATTCGATCTTGTGCGACTTCCTAAAGTTGCTTTCTTATACGAGCTTGTTCAACTGCATGGGATAGATCAACGATCAGACTGCAAGTTCTGTTTAGTCTGACACCGTCCAACAACACGTTGAAATCCGCCATCTTGTCATCACCAAATTCAATATTAGAACGACCCAAATATAAAACAGCCTTCCGTCAACATGATTTTTGCCTGTCGCATGTACACACGCGTTTGCAGTAAAATTTTGATTTGGGGGTAGATCTATGACGTAACGTGTATATCATTCGAGCAAGAGGGTTGTAAAACAAACGTTTGCTGTATTAATTTACGACTGTTTTACCCCACGAAATCTATGGTTACATTGCGTTTAGAAATGGTTGTTTCAAAAACACCTGGGCAGTCGTGTCACATGTTTTGTGTAGTCGGCAGAAATTTGGTTTGGCTGTTTGCAAAAAACATCCTCGCAGCCGAAATGCAAAGGTAAAAAATAAACATGGATTACTTGACTCGATGCGTGTAGGTAATTTTTCAACAGTGTTTATGCCGTCGTCGCCGAGACAACAAGAAAAGAAATGAAGTTAAGGCAATGGAGAAATCACTCTTTGTACTCGGTAATTGTTAAGTCTTAATGAAATCTTTATAGGAATAAATAATCTAAGGTGTAAATAACTTTCTGTTCGATAGGGAGTGGGTACATTTTAACGTTAGCGTCGTCATGTTCGTTATTAATGAAGCCGAACCAAACTAAGTTGAAGATGGCCAAGGATCTATCTTTCGTCGGGAACTTGAATTCGTGGACTTACCTACCCACGAAATCAACGAAAATTAGTACTCAACGAATATTAATGGTTTCACAGTATATCCCCAAAAGTAAGTAAGTGTAATGTTTGACACCGCTGCGCAGTCAGTAATAAAAACAATACTGCAAATTTTTCTGACAGCACAGACAGTGGCAATTCATCTGGTAAACTTCCCATGTAATCAAGTACTGTCTGAACATCCCAGATATAGTCATATTTTGGTAAAGACGGTCTAAGTTCAAAGATACCCTTCATAAATTTATTGATGACAGTGCATTCCCCCAAATTTACATTAGAACAAAGACACACAAGTTGGTTACTGGCTGACCTAGCAGTGTTAACAGCACTATATCCTACGCCTCTATTGTACAAAGCTGTCAGAAATGTTATAATTTGTGGTGGAGTAGGTAAAATCAAGTTGATTCGTTTCTTTTTAGCGTACTTAATCCACTGATTTAAATAAACTGCATAGGTTTTCCTTGTTGATTTCCTGCAGGCTGCTATGATAATGTCAGCAGATTCATCTGATATCTTTTGTTGCTGTAATGCTTTCCTGATATGCGAAAAAACACCGAGCTTCAGGTGTTTCAATGGATGTTTTACTTGGGGTTTGTGGTGGAGGTGAAGAACGTCGTGAGCTTGTTTTATCATATGCCAATCCTGACACAACATTTTCAGGAGGCGTGGCCACCAGGTTTGCATCTTCCATACTGGTGCCACCAACACCACCTCGGCCTGATCTGCCTGGACCTTCTGAAGAATTCTTGGAATTAGACTGAAAGGAGGAAACATATACAGTAAATGATTTCTCCAAGTCATACTGAATGCATCTATGGCATACGCATCATGATTCGTGAAAAAAGACACATACTTTTTCAGTTTGGCATTAAGCCATGACGCAAACATATCTACTTCCATTAGCGGATACAAAAGCTGTATACTATTAAAAATGGAATTGTATAAAGACCATTCTTGTAACTGCGGGATAATGCATCTGCTTCTTCATTAAATTTCCCAGGAATATGAGCTGCACTTATATGAATCTTTTTGTCAATGCACCATAACCAAATTTGTCTTGCTAGTTCGTTAAGTTTAGATTTTTTACCCCCAAATTTGTTGATGTATGAACATGTTGTTGTATTGTCACTTAGAATTTGAATGTGGACCCCTGTTTTGTCTTTTGCTAATGCCATTAAAACCAAGTTTGCAAGCTTTCAGCTCTTAACACATTGATATGTAATGTTTGTTCTTTGGCCGACCAAACCCCTTTTGTAAATTTTTGTTCAGAAGCGATTTCAGCCCCCCCCCCCACCCCCACCCCCATCCAGTCATACTGCTATCACAGGTCATAACCAAGTCTGGGTTATTTTCTGCCACTTTGAAAAGCCTGGTCTAAATTGTCCATCCACCACTGTAAGTGGAATTTCAGTTCTTCTGTGACTGTCATGAATGCATTGAAATTGCCCCCTTTCCTGTTCAAATTGTGTTCTTTGATCTTTTCAAGTGGCTTATAGTATAATGGAGCATAGCGAACACCTGGTTCACAGGCTACTAGCATCCCAATTAACTGCGCAAATGTTCTGATGACTATGAACTTAGACTGATAAATAGTGACACATAATTCTCTAATTTTCTGTATTTTTTCACTCGTTGGTTTAATTGTCATTGTTTCTGAACAGAGTATGAATCCCACAAATACAATTTGTTTGGAAGGGATAAGAATAGACTTGTCAGGGTTGATTGTTAATCCTAAACTTTCCATTAATTTGATTGTTTGTGCTATATTATCCTTACATTCTGAATATGTTTTCCCCTTGAGGCATGAATCATCTATATAGGCTGTACTTATGTAACCTCTCTCTCATAAAGATGCAAAAATAGGTTTTAGAATTTTCATGAACACTCTAGGTGCTGTAGCAAGTCCCATTACTAAACAGGTGAACTTGTATTTCTGATTACCAAACCAGAATCTAAAATATTTATGATGCTCCTCAGCATTCGGCACTGAATAGTAACTTTCAGAAAGATCAACGGAGCCAAAGTAACAGTTTCTGTGCATTGCATGAAGGGCTGCAGTGTTTCCATTTTGAAATGGAGTGGGTCTATATGTTCATTGAACTGCTTCAAATTCAGAATTATTCTGATTTTGTTCTCTTTCTTTGGCCTAACAAAAATATTATTAGAAATAAATTCCCCTGGGATATAATTTGAGACTTTTTCAATTATATTGCAGTTTACAAACCGTTCTAACTCTTCCTTAATCCTGTAATGTTCATCTTGGTTGAATTTTATTGGATTTGGAATTTTAAATTGTTCTATTAAGCTCTACATTATAGCCTGCAACTGTCTCAAGGATCCATGTATCAGATGTCAGAGCCTTCCAGTGTTCTAACTAATTTCTAGTTTTACCATCCTGAAAGTTTTTTGTTGTATTTTGGAGGTCACCCAGTAATGACTGGTTACTTAAAGTTTTACTTTGCAGTTCTATTGTTTCTGTGAATAGTGTTTCCTGTCCCCTTTGGACTGACTTCCTGTGCCCTTGGATTTGAACATAGGCCTCCTCCAGGTTGCTTTGGATGTTTTCTGTGTTTTGGAGGGGGGGTACCGATGTTGTGATTGTTGTCTCCACTCGGTTGGCTTCTCCCCCCCTCTTTTGAATAAAAAATTCTTCTGTCCTGATCCCTTGTTTGTTATTCCCTTGTTTGTCATTTGTATGCCCTTAGTTGAATCCAAATTTTTTGTTTGTTCAGCTTGATTGTCGCCAAATAAACCGGTTGCTGAAACAGGCTGTCCATCTGAGCACAGGTGTCTTAATTTGGGAAAAATCTCCTTTTTGATGATTTCCCTGCATTGTTGGTTCAATTTGTTTACTTCCCCACACATCATTTTGACAGAGTCCTTGACATATGTTGTAAGCATCTTGATGTCTGGTGTTTTCATTTTATTTGTGCAGTCAAGGACTCTAACCAGTGGAACAATTGCTTAATTGATGATTCCAATTGTTTTTTGCCTCCCTACATCCTGTGATTTTGTACTGGTCTTAAGTTGATCCCATAAAAAGGTATCGACCCTTGGAACCTGTAAGTTATCAGTATTTTCTGGTCGCCTGTAATGCTGTATAAGTTTTCTCATCTTTTCTGCATCTACTTGACAAGGTAGGCTTTTGTTAATGGCTGTCGCCACGACGTTGGACACTTTATCCCTGACACTTTGCTCTTCTTCAAAAAATTCTTTGAATTCTTCAATGCAGCTTAAATCCTCGTTATCAGAATTGTTTGGCTCCGTGTCTAACAGGAGCCGGTCAATTTCATCTCCTGAGTCCCATGAGACATCCGATAACTCGTCATCTAACGACTGATCTGTAGCACTTTTCCTTCGTTTTTGACAGGGAGACCCACTTTGGTTTTCGTTGTCCTGATTTTCTTCAACGTGTTTCCGCTTCAACCTCGCCTGAATTGTATTTACAGTGGCGGAAAGCTCTTTTAATTTGTAAAGTTTGAGCCTCAAAACCCCGAATCGACTGTGCAAAAGTCTCTAATATTTCCTCTCCCCTTTCAAGGAAACTCGCCAAATCTTTTCTCTTGTCAAGAAGTACTTCGCTGCTTCCAGATGTTGACGCATGCGCATAAGAACGATTCTGCGTCTTTCTGCCCTGGCCTTTTGCCAAATCTTCTGGCTCTTTATTTGCCGTTCCCAGTCACTGTAATATTGAAAGACAAATTTCTGAGATGTGTGAAAATGACGTTCTATCATTTATACTATATCAAATTATTTCCGAAGTGACACGAAATTGAAATCAAATAAAAAGAAGCACAAATTCGATTTTCTGCGTCGATAGATCTATTTTTAGATTACCAAACTTGGATCGGGTAAACTGTCTACAAGTGTCAATTCACAACCGTCTGGATGGCGTCCTGACGTAAACATTTTGTCATTTAGACCATAGGCCTATAAGTATGAATCTGTTTTGTCATTCAGACTGATTTTTTGGTCATTCAGAATGATTTTTAACGTCTATCCTCTGATAGCGTTTCAGTTGAATGCACCTCTGTGCTATGACTCAATCACGCAATCTCGGAAAAAAAGAGCCCTCAGGCGGTTTTTTTTTTTTTTAAGTTTAAAGACTCTTACCTTCCGTGAACTAAGAATCCGTTGATGAATCCCTCTTTTCCTGAAGCTAAACCGAAGGATGTTGTTTAAAATTTTTAGTTGAGAAGATTGAATTTATAAGATTTAAATTAAGTTGTTTGGAACCTAATTTCTGACTGTTTACTCTGCAAGGAGAAGCCTCGTTCTGATATTCGCAAGGAACGAGCTACGTCATCTCTGTGGAGCCCTTATGGGAGTTATGCAAACGATAAAATTCATGTTTATCAACCTTTGGAGAGAGGGCTTATGATACCATTGTGGGAAAAGGAGAAATGTTGGAAATCAGCATTTTCTCTTTTTCCATAAATGTTTTCTACCCAATCAAAGACAAATCTCATCAGTTGAACAACACTTGAAAGATGAGGAAATATTATTGGAAAAGAAGCAAATGCTGATTTTGATGTATACTGTCTACAAAAGTATTACTCTTTTTCAACCTCTCTATCAGACAAATTACAACCATGTTTCAATAATCCTGAGGGAGATGACTTGTGAGTACTTAAAGTTAAACTGTATTTTTTTTTTTTCCTTCTCACAATGTTTTCTAACTTTAAAAACACAGATTGCATTTTTTTAGCCACATTTCACACATCTCTTTGCGAAATCAGTATTCTCAGTTTGAAGGAGTCTAAAGTTAAGTCATTTAGTAGAGATTTATATTTAACATGTGGTACATGATAATTTTGAATTCTTTGACACTTTGATGTCATTTGCAAAATATCATTGAATTGTATTTAATTCTTTACCACACAATCCCTACTTTTGACGCCCCTGAGAAAGAAGCCCTTAGAAAACATTGTGCGAAAAGGAGAAAATGCTGGTAACCAGCATCTTCTCCTTTTCCAACAATGTTTTCTACCCTTCTCAAAACAAATTTCAAATTTTCAGTCACTTTTATTTTGTTGTCTGCAGTTCCTTTCAATTTTGACAAACCTATAGTTTTGATGTTTGCTAATGTGTTAAATGCATACATATTTCAGGATGAGCAAAGGAAGTTTGGAGCATGTTGCCCTTGAAGAAGGAATTCTGGCTACCTCAATAAAACATCTGCAGAAGTTGGGCCATGGAGTCACCCCAAATGTAAGGGGTTTTGATAGAGCTTTATTTGGCCGTGGACAAGTTATTGCAAGAGGTGATTGGCCTTTCATTTCTGTCTCTGCTGGAACAAACAATGTGTACTGGGCGGGGTCGGATCCTAGGGCTGATGGAGCTGCTGCAGGATATTGATCCTCTGTTTGTGATATTTTCAGCAAAGATGGATATAAAGGGTTGCAAACTATGTTGAAAACATAGTGGCAAATGAATAAACTTATTAAGATACTTAGCAGTTTACTTTGGCCAGTAAAGGCCAATATATCAATGCATGTGTCATAACACATTTGAATTTAAATTATATTATTTAACCCATTCCCAAAAGACAAAATTTCAGATTGGTCCAAATTGAAGGCACTTGCAGACGACAACATAAACGAAACTCAAAAATTGAATTGGTTCCCAGCATTTTTCTCCTTTCCCACAATGTTTTCATAAGGCTTCTATCTCAGGGTCGTAAAAACCAGGGATTGCTTGGTAAAGTGTTAAAAGTATGGGGAAAAAATGTAGAGATGACAGTCTGTTATTGTATGGTTAGGCCATACACTGGCAGAAAAAAAAAAATTAAAATCAGACAAAAAGTAAACAAAAAACACAGCTTCCTGACAGGTTTTGAACCTAGTTTTAAAATTAATCTCTTTGTCAGTTTCAAAACTTTGACCTATTGTACAATGACAGATTGTCATCTTCACAATAATTTCTAAACTTTTGAATGGTATGGTGCAAATTCAAAAGCATTTTACCCTTTACCACACAATCCCGACTTTTGACGACCCCAAGAAGGAAAACCTTTGAAAACATTGTGGGAAAAGGAGAAAATGCTGGTAACCAGCATTTTCTCCTTTTTCCACAATGTTTTCTACCCTTTCCAAATCAAATTTCAGTTTTTGATTCACAGTTATATTGTCATCTGCAAACGCTTTCAATTTTGACTAGTCCAAAATTTAGTCGTTTGCGATAGAGTTAAATGCCTGCCTTGTTTACATTTGGCGTTTATTGTTACTTTAAGTATTTAACACAATGTTGTTGCCACTGCTCTATATTCCTATGGCATCCTCAATGCCTATGATATAGGACTCCATGGAATTGAAAACATTTTCAGACAACAAAAAAATTGTAACTTGCGGCATAGAAAATACCTTTGGAAAGTAGAATATGCTGGTTACCGTTTCGCACAACATTTTTCCAAAGCCTCCTATCTTAAGGTTGTTAAGACTCAGGACTATGCATTTGAGAGTCAACTCTTTACCAGACAACAAAGTTTTACATGGTTCCAATTTGAAAGCATTAGCAGATGACAGAATTAAAATGGCTCAAAAATTGAAACTTGTTTTGGGACGGGTGGAAAACATTGGGGGAAAAGGAGAAAATGCTGATTTCCAGCCTTTTCGCCTTTTCCCACAATGTTTCCAAAAAAGGCTTTTTTCTCATGGTTGTAAAAATCAGGGATTGTTTGGTGATGAGTTGAACTCTCTATGAAACAAAAGAGTATGTAGAGTCTTCCAAGATGAAAATATTGTAGGAGGTTGAATTCAATGTGGAGCACAATTTATTGGATTTCTGCTTGAAGTGGGAAAAAGCACCGTGGAAAAAGTGCAAATGCTGGTTACCAGCTTTTTCTCCTTTTCCCACATTTAAACTGGATTGTTTTAGTTCAGGGTTAAACAGATAAATTCATCTCCTTTATTTCCTCAACCAAGTTTTTACCAAATACAAACATAAATAATTTTCACATATCCTGAGCTGACACAATATTTTCGACTCACAAAAATAAACAAGACTTACCTCATTCTACAAACCTTTTTTTTGCTGATTTGGGTCTGAGAGTGTAAATCGAATATGTTAATGTTTGCAAAATGGGCCTCAAATGACAAACACAACTCAGTGTGGAAAATGAGTCTCAGTTGAAAACATTGTGGGAAAAGGAGAAAATGCTAGTTACCAGCATTTTCTCCTTCTCCCACAATTTTGTCTAAGGGCTGCTTTCTCAGGGTCGTCAAAAGGAGGGATCCTGTGGTAATGGGTTAACTCTTTACTAGATGAAAAAAAATTTAGAGTGTTCCAAATTGAAGGCATTAGCAGACAGCAAAATTAAAGTGGCAAAAAAAAAAAATGAAATTTGTTTTGGGAAGCGTAGAAAAAAATGTGGGAAAAGAAGAAAATGTTGGTTACCAGCATTTTCTTCTTTTCCCACAATGATTTCAAAAGTCCTCTTTCACAGAGTCATGAAAACCAGGGATTGTTTGGTAAAGAGTTAATAGCCAGCAGGAAGAAGGCTTTTGGGATTATAGAAGGTATCAGAAAAAGGTGCAATGAGCCATTGACCATTGGGACCAAAAAACCCAGGACTTCAAGACTCAGAGAATGATTTCACCAGATTTAATGAATCTTTTTCAATATGTTTGGCTTAATAATTTCAAGTTTAACTCTTTCACTGCCAATATCATCTTTGATACCCTTTGTGGATGGTATAGATCAAGATCAGACTACAAAAAATATGCAGTCTGATCTTTGATCTGCTGTATCCTTCTATCAGATGCTAATTGTTAACAAAGAAAAAGACTCAATTGAAACCGAAGTTGGCATTTAAAGAGTTAAAACTGGACATAATTATATGGGAACAAAAGCTATGTCGCAAGGTAGAGTTTGAACATTATAAAGACTTTAGCAATCACAATATCATGAGAATATGTAATTTTGGAGGTACCACATAACCACACGTTTTCAGATTATTTTTCAGTGTGGTGTCTTACCTTGAGTGTAAGCTGATTTATCCAGGGTTAGATGCAGGTGAAATTGTTGAAAATGTTGAACTAAAGAATATTGTGCCATACTATTTCCTGGCTGCTCATTTTTGTTTTTTATTTATATGTGATTTAGGGCCAGTACATACAGTGGTGATGATAGATATAAATGTATCAACAAGGTTGTGTATATGTGGTAAAGGATGTGATTTTATTTTATACTTGTTACACTTGATTTCTAGTCAATTTTTACATATTTTGTCTTATGTCTCAACTAATGCACAGGAATCTTTAGGGGCAATGACCCTCTTTTTTAGCTCACCTGAGCACGAAGTGCTCATGGTGAGCTATTGTGATCGTGCTGTGTCCGTTGTGCATCGTCTGTTGTCCATAGTCAACTTTTTACCTTGTGTACACTCTAGAGGCCACATTTTCAGTCCGATACTCATGAAAGTTGGTCAGGATGTTTGCCTTGATGAAATCTTGAATGAGTTCAAAAATGGTTCATGTCAGGTCAAAAACTAGGTAACTAGGTCAAATCTTAGAAAAACCTTGTGTATGCTCTAGAGGCCACATTTTCAGTCGGATAGTCATGAAAGTTGGTCAAGATGTTTGTCTGGATGATATCTTGAACGAGTTTGAAAATGGGTCATGTGGGGTCAAAAACTAGGTCACTAGGTCAAATTTTAGAAAAACCTTGTGTACGTCTAGAGGCCACATTTTCAGTCGGATACTCATGAAAGTTGGTCAGGATGTTTGCCTTTATGAAATCTTGGACGAGTTTGAAAATGGGTCATGTGGGGTCAAAAACTAGGTCACTAGGTCAACTTTTAGAAAAACCTTGTATACACTCTAGAGGCCACATTTTCAGTCGGATACTAATGAAAGTTGGTCACGATGTTTGCCTGGATGAAATTCCAGAAGAGTTTGAAAATGGGTCATGTCCTGTCAAAAACTAGGTCACTAGGTCAAATTTTAGAAAAACCTTGTGTACACTCTAGAGACCTTATTTTCAGTCAGATATTCATGGAAATTGGTCAGGATGTTTGTCTGGATATTATCTTGGACCAGTTTGAAAATGGGTTATGCCAGAACAAAAACTAGGTCACTAGGTCAAATCTTAGAAAAACCTTGTGTATGCTCTAGAGGCCACATTTTCAGTCCGATACTCATGAAAGTTGGTCAGGATGTTTGTCTGGATGATATCTTGAACGAGTTTGAAAATGGGTCATATGGGGTCAAAAACTAGGTCAAATTTTAGAAAAACTTGTGTACGCTCTAGAGGCCACATTTTCAGTCGGATATTCATGAAAGTTGGTTAGGATGTTTGCCTTGATGAAATCTTCGACGAGTTTGAAAATGGGTCATGTGGGGTCAAAAACTAGGTCACCAGGTCAAACTTTAGAAAAACTTTGTGTACACTCTAGAGGCCACATTTTCAGTCAGATACTAATGAAAGTTGGTCACGATCTTTGCCTGAATGAAATTTCAGAAGAGTTTGAAAATGGGTCGTGTCCTGTCAAAAACTAGGTCACTAGGTCAAATTTTAGAAAAACCTTGTGTACGCTCTAGAGGCCACATTTTTAGTCAGATATTCATGAAAGTTGGTCAGGATGTTTGTCTTGATGAAATCTTGGACCAGTTTAAAAATGGGTTATGCGGGAACAAAAACTAGGTCACTAGGTCAAATCTTTGAAAAACCTTGTTTACGCTCTAGTGGCCACATTTTTAGTCCAAAACTCTTGAAAGTTGGTTAGAATGTTTGTCTTGATGATATCTCAGACAAGTCCGAGAATGGTTTATGTCGGGTCAAAAAGTAGGTCACTAGGTCAAATCTTAGAAAAACCTTGTGTATTCTCTAGAGGCCACATTTTCAGTCCGATACTCATGAAAGTTGGTCAGGATATTTGCCTCGATTAAATCTAGCACAAATTTGAAAATGGCTCATGCAAGGTCAAAAACTAGGTCACTAGGTCAAATCTTAGAAAAACCTTGTGTAAGCTCTACAGGCCACATTTTCAGTCAGATACTCATGAAAATTGGTCAGGATGTTGGCTTGGATGATATCTCGGAAGAGTTTGAAAATGGGTCATGTGGGGTCAAAAGCAAGGTCACTAGGTCAAATTTTAGAAAAATCTTGTGTATGCTCTAGAGGCCTCATTTTCAGTCCAAAACTCTTGCAAGTTGGTCAGAATGTTTGTCTTGATGATATCTCGGACAATTTCGAAAATGGGTCATGTGGGGTCATAAACTAGGTCACCAGGTCAAATGTTAGAAAAACCTTTGTAGGCTCTAGAGGCCGCAATTTCAGTCCGAAACTCTTGTCAGAATGTTTGCCTTGATGATATATTAGACGAGTTTGAAAATGGGTCATTGGGGGTTAAAAACTAAGTCACCAGGTCAAATCTTAGAAAAACCTTGTATATGCTCTGGATGCCACATTTTCAGTCCAACACTCTTTAAAATAAGTCAGAATGTTTGCCTTTATAATACCTTGGATGAGTTTGAAAATGGGTCATGTTGGATCAAAAACTGGATCAATAGGTCAAATGTTATAAACACCTTTTGTATGCTCTGGAGGACCCATTTTCAGTCTGATACTCTAAAACTTGTTCATAATATTTGTCCTGGTGATACCTTGAATGAGTTTGAAAATGGGTGATGTGGAGTCAAAAACTAGGTCAATGGGTCAAATACTAGAAAAACCTCCTGTACACTCTAGAGGCCACATTTTCTGCTTGATACTCTTCAGGCTTGGTCAGAATGTTTGTTTTGGTGATGTCTCAAAAGAGTTTGATAATGGGTAATTGTCGGGTCCAAAACTAGGTCACTTGGTGAAATCTTAGAAAAACCTTTTGTACGCTGTAGAGGCCACATTTTCAGTCCAATACTCATGAAACTTCGTCAGAATGTTTGTCTTATTGATATCTCAAAAGTGTTTGATGATGGGTAATGTCTGATAAAAAACTAGTCCACTTGGAAACTAGATGGTTCATGTTTGGTCAATAAACTCAGGTGAGCGATGTCAGGGTCATCATTGCCCTCTTGTTCTTTAACCCTTTACCACACAATGACGACTTTTGACAACCCTTGGAAACAAGCCTTTTGAAAACATTTTGGGTAAAGGAGAAAATGCTCGGAACCAGCATTTTCTTCTTCCCAAAATGTTTTCTGCTCCATTAATAAATGAAGGTACTGTTTTAAGCACATTGAAATTATCGTCTGCAAACGCTTTTAATTTGGACAAGGCTTAAAATTTTGTTGTCTGGTAAAGGGTTAAAAAGACCGATTGTGAAAAGAATGTAAACAACTTAAGGCAAAAAATGCTTATAGCATGATATCTCCTGTTGCAACAATGTTTTCACATTCACTTGTATTTCAGTTCTTCTTTCCAATTGATGATGCATATTTTATAAGGATAAGTACAAAGTCAGCTGCCATAAATTTATTCAAAGAGGTTAATTGATGTCAGTCAGTCACTTCACTCAGTCACTTCAGTCAGTCAGTTTTTATTTATTTGGAGTACCACATTTTATTCTTTTTTCATACCTCAGAGCAAAATTTACTTGTATGCATGTACTTTTTAAAGAATATCTCTATTTTGTTAATAATATACTCAAGAATAACTGGATCTTATTGTTCTTTTTAGTTAGGCCCCGGAAAAAAATAACAAGAGGGCCAAGATTGCCCTGGATCGCTCACCTGAATTTTTGAGATGACCATAGTCTATTTTTTTTTTTTTTTTTGAGGTATTGAAACATTGGAACCAAATTTATAATTTTGCCAAGCAATTTTCAAAAGGTCGCCTGTAAAAGTCATTTCGAAATCTGACCATCAGTTTCAAAATGAAGAATTTTTAAGAATTTCTTCATTTCTGTATAAGAGCAAGTAGCCCCCATCCACGAGAGCCATGTTTCTTGATAGATCAAATTTACGAACAAGTTTTGAAAAGGGTCACCCAAGGAACATTTAGGAAAATTTCTTTTGAAATCTGACCAGGGATTTCAGAGAAAAAGAATTCTCAAAAATTTCATCATGTCCATATAGTGCAAGTAGCCCCAATTCACAAGAGCCATGTCTGTTGACGGATCAAAATTATATGTACAGCTTTTGAAAAGGGTCACCCAAGGAACATATCTGTGAATATATTTCAAAATCTAACCAGCTGTTTCAGAGAAGAAGAATTTTTAAGAATTTCTTAATTTCCCTATAATGCAAGTAACCCCCATTCACCAGAGCCATGTTTCTTGACCAATCAAAATTTCGGGAACATTTTTTGAAAAGGGTCACCCAAGGAGCAACTCTGTGAAATTATTTCAAAATCTGACCAGCGGTTTCAGAGGAGAAGATTGTTTAAGAATTCCTTCATTTCTGTACAGTGCAAGTAGCCCCCATTCACCAGAGCCATATTTTTTGACGGATCAAAATTTCACGAACTCTTTTTGAAGAGGGTCACCCAAGGAACATATCTGTGAAATTATTTCAAAATCCGACCAGCGGTTTCAGAGAAGAAGATTTTTAAAGAATTCCTTCATTTCTGTATAGTGCAAGTAGCCCCCATTCACCAGAGCCACATTTTTTGACGAATCAAAATTTCACGAACAAGTTTTGAAAAGGGTCGCCCAAGGTACATATCTGTGAAATTATTTCAAAATCCGACCAGCGGTTTCAGAGGAGAAGATTTTTAAAGAATTTGCTAAAAAATTCCATTTGGTTGCCATGGCAACCAGAGTTTTTGATGGAATCAAATTCTGTGAACATTTTTTTAAAGAGGAGCTCCCAAGGAACATTCCTGCCAAGTTTGGTCCAAATCCACCCAGCGGTTTAGGAGGAGTTGATGTTTAAAGAATTGTTGACGACGGACGACGCACGACGGACACCGGGTGATCCTAAAAGCTCCCCTTGGGCACGTTGTGCTCAGGTGAGCTAATAAAATTAGGGGCATACACTTTTTATTTAGTCTGTCTGTCTCTCTGTCTGTTTCGAGACAAAACCGTCTGACCTCGGGACGCAAATTTGTCACATTTTTTGCGGGTTTTTTGCATTTTTTTAAACATTTTCTGGGCAATTTGAAGACTTTAAAATTTTAAAAATTTTTGTCCCTATCCCTGTCTGTCAGCAACGAAATTTGCTTATTGGCGGCATCGCTTACCTCTCTCAAAATCTTTCTGACCCGATTTACAAACCTTCTAAATATTCCACTTTGATAAAATTACGTGAAGTGATTGTTTATGACTCAATTAGTAACGCATGTAAGTTTTGGGCAAAAATTTTGAATATTTACAAGAATACTGCGGTTTGATTTTTTCGCGAATTTAGTCAGACACTCACTTGATAGACAGACAGAGGTAGGCGATGCCCTCACTAAGAGAAAAAAACATTTTGTAATTATCTCCAAAACGTTATCGAATTTTTTCATAATTTTCACCGGGCATCGACTGCATGTAGAGCACAATAATTTCAAAGAGTTCATGAAAAAACATTTGGCGGTTTTGAAGTAATATGGTTTTCTTTTTTTCATTATTTTTGACAGACAGTTTCTGTCAAGCAGAGACAGACAAAAACAGACAAGCGCATTTTTGCACTAAAGACTAAAAGTGTCGTCATCTTTTGAAAAATAAGTATGTGATCGACTTTGAGGATGTCTGACACGTCTTCGAGCAAGAAAGGAAAAGAAAAATGCTTCATTGATATCACGGGTTTGCATGTCTGTCTGTCAGACACCATCGAGCGAGGATTACATGACCAATTTATTACTAAAATATGGTGCAGAAAAAGATCGATACCAACCTGGAAATGTGATAATTTTAAATATATTTTCAATCCCTATCGGTTTGATTTCATTTGAGTAAAAAATATACAGAAAATCGGTGAGAATTAGTACCAAAATCGCTCTGGAAAATGATTCATTTTGGTAATTTGAAGGGGTGGGGGGGGGGGGGGGGTTAGAAATATCGTGAATTTCTCGTTTAGAAATAGTTTTTAAGCTAAGATTTTATTACCATGTTGTAGCCAGATAATAGGGCTACAAAATAAAAAAATATACATATAAATGAATTCAACCATTGTAAATCGTGTAATTTTTCAGCGCGCGGGAAGCATGTCGCGAAAACCCGTGATTTTCGTTTTTCCGTGACCCCGACACCGAATTAGTAGAAAATTCTGTCCTCATTTATGGAGATAATGATAAAATCGTGATATCGTCTAAAAGCAGAGACTTTAAAATGTACTTAAACTAAATTTCGCCATATAACATTGAGGATTTATGAGTACGATGTGATTTTCCTACCCTACCCCCAGCTGAAAATGGATTTTCAGCTTTTCGATACCCGTATTGCTTCTTAAAACGTGTCAGTTTTTACGTCGCGAAAACCGGTGATTTTCGTTATTCCGTGACCCCGACACCGAATTAGAAGAACACTCTATCCTTATTTATAGAGATATTGATGAAATCTTGGTATCATCTAAAATCAGAGACTTTGTAAAATGTATTTAATATAAATTTCGCCATTTTACATTGAGGATTTATGACTACAATCCGATTTTCCTAACCTACCCCTGGCTGAAAATGGATTTCCAGCGTTTCGATACCCGTATTGCATCTTAAAACGTGTCAGTTTTTCTAGAAAAAACGATTTCAAGTAATTTGAGGTATTGTTTTTAACATTCCGGCCGAGTTTAGGAGGAAAGAAATGTTATTTGTGGGAATTATTGCCGAAATCGCTCCGAAAATTGCTTCTTTTTTTTTTTTGCCTTTTTAGGGGGTAGGGTAGACATATCGTGAATATCTCGTTTATTAATGATTATTAAGTTAAAATTGTGTTACCATGTTGTAGCCAGATAACACGGCTACCAAATAAAAAGAAATACAAATGAATTCCAACACTGTAAATGATGTCATTTTTCAGCGCGCGGGGGGGAGGGGGGTTACGTCGCGAAAACCCATGATTTTCGTTTTTCCGTGACCCCGACACTGAATTATTAGAAAATTCTGTCCTTGTTTATGGAGATAATGATGAAATCTTGGCAGCATCTTAAAGCAGAGAGATTGTAAAATGTATCTAAACTAAATTTCGCCATTTTATATAGAGTATTTATGAGTAGGATCCGATTTTCCTAACCTATCAATGGCTGAAAATGGATTTTTAGCTTTTCGATACCCGTATTGCTCCTTAAAATGTGTCTAAAAAAACTATTTCAAGTAATTTTAGGTATTGTTCTTAAGGTTCTGGCCGAGTTTAGGGGGAAAGAAATGTTATTTGTGGGAAATCTTTGATATATCTGAGAATCATTCACACCATTCCAAAATCAAAATTTTTCTTTGACTACAGAGATTTTCGAATATCAATTCGGTCGATAGCCTATAGAACTTGAGACATGGGTTAGCTGGTTTGAATCCCCTACTCGGCCATGTCTTTCCGAGGTTTGATAATAATTTTTGCGACAGGATTGATTCTTCGCTAGCCTCTTAAAAGCACTTTTGATAATAGTTATTTTGAAAAGGAGTAACTTGCATCTGGAAAATATCGTACAAAGGACTGGTTACTGAACCTTCAGTAAAAGTATGGGTAGGTGCACTGGCCGCCGCGATATAATTGAAATATTGCTGAAAATGGTGTTAAACCACACGCAATCAAGCAATCAACCGATTCAGTCCCCCTTCTTTTATTTACCTGAAATACTTCACAGCATTTTCAAATCAACACATTGTCTTCACCTTCCAAAGATTCTTAAAAAGGTATTCGGTCTGCATTGCCCGGAGCTTGAGGCACGGCTGGCTGGTTCGTATCACCTGCTCGGTCATTTCTTTCCGAGAGTTGATAACACTTACTGTGGTAGCATTAATTTTTCTGAGCAGCAGTTTTGACTATAATTATGTAGAAAAGCAGTCAATGGCTTGTGAAGAATATCGTGAGAAGTACTAGTTACTGAAACTACAGGAACACATAGGCAAGAGTACTGGCCGCCGCAATGTAACTCGAATATCGTTGAAAACGGTGTTAAACACATACTCTACAATCACTCAATCGATTGTCAAAGACTAGGTCGATAACTCAGTCGTTTATCCGTAGCTCTAGAGATAAGGGGGTCGCCAATCCCTAGTTTGCAGTTTTGTTCCCGTACTTGATTAAATTGCAAGTCTTCTGTCTTAGTGCTGTTCATTGTTTTAACGATAATTAGGAAAAGAGGCCGACGGCTAAAAATTAACTACTATTTACTTTCAGAACACTTTTAACGCATGCCTATTAAAATAGCACGAAAAATAAATTTGTCTTTTCTGTCATTAATCTTTCCAAAATTAACAATTTCTTTATCCACAGTGCAACCCTGCTACTATAAGGTAAAAGTGTCGAAATCAAAAGCGCTTTCCAACTTTCCATTTAACAAGTTCTCTCTCTCTCTCTCTCTCTCTCTCTCTCTCTCTCTCTCTCTCTCTCTGTGTCTGTCTGTCTGTCTGTCTCTCTGTCTCTCTCTGGTGAATAATGTTTTGATGTTTATGACGTTGCGCATGTGAGACAGCAGCCAGTGGAAATAATATTATGATGAGCACTAGATAAAGAAAACCATAAAAGATTCGAGAACAGGGAGCCGCTAGTCTGATTCCCGGCTCGGTCGAATTTCTCCGAGAATTGCTTACAGTCATTGCGATATTATTCATTCATTTCTGAACCTTTATCATTATTTCGACGATTCTTATGTTGGAAAGTAGTCAGTGCCTTGGAAAGAATATTGTGCGAAATACTGGTAAAAGTAATTCTAGGAGAGGATAAGTTCACGGGCCGCCGCAATATGAACTGAAATAATATTGTAAACGACGTTTTAACACTCATCAATCAATACTGCATACTTATATCATTGAGAATCTGACGTTCATTTTTGACTTATTTTCAATAGATAGGTGCTTTAGATAATAAAATGGGAACCTTGGCTTTTTCGGCATTCATTAGGTAAATAGCTGAGGTTGATACGGGATTCAAATTGGTCGTATATAGAAATGTACAGAGTGATTACATAATCTTGTAAGATCTTGCCAGGATGTCTTCACCTTCCAAAGATCCTTAAAAAGGTATTCGGTCCGCATTGCCCGGAGCTTAAGGCATGGCTTGGCTGCTTTGTATCCCCTGCTCGGTCATTTCTTTCCGAGAGTTGATAATACTCACTGTGGTAGCATTAATTTTTCTGAGCAGCAGTTTTGACTATAATTATGTGGAAAAGCAGTCAATGGCTTGGAAAGAATATCGTGAGAAGGACTAGTTACTGAAACTACAGGAACGCATAGGCAAGAGTACTGGCCGCCGCAATGTAAGTCGAATATCGTTGAAAATGGTGTTAAACACATATACTCTACAATCACTCAATCGATTGTCAAAGACTAGTTCGATAACTCAGTCGTTTATCCGTAGTTCTAGAGATAAGGGGGTCGCCAATCCCTAGTTTGCAGATTTGTTCCCGTACTTGATTAAATTGCAAGTCTTCTGTCTTAGTGCTGTTCATTATTTTAACGATAATTACGCGGAAAGGAGGCCGACGGCTAAAAATTAACTCATATTTACTTTCAGAGCACTTTTTAACGCATGCCTATTAAAATGGCACCAAACATAAATTTGTCTTTTCTGTCATTAATCTTTCCAAACTTAACAATTTCTTCATCCACAGTGCAACCCTGCTACTATAAGGTAAAAAGGTCGAAATCAAAAGCGCTTTCCAACTTTCCATTTAACAAGCTCTCTCTCTCTCTCTCTCTCTCTCTCTCTCTCTGTCTGGTGAATGTTTTGATGTTTATGACGTTGAGCATGTAAGACAGCAGCCAGTGGATACAATATTATGATGAGCACTAGATAAAGAAAACCATAAAGGATTCGAGAACAGGGAGCCGCTAGTTCGATTTCCAGCTCGGTCGAATTTCTCCGAGAATTGCTTACAGTCATTGCGATATGATTCATTCATTTCTGAACCTTTATCATTATTTCGACGATTCTTATGATGGAAAGTAGTCAGTGCCTTGGAAAGAATATTGTGCGGAATACTGGTAAAAGTAATTCCAGGAGAGAAGTTCACGGGCCGCCGCAATATGAACTGAAATAATTTTGTAAACGACGTTTTAACACTCTTCAATCAATACTGCATACTTATAGCATTGAGAATCTTACGTTCATTTTTATGACTTATTTTCAATAGATAGATGCTTTAGATCATAAAATGGGAACCTTGGCTTTTTCGGCATTCATTAGGTAAATAGCTGAGGTTGATACGGGATTCAAATTGGTCGTATATAGAAATGTACAGGGTGATTACATAATCTTGTAAGATCTTGCCAGGATGTCTCAAATGTGCTAGTAACACCATAACATTTCACTCTAATATATTCGAAGGATAATATAGTTAGATTACACTTAAAATTACGGACTGAAGGAGCATCATATCGAATGAGAAACGATCATTCATGCAGACTGAGGAAGATATGAAGGAAAAAAGCTAATTTATTGTAGGAAGTACATTTTTAGAGGAAAAAGATGGACATCGTGGTCAGAGAAAACAGTCTTTATAGATAGATAGATAGATAAGATAAAAGGAAAAAAAGCGAAAGAGATTGATAGGATGGAGAGACAAGAGTAAATTTTGCAGGAAGGAAAGAGAAATAAAGAGAGACAGAGAACGTAACAGAATAGGGAGTGATAGGAAAATGAGACAGATGGTGGAATAGCGGAAGAGACAGAAAGCAACAGAGAGAGAGAGAGACTGTGTGAAAGTAGGCAGTGAGATACAGGTAGGAAGAGGAGAGAAATAAAAGAAGAGAAGGAAGAGAAATGGGAAGGGATAGAGAGTGATACACAGGGCGAGAGAAAGACAGACAGAAAGCGAGACAGACAGACAGAGAAACAGCGAGAGACTGAGCGTGGAAAACAGTGTTGAGAGAAAGATAAAATGAGAGACAGAGAGTAAGAAAAAAGAGTTCGGAAGGCAGTAGACAGAGGGCGAGAGACAAAGAGAGAAAGAGAAGCAATAGAGATACACAAAATTAAATGGAGACAGGTGAAGAAAGACAGAAATTGCAAAAAGATAGATAGAAATAGATAAAGAAAAGGAGAAGAGATGGTGTGTGTGGGATGACAGAAATGAGGGCGAATACATTATTTCAGACCGTTCAGACTAAGGATTAAGATTATAAACAAGACGTTGAGGCCAAAGACTTATCGGTGAAACAACAGGGCCATAGCTTTATCGTTGGAACGTACATTCAATTAAGTTAATAATTTGAAGGAAGCAGAATAAACAAGCTAGTTGACTGGGGCTGAATTAAGGGTGAGTGCATAGTTGTAAATACTGAGGATATATCTGTCCAACTAATAGACGATATTACACACCATGGATACAGGCATACGGCATTGGTTTGAAATAATAGAAGGGACATTGTTACAGGATTGGAAGGAACATCAAACTGAGAATGTCTTTCACTGTCTGAGAGGAAGTACAAGGAACCAAGAGAACATCTTTTCGACTGGCGTTGCAGGCTAACAGGTAGGGAGTAAAATCTCTGGAAGGGCATAGGTTTATAGCTTACTGATACATCTCAACAAGGCTACCATCTCGATTCCTAAAATACCATAACGCAAACTGTTGCAGTAACATCTCACCAAGGCTTCCATCTCCATTCCTAAAATAACATAACGAAAGCTGTTGCAGTAACCAATGGACATCTTCGAACTGTTGGTACATCAAGAAGGCAAAGGAATTGAAAACGGGTGAATCTTAAGACAGAACACAGCTTCAGGGCCTTATGGTGTATCCGAGGGACTCATAGACTGGGGTGTTCAGTTGCTAACTTGGGTTCAATGCGCTGACTAATGTTGTAAGACTGGAAGACAAGATAAATTTGGGATTCTCTCTGAAATTACTCTTACAGATTTTAAGTACATGTCAGGAAAAAAGTGTATGGGCAAAACTCTGCAAACAATACCACGAATGTGAGGCAGTGGTTTAGGGCCTGGGTGTACATTCAACTGAGTATAGAACAATTTCAATGTCTACGAGGATATGAAATAGATTGGGGAAACATTCCACGAACTGAGGATATAATCTCAGGGCCCAATATGCTTGCAACGGCCTGCTGGTTGGTTTTAGGCGTTGTGAGTATGAAGTCGCCGACTGGGGGTACTGGCTTAAGAACTTGTGCAGTCAAAGAAAGCTAGAAATACAGTTTTAAGGCCTACTGACAAGCAATTTCAAGCAGTTACAGCTAAAGCTATAAACTCAAACAAAAAGAAATATTTCTCGGACTTAATGTACAACACTTCGACTAAAGGTTAATCGAACAAACTGAAGGGGGTAACGCATGGCATTTCCTTAAATTGAAAACAAAATCAAATTTCTAGACATTTGCATTTCACAGACCAACGATACATCTTACAGAAACACACATACAAGGGACCAAAAAATGGCTAGAAGTGGTTAATCATATCGAATAATTTCCAGAGGTAAGTTTTATCTCGGTGACTAACAGTAAACATGAATAAAGTACAGAAACAAGGAACTGGTTGATTTTCAAGCGGTTGTCGACTCGGATCAAGGAAAGCAGCAAGAGCCAATGGGAACAATATTGTGCGAAGTACTGGTAAAAGAAGGCACTGATCTCCCTCTAAATAGCTTATAACTTTTTTTTTAATTGAATCCAAAACTGTCCAGAAAATATCCATACTCTTGAAATTATCTTCTGCAAATTCTAAACACGTGGCTATCAAAATCTAGTGCTCACAAATTTTGTTATTTCCATCATAGTTCATTACTAACAGTTACAATGTCTTTTTGCACATAACAACCCCCCAGGAATAAATAAATACACACTGGAAATGTATCTCCCCAAGTGAAATTAAAATCTGTGGACTAAGCATATATTTGCTTAGACTGAGAAAATGCTATATAGAATTGATGACGATTATTGCAACAGGATTTAATCTTATCTCAGCACTCATAGTTCTTTCGACAAGGCTATGTGAGAAAGGCTGCCAGTGTCAATGGGAACAATATTGTGTGAAGTACTGGTAAAACGTTATCCCCCTGGCCTCCACCTCCCCTTACAGCCAGCCCTTTAAATCACCATCTTTTATAACAAAATGGATATCTCATTTAATGGATCCGTCATTCACTGCAGGTAACACTTGTTAAACCCAATACATGCCTATTACAATCTAGCACTTGCTTTTCTATCATTAGTCTTACACATTTATCAATTTCTTCATCCACAATATAATCTTTCCACTCTAAAAGTAAAAATGTCAAAATAAAAGCCTTTCTCAAACTCCCTCAAGTGACTAAGGATACATTTATTTAGACTGAGAATATGCTCAATAGAATTGATGACGATTATTGCGACAGGATTTTAATCTTATCTTAGCACTCATAATTCTTTCCACGAGGCTATGTGAGAAAGGCTGCCAGTGTCAATGGGAACAATATTGTGCGAAGTACTGGTAAAACGTTATCCCCCTGGCCTCCACCTCCCCTTACAGTCAGCCCTTTAAATCACCATCTTTTATAACAATATGGGTATCTCATTTAATGCATACTTCAGTCAATGCAGGTAACACTTATTAAACCCAACACATGCCTATTACAATCTTCACAAGCTTTTCTGTCATTAGCCTCACGCATTTATCAATTTCTTCATCCAAAATACAATCTTTCCACTCTAAAGTAAAAATGTCAAAATCAAAACCTTCCTAAAACTCCCTTTTTCAGGTGAAAGTAAAATCTGCGGACTAAGGATACATTTGCTTAGACTGAGAATGTGCTCCATAGAATTGATGACGATTATTGCGATTGGATTTAATCTTATCCAAGCACTCATAGTTCTTTCCACGAGGCTATGTGAGAAAGGCTGCCAGTGTCAATGGGAACAATATTGTGTGAAGTACTGGTAAAACGTTATCCCCCTGGCCTCCACCTCCCCTTACAGCCAGCCTTTTAAATCACCATCTTTTATAACAACATGTATATCTCATTTAATGGATCCATCATTCAATGCAGGTAACACTTATTAAACCCAACACATGCCTATTACAATCTACACTTGCTTTTCTATCATTAGCCTCACACATTTATCAATTTCTTCATCCACAATACAATCTTTCCACTCTAAAGTAAAAATGTCAAAATCAAAGCCTTTCTAAAACTCCCTTCCTCTAGTAAAAGTAAAATCTACGGACTAAGGATACATTTATTTAGACTGAGAATATGCTCTATAGAATTGATGACGATTATTGCGACAGGATTTTAATCTTATTTCAGCACTCATAATTCTTTCGACGAGGCTATGTGAGAAAGGCTGCCAGCGTCAATGGGAACAATATTGTGCGAAGTACTGGTAAAACGTTATCCCCCTGGCCTCCACCTCCCCTTAGAGCCAGCCCTTTAAATCACCATCTTTTATAACAACATGGGTATCTCATTTAATGCATACTTCAGTCAATGCAGGTAACACTTATTAAGCCCTACACATGCCTTTTACAATCTTCCACAAGCTTTTCTGTCATTAGCCTCACGCATTTATCCATTTCTTCATCCACAGTACAATCTTTCCACTCTAAAGTAAAAATGTCAAAATCAAAACCTTTCTAAAACTCCCTTTCTCAGGTGAAAGTAAAATCTGCGGACTAAGGATACATTTGCTTAGACTGAGAATGTGCTCTATAGAATTGATGACGATTATTGCGACAAGAATTAATCTTATCTCAGCACTCATAATTCTTTCGATGAGGCTATGTGAGAAAGGCTGCTAGTGTCAATGAGAACAATATTGTGCGAAGTACTGGTAAAACGTCCCCCCCCTGGCCTCCACCTCCCCTTACAGCCAGCCCTTTAAATCACCATCTTTTATAACCACATTGATATCTCATTTAATGGATCCGTCATTCACTGCAGGTAACACTTATTAAACCCAATACATGCCTATTACAATCTGGCACTAGCTTTTCTGTCATTAGCCTTACACCTTTATCAATTTCTTCAACAATACAATCTTTCCACTAAAAAGTAAAAATGTTGAAAATCAAAACCTTTCTCAAACACCCTTCCTCAGATGAAAGTAAAATCTGCCGACTAAGGACACATTTGCTTAGACTGAGAACATGCTCTATGGAATAAATGACGATTATTGCGACAGGATTTAATCTTATCTCAGCACTCATAATTCTTTCCACGAGGCTATGTGAGAAAGGCTGCCAGTGTCAATGGGAACAATATGTGCGAAGTACTGGTAAAACGTTCCCCCCTGGCCTCCACCTCCCCTTACAGCCAGCCCTTTAAATCACCATCTTTTATAACAACATGGATAACTCATTTAATGGATCCTTCACTCAATGCAGGTAACACTTATTAACACATGCCTATTACAACCTTCACAAGCTTTTCTGTCATTAGCCTTACACCTTTATCAATTTCTTCAACAATACAATCTTTCCACTAAAAAGTAAAAATGTTGAAAACCAAAAACCTTTCTCAAACACCCTTCCTCAGATGAAAGTAAAATCTGCCGACTAAGGACACATTTGCTTAGACTGAGAACATGCTCTATAGAATAAATGACGATTATTGCGACAGGATTTAATCTTATCTCAGCACTCATAATTCTTTCCACGAGGCTATGTGAGAAAGGCTGCCAGTGTCAATGGGAACAATATTGTGCGAAGTACTGGTAGGAAGTTATCCCCCTGGCCTCCACCTCCCCTTACAGCCAGCCCTTTAAATCACCATCTTTTATAACAACATGGATAACTCATTTAATGGATCCTTCATTCAATGCAGGTAACACTTATTAACACATGCCTATTACAATCTTCACAAGCTTTTCTGTCATTAGCCTTACAAATTTATCAATTTCTTCATCCACAATACAATCTTTCCACTCTAAAGTAAAAATGTCAAAATCAAAACCCAACTGCCTCTGTGTTGCTGTCTCTCGGTTTTCATATATATAGAAATCCACAGGCTCCATTAGTTACATTCAAGTAATATTCAAGTCGGCGTTAAAACACCAAGAAAACAAACACATCTATTATCACATATAAATCCGGTATCGGGACTACCACCGTCTCTACCAACTCAACCATCGAACCAACCTTCTCTATTATTGTAATCATCAACATCATCATCAAAGCAATTATTAAAAAACATTAAAAACTCCATAGCTTTGTGTTAGGTTATAGCAAACTCTTGAAGAGTTCAGGAATACATCTTTTTCCATTCAAATCCGTTACCTTTCTTTGATAAATCTGAAAATCTTTCACACCATTCCCAAATCAAAACATTTTCTTTGTCTACAGAGATATTTTAATATCAATTCGATCGATGATGTAATCATCAACATCATCAAAGAAATAATTATAAAACATTAAAACCTCCATAGCTGTGTTAAGTTATAGTAAACTCTTGAAGAGTTCAGGAAAACATCTTTTTCCATTCAAATCAGTTATTTTTCTTTGGTAAATCTGAAAATCTTTCAAACCATTCCCAAATCAAAACTTTTTCTTTGACTATAGTGATATTTTAATATCAATTCGGTCGATAGCCTACAGAACTTGAGACATGGGTTAGCTGGTTTGATTCCCCTACTCGGCCATTTCTTTCTGAGGTTTGATGATAATTTTTGCGACAGGATTGATTCTTTGGTAGCCTCTTAAAAGCGCTTTTGATAATAGTCATGTTGAAAAGGAGGCATTAACATCTGGAAAATATTGAGCAAAGGACTGGTTACTGGAACTTTAGTAAAGTATGGGTAGGTGCACTGGCCGCCACGATATAATTGAAATATTGTTGAAAACGGTGGTAAACACATGCTATCAATCCATCAAGTCAGTCATTTTCTTTACAAAGAGTTACAATTGCTTCTCCCATAGAATAATCCTCAAGAAAGAAAGTGCAAAGTTTAAATTCAAATAATTACTCTCTCTCTCTCAGTATCAGTCAGCCGATTGCTTAAAACCCAAAGTTCTTATTTCCTTTTTAGGATTAAGTTCATAGCGACAGATTTCAATATTCTCTCCTCATATCAATGTTTCAAATGATAACTTTCGTTTTCGTTGACATGGCTTTAACATCTGATGAAGTGCAAGAAACTTCATCAGCATAATTCTAAGCTTAGTTGCTCACCTCATGACAAACGACGGCTGTAAATAGGCGTTCACAGGTTCGATTCCCAAGCTGTTGCAATTTTTATCCGAGGGTTGATGAGTCATTGCGACATGATATATTACTTTCTCGTCACTAACAGTTTTTTTTCCAAAAAACAATTATGTAGAAAGGGATCCATTGGTTTGGAATAATGTGCAAAGGTACTGGTAAATAAAATACCGACACAGCTTCGATAGATGCAAATGACGCCCTGATATATCTGATATATAGCCTCTCAAAAGCACTTTTGATAATAGTTATTTTGAAAAGGAGTAACTTGCATCTGGAAAATATCGTACAAAGGACTGGTTACCTTCAGTAAAAGTATAGGTAGGTGCACTGGCCGCCGCGATATAATTGAAATATTGTTGAAAACGGTGTTAAACCACATGCAATCAAGCAATCAATCAATCAACCAATTCAGTTCCCCTTCTTTTATTTACCTGAAATACTTCACAGCATTTTCAAATCAACACATTGTCTTCACCTTCCAAAGATTCTTAAAAAGGTATTCGGTCCGCATTGCCCGGAGCTTGAGGCATGGCTTGGCTGGTTTGTATCCCCTGCTCGGTCATTTCTTTCCGAGAGTTGATAATACTCACTGTGGTAGCATTAATTTTTCTGAGCAGCAGTTTTGACTATAATTATGTGGAAAAGCAGTCAATGGCTTGGGAAGAATATCGTGAGAAGGACTAGTTACTGAAACTACAGGAACGCATAGGCAAGAGTACTGGCCGCCGCAATGTAAGTCGAATATCGTTGAAAACGGTGTTAAACACATATACTCTACAATCACTCAATCGATTGTCAAAGACTAGTTCGATACCTCAGTCGTTTATCCGTAGCTCTAGAGATAAGGGGGTCGCCAATCCCTAGTTCGCAAGATTTGTTCCCATACTTCATTAAATTGCAAGTCTTCTGTCTTAGTGCTGTTCATTATTTTAACGATAATTACGCGGAAAAGAGGCCGACGGCTAAAAATTAACTCATATTTACTTTCAGAGCACTTTTTAACGCATGCCTATTAAAATAGCACCAAACATAAATTTGTCTTTTCTGTCATTAATCTTTCCAAACTTAACAATTTCTTCATCCACAGTGCAACCCTGCTACTATAAGGTAAAAAGGTCGAAATCAAAAGCGCTTTCCAACTTTCCATTTAACAAGCTCTCTCTCTCTCTCTCTCTGTCTGGTGAATGTTTTGATGTTTATGACGTTGAGCATGTAAGACAGCAGCCAGTGGATACAATATTATGATGAGCACTAGATAAAGAAAACCATAAAAGATTCGAGAACAGGGAGCCGCTAGTTCGATTTCCAGCTCGGTCGAATTTCTCTGAGAATTGCTTACAGTCATTGCGATATGATTCATTCATTTCTCAACCTTTATCATTATTTCGACGATTCTTATGATGGAAAGTAGTCAGTGCCTTGGAAAGAATATTGTGCGGAATACTGGTAAAAGTAATTCCAGGAGAGAAGTTCACGGGCCGCCGCAATATGAACTGAAATAATTTTGTAAACGACGTTTTAACACTCTTCAATCAATACTGCATACTTATAGCATTGAGAATCTTACGTTCATTTTTATGACTTATTTTCAATAGATAGATGCTTTAGATCATAAAATGGGAACCTTGGCTTTTTCGGCATTCATTAGGTAAATAGCTGAGGTTGATACGGGATTCAAATTGGTCGTATATAGAAATGTACAGGGTGATTACATAATCTTGTAAGATCTTGCCAGGATGTCTCAAATGTGCTAGTAACACCATAACATTTCACTCTAATATATTCGAAGGATAATATAGTTAGATTACACTTAAAATTACGGACTGAAGGAGCATCATATCGAATGAGAAACGATCATTCATGCAGACTGAGGAAGATATGAAGGAAAAAAGCTAATTTATTGTAGGAAGTACATTTTTGGAGGAAAAAGATGGACATCGTGGTCAGAGAAAACAGTCTTTATAGATAGATAGATAGATAGATAGATAGATAAAATAAAAGGAAAAAAAGCGAAAGAGATTGATAGGATGGAGAGACAAGAGTAAAGTTTGCAGGAAGGAAAGAGAAATAAAGAGAGACAGAGAACGTAACAGAATAGGGAGTGATAGGAAAATGAGACAGATGGTGGAATAGCGGAAGAGACAGAAAGCAACAGAGAGAGAGAGAGACTGTGTGAAAGTAGGCAGTGAGATACAGGTAGGAAGAGGAGAGAAATAAAAGAAGAGAAGGAAGAGAAATGGGAAGGGATAGTGATATGAAGAGCGAGAGAAAGACAGAGACAGAAAGCGAGACAGACAGACAGAGAAACAGCGAGAGACTGAGCGTGGAAAACAGTGTTGAGAGAAAGATAAAATGAGAGACAGAGAGTAAGACAAAAGAGTTCGGAAGGCAGTAGACAGAGGGCGAGAGACAAAGAGAGAAAGAGAAGCAATAGAGATACACAAAATTAAATGGAGACAGGTGAAGAAAGACAGAAATTGCAAAAAGATAGATAGAAATAGATAAAGAAAAGGAGAAGAGATAGTGTGTGTGGGATGACAGAAATGAGGGCGAATACATTATTTCAGACTGTTCAGACTAAGGATTAAGATTATAAACAAGACGTTGAGGCCAAAGACTTATCGGTGAAACAACAAGGGCATAGCTTTATCGTTGGAACGTACATTCAATTAAGTTAATAATTTGAAGGAAGCAGAATAAACAAGCTAGTTGACTGGGGCTGAATTAAGGGTGAGTGCATAGTTGTAAATACTGAGGATATATCTGTCCAACTGATAGACGATATTACACACCATGGATACAGGCATACGGCATTGGTTTGAAATAATAGAAGGGACATTGTTACAGGATTGGAAGGAACATCAAACTGAGAATGTCTTTCACTGTCTGAGAGGAAGTACAAGGAACCAAGAGAACATCTTTTCGACTGACGTTGCAGACCAACAGGTAGGGAGTAAAATCTCTGGAAGGGCATAGGTTTATAGTTTACTGATACATCTCAACAAGGCTACCATCTCGATTCCTAAAATACCATAACGCAAACTGTTGCTGTAACATCTCACCAAGGCTTCCATCTCCATTCCTAAAATAACATAACGAAAGCTGTTGCAGTAACCAATGGACATCTTCGAACTGTTGGTACATCAAGAAGGCAAAGGAATTGAAAACGGGTGAATCTTAAGACAGAACACAGTTTCAGGGCCTTATGGTGTATCCGAGGGACTCATAGACTGGGGTGTTCAGTTGCTAACTTGGGTTCAATGCGCTGACTAATGTTGTAAGACTGGAAGACAAGATAAATTTGGGATTCTCTCTGAAATTACTCTTACAGATTTTAAGTACATGTCAGGAAAAAAGTGTATGGGCAAAACTCTGCAAACAATACCACGAATGTGAGGCAGTGGTTTAGGGCCTGGGTGTACATTCAACTGAGTATAGAACAATTTCAATGTCTACGAGGATATGAAATAGATTGGGGAAACATTCCACGAACTGAGGATATAATCTCAGGGCCCAATATGCTTGCAACGGCCTGCTGGTTGGTTTCAGGCGTTGTGAGTATGAAGTCGCCGACTGGGGGTACTGGCTTAAGAACTTGTGCAGTCAAAGAAAGCTAGAAATACAGTTTTAAGGCCTACTGACAAGCAATTTCAAGCAGTTACAGCTAAAGCTATAAACTCAAACAAAAAGAAATATTTCTCGGACTTAATGTACAACACTTCGACTAAAGGTTAATCGAACAAACTGAAGGGGGTAACGCATGGCATTTCCTTAAATTGAAAATAAAATCAAATTTCTAGACATTTGCATTTCACAGACCAACGATACATCTTACAGAAACACACATACAAGGGACCAAAAAATGGCTAGAAGTGGTTAATCATATCGAATAATTTCCAGAGGTAAGTTTTATCTCGGTGACTAACAGTAAACATGAATAAAGTACAGAAACAAGGAACTGGTTGATTTTCAAGCGGTTGTCGACTCGGATCAAGGAAAGCAGCAAGAGCCAATGGGAACAATATTGTGCGAAGTACTGGTAAAAGAAGGCACTGATCTCCCTCTAAATAGCTTATAACTTTTTTTTAAATTGAATCCAAAACTGTCCAGAAAATATCCATACTCTTGAAATTATCTTCTGCAAATTCTAAACACGTGGCTATCAAAATCTAGTGCTCACAAATTTTGTAATTTCCATCATAGTTCATTACTAACAGTTACAATGTCTTTTTGCACATAACAACCCCCCAGGAATAAATAAATACACACTGGAAATGTATCTCCCCAAGTGAAATTAAAATCTGTGGACTAAGCATATATTTGCTTAGACTGAGAAAATGCTATATAGAATTGATGACGATTATTGCAACAGGATTTAATCTTATCTCAGCACTCATAGTTCTTTCGACAAGGCTATGTGAGAAAGGCTGCCAGTGTCAATGGGAACAATATTGTGTGAAGTACTGGTAAAACGTTATCCCCCTGGCCTCCACCTCCCCTTACAGCCAGCCCTTTAAATCACCATCTTTTATAACAAAATGGATATCTCATTTAATGGATCCGTCATTCACTGCAGGTAACACTTGTTAAACCCAATACATGCCTATTACAATCTAGCACTTGCTTTTCTATCATTAGTCTTACACATTTATCAATTTCTTCATCCACAATATAATCTTTCCACTCTAAAGTAAAAATGTCAAAATAAAAGCCTTTCTCAAACTCCCTTCCTCAAGTGACTAAGGATACATTTATTTAGACTGAGAATATGCTCAATAGAATTGATGACGATTATTGCGACAGGATTTTAATCTTATCTTAGCACTCATAATTCTTTCCACGAGGCTATGTGAGAAAGGCTGCCAGTGTCAATGGGAACAATATTGTGCGAAGTACTGGTAAAACGTTTTCCCCCTGGCCTCCACCTCCCCTTACAGTCAGCCCTTTAAATCACCATCTTTTATAACAATATGGGTATCTCATTTAATGCATACTTCAGTCAATGCAGGTAACACTTATTAAACCCAACACATGCCTATTACAATCTCCACAAGCTTTTCTGTCATTAGCCTCACGCATTTATCAATTTCTTCATCCAAAATACAATCTTTCCACTCTAAAGTAAAAATGTCAAAATCAAAACCTTCCTAAAACTCCCTTTTTCAGGTGAAAGTAAAATCTGCGGACTAAGGATACATTTGCTTAGACTGAGAATGTGCTCCATAGAATTGATGACGATTATTGCGATTGGATTTAATCTTATCCAAGCACTCATAGTTCTTTCCACGAGGCTATGTGAGAAAGGCTGCCAGTGTCAATGGGAACAATATTGTGTGAAGTACTGGTAAAACGTTATCCCCCTGGCCTCCACCTCCCCTTACAGCCAGCCTTTTAAATCACCATCTTTTATAACAACATGTATATCTCATTTAATGGATCCATCATTCAATGCAGGTAACACTTATTAAACCCAACACATGCCTATTACAATCTACACTTGCTTTTCTATCATTAGCCTCACGCATTTATCAATTTCTTCATCCACAATACAATCTTTCCACTCTAAAGTAAAAATGTCAAAATCAAAGCCTTTCTAAAACTCCCTTCCTCTAGTGAAAGTAAAATCTACGGACTAAGGATACATTTATTTAGACTGAGAATATGCTCTATAGAATTGATGACGATCATTGCGACAGGATTTTAATCTTATTTCAGCACTCATAATTCTTTCGACGAGTCTATGTGAGAAAGGCTGCCAGCGTCAATGGGAACAATATTGTGCGAAGTACTGGTAAAACGTTATCCCCCTGGCCTCCACCTCCCCTTACAGCCAGCCCTTTAAATCACCATCTTTTATAACAACATGGGTATCTCATTTAATGCATACTTCAGTCAATGCAGGTAACACTTATTAAGCCCAACACATGCCTATTACAATCTTCCACAAGCTTTTCTGTCATTAGCCTCACGCATTTATCCATTTCTTCATCCACAGTACAATCTTTCCACTCTAAAGTAAAAATGTCAAAATCAAAACCTTTCTAAAACTCCCTTTCTCAGGTGAAAGTGAAATCTGCGGACTAAGGATACATTTGCTTAGACTGAGAATGTGCTCTATAGAATTGATGACGATTATTGCGACAATAATTAATCTTATCTCAGCACTCATAATTCTTTCGATGAGGCTATGTGAGAAAGGCTGCCAGTGTCAATGAGAACAATATTGTGCGAAGTACTGGTAAAACGTTCCCCCCCTGGCCTCCACCTCTCCTTACAGCCAGCCCTTTAAATCACCATCTTTTATAACCACATTGATATCTCATTTAATGGATCCGTCATTCACTGCAGGTAACACTTATTAAACCCAATATATGCCTATTACAATCTGGCACTAGCTTTTCTGTCATTAGCCTTACACCTTTATCAATTTCTTCAACAATACAATCTTTCCACTAAAAAGTAAAAATGTTGAAAACCAAAACCTTTCTCAAACACCCTTCCTCAGATGAAAGTAAAATCTGCCGACTAAGGACACATTTGCTTAGACTGAGAACATGCTCTATAGAATAAATGACGATTATTGCGACAGGATTTAATCTTATCTCAGCACTCATAATTCTTTCCACGAGGCTATGTGAGAAAGGCTGCCAGTGTCAATGGGAACAATATTGTGCGAAGTACTGGTAAAACGTTCCCCCACCTGGCCTCCACCTCCCCTTACAGCCAGCCCTTTAAATCACCATCTTTTTTAACAACATGGATAACTCATTTAATGGATCCTTCATTCAATGCAGGTAACACTTATTAACACATGCCTATTACAACCTTCACAAGCTTTTCTGTCATTAGCCTTACACCTTTATCAATTTCTTCAACAATACAATCTTTCCACTAAAAAGTAAAAATGTTGAAAACCAAAACCTTTCTCAAACACCCTTCCTCAGATGAAAGTAAAATCTGCCGACTAAGGACACATTTGCTTAGACTGAGAACATGCTCTATGGAATAAATGACGATTATTGCGACAGGATTTAATCTTATCTCAGCACTCATAATTCTTTCCACGAGGCTATGTGAGAAAGGCTGCCAGTGTCAATGGGAACAATATTGTGCGAAGTACTGGTAGGAAGTTATCCCCCTGGCCTCCACCTCCCCCTACAGCCAGCCCTTTAAATCACCATCTTTTATAACAACATGGATAACTCATTTAATGGATCCTTCATTCAATGCAGGTAACACTTATTAACACATGCCTATTACAATCTTCACAAGCTTTTCTGTCATTAGCCTTACAAATTTATCAATTTCTTCATCCACAATACAATCTTTCCACTCTAAAGTAAAAATGTCAAAATCAAAACCCAACTGCCTCTGTGTTGCTGTCTCTCGGTTTTCATATCTATAGAAATCCACAGGCTCCATTAGTTACATTCAAGTAATGTTCAAGTCGGCGTTAAAACACCAAGAAAACAAACACATCTATTATCACAAATAAATCCGGTATCGGGACTACCACCGTCTCTACCAACTCAACCATCGAACCAACCTTCTCTATTATTGTAATCATCAACATCATCATCAAAGCAATTATTAAAAAACATTAAAAACTCCATAGCTTTGTGTTAGGTTATAGCAAACTCTTGAAGAGTTCAGGAATACATCTTTTTCCATTCAAATCCGTTACCTTTCTTTGATAAATCTGAAAATCTTTCACACCATTCCCAAATCAAAACATTTTCTTTGTCTACAGAGATATTTTAATATCAATTCGATCGATGATGTAATCATCAACATCATCAAAGAAATAATTATAAAACATTAAAACCTCCATAGCTTTGTGTTAAGTTATAGTAAACTCTTGAAGAGTTCAGGAAAACATCTTTTTCCATTCAAATCAGTTATTTTTCTTTGGTAAATCTGAAAATCTTTCAAACCATTCCCAAATCAAAACTTTTTCTTTGACTATAGTGATATTTTAATATCAATTCGGTCGATAGCCTACAGAACTTGAGACATGGGTTAGCTGGTTTGATTCCCCTACTCGGCCATTTCTTTCTGAGGTTTGATGATAATTTTTGCGACAGGATTGATTCTTTGGTAGCCTCTTAAAAGCGCTTTTGATAATAGTCATGTTGAAAAGGAGGCATTAACATCTGGAAAATATTGAGCAAAGGACTGGTTACTGGAACTTTAGTAAAGTATGGGTAGGTGCACTGGCCGCCACGATATAATTGAAATATTGTTGAAAACGGTGGTAAACACATGCTATCAATCCATCAAGTCAGTCATTTTCTTTACAAAGTGTTACAATTGCTTCTCCCATAGAATAATCCTCAAGAAAGAAAGTGCAAAGTTTAAATTCAAATAATTACTCTCTCTCTCAGTATCAGTCAGCCGATTGCTTAAAACCCAAAGTTCTAATTTCCTTTTTAGGATTAAGTTCATAGCGACAGATTTCAATATTCTCTCCTCATATCAATGTTTCAAATGATAACTTTCGTTTTCGTTGACATGGCTTTAACATCTGATGAAGTGCAAGAAACTTCATCAGCATAATTCTAAGCTTAGTTGCTCACCTCATGACAAACGACGGCTGTAAATAGGCGTTCACAGGTTCGATTCCCAAGCTGTTGCAATTTTTATCCGAGGGTTGATGAGTCATTGCGACATGATATATTACTTTCTCGTCACTAACAGTTTTTTTTTTCCAAAAAACAATTATGTAGAAAGGGATCCATTGGTTTGGAATAATGTGCAAAGGTACTGGTAAATAAAATACCGACACAGCTTCGATAGATGCAAATGACGCCCTGATATATCTGATATATAGCCTCTCAAAAGCACTTTTGATAATAGTTATTTTGAAAAGGAGTAACTTGCATCTGGAAAATATCGTACAAAGGACTGGTTACCTTCAGTAAAAGTATAGGTAGGTGCACTGGCCGCCGCGATATAATTGAAATATTGTTGAAAACGGTGTTAAACCACATGCAATCAAGCAATCAATCAATCAACCAATTCAGTTCCCCTTCTTTTATTTACCTGAAATACTTCACAGCATTTTCAAATCAACACATTGTCTTCACCTTCCAAAGATTCTTAAAAAGGTATTCGGTCCGCATTGCCCGGAGCTTGAGGCATGGCTTGGCTGGTTTGTATCCCCTGCTCGGTCATTTCTTTCCGAGAGTTGATAATACTCACTGTGGTAGCATTAATTTTTCTGAGCAGCAGTTTTGACTATAATTATGTGGAAAAGCAGTCAATGGCTTGGGAAGAATATCGTGAGAAGGACTAGTTACTGAAACTACAGGAACGCATAGGCAAGAGTACTGGCCGCCGCAATGTAAGTCGAATATCGTTGAAAACGGTGTTAAACACATATACTCTACAATCACTCAATCGATTGTAAAAGACTAGTTCGATACCTCAGTCGTTTATCCGTAGCTCTAGAGATAAGGGGGTCGCCAATCCCTAGTTCGCAAGATTTGTTCCCATACTTCATTAAATTGCAAGTCTTCTGTCTTAGTGCTGTTCATTATTTTAACGATAATTACGCGGAAAAGAGGCCGACGGCTAAAAATTAACTCATATTTACTTTCAGAGCACTTTTTAACGCATGCCTATTAAAATAGCACCAAACATAAATTTGTCTTTTCTGTCATTAATCTTTCCAAACTTAACAATTTCTTCATCCACAGTGCAACCCTGCTACTATAAGGTAAAAAGGTCGAAATCAAAAGCGCTTTCCAACTTTCCATTTAACAAGCTCTCTCTCTCTCTCTCTCTGTCTGGTGAATGTTTTGATGTTTATGACGTTGAGCATGTAAGACAGCAGCCAGTGGATACAATATTATGATGAGCACTAGATAAAGAAAACCATAAAAGATTCGAGAACAGGGAGCCGCTAGTTCGATTTCCAGCTCGGTCGAATTTCTCTGAGAATTGCTTACAGTCATTGCGATATGATTCATTCATTTCTCAACCTTTATCATTATTTCGACGATTCTTATGATGGAAAGTAGTCAGTGCCTAGGAAAGAATATTGTGCGGAATACTGGTAAAAGTAATTCCAGGAGAGAAGTTCACGGGCCGCCGCAATATGAACTGAAATAATTTTGTAAACGACGTTTTAACACTCTTCAATCAATACTGCATACTTATAGCATTGAGAATCTTACGTTCATTTTTATGACTTATTTTCAATAGATAGATGCTTTAGATCATAAAATGGGAACCTTGGCTTTTTCGGCATTCATTAGGTAAATAGCTGAGGTTGATACGGGATTCAAATTGGTCGTATATAGAAATGTACAGGGTGATTACATAATCTTGTAAGATCTTGCCAGGATGTCTCAAATGTGCTAGTAACACCATAACATTTCACTCTAATATATTCGAAGGATAATATAGTTAGATTACACTTAAAATTACGGACTGAAGGAGCATCATATCGAATGAGAAACGATCATTCATGCAGACTGAGGAAGATATGAAGGAAAAAAGCTAATTTATTGTAGGAAGTACATTTTTGGAGGAAAAAGATGGACATCGTGGTCAGAGAAAACAGTCTTTATAGATAGATAGATAGATAGATAGATAGATAAAATAAAAGGAAAAAAAGCGAAAGAGATTGATAGGATGGAGAGACAAGAGTAAAGTTTGCAGGAAGGAAAGAGAAATAAAGAGAGACAGAGAACGTAACAGAATAGGGAGTGATAGGAAAATGAGACAGATGGTGGAATAGCGGAAGAGACAGAAAGCAACAGAGAGAGAGAGAGACTGTGTGAAAGTAGGCAGTGAGATACAGGTAGGAAGAGGAGAGAAATAAAAGAAGAGAAGGAAGAGAAATGGGAAGGGATAGTGATATGAAGAGCGAGAGAAAGACAGAGACAGAAAGCGAGACAGACAGACAGAGAAACAGCGAGAGACTGAGCGTGGAAAACAGTGTTGAGAGAAAGATAAAATGAGAGACAGAGAGTAAGAAAAAAGAGTTCGGAAGGCAGTAGACAGAGGGCGAGAGACAAAGAGAGAAAGAGAAGCAATAGAGATACACAAAATTAAATGGAGACAGGTGAAGAAAGACAGAAATTGCAAAAAGATAGATAGAAATAGATAAAGAAAAGGAGAAGAGATAGTGTGTGTGGGATGACAGAAATGAGGGCGAATACATTATTTCAGACTGTTCAGACTAAGGATTAAGATTATAAACAAGACGTTGAGGCCAAAGACTTATCGGTGAAACAACAAGGGCATAGCTTTATCGTTGGAACGTACATTCAATTAAGTTAATAATTTGAAGGAAGCAGAATAAACAAGCTAGTTGACTGGGGCTGAATTAAGGGTGAGTGCATAGTTGTAAATACTGAGGATATATCTGTCCAACTGATAGACGATATTACACACCATGGATACAGGCATACGGCATTGGTTTGAAATAATAGAAGGGACATTGTTACAGGATTGGAAGGAACATCAAACTGAGAATGTCTTTCACTGTCTGAGAGGAAGTACAAGGAACCAAGAGAACATCTTTTCGACTGACGTTGCAGACCAACAGGTAGGGAGTAAAATCTCTGGAAGGGCATAGGTTTATAGTTTACTGATACATCTCAACAAGGCTACCATCTCGATTCCTAAAATACCATAACGCAAACTGTTGCTGTAACATCTCACCAAGGCTTCCATCTCCATTCCTAAAATAACATAACGAAAGCTGTTGCAGTAACCAATGGACATCTTCGAACTGTTGGTACATCAAGAAGGCAAAGGAATTGAAAACGGGTGAATCTTAAGACAGAACACAGTTTCAGGGCCTTATGGTGTATCCGAGGGACTCATAGACTGGGGTGTTCAGTTGCTAACTTGGGTTCAATGCGCTGACTAATGTTGTAAGACTGGAAGACAAGATAAATTTGGGATTCTCTCTGAAATTACTCTTACAGATTTTAAGTACATGTCAGGAAAAAAGTGTATGGGCAAAACTCTGCAAACAATACCACGAATGTGAGGCAGTGGTTTAGGGCCTGGGTGTACATTCAACTGAGTATAGAACAATTTCAATGTCTACGAGGATATGAAATAGATTGGGGAAACATTCCACGAACTGAGGATATAATCTCAGGGCCCAATATGCTTGCAACGGCCTGCTGGTTGGTTTCAGGCGTTGTGAGTATGAAGTCGCCGACTGGGGGTACTGGCTTAAGAACTTGTGCAGTCAAAGAAAGCTAGAAATACAGTTTTAAGGCCTACTGACAAGCAATTTCAAGCAGTTACAGCTAAAGCTATAAACTCAAACAAAAAGAAATATTTCTCGGACTTAATGTACAACACTTCGACTAAAGGTTAATCGAACAAACTGAAGGGGGTAACGCATGGCATTTCCTTAAATTGAAAATAAAATCAAATTTCTAGACATTTGCATTTCACAGACCAACGATACATCTTACAGAAACACACATACAAGGGACCAAAAAATGGCTAGAAGTGGTTAATCATATCGAATAATTTCCAGAGGTAAGTTTTATCTCGGTGACTAACAGTAAACATGAATAAAGTACAGAAACAAGGAACTGGTTGATTTTCAAGCGGTTGTCGACTCGGATCAAGGAAAGCAGCAAGAGCCAATGGGAACAATATTGTGCGAAGTACTGGTAAAAGAAGGCACTGATCTCCCTCTAAATAGCTTATAACTTTTTTTTAAATTGAATCCAAAACTGTCCAGAAAATATCCATACTCTTGAAATTATCTTCTGCAAATTCTAAACACGTGGCTATCAAAATCTAGTGCTCACAAATTTTGTAATTTCCATCATAGTTCATTACTAACAGTTACAATGTCTTTTTGCACATAACAACCCCCCAGGAATAAATAAATACACACTGGAAATGTATCTCCCCAAGTGAAATTAAAATCTGTGGACTAAGCATATATTTGCTTAGACTGAGAAAATGCTATATAGAATTGATGACGATTATTGCAACAGGATTTAATCTTATCTCAGCACTCATAGTTCTTTCGACAAGGCTATGTGAGAAAGGCTGCCAGTGTCAATGGGAACAATATTGTGTGAAGTACTGGTAAAACGTTATCCCCCTGGCCTCCACCTCCCCTTACAGCCAGCCCTTTAAATCACCATCTTTTATAACAAAATGGATATCTCATTTAATGGATCCGTCATTCACTGCAGGTAACACTTGTTAAACCCAATACATGCCTATTACAATCTAGCACTTGCTTTTCTATCATTAGTCTTACACATTTATCAATTTCTTCATCCACAATATAATCTTTCCACTCTAAAGTAAAAATGTCAAAATAAAAGCCTTTCTCAAACTCCCTTCCTCAAGTGACTAAGGATACATTTATTTAGACTGAGAATATGCTCAATAGAATTGATGACGATTATTGCGACAGGATTTTAATCTTATCTTAGCACTCATAATTCTTTCCACGAGGCTATGTGAGAAAGGCTGCCAGTGTCAATGGGAACAATATTGTGCGAAGTACTGGTAAAACGTTTTCCCCCTGGCCTCCACCTCCCCTTACAGTCAGCCCTTTAAATCACCATCTTTTATAACAATATGGGTATCTCATTTAATGCATACTTCAGTCAATGCAGGTAACACTTATTAAACCCAACACATGCCTATTACAATCTCCACAAGCTTTTCTGTCATTAGCCTCACGCATTTATCAATTTCTTCATCCAAAATACAATCTTTCCACTCTAAAGTAAAAATGTCAAAATCAAAACCTTCCTAAAACTCCCTTTTTCAGGTGAAAGTAAAATCTGCGGACTAAGGATACATTTGCTTAGACTGAGAATGTGCTCCATAGAATTGATGACGATTATTGCGATTGGATTTAATCTTATCCAAGCACTCATAGTTCTTTCCACGAGGCTATGTGAGAAAGGCTGCCAGTGTCAATGGGAACAATATTGTGTGAAGTACTGGTAAAACGTTATCCCCCTGGCCTCCACCTCCCCTTACAGCCAGCCTTTTAAATCACCATCTTTTATAACAACATGTATATCTCATTTAATGGATCCATCATTCAATGCAGGTAACACTTATTAAACCCAACACATGCCTATTACAATCTACACTTGCTTTTCTATCATTAGCCTCACGCATTTATCAATTTCTTCATCCACAATACAATCTTTCCACTCTAAAGTAAAAATGTCAAAATCAAAGCCTTTCTAAAACTCCCTTCCTCTAGTGAAAGTAAAATCTACGGACTAAGGATACATTTATTTAGACTGAGAATATGCTCTATAGAATTGATGACGATCATTGCGACAGGATTTTAATCTTATTTCAGCACTCATAATTCTTTCGACGAGTCTATGTGAGAAAGGCTGCCAGCGTCAATGGGAACAATATTGTGCGAAGTACTGGTAAAACGTTATCCCCCTGGCCTCCACCTCCCCTTACAGCCAGCCCTTTAAATCACCATCTTTTATAACAACATGGGTATCTCATTTAATGCATACTTCAGTCAATGCAGGTAACACTTATTAAGCCCAACACATGCCTATTACAATCTTCCACAAGCTTTTCTGTCATTAGCCTCACGCATTTATCCATTTCTTCATCCACAGTACAATCTTTCCACTCTAAAGTAAAAATGTCAAAATCAAAACCTTTCTAAAACTCCCTTTCTCAGGTGAAAGTGAAATCTGCGGACTAAGGATACATTTGCTTAGACTGAGAATGTGCTCTATAGAATTGATGACGATTATTGCGACAATAATTAATCTTATCTCAGCACTCATAATTCTTTCGATGAGGCTATGTGAGAAAGGCTGCCAGTGTCAATGAGAACAATATTGTGCGAAGTACTGGTAAAACGTTCCCCCCCTGGCCTCCACCTCTCCTTACAGCCAGCCCTTTAAATCACCATCTTTTATAACCACATTGATATCTCATTTAATGGATCCGTCATTCACTGCAGGTAACACTTATTAAACCCAATATATGCCTATTACAATCTGGCACTAGCTTTTCTGTCATTAGCCTTACACCTTTATCAATTTCTTCAACAATACAATCTTTCCACTAAAAAGTAAAAATGTTGAAAACCAAAACCTTTCTCAAACACCCTTCCTCAGATGAAAGTAAAATCTGCCGACTAAGGACACATTTGCTTAGACTGAGAACATGCTCTATAGAATAAATGACGATTATTGCGACAGGATTTAATCTTATCTCAGCACTCATAATTCTTTCCACGAGGCTATGTGAGAAAGGCTGCCAGTGTCAATGGGAACAATATTGTGCGAAGTACTGGTAAAACGTTCCCCCACCTGGCCTCCACCTCCCCTTACAGCCAGCCCTTTAAATCACCATCTTTTTTAACAACATGGATAACTCATTTAATGGATCCTTCATTCAATGCAGGTAACACTTATTAACACATGCCTATTACAACCTTCACAAGCTTTTCTGTCATTAGCCTTACACCTTTATCAATTTCTTCAACAATACAATCTTTCCACTAAAAAGTAAAAATGTTGAAAACCAAAACCTTTCTCAAACACCCTTCCTCAGATGAAAGTAAAATCTGCCGACTAAGGACACATTTGCTTAGACTGAGAACATGCTCTATGGAATAAATGACGATTATTGCGACAGGATTTAATCTTATCTCAGCACTCATAATTCTTTCCACGAGGCTATGTGAGAAAGGCTGCCAGTGTCAATGGGAACAATATTGTGCGAAGTACTGGTAGGAAGTTATCCCCCTGGCCTCCACCTCCCCCTACAGCCAGCCCTTTAAATCACCATCTTTTATAACAACATGGATAACTCATTTAATGGATCCTTCATTCAATGCAGGTAACACTTATTAACACATGCCTATTACAATCTTCACAAGCTTTTCTGTCATTAGCCTTACAAATTTATCAATTTCTTCATCCACAATACAATCTTTCCACTCTAAAGTAAAAATGTCAAAATCAAAACCCAACTGCCTCTGTGTTGCTGTCTCTCGGTTTTCATATCTATAGAAATCCACAGGCTCCATTAGTTACATTCAAGTAATGTTCAAGTCGGCGTTAAAACACCAAGAAAACAAACACATCTATTATCACAAATAAATCCGGTATCGGGACTACCACCGTCTCTACCAACTCAACCATCGAACCAACCTTCTCTATTATTGTAATCATCAACATCATCATCAAAGCAATTATTAAAAAACATTAAAAACTCCATAGCTTTGTGTTAGGTTATAGCAAACTCTTGAAGAGTTCAGGAATACATCTTTTTCCATTCAAATCCGTTACCTTTCTTTGATAAATCTGAAAATCTTTCACACCATTCCCAAATCAAAACATTTTCTTTGTCTACAGAGATATTTTAATATCAATTCGATCGATGATGTAATCATCAACATCATCAAAGAAATAATTATAAAACATTAAAACCTCCATAGCTTTGTGTTAAGTTATAGTAAACTCTTGAAGAGTTCAGGAAAACATCTTTTTCCATTCAAATCAGTTATTTTTCTTTGGTAAATCTGAAAATCTTTCAAACCATTCCCAAATCAAAACTTTTTCTTTGACTATAGTGATATTTTAATATCAATTCGGTCGATAGCCTACAGAACTTGAGACATGGGTTAGCTGGTTTGATTCCCCTACTCGGCCATTTCTTTCTGAGGTTTGATGATAATTTTTGCGACAGGATTGATTCTTTGGTAGCCTCTTAAAAGCGCTTTTGATAATAGTCATGTTGAAAAGGAGGCATTAACATCTGGAAAATATTGAGCAAAGGACTGGTTACTGGAACTTTAGTAAAGTATGGGTAGGTGCACTGGCCGCCACGATATAATTGAAATATTGTTGAAAACGGTGGTAAACACATGCTATCAATCCATCAAGTCAGTCATTTTCTTTACAAAGTGTTACAATTGCTTCTCCCATAGAATAATCCTCAAGAAAGAAAGTGCAAAGTTTAAATTCAAATAATTACTCTCTCTCTCAGTATCAGTCAGCCGATTGCTTAAAACCCAAAGTTCTAATTTCCTTTTTAGGATTAAGTTCATAGCGACAGATTTCAATATTCTCTCCTCATATCAATGTTTCAAATGATAACTTTCGTTTTCGTTGACATGGCTTTAACATCTGATGAAGTGCAAGAAACTTCATCAGCATAATTCTAAGCTTAGTTGCTCACCTCATGACAAACGACGGCTGTAAATAGGCGTTCACAGGTTCGATTCCCAAGCTGTTGCAATTTTTATCCGAGGGTTGATGAGTCATTGCGACATGATATATTACTTTCTCGTCACTAACAGTTTTTTTTTTCCAAAAAACAATTATGTAGAAAGGGATCCATTGGTTTGGAATAATGTGCAAAGGTACTGGTAAATAAAATACCGACACAGCTTCGATAGATGCAAATGACGCCCTGATATATCTGATATATAGCCTCTCAAAAGCACTTTTGATAATAGTTATTTTGAAAAGGAGTAACTTGCATCTGGAAAATATCGTACAAAGGACTGGTTACCTTCAGTAAAAGTATAGGTAGGTGCACTGGCCGCCGCGATATAATTGAAATATTGTTGAAAACGGTGTTAAACCACATGCAATCAAGCAATCAATCAATCAACCAATTCAGTTCCCCTTCTTTTATTTACCTGAAATACTTCACAGCATTTTCAAATCAACACATTGTCTTCACCTTCCAAAGATTCTTAAAAAGGTATTCGGTCCGCATTGCCCGGAGCTTGAGGCATGGCTTGGCTGGTTTGTATCCCCTGCTCGGTCATTTCTTTCCGAGAGTTGATAATACTCACTGTGGTAGCATTAATTTTTCTGAGCAGCAGTTTTGACTATAATTATGTGGAAAAGCAGTCAATGGCTTGGGAAGAATATCGTGAGAAGGACTAGTTACTGAAACTACAGGAACGCATAGGCAAGAGTACTGGCCGCCGCAATGTAAGTCGAATATCGTTGAAAACGGTGTTAAACACATATACTCTACAATCACTCAATCGATTGTAAAAGACTAGTTCGATACCTCAGTCGTTTATCCGTAGCTCTAGAGATAAGGGGGTCGCCAATCCCTAGTTCGCAAGATTTGTTCCCATACTTCATTAAATTGCAAGTCTTCTGTCTTAGTGCTGTTCATTATTTTAACGATAATTACGCGGAAAAGAGGCCGACGGCTAAAAATTAACTCATATTTACTTTCAGAGCACTTTTTAACGCATGCCTATTAAAATAGCACCAAACATAAATTTGTCTTTTCTGTCATTAATCTTTCCAAACTTAACAATTTCTTCATCCACAGTGCAACCCTGCTACTATAAGGTAAAAAGGTCGAAATCAAAAGCGCTTTCCAACTTTCCATTTAACAAGCTCTCTCTCTCTCTCTCTCTGTCTGGTGAATGTTTTGATGTTTATGACGTTGAGCATGTAAGACAGCAGCCAGTGGATACAATATTATGATGAGCACTAGATAAAGAAAACCATAAAAGATTCGAGAACAGGGAGCCGCTAGTTCGATTTCCAGCTCGGTCGAATTTCTCTGAGAATTGCTTACAGTCATTGCGATATGATTCATTCATTTCTCAACCTTTATCATTATTTCGACGATTCTTATGATGGAAAGTAGTCAGTGCCTAGGAAAGAATATTGTGCGGAATACTGGTAAAAGTAATTCCAGGAGAGAAGTTCACGGGCCGCCGCAATATGAACTGAAATAATTTTGTAAACGACGTTTTAACACTCTTCAATCAATACTGCATACTTATAGCATTGAGAATCTTACGTTCATTTTTATGACTTATTTTCAATAGATAGATGCTTTAGATCATAAAATGGGAACCTTGGCTTTTTCGGCATTCATTAGGTAAATAGCTGAGGTTGATACGGGATTCAAATTGGTCGTATATAGAAATGTACAGGGTGATTACATAATCTTGTAAGATCTTGCCAGGATGTCTCAAATGTGCTAGTAACACCATAACATTTCACTCTAATATATTCGAAGGATAATATAGTTAGATTACACTTAAAATTACGGACTGAAGGAGCATCATATCGAATGAGAAACGATCATTCATGCAGACTGAGGAAGATATGAAGGAAAAAAGCTAATTTATTGTAGGAAGTACATTTTTGGAGGAAAAAGATGGACATCGTGGTCAGAGAAAACAGTCTTTATAGATAGATAGATAGATAGATAGATAGATAAAATAAAAGGAAAAAAAGCGAAAGAGATTGATAGGATGGAGAGACAAGAGTAAAGTTTGCAGGAAGGAAAGAGAAATAAAGAGAGACAGAGAACGTAACAGAATAGGGAGTGATAGGAAAATGAGACAGATGGTGGAATAGCGGAAGAGACAGAAAGCAACAGAGAGAGAGAGAGACTGTGTGAAAGTAGGCAGTGAGATACAGGTAGGAAGAGGAGAGAAATAAAAGAAGAGAAGGAAGAGAAATGGGAAGGGATAGTGATATGAAGAGCGAGAGAAAGACAGAGACAGAAAGCGAGACAGACAGACAGAGAAACAGCGAGAGACTGAGCGTGGAAAACAGTGTTGAGAGAAAGATAAAATGAGAGACAGAGAGTAAGAAAAAAGAGTTCGGAAGGCAGTAGACAGAGGGCGAGAGACAAAGAGAGAAAGAGAAGCAATAGAGATACACAAAATTAAATGGAGACAGGTGAAGAAAGACAGAAATTGCAAAAAGATAGATAGAAATAGATAAAGAAAAGGAGAAGAGATAGTGTGTGTGGGATGACAGAAATGAGGGCGAATACATTATTTCAGACTGTTCAGACTAAGGATTAAGATTATAAACAAGACGTTGAGGCCAAAGACTTATCGGTGAAACAACAAGGGCATAGCTTTATCGTTGGAACGTACATTCAATTAAGTTAATAATTTGAAGGAAGCAGAATAAACAAGCTAGTTGACTGGGGCTGAATTAAGGGTGAGTGCATAGTTGTAAATACTGAGGATATATCTGTCCAACTGATAGACGATATTACACACCATGGATACAGGCATACGGCATTGGTTTGAAATAATAGAAGGGACATTGTTACAGGATTGGAAGGAACATCAAACTGAGAATGTCTTTCACTGTCTGAGAGGAAGTACAAGGAACCAAGAGAACATCTTTTCGACTGACGTTGCAGACCAACAGGTAGGGAGTAAAATCTCTGGAAGGGCATAGGTTTATAGTTTACTGATACATCTCAACAAGGCTACCATCTCGATTCCTAAAATACCATAACGCAAACTGTTGCTGTAACATCTCACCAAGGCTTCCATCTCCATTCCTAAAATAACATAACGAAAGCTGTTGCAGTAACCAATGGACATCTTCGAACTGTTGGTACATCAAGAAGGCAAAGGAATTGAAAACGGGTGAATCTTAAGACAGAACACAGTTTCAGGGCCTTATGGTGTATCCGAGGGACTCATAGACTGGGGTGTTCAGTTGCTAACTTGGGTTCAATGCGCTGACTAATGTTGTAAGACTGGAAGACAAGATAAATTTGGGATTCTCTCTGAAATTACTCTTACAGATTTTAAGTACATGTCAGGAAAAAAGTGTATGGGCAAAACTCTGCAAACAATACCACGAATGTGAGGCAGTGGTTTAGGGCCTGGGTGTACATTCAACTGAGTATAGAACAATTTCAATGTCTACGAGGATATGAAATAGATTGGGGAAACATTCCACGAACTGAGGATATAATCTCAGGGCCCAATATGCTTGCAACGGCCTGCTGGTTGGTTTCAGGCGTTGTGAGTATGAAGTCGCCGACTGGGGGTACTGGCTTAAGAACTTGTGCAGTCAAAGAAAGCTAGAAATACAGTTTTAAGGCCTACTGACAAGCAATTTCAAGCAGTTACAGCTAAAGCTATAAACTCAAACAAAAAGAAATATTTCTCGGACTTAATGTACAACACTTCGACTAAAGGTTAATCGAACAAACTGAAGGGGGTAACGCATGGCATTTCCTTAAATTGAAAATAAAATCAAATTTCTAGACATTTGCATTTCACAGACCAACGATACATCTTACAGAAACACACATACAAGGGACCAAAAAATGGCTAGAAGTGGTTAATCATATCGAATAATTTCCAGAGGTAAGTTTTATCTCGGTGACTAACAGTAAACATGAATAAAGTACAGAAACAAGGAACTGGTTGATTTTCAAGCGGTTGTCGACTCGGATCAAGGAAAGCAGCAAGAGCCAATGGGAACAATATTGTGCGAAGTACTGGTAAAAGAAGGCACTGATCTCCCTCTAAATAGCTTATAACTTTTTTTTAAATTGAATCCAAAACTGTCCAGAAAATATCCATACTCTTGAAATTATCTTCTGCAAATTCTAAACACGTGGCTATCAAAATCTAGTGCTCACAAATTTTGTAATTTCCATCATAGTTCATTACTAACAGTTACAATGTCTTTTTGCACATAACAACCCCCCAGGAATAAATAAATACACACTGGAAATGTATCTCCCCAAGTGAAATTAAAATCTGTGGACTAAGCATATATTTGCTTAGACTGAGAAAATGCTATATAGAATTGATGACGATTATTGCAACAGGATTTAATCTTATCTCAGCACTCATAGTTCTTTCGACAAGGCTATGTGAGAAAGGCTGCCAGTGTCAATGGGAACAATATTGTGTGAAGTACTGGTAAAACGTTATCCCCCTGGCCTCCACCTCCCCTTACAGCCAGCCCTTTAAATCACCATCTTTTATAACAAAATGGATATCTCATTTAATGGATCCGTCATTCACTGCAGGTAACACTTGTTAAACCCAATACATGCCTATTACAATCTAGCACTTGCTTTTCTATCATTAGTCTTACACATTTATCAATTTCTTCATCCACAATATAATCTTTCCACTCTAAAGTAAAAATGTCAAAATAAAAGCCTTTCTCAAACTCCCTTCCTCAAGTGACTAAGGATACATTTATTTAGACTGAGAATATGCTCAATAGAATTGATGACGATTATTGCGACAGGATTTTAATCTTATCTTAGCACTCATAATTCTTTCCACGAGGCTATGTGAGAAAGGCTGCCAGTGTCAATGGGAACAATATTGTGCGAAGTACTGGTAAAACGTTTTCCCCCTGGCCTCCACCTCCCCTTACAGTCAGCCCTTTAAATCACCATCTTTTATAACAATATGGGTATCTCATTTAATGCATACTTCAGTCAATGCAGGTAACACTTATTAAACCCAACACATGCCTATTACAATCTCCACAAGCTTTTCTGTCATTAGCCTCACGCATTTATCAATTTCTTCATCCAAAATACAATCTTTCCACTCTAAAGTAAAAATGTCAAAATCAAAACCTTCCTAAAACTCCCTTTTTCAGGTGAAAGTAAAATCTGCGGACTAAGGATACATTTGCTTAGACTGAGAATGTGCTCCATAGAATTGATGACGATTATTGCGATTGGATTTAATCTTATCCAAGCACTCATAGTTCTTTCCACGAGGCTATGTGAGAAAGGCTGCCAGTGTCAATGGGAACAATATTGTGTGAAGTACTGGTAAAACGTTATCCCCCTGGCCTCCACCTCCCCTTACAGCCAGCCTTTTAAATCACCATCTTTTATAACAACATGTATATCTCATTTAATGGATCCATCATTCAATGCAGGTAACACTTATTAAACCCAACACATGCCTATTACAATCTACACTTGCTTTTCTATCATTAGCCTCACGCATTTATCAATTTCTTCATCCACAATACAATCTTTCCACTCTAAAGTAAAAATGTCAAAATCAAAGCCTTTCTAAAACTCCCTTCCTCTAGTGAAAGTAAAATCTACGGACTAAGGATACATTTATTTAGACTGAGAATATGCTCTATAGAATTGATGACGATCATTGCGACAGGATTTTAATCTTATTTCAGCACTCATAATTCTTTCGACGAGTCTATGTGAGAAAGGCTGCCAGCGTCAATGGGAACAATATTGTGCGAAGTACTGGTAAAACGTTATCCCCCTGGCCTCCACCTCCCCTTACAGCCAGCCCTTTAAATCACCATCTTTTATAACAACATGGGTATCTCATTTAATGCATACTTCAGTCAATGCAGGTAACACTTATTAAGCCCAACACATGCCTATTACAATCTTCCACAAGCTTTTCTGTCATTAGCCTCACGCATTTATCCATTTCTTCATCCACAGTACAATCTTTCCACTCTAAAGTAAAAATGTCAAAATCAAAACCTTTCTAAAACTCCCTTTCTCAGGTGAAAGTGAAATCTGCGGACTAAGGATACATTTGCTTAGACTGAGAATGTGCTCTATAGAATTGATGACGATTATTGCGACAATAATTAATCTTATCTCAGCACTCATAATTCTTTCGATGAGGCTATGTGAGAAAGGCTGCCAGTGTCAATGAGAACAATATTGTGCGAAGTACTGGTAAAACGTTCCCCCCCTGGCCTCCACCTCTCCTTACAGCCAGCCCTTTAAATCACCATCTTTTATAACCACATTGATATCTCATTTAATGGATCCGTCATTCACTGCAGGTAACACTTATTAAACCCAATATATGCCTATTACAATCTGGCACTAGCTTTTCTGTCATTAGCCTTACACCTTTATCAATTTCTTCAACAATACAATCTTTCCACTAAAAAGTAAAAATGTTGAAAACCAAAACCTTTCTCAAACACCCTTCCTCAGATGAAAGTAAAATCTGCCGACTAAGGACACATTTGCTTAGACTGAGAACATGCTCTATAGAATAAATGACGATTATTGCGACAGGATTTAATCTTATCTCAGCACTCATAATTCTTTCCACGAGGCTATGTGAGAAAGGCTGCCAGTGTCAATGGGAACAATATTGTGCGAAGTACTGGTAAAACGTTCCCCCACCTGGCCTCCACCTCCCCTTACAGCCAGCCCTTTAAATCACCATCTTTTTTAACAACATGGATAACTCATTTAATGGATCCTTCATTCAATGCAGGTAACACTTATTAACACATGCCTATTACAACCTTCACAAGCTTTTCTGTCATTAGCCTTACACCTTTATCAATTTCTTCAACAATACAATCTTTCCACTAAAAAGTAAAAATGTTGAAAACCAAAACCTTTCTCAAACACCCTTCCTCAGATGAAAGTAAAATCTGCCGACTAAGGACACATTTGCTTAGACTGAGAACATGCTCTATGGAATAAATGACGATTATTGCGACAGGATTTAATCTTATCTCAGCACTCATAATTCTTTCCACGAGGCTATGTGAGAAAGGCTGCCAGTGTCAATGGGAACAATATTGTGCGAAGTACTGGTAGGAAGTTATCCCCCTGGCCTCCACCTCCCCCTACAGCCAGCCCTTTAAATCACCATCTTTTATAACAACATGGATAACTCATTTAATGGATCCTTCATTCAATGCAGGTAACACTTATTAACACATGCCTATTACAATCTTCACAAGCTTTTCTGTCATTAGCCTTACAAATTTATCAATTTCTTCATCCACAATACAATCTTTCCACTCTAAAGTAAAAATGTCAAAATCAAAACCCAACTGCCTCTGTGTTGCTGTCTCTCGGTTTTCATATCTATAGAAATCCACAGGCTCCATTAGTTACATTCAAGTAATGTTCAAGTCGGCGTTAAAACACCAAGAAAACAAACACATCTATTATCACAAATAAATCCGGTATCGGGACTACCACCGTCTCTACCAACTCAACCATCGAACCAACCTTCTCTATTATTGTAATCATCAACATCATCATCAAAGCAATTATTAAAAAACATTAAAAACTCCATAGCTTTGTGTTAGGTTATAGCAAACTCTTGAAGAGTTCAGGAATACATCTTTTTCCATTCAAATCCGTTACCTTTCTTTGATAAATCTGAAAATCTTTCACACCATTCCCAAATCAAAACATTTTCTTTGTCTACAGAGATATTTTAATATCAATTCGATCGATGATGTAATCATCAACATCATCAAAGAAATAATTATAAAACATTAAAACCTCCATAGCTTTGTGTTAAGTTATAGTAAACTCTTGAAGAGTTCAGGAAAACATCTTTTTCCATTCAAATCAGTTATTTTTCTTTGGTAAATCTGAAAATCTTTCAAACCATTCCCAAATCAAAACTTTTTCTTTGACTATAGTGATATTTTAATATCAATTCGGTCGATAGCCTACAGAACTTGAGACATGGGTTAGCTGGTTTGATTCCCCTACTCGGCCATTTCTTTCTGAGGTTTGATGATAATTTTTGCGACAGGATTGATTCTTTGGTAGCCTCTTAAAAGCGCTTTTGATAATAGTCATGTTGAAAAGGAGGCATTAACATCTGGAAAATATTGAGCAAAGGACTGGTTACTGGAACTTTAGTAAAGTATGGGTAGGTGCACTGGCCGCCACGATATAATTGAAATATTGTTGAAAACGGTGGTAAACACATGCTATCAATCCATCAAGTCAGTCATTTTCTTTACAAAGTGTTACAATTGCTTCTCCCATAGAATAATCCTCAAGAAAGAAAGTGCAAAGTTTAAATTCAAATAATTACTCTCTCTCTCAGTATCAGTCAGCCGATTGCTTAAAACCCAAAGTTCTAATTTCCTTTTTAGGATTAAGTTCATAGCGACAGATTTCAATATTCTCTCCTCATATCAATGTTTCAAATGATAACTTTCGTTTTCGTTGACATGGCTTTAACATCTGATGAAGTGCAAGAAACTTCATCAGCATAATTCTAAGCTTAGTTGCTCACCTCATGACAAACGACGGCTGTAAATAGGCGTTCACAGGTTCGATTCCCAAGCTGTTGCAATTTTTATCCGAGGGTTGATGAGTCATTGCGACATGATATATTACTTTCTCGTCACTAACAGTTTTTTTTTTCCAAAAAACAATTATGTAGAAAGGGATCCATTGGTTTGGAATAATGTGCAAAGGTACTGGTAAATAAAATACCGACACAGCTTCGATAGATGCAAATGACGCCCTGATATATCTGATATATAGCCTCTCAAAAGCACTTTTGATAATAGTTATTTTGAAAAGGAGTAACTTGCATCTGGAAAATATCGTACAAAGGACTGGTTACCTTCAGTAAAAGTATAGGTAGGTGCACTGGCCGCCGCGATATAATTGAAATATTGTTGAAAACGGTGTTAAACCACATGCAATCAAGCAATCAATCAATCAACCAATTCAGTTCCCCTTCTTTTATTTACCTGAAATACTTCACAGCATTTTCAAATCAACACATTGTCTTCACCTTCCAAAGATTCTTAAAAAGGTATTCGGTCCGCATTGCCCGGAGCTTGAGGCATGGCTTGGCTGGTTTGTATCCCCTGCTCGGTCATTTCTTTCCGAGAGTTGATAATACTCACTGTGGTAGCATTAATTTTTCTGAGCAGCAGTTTTGACTATAATTATGTGGAAAAGCAGTCAATGGCTTGGGAAGAATATCGTGAGAAGGACTAGTTACTGAAACTACAGGAACGCATAGGCAAGAGTACTGGCCGCCGCAATGTAAGTCGAATATCGTTGAAAACGGTGTTAAACACATATACTCTACAATCACTCAATCGATTGTAAAAGACTAGTTCGATACCTCAGTCGTTTATCCGTAGCTCTAGAGATAAGGGGGTCGCCAATCCCTAGTTCGCAAGATTTGTTCCCATACTTCATTAAATTGCAAGTCTTCTGTCTTAGTGCTGTTCATTATTTTAACGATAATTACGCGGAAAAGAGGCCGACGGCTAAAAATTAACTCATATTTACTTTCAGAGCACTTTTTAACGCATGCCTATTAAAATAGCACCAAACATAAATTTGTCTTTTCTGTCATTAATCTTTCCAAACTTAACAATTTCTTCATCCACAGTGCAACCCTGCTACTATAAGGTAAAAAGGTCGAAATCAAAAGCGCTTTCCAACTTTCCATTTAACAAGCTCTCTCTCTCTCTCTCTCTGTCTGGTGAATGTTTTGATGTTTATGACGTTGAGCATGTAAGACAGCAGCCAGTGGATACAATATTATGATGAGCACTAGATAAAGAAAACCATAAAAGATTCGAGAACAGGGAGCCGCTAGTTCGATTTCCAGCTCGGTCGAATTTCTCTGAGAATTGCTTACAGTCATTGCGATATGATTCATTCATTTCTCAACCTTTATCATTATTTCGACGATTCTTATGATGGAAAGTAGTCAGTGCCTAGGAAAGAATATTGTGCGGAATACTGGTAAAAGTAATTCCAGGAGAGAAGTTCACGGGCCGCCGCAATATGAACTGAAATAATTTTGTAAACGACGTTTTAACACTCTTCAATCAATACTGCATACTTATAGCATTGAGAATCTTACGTTCATTTTTATGACTTATTTTCAATAGATAGATGCTTTAGATCATAAAATGGGAACCTTGGCTTTTTCGGCATTCATTAGGTAAATAGCTGAGGTTGATACGGGATTCAAATTGGTCGTATATAGAAATGTACAGGGTGATTACATAATCTTGTAAGATCTTGCCAGGATGTCTCAAATGTGCTAGTAACACCATAACATTTCACTCTAATATATTCGAAGGATAATATAGTTAGATTACACTTAAAATTACGGACTGAAGGAGCATCATATCGAATGAGAAACGATCATTCATGCAGACTGAGGAAGATATGAAGGAAAAAAGCTAATTTATTGTAGGAAGTACATTTTTGGAGGAAAAAGATGGACATCGTGGTCAGAGAAAACAGTCTTTATAGATAGATAGATAGATAGATAGATAGATAAAATAAAAGGAAAAAAAGCGAAAGAGATTGATAGGATGGAGAGACAAGAGTAAAGTTTGCAGGAAGGAAAGAGAAATAAAGAGAGACAGAGAACGTAACAGAATAGGGAGTGATAGGAAAATGAGACAGATGGTGGAATAGCGGAAGAGACAGAAAGCAACAGAGAGAGAGAGAGACTGTGTGAAAGTAGGCAGTGAGATACAGGTAGGAAGAGGAGAGAAATAAAAGAAGAGAAGGAAGAGAAATGGGAAGGGATAGTGATATGAAGAGCGAGAGAAAGACAGAGACAGAAAGCGAGACAGACAGACAGAGAAACAGCGAGAGACTGAGCGTGGAAAACAGTGTTGAGAGAAAGATAAAATGAGAGACAGAGAGTAAGAAAAAAGAGTTCGGAAGGCAGTAGACAGAGGGCGAGAGACAAAGAGAGAAAGAGAAGCAATAGAGATACACAAAATTAAATGGAGACAGGTGAAGAAAGACAGAAATTGCAAAAAGATAGATAGAAATAGATAAAGAAAAGGAGAAGAGATAGTGTGTGTGGGATGACAGAAATGAGGGCGAATACATTATTTCAGACTGTTCAGACTAAGGATTAAGATTATAAACAAGACGTTGAGGCCAAAGACTTATCGGTGAAACAACAAGGGCATAGCTTTATCGTTGGAACGTACATTCAATTAAGTTAATAATTTGAAGGAAGCAGAATAAACAAGCTAGTTGACTGGGGCTGAATTAAGGGTGAGTGCATAGTTGTAAATACTGAGGATATATCTGTCCAACTGATAGACGATATTACACACCATGGATACAGGCATACGGCATTGGTTTGAAATAATAGAAGGGACATTGTTACAGGATTGGAAGGAACATCAAACTGAGAATGTCTTTCACTGTCTGAGAGGAAGTACAAGGAACCAAGAGAACATCTTTTCGACTGACGTTGCAGACCAACAGGTAGGGAGTAAAATCTCTGGAAGGGCATAGGTTTATAGTTTACTGATACATCTCAACAAGGCTACCATCTCGATTCCTAAAATACCATAACGCAAACTGTTGCTGTAACATCTCACCAAGGCTTCCATCTCCATTCCTAAAATAACATAACGAAAGCTGTTGCAGTAACCAATGGACATCTTCGAACTGTTGGTACATCAAGAAGGCAAAGGAATTGAAAACGGGTGAATCTTAAGACAGAACACAGTTTCAGGGCCTTATGGTGTATCCGAGGGACTCATAGACTGGGGTGTTCAGTTGCTAACTTGGGTTCAATGCGCTGACTAATGTTGTAAGACTGGAAGACAAGATAAATTTGGGATTCTCTCTGAAATTACTCTTACAGATTTTAAGTACATGTCAGGAAAAAAGTGTATGGGCAAAACTCTGCAAACAATACCACGAATGTGAGGCAGTGGTTTAGGGCCTGGGTGTACATTCAACTGAGTATAGAACAATTTCAATGTCTACGAGGATATGAAATAGATTGGGGAAACATTCCACGAACTGAGGATATAATCTCAGGGCCCAATATGCTTGCAACGGCCTGCTGGTTGGTTTCAGGCGTTGTGAGTATGAAGTCGCCGACTGGGGGTACTGGCTTAAGAACTTGTGCAGTCAAAGAAAGCTAGAAATACAGTTTTAAGGCCTACTGACAAGCAATTTCAAGCAGTTACAGCTAAAGCTATAAACTCAAACAAAAAGAAATATTTCTCGGACTTAATGTACAACACTTCGACTAAAGGTTAATCGAACAAACTGAAGGGGGTAACGCATGGCATTTCCTTAAATTGAAAATAAAATCAAATTTCTAGACATTTGCATTTCACAGACCAACGATACATCTTACAGAAACACACATACAAGGGACCAAAAAATGGCTAGAAGTGGTTAATCATATCGAATAATTTCCAGAGGTAAGTTTTATCTCGGTGACTAACAGTAAACATGAATAAAGTACAGAAACAAGGAACTGGTTGATTTTCAAGCGGTTGTCGACTCGGATCAAGGAAAGCAGCAAGAGCCAATGGGAACAATATTGTGCGAAGTACTGGTAAAAGAAGGCACTGATCTCCCTCTAAATAGCTTATAACTTTTTTTTAAATTGAATCCAAAACTGTCCAGAAAATATCCATACTCTTGAAATTATCTTCTGCAAATTCTAAACACGTGGCTATCAAAATCTAGTGCTCACAAATTTTGTAATTTCCATCATAGTTCATTACTAACAGTTACAATGTCTTTTTGCACATAACAACCCCCCAGGAATAAATAAATACACACTGGAAATGTATCTCCCCAAGTGAAATTAAAATCTGTGGACTAAGCATATATTTGCTTAGACTGAGAAAATGCTATATAGAATTGATGACGATTATTGCAACAGGATTTAATCTTATCTCAGCACTCATAGTTCTTTCGACAAGGCTATGTGAGAAAGGCTGCCAGTGTCAATGGGAACAATATTGTGTGAAGTACTGGTAAAACGTTATCCCCCTGGCCTCCACCTCCCCTTACAGCCAGCCCTTTAAATCACCATCTTTTATAACAAAATGGATATCTCATTTAATGGATCCGTCATTCACTGCAGGTAACACTTGTTAAACCCAATACATGCCTATTACAATCTAGCACTTGCTTTTCTATCATTAGTCTTACACATTTATCAATTTCTTCATCCACAATATAATCTTTCCACTCTAAAGTAAAAATGTCAAAATAAAAGCCTTTCTCAAACTCCCTTCCTCAAGTGACTAAGGATACATTTATTTAGACTGAGAATATGCTCAATAGAATTGATGACGATTATTGCGACAGGATTTTAATCTTATCTTAGCACTCATAATTCTTTCCACGAGGCTATGTGAGAAAGGCTGCCAGTGTCAATGGGAACAATATTGTGCGAAGTACTGGTAAAACGTTTTCCCCCTGGCCTCCACCTCCCCTTACAGTCAGCCCTTTAAATCACCATCTTTTATAACAATATGGGTATCTCATTTAATGCATACTTCAGTCAATGCAGGTAACACTTATTAAACCCAACACATGCCTATTACAATCTCCACAAGCTTTTCTGTCATTAGCCTCACGCATTTATCAATTTCTTCATCCAAAATACAATCTTTCCACTCTAAAGTAAAAATGTCAAAATCAAAACCTTCCTAAAACTCCCTTTTTCAGGTGAAAGTAAAATCTGCGGACTAAGGATACATTTGCTTAGACTGAGAATGTGCTCCATAGAATTGATGACGATTATTGCGATTGGATTTAATCTTATCCAAGCACTCATAGTTCTTTCCACGAGGCTATGTGAGAAAGGCTGCCAGTGTCAATGGGAACAATATTGTGTGAAGTACTGGTAAAACGTTATCCCCCTGGCCTCCACCTCCCCTTACAGCCAGCCTTTTAAATCACCATCTTTTATAACAACATGTATATCTCATTTAATGGATCCATCATTCAATGCAGGTAACACTTATTAAACCCAACACATGCCTATTACAATCTACACTTGCTTTTCTATCATTAGCCTCACGCATTTATCAATTTCTTCATCCACAATACAATCTTTCCACTCTAAAGTAAAAATGTCAAAATCAAAGCCTTTCTAAAACTCCCTTCCTCTAGTGAAAGTAAAATCTACGGACTAAGGATACATTTATTTAGACTGAGAATATGCTCTATAGAATTGATGACGATCATTGCGACAGGATTTTAATCTTATTTCAGCACTCATAATTCTTTCGACGAGTCTATGTGAGAAAGGCTGCCAGCGTCAATGGGAACAATATTGTGCGAAGTACTGGTAAAACGTTATCCCCCTGGCCTCCACCTCCCCTTACAGCCAGCCCTTTAAATCACCATCTTTTATAACAACATGGGTATCTCATTTAATGCATACTTCAGTCAATGCAGGTAACACTTATTAAGCCCAACACATGCCTATTACAATCTTCCACAAGCTTTTCTGTCATTAGCCTCACGCATTTATCCATTTCTTCATCCACAGTACAATCTTTCCACTCTAAAGTAAAAATGTCAAAATCAAAACCTTTCTAAAACTCCCTTTCTCAGGTGAAAGTGAAATCTGCGGACTAAGGATACATTTGCTTAGACTGAGAATGTGCTCTATAGAATTGATGACGATTATTGCGACAATAATTAATCTTATCTCAGCACTCATAATTCTTTCGATGAGGCTATGTGAGAAAGGCTGCCAGTGTCAATGAGAACAATATTGTGCGAAGTACTGGTAAAACGTTCCCCCCCTGGCCTCCACCTCTCCTTACAGCCAGCCCTTTAAATCACCATCTTTTATAACCACATTGATATCTCATTTAATGGATCCGTCATTCACTGCAGGTAACACTTATTAAACCCAATATATGCCTATTACAATCTGGCACTAGCTTTTCTGTCATTAGCCTTACACCTTTATCAATTTCTTCAACAATACAATCTTTCCACTAAAAAGTAAAAATGTTGAAAACCAAAACCTTTCTCAAACACCCTTCCTCAGATGAAAGTAAAATCTGCCGACTAAGGACACATTTGCTTAGACTGAGAACATGCTCTATAGAATAAATGACGATTATTGCGACAGGATTTAATCTTATCTCAGCACTCATAATTCTTTCCACGAGGCTATGTGAGAAAGGCTGCCAGTGTCAATGGGAACAATATTGTGCGAAGTACTGGTAAAACGTTCCCCCACCTGGCCTCCACCTCCCCTTACAGCCAGCCCTTTAAATCACCATCTTTTTTAACAACATGGATAACTCATTTAATGGATCCTTCATTCAATGCAGGTAACACTTATTAACACATGCCTATTACAACCTTCACAAGCTTTTCTGTCATTAGCCTTACACCTTTATCAATTTCTTCAACAATACAATCTTTCCACTAAAAAGTAAAAATGTTGAAAACCAAAACCTTTCTCAAACACCCTTCCTCAGATGAAAGTAAAATCTGCCGACTAAGGACACATTTGCTTAGACTGAGAACATGCTCTATGGAATAAATGACGATTATTGCGACAGGATTTAATCTTATCTCAGCACTCATAATTCTTTCCACGAGGCTATGTGAGAAAGGCTGCCAGTGTCAATGGGAACAATATTGTGCGAAGTACTGGTAGGAAGTTATCCCCCTGGCCTCCACCTCCCCCTACAGCCAGCCCTTTAAATCACCATCTTTTATAACAACATGGATAACTCATTTAATGGATCCTTCATTCAATGCAGGTAACACTTATTAACACATGCCTATTACAATCTTCACAAGCTTTTCTGTCATTAGCCTTACAAATTTATCAATTTCTTCATCCACAATACAATCTTTCCACTCTAAAGTAAAAATGTCAAAATCAAAACCCAACTGCCTCTGTGTTGCTGTCTCTCGGTTTTCATATCTATAGAAATCCACAGGCTCCATTAGTTACATTCAAGTAATGTTCAAGTCGGCGTTAAAACACCAAGAAAACAAACACATCTATTATCACAAATAAATCCGGTATCGGGACTACCACCGTCTCTACCAACTCAACCATCGAACCAACCTTCTCTATTATTGTAATCATCAACATCATCATCAAAGCAATTATTAAAAAACATTAAAAACTCCATAGCTTTGTGTTAGGTTATAGCAAACTCTTGAAGAGTTCAGGAATACATCTTTTTCCATTCAAATCCGTTACCTTTCTTTGATAAATCTGAAAATCTTTCACACCATTCCCAAATCAAAACATTTTCTTTGTCTACAGAGATATTTTAATATCAATTCGATCGATGATGTAATCATCAACATCATCAAAGAAATAATTATAAAACATTAAAACCTCCATAGCTTTGTGTTAAGTTATAGTAAACTCTTGAAGAGTTCAGGAAAACATCTTTTTCCATTCAAATCAGTTATTTTTCTTTGGTAAATCTGAAAATCTTTCAAACCATTCCCAAATCAAAACTTTTTCTTTGACTATAGTGATATTTTAATATCAATTCGGTCGATAGCCTACAGAACTTGAGACATGGGTTAGCTGGTTTGATTCCCCTACTCGGCCATTTCTTTCTGAGGTTTGATGATAATTTTTGCGACAGGATTGATTCTTTGGTAGCCTCTTAAAAGCGCTTTTGATAATAGTCATGTTGAAAAGGAGGCATTAACATCTGGAAAATATTGAGCAAAGGACTGGTTACTGGAACTTTAGTAAAGTATGGGTAGGTGCACTGGCCGCCACGATATAATTGAAATATTGTTGAAAACGGTGGTAAACACATGCTATCAATCCATCAAGTCAGTCATTTTCTTTACAAAGTGTTACAATTGCTTCTCCCATAGAATAATCCTCAAGAAAGAAAGTGCAAAGTTTAAATTCAAATAATTACTCTCTCTCTCAGTATCAGTCAGCCGATTGCTTAAAACCCAAAGTTCTAATTTCCTTTTTAGGATTAAGTTCATAGCGACAGATTTCAATATTCTCTCCTCATATCAATGTTTCAAATGATAACTTTCGTTTTCGTTGACATGGCTTTAACATCTGATGAAGTGCAAGAAACTTCATCAGCATAATTCTAAGCTTAGTTGCTCACCTCATGACAAACGACGGCTGTAAATAGGCGTTCACAGGTTCGATTCCCAAGCTGTTGCAATTTTTATCCGAGGGTTGATGAGTCATTGCGACATGATATATTACTTTCTCGTCACTAACAGTTTTTTTTTTCCAAAAAACAATTATGTAGAAAGGGATCCATTGGTTTGGAATAATGTGCAAAGGTACTGGTAAATAAAATACCGACACAGCTTCGATAGATGCAAATGACGCCCTGATATATCTGATATATAGCCTCTCAAAAGCACTTTTGATAATAGTTATTTTGAAAAGGAGTAACTTGCATCTGGAAAATATCGTACAAAGGACTGGTTACCTTCAGTAAAAGTATAGGTAGGTGCACTGGCCGCCGCGATATAATTGAAATATTGTTGAAAACGGTGTTAAACCACATGCAATCAAGCAATCAATCAATCAACCAATTCAGTTCCCCTTCTTTTATTTACCTGAAATACTTCACAGCATTTTCAAATCAACACATTGTCTTCACCTTCCAAAGATTCTTAAAAAGGTATTCGGTCCGCATTGCCCGGAGCTTGAGGCATGGCTTGGCTGGTTTGTATCCCCTGCTCGGTCATTTCTTTCCGAGAGTTGATAATACTCACTGTGGTAGCATTAATTTTTCTGAGCAGCAGTTTTGACTATAATTATGTGGAAAAGCAGTCAATGGCTTGGGAAGAATATCGTGAGAAGGACTAGTTACTGAAACTACAGGAACGCATAGGCAAGAGTACTGGCCGCCGCAATGTAAGTCGAATATCGTTGAAAACGGTGTTAAACACATATACTCTACAATCACTCAATCGATTGTAAAAGACTAGTTCGATACCTCAGTCGTTTATCCGTAGCTCTAGAGATAAGGGGGTCGCCAATCCCTAGTTCGCAAGATTTGTTCCCATACTTCATTAAATTGCAAGTCTTCTGTCTTAGTGCTGTTCATTATTTTAACGATAATTACGCGGAAAAGAGGCCGACGGCTAAAAATTAACTCATATTTACTTTCAGAGCACTTTTTAACGCATGCCTATTAAAATAGCACCAAACATAAATTTGTCTTTTCTGTCATTAATCTTTCCAAACTTAACAATTTCTTCATCCACAGTGCAACCCTGCTACTATAAGGTAAAAAGGTCGAAATCAAAAGCGCTTTCCAACTTTCCATTTAACAAGCTCTCTCTCTCTCTCTCTCTGTCTGGTGAATGTTTTGATGTTTATGACGTTGAGCATGTAAGACAGCAGCCAGTGGATACAATATTATGATGAGCACTAGATAAAGAAAACCATAAAAGATTCGAGAACAGGGAGCCGCTAGTTCGATTTCCAGCTCGGTCGAATTTCTCTGAGAATTGCTTACAGTCATTGCGATATGATTCATTCATTTCTCAACCTTTATCATTATTTCGACGATTCTTATGATGGAAAGTAGTCAGTGCCTAGGAAAGAATATTGTGCGGAATACTGGTAAAAGTAATTCCAGGAGAGAAGTTCACGGGCCGCCGCAATATGAACTGAAATAATTTTGTAAACGACGTTTTAACACTCTTCAATCAATACTGCATACTTATAGCATTGAGAATCTTACGTTCATTTTTATGACTTATTTTCAATAGATAGATGCTTTAGATCATAAAATGGGAACCTTGGCTTTTTCGGCATTCATTAGGTAAATAGCTGAGGTTGATACGGGATTCAAATTGGTCGTATATAGAAATGTACAGGGTGATTACATAATCTTGTAAGATCTTGCCAGGATGTCTCAAATGTGCTAGTAACACCATAACATTTCACTCTAATATATTCGAAGGATAATATAGTTAGATTACACTTAAAATTACGGACTGAAGGAGCATCATATCGAATGAGAAACGATCATTCATGCAGACTGAGGAAGATATGAAGGAAAAAAGCTAATTTATTGTAGGAAGTACATTTTTGGAGGAAAAAGATGGACATCGTGGTCAGAGAAAACAGTCTTTATAGATAGATAGATAGATAGATAGATAGATAAAATAAAAGGAAAAAAAGCGAAAGAGATTGATAGGATGGAGAGACAAGAGTAAAGTTTGCAGGAAGGAAAGAGAAATAAAGAGAGACAGAGAACGTAACAGAATAGGGAGTGATAGGAAAATGAGACAGATGGTGGAATAGCGGAAGAGACAGAAAGCAACAGAGAGAGAGAGAGACTGTGTGAAAGTAGGCAGTGAGATACAGGTAGGAAGAGGAGAGAAATAAAAGAAGAGAAGGAAGAGAAATGGGAAGGGATAGTGATATGAAGAGCGAGAGAAAGACAGAGACAGAAAGCGAGACAGACAGACAGAGAAACAGCGAGAGACTGAGCGTGGAAAACAGTGTTGAGAGAAAGATAAAATGAGAGACAGAGAGTAAGAAAAAAGAGTTCGGAAGGCAGTAGACAGAGGGCGAGAGACAAAGAGAGAAAGAGAAGCAATAGAGATACACAAAATTAAATGGAGACAGGTGAAGAAAGACAGAAATTGCAAAAAGATAGATAGAAATAGATAAAGAAAAGGAGAAGAGATAGTGTGTGTGGGATGACAGAAATGAGGGCGAATACATTATTTCAGACCGTTCAGACTAAGGATTAAGATTATAAACAAGACGTTGAGGCCAAAGACTTATCGGTGAAACAACAAGGGCATAGCTTTATCGTTGGAACGTACATTCAATTAAGTTAATAATTTGAAGGAAGCAGAATAAACAAGCTAGTTGACTGGGGCTGAATTAAGGGTGAGTGCATAGTTGTAAATACTGAGGATATATCTGTCCAACTGATAGACGATATTACACACCATGGATACAGGCATACGGCATTGGTTTGAAATAATAGAAGGGACATTGTTACAGGATTGGAAGGAACATCAAACTGAGAATGTCTTTCACTGTCTGAGAGGAAGTACAAGGAACCAAGAGAACATCTTTTCGACTGACGTTGCAGACCAACAGGTAGGGAGTAAAATCTCTGGAAGGGCATAGGTTTATAGCTTACTGATACATCTCAACAAGGCTACCATCTCGATTCCTAAAATACCATAACGCAAACTGTTGCAGTAACATCTCACCAAGGCTTCCATCTCCATTCCTAAAATAACATAACGAAAGCTGTTGCAGTAACCAATGGACATCTTCGAACTGTTGGTACATCAAGAAGGCAAAGGAATTGAAAACGGGTGAATCTTAAGACAGAACACAGTTTCAGGGCCTTATGGTGTATCCGAGGGACTCATAGACTGGGGTGTTCAGTTGCTAACTTGGGTTCAATGCGCTGACTAATGTTGTAAGACTGGAAGACAAGATAAATTTGGGATTCTCTCTGAAATTACTCTTACAGATTTTAAGTACATGTCAGGAAAAAAGTGTATGGGCAAAACTCTGCAAACAATACCACGAATGTGAGGCAGTGGTTTAGGGCCTGGGTGTACATTCAACTGAGTATAGAACAATTTCAATGTCTACGAGGATATGAAATAGATTGGGGAAACATTCCACGAACTGAGGATATAATCTCAGGGCCCAATATGCTTGCAACGGCCTGCTGGTTGGTTTCAGGCGTTGTGAGTATGAAGTCGCCGACTGGGGGTACTGGCTTAAGAACTTGTGCAGTCAAAGAAAGCTAGAAATACAGTTTTAAGGCCTACTGACAAGCAATTTCAAGCAGTTACAGCTAAAGCTATAAACTCAAACAAAAAGAAATATTTCTCGGACTTAATGTACAACACTTCGACTAAAGGTTAATCGAACAAACTGAAGGGGGTAACGCATGGCATTTCCTTAAATTGAAAATAAAATCAAATTTCTAGACATTTGCATTTCACAGACCAACGATACATCTTACAGAAACACACATACAAGGGACCAAAAAATGGCTAGAAGTGGTTAATCATATCGAATAATTTCCAGAGGTAAGTTTTATCTCGGTGACTAACAGTAAACATGAATAAAGTACAGAAACAAGGAACTGGTTGATTTTCAAGCGGTTGTCGACTCGGATCAAGGAAAGCAGCAAGAGCCAATGGGAACAATATTGTGCGAAGTACTGGTAAAAGAAGGCACTGATCTCCCTCTAAATAGCTTATAACTTTTTTTTAAATTGAATCCAAAACTGTCCAGAAAATATCCATACTCTTGAAATTATCTTCTGCAAATTCTAAACACGTGGCTATCAAAATCTAGTGCTCACAAATTTTGTAATTTCCATCATAGTTCATTACTAACAGTTACAATGTCTTTTTGCACATAACAACCCCCCAGGAATAAATAAATACACACTGGAAATGTATCTCCCCAAGTGAAATTAAAATCTGTGGACTAAGCATATATTTGCTTAGACTGAGAAAATGCTATATAGAATTGATGACGATTATTGCAACAGGATTTAATCTTATCTCAGCACTCATAGTTCTTTCGACAAGGCTATGTGAGAAAGGCTGCCAGTGTCAATGGGAACAATATTGTGTGAAGTACTGGTAAAACGTTATCCCCCTGGCCTCCACCTCCCCTTACAGCCAGCCCTTTAAATCACCATCTTTTATAACAAAATGGATATCTCATTTAATGGATCCGTCATTCACTGCAGGTAACACTTGTTAAACCCAATACATGCCTATTACAATCTAGCACTTGCTTTTCTATCATTAGTCTTACACATTTATCAATTTCTTCATCCACAATATAATCTTTCCACTCTAAAGTAAAAATGTCAAAATAAAAGCCTTTCTCAAACTCCCTTCCTCAAGTGACTAAGGATACATTTATTTAGACTGAGAATATGCTCAATAGAATTGATGACGATTATTGCGACAGGATTTTAATCTTATCTTAGCACTCATAATTCTTTCCACGAGGCTATGTGAGAAAGGCTGCCAGTGTCAATGGGAACAATATTGTGCGAAGTACTGGTAAAACGTTTTCCCCCTGGCCTCCACCTCCCCTTACAGTCAGCCCTTTAAATCACCATCTTTTATAACAATATGGGTATCTCATTTAATGCATACTTCAGTCAATGCAGGTAACACTTATTAAACCCAACACATGCCTATTACAATCTCCACAAGCTTTTCTGTCATTAGCCTCACGCATTTATCAATTTCTTCATCCAAAATACAATCTTTCCACTCTAAAGTAAAAATGTCAAAATCAAAACCTTCCTAAAACTCCCTTTTTCAGGTGAAAGTAAAATCTGCGGACTAAGGATACATTTGCTTAGACTGAGAATGTGCTCCATAGAATTGATGACGATTATTGCGATTGGATTTAATCTTATCCAAGCACTCATAGTTCTTTCCACGAGGCTATGTGAGAAAGGCTGCCAGTGTCAATGGGAACAATATTGTGTGAAGTACTGGTAAAACGTTATCCCCCTGGCCTCCACCTCCCCTTACAGCCAGCCTTTTAAATCACCATCTTTTATAACAACATGTATATCTCATTTAATGGATCCATCATTCAATGCAGGTAACACTTATTAAACCCAACACATGCCTATTACAATCTACACTTGCTTTTCTATCATTAGCCTCACGCATTTATCAATTTCTTCATCCACAATACAATCTTTCCACTCTAAAGTAAAAATGTCAAAATCAAAGCCTTTCTAAAACTCCCTTCCTCTAGTGAAAGTAAAATCTACGGACTAAGGATACATTTATTTAGACTGAGAATATGCTCTATAGAATTGATGACGATCATTGCGACAGGATTTTAATCTTATTTCAGCACTCATAATTCTTTCGACGAGTCTATGTGAGAAAGGCTGCCAGCGTCAATGGGAACAATATTGTGCGAAGTACTGGTAAAACGTTATCCCCCTGGCCTCCACCTCCCCTTACAGCCAGCCCTTTAAATCACCATCTTTTATAACAACATGGGTATCTCATTTAATGCATACTTCAGTCAATGCAGGTAACACTTATTAAGCCCAACACATGCCTATTACAATCTTCCACAAGCTTTTCTGTCATTAGCCTCACGCATTTATCCATTTCTTCATCCACAGTACAATCTTTCCACTCTAAAGTAAAAATGTCAAAATCAAAACCTTCCTAAAACTCCCTTTCTCAGGTGAAAGTGAAATCTGCGGACTAAGGATACATTTGCTTAGACTGAGAATGTGCTCTATAGAATTGATGACGATTATTGCGACAATAATTAATCTTATCTCAGCACTCATAATTCTTTCGATGAGGCTATGTGAGAAAGGCTGCTAGTGTCAATGAGAACAATATTGTGCGAAGTACTGGTAAAACGTTCCCCCCCTGGCCTCCACCTCTCCTTACAGCCAGCCCTTTAAATCACCATCTTTTATAACCACATTGATATCTCATTTAATGGATCCGTCATTCACTGCAGGTAACACTTATTAAACCCAATATATGCCTATTACAATCTGGCACTAGCTTTTCTGTCATTAGCCTTACACCTTTATCAATTTCTTCAACAATACAATCTTTCCACTAAAAAGTAAAAATGTTGAAAACCAAAACCTTTCTCAAACACCCTTCCTCAGATGAAAGTAAAATCTGCCGACTAAGGACACATTTGCTTAGACTGAGAACATGCTCTATAGAATAAATGACGATTATTGCGACAGGATTTAATCTTATCTCAGCACTCATAATTCTTTCCACGAGGCTATGTGAGAAAGGCTGCCAGTGTCAATGGGAACAATATTGTGCGAAGTACTGGTAAAACGTTCCCCCACCTGGCCTCCACCTCCCCTTACAGCCAGCCCTTTAAATCACCATCTTTTTTAACAACATGGATAACTTATTTAATGGATCCTTCATTCAATGCAGGTAACACTTATTAACACATGCCTATTACAACCTTCACAAGCTTTTCTGTCATTAGCCTTACACCTTTATCAATTTCTTCAACAATACAATCTTTCCACTAAAAAGTAAAAATGTTGAAAACCAAAACCTTTCTCAAACACCCTTCCTCAGATGAAAGTAAAATCTGCCGACTAAGGACACATTTGCTTAGACTGAGAACATGCTCTATGGAATAAATGACGATTATTGCGACAGGATTTAATCTTATCTCAGCACTCATAATTCTTTCCACGAGGCTATGTGAGAAAGGCTGCCAGTGTCAATGTGAACAATATTGTGCGAAGTACTGGTAGGAAGTTATCCCCCTGGCCTCCACCTCCCCCTACAGCCAGCCCTTTAAATCACCATCTTTTATAACAACATGGATAACTCATTTAATGGATCCTTCATTCAATGCAGGTAACACTTATTAACACATGCCTATTACAATCTTCACAAGCTTTTCTGTCATTAGCCTTACAAATTTATCAATTTCTTCATCCACAATACAATCTTTCCACTCTAAAGTAAAAATGTCAAAATCAAAACCCAACTGCCTCTGTGTTGCTGTCTCTCGGTTTTCATATCTATAGAAATCCACAGGCTCCATTAGTTACATTCAAGTAATGTTCAAGTCGGCGTTAAAACACCAAGAAAACAAACACATCTATTATCACAAATAAATCCGGTATCGGGACTACCACCGTCTCTACCAACTCAACCATCGAACCAACCTTCTCTATTATTGTAATCATCAACATCATCATCAAAGCAATTATTAAAAAACATTAAAAACTCCATAGCTTTGTGTTAGGTTATAGCAAACTCTTGAAGAGTTCAGGAATACATCTTTTTCCATTCAAATCCGTTACCTTTCTTTGATAAATCTGAAAATCTTTCACACCATTCCCAAATCAAAACATTTTCTTTGTCTACAGAGATATTTTAATATCAATTCGATCGATGATGTAATCATCAACATCATCAAAGAAATAATTATAAAACATTAAAACCTCCATAGCTTTGTGTTAAGTTATAGTAAACTCTTGAAGAGTTCAGGAAAACATCTTTTTCCATTCAAATCAGTTATTTTTCTTTGGTAAATCTGAAAATCTTTCAAACCATTCCCAAATCAAAACTTTTTCTTTGACTATAGTGATATTTTAATATCAATTCGGTCGATAGCCTACAGAACTTGAGACATGGGTTAGCTGGTTTGATTCCCCTACTCGGCCATTTCTTTCTGAGGTTTGATGATAATTTTTGCGACAGGATTGATTCTTTGGTAGCCTCTTAAAAGCGCTTTTGATAATAGTCATGTTGAAAAGGAGGCATTAACATCTGGAAAATATTGAGCAAAGGACTGGTTACTGGAACTTTAGTAAAGTATGGGTAGGTGCACTGGCCGCCACGATATAATTGAAATATTGTTGAAAACGGTGGTAAACACATGCTATCAATCCATCAAGTCAGTCATTTTCTTTACAAAGTGTTACAATTGCTTCTCCCATAGAATAATCCTCAAGAAAGAAAGTGCAAAGTTTAAATTCAAATAATTACTCTCTCTCTCAGTATCAGTCAGCCGATTGCTTAAAACCCAAAGTTCTAATTTCCTTTTTAGGATTAAGTTCATAGCGACAGATTTCAATATTCTCTCCTCATATCAATGTTTCAAATGATAACTTTCGTTTTCGTTGACATGGCTTTAACATCTGATGAAGTGCAAGAAACTTCATCAGCATAATTCTAAGCTTAGTTGCTCACCTCATGACAAACGACGGCTGTAAATAGGCGTTCACAGGTTCGATTCCCAAGCTGTTGCAATTTTTATCCGAGGGTTGATGAGTCATTGCGACATGATATATTACTTTCTCGTCACTAACAGTTTTTTTTTTCCAAAAAACAATTATGTAGAAAGGGATCCATTGGTTTGGAATAATGTGCAAAGGTACTGGTAAATAAAATACCGACACAGCTTCGATAGATGCAAATGACGCCCTGATATATCTGATATATAGCCTCTCAAAAGCACTTTTGATAATAGTTATTTTGAAAAGGAGTAACTTGCATCTGGAAAATATCGTACAAAGGACTGGTTACCTTCAGTAAAAGTATAGGTAGGTGCACTGGCCGCCGCGATATAATTGAAATATTGTTGAAAACGGTGTTAAACCACATGCAATCAAGCAATCAATCAATCAACCAATTCAGTTCCCCTTCTTTTATTTACCTGAAATACTTCACAGCATTTTCAAATCAACACATTGTCTTCACCTTCCAAAGATTCTTAAAAAGGTATTCGGTCCGCATTGCCCGGAGCTTGAGGCATGGCTTGGCTGGTTTGTATCCCCTGCTCGGTCATTTCTTTCCGAGAGTTGATAATACTCACTGTGGTAGCATTAATTTTTCTGAGCAGCAGTTTTGACTATAATTATGTGGAAAAGCAGTCAATGGCTTGGGAAGAATATCGTGAGAAGGACTAGTTACTGAAACTACAGGAACGCATAGGCAAGAGTACTGGCCGCCGCAATGTAAGTCGAATATCGTTGAAAACGGTGTTAAACACATATACTCTACAATCACTCAATCGATTGTCAAAGACTAGTTCGATACCTCAGTCGTTTATCCGTAGCTCTAGAGATAAGGGGGTCGCCAATCCCTAGTTCGCAAGATTTGTTCCCATACTTCATTAAATTGCAAGTCTTCTGTCTTAGTGCTGTTCATTATTTTAACGATAATTACGCGGAAAAGAGGCCGACGGCTAAAAATTAACTCATATTTACTTTCAGAGCACTTTTTAACGCATGCCTATTAAAATAGCACCAAACATAAATTTGTCTTTTCTGTCATTAATCTTTCCAAACTTAACAATTTCTTCATCCACAGTGCAACCCTGCTACTATAAGGTAAAAAGGTCGAAATCAAAAGCGCTTTCCAACTTTCCATTTAACAAGCTCTCTCTCTCTCTCTCTCTGTCTGGTGAATGTTTTGATGTTTATGACGTTGAGCATGTAAGACAGCAGCCAGTGGATACAATATTATGATGAGCACTAGATAAAGAAAACCATAAAAGATTCGAGAACAGGGAGCCGCTAGTTCGATTTCCAGCTCGGTCGAATTTCTCTGAGAATTGCTTACAGTCATTGCGATATGATTCATTCATTTCTCAACCTTTATCATTATTTCGACGATTCTTATGATGGAAAGTAGTCAGTGCCTAGGAAAGAATATTGTGCGGAATACTGGTAAAAGTAATTCCAGGAGAGAAGTTCACGGGCCGCCGCAATATGAACTGAAATAATTTTGTAAACGACGTTTTAACACTCTTCAATCAATACTGCATACTTATAGCATTGAGAATCTTACGTTCATTTTTATGACTTATTTTCAATAGATAGATGCTTTAGATCATAAAATGGGAACCTTGGCTTTTTCGGCATTCATTAGGTAAATAGCTGAGGTTGATACGGGATTCAAATTGGTCGTATATAGAAATGTACAGGGTGATTACATAATCTTGTAAGATCTTGCCAGGATGTCTCAAATGTGCTAGTAACACCATAACATTTCACTCTAATATATTCGAAGGATAATATAGTTAGATTACACTTAAAATTACGGACTGAAGGAGCATCATATCGAATGAGAAACGATCATTCATGCAGACTGAGGAAGATATGAAGGAAAAAAGCTAATTTATTGTAGGAAGTACATTTTTGGAGGAAAAAGATGGACATCGTGGTCAGAGAAAACAGTCTTTATAGATAGATAGATAGATAGATAGATAGATAGATAGATAAAATAAAAGGAAAAAAAGCGAAAGAGATTGATAGGATGGAGAGACAAGAGTAAAGTTTGCAGGAAGGAAAGAGAAATAAAGAGAGACAGAGAACGTAACAGAATAGGGAGTGATAGGAAAATGAGACAGATGGTGGAATAGCGGAAGAGACAGAAAGCAACAGAGAGAGAGAGAGACTGTGTGAAAGTAGGCAGTGAGATACAGGTAGGAAGAGGAGAGAAATAAAAGAAGAGAAGGAAGAGAAATGGGAAGGGATAGTGATATGAAGAGCGAGAGAAAGACAGAGACAGAAAGCGAGACAGACAGACAGAGAAACAGCGAGAGACTGAGCGTGGAAAACAGTGTTGAGAGAAAGATAAAATGAGAGACAGAGAGTAAGAAAAAAGAGTTCGGAAGGCAGTAGACAGAGGGCGAGAGACAAAGAGAGAAAGAGAAGCAATAGAGATACACAAAATTAAATGGAGACAGGTGAAGAAAGACAGAAATTGCAAAAAGATAGATAGAAATAGATAAAGAAAAGGAGAAGAGATAGTGTGTGTGGGATGACAGAAATGAGGGCGAATACATTATTTCAGACCGTTCAGACTAAGGATTAAGATTATAAACAAGACGTTGAGGCCAAAGACTTATCGGTGAAACAACAAGGGCATAGCTTTATCGTTGGAACGTACATTCAATTAAGTTAATAATTTGAAGGAAGCAGAATAAACAAGCTAGTTGACTGGGGCTGAATTAAGGGTGAGTGCATAGTTGTAAATACTGAGGATATATCTGTCCAACTGATAGACGATATTACACACCATGGATACAGGCATACGGCATTGGTTTGAAATAATAGAAGGGACATTGTTACAGGATTGGAAGGAACATCAAACTGAGAATGTCTTTCACTGTCTGAGAGGAAGTACAAGGAACCAAGAGAACATCTTTTCGACTGACGTTGCAGACCAACAGGTAGGGAGTAAAATCTCTGGAAGGGCATAGGTTTATAGCTTACTGATACATCTCAACAAGGCTACCATCTCGATTCCTAAAATACCATAACGCAAACTGTTGCAGTAACATCTCACCAAGGCTTCCATCTCCATTCCTAAAATAACATAACGAAAGCTGTTGCAGTAACCAATGGACATCTTCGAACTGTTGGTACATCAAGAAGGCAAAGGAATTGAAAACGGGTGAATCTTAAGACAGAACACAGTTTCAGGGCCTTATGGTGTATCCGAGGGACTCATAGACTGGGGTGTTCAGTTGCTAACTTGGGTTCAATGCGCTGACTAATGTTGTAAGACTGGAAGACAAGATAAATTTGGGATTCTCTCTGAAATTACTCTTACAGATTTTAAGTACATGTCAGGAAAAAAGTGTATGGGCAAAACTCTGCAAACAATACCACGAATGTGAGGCAGTGGTTTAGGGCCTGGGTGTACATTCAACTGAGTATAGAACAATTTCAATGTCTACGAGGATATGAAATAGATTGGGGAAACATTCCACGAACTGAGGATATAATCTCAGGGCCCAATATGCTTGCAACGGCCTGCTGGTTGGTTTCAGGCGTTGTGAGTATGAAGTCGCCGACTGGGGGTACTGGCTTAAGAACTTGTGCAGTCAAAGAAAGCTAGAAATACAGTTTTAAGGCCTACTGACAAGCAATTTCAAGCAGTTACAGCTAAAGCTATAAACTCAAACAAAAAGAAATATTTCTCGGACTTAATGTACAACACTTCGACTAAAGGTTAATCGAACAAACTGAAGGGGGTAACGCATGGCATTTCCTTAAATTGAAAATAAAATCAAATTTCTAGACATTTGCATTTCACAGACCAACGATACATCTTACAGAAACACACATACAAGGGACCAAAAAATGGCTAGAAGTGGTTAATCATATCGAATAATTTCCAGAGGTAAGTTTTATCTCGGTGACTAACAGTAAACATGAATAAAGTACAGAAACAAGGAACTGGTTGATTTTCAAGCGGTTGTCGACTCGGATCAAGGAAAGCAGCAAGAGCCAATGGGAACAATATTGTGCGAAGTACTGGTAAAAGAAGGCACTGATCTCCCTCTAAATAGCTTATAACTTTTTTTTAAATTGAATCCAAAACTGTCCAGAAAATATCCATACTCTTGAAATTATCTTCTGCAAATTCTAAACACGTGGCTATCAAAATCTAGTGCTCACAAATTTTGTAATTTCCATCATAGTTCATTACTAACAGTTACAATGTCTTTTTGCACATAACAACCCCCCAGGAATAAATAAATACACACTGGAAATGTATCTCCCCAAGTGAAATTAAAATCTGTGGACTAAGCATATATTTGCTTAGACTGAGAAAATGCTATATAGAATTGATGACGATTATTGCAACAGGATTTAATCTTATCTCAGCACTCATAGTTCTTTCGACAAGGCTATGTGAGAAAGGCTGCCAGTGTCAATGGGAACAATATTGTGTGAAGTACTGGTAAAACGTTATCCCCCTGGCCTCCACCTCCCCTTACAGCCAGCCCTTTAAATCACCATCTTTTATAACAAAATGGATATCTCATTTAATGGATCCGTCATTCACTGCAGGTAACACTTGTTAAACCCAATACATGCCTATTACAATCTAGCACTTGCTTTTCTATCATTAGTCTTACACATTTATCAATTTCTTCATCCACAATATAATCTTTCCACTCTAAAGTAAAAATGTCAAAATAAAAGCCTTTCTCAAACTCCCTTCCTCAAGTGACTAAGGATACATTTATTTAGACTGAGAATATGCTCAATAGAATTGATGACGATTATTGCGACAGGATTTTAATCTTATCTTAGCACTCATAATTCTTTCCACGAGGCTATGTGAGAAAGGCTGCCAGTGTCAATGGGAACAATATTGTGCGAAGTACTGGTAAAACGTTTTCCCCCTGGCCTCCACCTCCCCTTACAGTCAGCCCTTTAAATCACCATCTTTTATAACAATATGGGTATCTCATTTAATGCATACTTCAGTCAATGCAGGTAACACTTATTAAACCCAACACATGCCTATTACAATCTCCACAAGCTTTTCTGTCATTAGCCTCACGCATTTATCAATTTCTTCATCCAAAATACAATCTTTCCACTCTAAAGTAAAAATGTCAAAATCAAAACCTTCCTAAAACTCCCTTTTTCAGGTGAAAGTAAAATCTGCGGACTAAGGATACATTTGCTTAGACTGAGAATGTGCTCCATAGAATTGATGACGATTATTGCGATTGGATTTAATCTTATCCAAGCACTCATAGTTCTTTCCACGAGGCTATGTGAGAAAGGCTGCCAGTGTCAATGGGAACAATATTGTGTGAAGTACTGGTAAAACGTTATCCCCCTGGCCTCCACCTCCCCTTACAGCCAGCCTTTTAAATCACCATCTTTTATAACAACATGTATATCTCATTTAATGGATCCATCATTCAATGCAGGTAACACTTATTAAACCCAACACATGCCTATTACAATCTACACTTGCTTTTCTATCATTAGCCTCACGCATTTATCAATTTCTTCATCCACAATACAATCTTTCCACTCTAAAGTAAAAATGTCAAAATCAAAGCCTTTCTAAACCTCCCTTCCTCTAGTGAAAGTAAAATCTACGGACTAAGGATACATTTATTTAGACTGAGAATATGCTCTATAGAATTGATGACGATCATTGCGACAGGATTTTAATCTTATTTCAGCACTCATAATTCTTTCGACGAGTCTATGTGAGAAAGGCTGCCAGCGTCAATGGGAACAATATTGTGCGAAGTACTGGTAAAACGTTATCCCCCTGGCCTCCACCTCCCCTTACAGCCAGCCCTTTAAATCACCATCTTTTATAACAACATGGGTATCTCATTTAATGCATACTTCAGTCAATGCAGGTAACACTTATTAAGCCCAACACATGCCTATTACAATCTTCCACAAGCTTTTCTGTCATTAGCCTCACGCATTTATCCATTTCTTCATCCACAGTACAATCTTTCCACTCTAAAGTAAAAATGTCAAAATCAAAACCTTTCTAAAACTCCCTTTCTCAGGTGAAAGTGAAATCTGCGGACTAAGGATACATTTGCTTAGACTGAGAATGTGCTCTATAGAATTGATGACGATTATTGCGACAATAATTAATCTTATCTCAGCACTCATAATTCTTTCGATGAGGCTATGTGAGAAAGGCTGCTAGTGTCAATGAGAACAATATTGTGCGAAGTACTGGTAAAACGTTCCCCCCCTGGCCTCCACCTCTCCTTACAGCCAGCCCTTTAAATCACCATCTTTTATAACCACATTGATATCTCATTTAATGGATCCGTCATTCACTGCAGGTAACACTTATTAAACCCAATATATGCCTATTACAATCTGGCACTAGCTTTTCTGTCATTAGCCTTACACCTTTATCAATTTCTTCAACAATACAATCTTTCCACTAAAAAGTAAAAATGTTGAAAACCAAAACCTTTCTCAAACACCCTTCCTCAGATGAAAGTAAAATCTGCCGACTAAGGACACATTTGCTTAGACTGAGAACATGCTCTATAGAATAAATGACGATTATTGCGACAGGATTTAATCTTATCTCAGCACTCATAATTCTTTCCACGAGGCTATGTGAGAAAGGCTGCCAGTGTCAATGGGAACAATATTGTGCGAAGTACTGGTAAAACGTTCCCCCACCTGGCCTCCACCTCCCCTTACAGCCAGCCCTTTAAATCACCATCTTTTTTAACAACATGGATAACTCATTTAATGGATCCTTCATTCAATGCAGGTAACACTTATTAACACATGCCTATTACAACCTTCACAAGCTTTTCTGTCATTAGCCTTACACCTTTATCAATTTCTTCAACAATACAATCTTTCCACTAAAAAGTAAAAATGTTGAAAACCAAAACCTTTCTCAAACACCCTTCCTCAGATGAAAGTAAAATCTGCCGACTAAGGACACATTTGCTTAGACTGAGAACATGCTCTATGGAATAAATGACGATTATTGCGACAGGATTTAATCTTATCTCAGCACTCATAATTCTTTCCACGAGGCTATGTGAGAAAGGCTGCCAGTGTCAATGTGAACAATATTGTGCGAAGTACTGGTAGGAAGTTATCCCCCTGGCCTCCACCTCCCCCTACAGCCAGCCCTTTAAATCACCATCTTTTATAACAACATGGATAACTCATTTAATGGATCCTTCATTCAATGCAGGTAACACTTATTAACACATGCCTATTACAATCTTCACAAGCTTTTCTGTCATTAGCCTTACAAATTTATCAATTTCTTCATCCACAATACAATCTTTCCACTCTAAAGTAAAAATGTCAAAATCAAAACCCAACTGCCTCTGTGTTGCTGTCTCTCGGTTTTCATATCTATAGAAATCCACAGGCTCCATTAGTTACATTCAAGTAATGTTCAAGTCGGCGTTAAAACACCAAGAAAACAAACACATCTATTATCACAAATAAATCCGGTATCGGGACTACCACCGTCTCTACCAACTCAACCATCGAACCAACCTTCTCTATTATTGTAATCATCAACATCATCATCAAAGCAATTATTAAAAAACATTAAAAACTCCATAGCTTTGTGTTAGGTTATAGCAAACTCTTGAAGAGTTCAGGAATACATCTTTTTCCATTCAAATCCGTTACCTTTCTTTGATAAATCTGAAAATCTTTCACACCATTCCCAAATCAAAACATTTTCTTTGTCTACAGAGATATTTTAATATCAATTCGATCGATGATGTAATCATCAACATCATCAAAGAAATAATTATAAAACATTAAAACCTCCATAGCTTTGTGTTAAGTTATAGTAAACTCTTGAAGAGTTCAGGAAAACATCTTTTTCCATTCAAATCAGTTATTTTTCTTTGGTAAATCTGAAAATCTTTCAAACCATTCCCAAATCAAAACTTTTTCTTTGACTATAGTGATATTTTAATATCAATTCGGTCGATAGCCTACAGAACTTGAGACATGGGTTAGCTGGTTTGATTCCCCTACTCGGCCATTTCTTTCTGAGGTTTGATGATAATTTTTGCGACAGGATTGATTCTTTGGTAGCCTCTTAAAAGCGCTTTTGATAATAGTCATGTTGAAAAGGAGGCATTAACATCTGGAAAATATTGAGCAAAGGACTGGTTACTGGAACTTTAGTAAAGTATGGGTAGGTGCACTGGCCGCCACGATATAATTGAAATATTGTTGAAAACGGTGGTAAACACATGCTATCAATCCATCAAGTCAGTCATTTTCTTTACAAAGTGTTACAATTGCTTCTCCCATAGAATAATCCTCAAGAAAGAAAGTGCAAAGTTTAAATTCAAATAATTACTCTCTCTCTCAGTATCAGTCAGCCGATTGCTTAAAACCCAAAGTTCTAATTTCCTTTTTAGGATTAAGTTCATAGCGACAGATTTCAATATTCTCTCCTCATATCAATGTTTCAAATGATAACTTTCGTTTTCGTTGACATGGCTTTAACATCTGATGAAGTGCAAGAAACTTCATCAGCATAATTCTAAGCTTAGTTGCTCACCTCATGACAAACGACGGCTGTAAATAGGCGTTCACAGGTTCGATTCCCAAGCTGTTGCAATTTTTATCCGAGGGTTGATGAGTCATTGCGACATGATATATTACTTTCTCGTCACTAACAGTTTTTTTTTCCAAAAAACAATTATGTAGAAAGGGATCCATTGGTTTGGAATAATGTGCAAAGGTACTGGTAAATAAAATACCGACACAGCTTCGATAGATGCAAATGACGCCCTGATATATCTGATATATAGCCTCTCAAAAGCACTTTTGATAATAGTTATTTTGAAAAGGAGTAACTTGCATCTGGAAAATATCGTACAAAGGACTGGTTACCTTCAGTAAAAGTATAGGTAGGTGCACTGGCCGCCGCGATATAATTGAAATATTGTTGAAAACGGTGTTAAACCACATGCAATCAAGCAATCAATCAATCAACCAATTCAGTTCCCCTTCTTTTATTTACCTGAAATACTTCACAGCATTTTCAAATCAACACATTGTCTTCACCTTCCAAAGATTCTTAAAAAGGTATTCGGTCCGCATTGCCCGGAGCTTGAGGCATGGCTTGGCTGGTTTGTATCCCCTGCTCGGTCATTTCTTTCCGAGAGTTGATAATACTCACTGTGGTAGCATTAATTTTTCTGAGCAGCAGTTTTGACTATAATTATGTGGAAAAGCAGTCAATGGCTTGGGAAGAATATCGTGAGAAGGACTAGTTACTGAAACTACAGGAACGCATAGGCAAGAGTACTGGCCGCCGCAATGTAAGTCGAATATCGTTGAAAACGGTGTTAAACACATATACTCTACAATCACTCAATCGATTGTCAAAGACTAGTTCGATACCTCAGTCGTTTATCCGTAGCTCTAGAGATAAGGGGGTCGCCAATCCCTAGTTCGCAAGATTTGTTCCCATACTTCATTAAATTGCAAGTCTTCTGTCTTAGTGCTGTTCATTATTTTAACGATAATTACGCGGAAAAGAGGCCGACGGCTAAAAATTAACTCATATTTACTTTCAGAGCACTTTTTAACGCATGCCTATTAAAATAGCACCAAACATAAATTTGTCTTTTCTGTCATTAATCTTTCCAAACTTAACAATTTCTTCATCCACAGTGCAACCCTGCTACTATAAGGTAAAAAGGTCGAAATCAAAAGCGCTTTCCAACTTTCCATTTAACAAGCTCTCTCTCTCTCTCTCTCTGTCTGGTGAATGTTTTGATGTTTATGACGTTGAGCATGTAAGACAGCAGCCAGTGGATACAATATTATGATGAGCACTAGATAAAGAAAACCATAAAAGATTCGAGAACAGGGAGCCGCTAGTTCGATTTCCAGCTCGGTCGAATTTCTCTGAGAATTGCTTACAGTCATTGCGATATGATTCATTCATTTCTGAACCTTTATCATTATTTCGACGATTCTTATGATGGAAAGTAGTCAGTGCCTTGGAAAGAATATTGTGCGGAATACTGGTAAAAGTAATTCCAGGAGAGAAGTTCACGGGCCGCCGCAATATGAACTGAAATAATTTTGTAAACGACGTTTTAACACTCTTCAATCAATACTGCATACTTATAGCATTGAGAATCTTACGTTCATTTTTATGACTTATTTTCAATAGATAGATGCTTTAGATCATAAAATGGGAACCTTGGCTTTTTCGGCATTCATTAGGTAAATAGCTGAGGTTGATACGGGATTCAAATTGGTCGTATATAGAAATGTACAGGGTGATTACATAATCTTGTAAGATCTTGCCAGGATGTCTCAAATGTGCTAGTAACACCATAACATTTCACTCTAATATATTCGAAGGATAATATAGTTAGATTACACTTAAAATTACGGACTGAAGGAGCATCATATCGAATGAGAAACGATAATTCATGCAGACTGAGGAAGATATGAAGGAAAAAAGCTAATTTATTGTAGGAAGTACATTTTTGGAGGAAAAAGATGGACATCGTGGTCAGAGAAAACAGTCTTTATAGATAGATAGATAGATAGATAGATAGATAAAATAAAAGGAAAAAAAGCGAAAGAGATTGATAGGATGGAGAGACAAGAGTAAAGTTTGCAGGAAGGAAAGAGAAATAAAGAGAGACAGAGAACGTAACAGAATAGGGAGTGATAGGAAAATGAGACAGATTGTGGAATAGCGGAAGAGACAGAAAGCAACAGAGAGAGAGAGAGACTGTGTGAAAGTAGGCAGTGAGATACAGGTAGGAAGAGGAGAGAAATAAAAGAAGAGAAGGAAGAGAAATGGGAAGGGATAGTGATATGAAGAGCGAGAGAAAGACAGAGACAGAAAGCGAGACAGACAGACAGAGAAACAGCGAGAGACTGAGCGTGGAAAACAGTGTTGAGAGAAAGATAAAATGAGAGACAGAGAGTAAGAAAAAAGAGTTCGGAAGGCAGTAGACAGAGGGCGAGAGACAAAGAGAGAAAGAGAAGCAATAGAGATACACAAAATTAAATGGAGACAGGTGAAGAAAGACAGAAATTGCAAAAAGATAGATAGAAATAGATAAAGAAAAGGAGAAGAGATAGTGTGTGTGGGATGACAGAAATGAGGGCGAATACATTATTTCAGACCGTTCAGACTAAGGATTAAGATTATAAACAAGACGTTGAGGCCAAAGACTTATCGGTGAAACAACAAGGGCATAGCTTTATCGTTGGAACGTACATTCAATTAAGTTAATAATTTGAAGGAAGCAGAATAAACAAGCTAGTTAACTGGGGCTGAATTAAGGGTGAGTGCATAGTTGTAAATACTGAGGATATATCTGTCCAACTGATAGACGATATTACACACCATGGATACAGGCATACGGCATTGGTTTGAAATAATAGAAGGGACATTGTTACAGGATTGGAAGGAACATCAAACTGAGAATGTCTTTCACTGTCTGAGAGGAAGTACAAGGAACCAAGAGAACATCTTTTCGACTGACGTTGCAGACCAACAGGTAGGGAGTAAAATCTCTGGAAGGGCATAGGTTTATAGCTTACTGATACATCTCAACAAGGCTACCATCTCGATTCCTAAAATACCATAACGCAAACTGTTGCAGTAACATCTCACCAAGGCTTCCATCTCTATTCCTAAAATAACATAACGAAAGCTGTTGCAGTAACCAATGGACATCTTCGAACTGTTGGTACATCAAGAAGGCAAAGGAATTGAAAACGGGTGAATCTTAAGACAGAACACAGTTTCAGGGCCTTATGGTGTATCCGAGGGACTCATAGACTGGGGTGTTCAGTTGCTAACTTGGGTTCAATGCGCTGACTAATGTTGTAAGACTGGAAGACAAGATAAATTTGGGATTCTCTCTGAAATTACTCTTACAGATTTTAAGTACATGTCAGGAAAAAAGTGTATGGGCAAAACTCTGCAAACAATACCACGAATGTGAGGCAGTGGTTTAGGGCCTGGGTGTACATTCAACTGAGTATAGAACAATTTCAATGTCTACGAGGATATGAAATAGATTGGGGAAACATTCCACGAACTGAGGATATAATCTCAGGGCCCAATATGCTTGCAACGGCCTGCTGGTTGGTTTCAGGCGTTGTGAGTATGAAGTCGCCGACTGGGGGTACTGGCTTAAGAACTTGTGCAGTCAAAGAAAGCTAGAAATACAGTTTTAAGGCCTACTGACAAGCAATTTCAAGCAGTTACAGCTAAAGCTATAAACTCAAACAAAAAGAAATATTTCTCGGACTTAATGTACAACACTTCGACTAAAGGTTAATCGAACAAACTGAAGGGGGTAACGCATGGCATTTCCTTAAATTGAAAATAAAATCAAATTTCTAGACATTTGCATTTCACAGACCAACGATACATCTTACAGAAACACACATACAAGGGACCAAAAAATGGCTAGAAGTGGTTAATCATATCGAATAATTTCCAGAGGTAAGTTTTATCTCGGTGACTAACAGTAAACATGAATAAAGTACAGAAACAAGGAACTGGTTGATTTTCAAGCGGTTGTCGACTCGGATCAAGGAAAGCAGCAAGAGCCAATGGGAACAATATTGTGCGAAGTACTGGTAAAAGAAGGCACTGATCTCCCTCTAAATAGCTTATAACTTTTTTTTTAATTGAATCCAAAACTGTCCAGAAAATATCCATACTCTTGAAATTATCTTCTGCAAATTCTAAACACGTGGCTATCAAAATCTAGTGCTCACAAATTTTGTAATTTCCATCATAGTTCATTACTAACAGTTACAATGTCTTTTTGCACATAACAACCCCCCAGGAATAAATAAATACACACTGGAAATGTATCTCCCCAAGTGAAATTAAAATCTGTGGACTAAGCATATATTTGCTTAGACTGAGAAAATGCTATATAGAATTGATGACGATTATTGCAACAGGATTTAATCTTATCTCAGCACTCATAGTTCTTTCGACAAGGCTATGTGAGAAAGGCTGCCAGTGTCAATGGGAACAATATTGTGTGAAGTACTGGTAAAACGTTATCCCCCTGGCCTCCACCTCCCCTTACAGCCAGCCCTTTAAATCACCATCTTTTATAACAAAATGGATATCTCATTTAATGGATCCGTCATTCACTGCAGGTAACACTTGTTAAACCCAATACATGCCTATTACAATCTAGCACTTGCTTTTCTATCATTAGTCTTACACATTTATCAATTTCTTCATCCACAATATAATCTTTCCACTCTAAAGTAAAAATGTCAAAATAAAAGCCTTTCTCAAACTCCCTTCCTCAAGTGACTAAGGATACATTTATTTAGACTGAGAATATGCTCAATAGAATTGATGACGATTATTGCGACAGGATTTTAATCTTATCTTAGCACTCATAATTCTTTCCACGAGGCTATGTGAGAAAGGCTGCCAGTGTCAATGGGAACAATATTGTGCGAAGTACTGGTAAAACGTTTTCCCCCTGGCCTCCACCTCCCCTTACAGTCAGCCCTTTAAATCACCATCTTTTATAACAATATGGGTATCTCATTTAATGCATACTTCAGTCAATGCAGGTAACACTTATTAAACCCAACACATGCCTATTACAATCTCCACAAGCTTTTCTGTCATTAGCCTCACGCATTTATCAATTTCTTCATCCAAAATACAATCTTTCCACTCTAAAGTAAAAATGTCAAAATCAAAACCTTCCTAAAACTCCCTTTTTCAGGTGAAAGTAAAATCTGCGGACTAAGGATACATTTGCTTAGACTGAGAATGTGCTCCATAGAATTGATGACGATTATTGCAACAGGATTTAATCTTATCCAAGCACTCATAGTTCTTTCCACGAGGCTATGTGAGAAAGGCTGCCAGTGTCAATGGGAACAATATTGTGTGAAGTACTGGTAAAACGTTATCCCCCTGGCCTCCACCTCCCCTTACAGCCAGCCTTTTAAATCACCATCTTTTATAACAACATGTATATCTCATTTAATGGATCCATCATTCAATGCAGGTAACACTTATTAAACCCAACACATGCCTATTACAATCTACACTTGCTTTTCTATCATTAGCCTCACGCATTTATCAATTTCTTCATCCACAATACAATCTTTCCACTCTAAAGTAAAAATGTCAAAATCAAAGCCTTTCTAAAACTCCCTTCCTCTAGTGAAAGTAAAATCTACGGACTAAGGATACATTTATTTAGACTGAGAATATGCTCTATAGAATTGATGACGATCATTGCGACAGGATTTTAATCTTATTTCAGCACTCATAATTCTTTCGACGAGTCTATGTGAGAAAGGCTGCCAGCGTCAATGGGAACAATATTGTGCGAAGTACTGGTAAAACGTTATCCCCCTGGCCTCCACCTCCCCTTACAGCCAGCCCTTTAAATCACCATCTTTTATAACAACATGGGTATCTCATTTAATGCATACTTCAGTCAATGCAGGTAACACTTATTAAGCCCAACACATGCCTATTACAATCTTCCACAAGCTTTTCTGTCATTAGCCTCACGCATTTATCCATTTCTTCATCCACAGTACAATCTTTCCACTCTAAAGTAAAAATGTCAAAATCAAAACCTTCCTAAAACTCCCTTTCTCAGGTGAAAGTGAAATCTGCGGACTAAGGATACATTTGCTTAGACTGAGAATGTGCTCTATAGAATTGATGACGATTATTGCGACAATAATTAATCTTATCTCAGCACTCATAATTCTTTCGATGAGGCTATGTGAGAAAGGCTGCTAGTGTCAATGAGAACAATATTGTGCGAAGTACTGGTAAAACGTTCCCCCCCTGGCCTCCACCTCTCCTTACAGCCAGCCCTTTAAATCACCATCTTTTATAACCACATTGATATCTCATTTAATGGATCCGTCATTCACTGCAGGTAACACTTATTAAACCCAATATATGCCTATTACAATCTGGCACTAGCTTTTCTGTCATTAGCCTTACACCTTTATCAATTTCTTCAACAATACAATCTTTCCACTAAAAAGTAAAAATGTTGAAAACCAAAACCTTTCTCAAACACCCTTCCTCAGATGAAAGTAAAATCTGCCGACTAAGGACACATTTGCTTAGACTGAGAACATGCTCTATAGAATAAATGACGATTATTGCGACAGGATTTAATCTTATCTCAGCACTCATAATTCTTTCCACGAGGCTATGTGAGAAAGGCTGCCAGTGTCAATGGGAACAATATTGTGCGAAGTACTGGTAAAACGTTCCCCCACCTGGCCTCCACCTCCCCTTACAGCCAGCCCTTTAAATCACCATCTTTTTTAACAACATGGATAACTTATTTAATGGATCCTTCATTCAATGCAGGTAACACTTATTAACACATGCCTATTACAACCTTCACAAGCTTTTCTGTCATTAGCCTTACACCTTTATCAATTTCTTCAACAATACAATCTTTCCACTAAAAAGTAAAAATGTTGAAAACCAAAACCTTTCTCAAACACCCTTCCTCAGATGAAAGTAAAATCTGCCGACTAAGGACACATTTGCTTAGACTGAGAACATGCTCTATGGAATAAATGACGATTATTGCGACAGGATTTAATCTTATCTCAGCACTCATAATTCTTTCCACGAGGCTATGTGAGAAAGGCTGCCAGTGTCAATGGGAACAATATTGTGCGAAGTACTGGTAGGAAGTTATCCCCCTGGCCTCCACCTCCCCCTACAGCCAGCCCTTTAAATCACCATCTTTTATAACAACATGGATAACTCATTTAATGGATCCTTCATTCAATGCAGGTAACACTTATTAACACATGCCTATTACAATCTTCACAAGCTTTTCTGTCATTAGCCTTACAAATTTATCAATTTCTTCATCCACAATACAATCTTTCCACTCTAAAGTAAAAATGTCAAAATCAAAACCCAACTGCCTCTGTGTTGCTGTCTCTCGGTTTTCATATCTATAGAAATCCACAGGCTCCATTAGTTACATTCAAGTAATGTTCAAGTCGGCGTTAAAACACCAAGAAAACAAACACATCTATTATCACAAATAAATCCGGTATCGGGACTACCACCGTCTCTACCAACTCAACCATCGAACCAACCTTCTCTATTATTGTAATCATCAACATCATCATCAAAGCAATTATTAAAAAACATTAAAAACTCCATAGCTTTGTGTTAGGTTATAGCAAACTCTTGAAGAGTTCAGGAATACATCTTTTTCCATTCAAATCCGTTACCTTTCTTTGATAAATCTGAAAATCTTTCACACCATTCCCAAATCAAAACATTTTCTTTGTCTACAGAGATATTTTAATATCAATTCGATCGATGATGTAATCATCAACATCATCAAAGAAATAATTATAAAACATTAAAACCTCCATAGCTTTGTGTTAAGTTATAGTAAACTCTTGAAGAGTTCAGGAAAACATCTTTTTCCATTCAAATCAGTTATTTTTCTTTGGTAAATCTGAAAATCTTTCAAACCATTCCCAAATCAAAACTTTTTCTTTGACTATAGTGATATTTTAATATCAATTCGGTCGATAGCCTACAGAACTTGAGACATGGGTTAGCTGGTTTGATTCCCCTACTCGGCCATTTCTTTCTGAGGTTTGATGATAATTTTTGCGACAGGATTGATTCTTTGGTAGCCTCTTAAAAGCGCTTTTGATAATAGTCATGTTGAAAAGGAGGCATTAACATCTGGAAAATATTGAGCAAAGGACTGGTTACTGGAACTTTAGTAAAGTATGGGTAGGTGCACTGGCCGCCACGATATAATTGAAATATTGTTGAAAACGGTGGTAAACACATGCTATCAATCCATCAAGTCAGTCATTTTCTTTACAAAGTGTTACAATTGCTTCTCCCATAGAATAATCCTCAAGAAAGAAAGTGCAAAGTTTAAATTCAAATAATTACTCTCTCTCTCAGTATCAGTCAGCCGATTGCTTAAAACCCAAAGTTCTAATTTCCTTTTTAGGATTAAGTTCATAGCGACAGATTTCAATATTCTCTCCTCATATCAATGTTTCAAATGATAACTTTCGTTTTCGTTGACATGGCTTTAACATCTGATGAAGTGCAAGAAACTTCATCAGCATAATTCTAAGCTTAGTTGCTCACCTCATGACAAACGACGGCTGTAAATAGGCGTTCACAGGTTCGATTCCCAAGCTGTTGCAATTTTTATCCGAGGGTTGATGAGTCATTGCGACATGATATATTACTTTCTCGTCACTAACAGTTTTTTTTTCCAAAAAACAATTATGTAGAAAGGGATCCATTGGTTTGGAATAATGTGCAAAGGTACTGGTAAATAAAATACCGACACAGCTTCGATAGATGCAAATGACGCCCTGATATATCTGATATATAGCCTCTCAAAAGCACTTTTGATAATAGTTATTTTGAAAAGGAGTAACTTGCATCTGGAAAATATCGTACAAAGGACTGGTTACCTTCAGTAAAAGTATAGGTAGGTGCACTGGCCGCCGCGATATAATTGAAATATTGTTGAAAACGGTGTTAAACCACATGCAATCAAGCAATCAATCAATCAACCAATTCAGTTCCCCTTCTTTTATTTACCTGAAATACTTCACAGCATTTTCAAATCAACACATTGTCTTCACCTTCCAAAGATTCTTAAAAAGGTATTCGGTCCGCATTGCCCGGAGCTTGAGGCATGGCTTGGCTGGTTTGTATCCCCTGCTCGGTCATTTCTTTCCGAGAGTTGATAATACTCACTGTGGTAGCATTAATTTTTCTGAGCAGCAGTTTTGACTATAATTATGTGGAAAAGCAGTCAATGGCTTGGGAAGAATATCGTGAGAAGGACTAGTTACTGAAACTACAGGAACGCATAGGCAAGAGTACTGGCCGCCGCAATGTAAGTCGAATATCGTTGAAAACGGTGTTAAACACATATACTCTACAATCACTCAATCGATTGTCAAAGACTAGTTCGATACCTCAGTCGTTTATCCGTAGCTCTAGAGATAAGGGGGTCGCCAATCCCTAGTTCGCAAGATTTGTTCCCATACTTCATTAAATTGCAAGTCTTCTGTCTTAGTGCTGTTCATTATTTTAACGATAATTACGCGGAAAAGAGGCCGACGGCTAAAAATTAACTCATATTACTTTCAGAGCACTTTTTAACGCATGCCTATTAAAATAGCACCAAACATAAATTTGTCTTTTCTGTCATTAATCTTTCCAAACTTAACAATTTCTTCATCCACAGTGCAACCCTGCTACTATAAGGTAAAAAGGTCGAAATCAAAAGCGCTTTCCAACTTTCCATTTAACAAGCTCTCTCTCTCTCTCTCTCTGTCTGGTGAATGTTTTGATGTTTATGACGTTGAGCATGTAAGACAGCAGCCAGTGGATACAATATTATGATGAGCACTAGATAAAGAAAACCATAAAAGATTCGAGAACAGGGAGCCGCTAGTTCGATTTCCAGCTCGGTCGAATTTCTCTGAGAATTGCTTACAGTCATTGCGATATGATTCATTCATTTCTGAACCTTTATCATTATTTCGACGATTCTTATGATGGAAAGTAGTCAGTGCCTTGGAAAGAATATTGTGCGGAATACTGGTAAAAGTAATTCCAGGAGAGAAGTTCACGGGCCGCCGCAATATGAACTGAAATAATTTTGTAAACGACGTTTTAACACTCTTCAATCAATACTGCATACTTATAGCATTGAGAATCTTACGTTCATTTTTATGACTTATTTTCAATAGATAGATGCTTTAGATCATAAAATGGGAACCTTGGCTTTTTCGGCATTCATTAGGTAAATAGCTGAGGTTGATACGGGATTCAAATTGGTCGTATATAGAAATGTACAGGGTGATTACATAATCTTGTAAGATCTTGCCAGGATGTCTCAAATGTGCTAGTAACACCATAACATTTCACTCTAATATATTCGAAGGATAATATAGTTAGATTACACTTAAAATTACGGACTGAAGGAGCATCATATCGAATGAGAAACGATCATTCATGCAGACTGAGGAAGATATGAAGGAAAAAAGCTAATTTATTGTAGGAAGTACATTTTTGGAGGAAAAAGATGGACATCGTGGTCAGAGAAAACAGTCTTTATAGATAGATAGATAGATAGATAGATAGATAAAATAAAAGGAAAAAAAGCGAAAGAGATTGATAGGATGGAGAGACAAGAGTAAAGTTTGCAGGAAGGAAAGAGAAATAAAGAGAGACAGAGAACGTAACAGAATAGGGAGTGATAGGAAAATGAGACAGATTGTGGAATAGCGGAAGAGACAGAAAGCAACAGAGAGAGAGAGAGACTGTGTGAAAGTAGGCAGTGAGATACAGGTAGGAAGAGGAGAGAAATAAAAGAAGAGAAGGAAGAGAAATGGGAAGGGATAGTGATATGAAGAGCGAGAGAAAGACAGAGACAGAAAGCGAGACAGACAGACAGAGAAACAGCGAGAGACTGAGCGTGGAAAACAGTGTTGAGAGAAAGATAAAATGAGAGACAGAGAGTAAGAAAAAAGAGTTCGGAAGGCAGTAGACAGAGGGCGAGAGACAAAGAGAGAAAGAGAAGCAATAGAGATACACAAAATTAAATGGAGACAGGAGAAGAAAGACAGAAATTGCAAAAAGATAGATAGAAATAGATAAAGAAAAGGAGAAGAGATAGTGTGTGTGGGATGACAGAAATGAGGGCGAATACATTATTTCAGACCGTTCAGACTAAGGATTAAGATTATAAACAAGACGTTGAGGCCAAAGACTTATCGGTGAAACAACAAGGGCATAGCTTTATCGTTGGAACGTACATTCAATTAAGTTAATAATTTGAAGGAAGCAGAATAAACAAGCTAGTTAACTGGGGCTGAATTAAGGGTGAGTGCATAGTTGTAAATACTGAGGATATATCTGTCCAACTGATAGACGATATTACACACCATGGATACAGGCATACGGCATTGGTTTGAAATAATAGAAGGGACATTGTTACAGGATTGGAAGGAACATCAAACTGAGAATGTCTTTCACTGTATGAGAGGAAGTACAAGGAACCAAGAGAACATCTTTTCGACTGACGTTGCAGACCAACAGGTAGGGAGTAAAATCTCTGGAAGGGCATAGGTTTATAGCTTACTGATACATCTCAACAAGGCTACCATCTCGATTCCTAAAATACCATAACGCAAACTGTTGCAGTAACATCTCACCAAGGCTTCCATCTCCATTCCTAAAATAACATAACGAAAGCTGTTGCAGTAACCAATGGACATCTTCGAACTGTTGGTACATCAAGAAGGCAAAGGAATTGAAAACGGGTGAATCTTAAGACAGAACACAGTTTCAGGGCCTTATGGTGTATCCGAGGGACTCATAGACTGGGGTGTTCAGTTGCTAACTTGGGTTCAATGCGCTGACTAATGTTGTAAGACTGGAAGACAAGATAAATTTGGGATTCTCTCTGAAATTACTCTTACAGATTTTAAGTACATGTCAGGAAAAAAGTGTATGGGCAAAACTCTGCAAACAATACCACGAATGTGAGGCAGTGGTTTAGGGCCTGGGTGTACATTCAACTGAGTATAGAACAATTTCAATGTCTACGAGGATATGAAATAGATTGGGGAAACATTCCACGAACTGAGGATATAATCTCAGGGCCCAATATGCTTGCAACGGCCTGCTGGTTGGTTTCAGGCGTTGTGAGTATGAAGTCGCCGACTGGGGGTACTGGCTTAAGAACTTGTGCAGTCAAAGAAAGCTAGAAATACAGTTTTAAGGCCTACTGACAAGCAATTTCAAGCAGTTACAGCTAAAGCTATAAACTCAAACAAAAAGAAATATTTCTCGGACTTAATGTACAACACTTCGACTAAAGGTTAATCGAACAAACTGAAGGGGGTAACGCATGGCATTTCCTTAAATTGAAAATAAAATCAAATTTCTAGACATTTGCATTTCACAGACCAACGATACATCTTACAGAAACACACATACAAGGGACCAAAAAATGGCTAGAAGTGGTTAATCATATCGAATAATTTCCAGAGGTAAGTTTTATCTCGGTGACTAACAGTAAACATGAATAAAGTACAGAAACAAGGAACTGGTTGATTTTCAAGCGGTTGTCGACTCGGATCAAGGAAAGCAGCAAGAGCCAATGGGAACAATATTGTGCGAAGTACTGGTAAAAGAAGGCACTGATCTCCCTCTAAATAGCTTATAACTTTTTTTTTAATTGAATCCAAAACTGTCCAGAAAATATCCATACTCTTGAAATTATCTTCTGCAAATTCTAAACACGTGGCTATCAAAATCTAGTGCTCACAAATTTTGTAATTTCCATCATAGTTCATTACTAACAGTTACAATGTCTTTTTGCACATAACAACCCCCCAGGAATAAATAAATACACACTGGAAATGTATCTCCCCAAGTGAAATTAAAATCTGTGGACTAAGCATATATTTGCTTAGACTGAGAAAATGCTATATAGAATTGATGACGATTATTGCAACAGGATTTAATCTTATCTCAGCACTCATAGTTCTTTCGACAAGGCTATGTGAGAAAGGCTGCCAGTGTCAATGGGAACAATATTGTGTGAAGTACTGGTAAAACGTTATCCCCCTGGCCTCCACCTCCCCTTACAGCCAGCCCTTTAAATCACCATCTTTTATAACAAAATGGATATCTCATTTAATGGATCCGTCATTCACTGCAGGTAACACTTGTTAAACCCAATACATGCCTATTACAATCTAGCACTTGCTTTTCTATCATTAGTCTTACACATTTATCAATTTCTTCATCCACAATATAATCTTTCCACTCTAAAGTAAAAATGTCAAAATAAAAGCCTTTCTCAAACTCCCTTCCTCAAGTGACTAAGGATACATTTATTTAGACTGAGAATATGCTCAATAGAATTGATGACGATTATTGCGACAGGATTTTAATCTTATCTTAGCACTCATAATTCTTTCCACGAGGCTATGTGAGAAAGGCTGCCAGTGTCAATGGGAACAATATTGTGCGAAGTACTGGTAAAACGTTTTCCCCCTGGCCTCCACCTCCCCTTACAGTCAGCCCTTTAAATCACCATCTTTTATAACAATATGGGTATCTCATTTAATGCATACTTCAGTCAATGCAGGTAACACTTATTAAACCCAACACATGCCTATTACAATCTCCACAAGCTTTTCTGTCATTAGCCTCACGCATTTATCAATTTCTTCATCCAAAATACAATCTTTCCACTCTAAAGTAAAAATGTCAAAATCAAAACCTTCCTAAAACTCCCTTTTTCAGGTGAAAGTAAAATCTGCGGACTAAGGATACATTTGCTTAGACTGAGAATGTGCTCCATAGAATTGATGACGATTATTGCAACAGGATTTAATCTTATCCAAGCACTCATAGTTCTTTCCACGAGGCTATGTGAGAAAGGCTGCCAGTGTCAATGGGAACAATATTGTGTGAAGTACTGGTAAAACGTTATCCCCCTGGCCTCCACCTCCCCTTACAGCCAGCCTTTTAAATCACCATCTTTTATAACAACATGTATATCTCATTTAATGGATCCATCATTCAATGCAGGTAACACTTATTAAACCCAACACATGCCTATTACAATCTACACTTGCTTTTCTATCATTAGCCTCACGCATTTATCAATTTCTTCATCCACAATACAATCTTTCCACTCTAAAGTAAAAATGTCAAAATCAAAGCCTTTCTAAAACTCCCTTCCTCTAGTGAAAGTAAAATCTACGGACTAAGGATACATTTATTTAGACTGAGAATATGCTCTATAGAATTGATGACGATCATTGCGACAGGATTTTAATCTTATTTCAGCACTCATAATTCTTTCGACGAGTCTATGTGAGAAAGGCTGCCAGCGTCAATGGGAACAATATTGTGCGAAGTACTGGTAAAACGTTATCCCCCTGGCCTCCACCTCCCCTTACAGCCAGCCCTTTAAATCACCATCTTTTATAACAACATGGGTATCTCATTTAATGCATACTTCAGTCAATGCAGGTAACACTTATTAAGCCCAACACATGCCTATTACAATCTTCCACAAGCTTTTCTGTCATTAGCCTCACGCATTTATCCATTTCTTCATCCACAGTACAATCTTTCCACTCTAAAGTAAAAATGTCAAAATCAAAACCTTCCTAAAACTCCCTTTCTCAGGTGAAAGTGAAATCTGCGGACTAAGGATACATTTGCTTAGACTGAGAATGTGCTCTATAGAATTGATGACGATTATTGCGACAATAATTAATCTTATCTCAGCACTCATAATTCTTTCGATGAGGCTATGTGAGAAAGGCTGCTAGTGTCAATGAGAACAATATTGTGCGAAGTACTGGTAAAACGTTCCCCCCCTGGCCTCCACCTCTCCTTACAGCCAGCCCTTTAAATCACCATCTTTTATAACCACATTGATATCTCATTTAATGGATCCGTCATTCACTGCAGGTAACACTTATTAAACCCAATATATGCCTATTACAATCTGGCACTAGCTTTTCTGTCATTAGCCTTACACCTTTATCAATTTCTTCAACAATACAATCTTTCCACTAAAAAGTAAAAATGTTGAAAACCAAAACCTTTCTCAAACACCCTTCCTCAGATGAAAGTAAAATCTGCCGACTAAGGACACATTTGCTTAGACTGAGAACATGCTCTATAGAATAAATGACGATTATTGCGACAGGATTTAATCTTATCTCAGCACTCATAATTCTTTCCACGAGGCTATGTGAGAAAGGCTGCCAGTGTCAATGGGAACAATATTGTGCGAAGTACTGGTAAAACGTTCCCCCACCTGGCCTCCACCTCCCCTTACAGCCAGCCCTTTAAATCACCATCTTTTTTAACAACATGGATAACTTATTTAATGGATCCTTCATTCAATGCAGGTAACACTTATTAACACATGCCTATTACAACCTTCACAAGCTTTTCTGTCATTAGCCTTACACCTTTATCAATTTCTTCAACAATACAATCTTTCCACTAAAAAGTAAAAATGTTGAAAACCAAAACCTTTCTCAAACACCCTTCCTCAGATGAAAGTAAAATCTGCCGACTAAGGACACATTTGCTTAGACTGAGAACATGCTCTATGGAATAAATGACGATTATTGCGACAGGATTTAATCTTATCTCAGCACTCATAATTCTTTCCACGAGGCTATGTGAGAAAGGCTGCCAGTGTCAATGGGAACAATATTGTGCGAAGTACTGGTAGGAAGTTATCCCCCTGGCCTCCACCTCCCCCTACAGCCAGCCCTTTAAATCACCATCTTTTATAACAACATGGATAACTCATTTAATGGATCCTTCATTCAATGCAGGTAACACTTATTAACACATGCCTATTACAATCTTCACAAGCTTTTCTGTCATTAGCCTTACAAATTTATCAATTTCTTCATCCACAATACAATCTTTCCACTCTAAAGTAAAAATGTCAAAATCAAAACCCAACTGCCTCTGTGTTGCTGTCTCTCGGTTTTCATATCTATAGAAATCCACAGGCTCCATTAGTTACATTCAAGTAATGTTCAAGTCGGCGTTAAAACACCAAGAAAACAAACACATCTATTATCACAAATAAATCCGGTATCGGGACTACCACCGTCTCTACCAACTCAACCATCGAACCAACCTTCTCTATTATTGTAATCATCAACATCATCATCAAAGCAATTATTAAAAAACATTAAAAACTCCATAGCTTTGTGTTAGGTTATAGCAAACTCTTGAAGAGTTCAGGAATACATCTTTTTCCATTCAAATCCGTTACCTTTCTTTGATAAATCTGAAAATCTTTCACACCATTCCCAAATCAAAACATTTTCTTTGTCTACAGAGATATTTTAATATCAATTCGATCGATGATGTAATCATCAACATCATCAAAGAAATAATTATAAAACATTAAAACCTCCATAGCTTTGTGTTAAGTTATAGTAAACTCTTGAAGAGTTCAGGAAAACATCTTTTTCCATTCAAATCAGTTATTTTTCTTTGGTAAATCTGAAAATCTTTCAAACCATTCCCAAATCAAAACTTTTTCTTTGACTATAGTGATATTTTAATATCAATTCGGTCGATAGCCTACAGAACTTGAGACATGGGTTAGCTGGTTTGATTCCCCTACTCGGCCATTTCTTTCTGAGGTTTGATGATAATTTTTGCGACAGGATTGATTCTTTGGTAGCCTCTTAAAAGCGCTTTTGATAATAGTCATGTTGAAAAGGAGGCATTAACATCTGGAAAATATTGAGCAAAGGACTGGTTACTGGAACTTTAGTAAAGTATGGGTAGGTGCACTGGCCGCCACGATATAATTGAAATATTGTTGAAAACGGTGGTAAACACATGCTATCAATCCATCAAGTCAGTCATTTTCTTTACAAAGTGTTACAATTGCTTCTCCCATAGAATAATCCTCAAGAAAGAAAGTGCAAAGTTTAAATTCAAATAATTACTCTCTCTCTCAGTATCAGTCAGCCGATTGCTTAAAACCCAAAGTTCTAATTTCCTTTTTAGGATTAAGTTCATAGCGACAGATTTCAATATTCTCTCCTCATATCAATGTTTCAAATGATAACTTTCGTTTTCGTTGACATGGCTTTAACATCTGATGAAGTGCAAGAAACTTCATCAGCATAATTCTAAGCTTAGTTGCTCACCTCATGACAAACGACGGCTGTAAATAGGCGTTCACAGGTTCGATTCCCAAGCTGTTGCAATTTTTATCCGAGGGTTGATGAGTCATTGCGACATGATATATTACTTTCTCGTCACTAACAGTTTTTTTTTCCAAAAAACAATTATGTAGAAAGGGATCCATTGGTTTGGAATAATGTGCAAAGGTACTGGTAAATAAAATACCGACACAGCTTCGATAGATGCAAATGACGCCCTGATATATCTGATATATAGCCTCTCAAAAGCACTTTTGATAATAGTTATTTTGAAAAGGAGTAACTTGCATCTGGAAAATATCGTACAAAGGACTGGTTACCTTCAGTAAAAGTATAGGTAGGTGCACTGGCCGCCGCGATATAATTGAAATATTGTTGAAAACGGTGTTAAACCACATGCAATCAAGCAATCAATCAATCAACCAATTCAGTTCCCCTTCTTTTATTTACCTGAAATACTTCACAGCATTTTCAAATCAACACATTGTCTTCACCTTCCAAAGATTCTTAAAAAGGTATTCGGTCCGCATTGCCCGGAGCTTGAGGCATGGCTTGGCTGGTTTGTATCCCCTGCTCGGTCATTTCTTTCCGAGAGTTGATAATACTCACTGTGGTAGCATTAATTTTTCTGAGCAGCAGTTTTGACTATAATTATGTGGAAAAGCAGTCAATGGCTTGGGAAGAATATCGTGAGAAGGACTAGTTACTGAAACTACAGGAACGCATAGGCAAGAGTACTGGCCGCCGCAATGTAAGTCGAATATCGTTGAAAACGGTGTTAAACACATATACTCTACAATCACTCAATCGATTGTCAAAGACTAGTTCGATACCTCAGTCGTTTATCCGTAGCTCTAGAGATAAGGGGGTCGCCAATCCCTAGTTCGCAAGATTTGTTCCCATACTTCATTAAATTGCAAGTCTTCTGTCTTAGTGCTGTTCATTATTTTAACGATAATTACGCGGAAAAGAGGCCGACGGCTAAAAATTAACTCATATTACTTTCAGAGCACTTTTTAACGCATGCCTATTAAAATAGCACCAAACATAAATTTGTCTTTTCTGTCATTAATCTTTCCAAACTTAACAATTTCTTCATCCACAGTGCAACCCTGCTACTATAAGGTAAAAAGGTCGAAATCAAAAGCGCTTTCCAACTTTCCATTTAACAAGCTCTCTCTCTCTCTCTCTCTGTCTGGTGAATGTTTTGATGTTTATGACGTTGAGCATGTAAGACAGCAGCCAGTGGATACAATATTATGATGAGCACTAGATAAAGAAAACCATAAAAGATTCGAGAACAGGGAGCCGCTAGTTCGATTTCCAGCTCGGTCGAATTTCTCTGAGAATTGCTTACAGTCATTGCGATATGATTCATTCATTTCTCAACCTTTATCATTATTTCGACGATTCTTATGATGGAAAGTAGTCAGTGCCTTGGAAAGAATATTGTGCGGAATACTGGTAAAAGTAATTCCAGGAGAGAAGTTCACGGGCCGCCGCAATATGAACTGAAATAATTTTGTAAACGACGTTTTAACACTCTTCAATCAATACTGCATACTTATAGCATTGAGAATCTTACGTTCATTTTTATGACTTATTTTCAATAGATAGATGCTTTAGATCATAAAATGGGAACCTTGGCTTTTTCGGCATTCATTAGGTAAATAGCTGAGGTTGATACGGGATTCAAATTGGTCGTATATAGAAATGTACAGGGTGATTACATAATCTTGTAAGATCTTGCCAGGATGTCTCAAATGTGCTAGTAACACCATAACATTTCACTCTAATATATTCGAAGGATAATATAGTTAGATTACACTTAAAATTACGGACTGAAGGAGCATCATATCGAATGAGAAACGATCATTCATGCAGACTGAGGAAGATATGAAGGAAAAAAGCTAATTTATTGTAGGAAGTACATTTTTGGAGGAAAAAGATGGACATCGTGGTCAGAGAAAACAGTCTTTATAGATAGATAGATAGATAGATAGATAGATAAAATAAAAGGAAAAAAAGCGAAAGAGATTGATAGGATGGAGAGACAAGAGTAAAGTTTGCAGGAAGGAAAGAGAAATAAAGAGAGACAGAGAACGTAACAGAATAGGGAGTGATAGGAAAATGAGACAGATTGTGGAATAGCGGAAGAGACAGAAAGCAACAGAGAGAGAGAGAGACTGTGTGAAAGTAGGCAGTGAGATACAGGTAGGAAGAGGAGAGAAATAAAAGAAGAGAAGGAAGAGAAATGGGAAGGGATAGTGATATGAAGAGCGAGAGAAAGACAGAGACAGAAAGCGAGACAGACAGACAGAGAAACAGCGAGAGACTGAGCGTGGAAAACAGTGTTGAGAGAAAGATAAAATGAGAGACAGAGAGTAAGAAAAAAGAGTTCGGAAGGCAGTAGACAGAGGGCGAGAGACAAAGAGAGAAAGAGAAGCAATAGAGATACACAAAATTAAATGGAGACAGGAGAAGAAAGACAGAAATTGCAAAAAGATAGATAGAAATAGATAAAGAAAAGGAGAAGAGATAGTGTGTGTGGGATGACAGAAATGAGGGCGAATACATTATTTCAGACCGTTCAGACTAAGGATTAAGATTATAAACAAGACGTTGAGGCCAAAGACTTATCGGTGAAACAACAAGGGCATAGCTTTATCGTTGGAACGTACATTCAATTAAGTTAATAATTTGAAGGAAGCAGAATAAACAAGCTAGTTAACTGGGGCTGAATTAAGGGTGAGTGCATAGTTGTAAATACTGAGGATATATCTGTCCAACTGATAGACGATATTACACACCATGGATACAGGCATACGGCATTGGTTTGAAATAATAGAAGGGACATTGTTACAGGATTGGAAGGAACATCAAACTGAGAATGTCTTTCACTGTATGAGAGGAAGTACAAGGAACCAAGAGAACATCTTTTCGACTGACGTTGCAGACCAACAGGTAGGGAGTAAAATCTCTGGAAGGGCATAGGTTTATAGCTTACTGATACATCTCAACAAGGCTACCATCTCGATTCCTAAAATACCATAACGCAAACTGTTGCAGTAACATCTCACCAAGGCTTCCATCTCCATTCCTAAAATAACATAACGAAAGCTGTTGCAGTAACCAATGGACATCTTCGAACTGTTGGTACATCAAGAAGGCAAAGGAATTGAAAACGGGTGAATCTTAAGACAGAACACAGTTTCAGGGCCTTATGGTGTATCCGAGGGACTCATAGACTGGGGTGTTCAGTTGCTAACTTGGGTTCAATGCGCTGACTAATGTTGTAAGACTGGAAGACAAGATAAATTTGGGATTCTCTCTGAAATTACTCTTACAGATTTTAAGTACATGTCAGGAAAAAAGTGTATGGGCAAAACTCTGCAAACAATACCACGAATGTGAGGCAGTGGTTTAGGGCCTGGGTGTACATTCAACTGAGTATAGAACAATTTCAATGTCTACGAGGATATGAAATAGATTGGGGAAACATTCCACGAACTGAGGATATAATCTCAGGGCCCAATATGCTTGCAACGGCCTGCTGGTTGGTTTCAGGCGTTGTGAGTATGAAGTCGCCGACTGGGGGTACTGGCTTAAGAACTTGTGCAGTCAAAGAAAGCTAGAAATACAGTTTTAAGGCCTACTGACAAGCAATTTCAAGCAGTTACAGCTAAAGCTATAAACTCAAACAAAAAGAAATATTTCTCGGACTTAATGTACAACACTTCGACTAAAGGTTAATCGAACAAACTGAAGGGGGTAACGCATGGCATTTCCTTAAATTGAAAATAAAATCAAATTTCTAGACATTTGCATTTCACAGACCAACGATACATCTTACAGAAACACACATACAAGGGACCAAAAAATGGCTAGAAGTGGTTAATCATATCGAATAATTTCCAGAGGTAAGTTTTATCTCGGTGACTAACAGTAAACATGAATAAAGTACAGAAACAAGGAACTGGTTGATTTTCAAGCGGTTGTCGACTCGGATCAAGGAAAGCAGCAAGAGCCAATGGGAACAATATTGTGCGAAGTACTGGTAAAAGAAGGCACTGATCTCCCTCTAAATAGCTTATAACTTTTTTTTTAATTGAATCCAAAACTGTCCAGAAAATATCCATACTCTTGAAATTATCTTCTGCAAATTCTAAACACGTGGCTATCAAAATCTAGTGCTCACAAATTTTGTAATTTCCATCATAGTTCATTACTAACAGTTACAATGTCTTTTTGCACATAACAACCCCCCAGGAATAAATAAATACACACTGGAAATGTATCTCCCCAAGTGAAATTAAAATCTGTGGACTAAGCATATATTTGCTTAGACTGAGAAAATGCTATATAGAATTGATGACGATTATTGCAACAGGATTTAATCTTATCTCAGCACTCATAGTTCTTTCGACAAGGCTATGTGAGAAAGGCTGCCAGTGTCAATGGGAACAATATTGTGTGAAGTACTGGTAAAACGTTATCCCCCTGGCCTCCACCTCCCCTTACAGCCAGCCCTTTAAATCACCATCTTTTATAACAAAATGGATATCTCATTTAATGGATCCGTCATTCACTGCAGGTAACACTTGTTAAACCCAATACATGCCTATTACAATCTAGCACTTGCTTTTCTATCATTAGTCTTACACATTTATCAATTTCTTCATCCACAATATAATCTTTCCACTCTAAAGTAAAAATGTCAAAATAAAAGCCTTTCTCAAACTCCCTTCCTCAAGTGACTAAGGATACATTTATTTAGACTGAGAATATGCTCAATAGAATTGATGACGATTATTGCGACAGGATTTTAATCTTATCTTAGCACTCATAATTCTTTCCACGAGGCTATGTGAGAAAGGCTGCCAGTGTCAATGGGAACAATATTGTGCGAAGTACTGGTAAAACGTTTTCCCCCTGGCCTCCACCTCCCCTTACAGTCAGCCCTTTAAATCACCATCTTTTATAACAATATGGGTATCTCATTTAATGCATACTTCAGTCAATGCAGGTAACACTTATTAAACCCAACACATGCCTATTACAATCTCCACAAGCTTTTCTGTCATTAGCCTCACGCATTTATCAATTTCTTCATCCAAAATACAATCTTTCCACTCTAAAGTAAAAATGTCAAAATCAAAACCTTCCTAAAACTCCCTTTTTCAGGTGAAAGTAAAATCTGCGGACTAAGGATACATTTGCTTAGACTGAGAATGTGCTCCATAGAATTGATGACGATTATTGCAACAGGATTTAATCTTATCCAAGCACTCATAGTTCTTTCCACGAGGCTATGTGAGAAAGGCTGCCAGTGTCAATGGGAACAATATTGTGTGAAGTACTGGTAAAACGTTATCCCCCTGGCCTCCACCTCCCCTTACAGCCAGCCTTTTAAATCACCATCTTTTATAACAACATGTATATCTCATTTAATGGATCCATCATTCAATGCAGGTAACACTTATTAAACCCAACACATGCCTATTACAATCTACACTTGCTTTTCTATCATTAGCCTCACGCATTTATCAATTTCTTCATCCACAATACAATCTTTCCACTCTAAAGTAAAAATGTCAAAATCAAAGCCTTTCTAAAACTCCCTTCCTCTAGTGAAAGTAAAATCTACGGACTAAGGATACATTTATTTAGACTGAGAATATGCTCTATAGAATTGATGACGATCATTGCGACAGGATTTTAATCTTATTTCAGCACTCATAATTCTTTCGACGAGTCTATGTGAGAAAGGCTGCCAGCGTCAATGGGAACAATATTGTGCGAAGTACTGGTAAAACGTTATCCCCCTGGCCTCCACCTCCCCTTACAGCCAGCCCTTTAAATCACCATCTTTTATAACAACATGGGTATCTCATTTAATGCATACTTCAGTCAATGCAGGTAACACTTATTAAGCCCAACACATGCCTATTACAATCTTCCACAAGCTTTTCTGTCATTAGCCTCACGCATTTATCCATTTCTTCATCCACAGTACAATCTTTCCACTCTAAAGTAAAAATGTCAAAATCAAAACCTTCCTAAAACTCCCTTTCTCAGGTGAAAGTGAAATCTGCGGACTAAGGATACATTTGCTTAGACTGAGAATGTGCTCTATAGAATTGATGACGATTATTGCGACAATAATTAATCTTATCTCAGCACTCATAATTCTTTCGATGAGGCTATGTGAGAAAGGCTGCTAGTGTCAATGAGAACAATATTGTGCGAAGTACTGGTAAAACGTTCCCCCCCTGGCCTCCACCTCTCCTTACAGCCAGCCCTTTAAATCACCATCTTTTATAACCACATTGATATCTCATTTAATGGATCCGTCATTCACTGCAGGTAACACTTATTAAACCCAATATATGCCTATTACAATCTGGCACTAGCTTTTCTGTCATTAGCCTTACACCTTTATCAATTTCTTCAACAATACAATCTTTCCACTAAAAAGTAAAAATGTTGAAAACCAAAACCTTTCTCAAACACCCTTCCTCAGATGAAAGTAAAATCTGCCGACTAAGGACACATTTGCTTAGACTGAGAACATGCTCTATGGAATAAATGACGATTATTGCGACAGGATTTAATCTTATCTCAGCACTCATAATTCTTTCCACGAGGCTATGTGAGAAAGGCTGCCAGTGTCAATGGGAACAATATTGTGCGAAGTACTGGTAAAACGTTCCCCCACCTGGCCTCCACCTCCCCTTACAGCCAGCCCTTTAAATCACCATCTTTTTTAACAACATGGATAACTTATTTAATGGATCCTTCATTCAATGCAGGTAACACTTATTAACACATGCCTATTACAACCTTCACAAGCTTTTCTGTCATTAGCCTTACACCTTTATCAATTTCTTCAACAATACAATCTTTCCACTAAAAAGTAAAAATGTTGAAAACCAAAACCTTTCTCAAACACCCTTCCTCAGATGAAAGTAAAATCTGCCGACTAAGGACACATTTGCTTAGACTGAGAACATGCTCTATGGAATAAATGACGATTATTGCGACAGGATTTAATCTTATCTCAGCACTCATAATTCTTTCCACGAGGCTATGTGAGAAAGGCTGCCAGTGTCAATGGGAACAATATTGTGCGAAGTACTGGTAGGAAGTTATCCCCCTGGCCTCCACCTCCCCCTACAGCCAGCCCTTTAAATCACCATCTTTTATAACAACATGGATAACTCATTTAATGGATCCTTCATTCAATGCAGGTAACACTTATTAACACATGCCTATTACAATCTTCACAAGCTTTTCTGTCATTAGCCTTACAAATTTATCAATTTCTTCATCCACAATACAATCTTTCCACTCTAAAGTAAAAATGTCAAAATCAAAACCCAACTGCCTCTGTGTTGCTGTCTCTCGGTTTTCATATCTATAGAAATCCACAGGCTCCATTAGTTACATTCAAGTAATGTTCAAGTCGGCGTTAAAACACCAAGAAAACAAACACATCTATTATCACAAATAAATCCGGTATCGGGACTACCACCGTCTCTACCAACTCAACCATCGAACCAACCTTCTCTATTATTGTAATCATCAACATCATCATCAAAGCAATTATTAAAAAACATTAAAAACTCCATAGCTTTGTGTTAGGTTATAGCAAACTCTTGAAGAGTTCAGGAATACATCTTTTTCCATTCAAATCCGTTACCTTTCTTTGATAAATCTGAAAATCTTTCACACCATTCCCAAATCAAAACATTTTCTTTGTCTACAGAGATATTTTAATATCAATTCGATCGATGATGTAATCATCAACATCATCAAAGAAATAATTATAAAACATTAAAACCTCCATAGCTTTGTGTTAAGTTATAGTAAACTCTTGAAGAGTTCAGGAAAACATCTTTTTCCATTCAAATCGGTTATTTTTCTTTGGTAAATCTGAAAATCTTTCAAACCATTCCCAAATCAAAACTTTTTCTTTGACTATAGTGATATTTTAATATCAATTCGGTCGATAGCCTACAGAACTTGAGACATGGGTTAGCTGGTTTGATTCCCCTACTCGGCCATTTCTTTCTGAGGTTTGATGATAATTTTTGCGACAGGATTGATTCTTTGGTAGCCTCTTAAAAGCGCTTTTGATAATAGTCATGTTGAAAAGGAGGCATTAACATCTGGAAAATATTGAGCAAAGGACTGGTTACTGGAACTTTAGTAAAGTATGGGTAGGTGCACTGGCCGCCACGATATAATTGAAATATTGTTGAAAACGGTGGTAAACACATGCTATCAATCCATCAAGTCAGTCATTTTCTTTACAAAGTGTTACAATTGCTTCTCCCATAGAATAATCCTCAAGAAAGAAAGTGCAAAGTTTAAATTCAAATAATTACTCTCTCTCTCAGTATCAGTCAGCCGATTGCTTAAAACCCAAAGTTCTAATTTCCTTTTTAGGATTAAGTTCATAGCGACAGATTTCAATATTCTCTCCTCATATCAATGTTTCAAATGATAACTTTCGTTTTCGTTGACATGGCTTTAACATCTGATGAAGTGCAAGAAACTTCATCAGCATAATTCTAAGCTTAGTTGCTCACCTCATGACAAACGACGGCTGTAAATAGGCGTTCACAGGTTCGATTCCCAAGCTGTTGCAATTTTTATCCGAGGGTTGATGAGTCATTGCGACATGATATATTACTTTCTCGTCACTAACAGTTTTTTTTTCCAAAAAACAATTATGTAGAAAGGGATCCATTGGTTTGGAATAATGTGCAAAGGTACTGGTAAATAAAATACCGACACAGCTTCGATAGATGCAAATGACGCCCTGATATATCTGATATATAGCCTCTCAAAAGCACTTTTGATAATAGTTATTTTGAAAAGGAGTAACTTGCATCTGGAAAATATCGTACAAAGGACTGGTTACCTTCAGTAAAAGTATAGGTAGGTGCACTGGCCGCCGCGATATAATTGAAATATTGTTGAAAACGGTGTTAAACCACATGCAATCAAGCAATCAATCAATCAACCAATTCAGTTCCCCTTCTTTTATTTACCTGAAATACTTCACAGCATTTTCAAATCAACACATTGTCTTCACCTTCCAAAGATTCTTAAAAAGGTATTCGGTCCGCATTGCCCGGAGCTTGAGGCATGGCTTGGCTGGTTTGTATCCCCTGCTCGGTCATTTCTTTCCGAGAGTTGATAATACTCACTGTGGTAGCATTAATTTTTCTGAGCAGCAGTTTTGACTATAATTATGTGGAAAAGCAGTCAATGGCTTGGGAAGAATATCGTGAGAAGGACTAGTTACTGAAACTACAGGAACGCATAGGCAAGAGTACTGGCCGCCGCAATGTAAGTCGAATATCGTTGAAAACGGTGTTAAACACATATACTCTACAATCACTCAATCGATTGTCAAAGACTAGTTCGATACCTCAGTCGTTTATCCGTAGCTCTAGAGATAAGGGGGTCGCCAATCCCTAGTTCGCAAGATTTGTTCCCATACTTCATTAAATTGCAAGTCTTCTGTCTTAGTGCTGTTCATTATTTTAACGATAATTACGCGGAAAAGAGGCCGACGGCTAAAAATTAACTCATATTACTTTCAGAGCACTTTTTAACGCATGCCTATTAAAATAGCACCAAACATAAATTTGTCTTTTCTGTCATTAATCTTTCCAAACTTAACAATTTCTTCATCCACAGTGCAACCCTGCTACTATAAGGTAAAAAGGTCGAAATCAAAAGCGCTTTCCAACTTTCCATTTAACAAGCTCTCTCTCTCTCTCTCTCTGTCTGGTGAATGTTTTGATGTTTATGACGTTGAGCATGTAAGACAGCAGCCAGTGGATACAATATTATGATGAGCACTAGATAAAGAAAACCATAAAAGATTCGAGAACAGGGAGCCGCTAGTTCGATTTCCAGCTCGGTCGAATTTCTCTGAGAATTGCTTACAGTCATTGCGATATGATTCATTCATTTCTCAACCTTTATCATTATTTCGACGATTCTTATGATGGAAAGTAGTCAGTGCCTTGGAAAGAATATTGTGCGGAATACTGGTAAAAGTAATTCCAGGAGAGAAGTTCACGGGCCGCCGCAATATGAACTGAAATAATTTTGTAAACGACGTTTTAACACTCTTCAATCAATACTGCATACTTATAGCATTGAGAATCTTACGTTCATTTTTATGACTTATTTTCAATAGATAGATGCTTTAGATCATAAAATGGGAACCTTGGCTTTTTCGGCATTCATTAGGTAAATAGCTGAGGTTGATACGGGATTCAAATTGGTCGTATATAGAAATGTACAGGGTGATTACATAATCTTGTAAGATCTTGCCAGGATGTCTCAAATGTGCTAGTAACACCATAACATTTCACTCTAATATATTCGAAGGATAATATAGTTAGATTACACTTAAAATTACGGACTGAAGGAGCATCATATCGAATGAGAAACGATAATTCATGCAGACTGAGGAAGATATGAAGGAAAAAAGCTAATTTATTGTAGTAAGTACATTTTTGGAGGAAAAAGATGGACATCGTGGTCAGAGAAAACAGTCTTTATAGATAGATAGATAGATAGATAGATAGATAAAATAAAAGGAAAAAAAGCGAAAGAGATTGATAGGATGGAGAGACAAGAGTAAAGTTTGCAGGAAGGAAAGAGAAATAAAGAGAGACAGAGAACGTAACAGAATAGGGAGTGATAGGAAAATGAGACAGATTGTGGAATAGCGGAAGAGACAGAAAGCAACAGAGAGAGAGAGAGACTGTGTGAAAGTAGGCAGTGAGATACAGGTAGGAAGAGGAGAGAAACAAAAGAAGAGAAGGAAGAGAAATGGGAAGGGATAGTGATATGAAGAGCGAGAGAAAGACAGAGACAGAAAGCGAGACAGACAGACAGAGAAACAGCGAGAGACTGAGCGTGGAAAACAGTGTTGAGAGAAAGATAAAATGAGAGACAGAGAGTAAGAAAAAAGAGTTCGGAAGGCAGTAGACAGAGGGCGAGAGACAAAGAGAGAAAGAGAAGCAATAGAGATACACAAAATTAAATGGAGACAGGAGAAGAAAGACAGAAATTGCAAAAAGATAGATAGAAATAGATAAAGAAAAGGAGAAGAGATAGTGTGTGTGGGATGACAGAAATGAGGGCGAATACATTATTTCAGACCGTTCAGACTAAGGATTAAGATTATAAACAAGACGTTGAGGCCAAAGACTTATCGGTGAAACAACAAGGGCATAGCTTTATCGTTGGAACGTACATTCAATTAAGTTAATAATTTGAAGGAAGCAGAATAAACAAGCTAGTTAACTGGGGCTGAATTAAGGGTGAGTGCATAGTTGTAAATACTGAGGATATATCTGTCCAACTGATAGACGATATTACACACCATGGATACAGGCATACGGCATTGGTTTGAAATAATAGAAGGGACATTGTTACAGGATTGGAAGGAACATCAAACTGAGAATGTCTTTCACTGTCTGAGAGGAAGTACAAGGAACCAAGAGAACATCTTTTCGACTGACGTTGCAGACCAACAGGTAGGGAGTAAAATCTCTGGAAGGGCATAGGTTTATAGCTTACTGATACATCTCAACAAGGCTACCATCTCGATTCCTAAAATACCATAACGCAAACTGTTGCAGTAACATCTCACCAAGGCTTCCATCTCCATTCCTAAAATAACATAACGAAAGCTGTTGCAGTAACCAATGGACATCTTCGAACTGTTGGTACATCAAGAAGGCAAAGGAATTGAAAACGGGTGAATCTTAAGACAGAACACAGTTTCAGGGCCTTATGGTGTATCCGAGGGACTCATAGACTGGGGTGTTCAGTTGCTAACTTGGGTTCAATGCGCTGACTAATGTTGTAAGACTGGAAGACAAGATAAATTTGGGATTCTCTCTGAAATTACTCTTACAGATTTTAAGTACATGTCAGGAAAAAAGTGTATGGGCAAAACTCTGCAAACAATACCACGAATGTGAGGCAGTGGTTTAGGGCCTGGGTGTACATTCAACTGAGTATAGAACAATTTCAATGTCTACGAGGATATGAAATAGATTGGGGAAACATTCCACGAACTGAGGATATAATCTCAGGGCCCAATATGCTTGCAACGGCCTGCTGGTTGGTTTCAGGCGTTGTGAGTATGAAGTCGCCGACTGGGGGTACTGGCTTAAGAACTTGTGCAGTCAAAGAAAGCTAGAAATACAGTTTTAAGGCCTACTGACAAGCAATTTCAAGCAGTTACAGCTAAAGCTATAAACTCAAACAAAAAGAAATATTTCTCGGACTTAATGTACAACACTTCGACTAAAGGTTAATCGAACAAACTGAAGGGGGTAACGCATGGCATTTCCTTAAATTGAAAATAAAATCAAATTTCTAGACATTTGCATTTCACAGACCAACGATACATCTTACAGAAACACACATACAAGGGACCAAAAAATGGCTAGAAGTGGTTAATCATATCGAATAATTTCCAGAGGTAAGTTTTATCTCGGTGACTAACAGTAAACATGAATAAAGTACAGAAACAAGGAACTGGTTGATTTTCAAGCGGTTGTCGACTCGGATCAAGGAAAGCAGCAAGAGCCAATGGGAACAATATTGTGCGAAGTACTGGTAAAAGAAGGCACTGATCTCCCTCTAAATAGCTTATAACTTTTTTTTTAATTGAATCCAAAACTGTCCAGAAAATATCCATACTCTTGAAATTATCTTCTGCAAATTCTAAAC